>CM074190.1:6487283-7894783 GCA_037179385.1 Holothuria scabra | reverse complement strand
TTCTCTCCTTAATGATACCGACTATGTTAATATTATTCAAAATCTCTTCTCGTCCGATTTTCCCCTCCTACATGACCTAGACCCTTCCACCCAATGGGAAAGAATGAAATATATTATCCGCAAGGTTACAATCAAGTTTTCCATTAATAAAGCAAAGAATTCCCGCAAGTATGAAAATGAAGTTTTGTGTAATATCTCTACCCTTGAGCGACTTTCCTATGAAAATGACTCTGATGAGATTCGTAATAAACTTTCGGAAGCTCGGGAAAAGCTCATGTCTATTTATAATAGTAAACTACAAGGCATTATTGTAAGGTCAAGGGCTAGATGGGTCGAATCTGGTGAGAAGAGTTCTAAGAACTTTTTGAATTTGGAAAAGAGAAACAGAAACAACAATAACATTTTTCGCTTGCAAGTAGATAATGATGTTTGTATTCACAAGAGTAAGGACATTCTACAGGAAATTCGTAAATTCTATGGTTCATTGTATAGTCGCTCTTTAAATCATGATTATGATTTCATTTCAGTCCTTGAAGATTTTGTTGAACCAGACTGTAATCTTGATACTTTAAATGGACCCCTCTCCTTGGAGTAGTGTTTTCAGGCCTTACCTACCATGCCAAAAGGGAAGTCCCCGGGTACGGATGGGTTATCTACCGACTTTTATAAGTATTTTTGGCCTGTCATTGGTCGGTATGTTGTTAATTCCTTAAATCATGCTTACAACCGTCATTATTTATCCTCCGAGCAAACCAGGGGTATAATTACTCTCATTCGTAAACCTGATAAAAATCATGATCTCTTGGGTAACTACAGACCTATAAGTCTTCTCAATACTGATTATAAAATATGCGCCAAGTCTCTCGCTAATAGATTAAAAAATGTTATCACCTACATTATTGGCGAAAATCAAACTGGTTTTATTAAGAACCGTATTATAGGAGAGAATATTCGTTTTGTATTAGATGTAATCAACTATACAAGTAAACAAAATATACCTGGTTTTCTTTTTCTTATTGATTTTGAGAAGGCTTTTGATCGTGTAGATTGGGGATTTATTGACCGTACGTTAAGATATTTTAAATTTAGAGATAGCTTTCGTTCGTGGGTTAGGACCCTTTATTATGGTAGTACTGCTTGTGCTGTGAACAATGGCCATTCAACTGGTTTTTTCCCTATTGAGAGAGGAGTTAGACAAGGGTGTCCACTTAGTCATTACCTTTTTATTCTGGTTGCCGAAATATTAGCTAGGAAAATAATTTATGATAATACTCTTAGTGGTCTTAACGTCTTAGGAAAAGAAGTTAAAATTTTACAATATGCCGATGATACTACACTTTTTTTAAATGGTACTCGTGATTCCCTTGTTAGTATAATTACCGTTCTTGATAATTTTGCTTCCGACTCGGGTCTTAAAATTAATTACGGTAAATCCCATCTTTTTCCGCTTGGCTCCTTTATTAATAATCGTCCAGCTTACAGTCAGGATTTTGGCATTACTTTAACTGAGGGCCCAATAAAATTTTAAGGAATTCTTTTTACCCACGATGGAGATGATTTATTTCGTTTAAATTATCTGAAAAAGCTTTCTAGGCTAAAAAATCAACTTAAAATTTGGAGTGGCAGGGATCTCACTCCACTTGGTAGGAACACGATTGTTAAAGCTTATGGTTTAAGTCAACTCGTATTTCTTTTCCAAGTGCTTCCTAACCCCTCGACAGAGTTTTTCAAGGATTTACAAAGCATTGTCTTTGACTTTATTTGGAGCGGTAACCCCGACAAAATTAAAAGAAGCACAATGTATAATCGCATTAGTATGGGGGTATAAAGGTCATTCATATTCAGAGTTTTGCCTTTGCATTGAAAGCCTCTTGGGTTAAGAGGTACAAAGACCCTAGTAATATTGGTTACTGGAAATTATTTTTTGATCATTTTCTTTATCCTTTTGGTAAAGAATTCTTATTTAAATGTGATTTTCTCGCAAAAGATGTAGATTGTATTGCTAATGACTTTATTTTTGATATCTGTAAAGGTTGGAGTGATGCTTCTTTTACCACCCCTAGTGATAACTATGGCACAGAAATACTTTGGAACAACTCGTACATAAAAATTGATAATTCTATTGTCTATGATAAAAAACTTCATTTGGCCGGTGTCACTTTTGTTAAGGATTTGTTTTGTACTGATGGTAGCAAAATGCCTTATGATGTATTTAGGAATAAATATAATATTTTGAGTTATCCATTTACTAAGTACTTTGGATTGCTATCAGCCATTCCTAGTAACTGGATTCACCTTATTCACCAGGCTGATCACAACGTCAATGATCATATAATCACCTCTCTCAATAGTAATTCTAAAACTTCTCAAATAGTGTACCCTTTGTTGATAGATAAGATTACCAGTCCGCCTAAAGCTTGTGTAAAATGGAATAATCAATTTAACCTCTCACCCGATGATTGGGTTACTAATAATAATAATAATAATAATAATAATAATAATAATAACAATAACAATAACAATAACAATAACAATAACAATAACAATAACAATAACAATAACAATAACAATAACAATAACAATAACAATAACAATAACAATAACAATAACAATAATAATAATAGAAGGACGAGCCTTACATGGCGGCGGAGTAGTTGTAAGCTACTTGGGCTCTCGACGTTTTTGTTATTTTAGACAGTTTCGACGTGATTTATGCCGTTATCTCTGTACATCCTTCTTTTCGATTGATGGCTGAAAAAAAATCAGGCCAACGTGGGCGTCCAGTTGGATCTTATGGGCGAAGAAAACGTGAAGAACTTGAACGTCTTTCTCAGCAGACACGCCTTACACAGTCACAGCCTGACGTTAGTACACTAGATGTGTTCAACATGCCCGATACAGTAGAACCCGTTGACAGTGACGAAGAGGCTGAGGATCTCACCTCGAAGTTCAGTAAGATTCTCGAACGGGCCATGTCAAAGATTTCAAAAGAATTGAAGGATCTGGACAAGGAGGTAAGAGGAGTTATTGACAGTCATTCTAAACAGATAAAGGATCTCCAGACCAAAAATAAAAGGCTAGCTGACAGAGTGTCTAACTTGGAAGGAAAAATTCAAGAATTGCAAAGAGAAAAAGAATCCCACGCTGATCTAATAAATAAGCAGGAGAGATTTTCTAGGAGGAATAATTTAAGAATTGTGGGCTTCAAGACCGAAGCCAGAGAAAATCCTGTGGACATTGCGAAAGAAGTTTTTAAGAAAGCAGGGGTCGAAAATTGCCGAATTGAGCGGGCTCATCGTGATGGTCGTGTGGTAGAGGGAAGAAATCGACACATTCTTGTCAAAGTTTCTTTTTATATGGATAAGGTCACTCTCCTTCGAAATTCCCGCTCCCACCTTTCCCAAGAGGAATACTATTTGACAGACGACCTCACCCTGATTGATCTCAAAGAAAAGAGAAAACATGCCAGAGAAGTTGCTGAGCTCTACCAGAGTGGTACGAAATTACGCTTCTTTGGGGGACAATGGAGATCTTCAGACGGGAAACCCTACACCTTTCGCAATTCACAATCGTAAAATCCGACTGTGAACTCTATTTGTTTGGTATTTACAATGTATATATTTAATTATTATATGTGCTATTTATTTTGCTTTAGGTCAGCAGCCCTATTGCCATGGGTGGTTCCTCCGATTAGCCTTTTCTGGCTTTTGCTGCTTTTGTTTGGGGACTCAGGTATGGTAAACTGTCCCTCTCCAACCCTTCCAGTAGTTTTGATTGGTTTTCCCTTCTCTTTTTTATTTTTTCCCTTTCCCTTTTCTTCCCCTTCCCCTTCTTCTTCCCTTCTTTTTTTTCCCTTTTTTCATCCTCAATATTGTTCAGTATTACATAGGAAATGTTTAACTCACTGTATTACTTCTAATTATATTGCCTACGACCTCTATTTCATTTCATTTATCGCTTTGAGATGTCTGCAGACTTGACCCTTGTCTCTTTTAATGCAAGAGGTCTAAGGCAGTCCAAAAAACGCAGACAGCTGTTTGCTTATTTACATCGTCGTAATTTTGACATTTGTTGCATTCAAGAGACACACAGTAGCTTCTCCGACGAGAAGTACTGGGTTAATGAATGGGGCGGGAATGTAATATTTAGTCATGGTGAGACCAACAGCCGTGGCGTATGTATTTTATTTAAGCCAAGTCTTAACTTTGAAATTATTAAAATAGATCGTCATTTATTTGGAAGATACATACTTATAGATATTTTGTTCAATGAAAATGTATACACTTTAGTGTGTCTGTATGGTCCAAATAACGATACTTCAGAGTTTTTCGCTAATATTTCTAGTAAACTCGAATCTTTCAAGGGAGACAATATCATACTGACAGGGGATTTCAATTTTGTTTTTAATTTAGAGCTCGATAAGAAGGGGGGTAATTGCAATACGAATTTCAAGGCCCGTGCTGAATGTTTAACTCTCATGATTACTCATCATCTTGTTGACATTTGGAGGGAGAAAAATCCCTGTTTAAAAAATTTTACTTGGAGCTCTAATATCACACCCGGCATTCATTGCCGCTTGGACTTCTTCCTTGTTGCTAAACATTTGTGTCATGCTGTTAGCAATGTGAGCTTCTCCCCTGGAATTCAGTCTGACCATTCTTTTATTCACTTGACAATTAGTCATCAGGCTTTTCGCAGAGGTCCAGGACTGTGGAAGCTAAACAACTCCCTGTTGAATGACCCCTACTTTATTGTCCTTATGAATGACCTTATTCAGTACGAATTGTCTCAGACTAATGCTATTGCTTCTGATCCTTGTACTCGTTGGGATTTCATTAAGTATAAAATTCGGCAGGCTTGTATTAAATTTTCAAAAGAAAAAGCTAGAGAAAGGAACCGTAAAGAACAATCTATTTTGAATCGTATTACTTCTTTAGAACAATCTTTATTTGCACGTGAAACGGCTGAGACCCGTGCTCAACTTCGTGAAGCACAAAATGAGCTCTTACTTTACTATAACTATAAGCTTCAAGGTACTATTATTAGATCGAGGGCGAGATGGGTTGAGGAGGGGGAGAAAAACTCTAAGTATTTCTTAAATTTGGAAAAAAGGAATAGAACTTGTAATTCGATTTTTACAATTCAAAATACCAGGGAGGAACTTTTGGTTGATAACAAGCTTATTTTGAATGAAATCAAAGCTTTTTACGGTAGTTTGTATACTTCATCCGATTGTAACCCCGGGACATTTTTTCATGGTTTGCCGAATCGTAAACTTGATGACCACGATTCGCAGAGTTGTGAAGGCAGTTTAACGTTTGACGAATGTACTTATGCCATCAAGTCAATGCGAAATGACAAATCACCAGGTTCCGACGGGCTTTCGATTAATTTTTACAAAAAATTCTGGGATCTTATTGGACCCATTGTTGTTGAGAGTTTAAACCATGGTTTCGAAAAAGGTCATCTTTCCACTGAACAGTCTCGAGGGGTTATTTCCTTAATCGCTAAGCCCGGTAAAAATACTCAATTTCTTCATAACTATCGTCCTATTACGCTTTTAAATGTGGATTATAAGATTGGAGCAAAAGCCCTTGCAACCAGAATTAAAGCAGTGATTTCTAAGGTTATAAGTCCGAATCAAACAGGTTTCATTAAAGGAAGGTATATTGGTGAAAACATTAGGTATGTATTAGATTTAATTAACTTTACTGATCAAAATCAAATCCCAGGTTTTTTATTCCTTATTGATTTTGAGAAGGCTTTTGATAAAATCGAATGGCCTTTCATTCAACATACTTTGTCTTTTTTCAACTTTAGTGCTTCTCTTAAAAAATGGATTGATGTATTATACACCAACAGTGAGGCATGTGTTTGTAATAATGGTTACACAACAGGATTTTTTCAAGTTCAAAGGGGAGTGAGACAAGGATGCCCACTGAGCCCTTATTTATTTATTCTATGTGCAGAGATCCTGGCCATGAAAGTAAATTGTAATAATATTATAAGAGGCATATCAGTAAATGGTATTGAAACAAAGTTATTACAGTATGCAGATGACACAGTTTTTACTTTAAATGGCAACAGAGAATCTTTGGGGGAAGCCCTCCACGTTCTTAGTATTTTAAGATCTGCTTCTGGTCTTACAATTAATTTGAACAAGTCACATTTGTTCCCTTTAGGACCCTTTGTTCATTCTGTGTCTCCATTTGTCCAGGATCTGGACCTTCATATTTCCATGGGACCAATTAACTTTCTTGGAATCAGCTTCACTCATAATGGTGATGACCTCTTCCCTCTTAATTACATGCCGAAACTATCCCGTCTCAAAAATTGTTTAAAGTCATGGTCTACCCGGGACATGACACCTATCGGTCATAGCACTATTGTTAAATCCCTTGCTCTTTCTCAACTGGTATTTCTCTTTACCGTTCTTCCAGACCCCCCTGCCAATTTTATAAATGAATTGGAAAAGGTTATTTATGATTTCATTTGGTCTGGGAACCCTGACAAAGTTAAGCGTAATGCTATGATTGGTAATGTTTGTGATGGAGGGTTAAGGACAACGCATATAGCGAGTTTTATTAAAGGGTTAAAATGTTCTTGGACAAAACGCTATTGTGATGATACCAGAGGACCTTGGAAAATTTTTTTCGATATTAACTTAAGTCACTATGGCCGACAGTTGTTCTTTAATTGTAATTGTAGACCTAGAGATGTGAGAGGTATATCTAGTTCTTTCATAAATGATGTTGTAAAAGCCTGGTGCGATGCTTCATTCAAGGCTCCTACTCAGAATTTTGGTGATGAAATTATTTGGAACAATTCCAATATCCTTATAGAAAATAAGACTATTTTTCATAATGCCTTGGTTGAAAAGGGGGTTCTGTTTGTGGGCGACATGTTTGGGGAAAATGGACGACCCCTCTCGTTTAATGTATTTAAGCGTAAATTTAACTTACGTCCTGTGCCTTTTACGCTGTATTGGGGTTTAATTAAAGCAATCCCACCCACATGGAGGCAAGGTGATTGTAAAACGGTAGATCGTACAAACCATAATATTGCCTTTTTTAATAGAATTACCCAAGGAACTTCTGTATCAAAGTCTGTGTATGCTATTTTCCTAGATAGACTACGCCAGAGGCCTTCTGCTATTACTAAATGGAATATTTCTTATGATTTTGATGATGACGACTGGCGTACCATCTTCAGTGTACCTTGGAAGAGTGTATCTGAGACTAAATTACGTTACTTTCAGTTTAAATGTATTCATCGAATTCTTCCTACTAATAAGCTCTTATTTGCTATGAAAAAAGTTGAAAGTCCACTGTGTTCCTTTTGTGAAATAGAAGACGAGTCACTTGAACATTTATTTTGGGGGTGTAGTTTCACTTCAGATTTTATTCTTAAAGTAGAAGAACGTTTTCTCCAAAGACAATTCTTTTTCTCTAAAGAGGATGTTCTATTTGGTTTTCGTAATTCTGATGCTTATCCATTAAACTTCTTGATTCTTCACATGAAATATTTCATTTTCAATTGTAAACGGCAGAATCTTGATCTAGATATTGATATTTTCTATTATAAGATGAAATTTGCTTTGAAAGTAGAACAATTCAATTATTTCAAAAGAGGTAGAACGGGAAAGTCAACAGTGAATTTTCCTGAATTAGAAAGAACTTTTACCTTATGTTTTCAAACCGGGTGACAAGTCAGAAATACTATGGTTTGCTTAATTAAAGTAATGTATTGTTAATCACGGTACTTTATATCTCTCTCCATACAATTTTGAGTTATAGTGTAAAGTTTGAAACAGATTCATTTACTAGACAGCAAGTCACAGACCGCCACCTCCTTGTCTCTCTGCTAGGGTCGGGTTCGGTCATTGGTAGTGTTTGCTCCATAACCGGCTCGACCTTGGCTTGGGGGACTTGATTGTGGGGAGTCTTTTACATGTCTTTGTATTTCTTTATACCGTACAAAAGTTTCATTTCATTGCTTTTACTAGACCGCAAGACACGTACAGACCGCCACTTCCTTGTCTCTCTGCTAGGGTTGGGTTCGGTCATTGGTAGTGTTTGCTCCATAACCGGCCCGGTTTTGGCTTGGGGGACGCGATTGTGGGGGTCTTGTCTTGTCATTTTATTACTATCTATAATAGTATCACTTCATTTCATTGCAGCGCATTTATGATTTGCACGCTTTGAACCCTATAGCATCATGACGGTTACTATTCACCTTTCTTGACAACGATCGTTCTGTAGTAATTTTCCACTTTTCATGTAATATGTCTGCTTTTTGACATCTGTGTTACTCATTGATCATGTAAATATTACCCGAGAATTCGATCGACAGTGCAATAAAGAGGATAAAAAAAAAAAAAAAAAAAAAAAAAAAATAATAATAATAATAATAATAATAATAATAATAATAATAATAATAATAATTTTTTTTTTTTTTTTTTTTTTCCATCTCTTTTATTCAATTTCAAGTTTATACTCATCAAGCATTATATACACAGAAATAAACAGTATCAAAATAATAGCATTATTGAAATAATTGAGGGCAATTACGGAACGAAATGTATAAATCATCGTAGGGAATTTTTCTTCGCCTTTTTGACCTTTCAAGATATTTTTCAACTTCCAAAGCAAACTTAAATTTACTCAAAAATTGATTTACATGAGGTACAACTTGATTTAATTTCGAGTTAAATATATAATATTTCAAATGCAAAATAAAAATTATAGGGTGACGTACAAGAAGTTTGTACCCGAAAAAATAAATCCTGTTTTGTTAACACAAATTGTCTTCCAAGAATACATTGCTCAACATCTAAAATAAAAGAGAAGTAATACGACATTCCCAAAATAAATGCTCCAAAGTTTCATCTTGAGACCCACAGAAAGTACACCTAGCATTCTCAGTAATATTCATACGGGAGAGTAAAAGATTTGTTCCCAGTATTCGGTGGAGAAATCGAAATTGGAAGAAAAGGATTTTGGTCTCAGAGAACATGAGGCAAACGGGCTACGAAACACCGTTTGCCATTGAGAATCATCGAGCTCCATAGAAGCGTTCCATTTTTGAATAGAAGTTGGAGGTTCACTGATTTTTTTTATAAGAGACATGTAAACATGACGCGACACGCTTTGCTCTAGAGCAATATGGTTGACATAAATATTATCTAGCCGATCACTGCTTTCCTCTGAAAAATGGTTTTTCCAAGCCGTGGGTATAGCTGAGATAATGCCATAGTATAACGTGAACGGGAAGTCTCCGATTGAAAACTTTTGCATAAAATCTGACACAGATAATGGATTATGATTTTCATCAAGTAGATCGACGATCTTTAAGACACCCTTATCATGCATGAAATTATAGAAGACAACTTTTCCATTAACTTTGATCAAAGAATTATTCCAAATAATCTGATGTTTGAATTCATTAGTAGGATTTAGATAAGTGTAACTAGACCATGCTCTACATACATCATCCAAAAAGGGATTACCCACAGAAATATCTCTAGCTTGAAAATTACGAAAACAGTAAAACCTTTCCATATTGTTGAAGATAAAGTCAAAGAAAACTTTCCAATTAGCTGGAGCACCTGCAATGTATCTTTTGACCCAGGTACATTTAAGACTTTGAATAAAACACTTAATGTCCGGCGCCTTCAATCCGCCCTGATCAATAGTTCCAACTAGAGTCTTACGCTTAATCTTATCTGGTTTGCCTGCCCAAATAAATTGGTAAATAATAGACTCCAGCTTTTTACAAAAGCTTCTGGTGGGTCAGGTAGAACTTGGAAAAGAAAAACCAGTTGTGAGAGCCTAAAGTTTTAACAATTGTTATACGCCCAATAGTAGTTAAGTCTCTCGATGACCATAAATGTAATAGGTTTTTGAGGCGAGACAATTTAGGGAGTAATTCAAATGGAAGAGATTATCTCTTTGATCATCAAAAGTGATGCCCAATACAGTAACTGGTCCCTGTGTCCAATTGAAATCAAAGTCAGCGAGAAAGCATGGTTTTCTTCCAGCAAGCGGTCCAAGTGGAAAAATGTTTGTCTTTTCGTAGTTTACTTTTAACCCAGAAGATATTTCAAGTGAATGGAAAACATTAACAATTTCCCTTAAACTTTGACTGGTACCGTCAACAAAAATAGTGGTGTCATCTGCATACTGCAGAATTTTGATTTCCTGTTCTAAAATATTAAGCCCTTTAATGATTGGAGAACTATTAATGCGAAGGGCTAGAATTTCAGCGCAAATAATAAAAATATAGGGACTTAAAGGGCAGCCCTGTCTAACCCCTCTAGAAATCTGGAAAAAGGCTGAGGAAAATCCATTGTTACTTACATATGCAGAAGCATTTGAATACAGGGTACGTATCCATCTAATAAAGGCGTCATTAAAATTAAAGGAAGTCAGACAATTTATTATAAAATTCCATTCTAGGCGGTCAAACGCTTTCTCGAAATCCACCAGGAGGAGAAAGCCAGGTATTTCAAGGTCTTTACAGTAATCAATAGCGTCTAGAACAAACCGAATATTCTCACCGATAAATCTATTCTTTATAAAACCAGTTTGGTTCGGATTTATTATGTGGGCCAAAACTTTCTTTACTCTAGTGGCCAAAACCTTAGCAGCAACTTTGTAGTCAATATTTAATAAAGAGATGGGACGATAGTTCTTAACTAGCGTATGATCTTTGTTAGGTTTCGGTATAAGTGAAATTATACTCCGTCCTTGCTCATCAGACAACCTAACATTATCAAATGCATAATTTAAGGAGTTGCACACCAGATTTCCGATACTAGGCCAGAAAGCTTTATAAAATTCGGCAGAGAGCCCGTCACTACCTGGACTCTTTTCTTTACCAAAGGAATTCAAGGCATCCCAGCACTCTTTTTAAATTAAGTTTCCCATCACAACTTTCAGCTTGCTCTATTGTAAGAGGATTAGTACAACGAATGTCGCCTAGGATTAAATTCGGATTACAATATTCATGCGTGTATAACGAATGATAAAATCTGATAAAACATTAACAATGTCAGAATTTTCATACACCTCAATACCATCTTTGGATTTTAATTTCCTAATTACGTTGTAACTACTATGTCGGTTTTCCAGATTTAAAAAATATTTTGTAGCCTTTTCCCCTTCTTCAACCCAGCGTGCTCTCGAACGAATTATTATTCCTTTCAACTTGTAGTCATAAAGGTGTTGTAAATTGTTTCTGGCTTGCCTCAAAAGATATGTGTCATTTTCTGAATTCAAAAAGTAGCATCTTTGTTCAAGACGAGCAATTTCATGTAAAAGGTTCTGCTCCTTTCTTTCTTTCTCTTGCCTTCAATTTACTGTATTTAATAGTGGTCTTACGGATAGCATACTTAACATACTCCCATTTTATGCTAGGATTCAAACTACTATGTTGCTGGGTCACATCTAAAATAACACCATTAATCATATCGATATAAACCTCATCGTTTAACAAAGAATTGTTGAACTTCCAAAAACCTGGACCCCGTTTTTCACTATGAAGTTTAACATCTAAATTAACTACTGAGTGGTCAGAGTTTAGACCGTACATGAAATCATTTTTTAATACAGAATGAATGAGGTTTCTTGAAATAAGAAAAAGTCTAACCTGCAATGCAAACCTTCAGTTATATTAGAAGACCATGTAAAACTCTTCTGATGGGGATTCCTTTCACGCCAAATATCTACAAGATCCAAGGACGACATAATTTGGATGCATTTATCTCTGGCATGGAAATTTGTGCGAGGGTTACCTCCTACCTTATCGTTGTCCAAATTAAAAACAAAAAAAATAATAATAATAATAATAATAATAATAATAATAATAATAATAATAATAATAATAATAATAATAATAATAATAATAATAATAATAATAATAATAATAATAATAATAATAATAATAATAATAATAATAATAATAATAATAATAATAATAATAATAATAATAATAATAATAATAATAATAATAATAATAATAATAATAATAATAATAATAATAATAATAATAATAATAATAATAATAATAATAATAATAATAATAATAATAATAATAATAATAATAATAATAATAATAATAATAATAATAATAATAATAATAATAATAATAATAAAGGACTTAAAATATTTTTTTTTTTTTTTTGTCCTCCATTTATTCAAATATTTTCCGGAAATAATTCAATGTAATACATAGTTGTTAAAGTAATCCAATTATTAAATGACGTTATCATCAATTCAAATTTGAAAAAAACATTTACAAGTAGGTATCTGTCCGAGTCGCACTCAATAATACAAACGCAGATAACATAAATTTTGCATCTTCTTACAACGATCGACTCCATCATATATTAATACCTGTTAAATTTTAAACATCATACTTAAGAAATTATAAATCAAAAAATCTCATTATCGATACTAATAAACCATTACACATATCAAACACTTCTTTCAGTTCTACGTAGGACACCATAATGCTCTATCTTAATCCTTTTTGTTAACTATTCTTTTAAATTCTCATTGCAAATTATTGAAATACAAAAAAAAATTACACAAATTTATATACATCTTCCTACTTCGATCGACCCCTATATGCCTACATATGTACATGTGGGTTTATATACTTTATAATCAAATATTTTATATAATAATATATCATTAAACAAAAAAGCTAATTATCAAAATCAAATAAACCATTACACATATTGAAAGCTTCTTTCAGTTCTACATAAGACACCATATTTTTCTTTCTAAACTTTTTGTGTTGATTATATCTTTCAATTCTCATTGCAAACTTAAATTTGTGAAAAAATACATCGATATTTGGCAGCTCGCCTTGTCTCTTACAATGATAAATATAATTCTTCATGTTTAAAATGAGATAATTAAATGGGTGAATAGAACCTTTCCCGAATCCAAAGAAAATATCATACTTAGAAAAAAAGAATTGTTTCCTTAAGAAAAGAAATTCAACATCAAGAATAAAGGCTGAAGTAATACTGCAGTCCCAAAAAAGGTGTTCAAGGCTTTCTATTTCTATTTTACAAAAGGAACATTGGTCACATTCCACCTTCCCCATGGCATACAAGAGCTTATTCGTGGCGATAATCCTATGAAGAAAACGGTATTGAAAGTACTGTAACTTAACGTCAGAGGCGACCTTTCTAGACATGTTGAAAAAACTCTCCCAATCATTTGTTCCAATATCTACGTATTGTCCCTTCCATTTTTTAACAGCTGTTGGTTCAGTGACATTTCGCTTAGCTTGTAAATTATATATGTATTGTGAAACCCGTGGTGCGTGTAATATTCTCTCTAACAAATTATCATTACTTTCTGGGTCATCAAGCTGAAATCCAGCCATTTTCCAGCTTCGTGGTATACTATGAATTAAACCAAAAAATAGGGGAAAGGGGAATCTCTCGATCTGGAAACGGTGGATGAATCTATTAAAATCTAGTGGTTTTCCTTCTTGATCAAAAAGGTCTCTTACATATAACACATTTTTCTTATAAAGCTGGTGATATATAACAACGGAATTATTAATACGGATAAAACTATTATTCCAAATAATCTGATTACCGAAATTTTCAGTCGGCTCAGTAAATGAAACACTACACCACGCAGTGACGACCTCCTTTATAAAAGTATTGCGAATATCAGCGACATCATTTTTTGAACAATTACACTGAAAAAAAATTGCTTTCCTATAGCAGATAGAGATATGTCCCAAAACAATTTCCAAGGGCTCTCTGAAGTAGAACAATACCTTTTGACCCATGTACATTTAAGACTATTAATAAAACTGTGAATATGAGTGACTTTTAAACCACCTTCTTTAACAGGATTCATAATTACGGAACGTTTTATTTTGTCTGGATTTCCAGACCAAATGAAATTAAAGGACTTAAAATAGAGACAGAGGCACTTATCACGGCCGCACAAGACCAAGCACTGTGCACTAAATATCACCAGGCCAAGATACTGAAACTGTCCGACGACAGCAAGTGCCGAATGTGCAGAGAAGTAGATGAGACAGTGATTCACATCGTAGCAGGCTGCCAGAAATTGGCTGGAACTGAGTACATGAAAAGGCATAACAGCGTGGCAGCGGCCCTACACCTAGCAATCTGTCAGCACTACCAGGTTCCCACTGCAGAACGACAACCATGGCTACATAAACCAGAGGCGGTTACAGAAACAGAACAAGTGAAAGTCCTCTGGGACTTCGAGGTCAGGACCGACAGGATCGTAACGGCGAGGAGACCTGACCTAATAGTGATAGACAAACAGGAGAAGACAGCCAAGATAATAGATGTTGCGGTCCCACTGGACAAGAATGTCAGGGATAAGGAAGCAGAGAAAGTGGAAAAATACCAAGACCTGAAGTTGGAAATACAAAGACTATGGAAAGTTAAAGCGGAAGTGATACCGGTAGTGGTGGGGGCACTCGGAGCGGTCAGCACAAATCTAGAAGATCACCTCCAAAGAATTCCGGGGGCCCATGATATGAGGAAACTCATTAAGCAAGGGGTTCTCGGCAGCGCCCACATACTAAGACGTGTGCTTAACCTCCCACGGTCCGGGTAGGATCCCGAGGTCAAAGGGACAAAAAATATGAGAGAGCCAACCAAGAAAGGTTGTGAGAGAAAAATTAATAATAATAATAATAATAATAATAATAATAATAATAATAATAATAATAATAATAATAATAATAATAATAATAATAATAATAATATTTTTTTTTTTAATCCTCTTTTATTCAATATTCTTTCGTATAAACATATTTACAGTGTCCATTTGTGTTAATAATTTCTTAAGAGTAAGTTATACAGTAATTTTCATTTGGAACGTCGAATATAATAGATAGTGGCTATGTACATTCGCGAGAGAGTACGGACTATTTACAACATATACGTTTAGGGTAAGTGAATATAAATGAATATATTTATACAAAATATACAATATACAAAATTATCCCCAAAGATCCAATTTATAGATACATACAGTTCTCAATTCCAAAATTGTCAGTAACATCCTGCAACTAGGGAAAGCCGTCGCCATGTCGCCATGGGGACCATCACATATAATAATTGTAGGTTAATTCCTTCACAGAGCACTGGCTCGAAACAAATAAGTACGCATCCGTTCATATAAATACCCCTTATATACAATTTTACAAATAAGTTTATCATATAACTGCAATAGTTCCAGTGAAAATCACAATTCCCCTAACTTCTAAATTGTAACACTTTTCAATCAAGTAAACACTTAAGTGAGGCATGCGGAGTTTCCTTGACGTATCTTTTACAATAAACCATAGCAAATTGAAGTAAAAGTAAATTAATTGATATAAGCATGCAATTCCGATATATGAACAATTAATCGACAAATGAATTTGATAGGTAATTAAGCAAAAACCAGTGCATGTCATAGGAATCTAAGAGTGGGATGGATCGTAGTGGAAATCCAAATTATAGGTGAAATCTTATAATACATGGCAGACAGAGAGTTCAAAAAGTTCGGTCCAAAAGTGGGAACACTTCTTCCAGATCTCCAAAGTTAACAGTTTTCTTGGTTTTAATTTTAAAATAATAATAATAATAATAAAAATAATAATAATAATAATAATA
The DNA here is from genome assembly GCA_037179385.1 of Holothuria scabra. NCBI lineage: Eukaryota > Metazoa > Echinodermata > Holothuroidea > Aspidochirotida > Holothuriidae > Holothuria > Holothuria scabra. Next base: position 7,879,110 of record CM074190.1, on the reverse strand, counting down.
ATTTTTTGTCTCGTTTATTCAGCTTTCATTTTTCATGCATATGTACAAAATTTCACGTTTCCTGACTATTTACATTATACTTCGTATTTAATAATTATACAAATCGCACCGTACATTCTAAGATAATATGAATGGTACTTTATTAAATATATACGTAATATACGTTATGTACTGTAGTTTCTCATATAAATGCATTGAGCTGTAACTTTCTTCGTCAAGGCGTGATCTATAATTTCTGTGAATATATAAAATAAACCCTTTTCAGATGACTACATATAATAGGCTGTCAATTGTCAAACAATTGGGTAACCTTTGTTCATTCTTTTGAGAAATATTCACTTCTATTGAAAAAAAAACAATGGCTAGAAAGAAGGTAAGACAAAAAGGATTTCATTTAATCCAAAAAAAAAAAAAACAATAATTTAGATTAATAATAACTTTTAGAGAATGTTGAGACCAGCAGTTGAACCTGCATGAACACTCGAGTTCAAATACCCAAACACTTAGTTATCATTCATTCAGATAGAAGGTTACAGCAAAGACATAACGGAGTCCAAACATAACAAAAAACTGTTAATTGTTGATAGCAAAAAGAAAGAAGAAGCTTTTTCCTACCCAAACACAAGTTTATTGGTGAAATTGGGTACCTTATCATTTCCTGACCTTGTACCTTGTTGCTGAAAAAAATTAGTAAACAATTATAAGCTTGTGATTCACGCAAACATGAACATTATTAGTGAAATATTTGAACAAAGTTACAGCATAACACATAATGAGGTACCTAGATAAGTTTGTTGAAAAAGAGTTACTGAATTAATCCTTAAACATATTTTTTAAGTACAAGAGACGGCATTCATTTTTAACTTTGTTAAGTATGTGACATTCCACCTGTAGATAATATTTAAGTTTGTATGAAAAAGCTATGGCATCTGGTGCCTTTCCATTTAATTTACAGCAAAAAATGTAATACTTTGCATTTAGGATGAAAAAATTAATTGGGTGTTTTACATCATCAAGGAAACCGAACTTAACATGATCATAGCTTAAATCAAAGTTGCTTTGTAAGCAGAGGTCACAACATTGCACCCAGAATGTTTCCACGAAATCGCAATCCCAAAATAAATGCTTTAATGTTTCATGATCATTACAACAAAAAGTACACAACGAACAATTTACTACCTTGATCTTGGATAAAAACACGTTAGTACTTAATATTCTATGAAGAAAACGGTATTGAAAGTAGTGAATTTTCGTATCACGCACAGCGAAATAAGGTAGAATAAAAATTTTGTCCCAATCATATTCTTTATTATCTATTTCATGCCATCTCTGAATTGCTCTTGGTAGTTCCATCTTTTTTTCAATGAAGTATTGGTAGGTATACTTCGTTATTTTAGGGGGCATTTCCGCCTTAAGAAGACGTTGCTCATTACCATTAGGGTTGAGAGCAAAACTAAGGTCGCTTTTCCAGAGTCTTGGGATTGCCGACAAAATACCAAAATAAATAGTGAAAGGGAAATTATTTAACCTAAACTTAGCACAAAATCGGTTATAATCGATAGCAGTTCCATTGACATCGAAAAAGTCACGCACTCGGTAACCACCATTTTCTTTGAGATAATCAGAGTAAAACAACTTGTTATCGATTTTTATGAAAGAATTATTAAGTATATACTGATTACCGTAATCAGGTACATCTGGGTTTCTAAAATTAAAATCTGACCACGCATTACAAACATCACGAATAAAGTTATTCGATATATGTATGTCATTTTTACAAAAGTTGCATCTAAATAGAAAAGCTTTTCCATACCTTTTAAGTTCTTCATCGAACAAAACTTTCCATAACCTTCATTGTCATCAAGGTAAAGTTTGACCCACTTACACTTTAAACTTGTTGCAAATGCCCTGATATTAATCATACCAAGGCCTCCCTTACATTTATCATTTACTAAAACGTTTCGTTTTACCTTGTCGGGCTTTTTACACCAAACAAAACTATAGAGAAGACTTTCAACCTCCTTGAAAAATTGTGTACTTGGATTCGGTAAGACAGATAAAAGATAAACAAGTTGCGAAATAAGAAACGTTTTTATAAGAACAATTTTACCGATAGGAGTTAGATCTCTGGAAGACCAAAGATTAATAATACTTTTAATACGTGAAAGTTTTGGAAGATAATTTAACTTAAAAAAGTCCTCTTGGTGATGAGTAAAGGAAATGCCTAAATAATTGACTGGTTCATCGCTCATCACAAAGTCCGGCATTTGGAAATAAGGGGGTGGAGACGAAAAAAGTGGACCGAGAGGGAAAAGACAAGACTTGTCCAGATTTACCTTTAGCTCCGACACTTTGCAAAACTTATCAAGTAATTTCACCGTCTCCGAAATATCGTTCAATGACCCATTGGTTATCACTACAGTATCGTCAGCATAAGTCGAGATTTTTAGAACAGAGTTTGCAATAACTATACCTTCAATGTTAACATTAGACTTAACCAAAGCACTGAAAATTTCGGAGCAAGTTATAAATAAATATGGGCTAAGTGGGCATCCTTGACGAACACCTCTGGAGACTTTGAAATAATCAGAAAGAAAACCATTATTAACAATACAAGATGAAACATTGCTGTACAGTGTTCTGATCCACATTCTAAAATCCTTGCCAAAGTTGAAATAAGATAGAGTATTTTGAATAAATTCCCAATCAAGACGATCAAACGCTTTTTCGTAGTCAAGAAAAATTAGCGCACCAGGAATATGATTTTCATCGCAGTAATTAATAAGGTCTAAAACTAATCTGATGTTCTCCCCTATAAAACGTCCCTTAAGAAATCCAGTTTGCTCGGGGCTAATAAGGTCGGTAAGAACATTTTTCATGCGTAATGCTAGGCACTTAGCAGCAACTTTATAGTCAGTATTCAGTAGAGCTATTGGTCTCCAGTTTTTTAAATAGCGGTGATCTTTGTTTCCTTTAGGAATTAGAGTCAAACAAGCTCTACCTTGTTCATCGGAAATGAAACCCTTTTGAAATGAATAGTTAAAAGAATCCACAACCAACTGACCCACATCTTCCCAGAACACACGATAAAAAATTCGGTTGGGATTCCGTCAGTTCCCGGAGACTTATTCATAGGCATTGAAAATAAAGCATTTGAACATTCCTCGAGTGAAAGAAGTCCCTCACAGCTCTTTGATTGATCATTGGAAAGTTTTGGATGCAAAAAGCTAGGACTAGTGAAAAAAGTGTTTGAATTAACGGCCAAATCCTTAGTATAAAGTCCTTTATAAAAATCATGAGCTGTTTTCAAAATGTCATCAGGGTTACTTATCACTTTATCATTTTCTAAAATTAATTGCTTAATGCTATTGAAAGCTTTGTTCCTTTTTTCTAAATTTAGAAAATATTTCGTATTTTTCTCCCCATTTTCACACCAACGAGCCCTAGATCGGATAACAATGCCCTTTAATTTATAGTCATAAATAGAGTCAAGCTTAGCCCTTGACTCCTCAAGCTGATTTTTTAAATCAACAGAAGAGCAAAGAACATACTGTTGTTCAAGTAAAGCAATCTTTTCGATTAAATTCTTTTCATCAAGAAACCTATGTTTTGCCGCAATTTTAGAATAAGTAATTGACATAGATCTTATAGTCAATTTGCAAGATTCCCAGAGCAACTTGGGATTGTAGTAATGATGGGTTGTGATTAACTCCTTAATGGCATCTTTTACAGAATTAACATAGTTTGGGTCTTCCAGTAAAGAAATGTTAAGTTTCCACATACCTTTACCTCGAACATTACCAATAATAAGTTTCATAGTTATACAACAATGGTCTGAGCCAAAAAGAGGCAAAATGGACATATCTGTAACGGCATTTCTAAGATGTTTTGACAAAATAAAATAGTCTAGCCTACAATGAATAGAAGTGTCGATATTAGAATGCCAAGTATACTGATTTCTGCATGGATTTCTTTCACGCCAAATGTCAATCAAATCATATGTTTCCATCATACTTAGAACTCTGCTTCTTGCCTTAAAGTTAGTTTGGGCATTACCTCCAACCTTGTCGAGGTTTAAGTTCATTACAAAGTTAAAGACCCCTCCCCAAACCATAGAATCCCAAGTGTGATTACTGATATAACTTTCTAACTTAAGGAAAAGGGACACGTTATCCACATTGTGGCCATAAATATTAATAAGCTCAAACAATGTATCATTGCAATTAATGTTCAATATAATAAAGCGACCATCTACGTCAATTATTGCGTTTAAGACTGTCATAGTTATAACCGGATTGATCAATATTGCAACACCTTTGCTACAGTTTGAACCATGAGATAAGTAAGCTTTCCCTCCCCATTCATTAGCCCAAATAGAATTGTCGGTAGGAATGGAATGCGTCTCTTGCAGATAAATGAAATCGTACTTGTGGGTATGTAATAATAATAATAATAATAATAATAATAATAATAATAATAATAATAATAATAATAATAATAATAATAATAATAATAATAATAATAATAATAATAATAATAATAATAATAATAATAATAATAATAATAATAATAATAATAATAATAATAATAATAATAATAATAATAATAATAATAATAATAATAATAATAATAAAAATAATAATAATAATAATAATAATAATAATAATAATAAAAATAATAATAACAACAACAACAACAACAACAACAACAATAACAATTACAATAATAATAATAATAATAAAAAAGGGGCAGAGGTGCACTATTTAACAAGGCGTGCTTGATTAGCCGTTGCCATTGTACTGTATCAATGGTGTTCTTTGTTATGGTTAGAGATCAAATTTGGGATTAGCGCTGTGGAAAGCCAGCTAGAAAATTTCTCGTTAAACAGCGCGCATCTGCTCTCTGAATTCCAATTAACGAGTTAATGTATAAAATTCTTAATAACTTTTGGAAAACGTTAATATATCCCATTAATTCTACATAGATTATAGAAATGTAGAGATATCGGGAAGGTGATTGATAAAGTTTACCTTCTTCTGTTTTAATTTCAGGTTACATACAATGTCAATACGATGCGGCAAGGAAGAAAGCAAGAACCGCATTATAACTTTGCTCAAGAACTACGGCTTTTATGATATGATTGATTCTAATGTCGTGTTTGAAGATTTGGTTTCAATTGTTGAAGAATCAAGGGATCCAGTTTACGGAAAATTTTACGACGAACATGTAGGTAAGTCATTAACATATCCACTGGGCAGTAGCGTGTACAATGGGGGGGGGGGGGGAGGGTAGAGTAAAACCACTTCTGAACTAAGTCCAGATCAGACAATAGAGGGAAGTCATGTGGAAGAAGTCTTACCGAAAGTTGGCCGAGTAACGAACTCTCGACCCACTTACCTTTAATGCAACAGAAAGTAAGATTTTAATTGTTTTAAATACAGTGCCATTTTGCATCTAATGCCTTGGCAAAAACATCCTCCTCTTAGCTTCCAATAACAGACGATCAAACTATGTACTCTTTATTTTTACAGGTGGCTACCTTCATAGGATCATTTGAGAGCAACCATTTTGGAACCTGAAATTCTACAAAAACAAATACAAAAATAAATAAAACACAATAAAAAATAAATAATAGAAGAAATAAAAAAAGAGTGACATCACCCCCTAATTAGTCGTTGGATTTCACAGTCTGGTCCCACCTTACAATTTCAAACTGTTTCATTGTCCTATTATCCATTGACAAAACAGGACGGTAGGCTCTTCGTTGGAAGAACGTGGAGATAGAAGAGTATTGTGGCGTAAGGTCACCTAACATTCATAAATCAGAGAGTAGTGCTAATCAGGCTCGTTAGCAATAGCAAAATGCACACTTTCCACACTCATTCTAACAAGCCCGTACGTAACAGAAAACCATTACACGAGAAATTTTGGCCGTAAAAACTAAAACATGTAAGGTATTATTTCCCACACTCTAAGGTCTGGAGAAGGTTGAAAATCACCCACATTGCATCTTACCAGAACAGAGAAAGTATCAGTTGATGGTTCTTATTACTTTCAAGCAAAATGTTTCTGTAAAATTTTCAGCGGAAGCTTGCATAATAGTCTAACTCCTTTAATCCTTTGAAACGTTTCGAAAGCAAAAGAAAATCCCTTTGACGAGTTTCCTAAAAAACAGGTAAACGAACAGGATGGACGTGGTTGGAATGGGGGAGAGGGAACTCTATCAATGACTCGGGAATTTTAAACACTGTTAAAGGAAGTTTGTTCAAAGTTGTTAAAGTTTACGACCATCGTATGTAAAATATGAGGTACTTTGTTACAATATAATAAAGCAAAGGAGTAATCCAGTCAACAGGTCGGTATGCAAGGTGGAGTTTACGGGACAGTTTCTAACCTATTGGTTTAAGTCGAGTCGGCTACGGCCGTTTTGCCAGTTATGGCTTGCGAGCTTATTTTCCTTGTTTGCCAACTCCAAGGACAAGAGAAGAAGGTTCCACTTTTAAATTCTTTGGTAAAACCCGGCCAGGACTTGAACTCCCGACAGCAGGTCGGGTGCTCTAACCACATGACCATGCGGTCGGTTGGTGTATGGAGTGGAGAACCTTCTCTCTGAATTTCCAGTAACAGGAAATGTAATCGACAAAAACGTACTCATTGCCACAAAGCTTCTTACTATTTGGACCAACTTGAATGATCCTTAAATAATCGACACTCTTTATGGACCCATATATAATCCACATTTTTATCCCCTAGATTTTGTAAGGCTATCAGCAGCTTCTACTGGTATTTTCCTGGATCCTATTTATACTGGCAAGACAGCAAATCACATGGTCAAGATGATTCGGACCTCGCCAAATAGCTTCAAGGGAAAGAAAATTTTGTTTTACAACACAGGTTTGTAACTCTCATTATCCATGTTATATGTAAAATGAGCAATGATTAACGAAATTGTTAATAAAATACTATATATAGACTCATTCACGCTCACGTCAACGGTTGGCAAAGAATATGCGCAGGAACATATACGTCCATGTTTGGTTTTGCGCGTACAGTGATCTCGCAATTGCACGCAGAATCTACATTTCATTGTGACGAAATGTACGCGACGGAATCAAAAATATTATATCTTTGGACGGAATGTAATTCATCGACTCTGTTGCCATGTAGCAATGGCGTCATTTGTTTGTAAAACGTAGTGGTTTTAGATTATACACAAAGTAGGAACCAAAATTTCAGATATAGCAGTTCTTCTTGTAAAATGTGTGATTACTCTTCATAACACTTCATAGTAGCATTCGTCGTTTAATATAAGCAGTATTACTCCCAATTGTATTTGATACACGCAGACTTGGTAAAATTTGCAAAAAGTTTCGGAGAAACACAGTTTACGAGGAACTCTACTGCTAAAGCAGAAGAATTCATTAAACAAGAAAAATCGTGTATTGAAATAGTTATAACGATATTTTGTAGTTGAGAAAATGTAGTCATTAGAGAACAGTGTGCTTTTTGTCCCATAAGTTTATGTCAGATAGAAAAACAAAGCTTTTAGTCGACTCTAGACTTCACTCGTGATTTAAGAATTTGAAGGACTCGGTCTGAGAGGTTGATTTTCCCCGTTGAGACTTACAGAGAGACTCGAGTCCTTGAAAGCTGAAGATTGCCGGACTTGTGACTCGGACTCTCCGAACTCGACTACAACACTGACGGAAACATTACGCGTCAACTAACCTACTAACACTGCCAGCTTTGATTCAGTCGACAAGTAATGGACAATTGTAATTTTCTTATAAAGTTGCAAGTTTTACACCACTTCAAATGGTACAGCAATACATGCTCAAACACAATGTATTGTAGTAGGGGGTAGAAAGATTCGACAATGGCATACATCAATCTTTTGCGATGAGCATCTTATGAAGATAATTTGACCATAATCGAAGAACTTGACTGGCTACCACAAGCGAAGACAGCACTCTATAAACGACACGAGTAAGCTACTCGCTCATGTCATATGCGGCATAAAGATTGTCATCCGTCAAAATTTTCGGATTTAGAGGGAATAATCTCCTACCTGTGGGTTCGGCAAGGTGGGTAACATTTAGTCTGCTTAGTTGTTGAGTTGTTGGGTGTCATAAGGTACAAAGCAGTTCTTAATATTAAACTAACCACTAACGTATATAACTTTTTGATAAAAAAAAAAAAAAAATACGGTACAATAGAATGTATACGGTGTGTATTATTGTTTCTGAGAGAGCGCCATCATTAGGAGAGTGGCTACAGAGTAAAGGTGAATCAACATTTGAATTAGTATGCTTATCCTTAGCTCTGCTTTGAAGGCTTGGATGACTCAAAGAAGCTTCGCATTTTCACCTTACGCGTTGAATAAGTAAAGAAGTCATTATTAACGATGGCAGGGTATGTTTTATTTCCGGCTGGCTTTGTTGCGCTGACGTGTTCAACGTTAGCTATACAGCTGTTATTATAAGCCTCGTTAAATGCAGGTGACGTCATGACATGGCTTCTTAAAGAGGAATTCTACTGGCAGCAAATTTTGTAGAAAAGCGACTAAACGTCCTGGGTAGAGAGATACTATTGTCCAAATAGTAGCCAAGTCCTTGTTAACAGTAACTATAACAACATTCCATCGTTTAACAAATTATGCTCTTTGTGAGAGGATTGTGTCCCTAATGATTACCCTGTAGTAAATTTGGTTGAAAAGTTTCAATCGGCTTATAGACGCTTCCATTAAATGGAGACAGCTGTACTTCGTGTACAGAATGACATTTTGAGTAGCTCTAATGAAAAGAAGATGGTTGCACTTGTATTACTTGATCTAAGTGCAGCTTTCGACACATTAAATCATAACATTTTGTTGAAGCGTTTCTCAACACGTTTTGACATAAAAGACATACACTTCGCTGGATACATTTATATTTGAAAGGCAGAACTCAAACGGTAACTGTTGCTGGTATTGAATCTAATCCTATTAAATTAGATATTGGTATTACCCAACCCAGCTAACATGCCCAGCTGGTCCCCAACTGGGTTTTAGCTGGGCTACTTGTTGGGCCCCAGCTGAGCCCCATTCGTGTTTGTTAGGTGTTCCCACGTGGGGCCCAACTGGGCTAGCCTTTCCCAGCTGATGCACAGATGAAGCCCAGCTGGGCGGCCCCGCTTCAATAACTGAAGCCTAGCTGGGTTTTATCTGGGCTTCAGCTGGTAAAGGCTAGCCCAGTTGGGCCCAACGTGGGAACACCTGAAAAACACGAATGGGTCCCAGCTGGGGCCCAGCAAGTAGCCCAACTGAAACCCAGTTGGGGCCCAGCTGGGCATGTTGGCTGGGAAGGCTTTGTATATTGGGTTCTCTTTTATTTACTTTAATACTTCATCTCGAACTGATCTCATAAGACAATACAATATTGGGTACCATTTTACGCTGATGACACTCAATTGTATATTGCGTTTAATGGCTCTAGAATGCATGATAAGATCTGAACCCTAGAAACCTGCTCCAATGACTTTAAACGGTGGATAACTTCAAATTTTTTGAAATTAAATGATGATAAAACTGAATTTCTCATCATTGGTAGCAAGTATAATATCAGGAGAAACCCGTCTTTATTTTTAAATGTTAACAATATATGCAAATCACAGACCGATCCGGGCTTGGTTGGCTCAGTTACGGCAGGTAAAAATATTTTGGAAGTTTTTGATGTCACCCGAAGCACCAAAGAAGTTAAGAAATAATTTTCAGATGTTTTAGACCACGTTGAGTTCAACATGGCGGCCATTTTGAAAACCACTCACAAGACACCCAAAATATATCTTTCAAATGTCAAGTATGACATGAAAAGTTGAATGGTGCAACTACCAGACCGATCCTGCTAATTTATGGCAGTTTAAAAATATAGCCGGCCATCTTCGATTTTTCCATAACATCTGATACGATTCTTCACAATAAATTTTGGTCAGGATGTTGTTACATTTTGGACCAATTTGTTACATTTGAGCAGTTATTTCATATGGGTCCTAACGAGAAATTGAACTTCAGACCTTCCAGACTGCAATGCGGAGGCTCTGACACATTAACAATGCAGTTGGTTATCCGTAAAAGACCGATTCAAAATGTGGTGTAAACGGATTTATATGAATTCTTGCTTTTCCAGGATCTGTTTTTGGCTCACTGAATGGGGACATGCTGGATAGAATGAAGAGTGAAAACGGCAATCATACAGAAAAGCATGAATTAGATACGTAAACCTATGCCTGAAGGCATTAATCCAAAGAAGAGTAACCACCAAATACGAACTGTTGCATTGTGTAATAGATAAAAGAAATTTTATGGTAGAAACGTCTTTTCTCGTGATAATGAACCAGTTACAAAGGACGGTTGGAAATTGCTGTTAGTGTTAATACCGTAAGGTCTGTATATTATCAGTGTGAAAACTCTCAATCGTCTGCATTGCTTGGTACATGTGTTTTCGTGTACATTACTGTGTTATTCTTTGGTAGAATGATTTACTTGATCATACCATCTTATCACAAAACTAATTATTGTATTGTAAATCTAATAGTGCAACTGAATTAATATTTTATTTTTATTTCTATTGAATTAATATTTCATTTAACTATTGTTTAACCGCGATAGCTCATTCCACATCAAGTTACACTTCTCCGGTGAACTAAAACACTGGGTTACAAATGTTCAACAAAATTTGTCTCAAAGATTAAAATGATTTTAAAAACAAAACGTAATCAAAGATTAAACATTAAAGAAAGAAGAATATTTAACATGCAAATAAAACAGTGTCGTAAGTGAAAGGAGATGTAATTTTGGTTGGAACAAGGCACCACATGATGGGATCTTTAAAATTTGAGGCTGCTGAAACTGTGGAATGAACCATTCACAAATTTAAAAAAAATTCCAGAGCCAAAATTAGGTTGGATATGTTAAAGAGGAACATATTCCAAGCATTCTGGTAAAAGTTTGATTCATTTCTCATGTTCGGTTCTCTAGATATTGGCAAGTGAAGTTGATACATTTCCTATGACAAGTCAACTTGAAGCCATGCAAGCAGGTTTGGTGTCTTGGATTAACATTGTTGCCCAATGTTTTGTTTTGTTTTTCTTCATTTTTTACCTTTTATTTTGATCTTGAAATGATTAGGGATGCTATTTTGCCCTTACGGCACATTACGCTTTTTGAAATCCCAATGCTAAGGATACACCTGTGGTGTCAACATTTTATACTTTAGTCTGTTAGTTACATAACATTGGAGGTACACTGTAAAGAAAAACAAAACATTGGTTAATAATGTGAATCCATTCCATCACGCCTGCTTGCTTCAAGTTCATTCTATGCAGAAAATTTGGCACATTCATATCAAGAACCGAACACGGACAGGAGAATCACTAACAAATCTGCAGATTAGATCGAAAAATGAAATGTTTTGATCGCAATCATTTTGGCCATAAACCAAACAGTGAATGCTTCAATAGGATATTGGTCGAGATTAGAGCGTCGTTCAGTCTTGCGCGAATAGTTCGAAACATTTGAATGAAATTCATCAGGGAGTTTTAATCCAGTAAGTTTATCCAAAGGTAATTCTTTCAAACATGTTGCATAAATGAATAGTTCCCTTTATGGTCTGTAACTGTCACCTCAACGAGAGCATCCTGATATCAGATAATTTCCCTCAAAGATAGATCAATTGCGGCTCATGTTTTTAATGAATGCATTTATATCATTTGTTTAAATGAAACATTTTGAATTCCTTGTTTTGATGACGGTGATATCAATTAGAAAGTCTTCATATTTATCGTTACTACAGGAACTGGCGTTTGGTGGTGGTGTGGCGACATATTACTGTTTTTATACCTTACATACTAATTGGCCCAATGGTGGTCCTAGGCAATGCACAATTCAACAGCAAGATGTTCTGCAGTCTGAATTTGTGATATCAACCTAGCTTAACCAGACCAGTATTTTGCCTCGAAGTATATTCCTCATGTTAGAAACCATTAAGTCGCTGACGAAAAACAGAGCCGAAATTCCAAGGTCAACTTTTAATCAAAGGCCCAATTCTCTCACCCCAAACAGTACCAATTCTCCTAACCTTCTTACTTAAGCCCCTCCCACAATTGTCTTAAATTCATCCTCATACAGACACAATCTCAGTTTATTGCTTCAGGGTGAGTATAGAAATGCTCAATGTTTTAATCAAAACACTCTCCTCACAGTTCATGCTGTGTAAAAACAGCTTTTGTACTTAGTATTGTTTGAATAAGCAGTCAATCAAAGAGCTGAGCCAATTGAGAGATTCTGTTACCCTATACAAGAATTCTAGTTTGGGGTGAGAGGATTGGCCCTTGAAGTAAACTGAACACTAAACCTTCATACTGATGTTCGGTGTCAACATTAGTTGACAACGTGTCAACATGTTGTCTAGTATCAAACTGTATCAAACTTTGCGAGAATTCATGGTTGATACAGAGTGTTGAAGTAAAGTCTCCTGACGTTACATTTTCTATCAACATTTGTATGAACAGATCTGAAGCTCCCACGGCGAAAGGAAGAAGAAGAAAAAAATTGGAAGTCATTGACGATAGTAGAATAGCAGTGATTTTCAGTATACATAATAAGGACTTATAAGGACACAATAAGAGCATATTGCATGATTTAAATCCATTATATAAAAAAATTGGAAAAAAATCCGTCAACACTTTTATTACGTACAAAAATTTCTTATGTGGTCGATACGACTAGTGAAACAAACTTGTTTTGATATTTGGTTACATTTGTTAAATTAACATAACTAAAAACCTTGTTTTTTTAGCAATTCACCTCGTTTGTTTCCCCTATCACCTTCAACAAAAAAGAAGCGTTTTGTCAACCTGTGTTATTTCTGAAGCCAACGTTACGTCCGAAACAAATATTTGGATAAATGTTTCCTGAATTGTTAACAAAGTTTCTCAAAAAAGATAAAAGAGCTCTTGTTTACTTCTGTCTTTTCAGCTAAGCAGATAATTATTCACCCCACTATGTGATCTTTTGCACAATATAATTATTAGCGGAAACTTCAGGTAGATGGGCACTGTGTAACAAAGTGTTTTTTGATTGGCTGTTGCCATTGTATTGTATAGATTGTATTCTTTGTTAGGGTTAGGGATTAGGTTAGGGATTAGGATTATCGTTAGCCAGTTAGGACATTTCTCGTTAAACGATGCGCATCGCCCCGAAACTTGTTTCGGATGAAAGAGCTGCAGGTGTGGACGGACATTCCAACAGTTTATGTTTGTAGTTTGATATTCTTAATACGAATTGGCCATTGCTTTGTTATGTGATCATGTACTTTAGTTGTATTATGTGAATACAGTGTGACCGCCTTGATAGGAAATGGTGTCCAAACATGAGGTGCACCTATTTGGTCAAAAATGGGAATGGTTGTTGTTATTCCGTTGTTTTGGTGAATATTTTTAAAAATAGGGCCAAATGTGGCCTTCAAGACCTTTAACAATTTGATGTTTTCATACACTTGAATAATATTATTTGCATTCTTTGACACTCTACATGTCTTACTTGTATGATACATGTGTTATTTAGTATCACATTCTGCGACCTACTTTGTTTTTTTCGGACCTAACACAAACACAAAATGTTGACAATTGTCACAGTGTGGTAGAATCCAGCTAAACGTTATTGAGTATGAATAATTAGGGTTTGAAATGAGGACTGTGGACGTGATGACAATCTATAGGGGTGATTTTGAACAAGATGTGAATAATTGGAATGATGGTTGCATTAGAATAGAGATAATAAACTGTGAAACAGTAAGGTTTGTGGTGACCTGTTAAGTTGGGGATGACCTATTTGAAATACTCATGTCAAGAATGCTGATCCTCGGTGATAATGTAACACTTCCATGATTTTAGGTCTACACATGAAAACATCAGAATGTAAGCGAATATATTTGTGTGTTTGGGAGGGGGTTATCAAGTACATATGAGTTCATGGGCAGATTTATGAGTTAAAAATCAATTTAAGTCTGTTTATTGTTTTGAAGTAGTTCACGTGCATTTGGTGAGGTTGATAGGGCTTTCACAGGGGAAGCATCTATATAGCCATTATACAAGCCACCTCATCTGATACAACTGTAATGAAGTTGGCTACCTAGCTACTGTAGTGCTGCAATTGTATAATTCTTGAATCAGAATTGATTCTCTTTGGGTCTGTGTTTCACGGAGAAGTGAGGACATGATATTCTTCACAATGAGTACATGCTGTGGCATGTACGTTATGTTTCTGTGTACCAGAAGAAATTAATTCACATTAATGATAAAGAAACTGTGAAAATTTACCTTCATACAGATACAGCAGCGGACTATGCACTACGAATGTCGTTGAGCAGAATTTGTTGAGAATGTTTAAAGTGTAGGTAGCACATTAGGAAGAGACTTTGAGGAACAATTTTACTAATGAGAGGTAATATAATGTACAAAGTATTGGGTAACATATCTCCACCCTGTTGTAGATGTGACTTAAGAAACGTAATGGTTTATGACATACTTTTTATGAATATAGTTATTTTTCTTTGTCTTAATTGAAAGTGACCTCACGATTTCAGGAGACATCAGAGCCTAAGCTTAACTTTACTAAATGTAATTGGTTGAATCATATCTTTTTCTGGGGAAAAACAATGTTATTATATTGAAAATGTTTCCCCTTCTACATTCAATGAGACCCCAAGATTACAACAGAGATCATTAACCTAAATTTTTTACCGTAATGGGTTGAGTCATACCTTTTAACCAATTTTATTATGTAGGTAATTCACGGTGTGCATTCAAGTTTTCAACAAAGATCATAATCCTAGTTCAATAACTAAAATGGGTTAAGTTATACCTTTTTCTAGGGGAAGAACAACGTAATTATATTGGTAATATTTCTTCTACTGCATTGATTGCGACCTCCGTCAAGATGCCAGCAGAGATTATAAAACTAACTTTACAACTGCAAAGTCTTGTTTTCTTTTTCTGGAAAGTTGTAATTATATTGGTAATATCCTCTTATCTCCTTTAAACATGACCTCAAGAATTCAGCAGAGACATTGAACCTAATTTGACGATTTTCTGGGGAAGACAAAAATTGTTATTTTTTAATATTCATGACCAACATGAATCTCTTCATTGTATTTTGCATACATGTATGCCAATTTCAAATCTTTGATTTGCCCAATATAACTAATATTCAAAACCTAAATGAACGTTACAGGAAGATGCAATGAATACTCAGCATTGAGGAAAGCAAATAATGATATGAATACAGAGAAAATTAAAACGATGATGGTCAAGGTAGAAGAAAGGAGCAACTCTTGGAAGTGAAAATCAAGGGCCCGGAATGATTTTTTGTGTGGAGGTGGGGGCGCGGCTAGTCACCAAAGCGGCCCAATATGCTCAACGATATCATAGTAACTTTAGGGGGCCCAATATGCCTATCGCAGAAAAGGGGGAGGGGGGAGGGCAAGGCGGTAGCCTCCAGCCCCTCCGTCTCCGCGATCCCTGAAAAACAATTCAATTAAGAGTGATGGTAGAGCTCCGCGAAGTTGCAGCTCTGAAAAGATGTTAGAAATTAGACCTGAGAGTAATTTAACATTGCCAAAAAAGTAGACGTAATGTTTTAAGCGATGAGCCAAAGACTCGCTTTTCAGTATTAAATCAACTAAACTATTGATTGATTGATATGCAACCAGTTTAATGTTGTAGATTGGCTATATTTTTAATTTAATACTGCTGTATTTTATATATGGGAAACAGGTAACCACAGGGATCTTTGAAATTTCTAATGGATGCAAAAGACAAAAGATAAACTTCACGTTCGATCAAAGTTCACATGATATTTGTCATACTGTGAAATGGTCTCTGACATGTTTGAATCATATAATCACCTGTGGTTATACACATTCACAATTGACGGATTTTTTATCCTCATCGTAAGTGCTCCTCAGCACTTATACCTGATATATTTAATTATAAAGCATGCAATCCTTCAAAAATATAAGAACTGCTTCTATTGATGCAATCCTCTTAGATCATCTGGAACACTTAAAATTCTTACAGATGCGACGGCTTTCCCTGAAATGTTTATCTGGAATACTTAAATTCTTACAGATGCGACGGTTTTCCCTTAAGTGTTCATCTGGAACACTTAAATTCTTGCAGATTCGGCGGCCTCCCGTAGACCCCGACAAGGGTTTTGAACGTTGGGTCCATGCAAGACAATCGTCCTTCACATGACTAGGCGTTTTCAACTCTCCGTGTATACAATATATTATTGAGTTAGCAATTTTGCCCTCTTTAAATAAGATTTACAACTGCCACATTCCCGTAACTAACCGACAATTCAACTGTGCCCTGGCTATAAAAAGAAATCCTGGATAAGGCACTCCCATTCTCTCTTTCATATGCAATTTGTATCATCTCATCTTATCTCTCCCTCTATTTATGTGGTAATTCATTTTTCTGTTGAGCTATGTATTACGGAAGCCGAGAGCGGCGCGGAAGGAAGAAAAAGCAAATCGATTTTTCTGTACCGTGCGCGCGTCAGGCCAACAAAAAGAAGAGGGCGTACTTCAAGAACGTCTTGTTACAGCATGTTATGTACTACATACATCCCCAGTAGTGAATGTGCGAGTCTCAATGCTATTAGAAAACAGAGCCGTTTAGACAAGAACAGTATGGCGAGCAATCGGTATCAAATCATGGGGAATTTACACATACCAATTGAAATCGACACATACCAATTTAAATCGACACATACCAGTTGAAATGTATACCAATTTAAATCGACACATACCAATTTAAATCGGTACATAGCAATTTTAACTGACAAATACCAATTTAAATCGACATATACCAATTTAAATCGGTACATACCAATATAAACTGACGCATACCAGTTTAAATCGAAACCTACCGATTTATCTCATTAACATAAGCCTATTTGAAATCCCGATTTCGGAAACCTCCGCAAAGCACATACTCTTTGCAATCCGCTAAGGCCTCACCACCTCAATGAGGCTTTATATGAAAGAGTTAAAAAATGTAATCTGTGCTTCTGCTTCGTGCACAGCATGAGCAGTGGAGTACTGAAAACAAGCCAAGGAGCCACAACTGGACAAAAAAAGTCGACCCGACTTAAACCAATTTGTAAGAAACTGATATGTACAACAACATCGTCTAACTAACTTAGCAGTGGCGTAGCTAGGATTTTTTCCAGGGGGGCAAAGGTATGAAATTTCCCCAAAATTTTTCCCGGTCAATGTGTATGTATTTCATATAAAAAATGCAAATTTACGAGTATAACAACATTACAATGTCAGTATGTAAGTGCGGGGGCTAAAGCTCCCCTAGCATCCCCTTCCCCGTCTCCGTGGTCCCTGTATTCCTGTATTACCTGCATTTTTAATCTTAAAGTAAAACATAGAGCAATAGGAAATAACAGCTCTTAGTATATTATTTTGGTCAACAATATCTGGTGTATTTGTATGTACTAACGCAGTGGCGTACCCAGGATTTCTCTGAAGGGGGGGGGGGGCATGCAGTATGGTCTAAGAGGAGGGGTGTCCAGAAATTTTTTGACTTTTTCAAGGAGCCTAGATGCAAAATGGTGCAAGATTTGCGACTTTGACAGGAAGAGTGTAAAAAGTTGAATCGTGGTGGTTCATGAGGATAAAACTGAAACTTTTTTGTCTTAACATGCATTTCTTATGCCATTTATGCTACCTTACGAAGTAAAACTTGTCATTCAATTTGCACACTTTTAGGAGTCAAAATAAAAGAGCATTGATCGGTACAGGATTTGTGGTATTTCTTGGCCACAAAACGTTATTTTGTCAAAAGGATTATCTAAGCGGAGCGCCACCATTGGTTGGCGCGGAGCGTAGAGAAAATTTCGAAAAATCAGACCCCTCAGATGGCCGGAAATAGCATTTTCCAGACTAACACGAAGAATCTACCCAGTCACTACCTTCTTTTGTCGTTTGCAAATAAAATCCTTCCTTCAAAATATGTTCGCAAACTGAAAAGTGATCAGAGAGTTAAGGGGTAATCTGACCTTAAAATGTAATTTTTCCCAAAAGACTGAGCGAAACGCCACCATTGGTTGGCGCAGAGCGTAAAAAAATTTCGAAAAAATCAGACCCCTCAGATGGTCAAAAATAGCGTATGCATGCTTGTAAAGAGAACCTAAACATGTAGTCTTTATTTTTATCGATGAGCTCAGTAGGAAACAGAGTCTACCTTTTAAAGTAAAAATTGGAACTTGACAGAATTTGCCTATTTGTAGGAATTAAAATATTGGCACCACTGAGGGACGTACTTGCAGAGACAATCCTTCTCCTTTGAAAATTTTTGAAAAATTGGGTGTCCTTATATGTAACCTGGTGCCACACATGCTATCTTTTGAAGTAAAATTTGTGTTATATATAACTACTCATTTTTAAGAACAAAGAAAAAGTGGCATCTGTGAGGGGGCATGGCCCAATGGCCCCCCTTCGTACGCTACTAAAAGGAGACCTAACAGTGGCTCGATCACACAGGATATCCTGTTAGAACAGCAGTCTGTTAAGTGAAGAAGGCTACAAGGTACTCATGGACCCGTTTATTGTTACACCCTAAGTGAGCAGAAAGCTTTTTTCTCGAACTAGCCTGTAAACCTCCAAGGATAAGGCTTAGTAACAAAATCTTAGTATGCCAATGGATCCCATTCATTCTAATTTCTAGTCTAACTTTAAGTTAATCGTTGGCCATGGGTTGTTTCAGCCCCATCCATCGTTATGTACACAGAGTAAAATCGGTATAGTTACTGTTAGCTTGCGGGACAATATAATAAACTCGGTGGGGGGGGGGGGGGTTCTACGTTAGTGACTTGTCAGGTCTCACATCCTTTTGCTGAATTCCCAAAGTGTACAACGCAGAGACTGTGTGCAAGGGAATAAGTTCTGGTTTACAGCTTTGCAGTGTTATTCGTACTGTATAAACTGTTGTTAAATTCCTGAATAACAGCTTCGAGTCATGTGCACTGAAATGCACTGATCATAAAAACCGCGCGTATACAAGGGAATATTCAATCTGCTACGCGGCGAGGACATTTCTGTGGGACGCAAGTAGGACCGGTTCATGGGACAATGACGAAATCTCAAATCTGGGTTAATTTGTTGCATGAAAATATGAATTATGTGTGAGAAATGTCTCAGAATTTTTTATTCTAACAAAAATTTTGAGAAATTTTTGTTAGAGTAGGAAAATTCATCAAATTTCCCCAAATTATTTTCGGGGGGGGGGGGCAACTTGCCCTCCCCTGCCCCCCCCCAGTAGCTACGCCACTGTTACTTAGGCCTACTGACATGTGCGCTCATTGAGAGCACCTTACCATACTCAGCAGAGCATGGCAGCAATCGACATTTAACGGTGGCTAAATGCGTACAAAGAGGTGAGGCCTTAGCGTATTGCAAAGAGCACGTGTTTTGCTGGGGTTGCGAAATCGGGATCTGAAATATGTTAATGAGGGATGTGTCGATTTAAATTGGTATGTGTCAGTTTAAACTGTTATGTGTCGGTTTAGATTGGTATATGTCAGTTGAAATCGGTATGTATCAGTTTAAACTGGTATGTGTCAATTTCAATTGGTTTGTGTCGATTCCCCATGATTTGATACCGATTGCTCGCCATAGAACAGTGCATTCGTACCCGTTTTTGTTTGCAACAATATGAAAATAAAGGAGTAAGTGTTTTGTTATTGGTAACTAAATGCGAGAAAACCAAGTCTCAAAGGCTCAAAAAATTATAGCAGGTAATGAAAACATGCGAAGTATCACCAAAACCACCTTTTTGCTCATTTACTCTTTGTGTGTGGATGGTGATGATTAGCGTTTGTGTTTTTGTCTGGTCGGTTTGAGCTATCTGTTACAGCGTGCCTGTTTCTATATACGTTTTAAAAAGAGCCTCATTCTAAGATCTTTGTGTTTGAACTGTGTATTTTTGCAACTTGTCTTAGTTCGCACTCGAAATATTAATTTCTGATGTAAATGGCAATGGAAAAAGATGTGTTATCGTTTAATATTCACCAAGATTGAATGAATTTGAAAGAAACTTAGGACAGTTTCTGACGAATTGAAGACGGTAAGACATACAGCAGGGAACAGTTAAAGTGTACCTCAAGTCAAAAAATTCAAAAATGTATGTTTAAGAGCATGAAAAATTAATTCTAACAGTCCAACATCCATTTTCATATCACATTCTTGAGCTGAAATATAAAATGTTGAAGTTTATTCACTTAAAACAAATTGGTCCATTGCGCCATTATGTGTGACTTTCTTGTTGTACAACTCACAAAACCTGCTTTGTTTACCTTTAAAATTAAAAATGTTTTTATGACCTTGAATAATTCATGTCTGCTTGCCCAACAGGTTGCACAAGGAGGTCTTAATTAATTATATGACCTCATTAGAGTAAGAGTGCTATCACAAGCTGGTACAAGGTGCAGTTAAGTTGGAAAAAACAAAGAAATACAAAGATTGAAATTTGAGTAGTACAAGAATGACATCACAATCTATTGCGCAATGTACCATTTCAATTTGAGTGAATAAACTTTAGCACTTTATATCTCAGCTCAGGAACATCCTTGTAAGATGGGAGTTGGACTGTTAGAATTTATTTTTCATGGTCTTTAATATATATTTTAGAGTTTTTTTACTTGCGGTCCCTTTAATGTTTCAACTAGCGTGTGCATTCATTGTGTAATTAAAAAATAGGTAGGCGGTAGGATCATCTGATACTACGTATGCAGTCGCTTATTTCACGTTTTGAATTTTAATTCGTACTCAACGGGTATTCTGTCTTGCATTTAGATAGGAAGCAACTTTGTGCTCTGGAATAGGATTAACGCATAATATACTTTAAAGTACTACCCTGTTAGGTTTCTAAAACCAAAAACTAAGAGGCGGGTATCCAGGAGAGAACTGTCGGAAGGGGTGGTAAGTGAGAGCGAGAGATAAGACTGAAAGAAATGGGAAGAGAAAGGGAAGGGAGAGGAAAGAAGAAAAATAAGAAGAGGCAATGAGCAAAGCAGGACAAGAAAAATGGAAAGGGAAAAGGAAAAATAAAAGGATAAAGCCGCGGCCGTACTACAACGAATTCGGATCGGATTACGATCCGTTTTTTCTGCTTTTGGTAGATATATTGTCAATCTCTGATCGGAACGTGAACCAAATTTGAGAAATTGTGTAATATCAAATATATTTAGGAGTACGAAAAGACCGCAATACGTGTATTGCTGTCTTTTCGTTGTGTATTGCTTCGTTAGGTTATTCTCGAGAAACCTAACACTGAGGTGAAGGGTCCTTTTTTTGAATGAAAGAGGTATCCTTAATCTTGGTTCTGTGTGAATGAGATATAAAATCATAAAATGAAGTACTCCCAAAAGTAATAAGATAATTTACGTATTTGTTCCTTCATGACACCGGCTCTTACAGTCTTACCTCTAATGTCACTTCTTTTCCAAAGCAAAAACTAAGGAACAACTAAGCGGCACGTAGGCACCGTTCCAGCAGTTTACACTGTTAATATTTGTTGTAGCTAATTGTAGATTGGGTTTTTTCTTTACCATTTAGTTTTTGTTTTTTAATTTGTTCTCTGATTTTACTTAAGCCTATGTATATCATTTTTATTTGTTAAGTTTTTATCAGCAATTTCCTTTCGATGCTTTCTTTTCTTTATTTCTAATTTTAATGTGTATTTTTACCTTATAGTTTTCCTTTTTTCCCTGTAATTCTGTACATCTTCATTACCACGATTACAGTGTACCTCGAAAAAGTTTAAGTGCATCCCCGCTTATCAGTGGCGTAACCAGCATGGGGCAGTGCGGAGCCTTCCAGTGGAATGCCCCTCGCTGTCCCCCCAAATGAAATTCTTAGGTCGAAAGAATGAATGAAAATGGGTAGGCGGTGGCATTATCTGATACTACGTATGCAGTTTATTGTTTCAATTTTGAAATTCAATATGCGTTCTTAACGGATATCCTGTCTTGTTATTAGACAGGTAACATCTTTGTGCTGTGGGGTGGGATTATAGGCCGCAGATACTTTGAAGTTTTGCTGTGTTCGGTTCGAAAAGGGGAGAAACTTCGTGCAAAGTCTGAAAAGTGTCGAATAAAGTGTACAGCCTTAAAAGACTATAGAAAAAGCTACCAATTTTGCCTTAGGGCAGAACAAACCAAGCACTTCATCAATAACCTCTCCGAAAGATCTTTATCGGGTAAATGTAATATAAAACAGCTCTAGGTAGGGTTGACACTTTATAGCTATACCCCGCCCTTCAATAAGAATATCAAAGCCTCATAGTTCTCAAAGGACCATTTAAAACAATGAGGACATGATTAACTTTGTACAAAACAAAAGAGCTAAAACAAAACCTGCAGTGCTAAGTAACTCGCCAAGCTAATGTCACTTCTGCAATTTCATATCTAGAAACAGATATTGACATGTCGAGATCAATTATCTCGACCAGAAATGCATCTTCTGTGTCAATTTATTTTATTTACCATGTGAACATTTTAAGTCATTTGAGGTCAACTTGAAGTGGAACTCAAAATGTTACTGAAGGGAACCGAAAAATTCATGTACATCTTAATAATTTGTCTACAGTGGGTACTATGAGGTATCGCTCGAACGAATAATCGTTTCATTGCTGTGTACGTTTTTTTAGTGTACAACAATTCTGTAGTGCAAAATGTCGGCCCTCTCCGGCGGCAATTGCCATTGTTTCCTCTTCATGCCTTAGTGACACCGTTATGGAGAAATGAGTACCCTCCTCGATTTCCGATTGACTTTTTTCAAATGGAACTGCGCACTGAAAAGGTGGAAATCTTTGTTTTTAGCCAATCATGTGCTGCACTAGACAACAATGCCAGGATACCTATGCCTTCTACAAAGGAAAATTGATAACATTTTGACACTTCAATAACTAAAGTATCCAACTACAAGGAATACTCAACTGACAATGTTGCAAGGTATATGATGATAGGTGAATAGGATAGACAGTTAAACAATTAACTGCCTGAAATATGTAGTCTTGTCCAAAAGACTATAGTGGAGGCAGTAGCCCCTTGGGGGCAGAAAAATGGTTCGCAAAGCAAAAAGAAAAATAAAAGAAAAAAAAAGGTTCTCGAAAATTCGGATAGCAAAAGTATGCAGACGTGAGCGTCACCAACAACTGAAGAGCAGAAAAGCCAGAAAAAAATAATGATAATAATAAAAAAGCTCATCAAAATCCTTGCCAGTCGATCATAATGTGTTGATTCCTACATTTTGGCACTTTATCACTACTTAGCAATGTTATTTTGCATGGCAGAAGGATATTATGCAAAAAATAACGTAATATAACTTCAATGTACTTTTTATGAATTATGTCAATTTTTTTCCTACCACGTATACATATCACACATTAAACACATCATAATTTCAGAAACAGACATCTTAGCATGGACAAAATTGCCACCCCATAACTTCCTCATAGAGCTCAAAATACCAAAGTGACATCGACTTCCGAAATTCTCCTTGGAGTGGTGCCCTGTATAAGGGAACACACCGTCATTTGCTGCTCCATTAACTAACATACTACTTCCCTTTCATTAAATGTCCATACAGCCTTGTCAATGTTTACTTTTCACTAAAACAAACCCTCACATGGAGAGTCAATGAAATGGCCAATCATGGCATTACAAATTCACCAGAGCATGACCGTTTAGATTTTGAGCTACAGGGGTAGAAGTTTATGGGCCGTTTAGTGTGTACTCACCCCTATTAATGCGCAAGGTGATGGAAATCGCCTCTTTTTCACACCCAGTACTGAAAAGGTTTAAATCACCTTCAATCTATCCCAATTTGGCATCACTCACACAATGACATCTCTTCTTTCATATCCATGAAAAATTAGCAGCATCTGATTATTCTAAAATGAGCAGTTCACACACAAAGAGGACCTAAAATTGACAGTGTACTTTTCCCGGGAAGGCCGTTTCGCGAATGGTGGTGCGCTCCCCCAAGACGACAGGAAAACATGAGAGAAGACTTGGTCAAGTTTAAATTCTTTCACAAAGCAGAGCACCAAGAAACGAGAACAATAGTCACCTATTGTTAGAGGCTGCTAAGGCCTACCCGAAGAGGATTAATTCTTTGTTGCCAAAGAAAAACGTGTTTCTTAGTCGACAAATTTTGAATATTCATTGCAGACTCGCTTTCCTTTTGAAAGGAGAGTTGCTTTGGAAAGGCAATCGACTTCGGTCTCAATCAGGCGCGGCGGAATGGAAAAAATATTGGGGGCGTGAGTGCCACCAGGACTATCTAAGGGGAGCGCCACCATCGGTTGGCGCGGAGCGTACAAGAAAATTTTTGACTTTACAGACCCCCCAGGTGGCCGGAAACGGCACTTCCCGCGTGTTCTATGTTGCATGTATCCAGCCTTAAAATATGGGTCTCATGTTTGCAATTCTCAACCCCCCCAAAAAAAAATCAGCCTATGCAAAATGGTAATACATATCAGATAAATTGAGATGATACAAGAACAATGATTAATTATGCACCCTCTTTCATTCATTCTGTTTGCCGTGTTATTCACTGTCTGCACCCCTTGTTACATTTGTCCAACCATACATGTCAATTACGCAATTAAATTTCCCCTAGATCATACCATTTGTCCCCAAAACACCCCCTCTCGTGGTTCATCCCAAGGATACCACCAACCTAATCTATACCGATCTCAAATCCAGTGGCCGGAGCTAGGAATTTCGGTCAGAGGGGGCGAAAATGGTTTGCAGGGGCGCTTCGAAGGAGTAAATACCCTGGACCTCAGCACGATCGGGGCCACATCTTTACAGACTTCCCATTTGATTTTCCGAACCTGGTAGAAGACTACTTTGCCATTTCTCCTCCGCAAGTTTTTCTGTTAAAACATGTTTAAATTGTCTCTCCATGGGTATCCGCGGAAGAAAATTCCGGGGGGGGGGTGACAAAATTCTTTTAGACAAAATGCTATAAGGGGAAAGCTCCGCGCCACTATGAGTTGGCGCGGAGCGCAAGAAAATTTTATCCCACAATGTCTCCCAGATCGCTGGAAATGTCATTTCTAAAGCCTGTCTACCGCATATAAGTAGGGAAAACACTGAGTGAGCTGTTAAGAAATGTTGATGTTAATTTTTCTTAGTCTTTTTCTTTATGTTTTTTCGTTTTTCAGTTTTGTTTTCATTTTCAGGAGAGGACAAGTGCCCCCTTGCATCTACCTACGGACGCCCATGTTTCTATCCCTCTCTTCCACATTCTGGTATAAAGGCGGTCATTTTATTTTGTGTGTTATTGTCAGGTCTCGATTTAAGATTCTAATGTTATAATGGGCTACTTTGTGAAGATAAAGATTAAACCTGTTAGAGCCAAATAGCAAGCAAATCTTACACGGGGAAAAAAGTTATGGAAATTAATCACCGTAAGGTGTACATTTTTGGTATCTGGAAATCAAGATAAGAGCACGAAGAAACATTCCTTGACGTATTTTGCATCCTGTGACCATTCTGAAATAGCCATTTATTAAGTACATCGCAAGAAATATCCAAGACAAAAGGTCTGCTTGGCTCTCTAGATACCTAATTCATACTTAATAAAAGTAGCTTAAACCTAGGCTCATATATGCAATTTTCTGGCTTTTGAGTCACGTAAGTACAGAAATAAGCATTTTCATGGGATTATCGTGCAGTGTCAGAAAACACCAAACAATTGCCATTTATCATGAGAATGGTCACTTGAAGAAAAGCAAAATGGAAACTGCTCATTAGAACTCTTAAACCATTACCAATACGATGAAAGTTTTATTTTATTTTATCCTGAATGTTCTCTTCAAATGATTTTGAAAAATGTTGTGGAAGCCATTTTGGTACCTTTATAAACTCTTTTATTGTCTGTGTTGACAGATATCCCCACAACAAGAGGTCTATTTGCGATTCAATCATTGTTGCGCCCTTTGCAACATCTGTTATTGACAGGGAGGGTTAATTCAATGTCAGTCTGTGTATTTTGTTAGCTTATATATCAGGCTTGGTGTGGAAGCAATGAACTTAGCACAGCGGCAGCATTCATTTGAACGTATAAAGCATGAAGATACGTCTCGGCAAAAACCTATCCCTATATTACAGAAGATGACCCTTTTCATCAGAATAAAGTGCAGATAGTACAGTTACTGGTGGCTGTTTGGACATTTTGTTATCCGGGCTTTTAAACAACGCTATTAAATGATGTCTTTTGCCAAAATGGTGCGAGAGTTAAGTATGTTAAAAAAGGGCGCCGACAGACGATTAAAGTCCGTGGGGGGGCGGGGGCGACTGCCCCCTGACCATATGGCCGTCACTGCTCAAATCCCAAACGTACTAAAGACTTTTGTACTCACGGTAGTAGAATACGTTGCTCAACCTCGAGAAAAACGATCAGTAAAACTTAACAAGATTACGCAATAACAGACCATACTGCTTCCCCTTTTCGATCACCTCGGAGATTGGCTTGGGGGATGATAAAGAGGCTTTAGCGTGTCTAGTATCTTTTTCATCGACAACATTCCCCTAAAATTATTAGTAGGCCTATTTTGTGCATTAGACTGATGGAGAATATGTTCACCACCCACTTCAATATTCTCCCCGCCGTCGCCGGTCACTACTTCTTGAAGCGCACCTTACAAATATTGGGGGGGGGGGGCGGCTAAACATGCCTTTAGCCCCTCCACCTTTTTTCATTGGGGGGGGGGGGCTAAGCCCTCAAAGGCCCCCGGCTCCGCCGTCACTGGTCTCAATAAAAACAGAATTAAAAAAAAAAATTAAAAATCAGAATTTCCCAGGCTTCTGTTTTTATTGAGACTTTGCGAATCGAATGCGAATGACAAGGGAAATTGTGAAGGCATATGAGTCATTAAAAGCTTGAACCATAAAGGAGAAATAAAAAATAAAAAGCAAAAGCTCGAGTGTGAAACGGCACTTTCCTTTAATGGCCACTAAGGGAAAAGTGCATTACCATGTCTTCCGTAGATTTTCAAACCACGAAGGTTAGTTCTATTGGGAGTCGAGCTTCGTCTTTTTATCGGAGTAGAGCGTCTTACCAACTATTCTATAAGGTTCCGTATTATTTGGACTTAATCTATTCTAGTACTCTTAATTCAAGCTCAATGACATGCGAATTGAACTGCCGGATTGATGACACGGAGTTGGGCTGGAGGATAAAGCGAACACTTTTTTTTGCCTGCATCCTCAATTATTTGGACCGCATTTTATATTGTCTTCAACACATCCAAATGAATTTCTTCCAATGTTTGAACTGTAACCGTTTCTAAGGTTGAACAGGTCAAGTTTTAACGGGCTTGTCAGTAATGTCAACAAATATGGTGGGCGCTGGGTGTGGGGAGGGCTAAAAGTACCGGTAATTGATCAGTTGTAGATTATTTTCCAACATTTTTTCTCAACACATCGGAAGGGCAAAGCCCCTTGACGCTTGGGTCTGCGATCGGAAACACCAACAAGGGGGACGGTTTGCTGAGAAGAAGCCTAGAGCAGATTTTTTGGAACGCATTTTGTGCTTTGCTTTCAACAAAACAGTGGACGAGTTTTTCACCCACGTATAAATGTTGTGAAAAAATATCCATAACAAATATTTATATACATTTAAACCTAACATTTATCTACAGTAGAAATCTATTTTTACAAAATACTTTCTAAGGATTGTTATCGTATCTTTTAATTTATTCTTAATTCTAGAATTGACTTTTGTTATTTCCGCCATCTTGACTCCGTTGAGGTCATCAAAAATATTAGAAATAATGCTTGAAATATGTTCTAATCTCATATCAAGTTATTTAGAACCTTTGATTGAAATGTGGGTATCTTGCCTGCAGTCACGACGCCTGTGTGTTCGTGCGGAGGACGACTTGTGGTGATTTTCTAGGACAAAATAAGTCGCAGCACATATGAAATAAAGTTCTAGGGTTGACGACCATGGAATGCAAGAATGGGGGAAAACGGGAAAAGCATAAAATATTGAGTTTTTGATCAGCACACAAAAATTGAAAAAGGGGTTGCTAACCTACCGTCCCCATATTTTTCACTAGGGCTATCACCCCAGCCCCGCTTCCTACGCCCTTGGTCATTTACATTGTTGGAACAGGCTCATGACTGAAGGACAACGACATGCACACCATACAGAGTTACAGTTTTCTACGGAGTACGTTAGAAATGTGTGTGCATGATCATGTAAATCCGGTATGGCAGACGGAGTCTCTACCAAACTTTATGCATTGACCTCTAAGCACTGGAGATTTTATTTTGCAATCACGGTAGAGACTACAATTTCTGAACAAGACGAATGACAACTTATCTTTGCAATGAAAACAGATCTTTCAGTGTCGTAGCCACGGAGGGGGGGGGGGGGGGAGACCCCCCTGATCCATTCTCGCAATGCAAAAAAATACTTAAAATAGCTGTTTTTCCTCTCTATACTTAGACTTTTCTCTCATGTCGTGCCCCAAACCGCCCTCATGACACCACCCCCATGACACATTCCTGGCTACGCGCCTGAGGTCTTTTCTTTTTTTCTTGATACAATTTGTGAGATGACTTGATAACGTCATTTTATCTGACATAGGCTAATAGGCACACAATTTTGTACAGGCAAATATGGTGGGATGTTTTGATAAGCAGAAGTTTAGCGTTCTCCAAATTGATAAAATTTTAGGGGTGTTCCAACTAAACCCTTACAGGGCTCTATTAGAGCACTTGACTGGCTAAGATGTTGGCATTGGTGTAATATAATCCCGTCAATAATACTCCAGGTATGCCGTCACTGGATTTTATTTATTTACTTGATACATGTTTGTAAAAAATTATGTTCTTCTGACTCTGGTAGTATCATTTGTACCTTTTGAACGCTCCACTCTCACAGGGAAACGACTTGCCGGTTGTCATCAAGTGCGTAATACAATGATATTTAAGTGCGTGATCCTACCCAAGTATGCATTTTGACACCATATATATGCAGCCCAAACAGCCGGTATTTGCACCGGGCAGGAAGGTGAACATGTATGAGGTGCCGTATCGGCCAATATTTTATAACATAAATATATTTAGGTTATGTTATAAACTCAAAATATATTGATTATAGTTCCAATATATTTAGGTTATGATATAGAAAGTCCAATATATTTAGGTTATGATATAGAAATTGATATAAATGTGTTTTATTATGAATCCAATATATATAGATTATATTACTACTCTATATAAATACCTTATGAGTAAACTGTCTTAGTTTACGAGTAATCCATTATAGTTTATAAAATTGCAATATATATAGGTTATGACTGGAAATGCAGCTCGAACAAACGAATGGCGTTACGTCACGAAGATAGGCGTGATCACAAACGGATGGGCGTGACAGTATGTACGAAGGCGGGATCGGATCACGGTTGGCTTCTCGAAGCTGCCTGTATATACATCCGACATATGCTAGCACTGCGTGTAGCTTGTAAGTTTTACAAACGGTAACTTGCTACAACTAGGCTGACTAACGTTGGTGTAATAAAATTACCTAAAATGAATTTTAATGAAGAAGAAATCGTGGAAAGACCAGCAGGTACGTGGCCAGGAGAGTTTAGGTCGTAGGCATGGTCGTAGGCCTTCGTATGCACAGGTCGTCCTAGCGTTATATAGTATAAACAGTATATATATATATATAAAGGAAAAGGTAAGACACACCGCCTAACACCAACACAGTGCTTTGCACAAAACTGTTCATGATTTCTCACCTCATACTACATTTACCCCTTCAGATCTCTTGAGAACCTTCCCATCATATTCTCCTGAAGAAACACAACAAACTTTAAGTTGTCTTAAACAAAAAACCTCACATCAAATGCAAAAAATCTTCTCCTCCGATTCAATGCTAATGACGGACTAGATCACTCTTCTCCAATTCATGACGTCACATTACGTAATGGGAATTGCCCTGTACGAATCCGGTCCTCCCATCGTTGAGCCAGTGTATGTAAATGCTGAGACCGCCTGTTGTATGCATGCTGTACGTGAAGACCGCTCGTATGCCGCATGCACGTTTTTTTTTTTTGTAGCACAGCAGGGGGAATCCTACGGTACAGTACATACCTGTACGTGTTGCATGTACTTGCGGGAGGGCACACACGTTTTGGAATGCTGGGTTTTCTGATCCGCGCGTTTTCCATTTCTTGTTCAGGTTCCCCGTGGAGAAAAAAAATTACAGTCTGGTTGTTGACAGATTTGAAAGTAGTTCGAACTATCCAATGGGAGAACCGGATTCGTACAGGGCAATTCCATTACGTAATGTGACGTCATGAATTGGAGAAGAGTGATCTAGTCCGTCATTAGCATTGAATCGGAGGAGAAGATTTTTTGCATTTGATGCGAGGTTTTTTGTTTAAGACAACTTAAAGTTTGTTGTGTTTCTTCAGGAGAAGATGATGGGAAGGTTCTCAAGAGATCTGAAGGGGTAAATGTAGTATGAGGTGAGAAATCATGAACAGTTTTGTGCGAAGCACTGTGTTGGTGTTAGGCGGTGTGTCTTACCTTTTCCTTTTTATATATATATACTATATATACTATATAACGCTAGGACGACCTGTGTTCGTATGCGGGAGCATATCCCCATTAATTCCTCCATTGACTTACACACTAAATTCAAAAAGTAAACGGGCCTCTAAAAGCTTGTCGAAGTTTTCGCCAGGGTCAAGCTACCCCTCATATGAAAGCTGACAAGTTGGCCATTCATGGCACTTTCAATTTACCATATCATGACCGTGAAGATTTTTTGCTATTTCACCTCAAAGTTCAAACCACCTTTTCCAAGCCTTGTTTTTCACTAAAATCTCGGTATGCCTCCGCCAGCTTCTAAGGCCCATAATTTCCACAAAATTGCTTCAATTAAGCCCATTTTTTCACCAATGGTACTTTATTTGATATACTTTCAGAAGAAACTTACAGAAAACCCCAGCTCATTCCATAACATATCAAAAAAGTGCTCCTTTTAGGGACTCTATCTGAGGGCGAACAAATGGACGCAGTAATACACCTGCTAATTGGGATATGCTCCCATGCAGGGCAAATTTTCTGTCTAGCCAGTCTAAGCAAAGCAGGCTTAGGCATAGGCTACTAGATTCTTGCGACCACCATTCAGGGAAGGTATACATATTTGCAAAATGAAAGCCAAGATGCCCTTGAGTAACCCAGACACTTCCAAAGGCACAAATATTTAAGTTTACATTAGAACTTTCCTTAATGTTTAATTAATAAAATTATCAACCTCATGACGTCATCAGCGAGCTGTTGGTGTAGTGGTTTGAAATACGTTTGGGATTCCCTAGGATCCGAGATCGATTTTCGCCTCGTGGGGTCCGGGTAGGTTGTTTCTTTTGTGTGCTGTAAATTTTCAGATCAACTTAAAATTCTCCTTATTTCTTAAAATTCTGTACATACTTGTTTGCTTATATGTATTTGAAGGTTGAAATAAAGCGTTCCTTCAAAAAAAAAAAAAACTCTCTTTTTTTCTTAAAATTCTGTAAATACTCGTTTGCACATATGTATTTGAAGGTTGAAATAAAGCATTCCTTTAAAAAAAAAAAAAAAAATTCCTGCCATAATGAAATAAATTTCTTCCTACCCTAGAAAAGAGGAAGACAGATTAAAAAATTCTCCTACCATAATAAAGTTTTTCCTTCAAGAAAAAAAAATTCTCCTACCATTGTACGAACATTTGAGATATCGAAGGCGGAAAGGAAGTTTTTCTTCAAAGGAAATTCAAAAGAAAAAAGGAAAATAAATGTACACCAGATGTAAATGAGATAGTCCTAAAACCTTCCTTCAAGGGAAAAATAATTTTTTGGAAAAAATATAAAAACAGTGAAACAGCTACTTGTGGGGGGGGGGGGGCTTGGGGCTCCATCCCCCCACTGAATCGCCCATCCCCCCACCCAATGGCGACCTGGCAAAAATTATATTATTGCTGGCCGATGATGATATTCAATCCCGGCTACCCAGCCGCTACCATGACAAAGATATATGCACTTGCGATGGATCCACTCTGGATATCGGAAAAAACTTCGGTAGACTGTAACAAACTTCATATCTTTGGAATCTCTTGACTTTTTATTCGTCGGGTTTCTGGATGGATAATTTTCTAGCAGATTTGGAGTGGCTGAAATCGGATACCATAGTGTGGATTATGTCCAGTCCTGAAAAAGCGTGCTTCTAGCATGGCCCCTATAGCATCTGGCCTGTTTCTTCCTCCTGTAGGGATTTTTTTCAATTCCTGGGAATGCACAAATTTGTTTCAAAATCATACTTGGTGTGGGGGGGGGGGGTAGAATATTTAAGTCAAATTTGGTTGGAAGGAATTTGCACTTTTCACAGCCAGTGTTGCCAGTCATTGGCCAATGCAACAACCAAGCCCATGTTGGGTCAATGCAGTCTCAAGGATCGCAACCTTACCACTACAGGACCTCACCTAGCTGTTGGGTGGAGTGGACATACCCAGTGGCGTACGAGGCGGGGCGGGGGGAGGCTGTCCCCAAATTTCCCCAAAATCTAAATTCGGGCAGGAATTTGGCAAAAAAATCGGACAGTCCTTTAATTCTGAAGAAAAAATGGCATGGTTTTTCAGAAAATTCCTAAATGTCAGGCCCGTAGCCAGGGAGTCGGAGCGTTCGAAAGACCCTCCCCAACTTGAGGGAGGTCCATTTTTCCAGCCCTGTGTTCTGGTGTTTGAAGGTTCAGCTATGAAATATTTTTTATCTTGACATATTGAGGACGAATTTCCGTTCACTTTTTGCAGGAAGATAAAACCTTTCAGATTACATGTATGATTTTTTCTCAATAAGTGGTGTACTGTGTGGAATTCCTGGGGAAAAGGGACTTCTGTTGTGTTCAAAAGTCCTTTAAAATGCTCCAGATTGCAGGAGATCTGCAGAATTCAAACTTTTCCGGGGAAGCATGCCCCGGACCATAACAACTGCATGCTTATGGCACGCGCCAGCCGTCTTCGTATTTCGAAAAAGGTCCACATCTTGGAAAAAAGACCCACCCCTCCACATGGGCTGGCTACGGGCCTGAATGTGGCCGAAATCTTAAAAAAGGATATGCCCGAAAAAAGGGAAAGAAATGTCATACAGTCGCAGTAAAATTTTCAAGAAAATTGGACAAGATTCCAAAATTTCGCTTCACCTTCGGGCAGCTCAAAAAGCTGTACAGTTATTCGTGAGTTTTACGCCACATGTTATCACAACACAATATGCCCGAAAAGGTCGAAATTCCAAATTCTTTCAAGCATTTGACCGAAAATAGAAAAGTATCATAATAAGGGTAACATAGTCACGAAAAATTAAACAGCTAAAAAATTGCGACACATTTGGGAAGCCTGTGGCTTAAAAGACCAATCGTCATAGGTTTTGGAAGCCCCGAAAACGGTCGATGAGTTGCCGGGGGGATGTGATAGGCAGAATTTGAGGCGCGCATAGCTTCTCAGTTTTTTTGGCTTTCTTGTAACAAATATTTGAAAATCCCGAGCGACTTGTTTAGAAGTTGGTTTGAAGTATTTGGGAGAAATTAATTTGGCTTTTAGTATGGCTCATTAAAAGTCGGGGTGTTTATGGAAGAATCTACCAATCATATGAGCAAAATCAAGAAAGTTATATGGACGACTGAAATTCGTTTAGCGTTACACATTTTATTGTAGTCCTTCTTTACGTATACTAAGGCGCTCTGACAAACTGCAAATTTCGCCCGAAAACGTTTACCTCTTGTGAAAATAAAAGCGTATATTAGAAAAATATTTGCTTTATAACGAAAAATGCTAACTAGTGTCTACCATGTGTTTATGTCCAGGGGTGGCGCCAGGATTTGCCCGACAGGGGGCCAGCATTTCAAGGCCCCGACAAAGGCATTGAGTGGGTCCCAGTGGGAAGTGAAATGGCAAAATTTGAGGCGCGCCAAGCGCGCCAAAATTTCTGACTTTCTTTTCAACAAATACTTCAAAATCTGGAGTATATTTTGAAGAAAAAAATTAAAATTTTTGAAAGAAATTTGGCTTTTGGAAAGACCATTAAAACGCCGGGTGTTATCAAAGAATCTGTCCTTTTTATGGGTAAAATAAAAAACGTTTTATACACGACAGCTGAAATTCTGTTGCGTTCATGCATTTATTCGTCCTAGACCTACGTCCTTAGGTCTCCAGACGAGACTAGAAGTTTGCCCGAAAAGTTTTTCCCTTTTTTGAACGAAGATTTGAACATTTTGAGCTTATTATATTGCAGAAATTTTTTTGTAAGGTTATAATGATAAAACTAGGTTCTTTATAAAGTGATATGCCTTTCAAGAGCAAAATTAGGTAAAATCTCGGGGTGATTAACAGTGCAGGTGGCTTTGGTTATTTGTTGTACTGAGTATCCATCGAAACTGGAAAATTTTGCCACAATCTGAAGCTCATATTGGGGACATGTTGTAATTTTACGACTGATTTGAAATAGAATTACAAAACAAAAAAAAGGTTCAAAATCACCAACCCAGTAACTTCATTTCTTTTAGATTTTTTTTAATTCCTCCCCGACGAAATCGCCGACCTCTCCCGACGGGGGGGGGGGGGGGGGGCCCGCCCCCACCCCCATCCTGCTGGCGCCACCCCTGTTTATGTCTCAGGTGATCAAAGCTATTCACTGAAGACTTACGTCGCTAGTTTTAAGTTTGTGTATGTCGCCATCAGAGAGTATGGGCCGCTATAAGAGTTAGGGGCCATTTAAGTTTGGTGGGACAGAACATTCTTTGCCTGAACAAT
The DNA here is from genome assembly GCA_037179385.1 of Holothuria scabra. Taxonomy (NCBI): domain Eukaryota; kingdom Metazoa; phylum Echinodermata; class Holothuroidea; order Aspidochirotida; family Holothuriidae; genus Holothuria; species Holothuria scabra. The sequence goes on along the minus strand of CM074190.1, from coordinate 7,844,185 downwards.
TCAATGCTGTCCGAAAGACTATAGTAAGCCGAACGCTATCGGCAGTTGGCACGGAGTGTTCATAAAATTGTTATTTCTCAGACAGCCGGAAACGCCATTCCCGGGCTTGTATAGCAGAACCTAAACATTCTCTATTTTGCAGGGATGGAGTCGCGTCCAACTGCCCCGAGCCCTGAGCCGGATCCGAGTCCAGAAGTTCCAAGTCCAAGTCAAGCCCAGTACAGATGGCCTCGAGTACAAGCTGTGTTCGAATCAGCCGGGATCCGAGTCCGACAGAGTCCTTCAGTGCGGAACTCACCCATCTAGCTGACTACCTGATACCTGCATGCGCATGCAACACAAATGCAGTCTAAGAATAAATATTGTCTTGAGTGAGAGAGCAGTGGCAGCGCTACAATATCAATTTTGGGGGAAGGGGGGGGGGCAGCAAACAAAGGGCAAAGGAAAATGTTGGGGATGAACATTTTCGCTTGCAGTGCGAAACTGAGCACAAAGCGAGAGCTTCTGGCTCCAGTTCGGGGATCCAGGGTTCCACCTCAAAGATCATGGTTTCCTAGAAGTAGTTGTTCTTACAAAGTCACGACTCTGTACATAATTGTATAGACCCAAATCTCAATTGTCCCTCTCCCATTAGTCCTCGTCTCATCAGCTCCTCGTATCATAAGTCTCCCTGCCTCATTCATTAGTCTCTCATCTCATTAGTCCCCCATCCCTTTCATTACTCAGTCTCATTAAGTGGCGTACGCATGGGAGGCATTGGGCCAGGCCCCTCCCGGCGGATGCTATTTTTTATCCTAAAAATACATAATTTTGTTGGTACTTAAATTTTACTTCATATAGCATATATGACACCAGAATGAATGAAGGGACACCCAGTTTCCCCAAAAATTTCAAAGGGTGGGTGGGGGGGGGGGGCGTTGTCTCCCCAAAGCACCCTCGCTGATGCCAATTCTTTTGTTCCAAAGAATGCGCACATATTGTGATACTCCAGATTTAACTGCAAAAGTTAGCACAGGCCAACATAGCCCCAGATTACATGTAAGGACACCCAAATTTTCCAAAAGTAAGGGGAGCGGATATCCCCTTACACCCTGACCAGACCAGGGATCACTCAGCATACTGCATGCCCCCTCCTTCAGAGCGAATTCCTGAGTACGCGCCACTGGTCACATTTTCTCCGACTCATTGAGATTGGGGACTCGGGTTAGGTTTATGGGTTAGATTATAAGGTTATGGGTTATTTACGTCCTGACTGCCTGAGCACATGCTTGTACATACAAAACAAAAGATAAAAGGGTTTCTTCATTAATCCCTCATACACCTCGTGGCGGCGCGAAGAAGATATAATGTTTGGCATTGTTACAAAGGATAAGGAAGACAAAAGGAAAAAAGGGGAAAGCCCTAACACGAAAAAGGGGAAAAAGGAAAATAACTGATACACTGTGGGACCCGAACTCGCGTTACCGAAGCAAAAGCGTATTATCCATCCACGCTAGCCACACCGCCAACTGCAAGTTCACGACTAATGGAGTCGTAAAGTAATATTTACAGCTTGTACACCCGAACAATCATTTAGGCCGAGGCCCTTCATGATCCATTGAGTACCGTAACAGGCCCGAATGTAAGTATGGAAAGATGTTTACTGTTCTTTATTGATTTGTCTTGCAAATAGTGAAAGTAGCGAGTCCTCCTTTTTCGGTGGTAAAGGCTCGCGGCTTGTTTTTAGTAGTGTAGGACAATACCACATTTTCACTCAATTACTGCCTACGGAGGCTACGGTATGGAATTAAAATCCAATGGGCGTTTTCTTGAAATATAGGGGCCGGTGATGTCCGAAGGTCCCCCTGGATCGCCGTGGAATTATTTAGTTATTAAACCGTATGCGGCACATATTTTGAGGGTCGCCCAACTGTCTTGTACAAACTGTCCATATCTTTCTCAATTTTGTCTAGTTACTCTCTTGGCAGCCACGGGCTCTGCTATATAGCGTCTCCACAAGGGCACAGAAATCTTTAAGTTCGGTAATCTTGTTGTAGAAAGTTTCTTTTTTTGTTAAATTCACTGAATTCTTCGAGATGCTAGAACAAAAATATGATCCCGCCTTCGTACATACTGTCACGCCCATCCGTTTGTGATCACGCCTATCTTCGTGACGTAACGCCATTCGTTTGTTCGAGCTGCATTTCCAGTCATAACCTATATATATTGCAATTTTATAAACTATATGGATTACTCGTAAACTAAGACAGTTCACTCATAAGCTATTTATATAGAGTAGTAATATAATCTATATATATTGGATTCATAATATAACACATTTATATCAATTTCTATATCATAACCTAAATATATTGGACTTTCTATATCATAACCTAAATATATTTTGAGTTTATAACATAACCTAAATATATTTATGTTATAAAATATTGGCCGATATGGCACCTCATAAACATGGTTACTGCTTTATGTTACAAAGGAACTGTGGAGTTACTGCAGCTCCGTGATTAATACACCTGTTGCGACTGTTCAAAGCGTCACATTTTGGCAACTTTTCAAGTTTATCCATGCAGGTCCCAAACAAATATACTTAAAAGGTCACTTCAATAACTGTTGTCCCAGGAAAAAAGTGCTACTTATTGGACCACAACGCTAAAGGGTGAAGGATAAGTATCCCTAGTATTCTGACTATATATACCATTTAGTTTATATAGTTCGAATACTACGGAAACTAACCCGTCGCTATGGTGCGAAATTTTTAAAACGGTCGCCATTGCTCTCATTGTCTCCGAAGTCCTGATATCCAAATGTTTCCCTCAGGTCACAGCCCACTCTGAGAACCATATTTTATGTATGCATCATAAATAGCAAACTCTTCAAAAGCAGCGCCTCCTCTGGTGTAAACCACTGCAATTTCAAAAGTGGTTGAAAGAGATTTCCTTTACAAGAGTGGTTGCGTGAATACTAAATTTATCACAAAATTGGCGAATTTATTATAAAAATTGTGACTTATTACAAAAGTGGTCGTTTAATTGTATGTTTTCTTGACGGGGAGTTGACATGATTGAGATGTACTTTTCCCGACACCTTCACAAAGAGATAAAGTTTCTTCATATGTTAACGTGAATGACTCCGGGAAATCCCTTTTGAGGTTTAAAACTAATATGAACAGTTTGGGAGATGATTTTCAGTCGTCTAACTTCCATTTTCACAAAGCTAACTCTATTGGTGAAATATAACCTTGAACTTTAATAACCTTATTTGAAAACTGCCTTATTATTCTAGGCAGCATCGTGACTGGACCGTATGTTAAAGGGAAATTTTGGAAGAAAATAACTTTATCATGTTTAAGAGGTACCGAATCTACATAGTATGGTGAAACTCCCATTCAGATTGGACATGCATTTCTCGAGATATAAGTAAATGAAGTGTGTTTTAAATTGAGTTTGAAGGTAGCAGAGGTTACATCACTTCCTCATTGAGTAGGAATCTTTTGTTTTCCTTTGATTTACAGACTGTTGTGTTGACCTTGACGTTAATGGGAATATGACCTATCTTCTGTAGGGAATACAAAGTTTGTAAAGTTATTGTGCCACTTACGCAATCACATTCGGATAATATGGGATTGTTGAGGACAAAACTCGCTGTAAAATTTGTCAAGTAATGTGGGGATATGATGCCATATGGGCTTGGTTCAAGTTCACTTTTTGTTGAAAATATGACACCTTTACTTATTCATATCATGAGAACCACTTATTGGATTTCAATGCAAATTTTAGAGAAATGCATTGAAGAATAACAACCCCACTCACATATCAACACTTGATATGACCTTAAAAGCAGTTATTCTTTACCCCATATGATTCCAGCTATTCTAACTTACTTCTACCCCCTCCCACCTCACAACTGGCTGACTGAAACCCGTCCTTCATCCAAACACAACCGAGGTTGTTGCTTCTGGAGTGGTGAGTAAACCATCCTGAAGTGTAATTAGTCGGACGTGAATACCCCAGTGCCTTATTATTACAACGTCTTCACTGGCTTCCAGTGAAGACTCGCATTAATTTCAAAATTCTTGTCAATGTTTACAAGTGCTTGCACTCCCAGGCCCCTAACTATCTTTGTGAACTTATTACTCCGGCAATCTCAACTTACCCTACTCGATCCTCTTGTGACAAACTCCTTCTTCAAATTCCAAAGACTCGAACAGTCACTGGTGACAAAGCATTCCAGATAGCTGCTCCACGATTATGGAATGATCTCCCACGAAACATCAGGGAGGCCACTTCCCTTCAAATTTTCAAATCTCAACTTAAAACTTACCTTTTTGGTTAATCAATTAGCATGCTATGTCTTTTCTTGTACTTAATTTTTCGTTTCTTGTCATTTTAATACCTATATTTGTATATGTTTTGCATTATGCTTTCATTCTGTAAAGCGCTGTGTTCATTGTTAGGGCGCTATATAAATGCTTTTTGGTATTTGGTATTGGTAATTGAAACCGCATTCTCAGTGTAAACCTTGTAACATGAGATACAACGCATGGTTTGACTTTGATGTCAATAAAAGAGCTGTGCCAGGATTAACGGTAAAATTGTAGTTTGATGACGGAATGTCTGCCTTTAAATTTAGGATACCTTGAAGTATATTCATTGATGAACCTTAGCAGCACAACACGGGCTCTTTAAACATTGTTATCCATTTGTTCAAACTCCCCAACGGACCGATTAAAGTAATAACTTTAAAGTAACTTTGAATGTTGGACTTTGACTAGGATTAACTACTGCCTTGGAGAAAGACTAACATGTTCCAGTATTTTGTAATGTCCATTCTAAGAAATGTTTGTGCATGTTAAGAGGTCCCAGACTACCTTTACTGATGTGAGGCATTTAAGCTGACTTGTTCGAGGACTAAGAGGCATAGGAGCACTGCTGCTTCAGGTAGTTTTTCTTTAAAACAGATTCCTGTCCTAGGTTTCTGACCATGAATTACTGTAAAACTTACTTTTTTGAAGAGAGGGTCGATTTGTGCAAAATTTGCGAGAAATTAAGCATCTTAATTTAAGCTGTTGGCGATGTGTAGTTTTTTCTTCATTAGGTATTTCATTATTTACGTCACTGTGACACTGTGTGACCCGAAAACAGACCACCGTCACTTTCGGGCAGTCTTTTTAACTCAAATTTGCTTTCATAAATTGTTGTAGGTTACATCCAGTTTTGTGCCGTGGTAGCACTTTGAATTTAGTTTACTCAAACTAGAAAGATGAGAAGTATGTGCTTAGTCTGAAACACTATCCTGTCATTAGAATTATGCCAGTACTGTATAATCGTATTTTCCACCAGTGATTTTCCTTTGAGGTTTGGGCCTTTCGGGTACCCAAAGTACCGCGCGGTCACATGACCGTAATGGGCTAATAGGAGTTGAGCATTTTATCTTAGTACTGTTGAATATGTGTTGTCTTTCGCATACAACTGGCATTCTCTGCTTTTGCTTCCTTTTAAAATTGGAATGTTTACATGGCCTCAGAATAATTTCTATTTTCCTGCAAATCATGCTGTACAGAGAGGGCATTTACAGTCAAACCCCACCGCTAAGACAGTGAAAACGTCTTGTTCATTTCCATTCATATTTTGGACCAAAAATGGGCTTTTCGAAAAACAGCAGAACGATGGTCATAAAACTAGAAGAGAGTCCTCAGACGAGTGGCTTAAAAGCAACTTCTTTGTATTTTGCATGCATAAATTAAGTGAGATGAAAATATGTATCGTCGTCTGTTCTATAATTTGACGATGAGGAGGCAAAGGAGACATGGTCCTCCAATATTTGAAAAAAATCGTCCTTGGCTTGGTATTTTATTTTTTTGTAAATAAGGTAATAGCCTACATGAACGAGAACAAATTTCCAGTCTTGGGCATTTTGCCTTTACGGTAACACTATTTGCCCTGTAGGTGGCAAATGGATTTGCCTATTTCCGAGGGTATTGATCTGGGGGACAGGGAGAGAAATTTTTACCAAATGAAAATAATGGTGGGGCACGTATATCGTTGTGCCCCCGATATTTCAAGCAGATTAAAAATTCACATTGTTTACGGATGACTTTATGGCATGAAGAAACCTGTATTTGAGCATATTAAAGTAATACTAGTGCATTTAAAATGTGCCATCTATCTGTATTCCGGTGTTTTTTGGTGTCAATGCATTTAAAATGTGCCATCTATCTGTGTTCCGGTGTTTGTTGGTATCAATGTAAGCGAACACGGGGATGGACTGCTGAGAGGTCCCGGACATGATCCAGAGTTCTGACTGTTGGGAAATCTTTCCCCATCCAAAACCCAGACCGAAGCCTATTTCTTTGCATGACCTAGTGTCTGTACTGTTTGTGAGACAACGTAGCCTAAATAGTACAGCTTACCGACCAAGCTTTGCAGTCACGTGGCATGTTTTTTCATTAGGTTTATTTCAAGGTGACAAAGCTTTCATAAGACTGGTATTATTTTCACAAGTGATATTTATACAATATGGTCACCAGTTTAATATCTGTGTGGTAATTCTAACTCATAGTTCAGATATTAAATTGTTACATCTTTAATATATCGAGCCCCAAAGTTTACAGAAACGATTGCTTTGATCAAAATCTAATAATAACAGAGATAAGTCTTGCCCAATCTTTGCTCATCTGCATCATTGGCAGTAGTGTATTAGTTTGTTGTCAGCGTCTCCTCGCTCTTAACCCCCAAACGCGCACACTATGAAATTGACATTGTTAAATTGTTGTATCACAATATCATGATTGTTTAGTTAATTAGATGCAAATATGCAAACCAACCCACGACTTGCTACCTTTCGTAGACCCCATATGTGAGGTCAGGAGTAATTTTTTGCGATAAATATTATATTGTTGTTTTGTAAGTCAAATGTGCTATATTAGCCCGGCTTCAGATTGAGGCAAGTGCCACCTGGAATGGTCATTAATGCCACCATGTTTTTTTCTATTTCCTGACATGTCTATGAACAGAAAAATTCAGGTATATGGGTATCTTCGGGTGGGTTGGGGAAATATAGCGGGGTATCTGCCAAGAGTCAGGGTGCTGAAAAATAAAAAAAATAAGGGGTAGGGGAAAGTAAAATAGCTATTATTTTTTATCTGGAAACTCGACAGTTGCAAACTACCCCTAAAAATACTTGCAAAGAAATTGTCTTGTAGTTGACATACAGGTTTTGAGAATCACGTGACTTCTGAGGTCATTTAAAGTCAAAAAGGTACGAAATTTGACCTTTGACCTAAATCTTGACTATGATATTTTAAAATGTAATTGTGTACAGTAAATCGATTCATTTGTTCTAGTTTGACCTGAAATGAATATATTACATGTCTTCAGACAATTTTAGGCTACTAATGTTCCAGGGCTTGTACTAAGGAAGCACCAGCGTCGAACGAAATGTTAATTAGTAAAAATTTTGTTAGAAAAACATAGTTTTCCAACTCGGAAATTACAATCTATTTATGGTTAATGAGCTTCACAAGCTGTTCACCACCTCGAAATCATTTTCATATCTATTTAAGCATTCCTTGTTATAGAAAATTTATTAATTGCATATCTACATGTCCATATCGACACCCCTGTCCCTTCTTAATACCTAAAAAGGTGCAAAACAGTACAATGAAATATCAGTACTAATAGCTTCAAATTGGGCAGGAGATTGGGGTAAGTGCCATCTGGAGTGGTCATTATAGGCTATGGCCCACAGGTATCTCACAGGCAACCCTTAAACTCTCCGTCGCAATATTTTTTGGAAACGTTACGGTCCGCTGAACACTAAAACAAGTGGTATTAGTAAATATTTTGGGTCTCGCCCGTTCAAAATGGCTGCCAGAAACAAAATGGTGGCAAACATTTTGCATAATTTGTATTGAATAATAATAAAGAAAATATTCTTGAAAAATATTTTTGAGGGATCGACTTTTAAAGTTTAGTCACATTTTACAACAAGTATTCCAGAATTAATTTTGGAACTGTTTTGGTGAGATTCAGGTTAACCAAGATGGCGGAAAAACAACAAAATGGCTGCCTACCTTAATGAAATATTTCAAAAAATTTGTGAAAAAAGGGCAAATTTCCACATTCCGCAAACACAATGATGTAAAATAATGTTTTCAAATATTTTCGGAACTTGACAATCCTAGATACAAGAGTATTTATCATTCAATATGTCGGAAATGCACTGAAGAGGTAAAAACAATACAGTAAAAATTCCCCACAAAAATAAGAAAATAATTAAAAAAAATGCAAATAAATGTCAGAAAATAATCACTTAAAATTTATTTCGACTAAAATTTTTAATATCTTTATACAAAATTGTTCATAATTCTCCAAACATATATCTGATATTTTATGCTGGACCCCATACTAACCAAGATGGCGGAAACAACAATATGGCCACCAATAAAACGATCATAATGCATAAAAAATAATAAGAAAAATATTCATTAAAAATACTTTTGACACAGTTGCCCTTAATTTCTGGCCAGATTTTATGATAAATAATCCTAATTTACTTTTTAAAATACTTCTTTTGGAATTCAGATCAACCAAAATGGCGGAAAAGCAAAATGGCCGTCGATGCATTAATTATGTTGATATATCATGACGATAGGAAAATAACTATTAAAAGTACTTTTGGCAAAAAACCTAACCTGTGTCCATTTTCTGTTGTAAATATTCACAAAGTATTTCGCTGGACATTTCTTTTAGGATCCAGGTCAACCAAGACGGCGGATATAGCAAAATGGCCGCTAATTTTAAAATTTCAATTAATTATAACACAATGTCCCAGTGAGTAAAATAGGATCATATTCTCTATCTCTGTCATAGCAAAGCGTCATTTACTTTGCTTCTTTTAATTTTTCGAATTGATGTCAATCGAAAAAAACACTCAGTCACAAGTTTTTCTACCCCTTTATCAAGAATTGAGAGCTTCTTAAGGTCACAGGTGTCTTTCTTTACATCCAATGGTCAGTTATTCAGGCGATTTTCTTCTCACTTTCAACCGAATCTAATTCTGTTACACACATGAATTTAATTTTCAGTACGAATAACATATCGCTGGTAGAACACATACGTTATGCAATAGCGAGTACTATCATGGGTGATAAATTTTACTAGCTGTTCCGTTTTAACTGTCAATTTTGTAATCTTTAGTTAACTGTGATTTATTTAACAAGAGAGGGTCAGGTCAGCTACACGCCAAGGATAGTTGTTTTCCATGACGAGCGTTTTAGCGATAACTGCTGTTTTCTCTGGCACTCTTATCGATTTACGTGATTTAGTTCGTTATTTAGTAAAGCTTCACCCTTCAACTTATAGCCTTAATTCTGTTTTAATCAAAGAGTTGTTACCGTTGTACTATCAACTCCCTGGTTTAATCCACCGACACCATGCAACGACCTTTTTCACGCGTGAATACGAAGTATAGTATTCGTGTTATGGACTATCACAGTATTTTCATCATGTGTTTTGTTTATTTGTTACCCTATGTGCTTGAAGGCGTACATTAATGGACGTTAACCATAAACACATTTAATTTATTTAAGGATGTCTCTGGCTTTGTTACAAGATGAGAAATATTCGTTGATGAATATCTGAAAATTAGGTTCTTGGGGCCAATATATCACCCTTTTATATTTCTAAACCACCTTTTTTAAAGTTTTGTTAACTGATGTTTTTGAAGAAATGGTTGTTACCTTTCTTAAGTATAATTTGAACGTCCGAGCAATCTGTTGAAGCAAAATTTAGGTTTTATAAGAAATACGTTGTGCAGTTGAACGTTCTTCATATGAGACAAACTTTCGTCCAATATCTAGAACAAGAGCAAAAAACTATAGTTATGTTTTATTTTCTTTAAAAATGAAGACCGTTTCAATGGTTAGAAGGAGACTACGGACAGGATAATGATTTCCTACTTACTGGGTAGTTGTAGTCCAGTCAAGACGTTTTACATGAAACTTGATTTTTTTTTTTTTTAGAAAAAAGGCGCTTTCTTACCTGGTATTCACATCACAACAATATATGATAGAACTGTTGATATTGAATGCTACCGTGGTTTAAAGAGGACATTTTGAGATGATATCGTTTAAGGTAGTATGCAGATTGGAATTTCCAGTAGAAAAAATTCCTCTGTATACAAGGCTATGCTTAACATCATGTAAAAAACAAGTGACGTTAGTGATAATCTTAACACAGGTTTTTTTGCGGATGAATTTTGGAAACATTATGAGATACAGCCTATTATATTTCTTCGCAAAGGGTTGCTCTTTACGTAGGAGTTGCAACCATGGTATATATATTGAAACAATCTTGTAAGATAAATTAAAAATGGCTCATATGAACACATTTAGTGTAAGTAGATGCGCAGTAGTCCAACCAGAAAGATTACTGGTTCAACTTAAGAAGGAAGAGGAGTGAAAAACTGGATAGTGTTTATTTTCTTGAAAACTATACGAAAGAGGACGAGAGGTCTCGGATGAGGGAGTTGCAATAAAAAGACTGTATAGTTTTCTCCTTACTTTCAAAATTCGTTAGCTAACATTAGATTTACTGATCTGAGTGCATATGCTTGTAATCCATCCACGAGAGGAGGTTTAAGATAGCGAACAGTAAGCACGACCATCAGACAATCGCAGGGAACAGTAAGGAAGTAGGAAAAAGTGAATTTGACATTAGTGAGGAAATTTTGGTATGTTGAAATTCCAATAAAAGGCGTGAAAATCTGTCTGACGGTTTTGGCGACATTATTAAAATAGCAAACATGTCTTTTGTAATCTAAGCACGCCTACATCTTAGGCTTAGTGGATAGTACCATCGACTCTACCATTTTGATGAAGGAAATTTGTATAAAATCATACGTATCATTAATATACTTCTATAAAACCGAATTTTAAGCCTAAAATCCTCCTCCCATTAGGACTTCTCTATCACTCATGTCAAACCAGTATAAATTTTCAACACTGTCATCCTTTTCTGAAATACACAACACTCATCATAATAGAGTGACCTTCTGTAAAACTAACTGCCATTTGTATCTGGGAGTTACTAATTAATATTATACAACTCCTCGTTAATATCTGAATTATTAACCTTATCTCCATTCGCCATTCTGGTTCTACTTGTGTAAATGAGTACAGCAGACCGTCCTGTGCCATGATTGGTTTTTCTAAATCATGTGACAATATTTTTTTCTTCTCCATTGGGAAATTCTTCACGCACGATGTAACATTGAAGTCTTAAAATATGATGAAAGATTCTTTGAAAAGAAATAGGAAGAAAACTGTCAGATTTAGCTGTTGCTTCAAGTTTGGACCGACTGTTCTTGATATGACTTGAACTGACAATCAAAACCTAGCAGCACATATAAGAGAACCCCACACAACCATGAGAAGCTGACACTTCAAAACTAGATCAGACATGCAGCTAATTTACGTGATGTAAGATCAATTGAAAAGTTCGTTGTTAATGGCAAATACTGAATAGCTTTGCACGTTTGTTATATATGTAACTAAGACGACATTTTGAACAATTAAGTACGCCCTCTTTATCTTCAGCATCTCAATAACGCTACAATTCCCAAAGATCTGCTGGCACCTTTAGCTTATTTGGTTAATGAATTTCTTTGGTTGCGAAGTTGAACGGAAAATTGTGAATGAAAGTGAAAAATATCATTTTCATGGGAAACTCTTCTCTACAACAAACGTTAAACTTGAATGTCTTTCGGTACTTTGCATATTTAAAGTGGACCGTTTATAGTAATATTCATGGAATGTGTTAATTTTGCCAATAGCTAACTTTTCTTTTCAACTCAATTGTACAGTACAACTTCTGCAGCTGCTGTTGGAAATCTTAACTTGAAGAGGGTGTTATGTACCCAAGCCGTTGTGTCGTGACAAAATATCACAGTGAGTGAAATTTGTTGTTTTTACGACTAATTATGACTCCCAATCCATTCAGAAATATACAACAGTTGAATTTCCCTTTAAAAAGAGGCTTAATTTTCTTCGAATGAGTTTAGTTTTCTTAGGTTTGCGATTCTATCTACTTATTCGCGCCTTGCAAGTTGTGATTGCAAATGCCTTAATTGGGACTTGTGGTTGTTGTCTCATTTTACAAGTATGACCCTCCCTTTCTGACAAATCCTGGCGTCACTCGTGAATATAACACACGAATACAAAATGTCTCATTATTAGGCATATGCCAGTATCATAAACATGTAGATCTGCACTTCACATTTTCCTTTTCGTTAAAACTAGAAATTATTTGTTGAAAGAAAATGAGAATGCGTGCATTTTCATCACATGACTCTAGTGACAAACACAAAGTATAACACCATTTCCTGAAAAGTCCTTCAGAAAGGGAGGGGGACCTTCTCATGAGCGCCCCTTCCCAAGAAGATGACCGAGAATGGAAAGATGAGTTTGTCAAGATACTAGAAATGGCTACGAACTGGAAATAATATGCAGTCGATCAGAGTATAACAGGGCACTACAATGCATGCATAGCCTACTATTAGTCTCTCAGGATTCCTTGGGAGGTAATCAGTTGTCGAGTAGACACGGCAACCAATGAAAAGTACAGTAAGCTGTCTAAGGCTGTTCACAGACAGTTGATCGGAACAAAAAAATCGGTTTATGTTACACTTTTAGGATTGGGAAGGGAGGTGAACTGAGTCTTGGTGGTTTTCACCCACCCCTCCAAGTCCAATGAAAAAGAAAAGCATTGTCAGCCAAGGTACTGTAAGTCCAACTGGGGCAGTGGCATATCTGGGATCACTTGTCAGGGAGGCAAATGACCATATTTTCTGGTGAAAACTCCCTTTTTCCTCCCCCGGTTCGCAAAGGCTTTACATATTATTCAGAGGCCGAGGTTTATTGAAGTTTTTATAATAAACCTACGCGAAGCTAGGGCCGTGGGCGTGTAGAAACATTCCACTACTGGGACAGGAGATTTTTCCTTTTGAAATATATAATTCTGTTCGAAAGACTACTTCAGCGGAGCGTCATCAATCATTTAGCGCGGAGCACACAGAACATTTTGAAAAATTCAGACGGCTGGAAATGGCATTCACAGGCTGGTGAATAGAATTGAAGAAGTCGTTGCTTTGAGTTTTTGTTTGCAATAATGAGTTTAATTTAATAAAAATGAGAAAATTAGCCTTCAAAATAATCAGGAAACTACCACAAAAATGTACCCCTATCAATTCCTCGGGCAAAAGTTTTCCACATATATACATCTATATACCCCAGTCTTCGAGTGTAATCTGGCAAAACAATTTTGCAAGTTTCTCCCGAATCTGCTAAAATTTCGGGCAAAGTGTTGACCAAGACATTGAAATGAGGCTGAGTAATTATTGTTTTATAAGCTGCCCGAATGAGTAGGGATTTTTGTAATCGTTTTGATTTTCCATAAAAATATACTTTGACTGTGATGCGTTGTTTTATACGGAATTTTTTTGAAAGGACTGGGGCACTCGTAGGAGTTTTCATTGTAACTAAAACATGTCAGATGTTTCAAGACTCAAAAATGTCAGCCCGACTTCTTCCAGCCCCTTGCCCGAAATTAAAAATCTGCAAAAATATACCCCAGTCTTCGAGTGTAATCTGGCAAAACAATTTTGCAAGTTTCTCCCGAATCTGCTAAAATTTCGGGCAAAGTGTTGACCAAGACATTGAAATGAGGCTGAGTAATTATTGTTTTATAAGCTGCCCGAATGAGTAGGGATTTTTGTAATCGTTTTGATTTTCCATAAAAATATACTTTGACTGTGATGCGTTGTTTTATACGGAATTTTTTTGAAAGGATTGGGGCACTCGTAGGAGTTTTCATTGTAACTAAAACATGTCAGATGTTTCAAGACTCAAAAATGTCAGCCCGACTTCTTCCAGCCCCTTGCCCGAAATTAAAAATCTGCGAAATTTAACTTGGGCCTGGTACTTTTCGTTTCGAAAAGTGGGCAACTACAACTACTGATTATCTGGAGTACGATACCAGTGCTACACATACGGTGTTATCGATATGTTATTTTACAGATAAAAATGATTGGAGCTCTTAAAAGCAACTGTAAAGAACTTTTCTCTGATCAAATTTGACGGGCATTTATGCGAATTTTCACTTGAAACTTCCACGAGTTTTAAGAAAGCGGTCAGAACTTCTCAGTTCTCTCTCTCATCTGAAGCAGGAAAATCCTCGTCTACGACAAGTGAGAAGTTACTCGGGCAACTGCTTAGTGTCGAATAGGCCGTCGGGCAAAAATCCTAGGAAAGTTTCCACAAAAGCACCTTAAAAAAGGAAGAATAGAAATGCATGCCTACATGGAGGCTAAAAAACAGCTAGCCCGATGGACAAGTATAACGAAAAAAGAATGTGGAGAAGCTATCTGAATCTAAATAATCCCTTTCCCTTTCACTCTTCTTAATTTTTCCTTTCACTTCGTTTCTCCCTTTCTTCTTCCCTTCGTTTTTCCTTTATTCAACCCGTTGGATTGAGCCATGAATTTCGCCGTTGTCCCCCTGCCCCGGCAGATACGCTACTGAACTGGGGCAACAAGCAAATAGCAGTAAGTCTATACTATAGGAACAGGGACACATTTCTTTATTACTTTTAAGGAAAAGAAAATACATTGAACGGCACTCAAACCAGTAACCAAGCAGGTGAGGTGAACATAGCCGTACGAGAGGTTTTGGACAGAAGATGTTTTGCCCGAAAATGTAATCATGGTCGACATACTACAAGCAGAGCACTACATTGGTTGTCTCAGACAGCCAGAAATTACACAGGTTTGAAAGAGGAATCAATCGCAATCTTGAACTTTGCTTTGTAAAAATAATTTCACTTTTACTGAACAAGCAAACTTCAACGTGATCAAAAACTTACTGGGAAAAACGCAGTGGTGTAGCCAGTTTTTGATATCAATTAAACGGATTCTAATCATTTCCCATTTCCATTCTTGACTAAGGTACCTTCCATGAAGACGAGCTATCAAGATTTAAAAAAGAAAGAAAGGAAAAAAAAAAAAACCAGGAAGGATAAAAAATGTGAGGAAGTGATGATATAACCTCTGTTGTCCTCAAGTTCACTGAACCATAAATCCAATGATTTCATTAGCTGATATCTAACGATAAACACGTTTGTTTTGATTGAAAATTTCACAAAACTGTAATATAGCTTCTTTTTCACATATGACACTTAAATTATTACTTCAATTTTATCTTTTACATTTTGTGCCTTCTCGGAACAAGATCACACACCTCCAACTGTCTTTGTGTCTAATTGAGTTAAAGGGCCAAACCTCTCACGCCAAACTACAAGTTTGGTACGGGGATAGTCAAATTCTCAATCGGCTCAGGTCTTTGATTGACAGCTAATTCAAACAATGCAGAGTACCAAAGCTTAAATTATTTACACAGCATGAACAGTACTGGGAGTGTTTTGCTTATATAGAGAGTTTTTCTAAACCCACATGAAGCAATAAACTGAGATTGTATCTGGATGAGGATGAATTTCAGACAATTGTGGGAAGGGCTTCAGTAAGAAGGTTAGAAGAATTGATACTGTTTGGGGTGAGAGAACTGGACCTTTAAGCAACTGTTGCAATAAATATCTCCAGGCAAGCCTGCAAATTTAGGCTTTTCAAACTTAGTGTGAACATTAGCAAGTACTCTAAGCAATCATATTACCAAATTTATGGCAACATTTATTTCCTTTTGTGATGTTTAAATGGGCTAGAAGAAATTGCTTTATAGTGCGTTAATAAATTAGAAATTTTGATTTGCAATTAGAAAAGTGTTACATGGCTTTCTTCGCAAATGAAAGGTGGTACAAGTGGCGGTCTTGTTGCTTTCTCGCTTCTACTACAACTGAAAATATATCTTGGGGCCCTGCATATATTTAAATATATTTGAATATATTTAATCTTTCCCCACCTGGTTTTTAAATATGGTATGATGTGAATGTCAGTGGCTTAATTTTCGTTTTTAGAGTCCTAGGCAGCATGAGTTTAGTGCTCCTTTGGTTGGTAGCCAGAATAATCGTCCATTTGAGTGCAAATTAATCGGTAGAGATTTCACAGACTCGTGCTTTTGTTAAGGAATCTATGTGCAAAATGGTGTGAAATTTAAAGAACTTCTAAAGAAACAACATTGAGAGGTTTTTTTTAGGATGATTTAGTATGTTTTATGCTTCATCCCCGTGGCTGTATGCTTGGGTGTCCGCTGACCGAATGGTATTTGAGCATGCTACAGCAGATGTGAATTAATTTTTGATTGCCATGTCCACTTACCTTCTGATCAACTTGCATTAATGTTTAAAAAAGTAAAGATGGTGGGCGATCTTATACGCAGCCGGTATTTACATCTTCGTATAGGCCTATAGTTAGAAAGTTGGGCGACTACCTGCTAAAATACTGTAAATAGGGATGAGTATGAACAGCAATCAGCTGAATTGCCAATTAAAGCGAAAAATAACGTCAATCGATTACCTGGCTCATGCATTTGTTTATCAATCTACATCCATTCAACTAATAATAAATTGAAAGCTATTATCAGACAGCTTGAGCCCTTACTCAAGATATCGATAAGTTACGGTTGAAAATGTCAATCCTTTGCAAGGATGCTAATGTTATTGTGAAAATTTGAGATTTTGTATAAGCGGACAGCTGCCTTGAAGGTTTATGTACAGCATTTCTAAGATGCACTGACTGTAAAAATTTCTGAAGTCGCCCATAACCTGCTCTCCAAACAGCCTGATGAGTCTTGATAAATTTTTGTGTAATACTAAAACTAGAAAAATGGATCTCTTCCTTCTTAAAATATATATTTTTATTCAACAGCCTATACATCTTTAAAAGTTGATATGGAGGAGCTGTTTGTAAGACAAGTGCCCTATTCCGTAAGCGATGATCATCTGGTATCAATGAGAAGTAACGCAAAAGGACGGGTCTATCCATATAAACCGCCAAAATGGGCAGAGAAGCTAAAAGGAATACCTTCTTCGAAGATTGATGTAAGGAAGTTTGCAATCTCAATACAAGATTACTGTTTTAAGTATTCTTTTTTGATTGATAGATTCCAGCGTTAAGTGGAAAAGAATCGTAATGTCAACAACTCCGTTAGGAAAGTGGAAAACCTCACTTGTGAATTTTTGGTGTCGTCCGTACAGGGGAAATCAAACAAACCATTGCCTTATCACTCTTGCCCAAGTTCATGTATCAAGAGGATTAAATTTGATAATTAACAGGAAAAGATTGGCTTAAAGAATATGAACCGAGTTGTTCACCTTTTGTATACTGTCCAGGAAGAAATTACTTTTAAAGGAGACAAATTTGTGATAATCCCTCATGAAATTTATTACAAGACTTGGTAATATCTAATGAAAGCAAATGGATTTGCTATGAATGGAATACAAATTATGGATTTCTATGAATGAGATGTATCAGTCAAAGAAATGTTTAATAGGACGTTCAAAATTTCAACGGATCGAACGACCTGAAAACATACATTATTGTTTAATTTTAAAAAAGGCTCTTTTTCACCTTAAACTTTCTTAATGTTTGACTGTACGTACCGCCCTGATTGCTGACATCACCGATATGGTGAACTACAACTTGAATAACACATAGCAGTGGGTTTGTACTATATGGCATATACATTATACATTCCTTTTCTTTTTTTCAATTCACAAAGCTTCCTTTAAGGTTTAAGCAAACTGAATGGTTGGTGGTAGGCCTAAAATTGGGTCAACCATGCTAAATGGAAGCATTGTAACATAAATACGTGCATGCTACCCGGCAATGTATCTCAAGTGTTAATTTCAAATATGTATATATTACAGAGAATGAGAACTGAATTCAAAAATCCAACCACCATTTTTATAGGACATTCCTGAGCTGAGATATAAAATGTTGAAGTTAGTTTACCCAATTAAAATAGGTTTATTGTCCAATAATTTGTGGTGCCATTGTTTTACTACTCAAATTACAGTTTTTGTAATTCTTTGTTTTGCTGAAAGTTACTGCGCCTTTTACCGATATATATGTCAGCACTCTTAGTTTTATGGGGGAGAAGCCGCCAATTAAAGGACCAATCCTCTCACCCCAGTCTACAATTCTGAAAGGGGTTCACCGAAATTCTCAATTGACACACTCTTTGATTAACAGCTTATTTTAAAAATAAAGAGCATCAAAACTTATATTTCACAGCATGAACTGTACTTAGGCAGAATCGATTCTATACATTGAATTTTTTCACCCACCCTGTAGCAATAAACTGAGCTTTTGTCTGGATGAGGATAAATTTCAGACAATTTTTATTTATCTATCTCACTTCATAAAATAATGGCGGGGCTCGCTCACTGGACTGTCTAGACCGGAGGTTCACTTGTTCACGAACGAATTTTTTAATGGGGACGCTCTTGATAAATTTTAGAACTGTAGAGCATGCAAAAACTTAATGCAAAACGAGAACTACCATCGTTTTAAACACAAGACTAACTTCAGAATGACATTAAAATTCCGCAGAAACATTTGAGATAGGTCATTCACAAATTTTGAAGTCATCGTGCATGACATTTTGTCATATCGTTATTTCGTTGGGATAGTTTTAGATGTTTAAAACATCACACACTTTTCAAAGAAGTTAAACTTTGGGTTGAAAACAATGTATAAAAAACTGTTGAAACTTGGTCACAATGAGAGGATAGTAGCATTGCTACCACCGGACGAATTCCCTGGTTTGATCAACCTGAAAAATTCATTAGATCTTTGGCTACATATTTTAATGTTATGTCAGTTAGTGTCGACTTCATCAATTCTCCACACGTATTAATGCGTTTTTTATTTTATTTTCTGATCAACAGCTCTGTCAGAAATGCACACCTATTCAGAGATGGTGCCTACCCGATATACCAAATGACTTTGAGATTTATATAAAAAGGGACGATCTCACTGGAAGTACGCTTTCGGGTCACAAGGTATGCTGTTTTGTGGATGCAATCACCGCATACTTTTTGTTATCTTGATAGAGCCGATGATTCTCAAAATGTCCGCAGATTGATTTATTTTGGATGGTATAATTTGCTCAGTTTTTCTGAGCGTAGGGATCTCAGTGACACTGTATATAAAAAGATGTGACATTATGCAATGTCTTCAATGTTATTGCACGCGTTAATGTAACGGAAAAGTATATAATACGATAATACGGTATTTTACATACGCTATTGTTGTCAAATTATTGTTTGATGCGATAATAATCACAAAAGTAAGAATGCTACAATCCTAAATTCTAGACTAGCGGGTAGCAATTAAATTAGGCGTCTAAACTTCCTGTAAACAATGGCTGAGATTTCTTGTCAAAGGTTGGGATAGGAGTTAGATGCAGTTTACGGCCCAGTCTCCAACCTATTGGTTCGAGTCGAGCCGGTCACGGGCCTAGAGATTTGCGTTCTAGTTCATCATGTTCACTGACCCCTACTGACCTCCACTTTTGAGGGTTTCAGCTAATGGATCGTTTTAAAGTCTTAGAAAACCTAGAATAATTCTCCACACATTTTCTCCTCTTTCAGTCTTTGTGTCTCCCGTCGAAGTCCTTCGTTTTCTGTGTGGTGTCTATGGTGTCCATAATATCCCTGTTTATTATTTTGGGGTTGTTGGACCAGGGAGTTGTACAACTCCCTGGTTGGACATAAAAACGAGGAGGATGTAATTGTATCGTACCCTCCTTGTAAAAAAGTAGAGGGGTTATATTCTCCCCAAACCGGTGCTTCTCCATTAATGCCGGCAAAGTCAACCGGACGTTGAATAAATGCATAACATCATTTGTTTATAATGCAGATTCGGAAGTTAGAGTTTCATTTGGCTGATGCTTTGGATAAGAATTGCTCAACTTTGATAGCTGTTGGCTCATCGGGATCCAACTACTGTCGTACTGTTGCAGTTGCCGGAAAGGAACTCGGATTCCATGTTCATCTTGTACAATACACCGTAAGCTTGTAACTTCTCCGTAATGTAGAATCGGATACAATACCTTTTATTATTTTATCATCCATATGCGTACTGGGATAATTTTTCATGAGGGGGCAAGAGCATTTTTTGCCCACACAATGTCACCGTTTATCATGTTTTGTCCGAAAAGGTCAACTGCTCTTGCCCGAATTGGGAGGGCGATTCCCACTCCACCCCCCCCCCCCCGCTGCACCCGCCTCGTACGCCTTTGATCTCATCTATAACATGTAACCCATAAGGAGATGAGATGTCATTTGAAATGTGGAACTGTGTGTAAAAGGCGTGTGTAGATGAAACGTGACACGTTTTTGATCAATCGTACGTCGGGAAAACCTAAACAATAAGACAAGCCAAGTTCAAAATTTATTACGTAGGTGCATGAACAAGCAAACTTGTATGTGCGTAACTGATGACGTCAAAAGTCAGAAGTAAAACTTGTAAAATTGAAATTTCCCTATTATAGGCCTATCAGTAAATAACGAAAAATAAAAAACTATTACAAGCATATAATGAAATACGAATAATGTTATAGGCATAACGTTTGGACAAAGCAAAAATTACATTTTTCGAAAGGAAATATTCAAATTAATCGAATTCGTGTTAACAAGATAAAACTTCACAGAAGAAAATAAATAAATAGGAAAAGAAATTTATAAGACGTTTATGGAAAGATTTAGTTCTCCTGCCAATCTGCAAAAAGTGTATGGTACATGATGAAACCAACTAAGAACCTTTAGAACTCTTAAACAGCATACGTTCAAAAATGATCTTAAACATAATTTTTACCATTTCGGAAAATTTGATTAGATAGATTAAAAAATGAAAGTCATCCTTTTTGTGTAATTGCACATGAGAGGGTAATCTCGCTATGGATTTTAGAAGCTATTTGCCGACTGAAAAGACCATGACAAAAACATTACTTTAACTGTTTAATAGACTAGTAGTGGACCGCCTACTCCCATTGTGCCTGGTGCAGAGCATAAACAATGGAGTAGGGAAAACAAACCAGTGTGCCACAACTGGAAAAAACGACGTGGCTTGCTCGACTTGAACCAATTGGTTGGAAAGTGGGCCGTAAAACTCCATCACCTAATCTAACCTCACCTCACCTCACCCCACCTCACTTCACCTCACCTCACATGTTTCTTCTGTGGCCAACGCTGGTGTGTGCAGCTTGTCTACTCAGTCCATTTAACAGTTTAACTACAACAAAACCCTCATGCCATCGTTCATGATAGTCACAATGAAGGCTAACGTTATCTTCTAACTCACCAACAGTTGATCTATTGTCAAAAATTTCATACCATATTTTGACTGCAACTATAACAACGCTTTGACAAAGCTTGTCGTGATTCCAAGTAATGGTCATTTGACCAACTGAAGTTAGTTGCGTGTAATGGTTGCTGACTGTTGAGTCGAACTAAAAGCCCTACGAATCTTTTAAAAATAATTTTAATAAAATGTTTGTAATTTTAATTCCTTGCATTATCTGATTTTGTAGCGTGGTTCAGTGCAAGAGCATCTATCCCAGGGTTTTCAAACCAACAGGCACTGACATGTTCAAAACGTTGAGTTTACTTTACGATTTCGAAGAATCTTCCTTCTTTCATAATCTATCCCTACTAAAAGGATTTATCTAAAGTGCAGTTCAGCGTTGTGCATTGTACCATTAATCGCCTTTGAATCGGTAGTAAAGAAGGACTATACAAGTATTTTTGTTCAGTTAAATTGCTCCAAAATCCTTGAAGGCAGTGCACCATACCAAGTTCGGTTGTGTCCTGCAATTTCCATGCGGTAACAAATTACCGAAATCGCTTTCTTCGCAAAACATAAATAGCGTTATTGAAAATCCTTTCGCTGCCCTCTATCTGTAAGTACAATTCAAAACTACAGATTTTTAAATGCATTAAATTAGTGTTAGATATGGTATTATAATATATTATGCAAATGTGTTTCTCCGCAGGAAACAGACAAATTTCCTTGCAATTGCAATATTGTTATCAGTCAGATGGCTGGAGCTCACATTCATCTTGTGAAAGTCGATGAGATTACAGATCCGATGAAAAAAGATGTCGAACTACCAAACGATTTAATGTAGGTTCACATAGTTTAATGAAATGGAAAAGATATGAATATGTCCTTTAAACATGCCTAATGTTACAACAGCTGAGTCGATTGATTGAAAGATTTAAAGATAAAAACCGGTGCTATGGCCGAGTGGCATTTGAGGCGATGAAGCTTAGCAACCGGAAGGTCTGGAGTTCGATTCCTGGCCGGGTCAAAGTAAGGTGGGTTTTTCATCCAAGAGCAATCTACGGTTTTCCCATCTGAACTGGCCTTTCAAAGAATAACAAATTTGATCCAAATTGTTGAATTGGTTGCCACCCGACGTGAAGTTGTAATTCATAAGCCTTAGCGTCGTAAAACAACTGCCCTTCAAGGCCTGATTATTAACACGTGTCACTCCACAATCTTTCAGAATAAACATCCCATATTGGGAGCAAAGTAAAAAAAAAATAAGAAAAAAAGGCCAAAACAAGTCGCAATACGGGGTTTTCATTTTCTAAATGCTCCTGCATTTCAAACCTGCATTGTATCAGCATGAGCGATAATGTATCAGTACAAGATGACCCATTTTGAGTTACACCTACAACCCTAGATAAAGTATAAAGTGCATTGCTCGCTTCTCCTGTAAATGTTGAAGTCTCAGAACATATTGGGCTGCTGCAACATTGGATATGAGAGTGGGTGCTGTGAGGAAGATCGCGACTTTGTGAGGAAGATCGCGACTTTGTTATCCCATTCGATTGCAAATCTTGGCAAAAATAAGTATAAACTCCACTCACCGTGTATGTTAAGCTTTCAGAGCGCGTTGAGCTGCCGCAACATTTTATTTGGGTATGCAGGTTATACACGTCTGCGCGTTTCAATCTGACATACTGGATGTAACTGATCATGCGCATTACGTGTGTAAACAATACGCGCGCTCTACAGCATCTTAGTAACAATTGTTGTTCAAAGAACGCCAGGATGGAAAAGTAGCAAGACGCGCAACGCAGTGACGTCGGTGTATAAACTCCATAGGCCTGCTGAGGTGCAGATAGAGGTCCCATCGATGTTTGTTTTGCTCTTTTTGTCCTATTTTTGTTCGAAAATTGTATATATGAAATATTTATTTGACCACCGGGTGAATAGTTTCAACTAATTGTTCACCCTTTGTAGGACACAATAATTATATTTAATTAAGAAAGGGGGTAGGTGGAGAAAAATTTCAATAGGAGTTTTTAAATACATTTGTGTTCCTTTTCTATTTTACTATTGTGTACTTTTTGAATGAAAGGGAGATAAAGAAATCAGCCTATATGCTACCGATAAATCCCGGAAGCGAGGGGGATACTGGAATTTACGCCTACATCGACACCTTCCAAGAACTAGTAAACCAGGTAATACACGGATGCGAATTTGATTTTGTCGTGCATAACTGAGAACATCAGCTTTAATCTTTCAAATTCTTTGCATGCCTGTATCATGGATGGTTAAACACTAAATTACCTCTTGATTCTCTCAAAATGTCTGAATATGAGGAATTATAATAACATGCAGACAGTAAAATTCAGACGATTTACGGCTGATGGACCCTACTAATGGCCGACTTCAATAGCTGTTCGGATTCGTCTAAAATAGCAAAATTCAGCACAACTCCAGTTTTACCTTACTTCCACCCTCTGTCTACTTTTTAAAAACTTCCAGTTGAGTAAGACAGGATGTGCAATCGTTGCTTTACTTTTCAAATGTGGCTAATCTAAGACGTCTAATGTATGACCCTTACTGATGAAAGGTCTCTAAAAATTGATTGCAATCCTACACTCGTTTTGGTTTATATAATCACCTTATCCAGCTAGATGAAAATTATAACAGTTACATCATCTGCACTCTAAAAAAGGGGTTTAGCCATTAAACATTTATTTTGCTGCCACTTTGTGACACATTTAAGTATTAAACATGGTAAGCTATAAACCATTAAATATTTAACAATTACACGTGTTAAAAACGAAATGTTTAGAGATAAGACCAAGGTGTTTAGCACCTTAAGGTGTTTACAAAGTACAGTGGCCGGAAAAAACTTTTAATTCCATGAACACCCTCTAAGAGGGTTGATATATTTTTTTTTTTGTTAATTTATGATAAAAGTCTAGTGACCAAACAGAAAGTACGTCCCTTTGCCTCTATATAACCTGAGTTTAATTTTTTTTTTCTTTCATTCTATAAGGGAGTGACTGACAATTTCACTGACTTAGTATTGACATGTGGCAGTACATCAGCTACGGTGGCGTTCATCATTGGTAACTACATGAATGGATCAAAACTAAGGTAAAAATTTGGCCCTTAAAGGCAAACTAAGGGGCTTAACTTTTGAATACCAAAATGTAACTAACAAAGAACGTGGTCCTGAAGTTCAATATGTGGGACGCTTCTGTCTAGATTGTGAACACCTTTGCTACATTTGCGACCACTTGTTCCATTTTGAACAACCGACACGTGCTTGGACACTTATTGTATTCGAACGCCTGACGTATTTAGTGTTCAAATTATCAACCCTACAAAACGTCCCAAAATATGCTTTTGACTCTAGGACGCGTTCTTTATTTGTTACGATTTGGTGTTCACATGTTAAAAGCTTGAGTTTGAAATGCATGTAAATATTATCCTTCTTTGAGTATAAGGTATCGCTGAAAACCCAACTAACTGTGCGGTTCATTTGGGAATACCTTTTTCCTGGTTGGCTTTAAACTGCAAAAATATTCAGATATAGAGGTTTTGAACTGTTCAGCAAATATTTGTTGCCAATGTTTTTGGAGTATGTTTGGGATATTTTAAACAATCAGCTCGCCTTCACCAAGAGATAAAATTACCTGTTCGTAAACTTGATAAACCAAGTTGATAAACCCAGTTTACCAAACCCCTTTACTTCAAAGGCGATTAAGATATCAAAAACCATTTTAAGACAAACGATTGCCAATAGTTTTCCATTCAAGTATTAACAAAATAAAAACCATGAAGATGTTACTCGGAAGTAGTCACATGAAACCAGGGAGTGGTTATTACACTCTAAAACCAAAAGAGTGAACTTACTCACTCTTTGATAGAGTGAAAAGTGTGAATTCACTCCGTTAGAGTAATAATTCACTCCAAGAAGATTGAAATTCACTCCAAAAAGAGTGAAACTCCATTAAAACGAGCGAAGTCTCACTCTTGATGGAGTGCCCACAGTGATCGCTCTTAAAAAAGAGTGATTCACTGCAGGCACTCGTGGAAGAGTGAATTTTCCCTCTTCCTCTAGTGAATTTCACTCTTTTGGGAGTGAATCTCACTCTTCTTGGAGTGAATTATCACTCTAATGGAGTGAATTTACACTTTTCACTCTATCAAAGAGTGACTAAGTTCACTCTTTTGATTTCAGAGTGTAGATAACACCTCCCCGATGAAACAGTGATATCTATGATAATATTTTTACATCGACTTCTTCAAGAGGTTGCCAACTATTTTATCAGACTTACCCAAAAATGGTTTTCTCTCTTGAATGATATCAATTTAAAGTAACCTTCTAGGAACATTAGTCAGGTCTCGCTATTCCCAGCACCCTGATTTCATGTCACTCCGACCCTCCCAGCCCACAGTCAATAATATGTTTTGTTAAACTCTAAGCTACTATTTTCTACTTATTACTTATTATTTTATGCTATTTACTATTTAAATTATCACCGCATTCCGAGTCAATGTGCCATCCACACATTCCTAGTTAGGTTGATTTGATCTGAAATTTTTATCCGAATAGAACAATAAACTTGTGTATCTAAACATAAAACTGATTAAATTCTAGTCTTTGAACCAGTGTTTCGTCCATTCGAAAAAGAATTTCTGGTTTGATGAACTAGGATTGTGTAGTAGGACACTGACAAGAGATATGGTAAAATTTCTCTAGAAGTTTCTTTCGAGTGCGCAAATAGGAACATTCTTCAACTACAATTCCTCAAGTAATTAGGACTTCTGTCGTGCAGTCTGACCTTTGTCTTTCGATGGGTTATAGGTATGGCTTAAAACGCGAGATAACTATGTGCAAACTTAGATATGTGAGACTCACATGTGCATGTTCACTGTTTTTGCATTTATTTACGTGGTGTGTTAAAAGTGTTCCAGGGAAATTTGTCCAGAGTAAAACCAAAAATGAATTTATCATTATTGGCCAATCATTTTCTCTCTTCCTCTCAAAAAGTCTTTTGTTGGTAAAAGAAGTCTCCCAAATTTTTTTGTTTCGTCAGTGCTGGCTTTTTAGGGAACTTTGTTCCGTTCGTGCCTGTTTCAAAGCACGTAAAAAATTTCCAGATTGGTCACAAAAACCAGTGACCAACTTAAATTGGCTAACACTTCGCGAAAGTGTATGAAGGACTGGGTTTTGTTTTAATCTGAGTCGCTTTGAGACGATAGCTTAAATGCAATGTAGCATAGAAGTGTTATTTATCTAACATAATCTCAAAATCGGGTATCTAAAATACCGCAAATGTCAATCGGTCATTAGGGAAACCACTCGTATATTATATTTCTAAACGTTGGGAAGGGGTTGTAATACCGTTAGAAGCAAGGAAGGTCATAACTTTCATTGGAATTATTGCTATAAGATGAACAGGAATTGGTAAATGCATAATATAACGATCTCCTTTCAATATTCCGTTATGACCTTTTCAAAGATGATGGTATCATTAGCTTAAAGGGCAAGAGCTCTCACCCCAAATTATTTTGAAGCAATTGCCTAATCTCACATTTTTCATCTTTTTTCTCTTGAAAGTATTTTCATGATATTTTAGGACTTAAAGATTTCATTCTCACATTAAACTAGGCAGTAATTTAATATTGAAAATATTGGCGCATGACCCTCAAGAGCCAATCATGAAACACCCTGCAGTTAAACAACACTACTTCAAGTTGAGATGACTCCATTTCCCATTGAAAGCGCAAGACTCTTACAATAAAAGTAATTTTCTTATTCCATCAATTAAAGGGAAATGCAGTCAAGCCAACTAATTTAATAGAATTGTAGAGTATCGTGTTTCATAAAAGGTTCTTGGCAAACACTTGACAATTTTTTCCTCTCAGTTGTGGATTTTAAAAGGAGTAACTGCTTGGTTTAACTTAAAAATACAATGACATCTTTGAATACTATGAAAAATACTTTGCAGAGAAATAAAAAGGAGAAAAAAAAAAATCGTGGGATTTATCTGTTGTCATTGTGTTTGGGGAACTGCTCTTGCTCTTGAAGAATGATATTACAATTCTTTCTTAGTTGAAAAATTGAAAAATGGATATTTTTGTGTCTGGTCACGATAGGTTACATGGACTCTCGGTAAGAAACAGCAAAGAAGAGTACGAAGTGATCATCATGAATTTACTCAGAAAATACGGTTTTATCGATATTCTGGACAACCAGGTTAGTTTTGAAGATCTGGTTAACATCGAAGAGGAAGCGAGAAATCCAAAGTACGGAAAATTCTATGCCGAACACGTAGGTAAGGCCAGCTATGACAGCAAACATATCGTCTCAGTTGTTGTAGGTTGTACAGCAGAAGAGGCTGACCGATTAGGAGATAGAGGTGGAGGATTATCTTCTGGTAAACTAACAACATAAGGGCTTCAACCATTTCATTTAGGTCAAAATGCTTTACAAAGCCTCAAAAATTACCCTTTCCACATTTCCGCAAAGAAATAGATGAAAGTCTTCAAGATGAAGTAACGGGGTTACACAACTGACATAGGGAGATGCTCACTCTTTTAATGCGGTCACTTCGTTTCTATTTGGGTACGCTCCCGATTCCCTGCCTCTAATTTCGTTGCCATTGTTTTGAAGTTACAAGACTATCGAAAAATGATGTTGCTTTAAATCGCATTCAACAGAAAACACTTTCTAAAAACGAATTTAGTCATTCATTGGGGTAGTTAGTGATATGGAGTTTACCAACCCAGTTCCCAACCAATTGGTTCAAGTCGATCTGGCCACGGCCTTTATTCCAGTTGTGGCTTTCTGGCTCAGTGGGGTAATATTTGTGAAAGGTTCAAATTCAATAAGGAACCGTGGATGATTATCAAGTTAATTCACCTTACGCGTAGATCATAACTAATTTTATTTTGCTTTAGATTTTGTAAGGCTATCGGCAGCTTCTACCGGTATTTTCCTGGATCCTGTCTATACTGGAAAGACAGCAAATCACATGGTCAAGATGATTCGGACCTCCCCGAATAGCTTCAAGGGAAATAAAATTTTGTTTTACAATTCAGGTGAGCGGCTCAACTTCAGAGAATAAATGTGCATTAATGCAAGATGTATTTCTTTCACATAAATATGGTCTTTGAAAATTCACCTTTCTTGTTGTGCCTCTGGGGAATTATTCCTGACCAAGTTTTACTTGAGGACAATCCCAGATTCATTTTGCAAACTAGTACACTTATAGTTACCGACCTTTTACTTAAATATTTATTGAAATGTGTAGGTACTATCATGTAAGCAAGATTTTCTTACCCATTTTCCTGTGCAATTGCATTTAAATGATTTTTTATAGATGTAATAGTAAAATTAATTGCCTCTGCACCATTGAAGTGGCACTTATTCTATTTTCTTGCATTTCTGCTGCACGATATGCTACTGTCTTAAAGGGCCAATCCTTTCATCCCAAACTAAAATTCTTGTAGGGGTTTACCGAAATTCTCAATTTTGGCCCAGCTCTTTGATTGAAAGCTTATTCAAACGATGCAGAATGATATTATTACACAGCATGAACTGTACTATAGAGCGTTTTGATTATATACCGGTACGTTGAACTTCTTCATACTCACCCTGAAGCAAATAAGTGATATTATGCAACGGTTCCCGACACTTTGTTATAATTCTATCAGCTGGGAAGCAGACTTCGTTTTTTGACTGTTATTGAGCAATATTTACAGCCTTAACACTAGTGATGAAATGCACTCTGAAGGAACGTACTCGAGCTAAGCATACTAAGAGCGAAAACGGACACCCGTTAAAAATGTCAGTAATTCTTATTCACAGTCTTACGTAACCCAGCCATCAAGCCCAGTTGGGGCCCGACTGGCCTCCAGCTGGGCTACTTGCTAGGCCCCAGCTGGGACCCATTCGTTTTTGTCAGGTGTTTCCACGTGGGCCCAGCTGGGCTAGCCTTTCCCAGCAGATGCCCAGTTGAAGCTCAGCTGGGTCCAGCTTCAACACCTGAAGCCTATAGCTGGGCTCAGGCTGGGCATCAGCTGGGAAAGGCTAGCCCAGTTGAGCCCCACGTGGAAACACCTGACATGTTGGCTGGGAATTGAGTATTTAGGCAGTTGAAGAAATTAGAAAGTTAAGTTTTCAAAAGAAACTGGTAATTAACGATTGTCAGGGAATGAACTTAGGCTAGAGTTTTTGTAATGGGCTTTTCGAGAAAACCAAGAGAGTTAAGTTTTAAACTGCACAATTCCTGTCTTCAAGGTGAAAATATGATGAAATGTCATTTGGAAGAGAGATAAAAAAAAATCAAATTTCCAAAGTATAGTTATTATCCTACTTTCCCTAAAAATGGTATACATAAGAAAGCGTGTTCTTTCTGTGTATCTACACATTATATACATACTTTCGCATCACTTGCATACTTATGTGAACGCCCAATGGCGTTGTATTAGATTTTTTAATCGACGTGCTGCATGATAGCTACCATCACGCAATGAGTTTCAAGATGGCTGACTAACTACAGGTGTACTGCACCAAGTTTCGTAGCGTGAACGATTCGGGATTGACCGTTTTCAGGAAAATTGGAATACTTCATCAACGAACAGTGGCGTACGCACGATTTCTCTGAGGGGGGGGGGGGGGGGGCATGCAGTGTGTTTAGTGATCGCCGGCCTGGGGGAGCGGTCTGAAATTTTTTGGCATTTTTAAGGTTCGAACCTATAGGCAAAATTGTGCAAGATTTTTACTTTGACAGGAACATTTTTAAAAGGTGAATTGTTGTGGTTCATGAGGATAAAACTGAAATCTTTGGGTCTTTACATGCAATCTTATGCCATTTCCTCTAGCTTTCGAAGTAAAATTTGCCATTAAATTTGAATACATTTAAGAGTCAAAATAAAAGACATCGATTGGTATAGGCTAACGGGAACATTTTAGTTTGCGGTTTTTTCTTGGCCATAAAACGTTATTCTGCCATAAAGATTATCTAAGTGAAGCGCCACCATTAGTTTGCTCTAAACGTAGAGAAAATTTCGAAAAAGCACAACCCTCAGATGACCGAGTATATAATTTTCCAGACTTACACGAAGAATCTAACGAGTGGTTATCTTCTTTTGTCGTTTGCAATAAAATGCTCACTTCAAACTGCAAAGTGATTAGAGAGTCATTCAGAGCTACTTTGACCCCCAAAGAGTATTTTTTCCCCAAATGACTTTTTAAGCGGAGCGCCACCATTAGTTGGCACGTAGCGAAGAAGAAATGTTGAAAATGATCGCGACCCCTCAGATGACCGAAAATTGCGTTTTCATGCTAGTGAAGAGAATCTAAACATGCAGTCTTTAGGTTTAGCATTGTTTGCAATAATAAAAAAAATCAGAAACATGCTAAGGGATCAGAAAGTACCACGTAAATGGACTATCACTTTTATATTAAATGGTCTTGGTTCTCTTCCGCGAACTATGCAACGGAATTGAAAATGTGCTAAAACTTCTCTAATGTGACTCTTGGCTAAATTAAAGATCCGCTGAACTAATGAAATTGTCTGTGACTGCTCGAACTCACGTCTGTTCATGATTTTACCCCTAAAATCCCTTGCGTGATAAATGGAAAACTATTTCTCACCGCCATGAACACTCTCCGCTCCCCTGTCTCCGTCTAGTACGGGTATGCCTGCCGAGGAAGGAGTCGAAGGGATGACCCCCTCCCTTTTGAAAATTCTAAAAAAGTTAGGTGTCCTTAGAGGCAATTGGTGTCACCAAGGAGACACAGAGGCTACCTTTTTATATAAAATTTTGGACTTTGACAAAATTTTCCTGTTTTTAGGAATAAAAAGGGCATCACTGAGGGTCTTGCAGAGACAATCCGTCCCCTTTGAAAATTTTGCATGAAATTGGTTGTATCATAACATAATTTAGTCTTGAAAGTTTCATAGTCATCTTGATCGCAATTGGAATTATTTGACGTCACCAGAGCTCAATATCTTTCGATGACCCCGAGGTCAGCTTCCCAAATTTATAAGGCTCTGAAATACTAATCTCATTGTCAGGTTTATTTTTATCTCTTTTCTAGGTTCTGTGTTTGGCACACTTAATGGGGAATTGCTTAACAAAATAAAGGACGGAAATGACACAAACACCATCAACCACGCATCTAAAGTGTAGTTATAGAATATCAAACGTTGCATGGAGTTAGTGTCAACTGGATCTGCAGAGTACGATGCAAGTTCCTACGGGTAATCCTGAAGCGTAAATGGACATTTCTGTTGGCATTTTTTCTTCGCACACGACAACCGTTCACTCATATTAACGCTGTACACACAAGCATTTTTATTGTACATATGTAACCGTTTGAAAGGAAAAGTAAAGTAGCACGATACTTCAATTGCCTTAAAATATATTTCATATTAAACGCGTTAAAAGCGTTTCTCCAATTTTCTATTTCAACTTACAATATATCTAAAATTAGTTGAAAATGATTCCCAAAGCAAGGTACACAATCAGGCATTTGACGGAATTGAACGAATTGAACGAATCATTCTGGAAGCATGTCCCACACCAACTTTTCATACTAGCAACTGGTATGAAAAGTAGTAGTGCAAGGAAGTTATTTTAGTCAAAATAAAGTGCAAAGCAACGTGATATCATGTTTGGAGATTTCTTGGGGTTAAAAGTAAAAACAGGAAAAACGCCGTCTTGTTCCAGAAGAATTGTGAAGACATCACCTTATTTGCAGCTGTGCTGCTTGTTTTGTGTTACCATACATTTTAAAATAAGCCATAAAAACAATTAATCTTGTGAAATACATTATGTTAACTATAGGCTTTATAAAATGACGTCAAGTGACGTCACTTTGGTAGAAAAGGTTGAACCATGTGGTAAACACGCAGAAGACCTCTCCGTCGTGTTGTAAACTTGCATACACATTTAACTGGTTGTCAAATCAAAGGTCTACATTTATTGATGAAACTTGCAGTGATGTTATTTTGTAGAAATGAGGGAACATTTTGCCTTTGAGAACTCATATGCGTAAGGTGTATTTAACATCTAGTTTAACAAATGAAAGTTGTTTAGAATGCAGGGATATTTAGCACTGGCAACTTTCCGTAGAGAGTGTGGCGTTTCGTGCTTCCACTCTTCGCAAGTGAGTCGAATGGATTTGAAGGGTCTGAAGGCTGAGAGGTTGACCAGTCCACTTTTGTGTCCTTCGATGATGTAGAGCTTCTGTGGGGAGCAGAACTCCTTCCTCATTTGGTTTCTTCTAACGGCTCTCAGTGACCATAGAGTTGAGAGGAATTTAGAAAAAGAACACTTCACAAAGAGTTACGCATTTAGAAACCAGTTGGGAATTCAAAGTTAGATAATTTTTATTTTTAAGTTAAAATTTTGAAGGCGAAAAAAGAGGGCGGGGTTGAGTGAAGAGTCCAACCTATCAGGCAGAAGAAATTACACAAACATTAAAACTCGTTTTCAATTAACCTTTTTGGTCAATTTCTCCCAATTACAATTTTTGTCGGAGGGATCGGGTGAGGTGGGGGGTATCGATTTAAATGTGATAAAGTAGGCTGGAAACAGAAATTGGATCACATGCATGCCTTTCAGAATTCTTTTCTATATTAGAGTTACAATTCTATTGCAATTGTTAAAACTGTTATTGTCATTTTGTAGTATTGGCAAACATAATCATTGCATGAAGTGCTTACAATGGATATAAAGGTAAAAACCCACGGATTTCAAATAAAAAAATAAAAAAGTGCAAACAAAGTCACTTTCCTCTTTTACTCTTTTAATTGTTAAACTTTTAAACTTTTGTTTTCATGAATGCTGTTACCAATTGTAACCAGTTATTATGACAAGCTTGTACTCTCCCATCCACTCTTTCCTGTATATTCCCTTAATGTCTCATCTTTCAGAAATGTTGCTGTATACTGTTTCATATTCTTGGCTTTCGGTTTCTCCTATGAGTTCATACAAATGTCATGTTTCCGGTTATTAATACATTGCAGAGAACGAAGAGGGGGAATTTATTTACGAGGGAGTTAGTGACCACGTGTTCACATGTTTGTACAACTAACCAGATATCAAGGAAAGACTGTTAACTGGTTTCGTGCCATAATACAGTAGCCCTTAGTATCCCTTGATACATACAAACTGCAGCTTTCAATGCCTGATTTGGTAATTTGTATAGGTTGCCAAACACGGTATTCATTCGTTACCCCAAACTGCCAAACTACCAAAATTCTTCAAATGTACAGTTCTTTGATTGACATCAAATTAAAAATGCAGAGCAGCTTCTATTACACAGCATGCACTGAGGGTGTTCTGATTACACAATTCGGCCTTGTATGCTCACAAGGGTAAATGCCCTGAAAACAATAAACAAGGATTGTGAGTTTAAAGGACCAATCCTCTTATCCCAAACTATTTACCGAAATTCTCAATTGACCCAAATCTTTGATTAATTCAAACAATGCAGAGTACCAAGGCCTATATTACACAAAATGAACTGTACGGAGAGTGTTTTGATTATACACATTGAGCTTTCTATATTCTCCCTGAAGAAATATAGTGAGATTGTGTGTGGGTGAGGATGACATTCAGACAATTCTTGGAGGGGCTTAAGTCAGAAGGGTAGGAAAATTGGTACTGTTTGGGGTTGGAATTGGGTCTTTAAGTAAGTTGGATGGGACAATAACACTGAGTGAGGTGATGAATACTTTAATGTAATGAATCGCTTATTTACCGTAGTCGGTCGGTCGGTCGTAATATAAGGGAACATTCAAGTTACCTACATTCAAAAAATAAATAAATAAACAAATAGCTAAATAAATGAATAAATAAAAAATTCAGGTGCCGCCTGGCGTCTTGCTGATCCCTCTCTCCAGGGAGTTGCCCCTGCTCTCTCTCTCTTACTCCGTTGCGTTTGTGCCCTTTGGGAGTCTGCTACGTATTCCCAAAGAGGGAGAAGAAGATGAAGCAGAAGAAGATGAAAATAAAAACCTTTCCAAAGAAATAGAGTTACTTGTACTAGATTAACACTTACTGAAGTCGTAGAAGAAACAAAATTTTTTGTTGAAGACCACAAGGTATACCATGATTTTGCTGCATACTGTATGGTCACATAGCTCTTAATCGAAAACATGGTAACTGACGCAAGGGCTTGGCTATTGTATCTCTCGAAAGTCTGGGCAATATATTTCAAGAAAGAGCGGGGGGGGGGGGGGGGCTGTGTTTGTTACATGATGTCTTCCCTCCAGTGAGCTATATTTTCATTGTGTTCACACTGTGTGAAAAGCAACTAACACATGCATGCTTGTGTGTAGTGGGCTTTATTTCTCTCCTGAAGGATAAGAGGTAATCAGGTAGATGTGGAGGATGTAACAAAAAGTGAGAAGGAAATTTTTATCATGCAAAGAATTAAAATATTAATTAAAGTTGTACAACAGTGAAGTAACAAATTATAGCACAATGTACCATTTTAAATTGAGTGAATAGACTTCAAAATGTCATGTATCAGGTCAGGAATGTTCTATGAAGATGCTAGTTGGACACTTTGAATTAATTTCCATGCTATGTAAAATACACATTTGAAAGGTAAGACTTCAGAGGCAGCGGAGCCAATTTTGAAGTGCGGTGGCTAATCATCAAAGAGGCCCAATATGTTCAAAGAGGCCCAACATTTCCAATAAAATAAATGCAGTTTAAGGCGGCCCAAAATGACCACAGCAAAAAAGTGCCGAGGCTAAAGCCCCTAGCCACCCCCTGCCTCCGCGGTCCCTGGACTTTGGGTACCCTTCAATGCTTATGAAAATGATCTATATTTTTAATTGATTATTTTATTATCTTCTTTGTTTCTACGGGGAGATCATGCACAGAATGAATTAGAATTCAATTGAATTTGGCTGGGGAAAGAGCATATTGACTCGTCCCTATGGCTTTTCTTGGTGTGAACGAATCATGCCGATTCTGACTAAAGTTATGAAGATATATATAGAACATGGGAAAACCCCTGATTTGCAATTAAGTTCGTATTGCAACCAATCACGAACTTTCATGATTTGTAGATTTTTTGAGGAAAACGTAATTTTAACTTTATTGAGCTGAGATGCTACCTCATAAGCACAGAAGAACAGGAACTAGTCTTACAGTCTTACAGGAAGTTTCACATATTTCCAACTGTATAATAAAAGATTACGATTACGATTACGATTAAGATTAAAAGATTGTGACATGATGTTACCGCTTTTTTTTTCCTTCCTCATATTAATTTCTAAGAATAGATAAGTCTCTATATAAAAAACTTACATTGTAGATAAAATCAAATCTGTGGGTCCCAAAATCGTTGTTGAATGTAGTTCATTTAAAGGCAGTCATTCGTCAGTCCAAATTACAATTTTAACAGTAGTCTGCAAACAGAAAGTCTCAATTGGCACAGCTGTTTGAGTGACTTTAAAAGAATGCAGAGTAGACCATATATCATAAAATGTACGGAAAGGTGTGAACACACATTTGAGCTTTGACTATTCAACACGTTAGCGACAAGCTGGGATTTTGTCTGGATGAGGATGAGTTGCAGACATTTGTGGGAGGGACTAAAAATAAGTAAGTTGAGAGAATTGCCATTATCTTGGGTGAAGACTTACTGCCTTTAATTGGTAGAACCATGATCTACCTTTTCCCGGTAAATCTATGGGGAAAACTTTATCGTGATTATGAAGCTAATATGTTGCAAATAAGCTCCTTTTTCGTCATTCATTCGTGAAAATGGGATGGGGAAGGTGAATAAGCTAACTAACTACCCGAGTGACTGACCGACTGACTGACTGACTGACTGACTGACTGACTGACTGACTGACTGAGTGACTGACTAACTAACACACTTACCAACTAACTGAATTATGTAGTCACGCCAACTTGAATAAATATAGAAAGCTATCCTCTTACATGAATGACCTATGAGGATCGCGTGACAATGATTTTGCTCCTAAATTGTGAAATTTACTAGAAGTAACTGGTTGATTTACCTTGATTGCGTAATATCGAAGTAATAAAACCATTAGAAAAAGATACTTCGGTTGGTTTCCACTTATTGTAGGAGTCTCCATCGTTAACCGGGAACTGCCATTATTTTTCGCAGAGGTCTTTGCATTGCTTTTAAAATGGGCCCTATATGTAGTCACATTCCTGGTGGCTGAAGGTCGTCGGTAAAACAACTACGGTTCAAGGTTGCATTGGTTCAGTCATATCTATTAGTGGACGTTTGGTTGATGAAATAAAAACATCAGCAGTCTAGTCAAAATAACTATACACCGCAGTCTTGGTAACGGTAATTAAGGATTTTCCTCTAACTACAACATTTCACCGATTTGCGTCAGACCTATCCCTCATTAAAGCGGGCATGACACGGCCAAAGTAAGTTTCTGGGTAAATATTCTTTGGGTACACCTTGACATAAAGTGAATGTTTTACCAACTAAATTATGTCCATAAATACCGAAGTACGACGTTGTGAATTCTCAATAACAGGCCAGGCTCAGCCAATTTGAAATTCGAAAGCGAAAAAACGTATGTGAGCGCGTCTCAAGATGGTGACGTCATTGGAGGCACGGTTAGCAACACTGTACCAGGAAGCTCACAATCATCGAATAATGTGCATGGTAACGCGTGTTAGAGAGTACATCATTGCAAACACCGGTGCTACGATAGCAGTGAGCGTGGCCACCGACTACATTGTGAATTGTGCATTGCGCGGTGACTGCTTAGTATTCGCAATAACACCTTCAACAAACAGCTCATACAGTAAAGACGCGCTCGTAGTGGGGACGCGCTTGTTGTGGATTGTCCATACATGTCCATAGCTGTTCTGTATAGCGCCCGAACAGCGTCTTTCTTGCACAAAAACAGAACTGTTTTCACACGCGCATATGCACGCGAACATATTGGCCAATGATTTGCTCCGAATCCCTACCATGGTCCGCGCCTTTCGCTCAGTATGTTGGACGAGTATTGTGATGCAATCGTTTTCATGAAGTTGCTAAGATAAGATTAAACCATAGAGCAGGATAATAGTTCCTATATCCTGTTCTATGGGTTAAACGTTACCGGACGTTACATTTTAATAGTTCCACATCTAGATGCGCGTTCTTGAATAGGGCGGGGTTTGTGCCGCCAATTGCGTCATTAAAGTCAGATGACCTGTTGCAGCATTTTTCGAAATTGGATTTTGAACGTTTTTCCTTCAAATATCATTTATGCCAAATTGTACAAGTTTTTAGTGGGGTGTGGGATGATATTTGTAAAATACTGTATCGAATCTTGCAATACACAAAAGTTTTTGTGGCCGTGTCATGCCCTCTTTAAGTAATTCTGTGAACAGGTCGGGGTAATATTTTTCCATGAAAAATGTCATTTTTAAATATCTCCCATAAAGCATTGGGATCCTACCGGGCAAATTTAACGGGGCTTACGTTCAAAACAACCTTGCAATTTTAACCGATATAAAGGAAAGGAATTTCGGCATTTTTAAAATCATTGTTGCTATGGGAACAAAAAAAAAGCTTCGTCGTGTTTGATTTTTCTCCACACGGATTTTGAGATATCCGGGAGCAATTTCGCCACTTTGTTTGTCCTAAGCTCAATTTATAGACCCCACACAGCCGCAATTTTTGTCACTTTTCTCTGAAGACAGGTATGCAAAAAGATCTGGCCAGCATTTATCTTTGTAAATACGCTGGAAGATGCCTAGTTGTTTCGCCCTTTGTGCCTTAACTATGATCTCACATTTGGATTCACACACACACATTTATTAAACAAATCGACGACTGTGTAAGGCAGACAATGAGTGCTGATAAATATTCATACCGTTGAGACAAGCAAATTTTCCTCCTATCTGAGGAAACATCATTTTCCCCCGAAAGCGGTTATCCCCCGAAAAGTAGGCTTTGGCGATTTGTGGTTGTACGAGTAAAGCGTTAAAGGGACGTAATAAATCAAAACCT
This sequence comes from Holothuria scabra, assembly GCA_037179385.1. Taxonomy (NCBI): domain Eukaryota; kingdom Metazoa; phylum Echinodermata; class Holothuroidea; order Aspidochirotida; family Holothuriidae; genus Holothuria; species Holothuria scabra. Next base: position 7,805,886 of record CM074190.1, on the reverse strand, counting down.
TTTAACGTTTTTATTGAACGTTACTAAATTTTCCTTTTGTAAAGATGTACGTCACTTATATTGTATTTTACTTGAGGGTTTTCTCCAATACTTTTCTCCGGAGGGGGAGGGATGGCCTACGTCATTTTTTCGCAAATTCACTTGTATGTGCGTTATTCATAGATGCTATAAATAATACTAACCCTCCAATGAACTGTTAGTTTCGAACCTTCTTATCCTACTATCCCCACTTTCCCTTTTAAAGCATACATACGTAAAGAATCAAACCCTTCTATAAACATACTATAAATATCGTTTAATCTTAAACATCAAATGTAGGACATGGCTTTGACGTACACATTTCTGTTTCGTTAAGCTTCTTTTCCTTTTTCACCTAAAATTGTTCATCCAAAGTTAATTTTCTTGAGTTTTAATTTCACTTCCTTATAAAGTTCATGAGGTGTTTTCCTGTTATCGACGGGGAACATTTATGTTGATTGCAATTTATTTTCTGCTGAAAAAACTGCATCATTTGGTGTTTGAAACAATTTTTGTCAACCACTTTCGAGATAAACATTCTCGTTTATTTGTGCTTGACATTAACAAGTATGTGCTTCCGCATATTCTTATGCAAAAGTACCTGAGGGAAAGACTCAAAGAAACAGCAGGCCCATGCAAGGCCTTAGCTAGGATCTCATGTTTTAAGGTGTCAAGGTGCAAAAAATTCTACTGGTTGGATATTTTTTCCAAGGAGAATCTGGCCAATTTCGGGGGAGAGGGTAGGAATATCTAACAAATACTTCCAGTTGTTAAAACCAAAAAATAGCAATTGAAAAGAACAACGTAGTCTAGATAAAGGATTCTCGAATAGTCCTAAACACCTTTTATGGTGTTTCTTTTTACCGACGGTAAACTATCGCGCTTCTTCTCTCATGTGTCTCAAAAGTTCGCTTGGCCATTTTTCTATCACGAAGCATGCAAGGCTACATCGAGGAAATTTTATGAAGCGAAGAGCAGCTTGGGTGTATCCCTCCCCTATGGAATAACATTCCCCTTTGAGATTGTAGAGATACAAAAATAGGACCAGGCCTATATTTGGCACATTTTAAGGCATACTTCGTTTGGTTTATTATGTTTCCTATTAAACAATACATACAGATAGATAAAGATGACGAATGTTTATTACAAAGGAGTTGTAATACTTTTCATACATAAGAAAGCCAAAGAGAGTTCACAAATCTATACTTAAGTGGGCTTAAGGACAGCGACACACTACCCAGGAAGTTTAAGTTTGATAACCATTTGTGAGAAAACAAAAACAGATGTTTCATGGCCCATCATACTTTATCCTTACAGAGATATCGTTAAGATACCTTTGACGGAAAACTGGAAATCGATGGGGGTTGGGATCGCAAACATGCTTGTCACACATTTTGGAATAAAATAGAAGGGTTGATTTTTTGTTGGACAACGATGATTTTTTCTGATAGAATTGGTGTTGTCTAAAATGTTCAAAGGATGACAAGCCATGTTAAGGAATTGGAATCACGGTTTCATTATCTTAGGAAAGGAGTACCTACATGTAGAAGTTAATGTAGATTTCCACAAATATGAAATGGAAATGTCCTAGTGCTCTTCGAAAAACCCCAATTGCCGTCTGTTTGCCAAACTTTATAATACTGTTTCCTACACAGCTCATACTAAATTGTCACTTTTACTCTTTAAATCAATTGAAATTCTTTCCTCCGACGTTTTGGCACTTCACATTTCCCACAGTGCGTAAACATGCAGTTCCATTTTCGCTATATATCCAAAAGCAAATCGGAAGAATCTATTTTTCATGTGCACTTGTCTGTATTCTTGGTTTTATTATAGTTTATAATTTGCTTGATTAACAATGCTTCTTTTATTCAACTCTATGGTATAAAAGTAAAAAATCACCATGCTGGGACATGTCACGGCATGAGTGGATACTTCATTTGCAACAGAAACCTTCACCACACTGTTAAAAACAGATATACAGCCCCATCTCTGTCAAACTTAACTTTCATATCCAGATTCCTTTACTCCTTATTCTTTCAAGACCACGTGTTTGTCTAACGGTAAGAGCATCCGCCTCTCACGCAGAAGGCCCGGGTTCGCTTTCCCAAGTCAAGTCATACCAACGACTCTAAAAAAAGAACCTACAGTCGCTGTGCGTGATGCCTTGCATAAGCAATGGAGTAGGGAAAACAAGCAAGTGAGCCACAACTGGAAAAAAGACCGTGGCCGGCTCGACTTGAACCAATAGGTTGGAAACTGGGCCGTAAAACTTCATTTAACTCAACTAACAAAATCTTAATTCTTGCAAAGCTCTATTTAATTATTTGTCAATATCTTGTTATTCATGTACAAAATACCGTACCCTTCGTTTTCTGATCTTATTTGCCATCTGTAGGTTCTGGAACATTATGCAAGTTACATACTTAAAAGTCCTGTGCGTTCATGTATTAAAACTTACATGTTTATAATTTAACAAAATAAATTCACATTTTTTGGCTGAAAATAATCCTCTGCATACATTTACTATATCATCGCCCATAAGTGTCCTGTGAAACAATTAAGGCAACTTTAAAGATATGCACCCTCAGTTTTGTTTACATGTTTACATGCAACCATTTACTTTCTCCTTTCCCAACACTCATAAAAGTTCATGTTGCAATACTAATGTAAGTTCCTTACCCAATACTTACATCAGTTCCCTTCCCAGTACTCATATAAGTTCCTTTTCCAGTACTCATATAAGTTCCTTAACCTACCAAAACTCACACAAGTTTCTTTTCCATAACTCATTTAAAATTGTCTTTTCTATGTAACTTGGTAAAAAAGATTACCTCTTTTTCTAATTTTTCATATTGTGTAAGAGTTTTGTCAGAACTTTCGTGAGTCAACTTAATTTTTAGACCAGCATTTGAAATATTAACTAAGATGCTTTGCAATTAAAATATCATACGATGTGCTTAAAGTGTTATGGAAGGATTTTTATATTTGGTCTTTAAGAATCCAATCTGGAAGTCTTTGGTTCAATGTTTAAACATTAAGAGACTCTCTTCCCACTTCCCTCTAACAGAACTCTACCTTCAATTAACGATCTCGTGGGTGCGCTGGAACATATTCCACATATCATGAGTAGATTATAAAAATGGTTGGTAAGAGCTTCTCAGTTAGGATTGTTAAAGTCAAAACATTCTTAGGCCGTGCACCTGGGATGTTAACCAACCGATACCTTTTGAAAGTCATTTTGACGAAAACATGATAAAATCTGCGGCTGTATTGACAAAATGATGCTTATTGTTTGACAATGAATGACTTGATTGGCTGTTGTCTTTGTGTTGTATTTTATTCACCTGTGTGCCACCGGACTAAGCAGGTGGCTGACGGAGTAGGCAGTCACAGACTCATGCAATCCCCCATTAGATGCCTCAAGTGATCTTTAGTAAGGAAGGACTTAAACATGTTGATAAAGTTGCTATTGACAGCTTCAGGTGGAGGTAACTTATTCCAAGTGTTGATGACCCTTTGGGTGGAGAAGTACTTCCTTGTATTTAGTTTACAGTGACCCTTATATAAATGTGGCTGTGTCCTCTGGTAACTCCGTACCTCTTTTCTAAAAGACTATTAGAATTTACATCTTCAAAACCCTTAAAATTACGGAAAGTTTCAATGAGATAAACCCGAAACCTTCTTATTTCTAATGACATCAGACCAAGATCATTAAGTCTCTACTCATAAGGCAAATGACCAACATCTGGTACCATACGTAAAAACCTCCTCTGAACCTTTTCAAGCAGATAAATATCTTGTCTTAAATTAGGATTCCATGCTGGACTACAATATTCCAAGACAGGACAAACTAGAGACTTATACAACTGAAGCAGGATATCTCTATCCTTAAAAGTCAAGGTTCTTCTTAATATGCCAAGTGCTTTGTTTTCCTTCTTGAATATTTTAGAAACATGCACCATAACACCAAGGTCTTTTTCCTCCTCTATTGCCTGCAAAGTCTCTACTCCCATAAAATAAGAAGATTTGGCATTATTTCTACCAATATGAAGAACTTTACATTTATCTCCTTTAAATGACATTAGCCAGTCCTCCTACCATTTGTATAAAGTAACCAAATCCTGTTGCAGACAAGTAAGATCACCTTCTCCTTGAACATTTGAGAGCAACTTAGTATCATCTGCAAATTTGATAATGATATGTTGTCATCTATGTCATTGATTAAAACTGTAAACAGAACAGGTCCTAACACTGATCCTTGAGGTACACCGCTACAAACATGTGTATTGAGGTACACCGCTACAAACATGTGTATTGAGGTACACCGCTATAAACATATGTATTGAGGTACACCGCAACAAACTATGTATTGCGGTACACCGCTACAAACATATGTATTGAGGTAAACCACTACAAACATGTGTATTGAGGTACACCACTACAAACAGATGTATTGAGGTACCACTACAAAAATATGTATTAAGGTACACCGCTACAAACATATGTATTGAGATACACCGCTGCAAACATATGTATTGAGGGACACCACTACACACATATGAATTGAGGTACACCACTTCAAGCATGTGTATTGAGGTACACCGCTACAAACATGTGTATTGATAGTGTCCTTTGTTAGGGTAAGGGATTGGTTAAGGGGTTAGAGCTTGGAGCTATCGTTTCACTCTTAAAGTTGGTCAAACGTACAAAGCACATGCTAAAGAAAACTTTTGCCCTATTGCTACACAAATTATGCAAAATAAGGATCATGTCGCATGTGCTATGTTTCCCCAACATTGGGTAATATTTTTCCTATGTATCAGTTCTTAGAGTTGAACTGGTGAACCAGTTTTGAAATTTCTTCTTAAAGAGTGAGCATTGACCCTTATTGATTGAAAATTGTAAACAAAGTAATATCACCAAGATTACTTACACTGTATCATATAATTTGCCTTCTTGTCGTTTGCAGGTCTAAGTTGACACCATTTGCTGTAAAAAACAACTGTATAATTCCATTGCTCGGTACACCAATCAAATGAGTAACATAAAAACTTTCAAGTCTAATGAGAGTATTCGTGTTGTTGCCTTTATCATGTACAACTTTCATAAATTGGAATTCTGTGTTATTAAACATACGAGGATTTCAAAGTCTAGCCTGTAGATCATTGGCCATTGTCAATCCTTTTGGAAATCGACGAAACCGAATTAATTTCGTCAGTTTGAGTTGAGGACTTAGTCGTTGTTCGAAATTGCGGCAAACAGATTCAGAAGACGTCAGTACACAACTACGCATGAAAAATTTCTAGAAATAACAATGAAACCTCTGTCTAACATTATGTACAAAAATTAATCTTAAATGCCTTTTGAGTCCGGCTTTTGCTATCAAGATGTGATTAAGTTCGAAGAACAGTCTTTATGTTTTTCCCTGACGTTGGAAAGGTGTCATACAATACCAGTGTCAGTATGCAACAAGGTGCCCTGCTTCACCATACCTTCAATGTTTACATTTTGGCAAAAGAAACGCTATATATCTTTCGAAAAAGTCGATCAAAACGTTTATCTTCACTTCCCGTTTTCAACTTGTCAGAATTTAACTAGGTGCCATACACAGGATTGTCGTGTAACGTTGTCTCTGGAGGTACTATGTCTGTTGTAACAACAGTGTTTTGTGTTACAGCTTTATTCATATTTTCTCGAACGAGGAGACAAATTAGCAACATGACCACTAACAAGGCTATGATAAGAAATGCAATACATGTAAATAAACCAACATCATGTTTGCATGCACCTCCATTTATAAAATTATTCCTATTATTACGATCATTTGGATCAAGGTACGCAACTGCTAGTATCACCTTTGTCTCATACGTATAACAAAAAACAGCACTAATGCCATTACCTCCGGAAATTGCTTCATTGATATACAAAGTAGATTGTCCGGAGTCATGTTTGATAGTAATGTTCGTTGCAACCAACAAAGATGTTTTAAATTGATCCAGGTCAAGAATATCTCCATTAGAGCTCCGAACTCCCCAGTGCATTAAACGAGTAGGTGTGCTTGTACAATTGAATTCCAAACGGCTATCCGAATGAAAAGAAGATGGAGTTATCTCAACTTTGAGAAATGGTATGATTTTTATGCTGGTGAAGTTGCATATTTTATTCCTGCCCTTAATTGTCACACACGAGTACTGGCTTAAGGAATGAGAGGAAAGGGCAATATTTGGTACTGATATCCCCATTGTTCTTTCATTTAGATGTATGTTACCCCTTGTGCAAGTGAGAGTTACTACTTCCCAACGAAAGCCAGCTTGTCCAACATTAGTTCCGCATTCCCTTGCATTAAATCTTCTTTGAACAAAAAGTTTTTCCTCTATGGTGTACAAAAGGACGATCTTTCCCCTTGTTTCCAGTTTTATATCCAACCGACATGTGTAATTGCCTTCAATTTCTTCTGAGTTCTCGAAGGAATGCGAAATGTTCCTTTCATCTCTGCCAAGGACGAAGCTGGAGTTTTTCGTTTCTTTGAAGAGAGTGATCTTATATGAAACATTCCAAATATTCAAAGGAGTTGAACAAACCATGCTTCGTGATTTATTACTTGTAGTGGTGGTGTAATGATTTACACCTGTCTTAACAGTTCTCTCGCCTTGTACGGTAAACGATAGTCTATGATGACTTGCGCGTACTTGCATGTTAAAAATGACCAATAGTTTTACTAGAATGATACACCTTTGCTTTTTCTCCATCGTTTCAGTGAAGGTATTCAGATTTAAGGTAGAGCACGGTGACAAAGTTTAAGGAAGGGTAATCTCTCTACTGGCTTGAAACTAACTATGCACAAGCTTACGTCGTCTACATTGAATAACCTTCAATTGCTTGTTACGGTACGGATGACAACGTGAGGCATCGCCAATGGTTATGGGCATTTGTTTTCGTTTATGATTTCCTCAGGACGTTTCATACGCATAATCGCCACGGTTCTGATAGCCTATACGGGAAGCAGGAAAAAGTGCCATTACCCTCTTTCATTTCCTTTTCATGTAAAGGTATGTATGTTTAATTATTCCAAGTCATGTCTTTATGATTTACATTCTTAAAACAAATTCGGAGATATAATCTGCAAGAAGGATATGATCAGATGTCTCTGACCTAAGCCTCCATGAAATAATTTTAAATCATAGTCGTTTAGCGCGTGTGTTTTCATATAGTCATTGTCTTTACACAGTGTAAAGGAAAAAAAAAATACACGTGATCTAGACACGGCAAGTAGAAATATCTGTATTTCCAGAAAAGTACTTATCGAAGTCCCTTGAAGGAAAAACGGCAAAAACGCAAAATGTTATTACCAAATGATCATTGATGTTTTTTTTTTTTTTTTATAGTCTGCAATGTATTAGTTACGCATCTTTAGTTAAGTTGTGAGTTACATAAAGCACATAAGATGTATAAAAGCACAGAAGTTTTCATTTTCATTTATTTGTTTTATTACCACAGTAAATGAACAAGATAGTAGATAAGCACATATACGGAAGTTAGAAAGACAATGGCTGTGAATGGTAGTACTCTTAAAGCCCCTCTGGCAGTGGCGTAGCCAGGATGGGATTTTTGGGGGGCCTAGGTAACAAGTGGGGGGGGGGGGCTGGTACCTTCGGACAGGCACGTCATGACTATCTAAGCGGAGCGCCACCATCAGTTGGCGCGGAGCGTTCAGGAAAATTTTGGGCTTTAAAACCCCTCCAGATGGCCGGAAACGGCACTTCCCATATGTTTTAAGCTGGATGTACCCAGCCTTGAAATACGAATTTCATGTCTGAGACTTCTCAAATAATGGGAATAAAAAACCAATCTATTAAAAATGGTAATACATACACTTTTTAGGGACCCCAAAACTGGGCACATCTGATCTGTGGCTTGGGGGATGAGACTAAAGGGAACCAGTATCTCCCTTTTCCTTGGGGAAAAATTGTAAACTTCAGAAGGACGTAGATCGCAAATGCGGCAATATTTGAATCCAAGCGGAGCGCCACCATCAGTTGGCGCGGAGCGTACAAGAAATTTTGGGCTTTAAAACCCCTCCAGATGGCCGGAAACGGCACTTCCCAAGTGTTTTAAACTGGATGTAACCAGCCGCAAATGCGGCAATATTTGAATGGATCTCAGCTTACCTAAGGCAGTACCTTACCATTTAACAGGAAAACCAAAAGTAGTTGTGTCCAGGCTTTGAGAAATTTTCTTTGCTTTAAATTTCCTGGAAGCAAAATGGTGCTATGTTTGGCAAAACTTTAAACTGATTAAAGCCTGAGTTTAAGGATTTCCCCTTTTTGGGGAGCATGAAAAAAATATTAAAATATTTTAAGTTTTTGTAGAGATTTTACAAGAGACATACTACCAAAGAAACAATGTGCAAAATGGTGCAGTATTTGTCCATCGGTACATTACGTAGTCAAAATTAAAATACTACGAATAAATCTCTCAAAATAATTGAACCGCAAAGCAGAAGTATGGATCATGTGGGAAACACATGAAATAAGGAGCTTGTGGACATTTTACAATTCCCCCGGACGCCAGTGCCAACTAGTAAAAAGAGGACTTGTCGACAAAAAATCGTCCTACAGTGGCACTTGTCATGGGCAGGTGTGAGGCACGACATAGGCCTAGGCCTACTTGTTAAGGATGGAAGGGAAGAACTATCCGGGGCAGTACCTTACCCTTACCTGCTTACGGCATATTTTTATATGATGAAGTATAGGAATGGACGTGTAAGAATGGTCTCCAGTGTACGATTGCCTTATTTTCAGTAAATCAATCAGCCATCCGAAAGGCAGAAAGGATCTTAACCTAACAAAGTCACATTGAAGTTTGTCGTCTAGTCTTTCGTTTCCTCTTCTAAGTGAAATGCAATAAATGACATTGCAGATCACAAACGGTATCTAATTTAGTGAAAGTAGGCATTTTGAAGTTACAACTTGATTTCATACGTGCGCACAAAATGTGTTTTAATCACATTAGTCCATTTTTTTTTTATTTTTACACATTTTATTTATTTACTGTTTTGAAGGAAATATTTCAAAGTTTATTTCCGTTCAAACATTTTTTCAATTACTTTATCAGGACGCAAAAAATCTGGGGGCCTGGAGAAAACCTGGGGGCCTAGGCCCCCCCGGCTTCCCCCCCCCCCCCGTGGCTACGCCACTGCCCTCTGGACTTGAGAAACAAAAGTACCACCAGAGAGAGCAGACACAATATAAACAGAAGATCAACATTAATCCCCCTGTAATCCCTCCCCTTACACTTCCCACCACCAACGTGCCCTCCCCGAGGAACATTAAGTACTGACAAAATATTTTGATTTTCCTTTCCTCAACTGGCAACTGACGGAATAGCTGATAATTCTGTGGGAGTGTGTTCCAGACGATAATGGATCTATATTTGAGACTTTTCTTGCAAGCCTCTCGATCAACAAATAGGATATGTAGCTGGTCAGCTTGTCTAGTATGGTAATTATGAATAAATTTGTTTAAGGTTTAGTATGTTTAAGGTAAAGAAAAAGAACTTTGAAGTAGATTGTTCAGGCAGCCATAGGTAAACGTAACTAGACTCATGTTCACTAGAGCATCAAGTTTAAGTAAGTTCAACGAAGCGAATATATGACTCGTCTTATCACGTGGAGAAGAACCTGCAATGTGTCTGACATCCCTTTTCTGAAGAATAAATAATTTATGTAGTGTATCGGATCATATACTACAACTGTAAGAAAGAAAGATGAGGTAAAGGAAGACTTGAGTAAATTAACCTCAGAGCTCTTTAGAGTACAGTAAATTTCAATTTCGATAAGATGCCTACACCTCTTGAAATTTGACCTGAGACATACTTAACATGATCTTACCATGAGAGCTTATCATCAAAGTGTACGCCTAAGAAGTTTTGCTGCATGGATTGCATTTACTACCGTTTCTGTTATACGCTTGCTTACCTGTTCAGAACGTTTAATGTATTTGCGATGGAGGCAGCTATCGATGGATGGGACAAACATATTAAGGACAATATTATTGGACAATTCAAAAAAGACATCGTGTGCGGCTATCAATTGCACCAATGGATAGTTTAAAGATTGCCAAAGAATATTTCACTAATAAATGGATAGGTAGAAACAAAAATATGCAAATAACAAGGCTCATTAGTAGTCAGGTGGATGGGTGACCTCATGATTTTCAATCACGGGAAAAAACTTGTTGATGGTTGGTATCATCATTGGGGCCACTTAAGGTCGCCGTGGGTTCGGAACGATTTTGGTTATTTGATAAAACATATTTAGACAACTCTTGCTGTTTTCAACAGGCTGCTGTGCACCATTATAATGCTCTTCGTTGCAATTTTGGTCAATTAGGTCTACAACAAACATCATTTACTTGTTGTTTTGGTTAAACCACAATTATTTTGACTCATTACATTGTCACTGTCTAAGGCATACCGGACGGGGGTGAAGGAGGTCACTCGCCTTCCCATCTCGGGGAAAACTGGTTGTCTTTTCGGGCAGAACATGAGCAAAAGATGAAACACTGTCACCACTCTTGTGCAAAAATGCCCTTGCCCCCTCGTAGAAAAGTAGGCCTACCCCTTACGCCTATGCATGGTCACCGTTGTTTTTTCATATTGTTTGAATACTGTAGCGCAATCATATTTAGTTTGTTGTTTATTCATTTTGTTTAGGTAATTGATGCATAGACAGGGAGTTGCACTAAACAACAACTCCCTGCCAAGAGTGAATTTCAAATAGGAAAGAGGCGAGTGTGAGTTGGTTGGGCGCCAAATCTTTATCACTAGTGTACCCTTTTTTAGACTTTCACTGATTTGCTGCTGTGTCAATAAACATTATCATAGCTGGGCATAAACTTTCCACATCCAACTCTTAATTGTAGTCCTAAAGTTCTTGAAGCTTTCAGCACTTTCAGCCACTTTGAACTGTATTGCCGTGAGTCAAGAAAATTTAAACGCAGAGTGTTAGGCTGCAAGTAGAAATTGCCGATAGAGATTGTTGGGGGACTGAGGGGTTTGAAGGTGGGACAGCGGCGTTACAGGTATGAATACATAGATACTGATGGAGGTACTAGTATGGGTTAAAAGAGTGTTTCAAGGGTGTTAAATAATTTTTTGAGAGACTAGCTGTGGGCTGTTAGTATGACTGTATGACAATAATTATTTTTACAATATCAAGTGCAATTATTTTTTAATCTTTATTTTAAAACTAAAGCAATGTAATTTTTAACAGAAGTTATTTTTGATTTTTGTTATTTAAAGAGGTGATTAAATTAAGAGAGCATCAAGTTAAAAAGGAGACAGTATTTTTTATTTTCTTTTGTCATTTTACATGGTTTTAAGCTGTTATTAGTACCCACTCCATGGAACTGCTCTCAACTTGACAACTTCATCATGCACATGTATAGTGCTACGTACACCTTTTTGGGCCTCAGTCTCCCAATGTATGGCTCTCTAAAAGGCTTATTGTGCTAATTTTTAAAACCTCGAACATTCTCTACAGTCCCCTCCCCCACCCGATGCTCCTTCGTCCACTTTCCTCACCACCACGATTGCTAAGAAGTCAATAACAATAGGGCAATCCACGGACTTGCATATCTCATCGCACGTGTGCGCAAGTTGGTTACAGAACTTGAACTATGTATGAGCTAAAAATTTTATCTGTGCTGAATTTTATGCCACAATAGAATGTCATTGACAAAAAATACTTACTAAAATTCCATGCCACAATCTTGAAGTCCAAGGGAAGCGATTTTTTTCGTTCCAGGGGACGGAAGTTTTTTTTCGTAAGATAGCGAGGGGAAAGAATATGGCACAGACCAATCAAGTTCTTCGAACAGGCGCACCCCTTATTCCAAAAAACATCATTTGGATATTTAAATTCTGACACCGGATTATATAAGAACTGGAGAAATAGGCTACCCAACCTTTGTAACGCTTGCCCTTTTAATCCAGTAGGCCTATCTAAGATTTTGAAACAAATTTATTTTTTAAGATGCTGTTATCCCCTTGCAACAATGTGAAAAAACAACGAGCTTGGCTGTTACACTAAACTGATACGATTAGATATGGACGCAACGATAATAAAAATAAGACGCTTTCGGGGATGCTTTAGACAAGTGTCTAATTGTTATTATTTAGGCGCTAGCTGGGCGTATTCTCCATTTTGACGCGACGGCAAACTTTATGTGTGTCGAGCTGATATGCACATCAAGTGCGTCTCAATTAAAAAACTGGGCGTGTGCGCGATGTTGAACGTGTGGCGTAGAAGATTTCCGGGCAACGCACAAACCTTTTCTGCGTACTGGCCTGTGGCCAATTCTAGCCCGTGATAAGGAAGGAAACTGTCACGTACGTTTTTTTGGCGATGCTCCAGAACCGCCAAGTTTTAAGGGCACCAATTTGTAAGATAGAGGCCCTATGCCTAACATAATGTTAGTCACCCACAGTTTCATATCTTGGGTTATAACTCAAGCCTATGAATGGCGTAGGTTTAGCCCCAGACCTAGCCTACATACTGTTAACCAGCTTGAGATTTCAAGTCTAGCCCTTGGTTTGACTTTAACTTTCATACTATTAGGCCTAACAGTTACAGCAACTTTGGAGTGAAAACAACTGCCGCATACACCATGTGAGAACACTCTAGATATAAGGACCATCAAAGTGAAGTGCGAGCAGGAACTTAAAAATATCACTGCAGCATACAAGCTAGTGAAAAAGAATTTGAGACTGTTACTACTAAGTACTAACTTAGGACTCTAGCTTATTTATATTAATTGATGAAAAATAGGCTAGTTACAAAACATTAAAGTGGGGATGACACGGCCAAAGTAAGTTCCTCGGTAACTGTTTTTTGGGTACACCTTGACATAAAGTGAATGATTTCCCTACTAAATTATGTCCATAAATACCGAAATACGACGTTTTGAATTCTCAATTACAGGCCAGGCTCAGACCATTTGAAATTAGAAAGAGAAAAAACGTATGTGAACGCGTCTCAAAATGGTGACGTCATTGGAGGCACGGTTAGCAACACTGTACCAGACAGCTCACAATCACCGAATCATGTGCATGGTAACGCGTGTTAGCGCAAACATAATTGCAAACACCGGTGCTCCGATAGCAGTGAGCGTACATTGTGAATTGTGCATTGCGCGGTGACTGCTTAGTATTCGCAATGGAGGCTTTTCACATGACGTCAAAATACTCTCCGGCGGCCATGTTGGAGTAAATTAAACTACGTAGTAAACCATACTGGAAGCGCTTGGTCGTTGAATGTGAACACACCGTGCATACCAAAGTGCACACTGTGCAGTGCGTTCGGCGCAAAGCCACGTGTATTTGGCATGATTGTCCTCCAGCATGGCGGTTCCATGACGTAATTGCAAAGCCTCTACAGCATCTTCATCAAACAGCTCATACAGTAAAGACGCGCTCGAAGTGGGGACGCGCTTAAGTGTCGTCTGCCCATACATATTCATAGCTGTTCTTTGTAGCAACCGAACCGCGTCTTCCTTGCACAAAAACAGAACTATTTTTACCCGCACGCATATACACGCGAACACATTGGCCAATGATTTGCTCCGAATTCCCAACATGGTCCGCGCCTTTCGCTCTGTATGTCGGACTCTGTATTGTGATGTAATCGTTTTCATGAGGTTGCTAAGATAAGATAACTTAGCCGAACGTTACATTAGTTCCACATCTAGATGAGCTGTTGCGGCATTTTTCGAAATTGGATTTTGAACGCAGTTTTCCTTCGAATATCATTTATGTCGAATTGTACGGGTTTATAATGGGGTGTGAGATAATATTTGTAAAATACTGTATCTAATCTTGCAATACACAAAAGTTTTTTGTGGCCGTGTCATGCCCACTTTAACCTTTGACAATCTGTAACGTGAACTATGTCCTTGGTTGCCATGACAACCACACATATCGGTACAACTGACAGTTTCATGCGTAGGCTATTATACTTATACTTTCAGATTTTTCGGATGCGTCCGTTAAGAGTTAAGTGAATACAAAAAAGTATGTGATCCCTGTCACGTGACCTTTGACCTTGGTTGCCATGGAAACTACATATTTTGGTAGAACTAGTCTACCCTATTATACTTGTGAAGTTTCATGTAAAATGAAGGTTTTCTTTTGATGTTTTAGTACAAAATAGGAAAAAAGGTGTTTTTCTGCAAAATGTGACCTTTGACCCCTGACCTTTGACCTTTTCTTCCGAGAGCCTGGGAGACACAAGTTCCCACCCTGGGGTACCCACCTACCAATTTTGAAAAGAATCGGTCCAGCCCACTAGGAGGAGTTTGAGAGAAAAAAACGTTGTTTTACGAACAAATTATCACTTGGAAATTTTTTGTTCCACTCTACCACTTGATCTTTGACCTCTGTTGCTATGGCAACCACATATTTTGGTAGGTCTAGATGCAATCATCATATGTGTGAAGTTTCGTGTCAGGAGAACGTTTCGTTTTGGAAAAATAGCAGAAAATGTGATTTCACTAAATTTGACCTTTGACCTGTAACCATTGACCTTCACTTCCGGTTGTGTATCAAAATGCAATTATTCCACCTGAGGTACCATCCTACCAAGTTTGAACAAAATCGGCCTAGCCGCTTACAAGATATTAGGAAAACAAAATTGGACACACACACACACACACACATACACACACACACACCAACACACACACACACGGACGGGTTTTGACCCCTCTCTCAGCCCTGGACCTTCTTTCACCCCGGGGTACTTAACCATGGGTTAGACCTCGAGACTAGTAACCTGGGAAAAGTTTCCGTTACCATGGTAACCATTGCGATTTAAGCTGGCATTGCCATATATAGCCCCATAGGCAAAGTGACTACAATATCTCATCCGCCTCACGGAGCGATGAGATAATAAAATGCCAACTGACTTTTTCGTGATGTCGCACCGAAAGACATTTTTATCAGAGAGCGTAGTCCAATAAAAAGGTCCATCAATGTCACGTTGTGAAATAATTGGCGAACATTTCATTTTTAAACTCGTGAGGTACAACTCAAAGAATTTACGCAGGCTGGCATATTTTTGGCTCTTTACAACCAGAGATGGAGACGACTTTAACGAAAACTTCCAAAATCGGATGGCAATTCTTTGTAGTGTGATTGCTGCTGTGAACCTTTTAAAATCCATGTTGTTGCTTCTAACACTTTTTCTAACACTCGTCGAGCTGTGGACATGATCATAGTTCTGTAATGACTTTGAAATCTGTGCTAACTTCATAAAATATCTAAGTCAGCCACTGACTTCGATAAAGAGTCTGTGACTCAAGCCCACAGTTCTCAGACTATTAATTGCATCTTTACGTTCATGTCTCAACACCGATTTATTTTGTAAACGTTCTCACAAAGGTATCTTACACTTTATTGAATCACACCTGAACTAGTTTAAATGTGACTTGGAGTTTAAAAAAAGCATTTTAAATAGTTAAAAGTAAACAATCACTTGATTAGCCTAGGCTATGAAACTTTTAAGTGAGTTTTTGTTGTTGTTGTTGTTGTATTAATGCGCAAGTACGATTTAAACTAATGCAATAACTTCCTGAGCCGAATGTTTGCAAATCAAAACACTTTTGGAGATACTACCTCACCTATAACTTATTTTGTCCTTTTGTATAATTATGAAGGAAAAATCAATAATATAAAATTGAAAACAAGAAAATAAAACTTTGGAGCGGGGGGCGGGTGTGGTCCAAGGCAATCATTAAAGC
Source organism: Holothuria scabra (assembly GCA_037179385.1). Lineage (NCBI taxonomy): Eukaryota > Metazoa > Echinodermata > Holothuroidea > Aspidochirotida > Holothuriidae > Holothuria > Holothuria scabra. Next base: position 7,790,068 of record CM074190.1, on the reverse strand, counting down.
AGACAACAGACGGCACATGTAAATTGTGAGGTGGTTGCTATGGCTGTGATAAAGGTAATTACTAGATCGTGTTGAGAGATTTACTTGACAGGTAACTGAATTTTACTTTTAACACGAATTTAAGCGATTTATTTCAAAATTAGTCTACACTTTTCTGAAAAGCTTCCAATGCTTCTTAGGTTTAGATTGTACAATACATGCACCACATGGATCTACGTCAACATAACCCCAATCCTTTGAACGTTTCTTTTTACACTTTTTAGCTATTTTTCGATCTACCTCATCAATGGCACATCCTTTATCATTTGCTTTATCCGTACACTTTTCAGTACTCTTAGAGGAAACAAAATCTTTTTTTACGTTCTTGCGATGCATGAAAAAACCCAAGAAGCTTTTCTTCCTTTTTGATATAATGTCAGGTTTAGCATTAGATCTATTGTCAACGTCCTCGTTTTCAGATTTGGGCATTTCGTGGTATTTGATGGCACTTCCTTCAACTTCGAGAAAAGAGTCACTGTCCTCTTTTTCATTACACGACATTGTATCCTCCACCACATCGACGGGATTTTCTCCTATAATTTCCAGGAAAAACTCATGTCCGTCGCTTAAGTGAGGCGTATTCTTACTTTCCATTTTTTGACTGCAATAACTTATGAGGGACTCATTATGGATATCGTTTATTAGCTTCGAAGGAGAAATGTTTTTTGATGAGTCCATTACCATTTGACCCTCTTCTTGATAGGTTGGATTAATATCTTCTTGTAACTGTTGTGGTTTCAATTCAAGGATGGCTTCCTCTTTTTCCGCCTCAGTCAATTCAGAATCGTTTTTGTCTTCTGAGTTACAATGACTCCCAAACTCTTTGTGATTCAAACTTTCTACATCGTCGCCTTCGAAATGACCCTTCTCCTGATCAATGTCTTCCTTTGTTTTCTCTCTAATGGCATCATCAATACTCTCTAACAGAGAATTGTCAAAAAATGCAGCATTCGTCCACATCCCGGAGTCGTAACTTCCACCAGGTTGTTGGATAAAAGATGAATCCTCTAAAACGGGGAGATCTGTCGCAGTCGACTCATCATGTTTGTTGCGAAATCGCTGCAGCCAATCATCTTTCATAAAGCTGAATCGAGAACTTGATTTCCTTGAAAAAGGAGATTGTGGTGTAGAAATCTGTTCAAAGAACGCAACTTTTTCTTTCGTTGATGTGTCTAAGTCGACAGATTCTTCGGGTTTCTTCTTCAAATGTCCTTTCCGAAATGGTAGTTTTTCCCAAATAGATATTCTGGTCTTCACTTTTGGAAGAACTGATCCTTCTTCAGCTTCGTCTTCTTCTTTTTCTTCTGCTAGGTTTTCACTCGCTGACTTTGTATCGTCCAACCTGTTTTGGTCAGAACTTACTGGTCCCTCATGAGAGTGAACAGGCTTTCCTTCATTGTCTTCATTTATCATTCTGGGATCAGGATATGTCAAACCTTTAGTTACATTCGATAACTTTGTTTCCACGGCAACGATTCTGCCGTTGTTCCATCTTTCAGAGTACTTAAGAGATGGGTCGTTTGATTCGTCAGGGGTGCTGGCTTGGTGGACTTGCTTACAAAATTTGCAACAAACTAATCTGTCTGCTTTCTCTGCCATTGATGGCACTTTCTTATTTGTCACGTCGTAACCAAATTTCATGACACCTTCCCAGAAGGTTATCTTTGTTCTTACGTCATCAACGACTTCTTCGGAATTATTGCACCCCTGATCCCCTCCCTCCTCCATCTCTTCCCCCTCCACGGTCTTTGGCACCGATTGTTGGTTTCGTTGATAAAGTTTATAACTTTCCTGTGAAGAAATCATCTCATCCGTTTCATCACACTTGTCCTCTTTATCCTTAATTATCTCCTGCGCGACTTCTCCAATAGTGTTCCTCATTTCTGCTAATTCATTTTTTATTAATTTAATTTCGTTCATATCAAAATCGGATAAACTGATGACATCATCATCGTTATCCAGATCTAAAAGGTCTTCCCAACATTGTGGCTCACAAGGAACTGAACTTCTGACTTCGTTGCAATGGACATGGTGAGCGACGCTCCGTGCAACTTTCATAGTGTCACGAACAATTTCTTCCGCTGCTTTTATCTCTTCTCCATGATTATTTGCAGATGAAAAATTTTCTTTCGAGGTGATTCCTTCATCCAGCACCTTGTCGTTTTGAAGAGAACACTCCGTCGTAAATCCCTTCGTCGTTTGGCAGGAAGCATCTTTTGCGATGAGGGTATCATCTACCTCAACGTCCTCTTTATTCTGTTCTGGTAAACTATCTGATGTTTCTATACTCTTGGTAGTGTAGACGCCAATGTGCTTACTGTTTTCGTCGTTATCGTTTTTATCTGTGCTTTCCCCAGTTTGAGTATCGCAAGTGAAATCTGAATCAAGCGTAGCTGGAAAAGAGCAACTGATAACATTATCACCGTCGTGGACTCCCGGAAGATCTGCCTCACTATGGATTGATTGAATGTCAGGAACTTTTATTGAATCATCATCTTCATCCGTCTTCTGAGTCTCTGAAGTATCATTTTTATTGTCACAAGCCTGTACGGTGATTGTAGAGTCTTCGGGAAGTAAACATGAGGAATCAAAAAATTGTTCATCTTCGCAAATTTCATATGATTCGATTTTTTGAACTTCGTCCCTAAAATTATCGTAAATTTTTACATCACGCAAAATATTTTCGCAAGTTTCGCCATAATCCTGCTGCTTAGATTTTGGATACGGTGTTAACACGAATTTAGAATTTTCAGTCTCTGGTGTAGCATCTCCAGTAAAAGAAGTACCCAGGTCTTCGGTCCAAAAGACCAGCTCGCTTGTTAGACGAATATCTCCTCGTTGCAGGTCTGTGTAACTAAGGAGACTATCCTGAAGGACGTTTTCAACTGTTACGACACTAAGCGCTTTGCGCACAGCTTCACTGACAAGAGACTTGGATTTGGTTCTCATGAGTTCATCTTCGATGGGATCAACCACACATTCATCCCTCGTAAACGTAAATTGTTTCTTGGTTTCAATTGCAATATCTGATTCACATGGCTTGATGGGCCACGTCATGCGTTGTCTCCTGTTTCTAGCTTTACCACAACAACTTTTGGTTGCTATAGCCTGCTCTGAAGAAGATCTTCGGGAAAATGAACGCGTGTCTTCTCCAAAAACAGGGCGAATGTCATACAAATCTTGCTTCGAACGTAGATCTACATTACTTTTATTGCTTGGAAGTAACCCCTGTACGCCCTGTAAACTACCTTTGGATACTATCCTTAAATCATCAGAGTCAAGGCATAAACTATCTTCTTGGGAAAAACTGTCTTTGGAATGATCCAAGGAAGTATTACTCAGGCCCTTCGCCGCAACGGTACCCTCGGAACCCCCTTTCACACTTTTCTGCTTCGGACTCCTGTCAAATGTAGCGTAGAGTCCATTTCGTATGGCTTCCATGATACCCAAAACTCTGACAGGTTGTTTATCCGGCTCACTTGATCTCTGGTTTGTGTCCATATCCATCCAAAATTCATCAGCCGTAAAGTATTCGTTCGATGAAGAACCTTGACTACAAGCTGCGCTACCTTCAGTCGTTAAGTCCATTATTGGCCCAGTAATACATTCAAATTACCTGTTAATCAAACCAAAGAAAATGATTCTTTTGAAAAACAATTATCAAATTTGAAGTATTCTAAAATAGTGGGATCTTCCTCCGCCCAGCAAGGCTTGCCTGAATTCTGATTATATATAAATTACGTTCAATGCGCCTCGTTTACAAAAGTGGGAAAGGCGTAAAATTGGGAACAGGAAACGTTTGTTTGAAAAATCAGCAGACCCAGTTGTAATCGCAAATTTGTAAATAATAGGCAGACTCGATTTTAAGTGATTTTGTCACTTGTCCACCAGTCCTGTGACACTACGCAAATGGGCTACACCATGATTGACTGCATGCAGCCTATGAAGTAAATTCGACAGACTATACGGTACGGAAACACAGTGCAGGCAACTGCGTAGCTTAGGAATCTGTATTTTTACGTTGGAAGCCATATGCACATAAAAAATGGAATTATGACAAACGGTTGCGACAATACATACAAAGATAGCTCTACCAAGAGCCTGTGCACCACTTCCGTTTGTGCGTGTTTAACACAGAAAACAAAGTGCGACATTTAAATAATTACAGGCGATATGATTTGCTTGAACTAGAATAGCACGAACTGCAAATACTCGTACGGTTGGCAAAAGTGCATTCAATCTATTTTAATAACAAGGGAAGTTTCAGCTACACTTAAATTTACATACGTAAAGAGCAACCAAATGCATTCAGTGTGGTGCGACTTCCATTCATATCGGGCATGTTTTTCTCGAGATATCAGTAAATGAAGTCACTGAATTTGTGTTCCAAACTGAGTTTGATGGTAGCAGAAGTTATATCACTTCCTCACGTTGACAAAAAATGCTTTGTTTCCCTTCAATGGTTCTTTTTACACACTGCTGAGTTGACCTTGAAGTTAATAGGGATATGACCCAGGCCCGTAGCAATTCATATTCGAGGCTGCATATACTGGGGAGTTCAATCTGCGAAACCTTTTAACGCAAAACCACATGGTATGTGTGAAGCAGGAAAGAAGCGGCTGAGTAATATTTCATAGAAATGTTGGACGGGACTTTTTGCGGTCGTTTTATTATGTCAATTGAGAAAAAATAAAACGTTTGAACGGAAATAAACTTTGAAGTATTTCCTTCAAAAAGAGTAAATAAAATAAAATGTGTAACAATTAAGACAAGAGGGCAATCCACGGAGTTGCACATCTCATCGCTAACATGTGCGCAAGTTGGTTACAGAACTTGAACTATGTATGAGCTAGAAGTTTTATCTGTGCTGAATTTTATGTTACAGTAGAATGTCATTGACAAAAATTTCCTACTAAAACTCCATGCCACAATCTCGAAGTCCAAGGTAAGCGATTTTTTTTGTTCCAGGGGACGGAAGTTTTTTTTCATAAGATAGCGAGGGGAAAGAATATGGCACAGACAAATCAAGTTCTTGAACAGGCGCACCTTATTAAAAAAAAACATCATTTGGATATTTAAATTCTGAAACTGGATTATATAAGAACTGGAGAGATAGGCTACCCAATCTTTATAATGCTTGCCCTTTTAATCCAGTAGGCCTATCTAAGATTTTGGAACAAATTTATTTTTTAAGATGCTGTTATCCCCTTGCAACACTATGAAAAAAAACAACGAGCTTGGCTGTTACACTAAACTGATACGATTAGATATGGCAACGATAATAAAAGTAAGACGCTTTTGGGGACGCTTTAGACAAGTGCGTAATTGTTATTATTCACTCGCTAGCTGGGCGTATTCTCCATTTTGACGCGACGGCAAACTTCATGTGTGTCGAGCTGATATGCACATCAAGTGCGTCTCAATTAAAAAACTGGGCGTGAACGCGATATTGAACGTGTGGCGTTAGAAGATTTCCGGGCGACGCACAAACCTTTTCTGCGTACTGGCCTGTGACCAATCCAAGCAAGGATTGCCCGTGGCAAGGAAATTGTCACGTACGGTTTTTTTTTTTTTTGGCGATGCTCCAGAACCGCCAAGTTTTAAGGGCACCAATATGTAAGATAGAGGCCCTATGCCTAACCTAATGTTAGTCACCCACAGTTTCATATCTTGGGTTATAACTCAAGCGTATGAATGGCGTACGTTTAGCCCCAGACCTAGCCTGGGCCTACGTACTGTTAACCAGCCTGAGATTTCAAGTCTAGCCCTAGGTTTGACTTCAACTTTCATACTACTAGGCCTAACAGTCACAGCAACTTTGGAGTGAAAACAACTGTCTGCATACACCATATGAGAACACTCTAGATATAAGGGCCATCAGAGTGAAGTGCGAGTAGGAACTTAAAAATCTCACTGCAGCATACAAGCTAGTTAAAAAAAATTTGAGACTGTTACTACGAAGTACTAACCTAGGAGTCTAGCTTATTTATATTAATTGATGAAAAATAGGCTAGTTACAAAACATTAAAGTGGGGATGACACGGCCAAAGTAAGTTTCTAGGTAACTGTTCTTTGGTTACACCTTGACATAAAGTGAATGATTTCCCTAATAAATTATGTCTATAAATACCGAAATACGACGTTTTGAATTCCCAATTACAGGCCAGACTCAGACCATTTGAAATTAGAAAGCGAAAAACGTATGTGAACGCGTCTCAAAATGGTGACGTCATTGGAGGCACGGTTAGCAACACTGTACCAGAGAACTCACAATCATCGAATCATGTGCATGGTAACGCGTGTTAGCGCAAACATAATTGCAAACACCGGTGCTCCGATAACAGTGAGCGTACATTGTGAATTGTGCATTGCGCGGTGACTGTTAAGTATTCGCAATAGCATCTTCATCAAACAGCTCATACAGTAAAGACGCGCTCGTAGTGGGGACGCGCTTAAGTGTGGTCTGCCCATACATATTCATAGCTGTTCTTTGTAGCAACCGAACCGCGTCTTCCTTGCACAAAAACAGAACTATTTTTACCCGCGCGCATGCACACGCGAACACATTGGAGAATGATTTGCTCCGAATCCCCACCATGGTCGGCGCTTTTCGCTCTGTATGTTGGACTCTGTATTGTGATGTAATCGTTTTCATGAGGTTGCTAAAATAAGATAACTTTACCGAGCGTTACATTAGTTCCACATCTAGATGCGCGCCGTAGGGCAGGGTTTGTGCCGCAAATTGCGTCATAAAAATTAAGCGAGCTGTTGCGGCATTTTTCGAAATTGGATTTCGAACGCAGTTTTCCTTCGAATATCACTTATGCCGAATTTGTACGGGTTTTTAATGGGGTGTGAGATGATATTTGTAAAATACTGTATCCAATCTTGCAATAGCCTACACAAAAGTTTTTGTGGCCGTGTCATGCCCACTTTAACCTTTGACAATCTGTAACGTGAACTATGTCCTTGGTTGCCATGACAACCACACATATCGGTACAACTTAAAGTATCATGCCTAGGCTATTACACTTAAACTTTCAGATTTGTGGGATGCGTCCGTTAAGAGTTAAAGTGAATACAAAAAAAAAGTATTTGACCCCCTGTCACTTGACCTTTGACTTTGGTTGCCATGGAAACTACATATTTTGGTAGAACTAGTCTACCCTATTATACTTGTGAAGTTTCATGTAAAATGAAGGTTTTCTTATGAAGTTTTAGTACAAAATAGGAAAAAAAAAGTGTTTTTCTGCAAAATGTGACCTTTGACCTCTAACCTTTGACCTTTTCTTCCCAGGGTCTGGGAGACACAAGTTCCCACCCTGGTGTACCCACCTACCAATTTTGAAAAGAATCGGTCCAGCCCACTAGGAGGAGTTTGAGGGACAAAAACGTTGTTTTATGGACAAATTATCACTTGGAATTTTTTTGTTCCACTCTACCACTTGACCTTTGACCTCTGTTGCTATGGCAACCACATATTTTGGTAGGTCTAGATGCAATCATCATATGTGTAAAGTTTCGTGTCAGGAGAACGTTTCCTTTTGAAAATATAGCAGAAAATGTGATTTCACTAAATTTGACCTTTGACCTGTAACCTTTGACCTTCACTTCGGGTTGTGTATTAAAAATGCAATTGTTCCACCTGAGGTACCATCTTACCAAGTTTGAAGAAAATCGGCCTAGCCGTTTACAAGATATTAGGAAAACAAAATTGGACACACACACACACACACACACACTCACCCACCAACACACACACACACACACGGACAGGTTTTGACCCCTCTCTCAGCCATGGACCTTCAGTCACCCCGGGGTACCTCACCATGGGTTAGACCTCGAGACTAGTAACCTGGGAAAATTTACCGTTACCATGGTAACCATTGCGAAGCTGGCATTGCCATATATAGCCCCATAGGCAAAGTGACTACAATATCTCTTCCTCCTCACGGAGCGATGAGATAAAAACATGTGAGTGTGTGTAAAACACATTTTGTGTACACGTTTGAAATCAAGTAATGACTTCAAAATGATTACTTTCACTAAATTAGATACCGTATATAATCTGCACCGTCGTTTATTTCATTACACTTCGAAGATGAAACGAACGTTTCGACGACAAACTCGAATTTGGCTTTGTTTGGTTAAGACCCTTTCTGCCTTTCGGATGGCTGGTTGATTTACTGAAAACAAGGCAATCATACACTGGAGACTATTCTTACACGACCATTCCTATACTTTATCATACACAAAATATGCCTTAAAGCCCTGTTCTTTCACCCTAAACAGTACCAATTCTCCTTACCGTCTTACTTACGTTCCTCCCTCAATTGTGTGAAATTCATCTTCATCCAGAGACAATCTCAGTTGATTGCTTCGAGTCGAGTATAGAATAGCTCAATGTTTATAAACAAAACACTCTCAGTAAAGTTCATGCTGTGTAATAAAAGCTTTGGTACTCTGCATTGTTTGAATTAGCTGTCAATCAAGGAGCTGAGCCAATGGAGAATTTCAGTACACCTCTACCAAAATTGTGGTTTGGGGTGAGACGATTGGCCCTTTAAGGTTAAGGTTCTGCCTTCGAATAATTCTTCCAGTCCATCCCTAACAAGTAGGCCTATGTCGTGCCTCACTCCTTCCCATGATAAGTGCCACTGTAGAACGATTTTTTCGACAAGTCTTCTTTACTAGTTGGCACTGGCGTCCGTGCGGATTTGTAATTAGTGAGCTTTAGATTTCACGACGCGGACCTCATCTACAACGAAATGACGTCATTTGTATCTATGCCATTTCGAACGCGACGCTAAATAACGCTACACTCAGTTGTTAAATGACAGGGGAAACGCAGGTTGTGACGTCATTAGGTTGCGGCAGACGTCCGCGTCGTGAAATCTAAAGCTCTTTTATGTCCACAAGGTCCGCATTTCATGTGTTTCCCGCATGATCAATACTTCTGCTTTGCGGTTAAAATATTTTGAGAGATTTACTCGTAGTATTTTAATTTTGACTACGGATGTACCGATGACTGAACAAATAGTGTACCATTTTGCATCTAAACACCACTGAAAACCGGAAAACATCGTAATTTGGTAGTATGTATGTCACTTCTGAAATCTCTACAAAGACTTAAAATGAGTATTTTGAAAATTTTCATGCTCCCCAGATATGAAAATCCTAAAACGTAGGTTTATAATCAGTTCAAAGTTCTGCCAAACATAGCACCAGTTTGCATCCTAGCAAATCTAACGCAAAGAAAGTTTCTCAGAGGGCGACACAACTAATTTTGGTTTTCCTATTGAAGCTGAAATCTTTTCCAATATTGCCGCATTTGCGATCTATGTTCTCCTGAAGTTCACAATTTTTCCCAAAAGAAAGGGAGATACCGGTTCCCTTTAGTCTCATCCCCCAGGCCATGGCACAGATCAGAAATGCCCAGATTTTGGTTCCCTAAAAAGTGTATGTATTATCATTTTTCATAGATTGATTTTTATTCACACTATTTGAGAAGTGGCAGACATGAGATAAGTATTTCAAGGTTGGGTACAACCAGCTTAAAATACGTGGGAAGTCCCGTTTCCAGCCATCTGGAGGGTTTGTAAAACCCCAAATTTTCTTGTACACTCCGCGCCAACTGATGGCGGCGCTCCGCATAGATAGTCTTGCCGCACCTGACCCTCGGAGGTACCAGCCCCCCCCCCACACTTGTTACCTAGGCCCCCAGAAAATTCCATCCTGGCTACGCCACTGCCATGTCATATAATTCCTTCCAAATCGGGAACAGCTTGGGGAAGAGTGGAACCGTCCTAGGCATGAGAGTAACCTTTGAGTTTCTGGGGAGGACGATATCGCATTTGCTCTGACTGATAAGGCGCAGATCACACTATACAGCGATATCAAATCCAATTACGGCCCGATGTTTGTGAGTTTAAGCTTAAATGTACACTCTCTCTGCTCGAAAGAAAATCCCAACTTTGGAAACCTGTGTAAATGTAAAGGGCGGCCAAAAGGGCAAAAAAGACAAATTGCAAAATATTCATTTTAATTCAAAAATAAAGTTTCAAGGTAAAAAATATTCTAAGTGGGAAATTTAAAAATAAAATAAGCAATTTCATTACTTTAAAAAAACGAGTTATATGTATTACATCCGCAATACAAATTAAAGAAAAACTCTAAAAGTAGTTTAAATTAATCTTAAAATTAAAACATTACCGTTAAATCCAAATGAAATATCAAAGCCCCCCAATAAATAAAAAATGGAAAACAAATAAAAAGACATAAAATAAAAACTTACATGGAAACTCAATTTTGTGTTTTTTGCTTTATCTTGTGTTTTCATTTCATTTCCCGTTATCTTTTTTTTAAGTTTATTTGGGTTCCTTAATAGTTATTAGAAATCGTCTTTTTTGCCCTTGTGAAAAAGACGAATTGCGAAAAAGACGACTCGTGAAAATAATGAGGGCGTCCTGAATTGATGGATTCAGAGCACATAAATATGCTTGGAAATATGCTTGGCCCGAAATCGCATTAGATATCCAAACCCGCACAACCACTTAAAACCACCGCGAAGACTTGCTTGCAGCCATACACCCCGGCTTTGTTGAGGAGCATGTAGCAAGACAGATCGCACATCAGTGGGCAGTTTGAGTCGATCAGGGAGGTGTTATTAGCTTGCAACACCTTCATGGTGTGGTAATGTTTTCTCTCGGCCACCAAATAATCAGTTAAGAGGTTGGGGAAGGGATTAATATGAAATTTTGGGGGACCTTTTCCCCATTTGTGGTGGAAGGGGAAACGGCGTCGTCAGAATGTTCGTCACGGAGGGGGGGGGGGATAAGTTTTGTGATCGTTGGCATGAGGGAGGGGTCTAAGGAGACGGAGATAAGCCTAAGGGGTCTTCCCCTCTCTTTTGGAAATTGTTTTAAAAACCGAATGCCCTCAGGTGCTATTTGGAACAAAAAGTGAGAATTGTAAGGTTTGTTTCCTTCTAAAAATTTCGTTTTCCTGGGCAATAATTGCTGTGTGTTCCATCACTTTTGAAAAGTGAAGTGCTTTGTGAAGATGTCTCCCTTCCAAAACAGTGAGGGGGCGTCCCACGCCCCTCCCCCAAGGATCCACGCCCAAGAATTAGCCCGCTTTGGATGGGTAGTTTGTCATGCATAAACTGGCGGGCTGAGAATTAAGGTTCCTGTGAAGTCTCATGGTGCTAAAGTTCACTCAGCAGTTTCGTTTGATCCTTCCACATGGGACTAATGAGTGAACCGTTCGGTGCGTCGGCAAAATCTGTATGGACCTCATGATTTATTCAGGTAGCAAACCTTTATGGGATTAACAAGGGACCCAAATGGACCAGCCCATATATGACCTGTGAGAGACTACACTAGACCCTTTGGGGCCTATAACGTGAGAACGTTATGTCACAATGGTAACATTCCCATAAAGGATCCCTAGAGACCTAACATGCGCCATCGTATGGGGCCATGACATGAACTTGCAACTGAAATTTGTAAGGGGCTCATTTTGTCCGGGCCAGCACATATACCCATAAGGTCCATATGGGATAGATCTGGCCCCTAATGTGGTAGTTGCCACGTAGGACTCTGAACTATCCCATATGGGTCATGCGGACATATATGGGCTGGTCCATTTGGGCCCCTTATGAATCCCATAAAGGTTTGCTACCTGCATAAATCATGAGATCCATACAGATTTTGCCAACGGACCGAACGGTTCGCCTATTAGTTCCAGATGTGGTGGCATGCATGACAAACGACCCATCCAAAGATGTCTAATTCTTGGGCCTGGATCCTTGGCGGGAGGGACGTGGGACGCCCTCACTTTTTGGGAGGGGAACATCTTCAAAAAGCACCCTGACTTTTCCAATAATGATGGAACACACAGCAATTATTGCCCAGGAAAACTTAAATAGAGGGGGATACCTTTCAGACTTATCCCCGTTTCCTTAGACCCCTTACTCATGCCAACGATCACAAAACTTATCCCCCCCCCTCCGTGACGAAAATTTTGACGACGCTGTTTCCCCTTCCACCACAAATGGTGAAAAAGTCCCCCACACTTTTATATGATTCCCTTCCCCAACCTCTTAACTGATTGCTTTGCGGGCCGCGAGAAAACGTTATCACTCAATGGAGGTTTTAATACCTAATGCCCACTGATGTGTGTACTACCTTGGTACATGCTCCTCAACAAAGGGAGTGTATATTTAGGTGCTTTGAATCCATCAATCTCAGGACGCCCTCACTATTTTTCACGAATCGTCTTTTTCGCAGTTTGTCTTTTTCGCAAATTGTCTTTTTTGCCCTTTTGGCTACCTATAGTGCGCCAAAAGGGCAAAAAAGACGATTTTAAATAACTTTTTTTTTCCTCCTTTTTATTTCAATTCATATACATCATCATCAGCAATTTTAAGTTTAATTTGGTAAATTTACAATTGATGTTTCCATGAGTAATTTACAGATATATACAAGTTACTTAGCAGATATAAAGTTATAGGAACACATAAGAACAGTTTCATTGGTCAATAACATAATGGTTACAACCGAGCGTCAATGAAATCGCAGAAAGTGTCATATAGATCGTTATAGTTAATTTGTCTTGTAGAACGTACTGGTCTTCTAGAAGAAATAAATTTTTCTATATTAATTGCAAACTTAAACTTGAACATAAATTCTTGAATGGAAAGTTGTGACTTCTTGCATCTATTTTGGTAAATGTAGTTTTTCATATGAAGAATAAGAAAATTGAAGGGATGTTTTTTCCCTTGACTAAAACCGAAAAAATGTCTTGCTTGGAAAAGAAAAACTGTTTTTTCAAAAACGTATTCTCTACATTTAAAATAAAATTTGATACCATGCTACAATCCCAAAATAAATGTTCTAGTGCTTCGGTTTCAGTGTGGCAGAAGGAACATAAATCACTCTTCTCTTTCCCCATGGCAAATAACAACTAATTAGTACAAATAATTCTGTGGATAAACCTAAACTGTAAATAATGTAATTTTGTTTCATTTGTGTTCAAATGTGGCATATCAAAGATATTCTGCCAATCTAATACGGTAAAATGAGCAAAATCCTTGCTCCATTTATTTAAGGCTGTTGGGGGGTCGATAATCCTTTTAATAAGATGGCTGTATGTAAACTGAGATGTAGAAGGTGAAATCATAAACTTATTGAACCAACAGCTGTCATTTTCAAGGAGTATCCCTCTCCCCACCCTCTGGTCTCCAGCTACGTGGGATTGAATTAATGATACCAAAATATAACAAAAAGGGGAAACTAACAATGTGGTAACGGTTCATAAATTCACGATAAGTCAATGGTATACCACTCTCGTCAAAAATGTCTTTTACATATAATACATTTTTTAAAAATAAATCATGATACACAAAGGTTTGGTTATCTATACGTATAAAGGAATTATTCCATATAATTTCACTACGGAAATTCTCCGTCGGACAGCGATATGACAATTCACACCACGCCTTAATAACTTCTTGAACAAATACGTTCTTAGTATCTGGGGTATCTTCATATTTACAATTGCAACGAAAGAAAAAAGTCTTTCCCGCAGATCTCAAAGAAATATCAAAGAAAACTTTCCAAGGAGAATCATCCGTACTACGATATCTTTTCACCCAACTACACTTTAAACTTTTAATGAAAGTTGGAATATGTGTAACCTTAAGTCCCCCGTCTCTTATCGAGCTAACCATTACAGTACGTTTAACTTTATTTGGGTTTCCGCCCCATATAAAATCAAAAATAATACTTTCTAATTCTTGAATAAACTTTTTAGGAGGGCTCGGTAGAATAAGAAATAAAAAACAAGCTGAGATAAAGCGAAACTTTTAATAATTACATTTCTGCCTATTGGGGTTAAATCCCTAGAAGCCCAAAGCCTTAAATTTTCTTTCAGTCTTGAGAGCTTTGGAAGGTAGTTCAGACGGAAAAGATCAAATCTGTTCGAAGTGAAGGTAATGCCGAGCATCTGTAAAGGTCCAGAGGTAACATTAATGCCATAACCAATAGCGAAATGAGGTAATTGAGATACAAAAGCTCCTAAAGGAAATAAACTATACATTTTTGAAGGTTAATAGTCCAGAAGAACTCTAATAAAGACTTAAAATACGAAGAACCTCTGCAAGCGATTGCTCTGAGCCATCAAGAAAGAAGTTGGTGTCGTCGTCATATTGTAGTAACTTTACTTCATTATTATTAATTGATATCCCTTTTATCAAATCATTTTGCAACACTTTCAATGCTAAGGTTTCTGCAGCTAATAAAAATAAATATGGGCTTAAGGGGCATCCCTGTCTTACACCCCGCTGTAATGGAAAACGATCCGACAAATAACCATTATTTAGAATGCATGCACTACTTCCCATATAAAATACCTTTACCCAATTTTGGATGCTCTCACCGAAATGGAAGTGACACAGGCATTTATGAATATAGTTCCACTCAAGCTTATCAAACGCTTTCTCGAAGTCAATTGCAAAAATAAAACCGGGAAGCTTTTTATCAGAGGCATAGTCAATTAAATCAAGAACGTACCTAATGTTTTCACCTATGAAACGATTTTTAAGAAATCCAGTTTGTTGCCATTTGTCTTTTTTGCCCCTTTGGTCGCCCATATAAATGTATGTTTTCTATCGCTGAACTACGAAAATCAAATTATTTCGCGACTTAACATAGCATAGGCGTAGAAAGCGGAGGGAGCTGGGGGAGGCAGCCCTTACTGAAAAATGAGGGGCTGGAAACATGCTCCCGCCCCCTACTTAACGGGTCTGAAAAACCCTTTTTTATTAAATGAAATCTCAAAAAAAAAAAAAAAAAAAAAAATTTCGAGCGTGCTTCGCGTGCCGCAAACTGCAATATAAGATACATTAGTTCTTGCTTGTAAATCAGTATGATAATCAGTTTGGTAAACTTTTCCGAGCTCTGGAAATGACAAAATCGGATCTGTACCGTATATCTTTCAATTTTTTTAAACTGTCTTTTATAGAACTACAAATTTTTTTCAATGAGAGCTCTTGGTTCTGGAATATTTTGTCTAAAAGGGATAGCAAAATTTAGGAAACTTTGAAAATGTAGTAGGAGGGTGTCAGTTCGTAGGCCTTATGATAACATATAGCAATCATTCAATCGTCGTGCAATCATTCTCAGATTTGCCACCAATATATGGAGGGAGTACAGATTCTTCAGTAATCCCCGAACTCTTTAAATTCCGTTACAGGAAACCCAGAATCCAAAACTTTCTACAGTAAAAACTTGATATAAAAGGGGTACTGAAAAAATTTGACACTGACACAATTGACGCTTGACGGAAAAATCGGAAAACTTAGCTATACTTACAAGCTCAAAACATGCAATTTCCGGCTGTCTGAGGAGTCGCGAGTTTTCCAAATTTTCTGTACGTGTGGCATCAGCTGAAGTTAAACTTTCTAGCAAAACTTCATATTTCAGCCAGGGAACCATTGGCCTACCGTACTCAAATGCCCTCATACACACCTATCCTGAGATACCTTTCAACCCTGTCAGTTGAGTGTAGATGTCGGTGTAGATGTATTCTTTAGTTATCGAAGTGACAAAATGTTATCAATGTTCGATGTCACAGAGCAGTGACGTAGCTACAGGAGGCAGGAAGGGGGGGGGGGCGATTGAGCTTGATTATTGCAATGTTTGGCACATGAAAGTTAACGTTAAAAAAACCAAAATAGTTATTTTTTCAAAGGGTAAAATAAGGAAAAAACCTACATTTAAATTTGGGGATAAAAACGTACAAATTGCTGACGACTACACCTATCTCGGGGTCACGTTTAACTATAATAACAGTTTTTTTTAAGGCCGTGAATGCACAAGTAAATCAGGGTAGACGAGCTCTGTTCAGTATGATGCATAAGTCCTATAACCTTTGTCTTCCACCCAATATCCAGATAAAATTGTTCGATCAGCTTGTCCTTCCGGTTCTTTTGTATGGATGTGAGGTATGGGGTATCCAAAATATCAATCAAATTGAAGTCTTTCACACTAAATTTTGTAAGAAAATTCTGAAGCTTAGTAAGTATACGCCAAATTGTATGGTGTATGGGGAGCTAGGGCGACATAAAATCTGTAAGTCTGTTGAAATGAGGATGGTCTTATTTTTGTGTGCCATATCCTCTGGTATAGGTCATAATCTAGCACATTTAATTTATAAGTTTCTTAGAATTATGTATGACACCAAAGTATATAGCTCACCATGGATTATTAAAGTGAAAGATATATTAGACAAATCGGGAATGTCCTTTGTATGGAACAATAGTGAAGAAGTATCTAGTAACTGGTTGAGAGCAGCGTTAAATCAACGTTTAAACGATATTTATGAACAGGAATGGATTGCTGAAGTAAATACAAACTCCCAGTGTAAGAATTATAGGATATTTAAAACTAGGTTAGTATTTGAACCCTATCTGCTTAATTTTGATCACTTTCTGGGTAACTCATTCTGTAAATTTAGATGTGGGAATAGTAAGCTACCGGTGGTTACAGGTAAATTTGAGGGTATTATTTATCATGAAAGAATCTGTGACTTGTGTGATGGGGAGGCCCTAGGGGATGAATTCCACTATATTTTGCAGTGCCCTTACTTTACCACAGAACGTAAATTATTACTTAAGCCATATTTTAGAAGACGGCCCACAATTTTTAAATTGAAGGAACTTTTTCAGAGTAAAAATACGAAGATCGTGTCCAACTTGTTTAAGTTTTGTAAGATAATTATGAATAAATTCTCAGGTTAATTGTAATCTTAAATCTATAGGTGACTGGTGTCTGAATAGTCGTAGTTTGTTAAAAGCAGTGTTAGATGGTATTATCATAATGTTTGTTATTATTTTTCTTTTTTCTTTTTTTTCTTTTTTCTCTACTTTTGCTTTGTTCTTTAAACCGTTCTTTTTTGTACTTTGATGCATTTTGTTGTATCACTTCCATTTGTTATATTCTTTATGTCTATTTGTAAGTCTCTTATACCTCTTCGAGGTGAAATAGAGAATAAATAAAACTGAGCTGTGGCTCGAAAAAGTGAAAAATTAGGAAATTTGCCATTTGAGACACCAGTCAAATACTGTTCGGTTTCCCAACTTTTTATCCATACAATTCCGCATTCTTCCTAATAAAAGCTCCATATAAATTTGTAATTATTAGTTTTAAAAGGCAAACTTTCTGCGCAACCCTTAATGCAGTAAGTGGTCGCTCGGCATAAAGCAGTCAGTGGTAAACTTTTTCCAGCCGCTACATTGTCCTTTTTCTAAAATTTTCTTCCATATCTTTTTAATATATCTAAAAATGGTATCAAAGTTTCTAGAGCCTTTGGATATTGCCGAGAAACCTCAAAGTAACATAATGTAACAACAAAGATTTTCTGTCGACACGCTACCTCAAATATATGCTAATAGGAAACGCAGACTCTTCGATAGTCCCCCCAAAATTTAAATTTCCTTACAGGAAACCTTGAATCTAAACTATGTTTTTGCAATACAAGCTCCATATTTACAAATGTGTAAAAGGACCCAAATTTTAGGCGCGCAGAGCGCGCGCGCGACTTAATTTCCTACTACAGTAGTGTCTACTCTTAGGAAAATATCACATTTTTTTATTTTTTTTAAATTGTCCTTAAGCGAAAAAATTTAGCACCCCAAACTTAACCTCTTGTTCAATGGGATAGGGTGAGGTAAATGGTGCAAATTTGTTCTGCCCCTTCCCCACTTTCATTTTACTTCCTACGCCGAAAACGCAGAAATTGTTGACAAAAATTCCTGCTTTTCGTGCAAAACATGAATATTCTATTACTTGACGTTGTTTCTTAATGATGTTGTTTTTTGCATGATGGTTTGGCCGTTCCAAAAGACAACAAAGTTTTTACGTTTTTCAAAGAAAAAAATGCATTGTTAATTTGTGTACTGTAACAAACACCTCTCTCAATAACGTGCCATTTTTTGTATTTATTAAGTTTCTTTTACTTATTAAGTTACATGTAGGTAACACATTATATCATAAAGTGGGTGTGACGTACTTTTGTCTATAAATTTCTCCAAAACGTTTATTTATTCGTTCCATAATGTCTTTCTTTATTTGTTCCACTAAGAATTGACTATTTGCAGTTACTTAAAATGTTCACGTCTTATATACATTGGTTTTCTTTGAACAAAGAGTGAAGTAGGCCTAGGCCTTTAGAGTTCATTCGAGCAATTTCAAAGGTATCAAACTGCGTGGGACGTTTTCATCTTGTTTCGCTTGCTGCATATGACTACAACAACTTTGTTTGTTGTCTTGTGACAATTTCTAAAAATACGGTTACTGAAAAACAAAACTATTTCTGTTGAACAATTTACAGATGTTCTTATAAAAATCAACTGAAAAAATGTTATACTAGGCTTATCATGAGCCGATCACCTAATAAAGTTCGTTACCACAAGAACATGAAAACTTCGACAAAAATCGATAAAACTTGACAGTAATATTTTGTAATATTTCTTCTCTTTGTGCTATATTTTGGTGTTATTTGGACTGAGTAATCTTTAGAAAATGAATCTTGAAATGTAGGAGGCAGTGCATGTAGAAATGCTTATGAAGTAATCAGGAGTCGATCACTTCATAAAACAAAAAAAAATTGTGTTTGATGCCCCTTGTGATCAGGGTGATTGGAAAAAATCCTATCGTTTCCTGTATTTGTAACAGACGAACTGTAACCAGTATTTTTTAATTGTTAGTAAATTATCATGAGCCGATCACTGCCTTCTAAACGCCATTGGAGCGAGTAGGTGCAATGTGATTGCGATGCTAGAATAACCTGTGATGCAAATTCTTCAAACAACATCCAAACCAATTATTTGTCATCATGTTTTTGATTTTTAAAGCAAAAATGTAAGTCATAGTCGGATTTTCAAGTTTCAGCAAAAGTATGAACTAGAAATTTGCAAAAATCAGTAAAATTGATGATGAGAATGTCTTTTCTGAAGTTTTAAGTATGAATCCTGATAGAAAGGAGATTGTTTTGTTTCATTATGTCAAAATCTGGCCGTAAATGTAGTAATTCGTAGGATTTTGTTTGTTTGTAATATGAAGTGATCGACTCATGACTACTTAATAGGCTAAGCATTGCTACTTGCACTGCCTCCTACATTTCAAGATTCATGTAAAAAGGTTACTCATACCTCACATGTTGGAACAGTGCATGAAAATGCTTACGATAAACGCTCGCACACAACTTCCTAACATACTCAATTCGCGAAGCTTTTCCCGGATAACCCGATAAACTGCCTACAAATAGGCCTAGGCTAAAAATCATAAAAGTCTCTGAAATATTGAGATCTGAGTTTGAGAACGACTCAATCTTAGAGGGAAAAGCTTCAGATGATACTTTACTCGATGCTCAACTTAAAGCAATCGAGAAAGACAATATAGGCCTAGGGTAGAGGCACCAGTATTCAACCCCTAAGATATAATTCTTCATTTTTCAGTGAACTAAGGCTCCATCCCACATAAAAATTAAACCAAAGGTGAAAACAACTTCTCTGCTTAATTGCCATCCACTTCTTTGAAACTGATTTGCAGTTAAATATCTTTTGGAGATATTTGTATGCAAGAATTTGGGATTTTTTTTGAAAATAGCTATTCTTAAAAGGTCATGTAAGGCAAGATGGTTAAAATCAAAGGAATGTAATTTCCTGTCATGCATTTAAAAAGAGACTGGTTTAAGAAATAATGAAATATCAAGGCTAATATTTCATCACTGTAGCAATTAATAAACAAATTTTAGGACCATAGTGAAATTACTGAAAATTTGGAGGGAATTTTTTAGAGGGTTGAATACTGGTGCCGCAATCTTTATCTGCTACCCAGTTTTCAACACCCCGGTATATTTATGGAACCAAAGATGTTTTGAATGAATTCCAGTAGGATTTTCTGGTCATTCCTCAAAGAAGTCACTAATGTTTAGTTATTTAGCATACTGTAGTTCTGTAAAAATATTCTGGGTCTTTTAGAAAATATTGTAGAATCAATAATTTTGCACTGAAATGTGTGTTACTTGCCCCTACTGACATAATAAAAGCAAACGGACATAACAGCAAGGTGGAATTTCCCTCTTAATTCCATCAAAAAGTTGTTCAAGAATTAAATACTGAACAAAAGTAATGAAGGCAATTTATGTTTCCATCCTGTTAACATTTTATCTAATTTGTACTTTATGGAATAATTTTTTTTGGTATAATGATCGGGGGGTTGAATACTGAACCCCTAGATTGAATACTAGTGACAGGGGGTTGAATACTGGGTAGGCAAACCCAAACTTTTATGGTGAGCTATTTCTGAAAGGAAAGACTAAATCCAATATTTTTTTTATGGTAACATGTAAGCCATCATAATATCTTACAAAAACATTTTGAGCCATATGATTCCACTTTACACGCGAGGAAAAATTTCAAGAAATTTCTTAAAGGGTTGAATACTGGTTCCTCTACCCTATACCTAAATATTTTGAATATCCCAAACCCACACAGAGTAAAAGGTTTGCTACTGATGAAGCTCCGCTATTATAACGCATGAGAGCAGAAACCGGTCTAGCTTGATCATAAGAATCAAACTAATTTCATACCCCGCTTATTAAAAGCGCCTTTGCATCCACCAGCCAAAAAAGCTAACGTGGAACATTCATGTCTTACAACCCCCGGCCAAATTATAAAGCCTAAGTTTTCTTTCGCATGAGTCACACGTATGACTCGGGCTTTTCCTTAAAAATGTGCGGTTCGACGGCTGTCAAGTGACGTCAGATGGTGGCACCACCTAGCCTACCCTTATTTTACTTTAAAAGGTTACTCGGTCCAAACAACACCAAAATATAGCACAAAGAAGGAGACATTACAAAATATTACTGTCAATTTTTATCGATTTTTGTCGATGTTTTCATATTTTTGTGGTAACGAACTTTATTAGGTGATCGTCTCATGATAAGCCCAGTATACACTCTCCCGTATATAAACAGATTTCTACGAATTCCGAGGCTATAATAGACCTATTTCCAAATGGCAATTACAATGAATTGTGGGATAAAGTTTTGGGTGTGCGTCAATTTAACCACAGTAAAATGCCATTAACAAAAGTGACAAACACCAAAACTCTATCCCACAATCCTTTGTAATTGCTATTTGGAAAAGGGTCAATAGGCTAACCGATTTAAGGTAGCCCAAGCGAGGCTACTCTTACCCAGTATCAGGCTCCAACTTAAACAAAAAATAATGAGAAGTATACTGGCTATTTCGAGCCTATAAAGAAATACTTTCTCGATTGGCATATGTAATTGAAGTTTTACTTACCTGAGCAAGACTTCAGAATTGGAATTCTTTCCGTTGATGAACTTAAGAAAGAAAGACCTCAGTAGTCCTAAACGTTAAAGTTTCGTTGTGTTGTTATTTAAACAAAGGCACATACATACATGCACAATTACTTCGGTGCGCGCATACTATGGCAACATACAAAATGTGTGGTTTCCTTTAAAAAGTGTTTTGACGTCACGGATGATATCAGAACCGTAAAATGCACGCAAGGTTCTTCTCCGATAACGCAGAAATGTAAAAGAAAAAAATCAAATCAAAATGAGGTGCGCACTATTGTGCAACGCGTAAAGTTCACACATAAAACATAAAGACGCACTGGCATCATGCGATTTTCTTTTAGAGGAAACAAGTACGCTACACGTAGAACTTAGAATTTGCACGCTGAACTAAAGAGATTATGCGCGTGATGTCAGCGCGTTCCACTGGATGATAATGATAAAAGGTAGTTTTGGTGTTACCGAAAGGCGCGCACAACAGCACCTTATTCACAAATGATGTAAAATAGACGCCTGGATGGAAAAACGGGGAGATGGCCAACGCAGGGATGCTGGTGCTAATTGATTCTAATAATAACCATGGATACCGCTTTTGCTTAAGGCAAGATGCTTTTTCTTGCACACACCTCCTGCATCTGTACGTGACATCAGCGCCTTTCAATTTACCTTACAGTACTGTAAATAACTGATAATGCACAGTAGGTGTGTTATTGGATGCGCGCGCACGACAGCACATTAGTAAAAATTTATGTACAATGCGGAAAGATGCAACTAACATCAATTTTAGCGATCGCAAAGTCGATCGCTAACTAGAAATTATCGCTCGTAGCAATAGCGATAATTTGTGGGTTTCGCTAAAACTATCGGAAACGACACAAATTAGGGATGAAAAATTAATCGCTAAAGTTAGGTGAAATCATTTTGAAAAGTCGGTAGCTATATTAATTGCAATCGCTTTAGACTTGGACGGCAAACCAGAGAGACCCTTAACGTGTGTAAGACCTTATGCAATGGACATAACCAATGATATTTTAGAGGTATCGCAAGGTGCACTTATCGTAGCGCGGCACACAGGAGGCCATAGAATTTGCTCACTTGTGTACAAACTTAAACATACATATAATGGTTTGACCAAACGGCAGTATGCATTTGTTGGTGTCGGTTTGTTGGACATAATGCATATTATAAACGTTGTATTGCAAATACCTATCCCCACACTGTTAGACTCGCTGACTTTTAACGGAAGCTCAAACGCAGGGGTGCAACGTTTGAATTGACATACACACAGTTCTATTCGCTGACCTGCGCATATAAGTATGAATGCGTAACAAAAACTTCTATTGTGACGAGATGCCAGCGTGCCAACATTTCCGAAAAGGACACAACACATTTCTCCGTGCGCATAGAGGTTATGCACTTGATGTCAGCGCGTTTCACTGGATGGAAATGATCAAAGGAAGTCGTTGTGTTACCGCAACGAGTGCACAACATCACCTTAGTAACAATTGTTGTAAAATAAACGTCTGGATGGAAAAACCATCGAAATCCTAAGCTTTAGCTGGGAGGAGCACGCCAACGGAAACGCACGAGTAAAAACGGACGCAACTAAAGGGTCACGTGCCGCGGGAATGTAGTTTTACGGGATGCATGATATTTTTATGCACCCGAATCGAACGCAACCGTAGTAAGCGCTGTAAGCGGGCCATCTTTGGCTTTTACTGTGGCGAAACCTAATAACAGTTTGTGACAACTGCATACACTAAATCCATTATAAATTGTTGTATGTTGTAGGCCTAAGTAAATTGCAATGACCTTTCGACAAATTTTTTATTTTTGTTTGTAGAAATGTACGGTTGAAATGACCGGCCACTGTTTATAAATGACTGCTCAACATAATATACATTTTAAAATCGGCACTGTGCTTGAAGAGGATGAAGGCACCGCAGAATGTTAGGAACACTAACTTAACCTGAATCCCTAAACTAAATCCCTTACCCTAATCTAACCCAAACCCGAACTCTAATCCATAAACGAAACCCAGACACTGACTCCCTTTAGTTTCGTGTAGCTACCTTCTTCCGCGACACTGTCGTAGTGTGAAACCTGTGTGCCATCGTCAGAGTGCGTGTAGTAGGTTTCATTCTACTTTCGAAACTTCACAATAATCTGCTTGGGCCGCGTTTATTTGCAGCAACATTACACCACACGCTTGAAAATAGTGCTAAATACGACTGCGTTCAAAAACACGCAGTCGGCTACGTACGCAGCAAGAAGGTTGCACAAGTCTAAGAATGCAACCACGCATTTACATTTCCGCGGCACGTGACCCTTGTGCATCGGCCAATTCGTTATTGTGGGACGCCCCTTCCACCTAAAGCTTAGGATTTCTATGGGATAAACAGAGAGATGCGCAACGCAATGATGTAGGTGCATAAGCCCTATAGACTCATCCTGACAGCAAGTGATGGTCTCATTTCAGTCGGCCGTACCTGGGGTCTATTACCTTTTGATCTTTCAATTTCTTTGCTTACCTGTATCTTGGATGCATGCCCACTTAACTGTATATTGATTTCCTCAATTTTACTGAATTTGGGGGTTTGACATTAATGTAGCCAATAAAGACCGTTTAAGCCCGATGGACCCCACTAATGGCTGCCCACAGTCACTAAACACAAGCTCTGATCGGATCGGTCTATAGAGGTTATGACCGACTTGCTATTTTCCCATCCAGGCATCCATTCAGCAATTGCTACTGTAGCACTTCGTTCACACATTCTCAGTGCACCATACACACTTACTTATACATATACATTAGCTACCGAGAGCAGCCTTACGACGTCAGGACTACTGACCAATCACCATCAGCTGCATCGAGTCAATGGAGAGTCCAACACGTGCCGGACAGCATGCTCTCCCCAGAACCACTCTAGCTCTCGCACGCGGAACATCTACTTCTAGTGATTACTACTCTAGCCAACCACAACATAAGGACGCTGAAGTAAGCCACCGGCTTTGCTGAAACCAGCTACCTTCGTGGAAATATTACTTAGCCAACTAGGCCATTTTACTAGAAGTCTACCACTTGAAATCTCGGAGCTAATTTCATCAACTACTCGTGTCCGTTTCAAAGCACGTAAAAAGCACCCTATTCGTTCCACCAACACGGACAGTCTCGTGAGTCGGGCAGCAGCTGGCTTTTTATTACTTAATTACTACTTACTTACTACTGGCTATTTATTACTTAACTTGGGACTGTAGTGTTGAGTGGAGCCATAGTGCCGCTTTTGCAACAGCTAAGATTCGTTCGCGAGGACACGAGGTTCCGTTGTGACGCCATATTGTTTCAACGGTATCGACGGAGCTGCACAGAACACGGCAACCTGAGGTGAGACTACCCAACTTATTTGTTATCTCTAACACCTCCACAAAACTGGTGACCCCGAGAGTTTCACTTACATCACGAAACTGACGATTTTTGAGCTCCGTTTACCAACCTCGTGTCAACAATTTTTACAACTGTGTAAGTCTTCGAGATTTTCATCGAGCTATTTCACTTAAAACGTTATTCATTGTACATACATTTCACATTAACGTTATACAACAAGCCTTTTCACTACACTACAGGGCTTCGTTATCCTTATTATCTCACCCGTTTACCATTGTAAACATTCCTAAATATTTTGCTACTGCTACCTATTCACGTAGTTAATTCCAATCCCTTCGCTCGTAGACTGTAGCCTATTGTCTACTCCTAAAGTTAGTAAGAGCTGTAACTGTTTTTAGGTTTACTGCATTGTCTGCTCCTTCTACTCACAGCAGACATAGGGTGCATAATTCCGACTACTTTTCAAAGACCTGCCAAATATTTTACTTAGTATTTATAGCCTACGTAGCGGTGCTACGATATTTGGGCAATATTTAGCCCACCTTAATTATATACAAGGTCACTTATTTAGTCGCATTTTTGCCCTAAAACCTAACCGGTACCTCATATTATCATTAAAGTAACGGTACCCTTGTAAACTTCCAATTTGTCAGTCATTTTTATCAGCTTTAGGGAAGCGTGAACTTAGGAAAAGTCCAGTCAAACTTTTCTCACTTGTTTGACGAATTGTTTGCCACCTTTATCAAATTTAAAGGGGTGGTAGTTGCTGTATTATCATCCTGTTAAAGGGATAGTAGGATAGTTCAGCAACAGTAGCGATCACCTGTACATTGTATATATCACTACCTGTATATATTACCAAGTTACCACTCTATAATATTAGTACTTGTATTTATTTTTTCTTTGTCCAGTAATTACAATTGTTCATTATGTCTGCTGTAGGCTTACAACCTGTGGTCACTACCTCGCAATGCCCCGAGTTAGATATTTTGGACGCACAAATAGTCCAACTTACTAAGCAGGTTGAAGCATTAGCACTTCAATTAAACAAACCTACAGCAAAGCATTCAACTGGGCATAGCCCACCTAAAACTACAAATCAGTTTTTTAAGGACAAAGGCCTTAGTTCTATGTCAACGGCTAAGAGTCGTCATTTTTATGTTCGTGACCGTATTACGGGCACTAAATATTTAGTTGACACTGGTGCAGACATCAGTGTATTGCCTGCATCGAAGTTTAGTAAGAGGCAAGCTTCTACGTATTCACTTCAAGCTGCAAACAAATCGGTTATTAAGACGTATGGGCAAAAGTCATTTACGATCGATTTAGGCTTAAGGCGTACATTCAGCTGGATTTTTACCATCGCTGATGTTCAATGTGCAATATTAGGTGCTGATTTCCTGGGGCACTTTAATCTATTGGTTGACGTCAGAGGACGTAGGTTGATTGACTTGGTCACCTCCTTGCACATCAAAGGCGTGCCCTCTAAATTACCATCCTCGACCCCTACATACTCACTGGTGTCGGAAGAGACCCAATACCATAGGTTATTGAACCAGTACCCTCAACTCACTAGACCAAACTATAGGGATACTGGTATTAAGCACTCGGTGACCCATCATATTGTCACCAAGGGTCCCCCATGCACTGCCAGGCCTAGAAGACCAGCACCTAACAAACTCAAGATTGCTAGACAAGAGTTCGAGCACATGCTCCAACTTGGTATAATTAGGCCTGCCCAGGGAAATTGGGCTTCACCATTGCACATGGTACCCAAAAAGACTGGTGATTGGCGCCCTTGCGGGGATTATAGGGCCCTTAACAGAGTCACGGTGCCCGACACTTACCCAATCCCCCACATTCACGATTTCACTGCCAATCTTAGCGGTGCCAAGATTTTTAGTAAGATAGACTTAGTCAGGGCCTACCACCAGATCCCAGTCGAACCTAGTGACATACCCAAGACAGCCATTACCACACCGTTTGGCTGTTTTGAATTTTTGCGTATGCCCTTTGGCCTTAGATCAGCTGCCCAGAGCTTGCAAAGGTTCATAGATGAAGTTTTAAGGGCCTACCTCTTGCCTACGCTTATATCGATGATTTGTTGATTGCCAGTACTTCACCAGAAGAACATATGTCTCACCTCAAACAACTTTTTGAGAGATTAGACAAGCACGGCATTGTTATTAACCCTGCCAAGTGCACTTTTGGAGTTCCGGCTCTAGATTTTCTAGGTCACAGGGTTGATAGTTCAGGTGTAACACCCTTACCTCACAAAGTAGAAGCTATTCAGAATTTTGCCACGCCGACGACACTAACCCAGTTACGGCGATTTTTAGGACTAGTTAATTTTTACAGGCGCTTTATACCTATGTGCGCCTCGATTTTACAACCTTTGACCGATTTGCTTGCAGGAAAACGCAAGGAAAAATCTATTACTTTAGGAAGGCGATGCACTTACTGCCTTTCACAAAATTAAGTCAGCCTTAGCAGAAGCTCCACTTTTAGTTCATCCTAATTCTACCGATGATTTATGTTTAACCGTAGACGCTTCAAGTGTTGCTGTAGGCGGCGTCCTACAGCAAAATGTAAATAATGTATGGAAGCCTATTGCTTTCTTTTCACGTAGGCTCTCCCCCACTCAGATGCGTTATAGCACCTTCGGGAGAGAATTGCTAGCCATTTATTTAGCAATTAAGTACTTTAAGCATATGCTAGAAGGTCGTGAATTCTATGTACTTACCGACCATAAACCACTCACTTATGCTTTACAAGCTAAACCTGATAGGCATTCGCCTAGAGAGATCAGGCAGCTTGACTACATTGCCCAATTCACATCTGATATTCGGCATATCAAGGGCACAGACAACACCGTTGCTGACTCATTATCACGCAGCACGTGTTCTATCACTGCTATTACTGACACCCCTAATTCACCCCTCAGTCTAGAAGACATTGCGTCTGAACAACAGAAAGATGATGAGCTAACCAAGCTACTAGGATCATCTTCCTTAAAACTTCAGGATGTACCATTACTTGGGACAGGCAAAACTATCAAATGCGATATGTCTACCGCTGTACCTAGGCCGTATGTCCCCTCGAAATTCAGACGCACTGTTTTTCATTCACTTCACGATTTGGCACACCCCGGTATCGCTGCCACGCGTAAACTTATTTCAAGTCGGTACGTCTGGGACGGTATGAATCGTGACATAAACACATGGTCAAAGTCATGTTTAAGGTGTCAAAAGTCTAAAATTCACAGACACACCCAGAGTCCATTAGGGTCGTTTGAATCACCAGGACGACGATTCTCACACATTCATATGGATATCGTCGGACCCTTACCCCCATCAAATAATTTTTCATACATACTTACAATTGTGGATAGATTCACTCGTTGGCCGGAGGCAATTCCAATTCCGGATATAACAGCTGAAACGGTTGCCAAAGCTTTCATCAGCCGTTGGGTTTCAATGTTTGGTGTACCTACTCATATCACCACGGATAGAGGTACTCAATTCGAATCTGCTTTATTTCGTAATCTTAATAACTTACTAGGGTGCAAGGTATTTCGAAAAACTTCGTATCATCCTATGGCAAATGGGTTGGTAGAGCGATTTCATCGACAATTAAAAGGTTCACTAAAAGCCCATGCTCAATCTCATGCGTGGACTGAAGCTTTACCTTTAGTATTATTAGGAATCCGCTCAGCATACAAAGCTGACATCAAATGTAGTTCAGCCGAGATGGTTTTTGGTACCACCCTAGTTTTACCAGCAGAATTTATAGAACCATCGACCCAATCCGTTGTACCAGATACTGGCTATGTTGATAGGTTAAGGTCACATATGTCGCAGTTACGTCCTGCTATTACCAGGCCTGCATCACGCTCTACTCACATACCTAAGGACTTAAGTACTTGTTCCCATGTATGGTTACGTAGTGATGGTGTTAAGAAACCTTTGGAGGCACCATATTCAGGCCCCTATCAAGTCCTTGAAAGACAGGACAAGTACTTTACTATTAATATTAATGGACGTAAGAATACTGTCAGCATAGATAGACTTAAGGTAGCTTATTGTGAGGATTCACCTAATCTAGTTGATAGTTCACCACCAACTCCTCAACCACCCCCTACTACCCAACCACCACCCAAACCTAAAACTCCTACTACACCTAAGCAACCGACCTCTAAATCTATACTCAAAACTTCGCCTGATAGATCTAGTACCACAACAACACGGTCAGGCAGAAAGGTACACTGGCCGAAACGTTATCTACAAGTTGTCCACATTTAGTTTTCCATTTAGTTACTGCTATTATCGATGACTTCTATTACTTTACAGTCATCTAGGGGGGGGGGGGGGGACTACTGTAGCACTTCGTTCACACATTCTCAGTGCACCATACACACTTACTTATTCATATACATTAGCTACCGAGAGCAGCCTTACGACGTCAGGACTACTGACCAATCACCATCAGCTGCATCGAGTCAATGGAGAGTCCAACACGTGCCGGACAGCATGCTCTCCCCAGAACCACTCTAGCTCTCGCACGCGGAACATCTACTTCTAGTGATTACTACTCTAGCCAACCACAACATAAGGACGCTGAAGTAAGCCACCGGCTTCGCTGAAACCAGCTACCTTCGTGGAAATATTACTTAGCCAACTAGGCCATTTTACTAGAAGTCTACCACTTGAAATCTCGGAGCTAATTTCATCAACTACTCGTGTCCGTTTCAAAGCACGTAAAAAGCACCCTATTCGTTCCACCAACACGGACAGTCTCGTGAGTCGGGCAGCAGCTGGCAGCTCGACATTTATTACTTAACTTGGGACTGTAGTGTTGAGTGGAGCCATAGTGCCGCTTTTGCAACAGCTAAGATTCGTTCGCGAGGACACGAGGTTCCGTTGTGACGCCATATTGTTTCAACGGTATCGACGGAGCTGCACAGAACACGGCAACCTGAGGTGAGACTACCCAACTTATTTGTTATCTCTAACACCTCCACAAAACTACTAAGGTGCTGTAGTGTTTTATTTGTAGGGTGTACACAAATTCAGTGGTGAGATTACGAGTTTCATTGTTTATCCGACCTCCAAACTAACGTCATCACGTCGTCAATGCATACGGTCTACTTCATCAAACAAGGGCCCCCCTTTTTGCAATGTGACACATAGGTGGCGGAAGCGGGGCTAGGGGGGGGTGGCCCCCAATAAATTTTTTATGAGATTTTGGGGGGCATGCCCCCCCCCCACTTGTCACAGAATAAATATTTCAAAAGTAATTAAACAAATTTAAGTTGCTTTTATAACGTTTTGTCTATTCTTTGGCTCAGATATTACTTTTCAGAGTGCAAAAGTTGCAAAGCTCCCTGGGGTTCGCCCCTGGACCCCCTCATTAACGATAACCTGTAGGAGAGTTTATTTTCGCCCTTCAAAAAGCTGCAGGGTATTCTGCAAAGTGCCCCACTCTGAATTGCTTAATAAATTCAGGTAGACTGTGACAAGCTTCATATCTTCGAAATCTCTTGACTTTTTACTCGTCGGGTTTCTGGATGGATAATTTTCTAACAGATTTGGAGTGGCTTAAACTGGCTACCTTGGTGTGGATGTAAGTGTGTTCCTAGCATCTTGCATGTTTCTACCCCATGTAGGGATTTTTTTCAATTCCTGGGATGCACAAAATTGTTCCAAAATCATACTTGGTGAGGTGGATAGAATATTTGGGTCTATTAGCTCAAAAAGCTATGACCGTTACTTCACAGATAATCACATCACATTGCCCGAAATGGTCAAATATCCAAATTCTTTCAAGCATTTGCCCGAAAAAGGAAAAGTATCATAGTAAGAGTAACATAGTTACGAAAGGTCAAGACATAAAAAATCGCGACACATTTGGGAAGCCTGTGGCTTAAAAGAAACAATTATTCTTGAGACTGTTTTTAAATCTTGTGTAACACAATACCCGAAATGGCCGATTGTTTTAATATCTTCAAATCTTTGCCGAAAAACAGAAGACGCTATATTTAAAGTAGAATTTTCATGGAAGATAAAAAAGATCTGGGACTCATTTGGGTAGAATGTGAAAAAAGGTTTTCATCATCCCAACTTCACTCTGTAGTCTTGCAAAAAGTTGCCCGAAATGGTCAAATATTCAGGCAAAGGTTAAAAAATGGTGGGACGTTTTCAATTGCCAAATTAATTCAACGGATAGACAGGAGGGTATTCAGGTGCCCAAAAGTTTGCCATCTATCCTGCTCTAGAGCCAAATACGGGCAATGGTTATGAGAATCGGGTAATTAGTTTCTCGATACTTCAATGATGCAGCGTGAAAATACCTTCCCGTAAGTCGGCTTGAAAATTCATTTCAACACACCTTGTAACTTGACAATTCTGTCCATACGTGATACGAATAGAAGACAAATGATCTTCATTTCATCCAATGGTAGTGGTACATTTTATCTGATTCTTCTGATCAAAATAGCGACTGCTAAGATGCCCAAAGGCCAGATTTTTTCGAAAGTAAAATGATATATAGTCGGAAGTTCGGGCACACAATTTTTTCAATATATATTGAATTTAGCTAAGAGTCACAATAGAGTAAAATTCATTAGCATGTTTTTAATTCCGGTTTCTAGTTTTCCCGAAAATATGCGGGACCATTTCATCGGTTGGTAGTGATACATTTTATCTGATAATTTTCTGATCAAATAGCGACGGCTTAGATCGTCCTATAAGCCTGGGAAATGTCATTTTCGACTGTCTCAGCGGTCCGATTTTTCAAAATTTTCTGTTCGCTTTGCGCCAAGCAGTGGTGAAGCTCCGCTCAGATAGTCTTCCGAGCAGCATTTTAGTTTCAGGTGAACATTTTTGTGCAAACAAAACCTGGAATAGGCTACTCCTAAGACCCCCTATAAGCGTATGAAATGCCGTTTTTGACTGTCTGAGTTGTCGGATATTTAAAAATGTTTTGTACGCTTCGCGCCAACCAATAGTGGTGCTCCACTTAGTCTTTCTGGCTAACTTTTAGTTTGAAACGAACGCACGTTTATCTGCAATTGAAACTGAAAAAAGCGACTGCTTGTATCGCCTTAACAAGCCTGGGAAATGTCATTTTTGACTGTCTGAGAGGTACGAATTTTCAAATTTTCTGGACGCTCCATGCCAACCAGTGGTGGCGCTCCGTTTTGACTGTCTTAGGAACAGAATTACATTTTTCGGGCAAAAATGTTCTGCTCCAAAACTGAAATGCTCCCCTTCGCATCTGGATATACCTTCCTCAGGCGTGCACTGGAACAGCTGCTTGCAACATTCAGCAGGATTCCGGATTTGCGATCCTAGGATACATAGTCCAGTGGAGTAATGAACTGAGCTAATCAGTATCTCAAAAGGGTGTTTTAGTCTTTGAAAGATCACAAATTTTTCTCACCAGGATTAGCGACAAATATACCTTGCAAATTCCATTTCCAGCCATCTGGGAGGTTTTAAAATCCCAAATTTTCTTTGTACGATCCGCGCCTTCTGATGGTGGCGCTACGCTTAGACAGTAAACTCCAGCCGACCCCTGCAAAAGTATCCAGCCTCCCCCATGGACCCCTACCAGGCTTTTGCCCCTGAACCCCACCAGGGGCCCTTAAGCGGCCCCCTGGACCCTACACGGACGGGGTTTTGTGGCTTCGTGCAAAACCGGACGCCTTACGGCGTCACCATTATGTCGGCTGTCGAAAACGTGTGCCCCCGTGTGCAATAAGAAACAGCTTATGCCGCCTATGTGACATTGCTTCCAAAAGTGCTATATATTCATCATCGGGCCAAATATAAAACTCTATGCAACTGGAGAAACAATGGTTAATATACACATATTTATTGCTTTCTGGTTTTCGTGTTTTAAAATTCTATAACTTTGAAAATTTAAAAATCCAGAATTTGTTCTCGCACAAAGTTTCATAGCATGTAGTAATCTCTTTGTTCTCGTATTGAGGGTTGTTCAGTTAGAGAACGCGTCAGCATGTTTAAATGAAAAATTCCAGTCGTTTCATTTATGAATGAAAGCAAACTGATTTGCTAAAAGCAAGGTGGTAAAAAATCAGCTACTACCGGTGAATAAGCATTCTGTTTAGCTACCGTACCAAATTGTGAACGCTGAAAGGGCAAGAGGAGTCACCCCAACTTAAAGCATGGAAGTACTACCTCCGAGGTAGTACTTCCATGCTTAAAGTATTGGAGTAGACTGTGCTGCCTGGTTCATGATTAGCTGTGGAGAATCATGTGACAGCAATTTCACTCCTCAAGTAAGAGATTTTCTAGTAACTGCTTGTTTTACATTGAATATGCAACACCGAAGTTACAAAACATGACGAAAGATACTTTTGAAGAGAAGTAAGAGAAAAATTGTGATAGGTGGATGTTGCTACAAAATGAAGTTTGGAGGACTGCTTTTATCTTTTAAGCGATTGTCACTTTACAAAGATATAAGTTCAGATTATTGCCCGATTTTGTGAGTTTTAGTTGTAATAGGTTGATGATATTCTTCAAAGTAAGACTAGCGATTGAGGAACATTTCATCAACTACGTCGGTTATTTCATCTAACTGACTAACTAACTCAAGTTAGTTTCCGTTACAACAATGGGGTAACGGACTTGCAATGCCCCACAAAGTTCTGCTCACAAGGCGTCGAAATGAACATGGATAAAACAGAAGATCTACTTAAAAGAAACATATTGTAAATCACTTGTAGAAACTCTATAAATATTTGTCAGACAGATGGAGTTTTACGGCTCACTTCCAAACCTTTTTAAGTGGATGGGTCGTCCACGGCCGTTTTTCCAGTTGTAGCTCACTGGCGTGTTTTCCGTACTCCATTTTTATACTAAGCAACAAGCACAATGGCTCGGTAAGTTCCATTGTAAGTCGGGATGATGTCCTACCATTTGACCCTTCTTTATAAATTAAAGAATACGGCACTCTCTTAAATCGAAAGATTTAGAACATTGGAGTAAAAATGAAAAAGATTGGAACTAAAGACCAATCGGACGTTCGATTGATTATTATTTCTAACCGATTACATTTATTTTAACTTATTTGGACTAGCTTTAAATCTTTTGAATTAAAAGAAGGGTTTACGGTCATTACAGGATTTGGTATGTCAGAGGGGTACTTATTCTAAGCATTTTGGTGAAATTTGCATTGAAATCCGATGTGTAGCTCTCAAGATATGAGCTCGTAAAATTTTCACATTTTCAACAAAAAGTGAACTTGAAGCAAGCACATATGACATCATATCCCCACATTAGTGCACAGTCTTTTGTTTCTCTTTACACTTTAAAGTTGGTTTTCTCCTCAAAAAATCCACATTATTGAAATGTGATTGCCTACGTGGCATGAGAACTTTACAAACTTTACAACCCCTACAGGGGGTCCTATTCCAGTTAACTCCAAGGTCAACACAACAGTCTAATAAAACAAAGGGAAACAAATCATTCCTTGGCAATGTGAGGAAGTGATATAAGTTCTGCTGCCCTCAAACTCACTTTGGAACACAAATCTACTGACTTCATTTACTAGTATCTCGAGAACTACATGTCAGATTTGAATGGAACTTTCACCACACTATGTAGTTTTGGTTCCTCTTTCATATATGAAAATTAAATTTTGGCTTAAACCTTCCCTTTAAAAGATTAGCCTACTTACAGCCAACTCCAAGCTCCGAGACCCAAATTGCAATCTCAGGTATCGTAAGTTTTCGCTCACAAATCAGTCAGGCAAACTTTCCCGAACTGCTCCAGCTGTCCATTGCCGTTTCACAACATGTTCTCCAAGAACGGCTCTTGATTTTTTGAAATATTTTTAATTCAAAAGGCAACCAAGTTTTGTTAGCATTTTAAATGTCGTCGGGAAGCCTCAATCTGCAGGCCTCAAATAACATTATGTAACAACAACGATCTTCAGTCGCCGATTAATCTTAAAGCGGCTCATTGAGTTGGTCCATGAAATTCAACAAATTTTTCCAAACCTATTAAGTTTTCTTCACATATCAATGACAAATGGTCAAACTAAGACAATCTCCATATACTATGTACAGATAACTGTTTAATGAGTGAGCACTTTGAGTTTCAATTCGATTTTCAAAAATTCGTGGCCAGACACTTTTTCAAGATAGACACAAAACCGTTGCAAATCAGGACACCACAAAATTCAAATTTCAGCGTTTCCCTTAACTATTGGATATGAAACTGGTTTGTTATGCTAATTATAAGCATTGTCATGAGATAGTGACCCTTTAAAAATCTCATTAAGTTATCGAAATCAACTCAATGATCCCCTTTAAGTATTACTTATAGGAAGCACAAGTTCTTCAATAATCCCCCATTTTCTCAAATTTCCTTAGGAAACCAAGGAAACACGAAATTAAAAAAAATCAATACCAGCTCCATATTTACAAGAATTTGTTTGTAAGGGCCCGAAGGTTTTGGTGCGCTCCGCACACCGCAAATTCCTTCCCTCAATCAGACTTTAAAAAATCTGTTTTTGGGTGCTTGCCCCCTGGCAAAACGTCTAGCTACGCCATTGTTTCTGATTAAAGTGTACCTCAAGTCAAAAAATTAAAAAATATATATTAAAGAACGTGAAATATGAATTCTTACAGTCCAACTCCCATATTCATATGGACACTCATGAGCTGAAATATAAAATATTGAAGTTTATTCACTCAACTTAAAATGGTAAATTGCGCAATAATTTGTGGTGTCATTTTTGTACTACTCAAATAACAATGTTTGTATATCTTGGTTTTTCTGAAAGTAAGTGCACCTAGTACCAGTGGCGTAACCACGGGGGGGGGGGCTGGGGGCCTAGGCCCCTTAGATTTTCATCTCCCCCCCAGATTTTTTTACCTCCTGATAAAGTTATTGAGAAAAAAAAAGGTTTGAACGGAAATACACTTTGAAGAGTAAATAAAAAGAGTAAATAAATAAACTGTGTAACAATTAAGAAAACATGCATGAATGTGTGTAAAACACATTTTGTTTGCAGGTATGTGAAACCAAGTAATAACTTCAAAATGATTACTTTCACTAAATTAGGTACCGTATATAATCTGCACTGTCGCTTATTGCATTACAGTTCGAAGATGAAACGTACGTTTCGATGGCAATCTCGAATTTGACTTTGTCAGACCGTTAAGACCCTTTCTGACTTTCGGATGGCTGGCTGAAAACAAGGCTATTACACTGGAGACCATTCTTACACGACCATTCCTATACTTTGTCATACACAAAATATGCGTTAAGGGTAAGATACTACCTTCGAATAATTCTTCCCCTCCAGCCCTAACAAGTAGGCCTAAGTCGTGCCTCACTCCTTCCCATGACAAGTGCCACTGTAGAACGATTTTTCGACAAGTTCTCTTTTTACTAGTAATTTGTAAAATGTCCACAAGGTCCGCATTTCATGTGTTTCCCGCATGATCCATACTTCTGCTTTGCGGTTTAAATATTTTGAGAGATTTACTCGTAGTATTTTAATTTTGACTACCCATGACTGAACAAATGCTGCACAATTATGCATCTTAACACCATTGAAAACCGGAAAACATTGTTTCTTTGGTAGTATGTATACCACTTGCAAAATCTCTACAAAGACTAAAAAAGATTATTTTGAAAAACTTTTCATGCTCCAAAAAAGGAAAATCCTAAAACGTATTCTATTTTGTTTACACCTGCTTGGGAGTTGAGAAAGAAATGAGTTCTCCATCTTACGTTTCTTAGAAATGATTCAGTTTTTGAGATGAATCTTTTCAAATAGCTCTTGTTTGACGGTATAGGTATGTTCTTTGTAGGATATCCGAAATTGACTCGGGCTATCCGAAATTGAGAAGTGGCTATGGGTACAACCTAAAGTACGATACCCAACCCCCTAGCACCAGTCATTCCAAGGGAGCCCCGAAACGAAGACGAAATAGGAACATAACCTGGTTCAACCCCCCGTTTAGTGACAGTGTCACAACCAACATTGGCAAGAAATTCTTTAACCTCTTGGACAGCTGCTTCCCACCTGGGCACAAACTACATACTTTACTCAACAGGAACACTATGAAACTGAGTTACAGCTGCATGGCAAACATAGACCAAATTATATCAGCGCACAACAAATACATACTGGCGAAACAGGGAGTACAACCAGCAACGCGAAGCAACTGCAATTGCAGAAAGCAAAGTGAGTGCCCATTGGAAGGCAACTGCCTCACGAACAACATTGTGTACCAAGCAACTGTAACACGCCACGACAACCACAACGAAGAAACATGCATTGGTCTAACAGAGAACACATTCAAAACAAGATACACCGCCCACAAGTCTAGCTTTAAACACAAAGACAAAAGAAACGCAACTGCACTCAGTGAATACATCTGGAAACTAAAGGATACAAATGTAGAACACTCCGTAAAATGGAAACTAATGAACAAAGCTCGAGCATACTCCACTTCATCAAAAACTTGTAATCTCTGTCTGGAAGAAAAGTTCTTCATTATACTCAAACCTTCCTTAGCAACTCTAAATAAAAGAAACGAACTGATAAGCTCTTGTAGACACAGGAACAAACATCTACTGTGTAATTATTCTAATAGGTAATGTATCTTGGCTCGCTGTACACCGTTCGTGCCTGTTCACATCGAACACGGAACGAACACGTGCTTAAAAACGGACACGTTCAAAAACAGCGAACATATACGTATTTAACGTTATTGACATCATTCTACTTCAGGCTTTTGAGGAGTGAGGACCTACATTATTGGCCCTTACGAAACAGTTCTGTAAAGCTATGTTGTAAGAACTTATTGCAACCTTTTCAATATTACAGCTCCCTTCACAGGGTTGAGCACTTTACCATTGCCTGGTTGACATTATTAATTTTTACTATTACGGTTATATATATAACTATATATATATATATATATATATATATATATATATATATATATATATATATATATATATATATATATATATATATATATATATATATATATATATATATATATATATATATATATATATATATATATATATGTATAAAAAATAAGTACAAAGCACCACAAATATGACAATATTAGAGCACATACAAGATTAGAAAAAAAAACCGTATATTTCAAAGACACCTGTCTTCGTCATCAACGTCAATGCGGAGTGAAGAAAAATTTACAAACGACAAAAACAGAAATACAAATCCTACCGAGAATGTTAAACGGTATCGGCTTCCCTTTAGTCTCATCCCCCAGACCGTGGCACCGATCAGAAATGCCCAGATTTTGGGTCCCTAAAAAGTGTATGTGTTATCATTTTTCATAGATTGATTTTTTATTCACACTATTTGAGAAGTGGCAGACATGAGATTCGTATTCCAAGGCTGGGTACAACCAGCTTAAAACACTTGAGAAGTGCCGTTTCCAGCCATCTGGAGGGTTTGTAAAACCCAAAATTTTCTTGTTCGCTCCGAGCCAACTAATGGTGGCGCTCCGCTTAGATAGTCTTGTCGCGCCTGACCCTCGGAGGTACCAGCCCCCCCTTGTTACCTAGGCCCCCAAAATTCCATCTTGGCTACGTCACTGCCTTGTACCAAGGTGTGATAGCACTCTTACATCCATAGTGACAAGAAGGGAATCGGGCGGGAGGGGTTTAATTTCGTTGAGAATTCTAAGAAAATGAGTAGTATCTTGAAAGTAACTTCTGAGGGTAGGAAAAAGGAGATTAAGAATACTGTCGACAAACCCACTTAAGTGCTCAGTAAGCGTACCAATACAAGAAACAATAGGCCTACCGGGCGGGGAAACATTTAGAGATTTTGCCAAGTCAAATAATTGACGTGGGCTGAGACTTGCGGTATCAGTAGGGGCATTCTGAGAGGACAATTTGGCCTCAACTAGTTTAGAAACTTTAGGTAATTTAGGTATTGTATAAAATGTACCTGGATAAACTTGAACATTTTATATCTCAGCTCAGGAATGTCCTATGAAAAAGGGAACTGAACTGACGGGTTTATTTTTTATGCTCTTAATTATATATATATATATATATAGAGAACGGATGGCAGATCGTTCGTCTTGTCGTAGATTACGATGGGCTGAGTTGGAGTCTCTGGTACAAGTTTCGATAAATTTGTTTAGATGAGCCTTCGCAGACTTGACGAAAGCGTCGATGTGTGGGTTTCTTCCGCTGCTGGGGGTCCATTCTGGCTTGCGGGATGATGCGGGTGGGTGCTGGGGTTGTTCTCCAGTGTCTCTGTCCTGGAAATATTCTCTAAGTGTAACTTTACGCGTGAAGCTGTGTAGATCATACACCAGGTCCACTGGGTCCGGGTCTCGAGTTGGGCAAAAAGACAGGCCTTTGTTTAAAACAGATTTTTCCTGAGGCGTAAGTTCGTGATTAGATAAATTAATAAACTTCTCCTTCTTCTGCTGATTAATACTAGAAATTGAGTAACGTTTAGGGAAACAGCTAGTAATGGACTGGTGTTTTTTTGAGTCAAGAGAGTAAAGAATAGGGTCCTTCCTGGCCAGGCGCCTAATTTTTTGGAACAGCACTAGTTCTCGTTTGACGCAAGCCCTAACGTCAAAGATCAAAGTTGATGCCATCCAGCTGAACAGTTCAATTGTTTATATATATATATATATATATATATATATATATATATATATATATATATATATATATATATATATATATATATATATATATATATATATATATATATATATATATATATATATATATATATATATTGACTTGAGGTACACTTTAAAGTGGTTTTATTAACAAATTAACAGTAAGACGTACTGACCATTAATGTTTAGTTGTAAAATCTACCTTTGACTAGCAACGGCTGCTACCTCCCCGACCCTTTTGATAGAACGCATGCTACTGTCATGCAAAATATTATTTTATTTCTACGTTACTGAGAGTGTGATGTATTCCACCAATACTTCGTTCTACTCTCTAAAACAGTGGGGTAAAGCAATCACCAAGAAACACTGGTTGCGTAGGTGACAATACTGAAAGTTCCGGGGTAAAGATTGTCCAAAATTGTTGAATGTTCGATTGAATTGTAAGGTTAGATATCACTTTTTTTTGGCAACCCACCACTTGGCTGACCAATTACTGGAAAAGATTGCCCGATTTTTTCACTTACGTAACCAGAGGTTAGTGAACAGTTTACCCAACTATTTTTAGAATGTAGCTGACAACCATCTTCTCCCAATGCAATCGATAATGATGGTTAGCAC
This sequence comes from Holothuria scabra, assembly GCA_037179385.1. Classification (NCBI taxonomy): domain Eukaryota; kingdom Metazoa; phylum Echinodermata; class Holothuroidea; order Aspidochirotida; family Holothuriidae; genus Holothuria; species Holothuria scabra. Next base: position 7,749,965 of record CM074190.1, on the reverse strand, counting down.
ACACTGATGTTTCTTCACTGAACCATCAACGCATTTTGGATCTGCATTTAGAAAAAGAATAAAAATTGCCATTTTTAAATGAAAAGCAAAAAGCAGCAAAAATAATTAAAATTATTACTTTGAAAAGCGCATATGTTTCGTAAAAACCAAACAACAGTCTACCTAACGATCTAACTGACAACATTATTCTACGAACATAAATTCCTTGACCTTGTGTAAAAAGATGGGATAAAGAACAAATTGTGAATTGTTTGGAATAGAAGTAAGTTTACACTGGAAATCCCGCCTTTTAAAATGTACCTTACCCTCTCTCTAGCTGCCTTCCCACTAACCTTCACATGGAATCCTATAAACTGCGACCAACTCAATCGAAGTAAACTGTGAAATATCTTGCCTCTTTGTTCCTCCCAGAAATGATGACCCTAAACAAGCCTGCCCTATCGCCACCTGAATTAAAAATGAAGAAATTAATCTTTCAACATTTTCATACAAATTAGATTTTTTGAAATAGGCCATCCATCATCCACACACCAATCACCGTTCACACCACACACCCTGTAAAGCATTTTGAATCCAGTATAAATTTTGAGAGAGTGACTCAATGACTCATCCAATACGTTTATCTACATCTTGACATGAGATTCTCCAATGCAGCCTTGGTGTTCTTAAAACTTCGGTTGGAACTTTTAGCTTTTAGTTGCAGAGAGCAATAAGTGACCCTTTGTAGAATTTCTCTCTTGATGTATTTCGTCAGGTACTCCGAATTGTCTTCCATTTTACTCTCGTTCGGTTGTAGCAATCTGTCGTCACTCTGAAAGAAAATTGACCGTGACATGATTGACTCATTGCTTGCGAAAATAAAGTACAATGCCCTTAACAGTACAATAATCTAAAACAACTATTTATAACCTAACCCAAAATATTTTTATTAGGGGTTACGTTTTAGGATTTAATGAAAATATCTTACGTTAAAATGTTCAGATGAAAAGATATTGGATGTAAATTTCTTATTATCTTTCAGTACAGATATTACGATAATTAACTCCTGTAATTAAAATACGTCAGAAGAAGTATTGAGATTTCAAGGTTACAGACGTCCGAAATTGCAAATCTTTCAGTGAATATGTTAAAATGTTAAAATCGTGTAATAATACTTCGGAATATTTTACCTAATGTATTGGAACATAATCTCAGATGTTAACACCACCATTTATTACACAATTTATTTCTTTAAAAGTCGTGATTGTCACATAGCCTAATATATCGTCACACCTTTATTTTGCATTGCAGGGCGTAGAAAGCACCTTTGCTATATAGTGATGAAAAGTACGGTACATGCATCCTTTTATCAGTATGCTAACCTTTGCTCTAGATTCAGCAAATGCTTCTAATCTTTCCTTGTGACTACTCCATACTTCATTTGCATTACCGACATTATTCTTCAGTATCATTGGTTTCAGTTCTCCTTCACACACCTGGCCATGAATAAATTATAAAAGAGGAGGATCAGGAACACATAGATGGCTTTTAGGTAAATATAATACCCGTTGGACCGCTGTTTTTATAGTTATCATACCATGGTGTATGCATGTAGAAATATAATGGGTGATTGTAATGAAAGGATTAGGCAGGATTAGGAACACCACCATGGTCTTGAGGTATATAGAGTATACGCACTGGACCGCTTGTGCTTTAGTCCTATATGGTGATTGTAATGAAATCTGCAATGCAAACTGAAATGCACAGTAGTTTGGAAACATATTAGATTTGTTTTTCCTCATTTCTGTTATTATTTTATATCGTATTTTGTTTGTTCTTATTAGTTCTGAAAGGTTAACCATTAGGTCCAATATACAAACGATAGTAACGTATTAAATCTTTTAATAATAATTCACTTCAAATTAGCACCGTGACAAGGCAATTTTCATTACGCCACACGTTCTTCCTTTAAAAAAGGTATAATGAGATAAGTACAATGAAAAGCATAATAATCCATCTATATAATGCTTACATAAAAAATGAGAATGAAATAACCAAGAAAGAGATGAAAAGCACTCAATAAACCAGATAATGTGTACAATACTACTTTAAGTCTATGTACCATGTTAAACAGATCACACTACTAGTTGTTAATCACACCCCAGTGCGTTATTGTGTAAGTGGGGCCTATTCTCCTCACCAATAGTCCGATCCCGTTTCAAACGCGAGATGTTCTAAAATGTATTTCCATGAAAGTACTACGCCTGTCAATTGAAAACCGGAAACAATGTGGAAGGTAGGGGAAGACCCTGCTTGAAAAGTATTTTATTTGCTCCTTCATGCTCTTGACGTTAAACAATATGTACATTGAATTTTAGAAATGAATAACAAAAGAAGTAATTAACAGTATGACGGAGTATTCTGATTCATAACTGGCTTTTTAAATAATGCGGCAACAGTTTTGTGACGGACCTTTTGCACTTATGCAAACATTACCTCTTTTTTCCGTTTAGAATGTCAAATCCATTTTCTAAATAATTCTAAAGATACTTGTAGTTTAAACAAAAGGAAACCTGCAACATATTGATCATGAATTTAAATAATTGCTTATTCACTTTAAAGAGTTTTGTTAACAGACTGAAGTTACTTCACAAAAATGGTTATACCTGCTTCGCTTTCGTTAACGCATCAGCTATATCCATAGACACGTGGTACTTTTTGGAAAAGTAATCTGTTTCGCATAGCAGCTGAGTGAGATCGTTGTATGTATTGTTGATTGCCTGGAATTAACAAAGTCATTGAGAGGAAAAACGTCATTATTGTGTAAGACGCAAGTTTTTTGATAGGATAGGGTGGAAAGTTTCATTTTTATAAACCAATCAGCTTCTTTGAATCTGGCCACACCCCTTGTTACAGAAGGGAAATTTTAGACCCCCCTTTTAATAGTGACACAGGATAATAAAAGATCAGGTCAAATATCACTTATCCACACAACCCAAACTTATTTCAAACCCTATCCATGAATTTGAAACAAAATAATTTTCATTATTTTTTGTGGAAGCAATTTTCCCCTGGCTATCCTAAAAAGGGTTAAACTTGAAAGAAAGAGTGGAGGACAACTGAGGAGAGATCCTCTCCCCATTTCTTAATTGCGGTAGTGTTTAAATTGGAGAACATCATCTTCTATTGGTAAAATAGAGGCAAAATGTTAAAAGCCACTTTATTAAAGACTCGTAATTTATGTTTTTCATGATGAAAAGTTATCCATCATAGCTATTTCAATTGTACTAAAGATGTGCAAAGTCTTAGTTAGACATTAAACCATTGAGATGTGAGTAAAATTCATCAGTTACAACCAGTGCTTACGAATTTCACGAAGCAACCAAATAAGACTTTAAATTTAAAACTTAAATTTAAAAACGATTCAATTTGTCTGAAAGAGAGTAATCACTGGCCTTGCCAAGGGGACAAGGGTTGGGGCACGTGATCCCAATCAAATATCCACAGGAAAACTACTTTTACTTGAAAGCGCATTAAAGTGATTCAAACGGCTGGCAACTGGGAATGCCAGTTCCGGTGTTTTGACAGGTGTTTTGGGGGGTGTTTTTTGGTCACCACATTCTCGGTGACATTCTCGGTAATAACACCTCAATGAATAAATATCCTCAAAAAGATTTTAAAACATGCATTTGCAGATTATATTTGGAAAAGTTACTGCTTAGTTGAAGTCTTCAAGTGGGGCAATGCGCACTGTTCAAGTACTTCACGTGCCTGCTAAAATCATCTTCGACTAAAAACGGGTAGTCCTATGTCTCGCTCGGCATGATGCACAGCGTGGGAACCATGATAGGGGAAGGGCAAACATTCATTCTACATTGGTTGCCTAAATTAAGGGCTCTTCTACTTTCAGACGTCGGTTGCACCATGGAGCTATACAAACTGAGTCTGAGGGCAAGACTTTCGTCATTCCGATTGACTAAAGCTTTTTCGTACACCACACGTATTCAAGCTTGCTACTTACCTCTCCGTTAATCAAGTCTTTTATTTCTTGCATTTTTTCATTAGGAAGGATTTCAACGAGCTGCCGGACTGACAAGCGGAATGTTGTAACATTTTCTTTATAAAATGTTTGTTTTTCCTACAAGAAAATTAAAGGTATGTTTGTAAGTGTTATCATTTCAACGTTCACTCAAAAATACAGCATTTCAACCAACTTACAGTAACCCTAAAAGTCAGTTTGTTGTACAGACCCCTAGCCAGATACATACTTAGTAGACGGAGACAGATTCACATTGGATGAAATATTTTTTCGAGGGGAGATGCATCAGAATGATTAAGGGAAAAGTTTTCCGGGCATTAATGTCATGATGGGAGCTTGGAGGAAGGGATTTCCGGGATGGGGACCGTTGTTGACATTATTCGGGGGAGGGAGGGCTTATATAGTAATGTTCTAACGGCGATATTTGTCTAAGGGAGGGGCCGTTACCTCCGTTCTTTGAACAGTCACTATGTCTATACATGACTGATTCATTTCATTTCATTCATTTCATGTGTGTTTTATTCTTGGTAAGATTGCAAATTATCTCAACTCTTACAATTGCAACGCATTTCCGACTAGTCAACCTTTAGCCCCCCCCCCCAACAGTCTGTAGCTCCTCCCTCAGTCTGCACTACACTATACATCGCTCCTTCTGTACATATTAACCTAGGTAATAGCCTGTGGGTGTTTAACCGGTGAGTATGCAAGTCTGACCCTAACTAATTGAACTCAGAATATTCTCTTCATGTTCTCTGTATCTTGGGGAAGTTTTAACTACCCTACATCTTCTGAATTAATCAAACTTTGATGTCAACCAAACAACAGTTACCAATTGAAAATTTAATACTCTCTAAAAAAAGTGTAGTTAGGATAATGAGTATCTAAAGTATCTGTACTCAGGGTAACCCTTCCGTGAGGTGACCCTGCCATGTTCATACAAGTCGACGTCAGCATACAGCAGTAATTTTGACTTAAAATGAGTGTGGAGCATCCAACCGACGCATGTAAAATCATCACAGCTCTGGTTTTATTGGTCATCTTGAGATCAGTGCTATTACTTTTTCTAATGTCCTCCCGACCCTCTGGCAAAGGGCTGTTCGGCGAAACCAAACCTTTCACTGCTTCCCGAAGAAGCTATTACGTCCACTTAAGGACAACACTTGACCAACCTCAAGGCCTTGAGACCAGTTTCATTATTGGTCTGTCATGTATGGCTCCATTCCAGACTGGCTAAAAAGAACATTTGCTACACATGATCTTAACCAAAAGGCCTGAAAGCGATCTTTTTAGATCCCTGGTATTCCGTCACACTTGCTGTATCTACCTGTAGTGTCGAGTCAGTACTGATACCGATACCTATGCCCTATAACTTTTGTTATTCTCAACAGGCCTATCCCGAATATTTTCAAAGTTATAATGCTAAAGCAAGGCATTCAAACAGTTTTGAAGCGTATGCAGTTGTCATTTTATTAGCTAAACATCTCGGTTAGAATCAAATTTAAAAAAATTTAAGTTGTTTTGATCAAAAACGAAAGTATATTCCGTTAGTGCTCCCCCATTGGCTTAGCATTCAAAATCATATTAAAATTCATATAAAATGAGTGTTCTCGTTCCTGACTGGCGGACCAAACTTTTTTGGTTCATGAAGCCACTTTTGTCGCTATGTGGTCCCTAAAGTTCGAGGTGTATGAACAAGGCGGGGGGGGGGGGGGGGGGTACCTTTACTAGAGCATCTGAGACTGTGAACTTTTGAAGATAGGCTAAACTTGGAAGTTGCCCTGTTTCATATTTCGCATGAAAAAGACCGATGTTCAAGTCATTGGCGTAGCCACGGGGAGGGTTTGGGGGTTAAAACTCCCCATGACCCAACCTTGCAATGCAAAAAACACCTGAAATAGCGGGTTTTCTCTCTACCCCTAGACTTTTCCCACATACCGTGCCTGCAACCCTCCCCCATGACACCAAAAAACTCTCCATGACACCATCCTGGCTATGTTTTCGATAATTGGAATTCCTTGTCTCCTTCAATGCGGGGAACATGTTGAAAACGATGTATGACTTCATCTACTTACGGACTCCTATTTATTCCGTTGATTACCAATGGGATTATAGACTATCATGCAATACTACTCGCACAATTCTGTCAAGAGTGGCTTCAAATGTTCATTATGAACCACAGTAAAATATAATGTACGGAAGGCTTCAATTACGCCTCGGACGTTGACGTAAAGAGGTCATATAATTCGTCGGACACATGGAATTGTGGGAAATAGGTGAAACACAAGTCGAACTTAACACGCATTGAATGTTTCCCTACTAATGTGAAATACATGCCTAACACGAAAGTATGGCCTTATGTCTATATTGTACAATCAAACGGGGAGGGGGGGGGGGTAACACTATAAAAAATGTCTGTACATTTACAGAAAATAAAATACAGAAAAACAAAAGAATACATGAAAGTGCTGTCAACTCATTAACAGTACTTTTTATGCGTTCTTTTTGTATTTCTTTATTTTTTCTTCTGTAATTGTACAAAAATTCTGTAACATTACAGACATTTTTTACAGTGTAGGTTACATTCTCTCCACTCACTTCTGTCACATTTGAAAAGAGAATGCGGTTGTTAATACAATCAACTCCCTCAATGTCAAGGTTAACTTCTTAAAAAAAAAAAAGATAATTGAACTAAGTGGACGTTACAGAGTTCACACAGAAATAATCTTACAGTCCGCAGTTTCGTAAATATTCTCGACAGTAGACGTCAGCATGTTCCAACTGACAAAATAAAAGAGAACGCATACAAAGTGGTCGGTTTTACCTAGATAGTGATGGACTGTCCCATCGGAACGAGGTACCCTTTAGGGTGACAAGAAACCGCCTCTGTTTAATGCAGTATATGTGAAAATGAATGACTAGTGAACTCGCCTGCAAATCATGTGACAATTTCAACCGAGACGGTTTGATGAAATGAACATGACCGTGAGAGATTCTTTCTCTCGGGAGGAAGTGACTTTTCCCCTACCCCCAGATCCCACCCCAGGGCATAATCTCTGGCCGACTGAGGTACTGAAGTATGTCCGATTCAGCAAGGTTTTTGCCACCCAGCCAGCCGTCCCGCACGGCCATGAAAATAGACGAGTTTTACTCACCACTAAGAGGTTTCTCACAAGTTTCATTTGCTGTTCAGTCTGTGGTGACATTTCACGTAATTTTTCGACAGCCATGATGTAACGTGGAAACTGCTCCATTAAGTCATCCTGAGATATAAAAGTTATTTTGGTAAAAACCTTACACTTTCCCTTTTCTGCAATTACATAATGTTGTCTAATGAATAATAACAGTAAGGGTTGAGTGTTGTTATTGTGTAGCCTGTGTTCAAGTAAAAACTGAAAAAGGAAAATGTTTAAATACCTGTTGCTTAGAAATATCCTTTACGGTACTACTTGGAATATTTCTCGGATCCGTTGTGAGATTATTTACCTTTTCACTGAACTGATGAAAAAGTAAAACGAACAAATAGTATGTTACATTTAACAGTGTTTTTTTAATTTGAACTAAGATTACATCTCACTTGCGTTATCAAACACTGGATAAATTTCCATTTGTTAGTACTTCTGAGCCGATTTGAAGTAATTTAACTTGCCAGTTTTGCATCATTGAATAACATTTTAAGGATCAAAATTGTATGATTCGAAGCAAGGACGTTCCAGCAAGCGTGGAAATTTTCAATTCGTTCCTAACCACGAGTTAACCCAAAGAAAAATGTGTCATACGGTGTCAGCTAGATAAAAGATATAACCATCAAATAATTGAAGTTTGGCTTCGAATAAGGTCCTCACCCTTAATCGCCTGTTACGACTGACTGATGGTGTGGGGAATGCCATACGCATATCCTACGATGCCCATCTCACACCCACATCCCAATCTCACACGGGGCTTTCTCCTAACTGAACCATTCCCTTCCCGTGTAAGATGTATATTGAAGAGTACAATAATAACTTGACGGAGGTCAAACAGTTGAGCTTATACATTTTGAATGTCTTGGATACGTGACATTCAACCGCCATATTGTTTGAGGATATCAGAGTATTTCATTTGACTTTAACTCCTTTTCAAATCTTTGTGTGTGCGTACTATAATGCACTCATCAACTGTAAGATGAACCTCCTGAACCTCGGACAAGGTCGGTCAATGTTTGCTAGGATCGCTAAACATCTTTGCACATTGACGTTTGTCCTCTTTTACACATTTAATACAAAGTTTCATTTCATTTTTGAGGAATATGAGGCATCGATGCCTCACCTATTAAGTTATTTTAACCTATAATTTGGAGAACTTTGATACATGTGCCCCGGCGTCCCATCTTGGACGACATGATGCATGTATGACTTATCACTGCCCTGGTTCAGAGGGTGGGTCTTACAAGAGATAAGTACATCAAATTCAGTGAACAATTACATTGCGTCCATCTTCACAACAACTAACCACAGTCCTCAGGGGCGCGGTCAGATATCTTCACTGTAAATACAAATAAGTCAAAGTGATGTCTGAATTTACTAACCATGTAAGTCACTCCTCTTTGACGAATTTGTGATGACATCTGACTAAATTCGCGGTAATGGACTAAGAAATATTAGTCAAAACTTAGTCAAGGAGGCCAAATATTGCCCCTAAATATTTGGGTTAGAAACTAGTCAACACTGTTGACTAACGTGATTAGTTAGTTCAGGCACGGTTTGACTAATTTATGTTTACAAGTTTTGGAACGTGCCATTCATTTCAACTAGTTGGATACATTTTGTTTCCATGTATATTTATTAAATCTAAACAACCAAACTCGTCCAAAAAAAGAAATAATTCCTGTTTATGGTAACGCTGATATCATATTATATGGCGTTGAAACTATTGCGTTTTAGTAGGACAGACTTGATGAAAAGGAATGAAAGAGGAATTAACTATATAACAAAAACCATATTGTAGTTTGAAAGTAATTTTTGACGAAAGAAGAGAATGTCCAAATCTGAAAAAAAAAATCAAGACTGACCTGTGGTAGAAGGGTCTGAATGGTCTTTTTCATCTCTTGGGTTCTTCTATGAATATTCAAAACTGTGTTTTCGCAATTTTCGTAATCGGTTGCTATGGTAACCATCATTTGCTGGTATAACTTTTCTTGGAGTATTTCGAGCTTTTCTTGGCAATTGAAGCATATCCTGAGATAAAGTTTCACGGCGGGTTCTCTTACTGGACACTGTTATTAAAGATATCGAGTAAAAACTTCTACTTACAGATAACCAATATTGTCTGGATTTGTTTCTAAAGCAGTTCACCAATTAGTCGATATTATGAATCAACTGCGAGGGAAGGCTCAGTGCGCGGTCTTTTTTGTCACAAATTAGTTCCCTTGCTCCAAGGAGGGGCGCAATTCGATTTACTTTCAGTACCGTATATTAGGAATATACTTCTCTGTTTACTTTGTACGTCGAACGTCACCACGATACTCCTCAAACTACGGTCCTTTAATATTATCACCTAGTTATTAATTTGTTATATCTGTAGCGATTCTCTTAAATAATTCAGAGGAAGAGCGTTTTAATTAAACATAATTACACACAAGTTCAAGCTCCCGAATACCAGCAATCTCTCAAGTTGGTCAAATGGGGTGTGCGCCTCATGCAAACTTAATTGTGTAACCCGAATTTATATAACCCGAATTTATACCCGAATTTATTTTTTGAAATGTAGATTTTAAATAATCTGCGTTGTTCGTGCAATTACGTCATCCGCAAAACTTAACATGAACGAACAAGTTCATGCACAAACTCTGTCAATTAATACCAACCAGTGACTTTACTATGAACTATTCTATTGGTTTGTGGTGTTAACATGAGATGACGCAACTTATTCCTTTTCCCAATTTCTTGATAAATTATGATATTGCAGCATAACTTACACCGACTATTTGAATCATCTTCCACAAGGGATTTATGTCGCCAGAATGTTCTGACGTGTCTTGGTCGGGAAGATAGAGCATAAAATTTTTGCTGGAATCCTGGGAGCAGACTCGACGTCCGCAGAGTCTGCAGTTGTGAATCGCATCCAATCGTCCAGAATTGCATAACTGACATTTTGCCCCTTCCTGAAAAATTTAAGACGGTATTAAAACAATGGAAGTTGTGTTAAATTTGATATGAGTCGATGATTACTTAAAAACAAGCGTAAAATAACAAGAGGTAGCCAGATGTGAGGTATGAAATTCCTCAAGGTTACCCTTCTTGAGACAGATTGTTTACAAGCGGTTTAAACATGCGGATACCAAAGCAGACCATTGGAGAGTCTTACCAATTGACGAGGAAGAGAGAAAACTTGGACAATCTCATGAATGACTGCTCTCGTCACATCTCTGAGATAAATAATTGGCGTGAGTGATAATTATATACAGCAAAATTGAATTTCTTTGATAATATATTGAATATTATCATTACTTCATAAGTATACATACCTCTGATTCCGGGTCTACCCACGTGGGTGCTTTTTGCCAATCAGGAACTTTTGTTGACACTTTGCTGAGATCAAGAACAGTACTGAAATCCTTGTCCTGAAGATATCTTCGATAACCCCCCACTAGTCGTTTGCTTTGACGAATGCAAGTCGCAGAGGTTGGAATGAATCTTCCAAAATAAAATGAAGACCATAAAAACTATCAATAGTGACATACAAGTGTTTTGCAACGTTCAAAATCGCTACTATGAAATGCTTACCCTTTTTTATCAGTTTTCAAATGAAATTTTTTCATTGTGTTTCCATATCCTATTCTTAAATGAGCTATGACACACCTTGCATTGGAAAATTGTGCATAATAGACGTCCATTCTTCTCTACTATTTTGTATTGTGAATATTTCAGTACGATGAAGAACCATTACTGAGAAGTATATGTCATGTGCCTTTCAGCGATATTCACCTTTAATTATCGTTTGCATATTTAAGCCTACCTAAATTCTTTAATATCCATTTCTTCATCCCGACCGTGTATAGTAAAACTTTTACGATACTTCTTAAAATCTTCTGTGTGACTGCTAGTGGAGCCCAAGGTAGGTATAACGGTCTGAGGACGGTAACACTCTGAACACACCTGCAAGGAAGACAAGGTATGACAACTTCATTCAAACTGATTGGAAATTAACAAAAATCATCTTTGATTTATGTGGAATCCTTCATATAATTCGTGGAAGTAGTGTAAGAAGACCTCGGTGGGAACACTGAACCTTCCATTTTGAGTACTGATTGAAATTTAGTTCACTACCTGTATAGCTGTATATTGTAGCCCAGTCTAGGGCATGTCTCTAATATATCCTTTCTACCACTATAGAAAAATTCCGCGCTCTGCGCACCCGTTTTAAACATCTTTTTTTTGAACGGTATATAGTAAGTGACCTATATTAAGTGATTTATATAAACATGATTTTAGGGAAACATGAAACTGAATATGCAAAGTTCTATCCTCTACCTTTCAGCCTGAAAAGTTCACTTCAGACAATTTTAAGTAAAAATTGTTCATGTATTTTATTAACAATTTCAGTTGTTCCAATACACTACCCCCTCCCTTCTACATTGGGTAGGATTTTCCCAATCTAGATTTTTTTCAGTTGCTTAAAGGGATCTAATGCATACTGACTTCTAATTTGAGAAACGTTCATAATTGCAGCTGCGAAGAAACACCTTAATTGAATAACCGGAAATCGTTGCTCATTTTCAACAATTTTATATCCTTAAAACACCACTGTGGTAATTTTCAGTCCAGCCATTCCACTCGTAATAGCCTGCATGATCCTTAAAAATGAAATTGAAAGGGGAGAAACGAACAATGTGTCAATAATCATGGAAAACCAATCAAGACTTCTTCAACTTTTCGTCGACGAATAACTTCAAAAGTAACGTAATTATCCCACATTACGATATTGTCCTCACGTTATGCACTGGAAGACTCTCTCATCCAAGTGTAAATAAAATAAAATCACCTTCAACTTTACAAAAGCCGCATTGCAATTTCATATCTTACTTGATATTCTTTTCCAAAGGGATCATATTGAGCAAATGTGTTTAGTTTCCTTGTATGTTGCAGACACTTTTTGCAAAAAACACGACCACACCTGCAGAGAAATAATTCGGTAGGAGAAATTGTACCATAAATATAATTACAAAAGATCGAACTAATGAAGAAAAGAACTGTTTGAAGTGAAGTACAAAATTATTTCTGATAATTAATAAATTATATTTCTGTATTCAAAAGAAATACTGAAGCTACGTTATGTCCTATAGCAATATTGAATGACATCTTGTATAAAATAGCCCAATCTTGCAATTGCGGAAATTGTCCTCAATCTATGTGGTAAACAAATTTATCTATGTTTAACGTGTGACAAAGATTAGGTGCAAGGGTGGTGTTTCAGTTGATGCGAAGCCACATTTGTAGTAATAATTCTTAACCGAAAGTTTCTTCGTTTACGGCACAGTTTCAAACCAATTGGTTTAAGTCGAGCCGTCCACGGCTTTTTTTCATCTGTGACTCACTGGCTCTTTCACCTACTCCATTGCTTATTTTGAGCACGAAGCACAATGACAGTAGGTTTCATTTTTTTAAGTATTTGGCCTGATCCAGCCAGGACTCGAACTCTCGACGTCCGAACCAGAAGCAGCTTTACGTGACAGTCTATGTACAGTCGTAAATCGGGGGCAAGGCTTCTGTTTTCTGTTTGCAAGAATGACGATTTGTGTTTGACACCGTGGACACATTGGGGATGGGAGAAGGAAGATCCCTCAAATTGCTACAATACTCATCTTACAAAGGAACGTATAAAACCTACGTTGATGTATTTATAGAGTGTTTTTCAGTGGACGTCATAATTTGGCTAGCCATGCCCTCTATAGGGCAAGACCCATCAAAAGTGGCGTCGGCCGTCAGATGCTTCTCGGCGGCTATAACAATAAGCACTACATTACAGTTTATGCCAGGCAGTAAAGAAAGGGGTGGAGTTAGGGAAATCAGTAAAAACACCCTCTGTTGGTTTATGAACAATTCACGCAGTACTAGAAATTCTGTTGGATTTTAAGTTTTCAGTCCCCTTATCAATGACAACACCTTCTAATAGTATTCACCTTTACCATATATTTTCATACCTTTGGCGAAATCATAACGAAATTGGCCACGGAGGTAACCAAGCTACGTTTGCTTAATATCAAACTTTGAGTTGAATTCAAATTACTGATCCTCCCACGATGCAAATTGATTTTCGCACCATGATAGACACACATCATTTTGTCTTAAAGAATTGTCCTATACTTCAAGTAATCAATCCTTGTGGAAAGGTACGGAATAGTTATGTCCATTATCTGATTTATATCAATAACATAACTTTTAGAATTTGTTCATTGACAAAACTGATATTTTGTGCATTGAAAGAGACTAGGGACAGGTATGTTCATGCAAATTACTTACTTTCTACAATGGTCTGGTTTGTTCTTCTTCTTTAAGTTCTTTTTGGACCTCTCTGAAAATGACCTCTCACAACCTGGACAAGTTTTGTGTTGTTTTTCGTCAGCCCAGTGACTGGTCATTATGGATTCTACAGTCCCGATGAAAATTCATGATCAACATTAAGAAGTAATAAAAGTAAATCATTTTCTAAGAAAGCAAGGAAACATCTTATAAAATCAGTAACATGTTAACAGGTCAGATGTTTTTGTGGTATTCAGTTTAACCACACATTACCCTGTGTATCAAGTACAACGGCCCTGAGGTTCCGCTGAGTAGGTATCAACTCCGACTGATTCCAGCTCAGACCCTTTCACCCAATCGTCTCTCACCTGCGAAATCGCTACTTGACCAAGGTGTGGACTACCAGCGAAAGACAATATGTTACACTTATATTCTTGTGATAAGAACATCTTACAAATAAATTTACAAGAACTATGCTTCAAAGCGGCAACCAGAGTTTTTTTTACAAGTTTTTCATGACTTAAATCCTGACCACAATTATACGCCCAGTTAAAACTAACACAAATGATATGTCATCATGCATGATTGCGACGTTGTGATTAACCACCGTATGAGTGAGATTGCCTAGTCTTGCGTCTGTGTGAATTTTGTTACCCAAACAAAATTACAAAATGTTCATTCAACAGTAACTAATTAGCCTTTCTCACTTGAGAGACCTGTTTCATATCGGTTGATTTTTGTAAAAAAAAAAAAAAAAAAAAAAAAAAAAACCAATTAGAAGAGGAAAAACCCGACGTACTGAAAAAGAGCTTAATTGATATTCGCTGTCAACCTCTGGTTGTCCATGTAAGTTCAAAATATAGACGAATCTGGACAGCAAGTGATGGTGTGATTTCAGTCGGCCATAAGTGGTATCTATCACGTTTCGTAGGCGGCGAAAGATGTTTTAATTGGGCCTCCATGATTGGGGGAACACGTTTTCGGCAGCCGACATAGTGGTGACGCCGTAAGGCGTTCGGTTTTGCCCGAAGCATAAAGCCCCATCGGCGTGGGGTCCAGGGGCAAAGCCCTGGTAGGAGTCCAGGGCAGTGGCATAGCTAGGATATGTTGTGGTGGGTCAATGGGGGCTGGATACTTTGTAGGGGGTGGCTAGAGTTTACTATCTAAGCGTTGCGCCGCCATTGGTTGGCGCGGAGCGTACAAAGAAAATTTCGGATTTTAAAACCTCCCAGATGGCTGGAAATGGCATTTGCCAGGTTAAATTGTCCACTGTTAAAAAAGTTCACTTGAAACTTAGATTCTGCAATGAAGCGGTCTTAGTGTAGCACCACCAAAAGTTGGGGCGAAACGTACAGAAAATTTTGAAAGATCTGACCCTTCAAACAGTCAAAACTGTCATTTCCTATGCTTATAGGGATCTTTCGCTAATTCGAGGTTCTGTTTTCACAAAAAATGTTCACTTGAAACTAAAATGCTATTTGGAAGACTATTTGGGCGGAGCTTCACCACTGGTTGGCGCGAAGTGATCACAAAATCTTGAAAAATCGAACCCCTCAGACAGTCGAAAATGACATTTCCAAGGCTTATAGCGGGATACAAGCAGTCTCTATTTGATAAGAAATTACCAGATAAAATGTATCACTACCACTGGAGGAATGAAGTAGATGATTTTTTTCTATTAGTAACACTTATTGACAGAATTGTTACGTTACAAGGTGTGTTGAAATGAATTTTTCAAGCAGACTTACGGAAGACATTCTCACCTGGCATCCTTAAAGTATCGAGAACAAAATTACCCGATTTTCATAACCATTGCCCGTATTTGGCTCTAGCGCAGGACAGATGGCAAACTTTTGGGCATCTGAACCCTTTCCTGTCTATCCGTTGAATTAGTTTGGCAATTGAAAACGTCCCAGCATTTTTTATCCTTTCTCCGAATATTCGACAATTTCGGGCAAATTTTTGCAAGACTGCAGTGTGAAGTTTGGGTGATGAAAACCTTTTTTCACATCCTACCCAAATGTGTCGCAGATCTTTTTTGTTTTCCGTGAAAATTGTACTTTATATATAGCGTCTTCTGTTTTTTGGCAGAGATTTGAAGCAATCAAAATAATCGGCCATTTCGGGTATTGTGTTACACAAGATTTAAAAGCAGTCTCAAGAATAACTGTTTCTTTTAAGCAACAGGCGTCCCAAATGTGAGGCGATTTTATCCCTTTAATTTTTTGTAACTATGTTACCCTTACTATGATACTTTTCCATTGTCGGGCAAATGCTTGAAAGAATTTGGATATTTGACGATTTCGGGCTTTGAGTAATGATTATTTGTGCATTAACGGTCACAAATAATAGCTCTTCGAACTGCCTGAAGGTATAGCGACTTTTGGAATCTTGACATGGTTGTTAATGAAAAATTTATTGCGACTATATGACGTTTCTTTTCTTTTTCCCGGTATATCTTTTTGAGATTTCGGCCACATTCTGATATACCATCTCATTTTTTCAAAATTAAAGAACTGTCCGAATTATTTCCAAATTCCTGCCCGAATTTAGATTTTGCGGAAATTTGGGGCAGTTTTCCCCCTACCCCATCTCGTGCGCTACTGGGTATTCCACTTCAGCTAGTAAGAGAGCTAAGTGAGGTCCTGTGAGGTAATAGTGGTAAGGCAGTACGGTTGCGACCCTTGAGACTGCATTGACCCAAAATGGGTTTGGTGGTTGCACTGGCCAATGACTGGCAGCAACGGCCGTGCAAATTCCTTCCAACCATAATAGACCCAAATGTTCTACCCACCAAACCAAGTGTGATTTTGTAACGATTTTGTGCATCCCCAGGTATTGAAAAATTCCTACAGGAGGTGGAAAAACGCCAGATGCTAAAAGCGCACTTTAATCCACACCAAGGTAGCCAATTTTAGCCACTCCAAATCTGTTAGAAAATCATCCATCCATAAACCCGACGAGTGAAAAGTCAAGAGATTCCGAAGATATAAAGCTTGTCACAGTCTACTTGAATTTATTCCGAAATTCAGAGTGAGGCACAATTGCAGAATATCCTGCAACTGTTTGAAGGGCGAAGATAAACTCTCCTACAGGTTATCGTTAATGTTGGGTCCAGAGGGCGAAGTCCGCGGAAGCTTTGCAACTTTTGCATTCTGAAAAGTGATATTTGAGCCAAAGAATAGCCGAAATGTAATAAAAGCAATCTAAATTTGTTTAATTATTTTTGAAAAAATTATTTAGCGTCATTCAGTTATTGGTGGGCATGCCCCCCATCTCATAAAAAATTATTGGGGCGAGGGGTTGCCAGCCCCCCCCCCCGCTCCCGCCGCCTATGCTTTTTAATCTTACAATCCCCTTGCTTACCTGTATATAATGGATGGTTGTACACTAAATTGCATCTTGATTCCTTCAGTTTTACTGGATATAAGGGTTTGAAATCATTTACACAATAAATGAAGACGATTTAAGGCTGATGGACCCCATTAATGGCTGCCTACGGTCACTAAACACACAAGCGCTGATCGGATTCGTCTATACTTATGTTTACCTTGCCGACCATCCTGTTCGATGGTTTTTTTAAAGTCGACGCCATCAGATAATGAATGAAGAGCATTATCAACGAAGCTGTTCAGTTTTTCTTGAGCGTCTACCCATTCCTTGTTTAATTTCTTTGTATCGCGCTGTAACTTGTAGTGCGTTGCTCTCTCCTGGCTTACATCAGTGGGGGCAATATTCAACTTCTCTGGTATCTCTGGCTTTGCGATTTCGTTCGAATTCTCTACATGTGTAACAGAAACAAACCAAAATCATAATTATGGGGAAAAATTATTAGATAGCAAGAGGTTATTGGTCTGTAATTGTAGAGGGTTTGGCCTTTTTGAGGGAAGAGCGGACGTTTCTTTGCAAGATAGGATATTTGGGTAGTACATGGAATCGTAAAGATTTTATCAAAACTATCAATTCCTGCAATGAATTGTAAGATAGACTTACAGAGAAGCTTGTATGAAAGTAAGCACAAACAGGTGAGGTAGATATCGACTTTTTACGTGTTTGTCAGTTTTACCAAAACGAGAGTTCCCTAGCTCTTACATATGTAATGGAAGGTGGGGGTATTATATTCAGGTGGACATCAGCCTTGTGCTAATGACGTATAGCCTAGTTATTTAAATCAGAGTGTTGTGACGGAGCTGCCAACTCTCTACGTAAACCATCAAAGAGATAACATATATAATCACGTAGAACCATGTAGAGATTAAAAAACATTCTCATAGATTGAAATTCGGTCACGAACAAAATAAACCAAAGGGAAAGTATAAAAATTAAGAGGGGGAGAAAAAGAGATGGGGAAATGGGTACAGTGAAAAGCGCAAAAGTTTTAGTAAGTAAAGTTATATCTTAAAACTTACCATCTTTAGCCATGTTTTCAGGTTTTTTCGTTGCCGAAATATCATCAGTTTCTGTGCAAAAAGTTTATGGAGATATCCATTATTTTAAAGGAAATTTCAGAGGTTATGATGATAGCAATTTGTTTAAATAGGGAAAATTGATTAAAAGGTCTATGATTTTTTTTTTTCACTTTTAGTTTCATTTTTATAGCTCTGAGATGCCTTCAGAGAGGTGTTCTCCATGGCTACTTTTCTGAATAAGGGGCCCAATTTATGACATTTTTGATAAAAATTGGATATTGCATTAAAAAGGAAAAGCACCAGAAGTATAGTTATGGTATATCTTTAGTTATGTCAACTAAAGATATACCATCACTCCTCAGTACATACACTGCAGTTACTTTTAGAGCCTAATTGCATAACAAAAATAAAAATATTGTATTAAAATGACATTTTGCAGGTTTTGTGTTTCACGTGCATGTAAACGGGACACCAAAGCCAATTTTTAGAATTCTATGCCATATATCATGCAGCTGATGGGATGCATGTCCTTCCAAGCTCATATGTTATTCATTACCATTGGTACACTTAAATCAGTTGCAAAAATTATGTGCATTTTGGTTATTGCGAGTTTTATGATCTTTTGTATGACGAGACATCATTTTGGTGTCCCGGGTAGAAAATATTTACACGTGGAACTCAAGACTTTTCAAAAATTATATATGTTTTTAAGTCATTCATTCTTTTCCAAATCCAAAAACAAAATAGGTAGTGACAAGGTAAAATGTAGCAAAACAGAATTTTTTGCCACACATCTCTCAGTTTGTCATAAGCACACAACATGGGTCACGTGTAAACCGTAAAGTGGGACACCAAAATTTCGGTTTTTGTTCACTCGTGAAACCCATGAACTCTGCTCCAATGTAGTCGCTCGGCTAAGCATTTTAATGGTCAAACTTGTTATGAGAAAATGACACAATGTACCTTCATTGTAATAATACCAAACACTAAATCAAGCATATGAGAGCTTTCCATACACTTCAAAACATAAAATACAGTGCCAGTTGATATTTTTTCATGTCCAAAGTTTGGTGTCCCATTTACACATGAAACAGGACAGTACAGTATATTGTAACATCAAATCCAAATGCAAAAAGTCAAACTGTTGAATTGTTTGTTGTTTGAAAGGTACCAACAGGTAGATGTATCTTCTGTTATTATCGGAAGATTAAATGTACGTCTTTACACAAAATCTGTTGTAAGAAAAGATCACAACGTTAATGGGACACCAAAAACGATTGGTACCCTTATTTAGAGAAAAGGTGTTAGAGTAGGTACAATACAACGTCAACCATATTTAACCGTTAATGTAGGAATGTGAAGTTCCTTGCCATTCATAAAGATGATGCTAATATTCTTGATGGGCGTTTATGAAATTTTTCACCTGCACAGTTATTTTGTGTATTTAAGTTATTGGATCCGTCGAGGTTCGAACTGGGCCTTCAAAGATTGAGTATCGAGGCAAAGTTAGACGATCCTACGAAGTATCCCAACTGAAGTAAATATGCTGCTTAATTATAGATCTCCATACTTCAAAATTCGGTCGTGCTTTTCTGAGAAGACGTAAAAGCTCTCCTATTGTAACAACCAACAGTGGAATATTAAGAACTTAACAGGTGAAACTCAGACCAGTGCTGTAAGAGGTAATTGTCTGGTAAACATGAAAACCTACATATTTTTATTCCTATCTTAAAGACCCGTTACTTATCATGCGAACCAAAAGAAGCTATGAAATGACTTCATTGCGTTGAGCGTCTTTCTATTTTGCCATCCAGGAGTGCATTGTACAACTAAGGTGCTTTCCTGCTCTCGCATCGGGAACACAGCGACTACGCATGACCAGTGCCATCCAGCATTCCAAATTGACACACACTGACCAGTCGTCACGTGCTTGAACTTCATACAACCTCTTTTTAAGGTTTCTACCCATTTGCATTGTTGAGGTTGAAAAATTTGCCCACCGTATTCTCTGACAGTCGTAAGAGGCCACTAAGGGGAGGGGGGCTTGAACGTTTGAACGATATTTTAAATCTGTCGTGAACTTGGACCGTAATTGAGTTTTTTATTTTGCTGACGCTGTATAACACACTCGCATTTGGTGTTTCGTTAATTACAGTCAAACTAACAAGTTTTATATTTACCCGCATCATCTGACAAAGTGGATTCCTCTATGATTGAACCATCATGATCTGCATTTCCTATACAGAAGAGAAATTATAATTTCTTTCAAAAAGAGGCTGAGTGAGAAATAGATTTCTAAACATTGATCATTAACACCCCTAAAGATAGAATAAGCAACAATGAATTAAATTAGGAAACAGACTGAATGAAATATTTCGGTAAGTTCAATTTTAGAAATAAAACGCATTTAAAACTATATTGGCCTATGTATCAGTGATATAATTTTCGATCTCCGTAACTTGATTAACTATAAATGAGGGAGGTGATAATACTTTGAACCAACAACGTACCATTAGCAGTGATATATCTGGGGTCATTTGTCAGGGGGCAAATGGACATATTTAGCGGGTGATAATTTCCCTTCCTCCCCCCCTTCGCAAAGACCTTACTTATTATTCAGAAGCCAAGGGTTATTGGAGTATTTTAAAAGAAACCTACGTGAGGCTAGGCGAAATGGGTATATAAGCATTTCAGTTTGGGGGTATGAGACTTTTTTGCCCGAAATATATAATTCTGTTCGGAAGACTATCTAAGCGGAGCGCCACTATCGATTGGCCTCCGAGGAAATTATGACAAATTGCGACCTGTCGGAAATGACCTTCACAGGCTTATGAATAGAATTTAAGCAGAAGTTACTTAGAGTTTTCATTTGCAACAACACTGATCCCTTAAATAAAAATGAGCAAATCAGCCTTCAAAATAAACAGAAAATAACACATAAAATGTACTACTACTATTGGCAAAATTTTTAGCATATGTATACCCCTGTACACTCCCGTCTTCAGGTATAATCTGGAAAAAAGGAATCTCTAAGAACATTTTTTCAAGTTTCCCTCGATTTTTTTACCATTTCATGCAAAGTGTTAACCAAGCCTATGAAGTGAGAAGGAATAATTGTTTTATTAGCTGCCGTCGTTTTGATTTTGCATTAAAATTTTACTGTGACTATAATGTGTTTAATCGGTTTGTTCAGTCAATTTTTTGAAAGGATTGGGGCACTCGAAGGAGTTGTCCGTGTAATAAAAAAACATGCCAGATTTTTTATAACTTAAAAATTGGCTGTCCGATTTTTTCCAGGCCCTTGCGTGAGATTCAAGTCCGACGAAAATAAGCTTAGTACAGTACCTTTCGCTTCGAAAAGTGTGCGACTATAACTACTGATTCTCTGGAGTAAGTTTTCAGTGCTATGCATACGGTATTATCTGTATGTTATATTACAGATAAAAACGGTGTGAATTACTTAAAACAACTGTTAGGAACTTTTTCCTGTTTTAATCTGGGGGACATTTATGCGAATTTCACATGAAACTTTCAAGTTTAAAAAAAGGGTCAGAACTCTTTTATTTGAAGCAGGCTCAGACGAATCCCACCTCTAAAGCTGAGCTAGCCGCACACTTATACGACTTTGCATAATGCAACTCAACTCGATCGTCGGATCTCTAACAGTCGTGTAATGTGCGTGAGTTTATGACTGCGATTGACAACTGCAAGGCAAGTTAAAGCCTAGGCCAAAGTCGCACCGACTTCATTCGGGAAGAACCAACATGCAGTTTCTTCCTGGCTGAAGTTGGTGCGACTTAAAACTGGTGTTAACATTGCCAATCACAGTCGTAGCGACGATCGAGCTGAGTTGCTGTGTGCAAAGTCGTGCAGTGTGCGGCTAGCTTAACAGTCTGGGACAAGTAAGACATTTCAAGGGAAAGTACACTGATCAATGTCGTATAGCTCGCCGGGAAAGTCCTTCAGTGGACGTATAGCTTCTTTGGGAAGCAGTTTAAGGTTTGGTTTCGCCGAACGGCCCTTTGCCAGATGGTCAGAGAACTTTAGAAAACGCAAAGGCCAAATGCGGAAAGGGAAACTTAAAGAACAGTTAGTTGTCACATGGACAAGTAACGACAAAAGGTTTTGTAGAAGCCTAGCGGAAGCTAAAAAATCTTTTCCCCTTGCATTCTTCTTCCTTTCCGTTTCTCTCCGTTTCTACCTCTCCTTTCCTCCATTCTTCCCTTTTTTAACCCGGTGGATTGAGCTGATTTCCCCTGTTGAACCAGGGAAGGGGACTCTTTTCCCCTTTCCCCAGGCAGATACGCTACTGACCGTTAGGTCAAATTTGTGGCGTATACTCACGGAGTGGCCTCGTAAGCAAGGTTTTTGGCTGAAAGAATATGTACGGAAACATAAGTCTATCTTGGCAATCCGTTTATCACATCCCAAGAGAAAATGTATAACACTCTGCACAAAGAGCACGTTAACCATATGGGTTTTCTGCTACGCGCGTATATACATCAATGCAGTATTTTCGCATTCAAAGCAGAATTAAGTTAAGCCAAATTACAGGAAGGTATAAATGTAATGATCGAGTCTGTCAAAATCAATTCACACCATACACCTCTTTAAAAAATCAAGAAACATTTAAGAGAGGTATTGGAGACTGCTGCCTCTCAGTTCGATGAATGATTTCTTCACACAGCATCGTAAAACGATGATGTAAGGAGGAGCAAGTTATCAGCTTATGTCCAATATATGTCCCAAAAATATTCGTCATATAGATGTAAAGCTTTTGTTGTTCAATTAATTCGTCAAAGAGAACTCATAAAAGCCTTACACCATTGAAATTAATTGTAGTGTTGACCACTAACACGTCTATTCATTTTCTTCCAAATTCACCTCATATCAAAGTTTCATTAATCCTTAGTTGAAATACGTTTAAGGATAAAGAGCAGTCCCCACAAACCTATTTTGAAGAAAAAGTTAAATAACATCATTTTCGTCTTATTTCTCTTCAAGGTATCTTTCATAACATTTTATGACCTTACTATTGCATATTCAACGTAAACCAAATTCACATTTGAAGAGCAAAAAGTTGTCACATGACTCCCAACAACCAATCATGAAACTGGACAGTCTACTGCACTACTTCAGATTGGAATGACGTGCTGATCTTTCCCTTCAAGGCTCCACAAATTAATGCGTTCTGTTGGAGCATGATTATTCACCTAAATCATAATGTGCTTTATGACTAGCTAGAAAAACGTTGATAGCAAACTAGATTTGTGATTTATTTTACACGTGTTACCTGTTGTACGTCGGTACGTCGGTGGACAGTAATACAGATAGGGCCTAGGACCGCAACACTACAGTAGTACAATAGTGCAATGTACAAATAATGTCAACCAAAACCCATTCATTTGTTTAAAGCCTGTCGCTGTTGTGCAAATTACTCGTACTATTTTTACGCTGACCTAAGGTAGTAAGACTTAATGATTTCGCCCCAGCCATACAAAAATACCCCAACCGAGTTAAGATTTGGTCCCATCTTCCAATTAAACAAAAAAATCTTGTCATACTGCCCCCAAAAAAGTTAAATTAAGGAGTTTTTCAGTTCAATAACAGTCTGACAGTACATTTTGCTCTGTTTATCAAAAGCCCTCTGCAGGTCACATAACGTCGATTGGAGAGGAATGGGGGAGTGGAACATGCCCACCACTTTTCAGTACAGATTGACGCCAATGGTTCTGAACTTTCATAACTTCATTTTTTCATCATGGCAAGTCGTAATACTGACTAGTGAGATTGGTGACTATATGCCAACCAAATGGAGTCAGCAATGATAGCCTAAATGCAGATATTTGGGTATCTTGACCCTTTACCGTTGTTTGGGTCCTTTTGGACCCATGCGGAGAGCTCGGCTGTCACCGATCTTTACTGTTTCACGCGGAGCTCGAAACTGCGAGTAGCTACCCAAAAATTCGGCCACAACAACGAGAGAGACAATAGTTTAAGGTCACGGGGTCAATGGCCTACGGAAGCCGATGCGGGGCAGGCTACGTCCGCTTTTCCGCCCACTCCCGAGGCGCGCAAATATACCGCGATCGGAGCACAACGGTAAAGGGTTAACAACCGAGGTTCGAAAAACCCTCGTTTTGTTCTACTTGCAGGTTGAGCAGTGCTTTTGAAGCAGAAGAAAAATGCACGGTACCCTTTAAACTGCGAGTACAGCCAAAATGAGTCATCATTGATATGCATATCCATTAATGTGAAAAATGATAATGAAATAGACACGCTGGATTGGCACACATACATGTGTGAATGGGTTAAATATTTGTCTTTGAACTGGGCAAACACGTTTTCCAACTCATTTGCCGTACAGTCTGTATACGCGCCGTATTAATGTCACCCATGAAGTACAATGTCGACTTAAACACGGCTGTTTGTAATCGTTGGATATACGACAGTGTTTTTCATGACTGTGAAGTCATATATTTATTGAAATAATTGAACTTTGGAACTAAGTTAAACTAAGACTTACTTGGTGTATCATGCATGAACAACAGTATATTGCTCACTATATATATCCGCAAAGACATCGCTACTAAGCTGACACAAAACAGTTATTGAATCTTGCATTACGTGGTTGTTGATATGTTAAACAGGTATGTGCAAAGAATGTCAGATTTTCTCACGATGGTGTGGTATACTGGGGTTGAAGATTTCATATCCGGTCTGCTACATTCCGTTTTTGTCATTTTATCATAGTGCCCACCCCCATTAGGCACAAAGCATCAGGGATAGTACAAAGGAAAATATGCTTTTCTTTTTTGCACAATTAATTATGAAAATGGTAGGCCTATACATTTCCTTAATTTGACGTAGTTACAAGTCATCGCAAAAGTACAATATGTATGCAAGAGGACTGGATTAACATAATTTTCTGTATAATCATATCTAAAAATCCATTTTACATAAAGTTCAAAGCTTTAAGTTGCTGACCGTAACAAGGGGAACTGTAACTACTTTGAAAATATCTTGACCCAGGACAACTTTTTTCGGATTATTCTCTGCAGTGGCGTAACAAGCGGGGACAGGGGGCCCCCACCACACACACACAAAAAAGGAAAGGGAAGAAAAAGACGGGAAGGGGAGGAAGGAAAGGAAAGGAAAGAAAAAGGGGAAAAGAGGAAAGAAGAGAAAAGGAAAAAGAGAAAAAGGAGAGGAAGGAAAGGAAAGAAAGGTAGAAGAAAAAAGGAAAACGGAAAACTGAGAAGGGGAAAGGAAAGAAAGGGGAAAGTAAAGAAGAGGAAAATGACAAAAGAAAGAAAGTGGACCTAAGCGAAGCAATCATTCTCATTCATCATTTTCCACCAATATTTAAAGGAAGTGCAGATTCTTCAGTAATCCCCCAACTCTTTTTCGGGGCGCTCTTTAAACTTCCTCATAGGACTCGAAAATCCAGAATCCAAAGCTTTCTGCAATATAAGCTCCATATCATCAACAAATTATTGTTTCAAAAAGACAGATATTTCGGGGCGCTTCGCGAGCCGCAATAAATCAGTAATATAGTGGTGTTCACATTTGCAAGAAAAATCGGAAAACGAAACTACTATACCTACAAGCCCGAGACATGACATTTCCGGCTGTCTGAGGGATCGCAATTTTTCAAAATTTCCTGTACGCTCCGCGCCAACTGAAGACGGTCTTTCTAGCAAGACTTCATATTCTAGGAAGGGGAACCACTGGCCTACCGTACTCAAATGCTCTCATACACACCTGTGTCATCAGATACCTCCCAACCCTGTTAGTTGTGTAGTCTTTGTAGATGGATTCTTTAGTTATTGCAGTGTCAAAATTTTATCAATGTTCAGTGTTGCAGGGCAGTGGCGTAGCTACAGGAGGCAGGGCAATTGCGCCCTTGCTCGAAAAGGTGTAAATTCGAAAATTAACCATTTGAGACACCAGTCAAATACAGTGCATTTTTCCCAAGTTTCCCTTCATAAAATTCCGAATTCCTCCTAATAAAACTTCCATATTTGAAATAATTATTTTTAAAAAAGGAAAAATTTTCCACGCGCTTCGCGCGCCTAAAGTAGCAACCCTCATAGATGCAAGCGAGCGCTCATAAAACAGTCAGTGAATAAATTGTCCTAGCCGCTACAGTGCCGTTTCCCTAAAATTTTCTTCAATATAGGCTTTCATTTTTGTCCAAAAAAGGCAACAAAGTTTCGAGATTTTTCCTAATGTCGTCGAGAAGCCTTAATCCACTCTCCTGAAATAACACGATCTTCAGTCGACATGCTATCTCAGATTCATGCTAATAGGAAATGAGATTCTTCGATAGTCCCCCCAAAATGCAAATTTACTTACAGGAAATTCTGAATCAGGCTAATCTATTTTATGCAATACAAGCTCCATATTTACAAATGTGTAAAAGGACCCAAATTTTCGGTACGCACCTTATACAGTAATGTTCACACTTAAGAAAAAATCAGACTTATTAAAAAAAATGTTCATGCTCGTAGAAAACGCAAAATATAGCATTAAAATGTACCTTTTGGTCAATGGGGTAGGGTGAGTTGCATGGTCCAAAATTGCCCCCCCCCCCCGCCAACACTCCCCTTAAGGCCCTAAGACACCCACAAACTAACACAGCTCAACCAGTACAAAATCGGGAAACCTCTATGCTATTGCCCCCCCCCCCCCGGACAGTCAGGTCTGGTTACGCCACTGATTCTCTGCTCGCTCCTTCTATTGTGGCACCAGGAAACTGTTATTTATAACACGTAACAGTTCCCTGGTGGTGCTGCAGGACCTTATAATCTTACACTATAGCTCCTGTTGAAATGGAGATTGCGCAGTACTAAAGAACTGATCGGAGAATTATCAGTCTTCTTTGGAAGACTGGAAAAACTGAAATAGTTATACTTCACTTCTACACCATGATGAGACTAGAACAAATCTGATATGACCAGAGGTCGATCTATTGAGTGTTTTTACGTGACGTCGTGGTTATGTAGTCACGCCTACTTGGTCCACCGGTCGAAAAAAACAACAGTCATCACGTCTTCTCGCCGGTCAGCTGCTTCTCAGCTAGTTAGAGAGGTCGTGCACCGACGTTACTAAGTTGCGCATCTTTCTATTTTGCCATCCGTGCATCCATCGTACAACACTTGCTACTGTAACAATTAAAAACGTCTGAACTCCAAAAACTAATAGGTTGTGCACAGCTGTAGCTTGTAGTCATGTACAAATCCTCCTCACTATGTTTAGCTTTTCGTTACACCTGTTTTTAGTTCACGTTCTTTGTAAATATTCTTGCTACCGAGGCAGAACAGATCAGGACCTCAATACAGAAACATGCACTGAAGGTAACGCATAATATGTCTGTGCCGCATTATTATTTGCTTGATCGTGTGTGACGCCCTTAAACGCCTTGCCTTAAGACCGCCGGCACGTTATAAATGGTGGCAGCGATGGTTTTATTTTTCACCGAGGAGTTTTTCTTTCTTTTCTAACATCTACGAAGAACATTAATTTTTCTCATCAACTACGAAGAAACCTTGAGAGTACAAATTATTTTCAGCTTTGTATGGACTTCTAACTTTTTCTATATGGACTTTGAACAAATCTTGGAATTTTATGAAGTGGTGACTCATTTATCTATGCTGAAAAGGACATTTTTCTGAAAGTAAGTTTAAAAGTACTTTTCAAAGTTCCTGTAATGTGTTAAAATGTATCATGGAACTGTTACGATATACAAACTCTATTGGCGCTAAATAACTCACGTGACGGGCAGACAACGCCCTTAGTGGCTTAGAGTGACGCAACCTCGAAGGTTTGAACATGCGATTCTCATGCGTTATTTGAACATTTCATTACCTTTTGGGTTATTAAACGAATAAAATCATTGCGGATTGTCGATTTTGAGAAACAGAATTTATTTTGACTGCAACGATAAGTGCCATGTACCTCATCTTGTTGGCAAATGAATATTCATATGAAGCCACTCCAGCAGGACTACAATCTAGTTTATAATTTGACCATAAAAGGATTTTATCTTGCCGGGAAGCATATAGACTCCCTTAAAGACAGCAAAATTCCAGTTTATATGGAACAAGCAATAAGTACTGTCAATGTTACGATGATTCCTGATTGATTTTGATACTAACGTGTAAAGCCAATGTTCATGACGTAATTTCAAGTGATGACTACCCATCAACCCGTTTACAAATTTTCATGACGTAATTTCCTGTGACCACTCCGAGAGCGAAGGGGAACGTAGATTACATTTATGCCGACGACAGTTTTGAAATTATCAGATAAATTCGACGATAATCGAGGAATTTTTGTTTTTCCCTGGGATCGCTTTCTTTTTCATTGTCATTTGATATCTATTTTCTCTGTGGAAAACGTGGATGGATTTTGATGAGAAGTATTTTTCTGAGATAAGTATTTATTTTTCTTGGGAGTTTACTTTCGCCCGGATGCAGATTTTTCAATGTTAAAAACAGTCGTGCAACACATATGAAAGCTAATTTTGTGTGTCCTTAAAGTGCTTCATACGTGAATACTTTTCTCGATGGTTTTTCAGTTTAATAATATTTGTTTGGAAAACTTTTCCTAGACCTATATTTTTAAATGGATATTTGAGTAACCCTCCAAGTCGACCGTGCGATCCTGGAAAAACTGGTAACTATTTGCTACTTTCTCTTTTTGTGTGGGTGCCAAGCCTAAATGCATCTAGTCGCGGGCTAACTTATATAGGAATTCAAGTGCCAAATAAGAAAAAAAAAAAGAAGTTACTCCACTTATCGCTTGGAAGGAGAATAAGCTGAGACTTACCCTTCGAGTTAAGAAGTGGCTTGACGGAAGGAATCAGGTTGATATATTTTACACAAAATTGTTGTATAATATTGCACATATATTGAATATTTGGTTGACAAAAGTAATCTTAAAGAAAATTTTCCATCTTAGCGTTATAATATGTGCTATTTATTTGATCTTCACAGAAATTGGTGCATTATGGGGTGAAATGAAATGGTACTCAGAAGTTTGTATGATCTGAATAGTAAGGAACATTGCGTGTTTTTTTTTTTTTTCAAAACAGATCAGGCTGAAGTGATTCCTAAACTTTATTGCATTTTGGTTACATGCGTTTGCTACGTTCGTTTCAATCATTCTTGTTTCAAGTGTATATTCGTGTATTATTTCTATGTTTGGATGTTTTTTTTTACATGTGAGGAAGAATGTATTTACCTATAATTTGTGTATTTGGTGTGGTGAACAGTTGAATCTTGTTTCCATTTATTTTTTTTAAAGGCAAAGTTACTGATCCATGCAAATGCAGAGATTTACAAAGTTTGCTTCATAGCCAGTGTAAGGAGTCTGAGTATTAAGTGTGTTTGAATCGTCGCATATTTTCGCATGTATTCTATATCACGGGTTCTAGCTCCGCTTGTATTATACATATTGATTTTGCATTGTTGGGGCATATCTTTTAAATTTAAGATTTTCAATATGTCTACAACCGAGCCCACCCATTCTTCTCTTCCACATTACAAAATTGATCTTCCTCCTGTATTCTGTGGTGATGGTAAAGAAGAATTTGGTAACTGGTTAAGAAGATTAGAGGTAGCCTTAGCTGTGTCAGATGATTCTGATAGGGATTCAAAGTTGGCAGCGGTCTTACCGGCCAGACTGTCAGGGGCAGCCTTCAATTTCTGGGATTCTCTCCCTTCAGCAACAAAATCTGATTATGCAGAGGTCAAAAAGCAAATGAAAGCAGTCTTTGGTAGACGTTTATTTATGACTACATTCCAGGCTGATGTTAGGGCTAGACCAAGGCATGTAGGAGAACCTCTAGAAGTATATGCAGCAGAACTATCTAAATTAGTAGAGGAAGCCTTTCCAAATTATGGGAAAAATGCAAAAGAAGGTGAATGTTTTAGAAAGTTTTTGTCTGGTATCGACCCATACCTTCAATAAAAGGTTCATGAACTTGGGGCAACTACTTTTAAGACAGCTCTAGAATATGCAGGTCGAATTGAGAGGGCACATGAAGCAAGCAAAATAGCTGTGCCCTCATCCCTGAACTCCACTGACCAACACACCGCCAGTCAAAGAAGAGACAAAACCTCAGTGACATCAATTCAGCGAGATAACTTCCAAAAGTTACAAACAACTGTAGATACACTAGTGAGTAAGGTTGAGGCCCTAGAAATTGAACTGAAGCACCGTCGTAGATATGATGGTCGTGACCGATCTCGAGAATCTCGTCGATCACCATCTCCTAGAGACAGGTACCGTAATCGATCTCCTGAATGGCGCGCTCAGCAGGATAGACAATATTACAGGGATCAGACATCACCGAATAGAAGACGTTACAGGTCACCATCACCAAGACCGATGCCGGACAGACGAGAAAGACAATCGGGTCATTTCGAAAATAATTTCAATAGGTACGAAAGACGATTTTCTCCTCAAAGACAGTATAAAGGAAACTATGAAGAATGGACAGATAGACAAGCCTACCGTCGAAATGACCGCAGAAACCAAGACGATTATGATCCAGACAGTTACAGGAGTTCCAACAATCCTAACCGTCGATCGGTACATTTCCAGGATCATTTAAACTAGAAGAAGTTGATGAAGCGGGTCGTTCACCGACTTATCAATCTCAATTGGCCCAAAACATAACGCATGAAAAAGTAAATCTCAAGGAAGCTGCCGGTTCTGAAATAAGTGTAGAAACAACGGAAGGAATTTTGCCAAACATATCTGTCACTATTGAAGATTTCTCAGTTGATGCATTTATAGATACTGGCTCTGATCTAACTATCATCAGTGAAGAACTACGAAACAAAATTTCCTCACTGTGTAGGCAATCTAAGCATGAACCTTACACCCTTGGTAAGTCTGTAACCGGAGATACTATTGATGCAGTAGGCAGAGTAACAGCGACCGTGTCTGTAGGTTCCAATCGTCTACTAGATGAGTTCCACGTGGCAAGGAATGTTTCTAAACCACTAAGGATGGGATTTCCTCCTACGTCACAAGGCATCTGTGGATATAACTAAAGGAGTTATGACCCTTGGAAAGGAAGAAGTACCCCTTCTCAGAAAACGAGCCAGTGCACCCCTATGTTGCAACCTAATCCTGCAAAGTCCTGTGTTAATTCCACCAGAAACCCAGGTGAAAGTCAAGGCAAAATTAGAAACATCACCATACTGGATCCTTCCAGATAAGTACGAAGGTGTCATTGAACCCAGATATTTTGACGAACCCAACATTTTGATACCGAGGGCTTTGGTGCAAGTAGAAGAAGGCCTTACTATAGCCACAATAGTAAACCCTACAAGGACTCCAGTACAGGTAAAAGGAAATCATCTTATTGGAAAAGTTTTTGCCACAAATGCAGTTGAAAATGCTGAGTACACTGTCCTAGAAAATGTCAAAGGTTACACTTTCCCAACACAAACTACCCCAAACCAGGATGTAAGTGAAGTGAATGTCGATGAAGAGAACTTGACAGCTGATCAACGAACTGAAGTCCATAAGCTCCTGCAATCTTATTCTGATGTTTTCTGTAACAAGCCAGGAAGGACAAGTGTGGTGAAACACTCAATCAGAACTGATGTACCACCAATACGGCAAAGGGCATATAGAACATCTCCAAAAATGAAAGTAGAAGTACAGAAACAAATACAAAACCTGCTTGAAAACGATATTATAGAGGAAAGCCAAAGTCCGTGGTCATCACCGATAGTTATGGTGAAGAAGAAAGATAATACCTACCGGTTTTGTGTCGACTATCGGAAACTCAACTCTTTCACAATTAAAGATTCCCATCCATTGCCGAGGACTGACGATACACTAGATGCAATTGCAGGCTCTGTCTACTTCAGTACAATGGACCTTACCAGCGGATACTGGCAGGTGACAATGAAAGATGCAGATAAGGAGAAAACGGCGTTCAACACAGGATTTGGGTTATATCACTTCAAAGTGATGCCTATGGGACTCTCAAACGCACCTCCTACATTTCAGAGGCTCATGGAGTTAGTTCTCAGGGGTATTCATTGGACGACATGCCTTGTCTATTTGGATGACGTGATTATACTTGGCAAAGACTTTCAGTCTCACCTCAGCAACGTTGAAGAAGTTCTAAAACGTTTCCGCAAAGCCGGACTTACAGTTAAACCTAAGAAATGCCATCTATTTCAACGAGAAGTGAAGTTTCTTGGCCATGTGGTGAACCATATGGGCATCAGACCAGACCCATCAAATACTGAGAAAGTGACGAAATGGCCAACACCACGTAACCCGACTGAGGTACGCACCTTTCTAGGTATGGCAACTTACTACCGTAAGTTTATTCGTAATTTTGCCCACCTGGCCTCCCCATTGCATGAACTTACGAGAAAGGATGTTCCGTTCTACTGGTCTCCCGAGTGTCAATTTGCATTTGACACTTTGAAGATGAAACTTACCTCACCACCCCTACTTGGTTATCCTGACTTCACGAAGGAATTCATTCTGCACACCGATGCTACTCTGACAGCAGTAGGTGCAGTTCTGAGTCAAAAACATAATGGTAAAAAGAGGTAGTTGTCTCATATGCCAGCCATGGATTTAACAAACAAGAACGAAAATGGTCAACCTATGCCAAAGAGTTATATGCAATCGTGTGGGCTGTGAGACACTTTCGGCACTATCTAATGAATTCAAAATTTATCATTTTTACAGATCACCAACCTTTAGCTGGCCTCAAGAAAATTCCAATCCAGAACGATTCAACAGGCAGAAGAGAACGATGGGCTCTCGAAATGGACCTCTATGAGTGGGAAGTAAAATATCGGCCAGGAAGGTCCAATGGAAATGCCGATGCAATGTCTAGAGTTCCACTCCACACAAAGAGTTCTTTCAACGAAACTCAGAGTCTGAAGGATGATCCTGAAGGATGGGACCAAACACCGGCGATCAACACTCTTTTTAGAAATGACGAAGTATCGACTACTGGTCATAAGAGTAATGAAGCCAAAGAGGTAAATACTTTTGAACAAAATGCAACAGAAAATTCTCCTGAACCCCTCACTAACCTTTTCGAAAATCATCATTCTACATTGTCCTTTAGTACTGATCCAACCGAAATACGTAGGAATCAACAATCAGATATATACCTTCAGCAGGTTATCCAATGGCTTGAAGGCGGAGACAAAGCCCCGAAATCTGATATCATTGGCTCAGATCGTGCACTCCGCAAACTCTTGTGGGAATACCCCAAACTAAGATATATTGATGGCATACTATACAGGGAATTACTGCTACATGGGAGGAGTTGCATGCAAACTGTCATACCAACTGACATGATACCCCAAATTCTTGAATTACTGCATGGAAATGGATATGCTGGCCACCTTAGTTTCGAGAAGACCTTTAAGAAAGCTCATCAAAGATGCTACTGGCCTTATATGCAAAAGGATATCAGACGTTATTGCGAAACCTGTAAGTCTTGTAACACCAGACGTCAACCAACACCGAGACACAAAGCTCCACTCCAGAACATAACAGTTTCCAGACCATTTCGAATTGTGTGCGCAGATATAACAGAACTGCCAACCACCCCGAAAGGCAACCGCTACGTGTTGGTGGTAATGGATCACTTCTCGAAGTACGTCAATCTCTATCCAATGCCAGACCAGAAGGCGATCACAGTTTCAACTTGTCTTTTCGAGCAGTATATCCGACAACATGGAATACCGGAACAAATACATACCGATCAAGGAAGGCAATTCGAAAGTGAGCTTGTTGCTTCACTGTGTAGAGACTTAGGGATTACGAAGACACGAACGACCCCCTATCATCCCCAGTCTGACGGCCTCATTGAACGATTCAACCGGACACTTAAAGATCAACTTGCAAAATTCCTTATAGATAATCGAGGTTATTGGGACGATTACTTGGGACAAGTACAATTCGCCTACAATTCGTCTTGTCACTCAACTACTGGATTCAGTCCTTATTTTATACTACATGGTCGAGAACCACGAATTCCAGCTTCATTGATGACATCTCCCCCAGCTCTTTCCACTGCTACCCCGGGTACTCCTGCAGAATATTGTAGTAGCCTTAAGGAACGACTACGGTCAGCTTTCCAGTACGTAATTGATGAAAGTCAGGCGGCACAACACAGACAGAAGTATTATTACGACAGAAGAGAAAAATACGTACCATATGCAGTAGGCGACTTCGTAATGTTGGACAACGCACCAGAAAGTAGATTGAAACTGGCCTCCAAATGCCTAGGCCCATTCAAGGTCGTATCCGTAAAATCACAACCTACCGAGCAGACCTTAAACATACGAGATCCAAGATGAAAATGACCCAAGAAGGACACGGATCGTCCACCACAATCGCCTAAAACCTTTCCTTCAGAGGGCTACCCAGGAACGAAGTTCTGAAGGTGAACATACCTCACGACAGCAGGTGCCCGATGCGTCAATGCAACAACAAAACAAGGTCACCTATCCCAACCAATTCCCCTTTGTGCCTCAACAGGGAGCCAATGAAAATTCCCACGGTAATGTGTTTTCCCCAACTAGGAGTCCTTATTATGTTACGAAATATGGAAGACCGGTCATAATGCCAGATCGGTACAGCTGTAGTTTATGATTATAGTTGAAGTATGAGTTCGTTTTGTATATTGATTTTGTTTATTTTGTATGTGTTGTTATATTTGCATAGAAAAACGTGTTACCTCCTTTACCATTTCGTGGGTATTAAAAGGAAAAGTCATCGATGGTGTAATATTCGAAGTTAAATACTTGCATAACACGGTCATAATTTTGCCAATTAATTAACGAATTTGAAAGTGCAATTATGTGAGACGATCGACTGAACGATAAATTCTTATTCTTTCTGTTTTCATGTTTTAACTGAATGTTTTCACATCATGACGAAAGTTTGAACATATTTATACAGCAGCATCATTGTTTCAAATTGTAGAATGTCCTTTGCCATTTGATACAACTTGCTTATATACAGGTACACGGAATTTTACAAATGTATCCTCTGAAAATGTAAATATCACAATTTATTAAATTCGTTTGCAAATATCGTTTAGTAAAGAAAAATTGGTATGAACATATAACAATTAAAAAGTTTTAAATCGAGGACGATTTATTTTCCATAGGGGGGAAGTATGTAACAATTAAAAACGTCTGAACTCCAAAAACTAATAGGTTGTGCACAGCTGTAGCTTGTAGTCATGTACAAATCCTCTTCACTATGTTTAGCTTTTCGTTACACCTGTTTTTAGTTCACGTTCTTTGTAAATATTCTTGCTACCGAGGCAGAACAGATCAAGACCTCAATACACAAACATGTACTGAAGGTAACGCATAATATGTCTGTGCCGCATTATTATTTGCTTGATCGTGTGTGACGCCCTTAAACGCCTTGCCTTAAAACCGCCGGCACGTTATACTTCTAAGGTGCTGTTGTGCGCTCGTATCGGTAACATACGTACTTCGCATGATCAGTTCCAATCACTATGACTGATTGAAACGCTATGACGTCACATGAATGAACTCCATACGTACTAAACTAGTTTTTTCCGGCAAAGGGAACATGTTTTGTGACGTAAATGAAAACATTCTACAAAAATAGCTTACCATACTTTCCTTCAGAATGGGTTCGATCTTTCATGGATACCTTTGACCTGATTGAACTCGAAAGGCGTTTACTCCCACTTCTCACAAAGGCGCCCACTTTACGCCATTGGTCTTTTGTCGTTGGTGTTGACGGTATTGGTTCCCTTCCTTTGGCAACTGATTCCTTAACCGATTTGTCTCTGCTCAACCCCATATCTATTTCAGTGTTACTCTCATCAAGACTGATTTCTTGATTGTTTGAACATGTTGGAGTTTTTCGGATATGAGATGGTTCTTTCAAATGCTCGGAGTGGGGTTCTTCCGATATCACTTGATCAACTGATGATTCCGCAGAAATTTTTGTGGATTTCTCTGTTTCATTACTTTTACGAGACCTGCGATAACTTAAACGGCGCTTTAAATTTGAAGCTGCTTCAGTAATCGATTTGCTTGGTGAGTTGTTATCTCCTTCATTCGAATGGTAATTGGGAAAGGGTTTACTCCCTGAACTAGAAATGGACACTGATGTGGAGACTGGCGTATCCTTGCTTGAAGTCACAATAGTCTTAGGGTTTTTCGCTTCAAAAGAGCCCATCGTTCCTTCATGTTCAGACATGCTACTTTGGTCAGCATTTCTTCTTTGTTTAGCAATGTCATCTTCGTTTTTATTTTCAAATAAAGTATTTTCATCTTTGTGTTTCCTTCTGTCAGGATTTTTTGTTGTCTTTGTAATCTCTCTGTCACTCTCCTTATCTTCTGTTATTGCTGCCGATAGCTCTGTTCTTTTTACGCTCAACCCACCCCCACTCTTTGGGGTATCCCCATCCTCCTTAACCTCCTCCTCATCTCCATCACTGTGCCTCCCCCCTCGTTGTTCTGCTCTTGTGGCTGCAAGTCTTTTGTTTGGGATTCTCAAACTTAATCGACGAGTCTTAAAACGTCTGAAAGGCGAAACCCTTTTCAGAGATTCAGCCATTACTATTAACTGGAATCTAAGTAGCAGAAAAGTCAAATGTTTTAGGTGTAAATTTCTATAATGTAAACAAACTTTACATTCTATTCCAGTATATTCTTCGTTCAAATTGAACCAGCGTGTTGGAAACCGAATAAACTCCATCTTACTAACTAATTTCGTTCAAATTCATGACAAACTTTCATTCACCATATTCCATTGTATTTAAGTTTGAGAGGAAGACAACTTATAAAAAATTTACCTGTGGTAGTTTTTCAATAATGTTTATGAAGGATAGTGAAAAGTGTTTTGAGGTGTAAGTGCCTTCGTGCCACAAGTACATGTGTTGAGATGATTACCTGAAATCTCAAATTTCTAGCACCACTTAAAAGTTACCAAAAAGCATACGTCGGCTGTATACCATAATACCTCCACGAGTCTTAGATAGCGGGTTCCTAGCCAGGGTACCGAATTTGTGGGCACTTCTCTAGAGTTTTGCCGACCTGGGGTTGGGGTGTAAAAGGAAAAAATATGCACCCCCCCCTTTTAAAATTTAATGCCGTTTTTAAGTAGCTTAGACGGAAAACCATGAGTAATGACTTTTTATCATGCAGTGAAAAGCTTTTTCTTGAAAATGTGGAGAGTTTTCGTGTACCTTTGTGCCTACCACCCGACAGCTATTTGACTTTCCATAGCAGCTTCAATGTTTGAGCTGCAAAGTTATTCCCCCACTCAAAACCACTTTTATACACAATAATTTATCTTCTCAATCAACTATAAATCAATTCTAGCCCTGCTGTCGGATTGGGGGGGTGGAGGTAATATATCATTTCCGGTGGGGTTGATTTCTGTTTCATTTCCACTTTGCGATTTTGCTTTAAAGGCATGTTCTGGTGGGTTTTCTCCTCTGTCTTGTAAGAAAAACAAAAATAGTCCACACCATGTCCCCCAAACCCTATCACAATACCATTGTCCTAACTCAAGATATCTTACTTTAAAGATTGGTTATTTTAGTTAAAAAATACCTCTGCTTTTCAACAAAGACACAAAGATTTATGTAATGTGGGCACATTGCTTCAAATTCCTTTTGTTTTTCTTTTTAATTGAACATCCTGTTTGTCCTTGAAATTTGATACTGTTGGAATGTTTCTATATCTTTTCCTGTAGATCTAGCATTACCCTTTACCATACATAGAGTACAACCAACAAAATTGCTTAATACTGCCTGCAGCGGCATCGTAATTATAAATAAATTGAATGCAATGTTAAATTATTGTGCCACGATGACATCACAGATTTCCCATGATGCATCAAATCATAAGAAAAATTTGCATTTCTTTAAAAATTTGTATCTTCTGAACGCTATAAGCTATCGAGATGCCGTTTTCACCTTCTGAAAGAGAAAATTTACCAATTTTGTCTCCAGAATATGCCTTTAATGCATTTGAAAAGTTCAATATTTGATAATGGGTGTGTCACGGTTTGAACATTTTAATATTTACTATCTTAAAGGGCAACAGAACTCGTCCCATACTTGGTTTGCAGCAGCAGCTGCTCAACATGATCTTATTGTAAAGTCATCCTACCTTGAGACCTTTTATAAAATAAGTAAAAAGAGTTTTATTTTGAATCACTGTGACAATAAAACGAATTGAAAGTAAATACGCCAGACCATGTCTGGATCAGGAGCTCGAGTCCGTGGTGAAACCATAGAGCTATTAAGAACATATTTATTTCTAAGGTGAAACAAAACAAGTCACAGAAAATACGCAAACTGCACTGAACCCAGGCTAATTTGCCAACTTCAGTACCGGTAGTTAGTTGGACTGAGTTACAGGTAGGTCTTAAGTAAAAACTCATCACCACGAATAGAAATCCGGTTTTTTTTATTAAAATAATATTGGGAGTATTTTACATCAAATCAACTGTTTTAAAAATGTACAATACATTACCTGCAAAATGATTAGAATATTTCATGTTTAGCGCTTTAGCCTGCAATGAACGGTCACAAATTACACTAGGCCCACCTACATTGCATTACTTCCCTATAATGCACAATACCAACTTACTTCAGTACAGGTCGATAGCCTACACATTGCAAACAAAACAGTTGACTTTGAACTTTAATAAGCAGTATACGTCGCTCTCTTTGCAATAACGAAACTGTACTTTAAAGAGAACCCGCAGTCACTCACTCCAATTTAATTTTACTGTACCCGAGTATTTCTAAACATTTCATGAGTACCCCTTGAAATATGTGAAATGTTTCTTACTGGATCGGTTTATTAGAATGTCTTTATTTGACATTTTTTTTATTCAATGTATAATACGTAGAAGAAGTATAAGGGTTACCTATAGAACAATAATACTCTTTATTATCTTTAGGGTTTGTTTTTACTCGCTCATTTGTTTTTCGTTTTGACTTGTTTAGTCAAACCCCAATGTAAAGAACTACATGCACACCTGTAACTTTTTGTTCTATTTTGTCAGATGCCACAACGACCGCTGGCAGCGTGGACACATACGTTGTCTCTTTTCACTATGGATTCTGTCAAAAACTATCCCTCTCATTGTCACCTACTTAAAGTGTGAAATATTATCAACCTTCTCGTACCCCTTTTATCAGGGTTTATCCACCTGGCATTTTTGGTTTCGATGATAAGAGAAACCAATTCAGTCATAATTGTTTTTACGTAGCTTATGCTCTATGGGTGTGTGCACAAGCCTACCTATATGTGCCAACTCTCACCGTGAGCCTCAAGGTTTCGGGCATAACCCCAGGGCCACTTCTTCAGATTAACTGTAAAAAATCCATTATTGAAACAGATAATAAACACTAATGCAATTGGCAAATACAGAGCTACCGACTTTTTGCTTTCCAAATTCCGGATCAACTTTCCAAACTCCAGTGTAAAATTCCGTATCCGGCATTGCCACATTCTGTCAATTTCTGTTTTGATACCACCATATGGCATGAGCATGTATGGCGTACATCTAAACACAAAAGTAACTGAAACCAGAACAATTTCTGCCAATCTTCGTTCAGTAATATTGGATCGTAATTTTGAAGGCTTTTGACAATATATCGAAAGAATGGTTACCATAAAGTCGCTGTCACTATACAACAAATTCGGAACGGATTCCCATCCGATTTTTGTAAATTCTAATTAAATCTTCTTCATCTTTGATCGGAAAAGAATCCAGAATTTTTTCAAACTGCAAACTGTGTTAATAATAATATATGATTTGTTTCACAGGACTACCAAAATTTAATTTATACTACTTATTTCATGAGGTCACATCGGCAGACACTTTTATCGGTTGTGGTGTGACGCCACGTGAAAATTTTAGTTTCATTGACCTGTTGTTGACAAATGTTTGTCTCTTTTCAACCAGAAATTGACAAGATGTCAATAAAAATTCAATTCGCTGCAGTGTGACCGCGACTTAAGAGACATTTATATATTTTCGGCTTTGATACATTTTGATATGGTTTTACACGAATACACAGCAAGAAAATTGCTTGCTTGATTCCGTGAAACCTGACAGAGAATTGCCAATTCCATTTTCCGCGATCCGGCGACAAACATTGGACCTAATACAAATCATTAGCCCTGTATTTTAGCGTCCTTCTGATGGAGGCTGGCCTTCCCCGAACGAAATTTCTAATTCTGTACGCAACAGAGACGTCGACTGGAACAGTCAATAGACCGCCTTAATAACTCCTCCTTACAAGAAAGGCAGATTATTCAATAAAAACCTTTAATTTTACAATTTCGTTTCAATTCTTTTTTCTTATAGGGAAACCGAATATTTCAATCTCATACAATTCCAAATTTCTGCAATGTAGCTTCCTCTTTTTTCGATAATGTAGTTAAAACGGCAATAGGCCTACGCTTCGTTTGGTTTTAATTTCATAGAGAGCATTAGTTACTTAGCCTAAGAAAAAATGTGAATAATTTATCTGCAATAAGCGATCAGTCGTTTTTCAAAACTCCTTTGCCAGTGTTTCGAGATGATACCAGGGATCACACGTGACCCTGCCTACTAGATTTGGTAACATTTGTATTTGCCTGCATATGCCACATGTTTGCCCCCCCCCCCCCTTTAAGGTACAAATCTATGAAAATGTAAATCTTAAGGTGTCTCAGATTTGGAGGTTGCAGGTCTAGGTCTAGTAAGGAGTAACTTCGCACCTTCAGTCATTTTAAGAAATCGATTCACATTACTGATAAATCTCATACAGTTATCTGGTTATGATAAAAGATTCCTACATGTTCAAATTTTCCCATACGTTTGAACGACAATTGTCAAGTGAGACACTTATAGCATGGCAGATTAACATATGAAAACTTTAAATATTCTGTTTGTTATTGTAACAGTTGGGATCCCTCCTAGTCAAATGCTGGGGGATATTATCCCATACCGCCCATGATTCCTTGTTGTGTCGCCTTGTATCACGTTCTCTAACTGAAAAATGTTACAGCTGCACACAAACACTAAGAATAGTCACTGAGCTTTGGAAGAAAAATTCCACCAATATTGAACTATATAATTCATTAACCCTTTGTTAGAGGGGAAGTTTATCAGCAAAAATTAAGTTTCCATTTGTGGAAAAGGGGCCAGATCAACACCGGCGAAGGTCTCCGGTATTCATCCTCGTTCACTCTGGCATAGGTTCCTCGATAAGCCGAAGTAACTTCCTGACCCCCAAAACGCAAAGAAAAGGTGGAACCATGAAAATAGGTATAGGTTTATCTTCCGCCTTGAGATCAGTGAGGCCGTACTTGGCCCTGTAAAGGGAACCGCTAGTACCTGGACTTTATACATATGACATACCGCAGTCTATCAATTTTCTTGCAGCTCTGTGAATTGAGGAAATTTGAAACATGGAACAGGGAGCTGGAAGAGATGGAGATTGCTCGCTCCGTTCTTCTTTTGTATTAGGTACTTAGTAGTCACTTATGAGCCACGTATTAACCAATTCCTGAAACTCCTCTGAACTAATAGAGATTTGACAGAGGGACAATGATTCTGGTCGTCTGCTACAGCTAAGAGATATCGGGGGATTGTTTCCCTCCTTGGAACCAAAATGCCAGCCTTCAAAAAGATATAAAATATTTCAACACGGTGCCTCCAGGTGTAACGTTTTAAAAGGGTACAATGTGTTGCTATATTACTTCTTAATCGAAACACCTTTGTCGATATTTCGGGGGGGGGGGGGCAAGAAAACTTTGGCCCAAAATGCCTCTCAGATCGCTGGGAATGGCATTTCTAAAGCCTATTTACCGCATATAAACAGGGAAAACTGTTAAGAAATGTTGATGTTAATTTTTCCTCGCCTTTTGCTTTACGTTTTCTTCTTTTTCAGGTTTTTTATTTTCCAGGGGAGGACAAATTCCCCCTTGCCCCCTACCCGCTGACGCCCATGTTTCTATTACTCCCTTTCACATTCTAGTATCAAGGCGGTCATTATATTTTGTGTTATTGTCAGGTCTCGATTTAAGATTTTAATGTAATAATTGGCTACTTTGTGAAGCTAAAGATTAAACCTGCTAGATATAAATAGCAAGAAATCTTACAGGGAGGAAAGTTAAGGAAATTAATCATTTATCATAAGAATGGTCACTTGAAGAAAAGCAAAATGGAAACCTCTCATTAAAACTCTTAAACCATTACCATAACAGTTTTATTTTACTTTATTTTAACCTGAATGTTCTCTTCAAATGATTTTGAAAAATTTGTGGAAACTATTTAGGTATCTTTATAAACTCTTTTTAATGTCTATGTTGACGATTATCCGCCACAACAAGAGGGCTATTTGCCCTACAATATTGTTGCGCTCTTTGCAACATCTTTAATTGACCGGGAGGGTGAATTTAATGTCACTCTGTGTATTTTGTAGGTACACATGGTGTGGAAGCAATTAATGCAACACATTCATTAGTGCGTATAAAGCATGAAGATACGTTTCGGCAAAACCTATCCCTAATTAAAGAAGATGACTAAAGATGAAACAACGCTATAAAGTATGTCTTCTGTAAATAATGGTGCAAGAGTAAAGTATGTTAAAAACCTAAAAAGGGCGTCGACAGACGATTTTGGTCCGTCAGGGGGGCGGTCACCCCTCGACCATATGGCAGCTCCGCCACTGCATCTACCTCCAATTTGGGCAAAACAGAAGGTCCATTCGGGCAAAACATGATAAATGATGCCATTATTTGGGCAAAAATTGCTCTTGCCCCCTTAAAAAATTATCCCCCCCCCCTACGCTTATGGTAAATTGGTCTCAAAAGAGAAACCAAAGCCATGATTTAGATTAATAAGATTTTTCATTAGGATCTAAGTGGTCCAAGAGGTGTATGTTCCATAGGTGAGGTGTAGAGAAACAGGACGCCGAGTGGTTTCATTCACTCAAGTAGACGTTACTTTTTTGAAGATGGTAACTACAGTTGCATTTCTCCAATCCTCTGGTGCTAATTATTGAACACAAATCTTTACGCAAATATTTGGTAGGTTGTCAGGGCCACAGGCATGCTTATGTGTTAATTTTATTAAACAAGTTGGCAACCCAGTCATTTTTTATCACTAGAGAAGGGCGCCGGGATGTTTCTTCCGATATGAGCTGGTAAAGAATCACCTTAAATCAACCTCTGGACTAAAGACCGATTTAAATGACATGGTGAAGGTGCCCAGTGGCGTAGCCAGCGAAAGGGGGGGGGGGGCAGGAGAGTGCTCCTACATACATTTTGGGGACGCGATGGATGGTGTTGGAAAATAAAGGAGAGCACAAAAATGAAACAAAATAAAGCGACCAGAGAAGGTGGGATAAATTGGTGGAGTTTGAGGTGTAAACTCATTGGCTTTACAAGTGATAATAGAAGCTAAGACGAAGAAGATTTTAACAGCCCAAGTGAAACAAGGTGTTCATAAAGGTGTGACACTGATTCGAGGTTTCAATTGGCCATTTACATGCACAAGTTGCTTATATGAAGTAGGCCATAACGAGTAGGCGGCTAAGGGATAGAATCCTCAGAAAAGCGGTCGGGATATTTATTTTCATTCAAAACTCCTCCCTGACGTGTCAATCAAAAGCTTGGATATTAATGTTGTCATAGAGTCTGGAAACAGTGTTACTGTCCAATTACCCTAACTCTGAATAAGATAAATTAATCCCCAAACTGTGAAAAAGTTTTTGTGGTCAATGCCCAATAAGACATTTGTATTCCACGTCGATACCATTCAGTCCATTCTCAAAGTCATTCTTTTAAGTTTGATTGAAATTAAAATACACAGGAATCGGTATTTTCGAAGAGATCAGTAAAATCCTTGTATTCAAAAATTCCTATAAAAGGCATGAAAATGAATTTTTAAGTTCCAGTAGGGGCCTATACTACCTTGCACACCTTCATAGTACCGTGCTGTTATCGATTAGAAATGTTTGCTATCGACGTTATTATGACTCACGCAGTGGCGTACGAAGCAATGGGGCAGGGTCAGGACTCCCCCACCCCCATATTTGTGCAAAATCTAAAATTTGGGCAGGAATCTTGAAAAAATCGGACAGATACATGAGGTTTAGAAAACGACATGTTGTTTCTGAAAATTCCTGGGTGTGCCCAAAATCTTAAAAAAAAAAAGTATGCGAGAAAGAGGAAGAAACGTCATAGCAACAGTAAAAATTTCATGAAAAATCGACAAGATTCAAAAAATCCGCTACACATTCGGGCAGTGCTAAAAACTATTATTCGTGAGTTTTCTTCACAGTGTCTCACAACACAATACCTCTTACATCACAATAACCGAAATGGTTGAAGATCCCAGTTCTTTCAAGCATTTTCCCAAAACATTACGAAAATATCTATCTACTCACTTGTGTGGGGCCTGTCTGGTGCGCCCTAACCATGTCCCAAACTACCCGACCACAAACCT
Organism: Holothuria scabra; assembly: GCA_037179385.1. NCBI lineage: Eukaryota > Metazoa > Echinodermata > Holothuroidea > Aspidochirotida > Holothuriidae > Holothuria > Holothuria scabra. Next base: position 7,705,515 of record CM074190.1, on the reverse strand, counting down.
AAATACTTTGTCCCATGTTTACACAGGAGTCAAAGAAGCGCAGCCACTTAATGTGGTTTCAGTTGTACTACAGTGTCTTGCCTGCTCTGGAATGTGCCACTTCTAAAAGTCTCCTGAATATAAGGATCACATGATGAATGGTTTAAACAGAGTCTATAGATCAACCTAGAAGTTTTTTCTGGATAAAATTGGCTTAAGTTCAAGGGAAAAGGGACATTAATCAGAGAAAATCCTGTTGTCATAATTTTCAACCACTCTTTCACAAAAGTTTATAGGGTTGACAGTAAACTGGTTTGTAGCTGGCAGGTATTTATTAGTTTTCTCTTAAGAGCTTTTCCTTGAATGCTTTGTGGTTGGGGATTAAAAGAAGGGTTTAAGGTCACATCAAGTTTAAAAATGTTGGAGGGGTACTTATTCTAGGCATTTTGGTGAAATTTGCATTAAAATTCAATGTGTGGTTCTCAAGATATGAGCAGGTAAAGTTGTCACATTCTCAGCAAGCAGTGAACTGGAAGCAAGCACAAATGACATCATATTCACACATTTATGTTTGTTTTCCTTTAAACTTTACATGCTATTTTCCTCCCAATAGTTCCATATTGACAAAATGTGATTGCATAAGTGGCATGAGAACTATTCAGACTTTGTAGTCCCCATGAGTTGGTACTATTCCTATCAACATCAGAGTTCAGCACAACAGCCTGAAAAAAAAAAAAAAAAAACAGAATGCAAAAATGCATTGAGGTTTCGATGATACATACATGTTCTTTTCAGTAAAACGCTACATTTCTTGTAACACCTGGTGACCTAAAGTGACCTTTGACTCAACCAGTAAGTAACTGGTTTTTCTTTTAACCAAAACACTTCTATATTCAAAAAGCCAAATTTCATACTGTGCCTTAAGATATTCTGCAAACAAGGTTTTCAGACTTTTTAATGTCAGGTGATACCAGATGACCATTGACTCTACCAAAAACAACAGGTACAGTACTTTCAACTCACCATAAAACATCCAAATACTACTCGAGGTATCCCTTTGACAAGGTTTTCAAAGTTTGACCTTTGGTGACCCCAAATGACCATCAAACTTCACCAACGACTGAAGATGCCATCTTCCTACCACAACACATCCACATACTAACTTTGAACTCTATCCCAGTTTTCTACCTTGAAATACAAAGTAAAATTTGGTTTTCAAAGTTTGGCCTAGTTGGATAATCCCATGTGAAGTTTGACCTCTACCAAAATAAAAAAGGGTCCACCCTCCCATCATAATTTATCAAGAAACCAAGTTTGAAAACAATCCAAGCTTCCTACCTTGAGATATCGTTTAACAAGGTTTCCTGAGTTTGACCCCCATGTAACCCCAAATGACCTTTACCCTCTACCAAAATCAATAGGGTTCTCATAACGCATCAACATATTAAGTTTGAAATCAATCCAAGTATCCTACCCTGAGATATCGTGTAAACAAAGAGAAATGTGACCCCAAATGACCTTTGACCTTCACCAAAATAGATAGGGTTCTTCCTCACCTCATAACGCATCAACATATCAGGCTTGAATGAATCCAGGTTTCCTGCTATGAGAAATTGTGTAAATTAGGATAGCACAGTTTGACCCCCTGTGGCACATCAACGTGTCAAGTTTGAAATTAATCCAAGTTTCCTATCTTGAGATATCGTGTAAACAAGGATTTTGGGCTTTGACCCCCTGTGACCCGAAATGACCTTTGGCGTCCACCAAAATCATAAAGCATCAACATATCAAGTCTGAAATTAATCCAAGTTTCCTATCTTGAGATATCGTGTAAACAAGGATATCCGGGTTTGACCCCCTGTGACCCCAGATGACCTTTGACCTCCACCAAAATCAATAGGGTTCTTTCTCTCAGTATTGGGTATTTGTGTATCAAGTTTGAGAATTGTCAGATCTTCCCTTCTCATGATATCGTGTAAACAAGCAAAGTGTCACAAACATACACACACATACATACACACCCACACACATACATCTATACCCACGCACATACACACATACATACACACGCACACCATCATGAATGCATAGGTTTCTCTTTACATCGAAACCAAAAAACCAAGCAAAACAAACGGAAACAAAGCATTTCTTGTCAACGTGAAAAAGTGGTATAATCTCTGCTGCCCTCAGTTTCACTTTGTAACACAAATCTAGTAACTTTATTTCCTGATATCTCGAGTATAAAATGTCCAATGTGAATGGAAATTTCACCATACAAGTAGATTTAGTTCTTCTTCCACATGTGAAAATTTATTTTTTTGCTTAAACTTCCCCTTTAAGATCAGCTATTCCCCTTTAAGATCAGATCTTCCAGTGCAAGAATTCCAGTTTTGCAGTGAATAGACTATCACAATATGAAGCGAATGTCAATCATAGGCCTACAGTACAAACTGTTATAAAAGAATATTCATTGGGTTGAGTATCCACTTACTTGCAGTGGTTTTGAGGATAGAGATAGAATATCAAAATTTAAAGGGAAAATGGACACTTAGATATTGGGAAATCTTTTTTTGTTTATTGCATGTAGAAACTCTGAAAAACTAGCTTAATGCTTCAAAGGTTGAAAATCATACAACTTATATTTTGTCTATACCTGGAGTACTGTGAACTGTGCAGACCATTGAAAAAAGAGGTGACTGTATGGCGCTTTCCTGCAAAAATTGCAGTCTTCAAATCATGGAATCAGGACATTTTCAGCACATTGTTCTAGTATAAGAAGAAGAACAATACCGTACAGCACCATTTTGCATCTCGGGCCTTCGAGACAGCAAAAAAAAAAAAAAACTTCCAAAAGGGGGACATCCCCTCCCCCTTATCATGGCCGTCAATTTGGCGGGGACGTGGGACTTACCCCCCACTTTTTTGAGTGGAGGGGACGTAAAAGCCCACACACACACACTTTTTGTGACCAGAAAGTTAAAAGTAAGGTGCAAGCAGGGAGCAGGCTGTTACGTAAGAGCTCCCTGGTACTAGCAAAAATGCTATACTGGTACTTTTGTTATGAAAGTTGTCCTCTACCGATAACGATCGATTACCTGTATCAATAATTCCACATGTTTACTTTGCAAATCCCCAAAATTTTCGCGCCTTCTGAGCGCTTGCCTCATTAAAGTTCTCTTTTCACTTGCATATCAAACATACATTGTTCATCGGTCTCTATGATTATGTCGATTTCTCGTGTTCAAAGTGCAGCAGGTGTGGTTATGAAGGAGCACAACATTTAGGAGTCTGAAGAAGAGGAATCGCCCCTACTATGTTTTGATGAAATCTGTAATCTTTAGAGAATGACAAGCCTGGCAAAACACATTTTAAAGAAATTGAAAATGTATCGGTGCACAGTCTGCAAGCACCTTTCCAAAAATAAATGATTGCTAAAGCAAAATTTCGACACTCGCACATCACACGTTCGCATAGCGATTCATTCATTTAGACCATAAGAGAAGTAAAATCACAATGACGTTTGCTAGATATATATAAGAGACTTCAATCGGGATTAAAGGTACACCTCGATCCTCTGTCTGCAGAGTGTATGATGAGGTGTCGTTCGAAAGGATTAAAGGCATGTTCTGGTGGGTTTTCTCCTCTGTCTTGTAAGAAAAACAAAAATATTCCACACCATGTCCGCCAAACCCTATCACAATACAATTTTCCTAACTCAAGATATCTTACTTTAAAGATTGGTTATTTTAGTTAAAAAATACCTCTGCTTTTCAACAAAGACACAAAGATTTATGTTATGTGGGCACATTGCTTCAAATTCCTTTTGTTTTTCTTTATAATTGAAGGTCCTGTTTGTCCTTGAAATTTGATACTGTTGGAATGTTTCAATATCTTTTCCTGTAGATCTAGCATTACCCTTCACCATACATAGGGTATAACCAACAAAATTTGCTTAATACTGCCTGAGGTGACATCAAAATTATAAATAAATTGAATGTCTTGTTAAATTAATGTGCCACGATGACATCACAGATTTCCCTTGATTCATCAAATCATAAGAAAAATTTGCATTTCTTTAAAAATTTGTATCTTCTGAACGCTATAAGCTATCGAGATACCGTTTTCACCTTCTGAAAGAGAAAATTTTTCTGCTCATTTTGAAGTTAACCAGTTTTGTCTCCAGAACAGGCCTTTAAGGTTAGGGTTAGTCGACGATATTCAATCAAAGTATATAAGTAAAAGTCCGATCTCATCTACGTGGAAAACTGCTAAAACGTCTTTCATGTCTATAAGACATGAAGTTCTTCAGTAAATGACTACAGACCAATAGGTATCTCTAGTATTGGATTTAACTGTACGCAGAAAATTCTACTTCCACATGTAATGATTAAACATGGCGACAAAAATCAATTTGTCTATAAAAAGGGATTTCCATGTACCGATGCAATACTTAAAGGCATGTTCTGGTGGATTTTCGCCTCTGTCTTGTAAGAAAAACAGAAATATTCCACACCGTGTCCTTTAAACCCTATCACAATACCATTTTCCTAACTCATGATATCTTACTTAAAAGATTGGTTACTTTTGTGAAAAAATACCTCTGCTTTTCAACAAAGCCACAAAAAGTTATGTAATGTGGGCACATTGCTTCAAATTTCTTTTGTTTTTCTTTATAATTGAACATCCTCTTTGTCCTTGAAATTTGATACTGTTGGAATGTTTGAAGATATTTTCCTGTAGATCTAGCATTATCCTTCACCATACATAGAGTACAACCAACAGTACTGCTTAATATTGCCTGCAGCGGCATCATAATTATAAATAAATTGAATGCAAATGTAGAATTTATGTGCCACGATGACATCACTGATTTACCATGATGCATCAAATCCCAAGAAAAGTTTGCAATACTTAAAAAATTTGTATCTTCCAAATGCTTAAAGCTACGGAGAAGCCGTTTTCACCTTCTTAATCTGTCACAACATGGTTTCTTGCCAAGCAGATCTTGTGTTACTAACTTACTGAGCTTTCTTGAAGATGTCTCTTCATCTCTTGATTCTGGGTATGGCGTTGATGTCATTTACCTTGACTTTTCAAAGGCTTTTGATAAAGTTCCATTAGGTAGGCTAATGGTTAAGCTGCATAGGTTAGGGGTTCAGGGCAATTGTGCTGATTGGATAAATTCGTGGCTTCATGGTAGATCTCAGAGAGTTGCTGTCAATGGTAACTTCTCCTCTTGGAAAGAAGTCACAAGTGGAGTACCACAGGGTTCTGTCCTTGGCCCACTTCTTTTCTTAATTTTCATCAATGATATTGATAGTTCTCTTACATCTCGTATAAGTAAGTTTGCAGATGATACTAAGCTTTATAGGAAAATTAGCATTTTGGATGATGCCTTACTGCTGCAGAAAGATCTGGATAGGTTATTTTCTTGGTCTCAGACCTGGCAAATGTCTTTTAATGCAGATAAGTGTAAGGTCCTTCATTTTGGTCCCAAAAGTTTTAGCTATGATTATAACATGAATGGTTGTGTTTTAAGTAATGTCACCTCTGAGAAAGATCTGGGTGTTGTAATTACTGGGGACTTAAAGTCATCAAAGCAGTGTGCAGCCACTGCTGTAAAGGCTAATAGAGTGCTTGGATTGATCAAGAGGAATTTCATCAATTTTAGTAAGGATATTGTACTTAATTTGTATAAGCAGTTGGTAAGACCCCATCTTGACTATGCAGCTCAGGCTTGGAGTCCCTTCTATGAAAAGGACAAGTTTGTTTTAGAGCAGGTTCAGAGGAGAGCCACTCGCCTCATTCCTGAGGTGAGAAATTTGCCCTATCATGCTAGGCTTAAACATCTTGGGCTTACCACCTTGGAGCTGAGAAGGATTAGGGAGACATGCTCCAGGTTTTCAAGTTCCTTTGTGAAAGAAATCCCCTGCTGACTTGTAGTTATTTAAGGGTTCAAGGTAATTCTCGGGTGCGTGGGCATTGTAAAAAGCTTGAAAAGCCTTTTGCAAGGCTTGACATTAGGAAGTTTAGTTTCTCCCATAGAGTAGTCAAAGAGTGGAATTGTCTACCAGATTGGGTAGTTAACTCCCCCTCAGTTCACTGCTTTAAGGTTAACATTGACAGGTTTTTCCATGGCTGTGGTAGAATCTGATTGTTTGGGGCTGTAGTCAAGCTTTGGTGGTTTGACTTTTGATTAGGGCTTGGTCTTCAGGGCATCTTATGGGGCCTTGGCCCTCCTTTGCCCTTCAACCTGTTATGTTATGTTAAAAGAGAAATTTTTTCTGCTTATTTTGAAGTTAACGAAACTTGTTTCCAGAATATGCCTTTAAGCTAGTACATGACATAGTTTCGGGTTCAAATAAAACATTAGAGAATTCTGCCCTTGAAAGTGGACGTCATGACTTGGCCTATAGCGTAACCACTTGGCCGATTTTACAATAGAAAACCACAGAAAACCAAAGATCATCACTGGATGTATGTGATCTGCAACATTGTTGCTCTTTGTCAGTTGTGTAACGAGCAAGGACTTCAAGGACAGGATAAATTTGTTCAAATTTCAAGGGTGTAGTTACTAGTCCAAGGGTCTAACCTAAGGCGGGGTCCCCCAAGGTAACCAAAACTCCAATTCTGTGTGAGGGGTCAAAACGTGTCCGTGTGTGTGTGTGTGTGCGTGTGTGTGTATGTGTGTGTGTGTGTGAATTTTTGTTTTGCTAATATCTCCTTATCGGCTCAGCCGATTTTCTTCATATTTTGTAGGAAGGTACCCTAGGTGGAACCACTGTACATATTGCATAACCGGAAGTGAGGGTCAAAGGTCAGAGGTGAAAGGTCAAATTTGGTGAAAATCATATATTTTACTATATTTCTGTAATGGAACATCGCACTGACAAGAAACTTTGCACGTGTCATGAGAATATATAGAACTACCAAAATATATGGTTACCATGGCAACAGGTATCAAAGGTCACGTGATGGAAGGGGAAGTGTCTATTTTTAAGCGAAAAAAGAGGAAATTTGTGACTCTAACTCCTCCTAGTGGTCTGGACCGATCTTTTTCAAACTTGGTGGGAAGGTACTCCAGGGTTAGAACTTGTGTCTCGCGGATTTCCGGAAATGAAGGTCAAAGGTCAGAGGTCATATTTCGATAGTAACCATTTTGGGGGATTTTTTGGCTGTATTTCTGGTCTTTTACCGTATTTCTGTAAAGGAACATGGCATTGATGTGAAACTTTGCACGTGTCATGAGGATATCTAGAACTACAAAAATGTATGGTTACCATGGCAACAGACATTAAAGGTCACATGATGGAAGTGGAAGTGTCTATTTTGAAGTGAAAAAAGCAGAAACGTTTAACTCGAACTCCTCCTGGTGGGCTAGACCGATCCTTTTCAAACTTGGTTGGATGATACCCCAGGGTCGGAACTTGTGTCTCGTAGATTCCCGGAAGTGAAGGTCAAAGGTCAAATTTAGTTAAAATCATACTTTTGTCTGTATTTCGGTAATGAAACATCCTTGTGACATGAAACTTCGCACATGTCACGAGGATGACTAGAACTACCCAAATATATGGTTGCCATGGCAACAGACTCTGGAAGTGACGGTCTAAGTTCAAAGGTAAAATTGAGTCAAAATCGTTTTTTGTACATAATTCCAGGGGAAAACACTGCACCGACATGAAACATGAAACGTATAACAAGAGTGACATGTTCTGCCAAAATATTTCGTTGCCATGGCAACTCAGGTTTGAAGTCGCGTAACAGGAGGTCAAATGTACGGTTTTACTTCAAAAACTGCTGGTTGTTGGCTTTTGTTTAAAGGTGGTGAAGATGTGCCACAAACTGAGAAAATGTGTCTCGTTGAGCCCGGTCCAAGGTGTAGCAAACCTTTTCCATAATTGTCTTGCGTTGAACTTACATTGGAGAAAATGTGAAATTTTATGAAAGAAAATTTATGAAAATAGCACTCTATATAGTTAACGGTGTCACTTGGTGATTTGGTGTCACAAGTGTAGCAAATTTCCGATCTTGTCACACCCAGAGCTCCGAAAAGTTTACCACAGTTAAGGTATGAGCGAGCACCTCTGCTAAGGAATTGCAATTTGCGGCGCGCGAAGCGCGTGGAAAATGTTGCTTTCTTGAATCAAATAATGACTAATATGGAGCATTTATTAGAGAAAATTGATTGGGAATTGCGTAAATTAATGAGTTGTCAAAACCACACAGTAGACTGGTCTCACAATTGCCAAATTTCCGATTTCTTCATTTTCAGAGCCCCCTGCCCCGCCTGGATGTCTTAGAAAAGCGGGGCCGAGATGCAACATGGTGCTAAATGTTTCAACATCTTAAGCCACTATGAAAGTCCCAAGCTATCAAAACATGGTCTTGAAAATGTGGGTAATCATTACTTCAACGGACTATACGGTCAATGTGAATTTAATACCGGGTGAACTCTATTACCGTCACACGGTTTTAGGCTATGTCATGTGTAAACTGTACGTAGCGTCATGAAGTATGGTGTACCCTTCTTGACCTTTAACAGGAACGCCATCTTGCTACTTACGAGCAACTCTCCATACCTCTTGTCCTAGATTCCCAGGGTCCTCCCCGTTTCCCGCCACGTGTTACCGGTGAACGTGACAAACTACCCCGCCCTAGTTCCACGTGTATGCTGTATCCCATATTTTCAAGGTGTGGCCAATTTTACCCTCTACAGCCTTCTCATTGATTATTTAGAACAGCACATTCCTTAATATTTATCTAATTTGGTGCGTCACAACTTTCAACCAATCAGGGGACTGCATGTGTTCCGATCTCCCAGAGACATGAAAGCTCCGAGCCTGCAAGTTTTGGTCGCACTCACACACTGGTGCAGCAGACCGCAGACGACAAGCACCTTCGCCAATCTGTGTATAGTTAAATTTTAATTTTTTTTTGTCCGGTTGTTAATCGAACGGAATAAAAACGCCAATCACCTTGAATCAGAACAAAATCTTCTCATCTGTTTGTTCATATCTCAACTCGTATCGCCTACACACTCTGCAACATCCCCGTACAAGCCTTCGTATCAACGATCGACCCATTATTTGACAGTAGTCGTAGCCCCACGTGTTGACATAGACACACATGCGATGTCACTAACAGCGTTACCAAGGCCGTTGGCGGAAAACCTGGATTTAACATTCGTCATTGCGCAATGTGTAAACAAAACGGGAATTTACCAAATGATACGGACGATGGATACGTTATAATTTGCATTTTTCATTTTATTGAAGAATATGACACAAAAATACGGTAATCAAATAATGTAACAACTATCACTGCATTTTTAAAAAGTAATTAGGCCTAGGTTACAATTAGCCTGGCTATCTGTACAATTTTTTTACCATCCCTGTGGGGGAGGGGTTATGCGTACCCCCACCCCCACCACACCCACCCCACCCCCACCCCCCACCCCCATCCTCCCCTCTGGATCCGCTACTGAAACATCGGTGCACGCGGAAGTGACGATTTGACTTGCGCGTCGTTCTATTCGGCAATGTGCTTATACTGAAAACGCTCTACATAAAATGCAGTAAAAGCTGAAATTCATAAATTCATCGTCGTCCATGATATAAGTTCAGTAACCACTGCAATTGCTTCACGAACTCGATGGTTTTCCACTCTCCAACGTAGGCCTACATAATCAGTTAGTTTGGCTTACACGTTTTCGCTAAATATTCTTTTACCATTAACAGCTCGGTTTGCGCATCTGCTACTCAAACGAAGTTCGAATATCACCACGCGACTTTCATGCCGCGTCGTAGAAATCTCAAGCGCAATATTTTCAGGGCGCGGAAGTCAGCTTGAAGACGTGAACTGTGGGCTAAAAATGCCGCGTTGCCCTGGCCACGTCGTGTAATCTAAAGCTCCCTTATGACGCGTGTGGCCGCACGCAGCAGACTTCGTAATGCGCGTGTGGTAGGCTTAGCGCGCGTATCTGATTGGTTAATCAGCTGTCCGAATTCGTTGGTGTAACATGCAATGATACCCGTTTTGTTCGCCTCGGCCTTACTATAGGGAACTTACACGCGTTTAAAAGCCAACTAACGCAACCACCTTCTGGAGGATAAATAACACACATGGAAGCTAAGTAAAGAAATGTGGAGGGTGGATGGATGTCTTTTAGAACAACTAGTGTGTCCGCTGAATTTGACTATTTGACCTTTGGTGCAAGCTCTTCACAGAGGTCATGTACCGACGTCACTGCGTTGCGCGTTTCTCTAATTTTTCATCCAGGCGCACATTGTGCAACAATTGTTGCTAAGGTTCTATCGTGTGCGCGTATCGGTAATACACCTACTGCGTATGATCAGTAACATCCTGTAAGCCAAATTAAAACACGCTGACTTCAGCTGTTCAGGGAGCTTTAGATTTTACGACGCAGACCTCATCTACAACGAAATGACGTCATTTGTACCTATGATATTTCGAACGCAACGCGCTACACACAGTTGCTAAATGACAAGGGAAATGTAGGTTGTGACGTCACTACGTTGTAGTTGACGTCCGCGTCGTGAAATCTAAAGCTCACTATTTTCAATTCTGGAACGCGTTTCTAGCACATCAAATTTGGCATGAGGCTTTTGTAGCTAAAATCCCCAAAGGAGCTTGATAGAATTAAGTCCCGCGTTTACTAGCGATGAGATCAGCAACTCCGCGGATTGCCCTCTTTTTTGACGTTTTGGCCTGAAATAGGGCCAAATAGGTTGTGGAATGTGCTCATTTTCAACAGAAATGTCTATTACTTGAAAACTGAACAAGATCATGTTAAATCGAGCCCAAAACTTTCACTTAGAGCGGTTTGACTGAGTGGCTATCGTCTCAGTCCTCTTTCACAGTGACAACTAAGTGCAAGTTCAATAAAAGTTGGGGGTGGGGGTGGGGAGGGGTTGTCGAGTCTTACCCTGTAAATTCAAGCCCACAAAGTCGCCCACACAAAATCGACTCCTAACAAACCCTGACAACTCCATCCCCCAGTTCATACCGGCCCTGAGACTTCAAATATTCTTTTTATGAATGAAAAGTCACTCAATAGGTAGGAGTGTTGAAGCATGAAGTCAATAAACTACACGACGTAATCAACTCTTTCTCAGAAATACTGTTGAATATTTTACTGTCCAAGTGAAGAGAGGCCTGCAATTATTTAATGGTACTAGCCGAATGCCGATGCTTCATTGTGGTCAATAAACCGTATATGACACAGTGGGGGCAATGCACAGTCACTCAAGTCGCCTCCTACAAACTAAGTCGTCCCTCAGTGAAAAAGTCTTGCGCTTGGCCAACAAAGCCGCCAGGACAAAGTTGTCCCTAACAAAATCGCCTCCTGACAAAGCCGACGGTCCCTAAAAAATGCTCAGTCTATCAAACATAGGTACTAAACCTATATGGGTCCCTTATGTTTGGTCTAACGTGACGGTAGCTTCTCATGCGGAAAACCCGGCTTCTATTCCCAGGTCGAGTCACACCAAAGACTCTAAAAAAGGAACCTACTACCGTTGTGCGTGATGCTCCGCATATGAGTAGGGAAAACAAGCCAGTGAGCCACAACTGGAAAAAAGGCCGTGCCCCCCCCCCCCGTGGGCTGGGGTTGCACACAGAATATGCCCACAGTATTCCCCGCCTGTTGTAAGAGGCGACTGAAAGGGAGGACTTGTACCTTTTTACCTATATGACACTAATTATAACACATTTGTGTTGGTAAGTCGTTAAATCTTATCTAACTACCCCTGGGTCAGCCCATACCGTTAGGGGCATTTATCGCGTTGATATGGGTAGTCCACATACACGAGGGCTATTGGAGAAATGAAGCTGACCCATATTCTCCCACATACTCTCAGCTGTTTACATGAGCCTCAGAAATAGCTTCCCATATGGGTCACTTTGATTAACTTAAGGGGCTGCCTATTGGCCTCTTACCATGATCCATGGTGCAAAACCATATGGACCCTAATGGGTTATGAGATGAGTCCCGTAAGATTCCCTTATGAGAAAGTTACCGTTAAATGGTTATTTTTATTTATTTATTTATTTATTTATTTATTTATTTATTTATTTATTTTTTTTTTGGGGGGGGGGGGGGTCTTTGGGAGGCGCAATTTATAACTGGAGGTGACGGACTATAGTTAGCCTCGTGGAAACTGATTTCTCCGGCAAGGGACTTCTTTTGAAGTCAGACTTTATTAGGAGGCAAATTTGTCAGAAGTGACTTTGTAATTTGGTGTCTGTTAATTTGTTACCAGGGAGACTGTGTAGAGGAGACTTCATAGTTTGTGACGCGGCTGAATGTTTTTGCAACCTGCAAAATGTCCACTGTAATACTACCGGTTGCTCCAATTTGTCAATAGGCAGTACGTGCGCGCCTTACATCCAGGTATACAGATCAGTGGTAATACCCCACACTTTCAAGAACATGCATGAAAACTGTCAAAGTATTGGAACATTTAGCACCGTTTTGTATCTGGATCTGTACATAGACACGAACCTTACCAGGACAAGAGAAAAAAATAGGCCAGATGGACCCCCTCCTTGAAAGTCAAATCGACAGAGCCCCTGCCCAAAATACAGGCGCGGATCCAAGGGGGTGATTTTACGGCCTCATGCAGCCCTCCCTTTTTCGACACTTCAGCAATAAAACATACGAGAAATTAACAGTGCAACTCCGTCACACCCCGTTTTCTCTTAACTTCAGCCCCCCCCCCCCTTTTGGAATGTCTGGATCGACGCCTGCTACATACCCCCCCCCCCCCCGTACCCTCCCCCATAACCTCCCCCAGAACGGCGATCAAGAATAAGGACGGTGAGTCGATTTTGCTCATCCCGGCCACTCACAAGAAAACCTGGCTATGCCCCTGAAGGTGTTACCCAGAATTTCGTAACCCATGAACCTAATCCTGGCACACTGACCTACTTTGTGACTTCGTGTTATGTACTATACCGCACATTCAGCGTTTTGCAGCGGACACCGTCACAGAGTTTTTGTGTGACACTTCTTCTTTTGTTATGTAAACAGAGCAAAGTCAGAAGTGTAACGAGTCCACGCATACTTCACAGGAATTCAATGTAGCTACCATACAACTTACAAGACTGCCTAGGGCCTAGCCTAGGCCTACACAACACATCGATCTTATGTGAGATTTCTGCATGCCAGACTTTTAATTGAAAGTGTATCCTTACATTTCGAGGATTGTGTGGTAATTCTTACAGTGAAAAAATTAACGTAAGACTTCTCGCAATTATTTTTATCTGTCGTTTACTTAACAATGACGTACTGTACTGTAGCCTAGCCTACAGATACGCCAGGAATGAATGTGCATGTTCGCTCCGGTCGCGTCGCGGTGTATTCAGAGTACAAAAGAACCTTTGAATACCGCGCTCCTTCAATGGGGATTATCTGCTGCCCGGTATACCGAGGTGGCTTTGTGTTTGAGGAGGGAAGTCCCTTTGTGTCCGCAGGTTGCTTCTGTGATAGCAAACCTTGCCTAAGTTGTCTTGTGTAAAAAGTTAACAATCGATTTTTCTTTCATACCTATACCACGGAAATGGCCGTCACTAAATAATAGCAGTAGCCTATATCGGAAAAAAGTGGTAGACTTACCGTACTGCGTGAATGTGACCTGGAATGAATTGAAGTTAAAAACTTTCATACTAGCGATCTTTGGGAAAGGTTAAAAAATTCTAATGCAGGTTCAGTATGTTTAAGATTGTTAACAGGTCTTACAAAAGCCTACCGGTGCAGTATTGACATAAATTTTAATTCTCTTTGCGTCCCGATGTCTGAATGTACTCGCTCCTGAGTTATTAGCACATTTTTACTTAGTCACGAAGAAACAATTTAAAGTTCCGTAAATTTGCCGATATGCAAGCAATGTGAATGGTACTGTGCATGCACGATCATAAGAAAGCTTGTCAACATTTCTGTTATCATAGTGTTATGTACGTGATTATAAATACGCATATTTAGCGACATATATAACCCGGCTGGGTCTACCCGATGTTCTTGGGGTTCATTGTGCCCAATGCTCCCCGTTTTCGTATATTTCGGTGATTTGAATATGATTGCCAGGTTCATTATTCCCAGGGTTCGATGTTCCCAGAAGTGCGTATGTTCCGAAAAGTCGGGAACAGCGAACCTTGGGAACAGTGACATAGACCCCCTCCGCAGCTGAATGCGTTAACAAAATCTGCAATTTGAGTTTGCTACTGCTATTTTTCATACAATGAATGTTACTTTTCCGCATCCTTGGGTTTGGGAACTAGGGCCAATTCTCTGAAGTTCGGATTGGAAAGTTACTGTTATATTTGGCCGTATTTAGTTTATAAATAGCCATCTGCGATGTTCAGGATGATTATCCCTGTCTGCTTCACCTGCTTCTTCTGCCCATTGCTTCCTCGACAAAGGGTAGGCCTACGCTGTTAATTTTTTTATCAATCCCTTGATGAGCACCGTCAATACGTAAATTATCCCTTCATGATTTTTTATTTGAAACTCTTTAAGGTCAATACGTAGCCTCTATTTCCATCACTTGCTGTCGCCTTTCCCAGGAATTTTAATACGACTTCCCGCGATCATTTTCAGCACTTTCACAACATTCTTTCAAATGTCCTTCTTTGCAAATTGAAGGATGAAAATTATTAAAATGTTCGATACATAAAGTATAAAAAATTCGCCACAGGCTATATAGGCCTACTAGACGACCACCGCCCTATATATTGAATAACCCCATTTATCAACCTTACCTGCCGACATCCACATATCTTCCGACATTTAACACGCTTTGCTTTTTTAGCCATGTACATGATTTGAATATTTAAGGGGCATCTTCCTCCCACCCTCCACACAAGCTACGGCCCTGGCACTACCGAACATAAAGCAGCCGCGCATGCCAATTTTGCAATTTTTGGAAGGTTTCCAAACGTTAGACTAATTGTTACTAAGTAACTGAGTGCCCTTGGCACTCGGCCCGAATATCGTCCCTAGCAATAACTTACGAGCAGGTTTGCTAGTTTCAAAGGCGGAGCAGCAAACATCGTCCAGCATCAGAAACCGAGAAAATAGCCGGGACGACCTTGGGAGGGGGTAGGTGTCGTTTTTTTATCTACCCATTACATGCGCTGGAGACAAGAGCCCATTTTCTGCTGGAGTCTTTAACAACACTTACTGCTAATCAAGCAAGAACAGGCCGTTTTCTTCCTTGGAAACCAATAAACTAAAGCTGAAGATTTCAAACTATACATGAAAGTGTCTTACCACAGATAAAGTTTATAAATTCCACACAAAAGCAGGTTACATACAATCCAAATTAAATCCGATTAAATCCAACTAACGTTAATCTCGTCAACAAGGGCGGACACATAATTCTGAAAGCCTAGCGCCAAACCTACATTGTGGTACTTGGACGATCTCACGGCAAGCAGCGCCGTGCACTGGTCAGGAGAGTTGCAGGTACTGCCACAAACTTGCTCTGATTTAATGCAAACACAAAATATGTAGTGCGTCTGTGGTGAAAATGTTGTCATCTGTTTACAACAAAACATGAAAGCAGGACGGATCTCCCAGGGTTCAGAAATGCCCTAGAATTTGTCTGTCAATCATACGTACACTTCACACAGCTGGTCACTGACTCTTCTTTCACACGCGCTGCGTACCTTTCATGTTTACCGCTCTCAGACCCGTTGTCGCATTGTGCAGCAAAGTCTAGAATCTTCCCGCCACTTCGGCGCCTTGTGACCTGACTAGAACAAGTCCTACATTTTCAAGCTTTTTCCTCGATCGGTACCGTAGCTTTTGCCCCTTGTCCCAATAGAACTTCAATTTTTGTGTGGCATGTATGAACTGTGACCACGGGCCGGACAAGCCGCTCTCCGCGATTCCCCTTGACTTGAGAGTGACTTTCTTTCAAATTTGATTAACCTCGGGTGGAATAAGTTAGGGCAATCGTTAGCCAGTTAGGAAATTCTTGTAAAGCAGGTCGTAACATCAGGGGCCGCGGAATGAGTGAAGTGGGAAGCACCAAAGCTGGCCAACATCTTCAACAATGTAATAACAATGAAGGTGACCCAAAATGCCTACTGCAGAAAAAAAAAATGGAGTGTGGGGGCTAAAGTCTCCCCCAGGCCCGGTTTCGCGGGCCCTGAACATCTTACTCAGTTTTTGTGTTTGTGCATTGTTAAAATTACCCCCACGCACTCCAGGAATCTTCTGCAGGCCGCTTCTAGTGTCGACGCGGCCCACCAATGTCCACCCTAATATGGATTACAGAATTCGGAGAAATTAAAAAAAATGCATAGGGCGAAAATTGCACCGCGAGTGCCAGCTTGTGATGTCATATTTTGAAAATGATAAAGCTTTTGCCGGTGTAGCCGCGGCTATGTTTAAAACCGCTCGGGACACTGGGGTAAGGATTGAAAGGCAGACGCACAATGGGAGCTTTATAGGACGAACAACAAATGAGGACGAACAACAGGTTTTGTTCCAAGCACGGTGGCACGCTATTTTAATGTCGGAGAGTCTTCAACTACATGCCCACAATAATTGAAAAGAGATGCCGGGTCTGATACACTTCATTCCCCGGGCGACATTTTTCAAAACCTGTGCTCTGCATTTTGATAGTCTTTCGGGCAGAACTGCATTTTTCGAACAGAAAAGAAAATTCTGTCCCCTCCCAAACTGAAACGCTCCCATACGTCTTGTAAATATATAAAGTATAAAACTTCAAATATATGGGAAGCCAAAAATTTTCCGCGGGTCGAGGCCTTGAAGTGCTGCCCCCGCGCCCCCCCCCCCCCCCCCGTTGGGGAAATCCTGGTGCGAACCCTGGGTTAGAGGCTGCATTCGATACGGTATACGGTCGGGACTGGGAAGACATCACAGTGAACCCCTTCCCCAGCCCTCCCCCACCAGCACACGCACAATCACGCATGTTGATCAACCACAAAATGTCCGACTTAACGGATCGCAGAAAAAGGAGTCAATTGCACTTCGCCTGTTTTACGGTCTTGACAAATTTAAACTGAAACTATTTTGCCCTGATTTTAAAATCGGGATAAAAGCAGTACAGAGACTACATCGTACGCAAAACAAATATTTTTCAGGAGATGACACATTAATCTTTCCAACCATGATATTTAGGTCTTTGTGTCTTGTATGGATAGCTGTTAATCGTAAACTGAAAAGTGTTTAGAAAAAGTTTTGAATGCAACATTCCATCACAACCGAAAGCGTACCGTACATAGCAAGTTTTACTGTGCATGGCACAACGTTCAATATATTTGCAAGACACAGCTGCCGTGCCGATACCCCCAGCCACGATGAATCGTGCTCACTGATTGGTTTATAAGTGTCATGGAATGAAGTACAATTGTGCATTGCAAGTAAGTGTGAGCGACTTCGCTAAAATATCCCTGCAAGCAGTATTGCATACTGTACGTGCAAACTGTAGTATGATCAAGATCTACTGTATCGTCCTACCACACCCCCAAATCCGCTATTTTGATTCGCTGCAGGAGCATCACGATTAGCACATGACATTGGGGACCACGGTCATTGGAGGGATAAAGGTGAAGGGAATGCTCTACTTTTCTTGAGCTGTACACAGTGCACAGGCCCGTGAGTGTTCGACCCACAACATGTTGAAACATGCAAACATCATTGTACAGTACAGTGTGGTCTAGATAGGTACAGCGCTAAACGTAACAGGCGCGAGTTTCAATGGGTCTGTCTCTCTTCCCTTTTAGGCACAAACTGGGACTAGCTGAATTTGAAGTTAATTCGCTTCTTTAGAAACACGCCGTGTCAACGTGTTAACAAAGCCTACGGGTAGCTGTTTTCATAAAGAATGCTCGAGGGCCGGGTGTCAGTGCGTCTCCCTGCATCAAGCTGGGGAAGGGTGTAGCTAAAGACTTTCTTGCCGGAAAATAAACGCTGCTCCAGTCCCACTATAGCAGATAAGATTGGAGGGGTGGGGGAGGGGGCGCGAAAGTTTTGACAGTGATTGGCGGACTCAGTAAGCAGTGTACATTGATGCTTTCCTCTCCAGTTCGTACTTCTGAAAATGTACTCAATTCGCATGGAATTTAATGGAATATGACTACTATTTTCTTTGGACTAGACATCCTTTTCCACACGACGCTAACGGGTAAGATTAAAATTTTAAGCAGTAGCCTACCCGTGCTAACTGATGTGACTGCCCTATTTTACGACACTCCAGCAATCCGACACCCCTATGTATTTACACTATCAATCGATTGGCCTCCGGGGCACCCTTGGGCAAGGAGTACCTGTATATTTGCCCTGTGCTTTTTCAGTGCTATTGCCTTCGGGCGTGTTGTTGCCTTCGGGCGTGCTGTTGCCTTTTGGGCGGTTGGGTGGCCATAAGGGGTGGGGTACTGGGGTTTGATGTTGTTTTTGGTTGTCTTGGGGGTTGGTGTGGGGTTGATGTTGAAGGTGGTTGTGAATGAGTTGGGGTGGGGTTGGAGCGTAGTTTTCGTTTGTTACAAACCTTTTGGTTACCTGTTTTGTGTCTAGATGGTTAATGGTTAGAGTTTGTGTTTTTGTCCGGTCGGTTTGGGTTGTCTATTTATTACAACGTGCCCGTTTCTAAGTACGTTTTAAAAAAGAAAGTATCAATCGATCACGTTGTCGGAACAAGGGGTGTTGAAACAGAATGGATTCTATTTTGTTGTAATGAAGGGGTGTCAGAATACAGAAGGCCTGCAAGGGTGAAGGACCATAGGGTTGTCGGGATATGGAGGTGTCGATATATGGAGCTGTTGAACCGGGGCAGAACTTCATGTATTTAGACATTTAGTTAGGTTATCTCGTCCATCCCGGATATCAGGTGTAGGTCGGGGCTACTCATTTCGTTGTAAGTTTCCATTGGCTTCTAAACTGATGGGGAAATACCCCCCGGAATTCACAAAAGCATAAAAGTTACTATGTATCATGGAACACCTTTAAATTTTAATCTTGCTAGGCTACTGCTGGTGCGATCATAGGCTAAAACTGGCAACGGCAAAATCGGAAATTGTCTTACTGAACGTTACCGGTATTTTGCTTCTGTAAACCACAAGCAGAAATTGTGCGATAATAGGCTAAATCTGGCAACGGCAAAACCGGAAATTCGTCTTAATAAACGTTGTCGATATTTTATTTTTTTAATTTGTAAACAACATGCAATTGCATAAATTGAAAAAAAAAAACTAGCCTAGGCTAGGCCTACAGTACAAAAGAACCTTCGTTTTAGTTTTGTACACAGGTCGTGTTGTATTTTGGAACAATGGCATTGCTGTTTACTAACCCAAAATTGATAACGTGTAACGTTAGACCTCAAATATTTGTGTACAATTTATACCATCGTTACAGTACGTGTGTTCTAGGCCAATCAAGGCAGTACTCTTTTGCTTAGAGCTGCATCACTGATAAGATGCTCGCTCGTCCAGTCCATATTCGGCACATGTGGGGAAATCAAGGATTGGAATTGATCAATATTTGCGTTAATTCCCAGCCAGCGGTAGACGTCTATATCGGAAATATTATTGTAAAGAATATCTCCGTGGATATATACTACGTACACGGACAATTTAGCACACATATAAATGAGCTCTGCCAGTGATTGACACATTAAATCGATCACACAGGAAGTTCAATCAAGCGTGTAAATAAACTTGTTCAGTCCCACTCCTCGCGGCAAAAGGTTCCGTGGGTAGAAACCCTTTGTGAAAGCTATTCATTAGATTATGGGATTATTTCTTTTGAAACCGCCGAAAACCACTAGGTCGCAAATTTTAGGGAATCTCGTCGGTCATAGCGCGGTATACTGTGGGTATTCGGCGGTTGGTATCTAGCGCTCCGGTCGGTTTTTTACATTCATTCTTGGCGCATCTGTACATGACTCATTGCCAGGCCCAAGTAAGGCCGCCTATGCTAGGTCAAGCCCTATAGCCTAGCCTCTAATTTGTTTATCAGAAAGATTATTCAATTCATTCTTTTCGATGAGGGTGCTGAAACAGTTTGACTGCACGTTTAACTCCACCAGGAGTGTTGTGCAGTATTCTTCCAGATCCGGAACAGTTTTTGGCCCAGGATATCCACAAATTTCTTTGCTGGCATGTACTAGGATTTGAAATTTAAAATGAAAGTTATTTTGAACTCATAGCTAGGCCTAGGCCTAAGTTCAAACATTACTTTCTGCCCCAAGATTTTTAGAGGCGGAAAGTGTGGTTGGAAACTACAGAGGGCAGAAACTAGTAACGGAGCCCCAAAAAACTGACCAGTGTAGGCTAGGCCTAGGCCTATAGCTACCAACATTGAAGTGGGGGAAAGGGGTTTGTTTACTTAGCCTAGTTACTGTTATGTTTTAAGAATATAAATGCAAGTTCCAAAGGTAACTTATTACCAACGTTGCATGACGCTAGAAATGAATAGCAAGTTTTAGCCATCTCTAGTTGATCACTCTGAATCCAGAATCTATCAGAGAACTTCCTGTTCAGGTGTCTTGAGATCAATAAAATTAAAGGGGTTTGAACCGTTTTAAAGACTGATTGGTCAATGGAGCAAGTTTGGTTGTAAAAGGTATTAACTGATGCAATTATAGAGATAAGCTTCACCCGGGAAAAAGCCTTTTTCTCGGGTAATATTGGCTAAGCCTATCAAAGCCTTTTCACATTATTTAGAAACAATGACGTAGCGCTGCTAAAGTAAGGAATTAGGCCTAGCCTAGACTCATGCAGAGAATGGTTGGTTAATATTAATAACAGGCTACCACTTCACCTGGGGAAGACCGATTCTATTCTCTTTGGTTCCGAAGTCATGCGTAAGAAATCCAGTCCCCTCTCAGTCTCTTGCAAGGGTCAAATGATTAAGTCCTCTATATTAGTTCTGTAAAATACCTTGGAATTATACTGGATGAAACCTTCTCAGATGATTCTATTGCCTGTGACATTCATAAAAAAGCTTGTGCACATTTAAAATTTTTGTACAGGCAATCTAGCTCTCAAAACAGTTGCACACAAAAGATCCTGTGCACCGCTCTTATTTAATGTTACTTTGATTACTCTTGCTCTTCCTGGTTTTCTGCTCTTTCTTAGGAGTATAAAAATAAGTTAAAAACCATGCAAAATAAAATTGTGAGATTCATTTTAGATGTGGGTCTATGTACCCATGTCAGTCAAACTGATTTGAACAAAGTCGTTTTTTATCTGTTTGCTACAGGGTGTGTAACAACTTAAACTTAATCTGGTTTTTAAGATTTTTAACGACACTTGTCCCGAGTATCTTAAGTGCAATTTTACTGATTGAAGGATATCCATCAACACAGTACCAGTTAATGAAACAAACCCATATCCCCCATTTAAATGATGTTATACTCAGCACTGGTCAGTTTTTCTCAACCAACATTAAAGTGGAAAAAAAGGGAGAACAGCTAGCATATGAGATGGATAAAAGACAATGTACAGTAACATCCACTGTACTACAGTATGGAGGGATTTGTTTCATTTGTTTTGGTGGCAATTGTAGGCCTAGCCTAGATGTGTTTTACTTGCAAAGTTGCATGCAACAGTTACATCCCTACAGTATGTTTCAACATCTGCCACATCTCTATGTTCCTACAAAAGGATGCCAAAGAACATTTTGATTGGCATCAATGTAAATTTTCATTGGCACCAATGTACATTTTCATTAGCACCACAGTACATAATTGTCTGTGCCAAAGTACTGTACACTTTGTTTGCCCCAAAGTAGGCCTTCACATTGTACAGTAGGTAAACACAGTATTACACTATTGCCGGAACATAGAGATGTCGGAACATAGAGATGTCAGAACATGGGGCATCCCTACATGCATCTACAGTACAGCTCACGTATAAGTCCCATCGTGTCAACGCTCTGCTTGTTTCTACTTTCCTCTGCGTGTTTACTCTTTCCTATACTTTGTTGCCTTCGTTACTATACTCAGTGTCTGCGCACCATCAACGCAGACACCCACAGACCTTCCTTATACTTGATTTGTTCTCAATGGGGATTATTTGAGTATATAAACATAGGATCGCGTATAATCCATGACCGTAGGAATTTTTCAGTCGTTTCAAGTAATGCTTGTTGGCCTCGCTTTTGTCAGGCTTTGTGTCAATGTGTCGATCTGCTTAATTAAGCTTGCAGTCTGGTTGATAATATGGTCATATCAACGGAAATATTTACTGTTTGAAGTTCCAAGTTATTTCTACGATTATATATTGCGATAGTAAACGTAATAATACCACAAAAATTATAGAAAAGGAAGTGCTGTTCCGTTCCACTTTACACTCCTTCGCGACGCCGTTGTTGCGTCGCGGACGAGTTGGCAGTTTGGGGACATTTTGGACGAAATGGGTACGAGTAAGACAGAGTACAGAAGTGCTGAAAATTCGAGGCACAAATGAACAGTTCAAGTTAACTGAGATAAGTTGGAAAAGACGAGTGTTCACCAACACTAGGCCGAGTCTATAGCTCATTCATTTCCTAATCCGATTACACGGAAATGGTAGTCTCTTGCTTTGGATGAATACCTATGGCAAGAACAAACTTGTTAAGCTAACGTAGTGACAACCGATGGTTTGGAAATCGATTTGAAGACTTGGGTGTTAGTCTACACGGAATAATAACCATTTTTAAGTAACACAGAAGGGCATCCTTACTCGCATGTGTGTCGAATGCACTGGTGTTTTTATTTTTAAGAAAAGTGTAGAGTTATCTCATCTCATCAGTCACGATCCTGGACAAATGGTATATATTGGGAGAGATATGAATATCAGTAATGTAAACAAGCTGGTGATACGATGTTTCTGAAGTTCGCTGTTTATTATGATTTCAATTTGTAGTTACAACGTACATTATCCCTTTTGTTTCAATTTTTGCGAATTTCGATCTACAGTGTGTTAAGCGAAAAATTGCCCCATATGTTTTCGTATCGGCATTTGCAAAACAGGTACTTAAAATGCGGTTTCTTGCCTTGATATGCATTTACTTTTAAAAAGTTTGCAAACCCGTTTCTTTGTGTAAGGAAGAAAGTCTTAAGAAAGATCTAAAAGTATACCAAAATCTCTATAATCTACAAAGTTCTATCAATCATATAATTGCATGATATACAAAAAAAAACTCCACAAAAAACACAAAGAACTCCATGATACACTCTAGTTCCGATATTCTTTCATCTCCATAGAGTTAATCGCCAGGCAAATAAAAATTCAAGAAATCGTGGGATTAATATAATTAATTATTAATTAATTAATAATAATTAATATTCAGGAGAGGTTTTCTAGAAGAAACAACATTCGAATCGTGGGCTATCCTACTTGTGATGCAGAAAATTCACTGGAAATAGCAAAAAGTGTTCTAGAGAAAGTTGGTATAACTAACCCCAGTGTGGAGCGAGCTCACTGTGATGGCCGCCCGCAAGCTAACAGACCCCGTCATCTGCTAGTAAAACTCTCGTTTTATCAGGATAAAATCACCGCTCTGAAGTACCAACGAATAAAACTAGCCGATGAAAGTTATTTCATTATCGATGACTTGACTAAGCTGGATCTTACCGAGAAAAGAAAGTGGAGCAGGCAGGTCTCTGAGTTGTATCTGTCAAGAACAAAACTTAGATTTACCGCTGGTAAATGGAGAGACTCCACTGGCAAACCGTTCGCCTTTAGTTGAAAGACCATACATTATTAATATTAATCCTCAGGAAATGCTTTAATCAATGTTCATCGCCACTTTTTGTGAGAGCCACAAAATTCACGAAATTGGCTCATTTTCAACCATTATTCTCTTAATGGCTGATTGGAAATTTTCTTTTTCTCTTTTTTCCATTCATCTCTTTTGTCTTTGTCTAATGTTGCACCAGATACATGATAACGGTGAGTGCAGTCTTATTTTTTTATATTATATGCAAGTAGTTCGTGATGGTGCTGTTAGAGATATGTTCCTTTAATACAAGAGGAATCCATTGATATTCGTAAACGCAGGAAGCTGTTTCATTATTTTCATAGGCATAATTTTGATGTAATCTTTTTACAAGAAACACATTCCTTGACAGGTGATTCTAGGTACTGGGAAAATGAATGGGGTGGGAAAATATTTTTTAGCCACGGCAGCAACCAGAGTAGAGGTGTTGCAACATTACTTAATCCGAGATTTTCTTCATCACCTAGTCTTGTGTTAAACGATGATCACGGGCGTTACATCATTCTTATTATAGATATGGCAGGTTATAATATTTGTCTTGTCAATATTTATGGTCCAAATGTTGATCATCCCTTTGTGTTTAAATGCATTGACAGTCATCTTAGAAATGCTAATTGTGACTCAGTTTTTGGGGAGGTGATTTTAATTTTGTTTGGAACTTGGGTCTTGATAAAAAGGTGGGCGTCCTTCCACAAATTTCAATACCCGTTCTATGGTGGCAAGGTGCGTTCAAACTCATAATTTAATAGATATCTGGAGGAACGTAACCCACACACAAAGCGTTACACGTGGCATTCAAATGTTGATGAGTCGATTCATTGTAGGCTCGATTTCTTTTTAATTTCTTCCTTTTTAAGGAACTGTGTCATGGATAGTAATATTTCTCCAATTTTTGGCTCTGATCATGATAGCGTTACCATAAAGATTCTTTTAGGAAATCCCAGGGGACCGGGTGTTTGGAAACTTAATACTTCTTTGTTGTCTGACGATACTTATTGTGAGATGATAAAAAATACGGTGAACGACACCGTAGCCTCAAACATTGAGGCCAACCCTGGTCTACTATGGGAATTGTGCAAACTTAATATAAGATCTGTTTCTATTGACTACTCTAAGATGTGGCAAGGGTCCGTAAAATTGATTTAAAGAAAGATTCTTGAAAAAGTTCAGCTGTATGAGCAACTTTATTCGACGAACCCCTCACATGAAATTAAAGAACTACTGTATGATGCTAGGGCAAAACTTGATCAATTTTATTACTTTAGGCTGAAAGGGATTATAATTGCTCGCGTGCAAGATGGGTTGAAGAAGGGGAAAAGAACACAAAATATTTTTTAGGGTTAGAAAAACGTAATAAATTCTCTAGTACTATTAACGAACTGATCACTGCGGAGAATAAGGTGTTAACAAGTCCTGAAGATATTTTACTAGAAGGAAAAGTTTTACTCTGCTCTCTATAAGAAAGACAATAATGTTACTGCACGTAGCTTCTATACAAATTGGAATTATCAGCACGTAACTATTTCTGATGATCAGAGGTTGCATTGTGAAGGCCTTTTAAATATGTCTGAATGTCGCCAGGTGCTTTTTTCCATGGCCAGAAATAAATCTCCGGGGTCGGATGGCCTCCCATCTGAATTTTATCTCACCTTTGGGATTGTATAGGGCAACTCGTTGTCAATTCCCTTAATTATGCTTTTACCAAGGGTTATTTAGCTGACGAACAGGGGTAGAGCAGTTATATCTTTAATTCCAAAATCTGGTAAGGATACACGGTATCTAAAAACTGGCGTCCCCGTTGCTTTATTGAATACTGATTATAAGATTGCTGCCAAGTGTATTGCTTCTCGTATGAAAGGTGTTTTGAACTCTATTATAAGTTATGAGCAAACAGGTTTTTTACAAGGTAGATTTATAGGCGAAAAATATTAGACTTATACAAGATCTTATTTGGTATTGCAATGAGAAATCTATCCAGGGTGCTTTATTATTCCTGGACTTTGAGAAGGCGTTTGACCGTTTGGATTGGAGTTTTATTCAGCGTACACTTGATTACTTTAATTTTGGCCCTCAATTTAAAAATTGGGTGAGAGTTTTATACAGTAATGCTACATCATGTGTTTCAAACAATGGTTATTTATCTGCTTATTTTAGAGTATCTCGCGGTGTTCGTCAAGGTTGCCCCTTGAGCCCATACCTTTTTATTACATGCACTGAAGTTTTGTGTGCTTTGATTAAGTCGAGCCAAGTTATAAAGGGGATCTTGATTTCTGGTGAATCTCTTAAAATCTCCCAGTATGCCGACGACACTGTCATTATCACTGATGGATCAGAGTCATCATTGAAGGAAGTTGTGAATGTGTTACAACTTTTTTGCATTAGCTCTGGTCTTAAAATTAATTCTGAAAAGTCGCATTTGTTTTTACTCGGCCCTCTATTTGAGCAGCACCCGGTATATCTTACTCATTTCAACTTTGACGCCCACGCCACAGTGGTAAAGTATTTAGGTATCTCCTTTTCTCACCATAAAGACGACTTTTTTCGTTTAAATTATACACCTAAACTTTCTCGCATTAAAAATATTCTTCAACTTTGGTCCTTAAGGGATCTAACTCCAGTCGGGAAGGTACTTTTAATTAAAACCTTTGCCATTTCTCAACTTGTTTTTTTGTTTACTGTACTTCCCAACCCACCCAAACACTATTTAGATGAACTGAATAAAATATTCTTTAATTTCATCTGGAGTAACAAGCGTGATAAGATTAAGAGGTCGATTCTTTGTAATGTTAAGGGTGACGGGGGATTGAATATGGTAGACATACATGTTTTTGCAAAAAGTCTGAAAACTACTTGGGTAAAAATGTACGTAGATGATCATGATCGACCATGGAAGCATCTTTTCAACTATTGTCTGCGTAACTATGGCGAAAAATTCCTGTTCTCTTGTAACTTTAGAAATGGTGACATTCCCGTATCCAATTTTTTTATCCGTGGTGTCTGTGATGCCTGGGCAGAATTTAACTTTTGTACTCCTCAAAGGGATTTTGCAGACCAATTTGTATTAAACAATAATTATATTAAAATTGATAAACGTGTAGTTTATTATGACGTATTAAAGCAACGCAGTGCTTACAAGGTCGGGGATTTTTTAATGCCGAAGGTAAAGTCATTCCTTATAAGAACTTTGTAGATAAGTATAATATTAGCAACTTCCCTTTTACATTATATTATGGTATTATTTGTGCAATCCCCTCTACATGGAAGACAAATTTGTTTGCAAGTGGCGGCCTTAATTTAAATGAATGCCAACTCTTGAAATTCCAGTTAACAAAGAGGTCTTCAAAATTTGTGTATAAGTCTATACTTTCACGTAACGTGCTTAAACCTAAAGCTTTAGTAAAATGGGAAAATTACCTTGCAAATATTTGTTACACCTTAAATTGGAAATTCATTTTTACCACACCATTTGTTGTTGCTCGGAATGCAAAGATTCAATATTTTCAGTTTCGATACCTTCATAGAATTATTGGTACTAATGATTTTTTATTTCGTATTAAGATCAAAGACTCACCTGTTTGTTCTTTTTGTAAAGTAGAGAATGAAACTTTAGAACATCTGTTTTGGTTTTGTCCTAAAGTGAAAAGGTTTTGGGAGGAAATTTGTTCAGTTTGCTTAAGAGAAAAAATTAATTTAAATGAGACAAGTGTTCATTTTGGATATACAGAAAAGAACAAGAATATCATCAATTTTTTCATTTTTTATGCAAAGTATTTTATTTATTCTTGTAAACAAAACAGTACAATACCAGATGCAACAACGTTTTACTATAAGTTTAAGTTTAATACTGAAGTGGAAATTTTTATTTTAAAAAAGAATAACGACGAAACAAAGGAGGATGAATATAGATCTGTTTTCAGTTTCCTGTAAAAACTTAAAAGTTAATTTCATTTACATTCATTTTCAATTTTTTCAAGATGCTGTATGCATATTGGCTACACACCATTCAAGGTTTTTTTTGGTTATTGATTTTGTAAAATAGACTGTAACGTTGTAATATTGTATTATACTGCAAACTTTGTTAAAAACAACTATTGAACTTGCAAATAAAAGAGGTGCTAAAAAAAAAAAAAAAAAAAGAAAAGAAATCGTGGGATCAAGTCTGTTGTCCCGAACTATGTGTGAATTGCGCTATATAGAATACCCCCAAATCCCAACCCTGCTACTCAAAACATTTAAAGGGCTAACAATATTGCTCAGTTGTAATTTCATTTTCCCGACAACCTCTCAAAATCTACAGAAAGGCTTACCGTACTATCTTAAAAATTGCTTATAGGCCCTATCAATTGGTTTGAGAGTTACGGAGTAAACGGACGCCCAGAGTCTACCGAACTCCGATAAACTAAACGTAGCTAATCCTCTCATCCCTAATCATGGCCATGGATCATGGGGTACGCCTCCCCGTTCGTTTCCTGGAAGGGAGGATATCGCCAACCCCCAACCCCGGCAGACTCTTTTTCAAAAATGATGAAAACAAAAGAATTGCACAGAAAACATTTAGAGATAACCTTTGCCAAAACCAAGGTTTGTAAAGTAAAGAAAGTAAACGGTCTATTGACTGGATATTTGCACCCAGGTCCGCACGACCCGCTACAGATGGAGTTCCGCCTTTTATTCCTTCATATACCGGTACCATGAACAGTACTGCAAAAACCCGGCCTAAGTTGTTCATAAGCACCAGCTTAAAAAAAAATTACACAATCGGCATAACGTTATAAAAAAGTTCAGGCGAAATTATGAATGGTAATTTCGGGCCTATCCTAAAAAAAAAAATGCAAAGTTCACCAATTGAATGCAGCGTCAGATCATACTACACCTAGTTTACTTGGGTTGATGGAATTTTGAAGGCTACTGCATACAACAACCATACTTGGTTAAAGGGGGTAGGGTAGTCGGTTCTTAGTTACTTACGAATAGCACGGCCGGACCCAGCATATTTTCCCCACATGCCATAACAAAACAAAACTGTTTTTACTTACCTTTGGTAGAGATAGTACATTCAAGATGTACAAAGGCGGGGAACATCGAACCTTGGGAATATTGAACCCCGGGAACATCGGGTTGATCCCGTGTGACCAAGTGTTATCTTTGTACCTTACGTGCCAGTACTTAACATGGAACAAGTTGGATGGGGTTTGAGGCCTAATTTTCTAACCAATTTGTTTTCTTCCAGCTGGTCACAGCCATTTTTGCTTGTTGTGGCACGCTCGTTTTCAATAAAATGCTACGCACAAAGCAAAGGTTTTATCACTATTTTAAAATAAATTAATGACATGATAGATTGTCTAAACCTTATGTGAGGTTGTTAACATTTTAAACATTTTTTTTTTCGTAGGCGTGATGATTTTTTGAGCGTCGTGACTGTGGTGTTTGAACATCGCGGTCCCCTTAATGTTTTTATTTGAATGTTGACCGCCGAAATGATTCAAAGGCACGAAATCCCCGCCGTAACATTTACCGCACAGGACATGTTTAACAATTTCGGGATTGCATAAGTTCTCGGTCTACGGTACGATTCCCCCATTCATTTGTACCACATCACAACATAGGCTGCTTCTACTGTAACCCTTCCAGCGCTAACACAGCAATTTTAGCAGGCTGTCTGTTCGTGAATTACTTTCATATTCTTTCAAAACGACTGGGAAAGAGTGAGCAAACCTATACAGATCGATATTCTGACTATTGTGCAAACACAATGAGGTTTATCTGCGCAGAGGAACGTTGAGGATTATACTCAGTGTCTACTCAGTGTCTACGCGGCATTTTTGTATCTTCGTGATTCAACTTTGCTCTGCTTGTTTCTGCCTTTCTCTGCTTTGCTCTGCGCGTAGACATGTCCAATTGAATGTGAGCTGTACTGTAGTCTATGCATATGGAAGCCTTTGATGAACCTTGAGTTTTGGGGTCAGCATGCCTTTGTTGAAGAAATTAAAGGACTAGGCCTAATTAAGGAAGAATTAGCTTATAGCTACTGTAAAAGGACTACTTGAGGGTTTTTCCTAATATCAGTGTTGTGTTTGGCATCTTGGGTTTGGCCAAAATATCTCAGTAGGAAGATACTGTAAATTGTGATTATTAGACAATCTCAGGGTTAAAGATGATATCATCAAATTCCAAAATAATATATAGGCCTAAGTCCATTTCATTCTTGATTCCTTTTTCTTTTTCACACAATTATAACTACAGAACAGATTCAATTAATTTCTTGACAGCCTGAGTTCTGCAGTACTACGAAAATGGATACTGTACCTTCATGAATCCCTGTCTGGAAGACTTCCTTCCCGCTTCCAGGAACCACGAATCACAAATCACATCCATTTCTTGTTAATTAGTATTCACAAGCAATTACCCAATTACTACCAATTAAACTTGTAGAAGGGGGGGGGGAATGACTGTATTCTCTATTCACTCGGTGGAAACTTCCCTTTCTCCCTCCCTCCCCCTACCATTTGCAAAGCAAGGCTTAACAAACTGTATTATCCAAACGCAGAGGGTTATTGAAGTTTTTTATAGGAAACCTATGTGAAGCTATTGTAGGTCATAGGCATATAGCAGCATCTCAATTTGGAAGATTTTTCTGCACAAAATATGTAAGCAGAGAGCCACCATTGATTGGTGTGGAGCATTCCCAGGCTTGTGAGTAGAATCTAAGCAGTCCTTTCTCTGAGTCTGTTGTGTTCTTAACAGGGTTGTTGATTTTTTTTATTTTTAAAAAAAAAAATCCCCCAAATTGAATTTTAATGATTTTAATTGGATTTTAATGATTGTAAACACATTTTATTTTTTTAAATTTTTTAAAAGTATGATGTTACAAAATTTCCTTGATGCTTGTGAATACTCCATAACCTACAAGGATGAAGTTTTCAGCTTTAAGGGCAATCCTTTGCAAAGCACACACAAAGAAAAATGTATTGAAAAATGAAAATAAATACAGTTTAGCCTACTGTATACACAAAACATATAAGACAACCCATCCCTGGTTCCAATTAATATCGTTCACATGACCAAAGTATTGTGTTGTATGAAAATGTTGTGCTTACAAAAACAATGATTTCAAATGAAGAAAATTTGAATAAAATAACAATAGGCTTTATATTCCCAAAAGAAAATGCTAACTGAACAATAACACACTAACAATCCTTTGAGAATAGTATTGAATATGGTATGCAATATGTTGAACTAGACAGTAGAAATAATTCCTGGTTGAAACAGCCTAGGGAACTTGCACCCCTTGTCACTGAACTCATATTGCACAATGGCTCAGTTGCAAATGAACTGGCAATTGATTACACTTTGTAGAACTTCTATGGTGTATGGAATGTAACAATGTTTGTACATTCATTCATCAGTCAATCCATCTATCAGTACTCCATATTTCTTGGACTTGGTAAGATCTCATTGGGCATAATATGGGTCCTGTTATACCTGTAAGGGTTGGCAAAATTCAAAAATAATTGAATCATGTGTCTAGTTCATAGAGTAAGAATATCATTTTATAAGCATCATGTCTTGAATAACCCCAGAATGAGCACTTCCACCTCACTGTGGTAGCCTACAGCATTACTAAAATATCAGATATATATATTTCCAACTTGTGGCCAGGACACTGTTGGTGGGGCAGTTAGCATGCTGAACCTATGCTGTCTGATACTGTAAGTTTTATTTGAGGGTCCTACTGTCCTCAAACAACTTCATGAAAAAGGTTCATGATCACTATGAATTGGTTTGATTTTTTTCAATGAAATACTGCATCTCACTTGAACTGTTACTGTATATTGACAGTCTGTGAAGTCAATACTGATGCATCCCTTACTAGGGGGTGCAAATTAATTTTAACCATTCTAAACTGTGTTGTTTGTTCAAATGAGTTAAATTCAGTAAATAAACCAACCATAAATAACTTTTTGGAACCAAAAATAAAATTTTTCCAAAGAAGTCATTTAAAGCAATGATTTTTTTGAGAAAGAAAAAATTATTTGATTAAAATCGCAATTTAAATCAGTGATTTTAATCAGGGTGATTAAAATCAAACAACC
This sequence comes from Holothuria scabra, assembly GCA_037179385.1. NCBI lineage: Eukaryota > Metazoa > Echinodermata > Holothuroidea > Aspidochirotida > Holothuriidae > Holothuria > Holothuria scabra. The sequence goes on along the minus strand of CM074190.1, from coordinate 7,673,691 downwards.
CTGATTCTAAGTAATCATGCTAACTTTAAGGCTAATCCTCTCAGCCCAAAGTATACAGTAGTTCCTATAGGTGTTTACCAAAATTCTCCATTGGCTCAGCTCTTTGATTGGCAGTTAATTCAAACAATGCAGAATACCAAAGATTATATTACACAGCATTAACTGTACAGGTACTATAGTTACCCTGAAGGAATTAACAAAGATTTTGTCTGGAAGAAGATGAATTTCAGACAATTGTGGGAGGGGCTTAAGTAAGAAGAAGGTTAGGAGAATTGGTACTTTTTGGGATGAGAGAATTGGGTCTTTGAAAAAAGTAGCGAATTAGTCATCAAAATGTAAAATGTACTCACTACTATTTTTTCAGGCAAGATATTAAGCACAAAGACCCTGTATTCCCATCTTCCCATCCCATGTACAGTATCATCTGGCAACACAACACAACACAACACAGCACAACACAACACAACACAACATAAAATAACAAAAATAACATAACATAACATTACACAGGTTGAAAGGCAAAGGAGGGCTATAAAGGCCCCACAAGATGCCCTTTAATCAAACCTCCCCCAAAACAAAAAGGAAACCACCAACACCTAACGAGCCCAGAAGGGTAAAATTATACCACAGTCATGGAAGAACTTGTCAATGTTTACCTTAAAACAGTGCACTAATGTGGAGTTAACAACCCACTCAGGCTGGCTAATCCATTCTTTAACTCCCTAAAAGAGCAATCGATACTCAAGAGCAATCTACTATGTTTCCATGTGTTCTGCCCTTTCAGACTCAGTTTTTAACAGCTGGTTAGCCACCCAGTGTGAAGCTATTTTTATTTTGAATTTATGTGTTCCTCCCTCAATTGTGATATTGGAAAACAACTGTTCATCAAGGTCCAAATTTTGAATTTTGCTTTGATGTAAGGTTTTTCTTTCTGAAATTTCTTAACAAATAATGATTTCACTTTTAATTTCCTTGCACAATTTCTGTACCAATTTCTTTCCCACACTGCACACATCTACAGGTACTGTACTGTACCTGTAACAGTAAGTTTAACAATTATATCAAAATATTGTATTTTGCAAGGGGTAAGTAAAATTTTTATAGGGGCATGAGCATGAAATAAAATCCATATCTCACCCCTAAGCAACAACCCTAAAATGCAAATCTTACTAACTACTGTACTATGACAGTACAGTAAGCCCTTCAGGCTCAGAACCCTCCTTGTGTACCTGAAACTACCTCATCCCCTACCCAAACAGATCTTTCTGAATTTGCTTCAACTTAACTTCTTATGCCTTACTGTACACATGTCATTTCTATAGACACTTAGTCTCAATGATTTCCAAGCATCAAAATTTTAATGTAAAACCCATTTACTGTAGCTAAATTTGATTTGCTGTTTGGGTACATTTGCATGGTATCCCAACAAAAAAGTGAAGTTTCTTAATAGGCCAATTCCAAAAATTAAACTGATTTAATCAATACATGTTGGACAAAGTTTTGCAAATGTTGCTCGTGTATACAGGTCTTAAATGCCTGTGTACACAAGCAGCATTTGCAAAACATTCCCAAAACATCCACTGGCAACAAATCCAAAACATGCTTGTTTTTGGTTTGTTGCACAGTGTAGACAGGGTAATACAGCATGTTTTGAAAATGTTTTGGAAATGTTGCAAAGGAAATGTCCTGTCAATTCTTTTCAAAACATCAAAACATTTTCAAAATGTTTTCAAATTGTTTTTACTCTGTCTACACTGTGCAACAAACCAAAAACAATCATGTTTTGGGTTTGTTGCAGGTGAAGTGTTTTGAGATTGTTTTACAAATGTACTGTAGCTTGTGTGTACAGGCCTTAAGAAACGCTGGAGAAGCTGAAGATGTACTCTCAAATTTGTCAGAAAATTGTTCCATTTTTGAGCAAGGTAGTGTTGTCTTGTGCTTTTTTTTTTTCAATTTTCTGATAATTCATTGTTCTTGGAGCTTAGCATAAGCAATGGAGGAGGGGAAACAAGCCACAACTGGAAAAAAATCATGTGTTGCCAGCCCAAATTAAATCAATCAGTCAAAAACACTGGAGTCAAACTAACAGTGACTAGCATTGCCTGTATTCCATTGCCAGTGGTTAGCATGGATTGGCCTACAGTATATCTCGCTGTGCCAGTCTTTATGGGAAAGTTCTTCATTTTGAAGTGTCAAACTGACAGGCACAGATTGAATATTATTTCTGGACCAAGACTACATCATTATTATGTAAATGTGTTTTAATTGTTTTCAGGTTGATTGTGTGGTAGCAGGACAACATTTGACAAAGTTTTCAGAAATACAGTATGAAGTGCTTTACAGCAGTTATAGAAATTACCTGTATCATAAGCCTGCTAGATGTAACCCTGACTCAAAGACCTGGTAAGCATAAGTTGCTAGGTATGTGTCTAACATTGTACTGTACTTTAGAAATGTCATCATCATTTGGCCAGGGCAAGAGAGCTAGCTTTGTCCTGCCAGAGTCAAGTGCAGTGCTGTACTCACTATGAAGTAGGATTTAGAATAGTGCACAACACTTATTTCCTTTAGCATCAAAGAAAATCCTGCGGTCATGTATTTACGTCACTGCTCTTGAACTCTGTTTTACTACACTCATACAATAGGTTTACTGATGTAAACAAATGCACAATAAATATCTCCCCATTTAGATGTATAGTCAGTATTGTTCCAGATTTTAAATCAACACCTAGCTGCTGCACCTTCTGGCTTTACTAAGAATCACCACGAGTCATACTGACTAGTGAAGAGGTAAACAACATGCCAGATGATTAATGTCAGATGACTCAATGATATAACATTAGTAGTATCATTTTTTGTTTGATTGTGAGTGATTTTAAAAAGGGAAATGGCAGTCACCCCACTTGAATCTATAGTATAGTGCACTGCCCTGTTGCGCCGTACAAAGAAAAATGACAAGGTAAATACAGTACAAAGTACACTTCAAGTACACAGAAAGTCATATCAGAAAACACAGAAAAATATAACAAAATATTTATAAAATACATAGCACAGATCAGTTTGAACAATTCAAAAGATTGGTTTTCAAATCCTTTTAAAATGGTTAAAGTACTGTAAGTTAAAGAGTACACATTAGCAGGCAGATTGTTCCAAATCTCTGAGGCAAAAGATGTGGGGCCCGTTCCACAAAGAGTTACGCACGATCTTAAGTTTGATTTACTGTTGACTTAAGTATGGGGAATCAAACTTAAGATTGTGCGTAACTCTTTGTGGAATGGGCCCCAGGTCCAGTAAAACTTGGTTATAGAAATTCGTGAATAAGAAAGTAAGACTTCAGATGACAATCGTGAACAGCTATTTGGTGAGCATTAGTTATAAATGAGACTTGGAAGTGTAACGCAGGGCCATGCCATATAATGATTTGAAGATAAGTTCACCTGCCTTATAATTAATATGATAGTAAACTGTACAGGTAGCTAGTGTACCTCACAGAGGATTGGGGATAAATATGTTCATGCTTCTTGGAACAAGTAACTAATCTGGTAGCAGAACTTGTATATGTTGTAGCTTTGAAATGTGGCTTATTGGAAGCTCATACAGGTGGCTAATACAGTAGTCAATGCGTGGCATAGCAAAAGTATGAACAAGATGCTCAGTGAATTTACTATCAAGATGTTAGCTTAATTGACTTATCTTATAAACAGTAAAAGAAGCAGCAGAAACAATATTATCTACATAATCTTTCATTTGCAGGGTGTTATCCACGGTGACACCAAGACTATTAGCATTACTAGTAATACTAAAAAAAGTATCATCCACTGAAATTATACAAAGAGAAGGGTGTTTCAGAAATTTAGAAGAAATATGAAGCACCTCTGCCTTGCATTTATTTCTTATTTGTACTCCATGATTAAGTATCACAAATGCAAAGATTTAAATGGGAAACTGCAACATGACTCTCAGATTGTTTCAAAGTGAGATAAATTTAGGTGTTATCTGCTTAAAACAAGTACCGTGAGCACTGAGCAGTGATGATGTCTCCTACAGTAGTGGGGCTTTAATGCATGGAGAAGTTGAACAAACCAAGCACAGAGCCTTGTGGTACTCCTCTGTCCAGACTACGGTATGTTAATCATACAGAATTCCACCTATATTCACAGCTGAGTGACCTTTGCCAGTGTAAATGGCAGTCCTGACACATCATCAAACCTGGATTCACATACTGTAGGTATTAAATTTTGTGGGGAGGGGGGGGGTGGAGGAGTTACATTGCTATCGAAGTACATTTGTAAAAGTCAAAGTGGTTTCAGTGTTTGTGTCAGCTTGCACCAGTTGATCAAAAGTTTCCCCCGCTCTCATTACTCATTACTGACATGTCGATGACACCCCGCTCTCATTACTCATTACTGTAAATATCGATGAAACCCCGCTCTCATTACTCATTACTGTAAATATCGATGACACCCCGCTCTCATTACTCATTACTGTAAATGTCGATGACACCCCGCTCTCATTACTCGTTACTGCAAATATCGATGACACCCCGCTCTCATTACTCATTACTGTAAATATCGATGACACCCCGCTCTCATTACTCATTACTGTAAATGTCGATGACACCCCGCTCTCATAACTCATTACTGTAAATGTCGATGACACCCCGCTCTCATTACTCATTACTGTAAATGTCGATGACACCCCGCTCTCATTACTCATTACTGTAAATGTCGATGACACCCCGCTCTCATTACTCATTACTGTAAATGTCGATGACACCCCGCTCTCATTATTCATTACTGTAAATGTCGATGACACCCCGCTCTCATTACTCATTGCTGTAAATGTCTATGACACCCCGCTCTCATTATTCATTACTGTAAATGTCTATGACACCCCGCTGTCATTATTCATTACTGTAAATGTCTATGACATACTGTACATGGCTCTTGATCAGTGTCAGGAGTAGACCATATTTTTCTTCAGACTTCTCCTAACTACGCTCCTTATTTTTTCTTCTTTTTTTTTTTGGTAGTGGACTGCCCAAGGTTCTGTGCCCAGAACTATCAACCAGTGTGTGGATCAAACAGCAAAACATACGGCAATGAGTGTGAGCTGAATGCTGCAGCAGAGTGCAGTGCCGTAAACGTGATAAAAGTGCATGATGGACCCTGTGGTGGTGATGATGAAACCTGGCCATCATCAGGTATAGTATGACCTATTACATGACATAAACATACGTTAAGTGGAAGTCAAGGGTCAATTTACAGTAGGTCACCAATAAAGTATGTACGTGTACAGTAGCATACTGTACCTGCCAACCGTTCTGTTTTACGGGTAAGCTGTAAAATCCTTAAAAGTCAGAGTAACCGGACATCCTTGTCCATTAGCATTATAAAAAATATTTGAACCATTAAAAATGATCTGGGAATTGTGAAGTATCAGTCTAATAGCATAAACCTTTAGATTGCAACAACTTAAACATTTAGAGAGGAAAAAGATGAGTTTCACTCTGTGGACCCCCAACTCACTGAGGTTAGTTTGACTGGTGTGCTTACTGCACACAGCAGATCATCAGACTGATTTGTACCTGTACATAGACCTATTTGCAAATAGCAATTACAAAGGATTGTGGGATAGAGTTTTGATGTTTGTCATTTTTGTCAGTGGCATTTTACTGTGGTGAAAATTGACTCACACCCAAAACTCTATCCCACAATCCTTTGTAATTGCTATTTGGAAATTGGTCTACGTTCTGTTTTCTGAAATGACTATGTTGGGAAGTACAATATAATATCTTCAGAAAGAAGTAATATTTTTAAGGTGAAAGTTACAGTATGTTGAGCAGAAGTAGCTTAATGGTTTTGGTAGTGAGGGTTTATTTTCAAGTTAACATTCTAAATGCTAAATTTTAAAAGCAAATAATGTTTACAGAATATTGCTGAGCAGTGTACTATAAATTAGGTGAGACCTAAAAAATATTGCAAACTACTATAGCAGTGCCCTTTTACTCATTTTCTACACTTTGCCATACCTAAAAGTGTTATTTAGGCATGCAGTACTAAGTTTTATTGTTTCTGGGCATTAAGGAGGTTGCCTTTCAAGAAGTTTTGACAGGACTCCTGTGTTTGTCTTAAGCATGGGTCACACTACTGTGATTTGGGGTAAGATGACAGTGAAATTTATGTAGGAGTTTTAGTTATAAACAATGTCATCACGAGTTGGAAACAGACAAAAATTGCCAATATGTTTAAATATATAATATATACTGTATGAGGAGATTGCAAAAATTTCATGTAAAGTCAGTTTTTGTGATGTTACATGAACAGACACGGTTTATCATATACATGCATGAAAATATGATTACTGTGATAACTAGTGTTTGCACAGGTACTAAAAATTAGGACCCGGGTACCCGATCGCCATACCCGTCGGGTACCCAGGTTACCCGGTGTTACATACGGTGACTAAAAGATATGAGCATTTTGTAAGGCATACTCCATAAGACATGCATGGTACCATTAACATCTGTGTTGGATAGGTATAGCGATCACAGTTCCCAAGTTCAAAAACATTTGATTTGTTAGAAGGTTTAATCGTCTCGTTTTGTTTTAGATCAAAATGACAAGTAAAGAAAAAATGTAACAGAAAACAGTCAAATAAGAAAATTATACTTCCCAAGGCCTATATCAATTTGATATTGAATTTTGGGACGCTTTCCTACTCAAAAAGCCAGCATAGTAAGAGCTCGAAGCTTCTCCTTTTAAACCACTGATTTAAAAATATCAACTAATCAGAGCCCTGTATTATGGTATTCTCTTGCACATCAAAAATTACTGATTGTAAACAAACGACATCATGTTTGTGAACTTCCCTCATACTACTTTGCAGTGTGCATTGGAATTATCGCTAGTGGGGTATGTACGTTCTTACGTAGCTAGCCTCGTGTCGACATCCAGGCACGGTAACATAACTTTCACACATAAACTTCATAGTCTGCTCGAGCGCCATTTTGGGGCAAAATAACGTAATATATACTGGCCTATTTTAAAAAAAAAATTTTGTGAATGTTTACGGTGTTATTACATTGATGTCGTTTTACTTTGCAGATAGCAGCAAAGTGTTGATTTGCGTAAAACTGACACCTTTAACCATTAAGAAATATTCGAGGATTATACTCGAGGTGGCATACCGTATTGATAATAAGATCGTATATACATGCAAGGCTCAGTTTACCTAGCATGCTGAACGTTACGGGCACTGTCTCTGCGAGCTGGGCGGGGGTGATACAGTATGTCTTGCTATGTCTGCGTGAAACAGTACGATGTGATTTTGAATCGGCCGTCAGAGAGCTTGCTTGCGAGTAAGTTTATAAGCGATATACATGTGATGTGTGAGAAGTAACCCACTACGTGACGATAGCGCGATCGGGCCGCACGCTGATAAAAAATTCAACTTCAGAAATGAAGTACAGACAACTATCAAACTTACACATAATTTCTAGGGGCTGTCTTCATTCTCAGTCTCGGAGAATGTTTACCAAATTGGCAAAATATTTTAGTCCATTACCGTGGGCAATGGCGTAAATGGGATGATCCTTTTGCATGCATTTTTTTTTTTAAGATTCGGGTAGTAGATTTGGAACCGGGAAATACGATGGCGGGCGGGTACCCGGGTACCCGGGTTACCCGTTCAAACACTAGTGACAACAAGTACTATATCTCTCTGTTGTACCTTGTAAATTATGTAATAATGGCAGAACACATTATTTTGAAGCAATTTCTGGTCAGTTCTTGATTTAGCATGAACACCTCAAAACAAAATTAATACAACACTATTAGTCTGATTTTGAAAAAAATTGAATTAAATTTTTGAATAAAAATTTCCTGTAGTCTGCACTAATGTTAAACCAGTCCTTCGGTCTTTAAAGGAATTTAGCGTCATCTAGTTGATCTCCGTCATCATTGCAATTTTTTATCTTGATGGCTCTAGACAACATTTTTGTTGCTAAGTTATTTAACCTGATCTTCCTACCTACAGTAACTGTAGCACCATTAGCCACACTTCCTGTACACAACATAGGGTGTTGGGTTGTTAAAGCTGAATGTGTTTAGATGAGTCCGATTAGCGTTTGTTTTTAGTGACTGTGCACAGCCATTTGTGGGGTCCATCAGCCTTGAATCGCCTTTAAATATTGTCCACATGAGTTTCAAACCCTCATATTCAGTGAAGTTGTAGGAATTAAGATACAAAGTACAACCATCCATGATCGAGGTAAGCAAGGGAATCGAAACATTAAAAGGTGATGGACCCCGGTAATGGCCGACTGAAATCAAACCATCACTTGCTGTCTGGATTCGTCTATAGTGTGTACAATACAAGGTGATGCAGGTTTTTGTTCTGTTGGACAATGGCATGGCCAGTTTGACCAGTCCATAGTATGATTGATGTACATGCCTTTGTATGAATGATGAAAGTGTTCATTGATGGATACAGATATAGATTAAGGAAAACAAGTCAGTGAGCCAAAAGTTGGCTGGAAAAAAAAAAAAAAAACTGTCGCCACTCTAATTTAAACAAGTTGGTGAGAAACTGAGCTGTAAAACCTCATCTAACTAACTTGTCTTTCTATTTGTATCGTTTACTTCAAACAGATGCAATGACCTGTGAGGAGTATCCGTGCCAAAATGGTGGATCATGTGTCGATTATGGATCATTTGTTGGATGCTCATGTCTTAAAAGATACACTGGAGAACATTGTGAAATTGGTATGTTTTTATAATTCTTATGCAACAATATCATTTAATTTATCACAGGCAATTTCTAAGGGGCACATCAGTTGTTATCAATAACTCCACAAAGGTGGTCAAGGGTCCACTACTGCACATGGTATACCTATAACAGGCATATGAAGTCAAATTTCACATCCAGAGCTTGAGCAAAACATTAACATTCTGAATTTTTTATCTTGGCTGGATTCAGTTATGTGCATAATTTGAATCAGTGGAGGTCACAAGAATCAGTTTTGCCCATAATTTGAAAAAGTGTCAGTCACTAACTTCAAAAAGCCAAATTGAATTGTTTCTTACTCATTCACAAATTTACCATTATTTTTGTTGAGGGTGTGGGGATTGTCTGCTGTAAATATCTATTTTGCTCTACTTTACCTTCCCTATAGCTACAATTGGACCAGGAAATTTGATCCTTGGTCATTTATGGTACGTGTAGCAAATTTGTAGATTTGGAAAGATTTTGTGAATTTTATGAACCAACTCAATGTGCAACTTTGAACAGTACCATTGCAGACTTAATAAGATGCAACATTATGACCAGTCCATTATGCATGGTTAAATTCTGCAATTCTCATATGGCAATTATATTTTGTTGTACAATTTTAAATGCTAAATAAGGTGCAATGACCAATAGCATGTCTATGCTGAAGATAATGCCGAAGTCATGGTTTGTAGACAACTTACAAGAATGGGTCAATTGCTTTCTCCTGTAGAACTGCAGGTTAAAGAGGAATTTTATTCGACTTCTCCCAAAATTTTTCCTGTTTTTTAGCATTTTAATAGACATAGACTGGAAATTTTTTTATAGTGTTTTTCCTCTCTTTCCTCTCATTAAGATTTTTTGAAGAAAGCATGTTTTGACATAATTTGTATTTGGTAGTAAATGTCCCTTAAAAAATATATTGGCTGTACTGTACAGGAAATCTCAGTGTCATGAAAACAGGTTTTATTCTGTTTTTTTTTAATTTGTTAATTTTTGGCAGGAATATGTCAAGTTTTTTTCCTTTGATTTGGTGTGGCAAGAATCCTCCTCCCCCATGAATCATAAAGAGGCCAAGACTGATCTTCCCCCATATAGACCTTTTGCATTAATGACACAGTGACATCATCCTTTGGGGCAAATTAATGGAACAACTGGCTGCATGCATAAGAATTTGCCCCACATGTGTAGCACACTATGCAAATGTCTGACTGGCTGACAAATGAGCTCCTGCATTTGTCGTTTTGTTTTGCTCCCAAAGGAGGGACTTCTTGCTCTGCGACATCATATGCATCAGGTCTATGGAGTTTGCAATAAACCTGAATAAAAGCTTAGCCATGGTAGCATCTATGATAACAAATTTTCGTAAAGTAATTTTTTTTTCTTGGAAGTGACGTGATGTACAAGGATAAGAAGTATTTACAGTAACTTGTCAAAGGATATAATAATCTCAAACTGTACTTTGATCCAATAATGCCAAGTAAAACCACACTTGGCATGAACAGATGAAGGCTGGCATGCAGAATTCTTTGTAGCAAATGTCATGATTTTCTGGGCTTAAAATCAGAAGGCTACACATGTCATCATATTTCACTGATATGAAGGGGTTAATGGTCTATATTGATTTCAGAGACCAGGGTAGTACAAAATATTGTGGTCTTATTGCAAGAGCTTCTTAAGTACCAAAACGTATCACTGTTTCGACAGGAGAGATTTTAACATGCTTGGAAATGGACATAAATAGAAAAGTCCAAAACAAAAACTGGAACTAACAATAAACACGAGGACGAAAGTATGTACAGTATATTCACAATATGCAGTACACAATGTATACAACCAATTGTTTTTTGGGTTGGGTTAGGTGACAGTGACACCTCCAGCATCAAATGAAGCCCACGGTCCACTGCCATGTTCGCGGTCCCCTTTTGGGCTGGTGGTTGTGGAATATGCACACCATTCAATTCCCCTTCGGTCGTAAAGGGTGAGTAAAGATACATGTATTGTAAGAACTTGCACTGTATTTGAAATGGAAGTTGAACTATTTTTGAAATAGTATGAAAACTCTGCATTTTTTCTGTTTGAAAGAAAGGTCCATTTTTTTTGACTTACTGGCAGTTGGGAGTTTGAGTCCTGGCCGAGTCATACCAAAGACTTTAAAAATGAAATCTTCTGCCATTGTTCTTGGTGCTCAGCATAAGCAGTGTACAGAAAACACAAGCCAGTGGACCACAACTGTAGAATGGGCCATGGTCGACTCAGCTTAAACCAATTGGCTAGAAACCGGGTCGTAAAACTCCATCTAATCTAATATAATCCCATCAATTTTATTTATGCAGATAGGTGTCCATTTGCCTGTGCAGAAATCTACCACCCAGTATGTGGATCAGATGGAAAGACTTATGCAAATGACTGTGAGTTTGACAGCCAATCAGAGTGCTATGATGAAAGTCTGTACAAGCGCTCTGATGGGGAGTGCTTGAATTCTGTAACTGTGCCTGCAGGTAAAGTATGGAAATTCATGCAAATATTTCTTTTGTAAAAAAAAATATTTTTTTTCTTTTTTTTTTTTGAGGGGGTAGGGATTTCAGCAATCATCAAGACACAGTAGAAGCCTTACGAATAGCATTTTGGAAGTGTGGTGCTAAATTTTATAATATTTAACTTATGAGGCAGTTTAAAGGGCAGGAGCAGTCACTCAAATTTAAGAAGTGTAGTAGACTGTCCAGTTTCATGATTGGCTGTTGGGGGTCAAGTGACAATGTTTTTTCTCTTCAAATGTGAATTTCAAATCTACCAGAAATAACTGCTTGATTTACCTGGGATATGCAATGGTAAATCATAAAATGTAATTAAAGATACTTTGAAGAGAAATAAGATGAAAATTGAGTTAATTAGCTTTTTCTTCAAAGTAAGTTTGGTGGGACTGCTCTTTACCTTTAATGGGGAAGTTTAAGCAAAAATTTAATCTTCATATGTGAAAGAGGAACAAAATCTACACAGTGTGGTGAAAGTTCCATTCAGATTGGACACATATTTCTTGAGATATCAGTAAATGAAGTCAGTAGATTTGTGTTCAAAAGTGAGTTTGAGGGCAGCAGAGCTTAAATATCACTTCCTCACATTGACAAGGAATGCTTTGTTTCCCATTGTTTTATCAGACTGTTGTGTTGACCTTGAAGTACACTGGAGTATGACCTCCCTGTGGGGGATTCAAAGTTTGTAAAATTCTCATGCCACTTATGCAATCACATTTTAATTATATGGGATTGTTGAGGACAAAATCCAGTATAAGGTTTAAAGAGAAACAAAAGACTGCCCATTAATATGGGGATGTGATGTCATATGTGCTTGCTTCAAGTTCACTTTTTGTTGAAAATGTGAAAACTTTACCTGTGCATATCTTGAGAACCACACATAGAATTCTTTTTAAGGGATTTCTTGGATACAGAATTCATTAACTTCAAAACTATGAAGAAACATTTTGTTTTTTAGCTGCAGCTGCTTTATAATATCATGTAGTTCTTGGAATATTCTAACTTTAAAAGTTATGCCCCTTTTTCATGAGATTTGGTGCATCATGGGAAATCTGTCATGTCTTTAAATTGTACCTTGCATTCAGTTTATTTGTAACTTTTAGTGACACTGAAAGGAACATTAAGCAACAGTGTCTGCTTTATGATACACTGTACATATGATGTATGGTTATGCTAGATCTACAGGAAAAGATATTCAAACATTTCAACAGTATCAATTGTCAAGGACAAACAGGATGTTCAAACATAAAGAAAAATGACAGGAATCTGAGACATAGTGCCTGCATTGCATAATATTTTGTTGCTGTATTTGGAAGTGGAGGTGAGATTTCTAGAGTTAGGAAATGGTCCAGATTATTTTTGTCTTTCTTATTAGACCTTAGTGAAAAGCAACCCGAATATTTGTTTAAATACAGTAGTTTTTGAGTTCATCTTCAGAGTCACTTGTACTGCTGTACTGTTTTTAAAAGTTAGTCTTCATGCTTGACTCAGACGACAATTCCTAACACAACAAATCAAACAAAATCACTGTAAGAGTGACAAAATGCATTCGTAATAAATCAAACTTAACTTAGAACAGTCATGCCGCCCCATTTCATTGTGGTGTTTTGCTGATCTTTTCAAAATTATTGCCAACATTAAAAGGAGGTAACTAAAAGAAGAACGTACAAGCTGGATGTTTTGCACTGGTAGGCAAAAAACGGAGAAAAAAGAAAACAAAACAAATAGTAATTTCATTGTGTAAACTTAGAATTGTATCCTTCTGGAGGTAAGTTCAGATCAATACATTAGTGTGGAGAGCTTCCAAAACTTTTGAAGATATGATTTGAATATTAAATGCCACACCCACAACAACCACAAGGAGAATAAATAAATTAATTTTTAAAAGCTGCCAGCGTTTACCAGTGAATTAATTTCCTCTACATCACTAACTTGACTTTCATAAACTTGTAAGTGTTACATGCCTATATAAAAGATCAGCAAGCGCTAAGTGACTGTCAGCTCCATGCTGTTTCAGCCTGTTTGATGATCTAGTTGATCAATTAGAATTTTCAACTTGATTGAACAAAGCTAGCCCCTGCCACAGGTGGGGCTTCCTTCGGAAGTCAGGTCTATTGTTCAGAAATCATTCCCATGTCCTCCCTACTTCTCATGTACCACAAGGCTAATAAACAGTCCATATAACAAGCTAACCCCCTGTGAAATGGAGGGACTACATTCACTAAATATGTCATTTTTAATGGAAAAAAGAAATTGTTCACAAGGACAAAAAGAGGATCAGTGACATGATCGTGCTTCTAGAATTGAATAGGATGTTTAAGCCAATGTAACCCAAGAAAAGGGCATTTTCTCGGGTGGATCTTGTCTCTGTAATTGTGGCAGTTGACCCTGTTTTAAGCAACCTTGTTGCTCTATTGAGCAAATAGTCTTTGAAGTGGGCAACTGCCTTTAAATTTATTGATCTCAAGATACCTGAACAGGAAGTTCTCTAATAGATTCTGGATTATTAGTTGCCAGCTTGAGATGGCTAAAACCTGTTATTTGTTTCTGGCGACATGATGAATAATCAAGTTTGTCACATAGTTTTGGATTAGAGACTATCTTGGTTTAACATGACTAACTTTTTACCATGGTTCAATTGATTGACATTCACAATGAAAAATATAGTTGATCAATGGCTGTTGGTCAACAAATGTCAAACCCAGGCCTTGAGTTTTCGAATCTCCAAGTTTGCTACAAAAATCACACTCCTCAGGACATAGAGGAGTATGGTTGGGTGTGCTGTTTTCTAAACTTCAATAGATTTATATGAGCTAACACTCTTCATTTATGTGTGTAAAATATCACACCCATAATAGTAATTTGAGGTGAAAGATGGTGTGCTATGATACTCACACACCTCATAATGCAGGGCGTGCTGAGTTGGAAACATGCCGATCTTATGACAGTACTGTACTATTCTATAGTTCATTGTTTTAGCCAAAGTTGTATAACAGCATATTCTCTGGAGTTGTGTACATACATATCTTTATCATAAGTGCAAGTATAAAATCTTGCTTCAGTCTCATGTTTCAACTTAAAAAATATGTGAGTATGGGTACAAATCTATTTTTACAAGTGTCAGTTCATACAGTCAGGGACTCCACCAGAAACTGAAAAAGGTTGTTATTTTACTGTACTTTTGCCCAACCACAAGTCCAAATTGATGGTAGCCCGCAGGGTAGACAAACTGTTTTCGTACAGCGTATCATTGTAAGGAAACTAACACCCTTCTTGGACCATCAAAGTTATTTTACATCCATAAATGTAAAGAAGTACATTTGGCTCTGAAAATATGTTGGAAAACCATGCATTTGAGTCCAGTCAACATTTGGTACACAAGGTATTGTCTGTATACTGTACTACCATGTCTGTACTTTGTTACGTATTTATGAAATTACCATTCTATCTTTTTATGTAGGAGAAGAGCTGTGGTGTCCTCAGGAGTACCCAGATGATCTGAATGCATCGTTGGCAGAAGAATGCAACAGAAATAAAGATTGTGTGCCAGGCCATGGCTGTTGCTATCTACAAGAATGTCCAAGTGGGAAATGCTGTGTGGAACTTGTTAAAGGTAAAAGGCCTGAAGTAGCCTACAAGCAAAAATGAGATTTTTATGAAACCATCATTATGAAAACATCAATCCCATTACCAGTTGATAGTTTCCTATTTGTATTAAGGTATCAAGATTGGTACTTATCATGAATTCAAATTGTAGGTACTTAAAACTTTATGTGTACAGTTTCTTGTCGGAAACAGAAGCATTTCTTTGTCATTTACAGTAACAACAGTTACTTTGTACCCATGTCCAAATGTTTGTAGGTGAAAATCTCCAAAATGTTGGCTGCCATTTCAATGTTATGGCTCACTTGGTTTGGGTTTCAGAGCTTTGCCCAGTTGGTATCAGTTAAAATCCTGATCTAAGGTTAACTCTTAATTGTCTTACTATAGAAGTTATAGAAATTATGGGAAGTAACTGCCTAATTTTCAGGTAAGGTGGTGATTGAGTCTGTGATTAACCTGTTCTGCATGATCATTCATTAAATTTGATAGTATATTGCTACTTTTATGATAAATCAGCTTGGAATCTACCACCAAATCTCTTTCAGCAATTCTCAGTATGCCAAAGAAGGTTAACCCAAATATGTTTAACCATATTAATGTATTGTTTTGATAATAACTTGAAAAGAAGACACAGAAGTGCTGTACCATTTCCTGCCATTTGGGAACCTTTTCTTTTTTGCCAAACTGGATTTTAAACCCCACAAAAATTACTTGTGGTGTTATGATAATAAATTGTGGTGCAATGATAATGAGAAGTTTTAAGTGGTCTTTTTGTCTGCAACCCTGTTTCGTATGGATATGTAATGTTGAGAGGAAGAGTGCTGCTCCTTTTGGTAGAGTTCAAAGGCCATGAGAAATAAATTTCCAAGGATTTGAGAATTGCTTGTAAACATGGTATCTAAAGATAGGAATGTTTTTACTTTTTATACAGTATGTGGTTTATTGATATAGAGACAGTACTGTTTCAGTTCTTGTGGAGGGTCAGGACTGACAGAGGTCATTAGAGGGATTGTTTTTCTTCTTTTCTTTTTTTTATGCCACAAGTTAAAGGTGATCAGCAGTCATAAAATTTTAAAAAGGGAGGAATTTTTTAGTTATAATCATATTAATGTCCAAGGAGATGAAACAGCAAAAGAGGAAAAACCTTGGAAGTTGTTTTTAAGAGGCAATTGCTAAAGCTGAAGGTAAAGAATTCTCATCCCAAAGGTTGATTTTTGTATTACATAGTGTAGAGAAATTCTCACTTGGCACAACAAACACTGTCAATGGAAACTCAGCCATAGACACTTTTCCAAATAGCTTTTGCAAAGGATTATGGGACAGAATGTTGATAAGCATTAGTTTTTGCTACAGTAAAATGTCATTTACAAAATTTATGCATACCTAAAACTTATCCCACAATCCTTTGTGATTGCTATTTGGAAAAGGGTCAATAGGTGAGAAGCAGATGGGAACATACAGTATCTGTGACCTGCTGTAAAGTAGTTAAGTAGCATCATGATCTAGTTATTTAATAAAATGTATTTCAAATACAGAGTTGCAAATGATGTGATGCTCACTTTTCTTGTTACATGTAATATTTCAAAGGAAGGCTATTCCTGTGTGTCAATGAAAGGGAATGGTTTAACAATAGTTTGTTAGTTACACCCTTATTGTAGGTGCAATTTCGCTGCCAAGTTTTTAACCAATTTGTTTATGTCAGTCTGGTCTCTGCCTTTGTTCCAGATTTGACTCACTTGTTTTTTCCAATACTCCTTTCATTATTGATTTAATTGTGGCATAAGCTACAGTATTCTGGCTTTGTCACCTTTGATACAATCAAACAAGAGTGACTTTATTCTTTTGAGATCATAGTTACTGTATTAGTTATTGCAGTGTAATACATTGAGTAGAAGTAATTGCCCTCCAGTGTTTGTAGCTACACGGTTCAGAAAGACATTACCTTTGTTTGGAATGACAACAAATGATATAGTATCTCCAAAATTTGATTTTTGTTGTACATATGTTGTTGTATTAATAAAAAAAATGGAAACTTCATCTGAGAGATTTTGGGCTGAATAGTGTACATAGTTGTTAAAAGAAATGTAGGGTCTCATAGAAACTATTTCACAGAAACAAACACAGCTAGAAATCACCTTTAGTCTACATCCATTAGAAGTAAGACAATCCTAAAACACTTTTAGTGGCTTGGAAGTGTTAGCCTTATTTCATTCAACAGTCTGAGCATTCCCACAGAAAGCAATTATCACCTCTTGGCAGTTGTCTTGAATTGCTTTCTAAGGCTAATATATACAGTACTCTCATCTTTGGAAAATGCCACAGCTCTCTGCATTGTTAATTAATAACTAGTACAAGGCAGTTGAATTCCTACAGTTGGTTCATATCATTACTTTTTGTGACATGTGTAAGTTAACTGGGACATGTGTGATATTTGTAGTAAAAACAAAGAAAAAAGACAATTTTCTAACCACAGTTGACTGAAACTATCTGTATCAGTGGTGTTGAGACTTTGTAATAATTTGCTCATCATCTCTTGTACTTGTCATTTTTTTGTAGAACCAGCAGACTGCTTGGAGGACGATTACAGCATTTATGGTGTGCAGCTGTCACTTAGACATGGAGAGGGCCAGTATGTAGGGGACTCTCCCTGTCCACCCTATTGGTATGTTTGAACACAGAGAGGGAGAACATTTTGTTATGTCTATTTTGCATACTTGTCAATGCTTCCATATTTTTAAAACAGAACTTTCCTTTTTTGAGTTTTAAAACATAAACATTCAGCTTTAAAGTGATAAGAATGCAGTAATGCAAAAAAAAAAAAAAAATGATCAGATGACTCCAAGCAACAGAAAGTTAGGTCAATCTGTATATGTACAATAATGATATCCACAAATATTGTCAACATTCAGAAAGGAATGGGGAGGAGTTTGGCCTCCTTTACTAATGGGTTGATTGAGGTCAGCATTTGTTCCCTTGCCATGCATTCTGGATTATCTGCTACATTTTCTGAGATGACAGTGATGGCAAGTATGACTTCTATGTGATGCACCTTGAGATAGATTGAAGTTTCTCCTGTTTAATGTGTACCCTCACTAATTGTTATCTGTCTTTATCTATTGAGTTTTTACATTTTGATGCTTTGGACATTTCTACACCTGATCTTTAATACCTCTTTAGCACAAGTATTCTTTTTAGTGGTATACATGCATTACTTTTGTCATCATGTCAAAGGCTCTATCATAGTAGCCACCATGATGATGTCTGTGTGTGTGTCTTTGTTGTTATAATATAAAACATAGATTTTAAGACTAAACATATATTTTAAGGTCATTGGTAGTAAATTCAACTTGAGTATATTTATCTAGTCCTCAGTTGTGTAACACTGAGTCTTTTGTTAGGGTTAAGGATGCAGAGAAAACAGGCGGAGAAAGCAGTGACATCCTCAGTAGACATCCTCAGTAATATGTAAAAACGTGACTGTGTGTTTCTGACTGTCTGTTATGCTTTCCTGGTTCCCTTCAATTCAAGAGGATTTTTCTGCCTCTTTAATTCAAAACTTTCCAACATTTTCTTTAGGACCCAGTGTCCATTATGTTGCTTAAGGGATGGTCTCAATATGTTTCTGTATATAATAGATGATGAAAGAAATAAACTGAAGTACTCACGTGTTCAGGTTGGCTTGCTGTTTCATAATTAAACTGTTGCAATCCACCAAGGCTTCATTGACTTGACAGCAAACAAGAATATTATTCCAAAATTTGTAGCTACAATAGGTTAGCTACAATATGTTCTTAAAAACACATTTTCCTCACCAGTCACTCACTTACAACTATTGACAGGTTGGCCACAAGTCATTACGACAAACATGAGTTACTTGGTTATCCACATGGCTTAATGACTGCACATACATGTTTAAGATTGAGGAACAGATTAATAGAAATCCTTTAGCTTCTTATTTTCCTAGGCACAATATGCAAAAACCAGTAGTGGATAGAGCAGCATATGTAGTATGTAAAGTGTTTGTTGGCATGTGAATAAGAAGCTATCGGAGCACGTTGTCTGCACACTGCGAAGGGTAATCCACATGCAAGCTGGTCCACTTTCAGCCACAATACTGCTACAGTTTGTTCCGTGAAATTTCCAGTATTTACCAGTGTTGTGGATATTCATTAACTGTTGGCAAATGCTTAACCCACTTTTGAAAATTATTTGATTGTTCCTAGCACTATAAGCTGAAGAACTTAATGTTGATTGTCTTCTCTAAAATCAGGCTTTGAATACTGATGGTTTCTGAAATTGTGAAGTCTGTTTCATCTTCTTAAATTCTGTAATTTCAGTTTCAAAGTCAAAGCTGTAACATACACTGTATTTTTTATTTTGGCAAGGGGTTCCATTTAACTTATGGAAAATAGTATATTACACTTGAACTCTTCCACATTATAATTGTATTTTTCATTGACTTTCTGCTTTTAGCTTTTGTGAGAATGGACACATTCGATGTGCAGTGGCATCATGCTATGTTCCTGGTGAGTTTAAGCATACCCTTAATCTCTTATACTTATTTAACCATTGAAATCATTTAGGAAAAACCTTTGGCACTATCATCATATGTACTTGATTTTTGGTTCCTGTTCTCCCTTTCTATATGCACTGTTCGATATCATTATGATTTTGGCTCGTGAGGTATACCACCCTTGATCACTGGATTTGGCCGAGAACGGGAGATTTAATATCTACCTGAGTTTGTTACATTAGCTTCATTGAATGCCCCATTTGCACAGATTGGTTTTTAAATAATTACAATTTGCCTTCCAGCATAAATAGAGGATAATGGATTACAAAAATTACTTAATTGTTGATGCTTGATAGATGGTACAATTGGTCAGCAGTAATACTAATGAATACAATCAAACCCTGGCTGGCTCAATGAATTATATGCAATCAGTTGTAAATGCTACTTTTGGCAGTGCCTTTGGTAGTTACAGCAGTTTCCTAAAGTGGTTACAGCATCCTCCCTGGAGTTTGGACTGGTCTAGAGTCCGACTCCCCTCCGGGTCACACCAAAGACTAAAAATGAAACCAACTGCCATTGTGCTTGGTGTTCAGCATGAGCATTGGAGTAGGAAAGCAAGCCAGTGAGCCACAACTGGAAAAAGGCAGTGGCCTACTACACTCAAACCATTTGGTTAGGAACTGGGCCATAGAACTCTATCTAACCTAACTGCAGTGAATTTAAAGACCAATCTTCAATGGGTTATAGACTAACTGTCATGATTTCTCTTTTAGTCTTTCTTCAAAGTTGTCTTTTTCTCCTTGTGCAGACACAAACCTAATATGTTTGAGGACATATTCTGGTTATGTTACCAAGCCCTGATGTGTAATTACGCTGTCGTTGCATGCTGTCAAATATGAGCTACTTCCACTTTGTGTAACAGTATTAATATCATCATTGAATGTGTTGTTTTAATATTTTATAATCATTTCAATTTTTGAGCATTAAATGTGCAGTATTAGGATATTACAAATCTCTGCTATAAATATTTGAATGACCACACTGCATTAGCTTAGCCTACCCAGCTGTACTGAACTCTATGGGATTGAGGAAGTTTGTTAGATTTTTATGCATGGTACTACCAAACAATGTTTTCTCTTTTCCGTTGTATCATTCAAATGCTTAGTTTCACTGCTTCAAGATTACTATTGATCAAATGTTGAGATTCTGCAGCATTGCTGCTCTAGCTTTACGTCATATGGTTGCTCTGCATTGAGTAGTCGATTGCGTTGGGTTGTGGTGGTTATCATTGGTCATTTAGGGAAATTAGGTCAACACTGAAAAGATTGTAAATTTGATATAGTAAGGAAGGACGTCTTGATGGTTGTCATAATTACGTGATACTACTTAGAGACGAATCCCGATCAGTATTTGTGTTTAGTGATTGTAGGCAGCCATTTGTGGGGTAAATCAGCCTTAAATTATCTTCGTTTATTGTCTACAGAAATTTCAAAACCTTCATATTCAGTGAAATTGAAGGAATCAATATACAATTTAGTGTACAACCATCCATGGTACTGGTAAGCAAGGTTGATAGACCCCAGGTAAGGCCAACCGAAATCAGACCATCACTTGCCGTTTGGATTTGTCTATAGAATTATTGGTTCTGAAGTCCTGAAGTGAAAAGCCTGCTGTAAGCAGGCTATTCTGTTTGCGTTTCAACTACTACATTCAAATATCAAAAATTTTACTTTCGCTACTATAAATAATACTAGGAGTCTTTCAACGGCTCCACTGTTAAACAGTACAGCATATATGTACCTACAGCATACAATAGCCTGCCAACTTTCTAGCGAATCTCATTTACTACCACCAAATATGATGTCACAACAAAAATTATAATACTAAATTATATTTCTCATAATAGGTACTATTTATGCATCGAATATATGGCCTGGTACACTTTTTCAACGTACAAAAGCTAATTAGGTTGTTCGCCGTTTGTTGTATCAGTTGTATGTACCAAAATACACTATTCATACTTAATTCGTGCACCACATGACCATCTCATGTTTACTTATTCGTCCCTCAAAATGCGGGATTCCTGTAAATGGAAACTGGACCAAGGTTTGCAGACTCCGTATATTATACTGTTTAAAGAGTTGTATTATGATTTTGAGAGAGCACCATCTTTCAGCTACTACAGAGTCTGCTTCGCAGGCTATGAAGTGAAAGATTAGTTATTGTCAGCAGAGGTTTTGTTGTGAAAACCTTGGCAATGAAAGGACAGCTGGGATGAATCTTATTTGGCATGCAGATTCCAGACATTTATGCAGATGATCTCTACAAGTTTTGGTTGAGTTCAAGTGACATGTAAGATCACAAAAAGTGAAATTTGATGAGCATAGTGGTGCATGAAATAAAACATTGCATGTTAGAAACATGTCTGAAGTTCATACTTGACATGTTGTTAGTTGTTCAATGAATATGCTGTACCATGACTGCTTTAAAATGGGTAGACATCAAAGGTCATTTGGTGTTGCTAAAGATCACACTGGTATTAAGTAAGGCAACATCCTGTGTCAAGTATAAAACATGGTAACTGTTTATACTTGGCATGAAGCTCCAAATTAGAAAATTACAAATTTAGGATGATGATGTTCCTATAAAATCACTCTGTTTGATCTATGGTCATGGTTATGTAAATCTCAAGTATTGGGGGGAGGGAATTCCTCACCCTCATGTTTTGTGGGTGTAAATCCTATTGGGACAAAGTTAACAATCAATTCTGCTCACTTTCATTTCAGGTAACAACATTTTCCTCTCCGTGCTTAGCTTTGTAGGTCCTATCCTTCTGATCATTGTAATTGTAGCGGTAAGTATCATGAGAAACCACAGTTTACAAGGGACATTTTTTGACTTGAATTAGCACATGCAGAGTTACATTGTGTGCAAAGAAGACTGCACTTAAAGGGTGTTTGATGGGTGCATATTGTTGTCACTCCTTAAAAAACCACTTGAGTATCAGTGTTTCTTGCAAGGGGGGATTTGTCCCTCTGACCCTTTCCAGAAGAAGGAAGGTTAAATCCTTCCTCCCCCCTCATTTGCATTTCCATAAAATTAATCTTGGTTTTTATTTTAGAAAAGTACATCTGTGCAGCAATTTTTGAACCTACATAAATAAACAGCCTGCAAAAAAAATAAACTGACTGTAAAATCCTTCAGCTTGCTCCTTATAGGGCCCTTGAAACACGTGTTTACCCCCTGAACGAATCTTTAACATTCGTATAGGGCAGCATTGATTTTGACTTGGGATTTGGCAGTAAAAATTCCCCCCTGAGTGTTATTTACCAGGTTAAATAATACTACACTGAACGCCCTCCCACTTTTTTTACACCTTTTACACTAATTTTTTTCATCATTGAAGGTTACCATGTTTCCTTCAAGTATTCCTGTACACTCACATGGGGTGGAGTTTTTGAACCCATTGGTAATGTCAGCTATGATGAGAAGCTGTACGGTGAAGAATTAGTATTAATTCTTTATAGGTATAGCATGGAGCTAATACTTTGACAGGAGAAGAAACTCGATTTAATCTATGCCAATCCAACTTAATTGTCCCAGACATACTTGAGGAGATAACCCTCTTATGATCAATAATAAGACTCAAGGACCATTCAGTTCTTTTGTCTGACACGTACATTTAAGACTTCTTACCCTTTGCGGCATCATTCAAGTCTAATACTACCCTAACAAATAGATTAAATAGAACAGCTTTTTGATATCGAGGACTTTTCAGACAGCCATTAATAAATTTAGGATAAGAAACCAAGGAGTGGTCAGCAGTTTCTACGGGCAGACAAGCCTTTAAGTACCATAAGCTATTATGTAAATTGTCTTACCAGTTGTAAGTCTGTATTATGGAGTTGGAAATTAAATCAATTTGTGCATTATTTGCCAAATGATTTTATGACCCATTGGGGTCATGTATACTCACCCTGAAGCAATACACTGAGATTGTGCCCAGATGATGTGAGTTCTTACCACTGTGGGAGGGGCCAAAGTACGTGAGGAGAATTGGAACTGTCAGGGTAGAGAGTATTGGACCTTTAAGAACATCACTTGTCCCTCTGTGGACAATTTTGTAGGATATAAGGCTCAAGTAGACATGCAAGAATATTGTAACTGTCCAAAGTTTCACCTGGGTTACAGTGCCAAAAATAAAATGGAGGAGCCTAAGAAGTGGTCTGTGTTTCAGTCCTTAATGCTGGCATATGAGTGCAAACTCTGCCATGCAAAGCAAAATTTAAGGAGACCATGTAGATGGTACTAGTAGTAGAAGCCCTGAAATGTGCATGGGTAACTACTAACTTACTTACCTTTAACACACATACAGGGACACAAAAACATGAGGTCGAAAGCGGAAACACTTTTTGATCTGTTAGACGTGCAGTCTTGATTAATTCTGTGATTTAGAACTCTTGAATAAATAGAATTACAACCTTCTAAATTAAACTCTCTTTGCTTGCAGCCATGAGAAACATCCAGTACTAAACACACCTGCCTGCTACAAAACGATAAGCAGACCAACCCCCCCTGCATGCTTCTTTTCACATGAACACACAGTGCATATATTAACATATACTTAGCATCAGGTGATTACCTTATCATAATGAACCAGGATGCCGCATAAGACATTGTTGCAGAATACTCACAGTCCAACAACAACATTTTCTCTTTGTAGTGACCTTAAATTCTTAAATGAAAGTGTGCACTTGAAAACAACTGCACAGCATTTGCTTAAAGGGCACTGGTCCTTAAATTGACTGGTGGATTGTGATTACAAACATTTCTCCCTACCCACTGGAGTTTCAGTCAGAATTTTACAATAAGACAAGGTTTTCTCATCCTGCATTGCCAGTGATTGTTAAGTTAAAAAACAAAAGTTTTTTACAGAAGCAACCCATTTTCTTACAACATATTTTCTCCTTGAGAACACATCCCCTGATCCAAAAAGGTTATGACTTTTCGCCAAGCAGGTTAACTTTAGTCACTTCCCAAAACTGTTGTAACCTATCCCTTGTGCTGATTCAAACTGAATAATTTGTTGGTTGCATGAAGCCATACCCTGGTTTATGGAATACAAGACCTTGATGTTAAGTCACAACACTCCCTGCCCATGCTGTGTATATTTGGAGCTACTTTCTTCATTTAAATTTGGTGTCAGTCAAAGAACAGTCACAGATTTGTGATTTTGTAATCTGCTAGTAAAGCTATATTCTTTGGTTATGATTTTTTCTATAAATCAACAAACCCACAGGCTAGGGCTTACTTCGTAATCCTTACTGTGGCCCAGTATGAAGTTTTTTTCCTATGGTTTCAAGCTTTTAAATGATATTTGCTCTGCATAAGAGTGTTTAATTTTTGTAAAAATTAACAATCCGATTTCCCTCTTAAACCACTCTTCTACATACCAAGTTTACTTTTTGTACTCTTTGTTATAGATTCTGGTTTGTACAATAATGGCCTGTGGGCACCGCAAACGTGCAAGAAGAACTTCTGTCCAGGTAGGTTGATATAGCCATCCTGTATTCATTTGTTTGAGAATTTCTTGTTGCCTTGTAAAATATTTCCACTTATTTTGTATAAAAGTAGCACCTGCTGTAATTCATCTGTGCACTGTGTCTGCTGTATTTTTACATTAAACCAACAGTCAGAACTGGGGGAACTGGCATCCCCAGTAAAAGGAGGGATGATATAGTCCTGACTAGGGCAGCATCAGTCACACTAACTTTACCCATGCCTTTTTACTTCACAGGGATGAAAGACAGTATTGTATACCGTGTGGCTGATACGTCACTTTCTCCTTGACCTGCCTCTCATGTGGAAGGCTCAGGTTCTGTTCCCACATAGAGTCAGACCAAAGACTCTAAGAGTGCAACTAACTGCCATTGTGCATGATTCTCCTTATAAGCAATGGAGTAGGGAAAACAAGCCAGTGAGCCACAACTGGAAAAAAGGCTGTTGCCAGCTCTATTTGAACCAATAGGTTGGAATCCGGGCCGTAGAACTCTGACTAACTAACAACTTAATTTCTCCTTGACTGAAATGAATACTCACATACTTGCCAGGAATACTATGCTGTGACCAACCTAAAAACATTTATTTGATCAAAAAGACCCCATTTGCCTAGACAATTCAGTGAAAACTGACCTCTTTTTTATTCTTTTTAGGTATTTTTTTGGTCTAGACCTTTATAAAATTTTTGACATGACTCCCCCATTTGCCTAGACAATTCAGTGAAAACTGACCTCTTTTGTACTCTTTTTAGGTATTTTTAGTTTGACCATTTTCTTTTGCTAGGTGACTGTATAACACAATTCATGTATGTGTGTCATAAAATCCCATCTAAGGAGCTGACTAACTAATGTATTTTGATCTTCTTTTGCTGTAATTTGATTCACTTGTGGTTATTTTGTGGTTACTATGTTGGATTAAAACCTGTGAAAGGGTATCAATCTCTACCGTAAAATAAAGTGTTTCAACAACTTTTTACATTTTAAGTCATGAGGTAACTTTCAAGGGATTGTGAAGAAGTTATGAGGCTACTAGCAAGAAGCCTAGTGGTTGCTCTAAAGTATAATCATGCAACTCATTTAACCCTAGTTTCCCCTGAATCATTCACTCTACTTTTTAATCATATTTCTGCAGGCAACTGAATCCAAAGCAGACAAGCCACCAGCTTATGGTGAAGTTGTGCCGGTGCAACCCCCTTCCCCTAGTGTTGGAACTATTAGTGGCAAGGCTCCACCCACCTATGACCAGGCAATCAATATGGCTTGACAGCAGATCGTAGGCTCTCAGATAAGGCTTTCCTTATTTCCATCATTGTTTTCCTTTTAAGTAAAAATTTCTTTCTTCATTATTCCTTTCAAATGTAATGCTTTGTTGGAACCAATAGTGGCAAGGCTCCACCCACCTATGACCAGGCAATAAATATGGCTTGACAGCAGATCGTAGGCTCTCAGATAAGGCTTTTCTTTTATCCATCATTGTTTTCCTTTTGAGTAAAAATTTCTTTCTTCATATTCCTTTCAAATGTAATGATTTTGTTTTGAATGTTTAAATTTTGGGTAAATTTATAGTTTTTTGTGTCTATCCAGAGCAATACCATTCATCAATCATATAAGCACATTTCTATCAGTGCTCTGGTCTTGTGCGTTAAAAATACTTGTTTTCACGTGTGTCATCATTACCTTCTTTTCATATTTAAGTGCGACTTATATTGTAAAACACTTTTTTGAGCTTATCGGTATCAGTTTGTAGTATTCAGAGTTTTTGGCAGTCATGTTTTTTAAGTATGAATATTGTTTTGTACACAAGGGTACATGGTCCATTACGTTGTTTTATTCAAATCATTATTTGGTCATTAATATTCAAAAGGGATGAATCAAGAGAGACAAAAATCAATAAATTGCAAATCAGTAGGATGCAAAATAAAAAAAAATAGATTATGATGTAAAAATAGGAAAATTATTATCACACTTGTTGGATGGTTTATTTTTCAAGTCCAGCTATTTACTTTTACATGTAAATAGTAATTGCATTGACTTAGGATACATCTGTCTACCATCCCAAGAGGGAAAAGTCTAAATGTATGTATTGGAATATTGTCTACATTTGGTGTGCTTTACAGTTTCTCTGGTGAAGTAACTATCAAACTCGCTAAGCAACGGAGATTTTGTAGTGTTTGAAAAGTAGCTGTGGAGTCGTTCAGAGGGGTTGCAAAGCCATCAACCAGCGCCAGAGAAATGGGGGGGGGGCTTTATAACCCCTCCACCTTTTGAAAAGGGGACTGTCAACTCAATTTAACTCAATTTAATATTTAGTATGGGTGGGCAAAATGAAGAATGATAGAGGTTCCATTCCAGGAGATTCTGAAGTTGTTATGTTAAAGCAAGTTCAATTGTATGGTTACCTTGTCCTGTTTCTTTTTAAACATAAACACTTCCCAAGCTTTGAACATCAGAACAGGGTGCTCCATAGAGGGAAGTGATGTCAGTTCATAGCTACTATAGGGCTCTTGTACAATCCCTAGTGAGATCTATTGTATTCTGAGATATGGAGTTATAGACCATGTGATGTAAGCAATGTAAGGCATTATGGGATAGTATTTTGGTGTGCATAATTCTTTTCAAAGGCATTTTAATGCAGCGAAAATCAACATGCACCAAAAATCAATCCCATAATCCTTTGTAACTGCTATTCGTGAAAGGGTCTATCAAGTCTTTCATGTTCCTACAAAGGCAAGTCTAAGTGGTCTTGGCTAGCAGCCATAGATTAGCGAGTCTGGATTGTGTGTATAAGTGGCTTTTAATAGCATTGTGCTTTTCAACTTACAAGCCACTTATGCCTATGTTATCATTCCTGATTTATTTGACATAGTAAGGCTCAATTTTGAAATGCTAGCCTCAAAGTTTCTACCAAAGGCATAAAGTCCTATGTGACTTCAAGTCATTGTTATGTCATATTTACTCAGTGAAGAGTGATATATTGACTGTGGCCCACCAGAAATAAACTCCTACACAACATTTGGCAGCAGGTACCAAATGACAAACAACACATTGAAATTTTGACATTCCAGTTCCAAAAGTATGAAAGGGGTTAGATCAATTGCCTTTGTGTGATCAGAAGTTATGATTACACATTTATGATGTGTTGTTCATGTGACCACTCCCACTTTTGCTAAAAGGCAAATAATTACAAAAGGGAAATATCTATCCAGTAACACAAGTATGTATGTTTCTGGAAAAGATAATGAAGTGAAAGTCTGCCTACACTGTCTCAAGTAAGTTTAGTCTGTTAGTACTTAAAAAAGAGTTCATTTTTTATGTACTTTCTGTGTCAATCTGCTCTCTATTGCATGCTTATCTTTTTAGGGGTCATGTGGTATTATTGCATCATTGGGAATTTCAAGTTATGGTTTTTGGGGGAAAAGGTTTGAAATTAAAGAGTAAAGTGTAAAAAACATTATACTTTATTAATATATCTGTTGAAGCTTGTACTTGTTAGAGTATTTTGTCTCAAGAGTGAAAGACAGGCACTCATCACCTCAAAGTATATTTTTGATTGATAGAAGCAAAGATCAATTGCTGATGGTTCTTTGACTATCATGTTTTAAAGTTGTAAGGTAGCTCGTATTACACAGCATGCACTGGTAGTGTTCTGACCACATAGGACATTTGTTTGCTTACCAGGATGAACTCAAGCAACTAAATAGGTCTGTGTTTGAAAATTGACTCTTCTCTTAACCCTTTACCGTTGTTTGGGTCCTTTTGGACCCATACAGAGAACCTGGCTGTCACCCACCTTCACTGTTTCACACAGAGCTCGAAACTGCTAGTAGCTACCTAAAAATTCGGCCACAACAACGAGAGAGACATCAGTCTAAGGTCACATGGTCAATAGCCTACGGAAGCTAATGCCGGGCGTGCTACGTCCGCTTTTCCGCCATCTCCCGAGGCCCGCAAATATGCCCTGATCGGAGCACAAAGGTAAAGGGTTAATAGCAAATAGAGTACAAATGAATGTGGGATAGTCTGGGTGTGCTTTGTTATTGACAATGGTGTGATACCATTAATAAAACAATGGATACTGTAATTCTATCCCACAATCCTTTGTAATTGCTTTTAATTTAAAAAACAGTGGTTAGACTGTTTTTGGAAGACTTAGACAGTAACCGAGTTAGCAGAATTGAAGTTGTTTGAGATTACTATGTTTGCCATTTGAAACTTAACCCTTTACCGTTGTTTGGGTCCTTTTGGACCCATGCGGAGAGCTCAGCTGTCACCCATCTTTACTGTTTCACACGGAGCCTGAAACTGGAAGTAGCTACCCGAAAATTCGGCCACAACAACGAGAGAGACAATAGTCTAAGTTCACGAGGTCAATGGCCTACGGAAGCCGATGTGGGGCGGGCTACGTCCGCTTTTCCGCCCACTCCCGAGGCGCGCAAATATGCCCCGATCGGAGCACAACGGTAAAGGGTTAAGCTAAAATACCTGCACCACTCAGCTAAAGGGTTTAAGTGCACACACGCAGAGACAGTGGCATCAGCTTTGCAGTAAACACACTCCAGAGGCTTATTTTAACCCTTTACTGTTGTTTGGGTCCTTTTGGACCCATGCGGTGAGCTTGGTTGTCACCCATCTTTACTGTTTCACGCGGAGCCCGAAACTGGGAGTAGCTACCCGAAAATTCGGCCACAACAACGAGAGAGACAATAGTTTAAGGTCACAGGGTCAATGGCCTACGGAAGCCATTGAGGGGCGGGCTACGTCCGCTTTTCCGCCCACTCCCGAGGCGCCCAAATATGCCCCGACCGGAGCACAACGGTAAAGGGTTAAAATTAGTTTTGATGTGCCAAAGGAGTTAGTAGTATAGCCATTCTTGGGACATTTTCTTTGTTGTTAAAGACATAAGGAGGTCACATTTTTATTTAACGATCAAGTTGTAGCAAGTGCACATGACATCATATCCTCACATTTAGCAGTGTTCTGTTTTTGTCCGACTTAAAAACCAAATTTGTTTACCAAACTTGATGTCTTTAAATTTAAATGTATGAGAGGCATGAAAAGTTTGCAAGCTTTCAAATTCCTTTGAAAAACTCAGTTTTTATGCAGTCTCAGCTCAGAAGTGATTAGATTTTGAAAAAAAAAAAGGAAAAAAAAACTTTGGTCACAAGTGTGAATATGTGACATGTTTGTTTGCTTCACATTACCTTGTAATCACTTTATTCTGAAAATTTTCTTTAAAATATGTGCTACATAAACAAAAATTTTACCAGAATGCTCAAATTTTGTTCCTTTTTCACATTCAAGAAATACATTTTGCCTAAACCTTTCCCTTTAAGGTAAAAATGCAATCACCCCAATTTTCATTAGTTTCCAGGATAATATTTTTTGATGAATGGCTCGAGTATCGTGTGGCAATATTTTCCAAGTGAGCATAACAAATTAGTTTACATTGAATATGCAACACTAATGTTATGAAAGGTGCATGATGGGAAATATGTATTTCTGAGAGATTCAGATGATATTTTTAAATAATAACAAGGCAATGGCTCTTGCTCTTTAATCACCATCCATGTTAATGCTAAGCTGCTGTGATGCAATTTTGATGCAATGGCATGTCAATTTGATGCACTGATGCTTGTGGGAAAAATTAAAAAAAAGGGTCAGATTTTTTTTCCACATTTGATTTGTGTCCAGTTCCACAAAAGTGGAATTTCCAATTAGTCATATTTTCTCATACTGATTGTATTGACCTAATGTGTAATTTCTTAGAGGAAACAGTGATCACCATATGACTCATTGTACAGTATGTTCCTGGTAGCTGTTTTATTTCGGTTGAATAACAACAGTCAAAATAGAAGTTTTCAGGTTATTGAAATTTGTGGGAAGTTGTATTTGCCTGAGTTCTTACAGGTCATGTAAAACATGGAAAGTCAAGGAACTTATGTTTGCATTTTCCAGACCTTGAAAGTCATGACTAAATTAAGTGTCAACTTGCTCTCAGGGTCATGGGAAGTCATGAATTTATAAAGTTTTGCAAACTGTTTTTAATGTTTTAATGCATGGACTTAGTTGTAATTCAAACTTACATTGTTGGTCTGGAAAAGTCAAAGAAAGTTTATTGTAAAGGACATGGAAAGTCATGGAAGTATAGATGGGAGAAGGTGCAACAAACTGATTCTTGATACAGAAGCTTACTGTACAACTGAAAACAGAGTCTATGCCAAAATTAATGTAGTAATGTCAATTTATAGATACTGGATGACATGCAATTCTAAATTAAAAGGTACCTCAAGTCAAAAAATTCAAAAATATATATTAAAGACCACGAAAAATAAACTCCAACAGTCCAACTCCCATCTTAATAGGACATTCCTGAGCTGAGATACAAAATGTTGAAGTTTATCCACTCAAATTAAAATGGTACATTGTGCAGTAATTTGTGATGTCATTCTTGTACTACTCAAATTTCAATCTTTATATTTCTCTGTTTTTCCGAACTTTACTGCACCTTGTACCACGGTGTGGTAGCACTCTTGCTCTTATGAGGTGATATAATTAAGCCCTCCTTGTACAACATGCTTGGCAAGCAGACGGGAAGTGTTCAAGGTCATAAAAGCATTTTTAACTTTAAAGGGAAATAAAGCAGGTTTTGTGAGTTGTACAACAAGAAAGCCAGAAATTATTGTGCAATGGATCAATTTGTTGTAAGTGAATAAATTTCAACATTTTATATCTCAGCTCAGAAATGTGATATGAAAATGGGGGTTGTACTGTTAGAATCCATTTTCCAAGCTCTTAAACGTATATTTTTGAATTTTTAGACTTGAGGTACACTTTAAGGAATTCCGGAAGCTCACATTAAAGGTATAATGATATCATGGAAGGAGACTCACAGTTTTGTGGCAAATGAATAATTATTTTTGTATATTTCCTTAAATTATGCAACATTAACAATGAGGACAATTTTTGAAATGCAATTTGAATTAGTCTTGAAAGTTTTCATTCATTATAAAAATTATGTAGATAGAGGTATATTGCATTTGGTTAAGGTGTCATGGTCTTTCATATTTTTATGGTATATTTTGAGAGTAGTTTTTATGAAAAAAAACAACAAAAGAACGATTATTTTTAAAATTTTACTCCTGTTTCTTTTAAGGAACTTTGTATCAAATTTGTGGCAATTTTAAAATTTTCTGAAATGTATGAAAAGCCTTGTATTCATCTGTCATTTCATAAAAACAAAGTTGGTACGAAGAACATAAAATAAATTCAGACAGTTATTCCTTTTACTTGTTTTGTTTTTTTGTTATGTTCAGAATGGAGATGGAATCGTAGCTAAAGCAATCCTTTTATACCCTTGCAATCATATTTCTGCAAGTGGTGGCACTCGAAGCATCTCAGTGGTATAACACCCCCAAGTTGACTGTCAGGTATTGTTAAGCAAATCCAACAACGTTTTTCTCCTTGTGGTTTAACTGAAGAGGATGTACATGTACACCCTGCAAGAGCATGTGGGGCCTTCTGCCTCTTGTTGAGGGATAGTTTCACTTCAATAAAACTATTTGATCATAAGTTGTGGAGTCCATCCTGTGGCTGTTTTACACCCAAGGCAAACTTGTTTCTATGGGGGCACTAATGACAGTTTCATCTCATCTCTTACATGGAGGTATTAGCATTCGGGGATACTTCAGTCTATATATCTAGTTCTCTTAAATTTTAGGTCCTCTTTCCCCAGGTTAGGAAATGTTAGGGAACTGGCCAAGTGTCGAAATAAAATGACTGCAACACGAACCGATTCCTGAAGATTACACAGATGTCCCTGAGTGTTGTCGAATTTCATGAACCAACTCAATGAGCCGCTTTAAGATGAGTCCCGCCTATATAGCAATTATGGATTTTAAGAGGGTTATTCAAGAACGTTTAAACTGATTTAGGCACTTTTGTCTATTGAGATTTTACCCTTTTGAGGACGGAGGCGATCTTAAATTCGAAAGTTTGAACAAAGCAAAAGTTAACTTGCAGGTTGACGACGTGAGGTAATTACATTTTTGTGATTTTTGGCCAGAACTGGCAATGGCGAAATTAAACTAATCAGGACACATTTCTAAAGAAAATTGCATAGACTTTACACAAATCTATATCGTCTCTGCCTTAAAAATACTCTTACTTAGGTACTGGCCTCGACATGGTAGGGTGGGTTAATGTTGGGGTTAAACGCCTTATCCCCTCACCCCAAATTACAGTTCCAGATCCCCTTTCCTTCTTGAAGTATCTCACACAAATTGTCTATAGAAATCATCCTTTTCCAGACGCAATCTCAGTTTATTGAAAATCATCCTTTTCCAGACGCAATCTCAGTTTATTACTTGTGATGGGTGAGTATACAATACCCCAATGTGTAATCGAAACACTCCCAACACTGTAAATTCTGTGTAATGTGAGCTTCGATACTCTGTATTTTTTGAAATAGCTGTCAATCAAAGATCTGTGCCAATTGAGAATTTCTGTGATTACTACAAAAATTGTACTTTAAGGTACGGGAATTAGCCCTTTAAGTTGCTTACAAAGCTTAAACAGGCACAGTTTCATGTAACTTCTTTCATCACATGTTTCTTGAAGTTGTACGTCACAGCTACTCAAAATTTAATCAAATTTCATTTTCATGGTGAAGATTCTCACTGTTTAAACATCTTGATCTGACATTTATGGAATTTGATGAACTCCTGTATGACACAGGTGGCAAATGATCTTTCTTAAATCTGTATGAAATATTTTTGTGTTGTCGTGGCAAAGCGCAGATTGCCGCTGCCCTAGCATGGAGTTACAATAGAATGGAAGATGCGTGGTCATCATACCATAAAAGTTAATAAAAAAAAAACAATAGAGACCCGTCATTCGATTGTTAATTGAAAAATATTCGGCAATTGAGAATTGTTTGAAATGGAACCCAATACTTCCATTGTTTCGACCTTTTCTGAACACACAATCCATCTTTTAGGATTTTTGTTCACCCGAAAACATCCAAAAGTCTCATAGCATCCTAGACAAACTGCGGTTGTGTCTAGTGCCTGGCCTGCAATTGGAGTCCTTTGCATTGTCGGCACAATATGGTGGGATAGGGGTGGGGGATTGGATATTAATGGGTTGATACCGCAAAGGATGTCGGGAGGCAATTTTTATTATGCTCGTAAATCTCCCCTAAGAGATCACAGGTTCAAAAGAGAACTAAAAACGTAACAAGCTGCAGTGACCCACAACTTGTAATAAAAGATTGTACCCCACCCGACTTAAACCAAGTTTATGCCGTATAACTCCACACTAACATCCAACTACAGATTGATAAGAATTGTGTGAGATCTAAGGTACGGGATCTAAGGTAAAAAGTGTCTTCCATCTGATTTGAAAAGATATGAATATTCAGGTGGACGCAACGATATTGTGTTTAGTTTGAAGTCAATATTTGGAGATCTCTTTGTTTTAAGTTACATGAAGAAGGAACGAACTCCTTGTAAAGAATGAATGATTTATTAGAACCAAGTTTGGATTGTGGGAAGGGGGAGGGTAGCCATCCACCCTGACCGTCCGCTCTTACTCCAATGTAAGTGCGCATCCTTTCGAACATGTTTGAGGTTCCCCGCAAAATCTGTTGATATGGGATGTTCAGACTTTAAAGCATGCGAATATAGAAGACAGTCATATTAGTAGTTAAGGTATTAAAACTTGCACTTATGCTATTTACAACCTCCGCATATGATTTGAGTACAGCATACCGCCTGCCAATGTACGTAAGAAGTCCGTGGTCTGACAGTTTAAGCGATCAAGGATTAAGTCTGTTGGAGATATACACCTGATCTTAAAAAAAAGCCAT
The DNA here is from genome assembly GCA_037179385.1 of Holothuria scabra. NCBI lineage: Eukaryota > Metazoa > Echinodermata > Holothuroidea > Aspidochirotida > Holothuriidae > Holothuria > Holothuria scabra. The sequence goes on along the minus strand of CM074190.1, from coordinate 7,638,849 downwards.
TTTTTATTACTCTGTTGGCCTGCTTCATTCATGCTTAAGTTAAAGATGATAATCAAATTGACCACCAATGTGAAACACAGCACTTCGATAAAATATAACTTTTCAATAATGTAATTCAAATCTCCATAACAAGTTTACTTTCAAAGGAATGGTTCATTGGTTTGGTAACTTGGAATGAGTCTCATATGAAGCTAAATAAATAAATAAATAAGATGGCATCTCCATAGGTAAAAAACCTTGACAAAATATCAATTTTAAAATTAATTAAATAATTCAGATTGCCGTTACACTGTAACCTACACATTATTTGCTGAACTCCCAAAGTTAGCTTGTTGTAATAAAATAAGTTTAATGTACCAATTTTAGAAACATGAATTTCAAAGAGGAGTTCAAGTTTTGAAACTGAGAGCTAAAAAAGAAAGTAAGCCAAGGAAAACAGTACATTGTATTATTGTCAAAGTATCACTTCCACATGACCTTTCTTAAAGTTAGCATAATTAGTCAAGTTTCATATATCAAAAAGTTATTATAGAAAAGGTTTCGAAAATTGTGAATTTTGTGGTGTCCTGACTTGCAAAGGTTTTGTACTTAATTTAAAAATGTACTGGTCTCGAATTTTTGAAAACTGAGTTGAAAACGTTATAAGTAGTCACTCATTAAACAGTCGTTTGAATGTAAGATACGAGTATTTTCAAAGTTTTACCATTTATCATTGGTATATGAAGAAAACTTAACAGGTTTGAAAAAAGTTGAATTACATGAGCCAACTCAATGAGCCACTTTAAACATAAGTTTTGTATGGGAGGTATTTTCCTTATTACAAGCACGTTTGTGAAAACAAATTGGAGCTACTTCAACTGTTCAAAGTAAGAAAACATGAACTATCTGTAAAACAAACAGACGAAATTAGGCCCTTAAAGGGAAATATTGCGTTTAAAATCCTCCACCATTTCATTAGAAGTAAACAGCTCTAGCCATTATCAAGGTCTCAACAATAAATCCCAGGGGTGTCGCCAAAATAGGGGGTCGGGGTGCGAACTCCCCCCTTGAGTTTTTTTTTTTTTTTTTGTACAGAAACGATTACTAAGTTGTACCAAAAGTCGAAAAAGGATTACGTCTGCCATTGCAAAGTATAAATCTCTTTTAATATGTTTATGGTTTATGGACTTTATGAGCAAATGTGCTTTATTCCTATTCTACCACGGAAAATGTGGAAAAAACTTCATCTCTATCACTGTTTTCACCTTTATTGACCGTGAGTAGTGAAATATCATGTCCGTACTCAACCAATCAGAACGCATGGTTCTCCACAACGGATGGTAGAGGTGGTAGAATTGAAAATTAACTTCCTTTCCTTATTTTTCCTTATGCATACGTATCAAACTGTGTTTTGGGTCAATCATTATTCTAAATCTCAACCGACTTCTTCTGTTCTTCCTCCAAAATTTGCTCGGCGTTTTCAATTCTTACCTTTCCATTACCTCTTTTTAATGGAATAAATGGCACTAGTATTTTCTAGGTCTTTAGGAAGAAAGGTTGAAAGAAAAAAAATACAAAGTACATTGGTAACATCACATTGTGCACAAATTACTGTTCTGTTCTATAGAGCCTGATATTTTAAGAAAGCTTATATTACAGAGCATGAACTGTACTGAGGGTGTTTTGATTATACTCATTGAGCTTTTCTATACTCACTCTGAAGCAATATAAACTGAGAGTGTGTCTGGATAGGGATGAATTTTTAAGATTTAAAGCTTTCTCTTTGATCCTTCTGCTCTAAACCCTTTATGAAATCATAATTTTGGCATTATCAAACTAGCAATATTGAAGTACTTCACCACATTGTAGGCGTTTGAAATGTCTTTAGCCCCTGGATCCCACCAGGGGCCTTGGGCGGGCCCATGGATTCCACGCCGTAGTGCTCGCGCCATCGTGCGAGCTTTGCCACTGACGCGGCAAAAACTTCCTTCTTAGCGCAAAATACGACCCCTTTAAAATGTCTGGTGACGCCCATGACCCCAGCAATAGCTTCATATCCTCAAAATATTATGGGCAAGAAGAGCTATGGAAGTTGCATCTTTTGAAATTTTGAAAGTTTGGGTGAAAAATTGCCTATAAAATTGGTAGATGAAATTTCCGTTTAAAACAAACGCAATCTTTCCCTTTAATTAAGGAGTCGTTCATGACCCACTAAACAGGGAACTCTTGTTTGGAATAACATCTCCCTGCACCAACAAGAAAATTGTTATTGCCCCCTACCTTTAAAGGGCAAGCCTCCCGTTCTTAAGGAATTTTTTCACTTTAGCAAAGCGAAAGAAATGTCAGTGTTTACAGGTGTCAAAATATTGCATGACAGTTGTTGTGACGTCATATCTTTTAACTAAGATTGAAGAAGCGATTAAATTGACAGTGCTTTCAATTTGTTGTCAGAGATTGCCATGGGCAAAAAGAAAAGGGCCTTTAAAGCATGTAACACCTACTTATAAATTAAGTTTGCATAACCTCTGTTCGATGAGATTGATCAGACCAGTGCTGGCTAGGTTAGATAAATATATCGCAATCTGTTATAACAAAGACAAAAAGTTATCTTTCCTATTATCTCACGTCTCTTTTCTTCTCCGGTCTAGGAAAATCTCCGCTTCACTGATCACATTGTAAATAATATGCTTTCTATGTGAACGTTATAATGGCACACTTCAAGGTTTTACTTATCGAATTCGTACAAAGCGAACTAGGACAAACCTATGTATGAAACTTTATCTTTCAGTTTTTTAAAAAATCGGTGCAAAATGACAGTGGAAAGAATTTCTACTCATTCTTCTTGTACAATCTGGAATAAATTCTTCGTTTAGAAATGTCCGTTACGATAGACATTGCTTTCCTTTCATCTCGCCAGTGTCTTGAACGAAACGATCTGTAGATGCTGACCTTTTTATGACGTAGACCAATTGTCTGTTTTATCTGTCTACCACAGCGTTTCAACTGAATCATATATGTGCATCTTTCCCTAGCTCTTCTTCATCTCCTGAAAACTAGTATTTTCTTCGAAGCTCTAATTTTCGTCAACGGGTTTTGAAATCAAATAATCGAAAATATCGATCAAACATTATACGAGTTCGTCAAATTCATTGAGAGCGTATGTCCGCGTTGAATACCTGTGTTTGTCGAGTGCTGTATTCTCATGATTTACGCTGAGGCTGATGTGTAGAAATAGGTCTTCGAGTGAGAAATTGGAATTTTACTGTGACTGCTAATATTAATATTGACTAACGGAGGAATTCTAAGGATAGGTTTTAAAACAATATTTCTTGACATATTTACTCTACGGAGATACTGACCTTGTATTGTCACAGTTAGCCGGGGAGAAGTTCACATTGCATATGGTTTGAAATCATTCGATAGTTTCACACAATAATAGAAGACCTACGTTTTATGGAACTGGAAATTGGGATAAGAAATATTCATTTCAATATGTGCTCTTAGCGATTTGTGGGAATGTCTGGTCCTGATTTTGTTTCAAGTGACGTATTCATACGTTTCTTTGGAATTTTCATACTGTTATTTTACTTCTCCAGGGCTCAAAATGTAACGTTTAGGGTTAGCGACGATGGAACAAACAGATTTATTTTTTATGGTGATGCGGATATTGATATCATATGCGAAGTCAATGGAATTGTGAACATTGAAGGAATGTCGTTTGAGGTGCGACGTAATAGTGACGTCATTTACAATGGTCAAAATGTGCCTAGTCAATTTTTGAATAGATATGCAGTTTCAAATGGGAATTTTTCTAGGACTATCACCGTAAAGAAAGTTACCTCTGAGACGGTGGGTGTTTATTCGTGTTTTGTTTCCATTGGATCAGAATCTATATTAAGTACTTTCAACTTGAGATTTACCGAAAATGTACCACCCCAATGCTGGTCAAACAAACCAAACCGACTGGCAGAGGGAGAGTCGATACGTTTACAATGTTATTACGGGGACCCAAGTGACCAACTGGAATCTCGCTGGGAAATTTTCAACCAACATTTGCAAAATACTTTGAATTCGAGCGAAGTCTTTCTTGGAGTAAAAAAGATAAATACGGTTGATGTTGCATCTATATCCCTCCATAATAATGGTTCAAGCTTTCGATGCGGCATCATGCATAAAGGGTTTCCTATGTTAACCACATTCAGCTGTGAAATTGGCCCGATATTTGTTGCAGAACTCATTGAAATAAATTCTTCGTCGGAGAAGCCAACTAGAGTTCAAACTGAAACTAACGTTTTCCAAACGGAAGCGACATCGCACCCACAGACAGTCAGAGAAAGAACAGAGACTACAGTACATTCTGGAGATTACAAGACAGTTACGGAACACTTGACAATGTCCTCATCTACCCATCCTTCTGAACCAGCAGTGGTAACTACAAATCCCCTCATTGACACTAATCAAATAACAATTTCTACTACTTCGACAGACCATTTGTCACAGAATATGTCGACATTTAGTAAGTCGGCGGTAAGTCAACTTTACTCTACTCAGATGACTACAGACATTGATCTGGGCACAATGACAGCATATCAGTCATCTTCACAAACAGTTCCCTCCACGCAGACTAAGGGTGTAACAAACAACAGACTAACTATTCCATTTAGGTCACGTTATGCTGGTACAGACGTTACCACGACTTTGTCAACTTTTAACGATATCCAGTTTACAAGTAGCCGAGTATCATCGAAAACAATCCCAACAACGAAGGACAATAGTAGGATTTCTACAGCAACGAGTACTGACACATCTAGATACGTGAGTCAATCAACGAGTGAATCTATTTATGTAATGACGAGCGATGATGATTTAGACGATCTTATGACGACGTTGTTTACATCAGAAAGTGAAGGGTTGTCTAGTACTTATGTACCACCTGAAGTTGAAAGGCCTCCTTCTCGGCTTTTACAATTGCTCCTATTCTACATTTTACCTCTCTTTATTGTAATCGTGTTAATTATTCTGATATTACCATTGATATGTATATGTAGTCGGAGAAGACGTGATTCTACCAGTAGCGACTTTGCTATAGACTATGGTACTAGTTCTCAAAACTCTCATTGCTATGATTCAAACTTAACGCCGATTAATCGCAATGGCACAGAAGTTGAGGCAAATGGAAATGTTGTAGAACAAACCACGGCAGGTAACCATGGTGATGATGAACCTTCAATAGAAAAAATATACAACGATCCTGCCAATACATGGATTGAGAGCACGCATTTGTGAATTTTATTTTTCAGCTACATTGCAGTGTTTCCACACACGTGCCTCTTCTTCAGAATGGCAAAGATATCACTCTCTCATGCAACTAAGCAATAATAATTGCGGCCTATGTATTGCACTGTAAGCTATAATCGATAACACTGCTTGTAATTAACTTGTCATTATTTTGGCTGAAATATTGCCAATTTTGAGTTTTGCTTGGAATAAACATACAGTGGAGACTATATTCATTCACCAGCACCAAGGAGAAGCTACTGCCAATTTTATAATCTGTTTAAATATCTTCTAAGCTAATAATTGTATTGAGAGCACGATCCCTTACAGAATGACTACGAGGAACAGACGTGCACTGCGATCTAGATGCGTAGAGCAGACAAAGCGTATGAAATGCCCTATACATTAGCTTGACCATCGACATTATAGCAAAATAATACAGCGGGGTGATCATAAAATTATTTTTCATTACGTTTATGGCACTAATATTGCATGGTTTCGCATATCTAGATTAAATAAGACACTTTTCACCAATTATGACGGTCTACATCTCTTCTTAAACCCCTCTAGCATGTCAAACTCAAACCCCTTGCATCCGGATTACGTTCCTGAATCCAGGTTTATTCCGTATTTCATCTCATACCATTAATTTCTTCTTATCACAAAAATATAATGTACAAGTAAAAAGGATCATTTGCATCATATAAGCCAAAAATGTCCTGAAAAGGAAAGTGAGGTAAAAAAAAAAACAACCCTTGAGGGTTTAACTAAAATACACTCACCGGAAACCACTTAACCAAAATAAATGTCTTAAGCATATAACAAAAGTTACCAAAATGCACTTATGTCTAACTTAATTAAAGTAACAGACCAACCTCCTTCATCTTCCCTATATGCGTTTTCATTGAAACTTTATGAGTTTCAAAACCCCTAGAATCCACCCACCCTTTTAGGAGTCAGAGATTGGCTGTTTCTACCCCACCACTCCACCACCGGTGAAATAAATAAAAACTGTGCTACATTGTGAATGTGTTCGATGGTACATGTTCCAAGCAGAAACTTTGACATTCCTATATGGGGTGTATGACTCTTACTGCTTGTTTGGTTCAAAGGAACGGAATATAGGCTACCCAAGTTGGCCTTTGAAGTTATGTGGACAACATGAACAGATGAAGTATTTTAGTGACATTAACAAGCGAGAAATGCTATAAAGCCATAGATAACGAACGATGGGATATTGCTTTTATTAATCTTGCCTGCAGAACTTCAGTAAAATTTGTTAAAAGTGACTTACGGCGTCACACGATAAAACTGTACTAAGTGTTCTCAAGAAGATTCCTAAGATTAGGACGGGGTAGCTCCGAGGTTTGAACATATCTCTGGATGGGAAAAAACGTCCCTGGAGAGGTGTATTATTTATTTTCTTCGATTGCTTAAATTCTATTTACAAGCCTGGGAACGCAATTTCCGGCCGTCTGAGAGGTCGCAATTTTTCAACATTTTCGGTGTGTTCCACGCCAACTGGGGGTGGCGCTCCGCTTAAATAGTCTTTCGGACAGAGCTATTTGTTTCGGGCAGAAAAATCTCCTGCCCCCAAACTGAAATGCTTCTACACGACTATGGCCTAGCTTCACGTAGGTTTATTACAAAAACTCAACTAACCCTCGGCCTCTGGAAAATAGGCTTATGTAAAGCCTTTGCGAACGGGGTGGGGGAAAGACAGTTTTTACTGGGAAAATATGGTCATTCTCCTCCCCCCACGGACAAGTGACCCCAGATACACCACTGAGGTCGCCCAGTCTGGATGAGTGTTGCTTCTGTTTGGTCTCCTCCACTTCATCTTCTATAATGTAAATCTTTTCCCAGGAAAGTCGTTCGAGGCAACATCCCGCCTCCTGAAAACAGCTAGACCACGCCCTTTTCAGTACTGTAGGTTACTTAGTTTGATGAGATTTAACGACACACCAGCACGGATGTATTATATAGCATTACCTAGAGAAACCGGTTCAAGACCATCCCTTTCCCTGCCTTAATTAAGACGGCTCTTACGACGTGCGGGAAATACCTTTGACATATTCCACACCCCAAGTACTCCTCGTGCGGGAATAGTAATGTAGGACCAAAGTGCTCAAGCATTAATCCAGTGTTAAATGCTTATCAAGCGATACAGCAGTCCGGTTTAAAATCGGACACCTTGAATTATAAATAAAAAAAACTGTATGTGACCATTCCCAGAAAAATAGGACATCCTTTTCCTAATAGAAACATTCCTTACACCGATCAAAGGGAGTGGAGGAATAAAGAGTTTTAAAAGGCTCATTGAGTTGATATTGATGAAAGGATACGAGGGTTACATTTTCTGCGGGTTCACATTCAATTTTTGAATTTTTGTATATCAACTCGTCCGATTTTTAACAGGACTGCTGTATGATTTGATAAGCATTCAAAACTATAAAGACTGGAGTACTTTGGTCTTACATTACTGCGTGGGTATAGAATAACTGCTTTCAGGAGGAGGTAAGTTGTTTCGAACGGCTGTCCCGGGAAAGAATTTTTTAATATGTAAGGATCCTTAGAAGAATATGTAAGGATCCTTAGAAGCAGTTTAGGAGGAAATATACGAGGATTTACTACCTAAGGCATTCCCAAAGTTTTGGTTACGTAACTAGGCCTAGCCTACATTAGTTTTAAGAAACACTGCTTTCCCTCTGACTGTTGAGATGAGGACGGAGCATGTCTCTTTGCTTCATACAAGAAGCCCCTGCTCCAAATGAGTTGTTCTTCGTTTTCAGTGGTTCAGTGTTATTTATATGTTAAACATTTTGGTTAGCACGCCGGGCGTTCATTGTGATGGGATCGCATCTTGAATACTACTGCCAGTGTGTGAGCGTATCGTTATCACAATTTCTGTGTATGAGCTAGATACCGAAATATTTAGGCTTAAAGTGTACCTAAACGCTGGAATTAAAAATATATATATTTTTATCAGTTTTAGAGGTTTTCAAACCGATCTTATTCTTTCAACTCCCATGGTGATAGAACGTTCCATTGATGTGAAATTAAAAGTTAAATGTTGAAATTGATGCACTTATATCCAAATACTCCATTACGCAAAAACTTGTTCCACTTTCTTGCACAACTCACATAAGGTTAGGTATGTGTTTTGTGTTCTTGTGAAATTAAAACATTTATTTTACCTTGAACGCTTTCCGTTTTCTTGCATAACATGTTGTGCATAACAGCCTTCTACAGTCAAGCCATCTAATGGCTGTAAGAACGAGAGCATATATTGTTACAAGATGTAAAAGAATTCGGAAAAATAAACAATTACAAAGATCGCAAGCAGTGCAACAATTACATCACAAATTAAGTTTGTCAAACTTCTAAAATTTTAAATTTAGTGAAAAAACTAAATAATTTTAAATTTCGGCTTAGGAATATGTAGTGAAGAAGGAAGCTGGAAAATTTGAATTCTTTTTGCATTCAGTGTAACGTATGTTTCCGAAATTCCATACTTAAAGTACACTATATAAAGGTTTGAACTCAACCTTATTAGTATTTCTCTGGATAATATAGCCAGAGCTATGACGAACAGATTAGTCCTGACCTTAGTTATGTATTATCTAAAACTGTTTCTAATTTGTAGACAGCAGCTGAAAAAATGAGATGAATGAAACCAATTGTGGTCAAATTTGAATAGCTTCGCAGACCTGTCAAAGAGGGAACGAAGTCTTAAGTGTGGCAGAAAACTTAATTTGAAAGAGAGTATCTGACATGTTTAATCAATACTTGTGGCAAGTGTGGAATTGCTTGAGACCGAGGGAACATGTTCATTTTATTAAAGCATCTTTTGGTAAGACCAAGATCCCCGATCTGTTTTTGTACTTGTAGAGACGTCGAATCATTTTGACAAGTGAAATTTTATTTTATGTGAGTTGTGAAAACTAGTAATGAATAAGCACAGAGTAATGAATTCAGTTTACTCCGCTTGTGGAGATTATAATATTTTAAGGCATCGCTAACTTGTTTCCTTATTTTATTTCAAATTCGGGATGACGTCCAACGTTGCCTCGTCGTGAAAACTAGCTCCAGACGGATGTAAGGACAAAAATTGAAAGACCTACAAATGCGAAAAGTCACGAGACGTAAAGGGAAGTCAAAATTTTAAGTTCAGCAAAAATCCCTATCGAAATTAATTACGCTTTACAAAAAAATCTTGAAATTCTCGAAAAAATATAAAATTTGGTGGGATTTTATGCACGTTAAATTAAAAGAGGATAATTAACAATTTTTTCAATCGGCTCTCCAAGATGTAAAGGAAAAAGAAGGAACATCGTTAGGGCAATTGGTTTTCTTCTAGAAGTACAATTTTAACTGTAACCATTGCAGCCGCCAAAGGAGACTGGAAGCTTCCGAGACGTTATCAAGACAACTTGCCTGCACTGCTATGCCATCCTTTGAAAATTGGCTCCTAAGTTGATGGCTCCTGGGTGGCATGACAGTGGGAAGAGTTACCAGGGGCAAGAATAAAAATCAGAACCGTGAGTACAAACAACTGCATTAAGGCTTTCTAGTTTACACTTAAATACAATTGGGGATATGACACTTAGAGAGAAACTCCCCTTGCGAAATATATACACGCATGCGTGTTTCAAAAATGAGCTTTTCATTGCAGTTTCCATCACTCTCCTTTCATTTTTTCTTGGTGGGGGTGGGGTTGGGGTGGGTTGGAGCTATTGATTTAAGTGATGGAGGAGAAGACTGAAAAGAAAATACTGCATTGCAAACTGTCAAGTCCCCAACACTTAGTAATTGCCAAGTCACATATATGTGCGTAGTGTTTATTTCGAATGGCTTACCAGTCATAACTGACAAATTATAATAAGTACACGGGAAAAATATGTCGGTCACAGGTGCGTAGCCATGATTGTGTCATGGGGGAGGGTGCTGGGGCACGAAATGAGGGAAAAGTCTAAGGAAAGAGAAAAAACTGCTATTTTAGGTGTTTTTCGCATTACAAGGTTGAGTCATGGGGGAGGGGGGTTCTAACCCTCTACGCCACTGGTCGGTCATTTTACATAAAATATAGCTCTCGATTTGTCATGCTCCATCTAGTGACACACTTGTATGTGCACTGTATCTGCATGTTCAAAGTTTATCAGCACTGTAGCCTGAAAGATGTTGTGATAAGCAGAATACTCTTGGGAAGAAAAAGGTATATCACTGTCACCAAAAGTCATTATTAAATAGAAATACTCACATGGACGACCACAATCTTGTTGAGGTATTGCATTGATGAATTAACCCGTGTTTATATCTGAAGGACACCGCTAAGAACTGAGGGCATGTTTATTATACAGCACGAAAAATGTCCGAAAACCTAATCAAGCCGCACGACTCTATTTATGACATAGATCGTTATAAATTAAGAACTTTCAGAAAAATGCTTTATACATTGTTTGTTACAAAAAATTTATTGTTTTTCAAACAGTTATATAATCATAAAGCTATGTTACCCTTACAGAGGTTGTGGCCTCGAATTGCCATGCGATAGGAAGAGACAAGCTCTCCTACCATCTCAAACATCCAAATCTCTCTGACAGAAGAAACATAACCTATTTTAACATTTATGAAAGAGAATATAAAAATGTTGATCATATTGAATAGTTTCACCGAACCTTGAGATTATATACATGCAATATGCCTCTCATTGCAGTATAGCGGTTGGTCTGTTACATATCATCATACTCCTAAGGCTCAACGACGAAAGAAGAAATTCCCAGACTGGGGACCTAATCGTCACCTAACGCCATCCCTGAGACATTATACTAGGCCTACTTGGGGGAAAGCTATATCTATCTCCTTACTCTTCAATTATACCAGTTATTAAAACCAGGGATAGAACCGCTCTGTGTAAGCGTCTCAGTGTAATGCGAATGTATTTTAACCTGGTGATGTTCATTACAATATGCCCCAGGATACCTCGGGATTACAAAACTGTGCTCTCGAGAGAAGGGTCGGGAAGGGACACATATTGGACATTAAACAGTATGAATACAAAAATAGCAACCCTCCGAAAACGCCAAGATAATTTTTCATAATATTTCTCTCCGCATGCCGCTGTATAAATTTTAGCCAAATTTACCCAACAAAAGCCCATTTCCCGGGTTTCAATTTTTGCTTTCGTTAAGAGTTCCTATCTGGTAATCAAGTTTATCACATTACTTATATCTATACTTCCAGTCTGTTAGGCAACCTTAAAACCCTTTTAACCTCATTAAGGTCAATGTTCAGCGTGGCGTCTTCATAGATAAAAGAAAAATATTCATCTACATTTGTTTTTATCAGTGCCGTGATAGTACCGACTGAAGATGATGTAAACAAAGTGCCCCCTTCTGAATAGAGTAGATGCAGTAGAGAAATAATGAAAAGTCGCTAGTATTTTAAAATAAATGTGAACTTGATCTAGGTCAGTAGTTACTAGTTTATTATGAGGTTTTGTGTCTTTTGATAAGTTTGACAGGTCGGGTATATTTTGTTTTTGAGACTGATGTCAGTTTGCTTAAGACTTTATTTGCATTCATGAGAGATCAAATAAAAGCCGAGTGGGCAACCCGCCTTCTAGCTTATATAGGCTTAGACGGACTACTCAACTCTTCTTCAGATTCCCAACTCGTTGTCCGGATTTCAGACTCGATTCCTCTTCCCTTGGAGTAACAACTCCTCTAATTTAGGAAATATGAATAATCAGACTTTTTCGAGCTGAATAATTTATATAAAAGGCCTTTGGAAGTTAAATGAATCCTTTGTCACAACAATCTTGTACGACTTTATATTTCTTGTTTTCCTTTTCGCCTTTTCTTTGTCTAACAACTTGGGTTTACAGCGAGGAGCTTAATTTTAACCCAATGGTTGGGCCCTATACTGTCTATACGATAATTCCCACTAAAAATATAACACTATATACGTGTATATGGTTAGGACGTCACTAAAGTAAACACAAGAATAAGACTTGAATAATGAGCTTCAGAATCATTACTATTCAGGTCGTGAGCACTTGACCCCATTTATGTGCGTCGTTCAAGCCAATATTGACCTATGCTCGAAATCTGTGAATTTCGATGTTTGCCGTCGTTTTTCTTGGTTTGAAATCGCAGTAACAGTCAGAATTACTTAATTCTTCATTAATCGCTACCACAGCAGACCACTTTTAGAAAACCAGAGAAAAATCCTAATTCATGGATAAGACTGAATATAGAAATTTGGATTTGTGTCTCATTTCAGCTTTGTGTAGTTCTTATTGACCTAATCAGAATTCAATGAGACTTAAAGAGGAATTGTTTTAAATGCCCCAATCAACCCATTGCAAAATGTAAATTTTCTGGAAAGCAGATGACAACTTCGCCTGCCCTAACTCTGCTTGTACGTGAGGCATTTTACGGAGTTTTCATGAACAGCGGCTTATAAACGAATCCGAACAGACGTGGTAACAACTCTGCCATTATTGGGGTCCACCAGTCTTAATTTTATTGGCTACATGCAATCCTCAACCCCCGTATTCATTAAAATTGAGGTAGACAGTGGTTATTTTATTGTGCAACTATCCTTGATTCAGTTAAGCAAAGAATTTGAAAGGTTAAAGCTGATTCACTCTAGTTATGCAGGACTAACTCAGACCATGCGTCACTTGACTGTTTCGATCAGTCTATATAAACGTATTAACATTCGTAACTACTAAAAGTGACATATTGATTTGACAACGATGACTTACAGCTGTTGGGGGGGGGGGGGAGGGGGGCTACCACATGACAACGCGCTTAAGTAGCAAAATAACTCGAGTTTCACATGCAATAGCTATGCAAAAATTTTAAGTTAATATTTTAATTTTTTGCACACTGACTTTTACCGCTTGTGTGTATAATTTGAAGAAGTGTCTGGTCATAAATTTTCGAAATCCAAATTTAAAAAACTCACTGGCGTAAAAAGGATTTGTATGTTTGGTGTGTGGATTGTCTAAGTTACACCAATTGTCAATTTTATGTTGACGAAACTTTACAGGTTTGGGAAAATGTGATGAATTACTTTTCTTCCCGACACTCTGGCAAAGGGCCGTTCGGCGAAACAAAACTTGAAACTGCTTCCAGAAGAACCTATTACTTCCACTGAAGGACAACACTTAACGACCAACTTCACGGGCTTCAGACCGTTTTCATCATTGGTCTGTCATGCATGGCTCCATTCTAGACTGGATGAAAAGTACAGATACTACACATGATCTTAGCCAAAAAGTCGAGATGAATTTCATAAAACAAAAAAAAAAAAAAAAACAAAAAAAAAAAACACGGTTGCAATCTTTTTCAAGACCCATGTAACCTATTAATAACAGCTCCCTGCTATTAACACCTTATAATTACCACGGCTCTGTATTGATTGAAAACTACGCCCTCCACATTTTTTGGATTTCAAAGGTTTCAAAGGGACTGCATTAGTTGATTGAAGGTTCGCTAGACCGAAGTTCTGTTTTAACGGAAATGTATGGGTGAGACACAGCAATGAGCTCCCTGGATACTCCATGGGTATATGGATGTGATTAGATTTGGGAATACAGTTACGGATTATCATCTGGTATAGACTGAAAGAATCAAGGTGTAAGTGGATGTAAGAGTCGCAGAGCCTTAGTGTCAAAGAAGCTTTATATTACCGTCTCAGGAGTCAATAACTTAGATGAGCATCAGTAATTTGGGGGAATTGCTGCTTTAATTTGCTGGGAAAATTCGTTGCCCTTATTGTAGATTTCGGCTAGAACCTGCATTGGAGCTAAGAATCGTTTGTGTAATTGTCATGGGTGTAAGTTTCGAAAGCAGCGTTCCATTTTACTGTCCCGGAATTCAAAGAAATAAGGCGTTACAAACAATTCAAAACTAGACCAATTACAAATCTGAGGATATTAAAAAAAAAATACCCGCATGAACAAATATGTCTGTTTACCTTGCAGAAATTGCCCCAAATTTGTCCGAACGGACTTGGGAATTGAGATCAAAATTCTGTGTTTCTCCGAGAACTTCAAAATGTTCTCATCTTGTTTCGACTGAGCAGGGACTGCATTGAAAAACCTCTCTTGGTAGCATTTAAATAGGTTTTAAACCAACGAAAATTCTTCTCTCACAGCGAAACATATAGAGGACCCAGATATTTTTGAATCTCAATTGAGTTCATCCACAGGTCGGAGAGTAAGCATTTGTGACATGCTTAATAATACTTTGCCCCGTCGTTAATCTTTACCCACGGACTTCCTATATATACTTCCAGAAGATCACTGAAGAAATCTGTCGCCACCGTTCACCCGCCCACCCCCCTCCAAAAAAGCACCAATATGGCCGCCTTGAAGCTATAATTTTCGTGATTTCACTATGACTCCGTAGTATTTTAAACAAAATTTTAATTTGAATGGGAAAATGTTATCATCCTGCAATACTTGTAGTGATTTTGACCTACCTTGCACTATTTCCAAGTTATTTCAACTTTCCTGCAAAATCTGTTTATTTAGACTACTTGGAACAAGTCCAAGCTCTGACAAACAAAACCGTAGCAGGCAGCCATCTTGATACGCCTATACTCACATGTGCGATAGCGACAATCTGCGTAGGATGGTATTGCAATATGCTATAGAGTCCACAAGGAAGTCCGTGTCTTTACCTCTACCTCTGATTAGCTGTTCATTTATATTCTTTTTGAAAATATATGATACTAAAATTTTGTGTGAAGAGTTTGGTGTGTTCTCCTATGGTGTCATTTAGATATCAGCATCAACATTTTTTCAAATCCAATTACTTTTTTTCTGACGTCCCCACGACTCTCTGGCGAAGAGCCCGCGGTTTTGTGAAACCAAACAACACTAACAAAGGAAGGTGCGTCCCCAAAAGGACAACACTTCACTGACCAACTTTGCACCTCTCACACTATTTACATTATTGGTCTCTCATGTATGACTCTAGTCTAGACTGGATGAAAAGAACAGATAGCCTAGATGATCTTAGCCAAAAGCCCAAGAAGCGAGGTCTGCGAGGTCTGCTTCCCAACTCCAATGTCCCACTTTTCCAATTCTACATTCCCCCAGAGCTTCCGGTAAGCTTTATGCCAGTCATTATGCCGGCATTGTAGAGTGTCGCTACAGCTTAAATACCAGGTAACGGTAACCTGTTCAAAGGTTTGTAAAGATAAAGCTGTTTTGATTATAAGCCACCTAACAATGAACAGAGGAATTCCACCATATATATCTCAGACTTCACACTCTTCCCTTACGTCCAGCCAAGATAGGAACAATTTTATTTTGTCTGAAAATGTTTCATCTTAGAAACATTTTGAAACTGACAGATAAAGCACCTATTTTGCATCTACTTAGCCACATGAAACTACTAACTGAGGGCGGCACTCCGCAATAAGTGACGAACGGAAGGTCTACACTGGGTGCTAAGTATCGCAGAAATTTATATTTTGGGTTCATTGGGACGGCATTATGACACCATATTCTGTGGTACAACCCCTGCCTAAATTATGACACCCTGGCAGTGCCACCCTTAAGTAATCACGTGTGTAGATGTAATTGCAAGACGATGAATATGCTGAGGATAAGGGGGTCCTCTCCGTGGACTCCGAGTTTTCGTTAAATTTCATCCAGCTTTACATGCTCATCCCGGGTATTTACATCCGCCCCATTCACACACGCAACATAAGTGACGCCTACTGTTCCCATGGATCCCTGCCAGAGACCGTTTCCCAAGTGCATCTCTAGCGTAGAAATGGTTGAAAAGGACGGCGCCCCAATACAATAACGTGCGCTCAACAATAGAACATTAGAGGTTCCCAAAGCGGACTCTACCCGACCCGGCCCCTCGAAAGTTCGTTATGGTAGGGCACATGTCCCACACCTCATGATGTACTTTTTACCCCAGCATAAGCGGCTCGCCACGGGGGCACAGGGTACTTGCTCCCCCAAACATTTCCAAAGCATGGTATTCAATTCTCCAAAAATAACGTTATTCGATATGACATGAATAAAAAGTAGCCTTTTTCTTAATCTGGGCAAATATCCCAGCCTTCTCTCTCATACAAATGTAATATATTTTTAATAAAGTATAAACTAACGCGTAATTATCAAGGATATATTTCGTGATTGTATCAAAATTTTAGCCCAGTACCGGCCGCCCAGAAGGGTTGATAGCGCTACCAGCACCAACAGCAGTACTGAATCAGTACTGTTATTGGTGCTGGTAGCACTACCAATGCTTCTGTGTGGCCGGTTTAGGTTTAAAGGCTCATTCAACCACTGGTCATATGGGTTAATATGATTCGAAAAGTTATGATTTCAATTTATTTCCAACGGTGTGCAGCTCTTTGAAACAAAAAAGTCCAGAACAAATTTATGATTGATATTTTGTAGAGGAACATATTCTAGGCATAGCCTACTGGAGAAATTTTTATTCATTTCCCATGTTTGTTTCTCGAGATAATAGAAATGAAGTTGACATATCTTCTACAAAGAGTGAACTTGCAACAAGTAGACGTGATGTTATGTATTCACATTGATGGAAATGTTTAGTTGTTTTTCTCTAAAATTTAACACCATATTTATACAATTTAGCTGTAATATGTTGTAACCATAAGTGCATCCCGAGCAATGGAAGTTTAAAATCTTAATTTGCCTTAAGGGCAAGATAGCATCCCTAATCAATTCAAGATCAAACAGCAGGATCAAAAATAAAAAACAAAACAAAACATTGACCATCAATATGAATACATGACATAGCACCTGCTTGGTTCAAGTTTACCTTTTGCAGAAAATGTGTCAACTTCAGTTGCTAATATCTCGAGAACCGAACATGAGAAATGAATGAAAACTTCACCAGAGTTGCCTAGAATATGTTCGTCTTTAACATATTAAACAAAAATTTGGTTCTGGTCTATTCTATTTAATGGAGGTTTTACTCTGCGACAAAGAAAATGATAAAATGTCACATCGTCCTGTAAAGAAGCCAGTTCATTTTATCTAGTAATTTTCTGATCATTTTGCAATTTGATTTTGCTTTTATTGGTTTCGATGAAAGAGAAACCTATGCATTCATGATGGCGTGTGTGTATGTATGTGTGTATGTGCATGTGTGTATGTGTGTGCGTGTTTGTGACACTTCGCTCGTTAACACGATATCTCAAGATAAGAACGTCTGACAGTTTTCAAATTTGGTACATAGATGTGCCATAGTGAGAAGAAGATCCCTATTGTTCTTGGCAGAGGTCAAAGGTCATCGGGGTCACCAGGGGTCAAAGTCTAAAAATCTCGTTAACACGATATCTCAAGAAAGGAAGCTTGGGTAGATTTCATACTTGGTATGTTGATGCTTTATAGTCAGGAGATGGTCCCTATTGTTTTTTGTGGAGGTCAAAGGTCATCTGGGGTCACCGGGGGTCAAAGTCTAAAAATCTCGTTCAGAGGATATCTCAAGGTAGGAAGCTTGGGTAGATTTCATACTTGGTATGTTGATGCTTTATAGTCAGGAGATGGTCTCTATTGTTTTTTGCAGAGATCAAAGGTCATCTGGGGTCACCGGGGGTCAAAGTCTGAAAATCTGGTTAACAGGATATCTCGAGATCAGAAACTTGGATAGATCTCATATTTAGTTTGTTGATGCCTTATGGTCAGGAGATAGTCCTTGTTTTTTGCAGAGGTCAAACCGTCATCTGGGGTCACCAGGGGTCAAAGTCTGAAATCTGGTTAACGCGATATCTCATGATAGGAAACTTGAATAGATTTTATATTTGGTACGTGGATGGGTTATGGTCAGGAGATGATCCCTGTAGTCTTTGGCGGAGGTCAAAGGTCATCTGGGGTCAACAGGGGTCAAAGTCTGAAAATCTCGTAAACAAGATATATCAAGATAGGAAACTTGTATAGATTTTATGTTTGGTATGTAGATGCGTTATGGTCAGGAGATGGTCCCTATAGATTTTGGTGGAGGTCAAAGGTTATCTGGGGTCACCAAGCGTCAAAGTCTGAAAGTCTTGTTAAAGGGATATCTCAAGATGTCTATCTATCGATCTATGTATTGCTTTTGTGAAGGTCAAAAGCACATCTGGAATAACAAAATTATTTTTGAACATGCATTTGAGTGAGAAAATGAGGGTGCATGATGGCAAATTTGAAACAGTACATTTATATATCATCGAAACCTCAATGCATTTTTGCATTCTGGTTAAAATGAAAATTTTATTTCAAAGGAAAGCTCAAAATAACTACTGCTTAAATTCTACTAACAAGCCTGACAAATGCAATTTCTGACTATCTGAGAGGTCGTCATTTTTCAAAATTTCCTGTACGCTACGCGCTAACTGATGGTGGCGCTCCGCTCAGATAGTCTTTCGGGCAGTCAGTCACTACTTCTCATGCCCCCACCCCAAAAATATTTTTGCACGACATCCCCTGATACTATATGAGACATCTTAGTCTCAAGTTGAGTTTGCCCCCAAACAAATTTTATTATATCCGCCCTTGTACCCCAGTACAATTTACTTGGTGGAATTTCCAGCGTTCTGCGTGCACGATGGAGGTGTCACCATTTAGCAGCATTGTCACCACGCTTCACATGATCCAATGACTTGCATACCAGAGGTGTCGCTTCCTTCTGAAAGAATTGTTGAGAGGTCACGGATGGGTAACACAATGGTATAGATTGCAACCTAACGTCTGTTTAATTAAGCACGTCAACTTTGGCACACCGCACAAGGACACAATTGTCATATACCATTTCTGCAGTTCCTTATTCGGCTTCCTATTTTGAGCTTGGTTGATAGGGGAGCATCTTCGTTCTCGATTTTTTTTCACATATATCCTACATAGCGGTTTTAATGAATCGTCTCTATGATTGAGGTGGAATGCTACCATCCGCTGGGATTGGACTTGACGATGCTACAAAAGTTACAGTAACTTATCGCAGACTTACTGTCCTTGAAAAAAAAATCGATGCATTGGTAATTTTAAAATGTTGAATTCATTTGTTACTACACATAAGCGCAATTTGTTTCCTTCTTCCGTGTTGGTTGTTGGTGTTGAATGCCTGAGTTTATCGGAAGTTAGCAAATATTTCACAGACGCTCCACTTTTCGGACAAGAGTCAACAAAGATTAGTTCACGGCGTGACTTATGACAGGGAGAAACAATTTTTTTTATCTTAAAGATGATTCAAATTTCTGTTCAATAAGTTATACGACGGCTGCGTTGCATATTTCATTGGTCTAAAGCGAGGCGAATGAATAAAAGAATCTCTTCAGATCAGTCCCAGCGTGAGCTAGGCTGGAATAAACACTGATATTGTTACAAAAATGAAGCACTAAAGCAGATCATTTGGAAACCCACTGTTATTAAAAAAGGAATCCTTTGAGAAATTTTGCAATTTGTTGTTTATGTTTTATTAAATATTTACTGGGTATTTTAATGGCGTGGCTTGTGGAATATAAAATGATTGCCCGATGGTTTTGGATCCTCTGCATACTGCCCTCTGTATCCCAGGTTTTGTCTCAGACGGTAAGTCTCTCCATTCGTGACCAATCAAACAATCGTTTCGTATTTGCTGGTGAAACAAACATCGAACTTATTTGCCAGTATAGTGGATTTTCAGATGATTCATTCCTGCAAATAAATAACAATGTAACGCTCATAGGCATCGGAACGGTCAGTTTATCAGAGGATTACAACATTACGGTTGATGGAGACTCAGCCATTCTCACGATCAAAATGGCCTCTGAACACACAGCTGGGAATTACGAATGCACTGTACATGACAATACTTTAGGAGTCAGTAAGTCGTCAAGTTTTAATTTGGAGGTCTTCACTGTTTCAATGGGCCCACGCTGTTGGAGCTCTATGACACTACAGAATTACATCTTTCTCGGCCAGGAATTCTATGCAGATTGCTTTTACTTAGATACAACTGATTCTTTTGAAAGTAAGTGGACCAAGATTTTACCAAATGGAACAGAAATATTTAAACCATCTACTGAATTGAACTTACAAAGAAAGAAGAAAAGAACACTAACAATTACAGATGTTGATGATGAGGATGATGGGGTGTTATACAAGTGCAGTGTATCCCATAAAAGTCCAACATCGTTAATACAATTAACGCCTTGTGAAATTGGACCTGTCTTAATTTATGAAAAGGCTACAACACTCGCTTTGGTAGATTCTTCATCCACAAATCCATCTCTTTTTACTACTAGAATTCTTCCAAACGATGGCACTTCAAGTACAAGAAAACAGTTCCTTCCGAACGAGGGCACTCCGAGTACAAGCAAGCAGTTTTCTGGTTCAGGATCAGTCGTTTTTACGTCATTGACAAGCACATTGCCAAGTTCAACTTCAACTATTACAGACAAAGGTACAAGCAAGCAGTTCTCCGGTACAGGTTCAGTCGTCGTGACGTCATTCACGAGTAAATCGCTCATTACAACGAAATCTCTTCCAGACAAAGTCACTCTGGGTACAACCAGGGAGCTGAAACAGCTCTCTGGTACAACTAAGCAGTACTATAATACAAGTTCAGTTGTTTTGAATGACCGATCTCTGTTTGATGGTAATGGGTTATATATAATTCTAGCAATAGCGGTCGTCGTATTCATAATCATACTTACTATTATCGTAATCTGTTTGTACTGCCACAAGCACTCAAAACACGGCGACTTACAAAAAGCGCTCTCAGATGAAGAAAATGACTTGAGCAAGCGATCAGCAAAAAAACCAGATCCTTTAAGTGTGTATAATGAACTACCTTTTGACAAAAATGGGTCATACTATGACTCACCTCCCTCGAGCTTACCAGAATATAGCATAGCTATATATAGCGCTCCCACATCAAGCGCCAATAACAAGAGTTCGGAGTACGTCAACGGAAGTTTCTCTTCGGATAAGGAGGGTAACAGGGAGTCGTTTATCATCCTTGGGCCGGAGGATTTAGTTAGCACGCACCTTTAAATTACACGCTACACCAGATGGCCAACTCACATAATATAAAATTTTTATTTTGCAAATCTTGGATCGGGAGGATGGGGATGCGTTGGAGTTGCCGCAAATGATGATACGTTTAAATAAAATTTCGTTATAGGAAAACCTCATTTTTACTAAATTAGAGGGATATTTTTTATGATGTAAGGTTTGATAGAGGCTATGCAATTAAGTCACGGATCCGCCATGCTGAAGGCAGAACAATCATGCTGATTACACATGGCTTTGCGCTGAACATATTGCACAGTTAGCACTGTGGTATACGCAGCGTGTAGACATTAAACGATGGTGCCGACCACTTAGTTACATGTACTTTCAACGAAGTGGCCGGTAGGGAAGGGAATATGATGACATTATGTGAAAGTCATTATTGCGGTAAATAATACTCGGGGTCATAAATATCGGTACATATAAAAATCCATTCATATACAGGTGATTACCTTTTCATCTGGCACTCTTCAATCTCCCGAGATGCATTTGTTTACACTTGCATGCTATTCATTAAGAGGAAAATACTTCAACACGTGTGGAGGAAAGATGCTAACTGGGAGTGACCAAGATTTTTCCAGACCCTAGTCATTTTTAGCTTATCTTGAATAGGCATAGGTTAATATATTACGAGAATTTGTAAATATCACATTTTAAAACTAAACTAGCTTTACCACAAATTGAACACGGAAATCAAGTAGCCGACATACATTAAATTAAAATTAACGATGATCAAAACTGAAAAAGGAACCATCACCACAACTTCAGAAATGATCAAATGAAGGGAAATAAATAGACACAGACTGAACAAAGTTCCGCAGGGAGTTTCTGGATGACATTAATCCGACTATAACAGACTGGACTTGACGTCCCCTTTTGTAATAGTTTTAGACAAAATTATTAAAAGTGAACAATTCCAAAGGTTTTGATCAGTTTTTTCAGAATTTCGCACCTGTAATAATTAATCTGGCTAATAGTAGTTGACATTTCTGAACAAACACGGTAAAAACAACAAAAATCAGTAGTTCCTCGTTGCCTCAAGTGTGAACGGATAGTAGATTTTTAGACGAAGGGAAATCCCTTTGTCGGTAATTATTATTTTCTGCCATGATTGTGTACCTTCCCCTTTTTCGAAACAGAAATTATAATTGGTTTGTGATGTCAAGGGTTTTGGTTGACTTAATCAACTAAACTAATGATGCATTGGGTTAAAGTATTTCATTATGTTTATGAAAGCGAAGCTTCATAAACATATTGCTATTACCCAGGTTCACGTCACGTGACATTTTCTTTGTCCCAGGTTTTCGGAGAAAGTTCTTCAGTATTATGCATGTGGTTTACATCATACATTTTTTACAAATTGTAGATCAGAACGAAGCAAGGACAGTTGGAATAAAGATTTTTTCACTAAATAACGAGCAAAAATAGAATATTTTAGTATAAAAACGTCTGAATGAATTAGGGCAAGTAATCTGCGCAAGTTAAGGCATCCTAACATCAGCCGGTGATGCAGATACAAACTTTCGAAATTAAAATAAAATCCTCAAAAACTTATCTTTTTAAAGCTAGCTCTGTGTGTAATACTTTTTGTCAGTGAAAAGGCGGTTAATTGGTCTGCATGATGTGATAGGGCATTTATTCTATCACCTTTTCGTAGGTGATATTTAATATTACATTTAGAAATTAATGAAGACGACTTTAGACCGATGGACCCCACTAATGACAATCACCAAACACCAGGGCTGATCGGATTCGTATATGAAGTGATTTTCAAACTAACAGTTGCAAAGTTGGGTCTTTATACCAATCTTCAGTAACTTTGTGCTAAAACTAAAACACTAAAACTTAGAAGGCTGAATCCTTATATTTGCACAAAAATAAAAATAATGAGAAAGTGGACCATTAGGGAATAGCATCTTTCATTTTGGAAGTGAAATGACAGTTTTATCCACAGAGGCATATCCAAAAAACGGGGGTCAGCCTCGACGATCTACGCAGCTTTCTTTGAATTTGCAATGAGTGTTTCAAGAGACAGGGGTTTATAAATTTGTCTAATTTTTTTCGAAATGAGTTTATGATCAGGTGACTGTTATGGCGGTTTTAGAGTTCTATATTCTATCATCAGATCATGGAGCTATTATTCTGTCCACTTAGATTCATGGACTTACCGTGGGTTGACCCATCAACAGGAGCGCATCGAGAAAGTTCCAATAGAGGGCGCAAGGTGTCATTGATCCCTTCACTGGGGGAGGGTTTATTGACAGGGGTGTCCCCTCCCGTTAGTGGTTTCTTACTTTTGTAAGAGTACTGACATGCAACATGAAATTGAAACATAATTAAACAATCATAAAGGACAATGGGAAGGGGATAACTGTTAGGTCCTGACTGGATCCCCCTCTGATAATGAAGTCTTTTACTGAAAATTAACTTAAATTATTTGGTGTTTAGACCTCGTTGTTATCGTGTGACTTAACAGAAAGTTTTTCTTTGAATAGTTTTAAATGAACAATTTCTTCCATACTTTGAAATAATATATTGTTGTGGATATAAAAAATGTCCTCATTTAATCACGCTTTCGAAAGGACTAAAGCAAAGTACTGTAAAAATAAAGTTACATTTGTAGCAAATTACAAAAAAAGGTTTTTCCCTTGTTTAGTTTCTGTGATCAAATTTGTAGATTTAGGATAATCATCGATGTTTTCAATGTCAAACATAATAACGTAAAATTGAATATTTTGGAGGTGACTGGGAGTAACTGTTGCTGTCAGAAAACTAGGTCAAACGCCAGGAAGATCTGTCCGTAGGGTAATGTACGTAGAAACGTCTATATAGTTTTGGGCGACATTTTATTTCATCTTGGGTCTCCAAAACTTTTCTAAATAAAAATTAAAAAAAAAAATAGTCTAGGAAATCCTTCAGAATCAGCCACAAACAATGTAATCTGGTCATAGGGTAACGTAAAACAAACATCTTGTTATAAGAGCCCCTCTAACCCATAAGAGACGAGTTACATAAGGAAGGAGCTGGGTTATGGGTATATTTCCACAGTTCTAAAGAGTCGTGAAGAGTCAATAATTATAAAAAGGTTAAAAGGGAAATGATTCTTTCCTTTGTATAATTATTTCCCTGACAAAAAACAATGACATGAGTCACTGATTAATCGACTCATAATAAAAGTGACTCGACTGCAAAGTTGCGTGACTCGTTACAACTCTGCAAAATTCTTCAAAATGGGTCATGGAGTATAAGCCCCTTCACAATTTAACAGTGACATCCCCTTTTGCATCACATATACACCTAAGCCGGTACACCGGAAAATTTTTGAAGCGAAGTTTCTTAAAATTCATAGCCCCTTGGCTACAGTATGTTTCATCTGATTATAAATCACTCGTTAAAACTGAGCGCTACTGAGAGTCTTGGGATTTTCTCAATACAGACTTGAAACATGAAATTACTACCTCCAAATAGTATTTCCGGCTGACATCATCGTTGAAAATATCACGTGGAGTAACGCCATTGGCACCATATCTGAATGGTCACAATAACTTGAGGTAGCGGACCTCTAACTCCTTTACTCGTGCCTAGGGAAATGTTTATTGAGAGATGAAGTCCCTTGAACATTTTATGGGATGATGTTACTTATAAAGTATGAATAATTTTTCGTTTGAATTTTGTAGACAATTGGTTTAAATACAAACCGTGCAAAGTTTAGGGCAATCTGACCAATTTCAGTGCTATAGTTTTAATTGTATTACTCGACTTGTGAAATGCCGTCTTTGAGTACCTATTACTGCGGGAAACCGGAAACACATACCTATCAACATTAGCGACTCGCCATAGGGGCACGGGGGGCAATTTCCCCCCCCCCCCCAAACATTTCCAAAGCATGGTCTTCAATTTTCAAAAAATAACGTTATTCGATATGACATGAATAAAAGTAGCCTTTTAATCTGGGCAAAGTATCCCAGCCTTCTCTCTCATAGAAATGTCATTTACTATTTATAAAGTATAAAATAACGCTTAATTGTCAAGGATATAGTTCGCAATTGTATCAAAATTTTAGCCCAGTACCGGCCGCCCAGACTAGGAAGCGTTGATAGCGCTACGAGCACCAATAGCAGTATACTGAATCAGTGCTTTTATTGGCGCTGGTAGCGCTTGCAATGCTTCTGTGTGGCCGGTTCAGGTTTACAGGCTCATTCGACTATTGGTCTTATGAGATGATATGATTCGAAAAGTTATGATTTAAATTTATATTCAATGTTGTGCGGATACTTGAAACAAAAAAGACCAGAACAAATTTATGTTTGATATTTTGGAGAGGAACATATTCTAGGCATAGCTTACTGGAGAAATTTTTAGATCACTTCCCATGTTTGGTTCTCGAGATATTAGAATTGAAGTTGACATATTTTCTACAAAGAGTGAACTTTCAACAAGAAGACTTGATGTCATGTATTCACATTGATGGAAATGTTTAGTTGTTTTTCTCTAAAATTTAACACCATATTTATACAATTAACTGTTATATGTTGTAACCATAAGTGCATCCCGACCAATGGAAGTTTAAATACTTAATTTGCCTTAAGGGCAAGATAGCATCCCTAATCAATTCAAGATCAAACAGCAGGATCAAAAATAAATAAAAAACAAAACAAAACATTGACCATCAATATGAATACATGACATAGCACCTGCTTGGTTCAAGTTTACCTTTTTTAGAAAACTGTGTCACATTCAGTTGCTAATATCTCGAGAACCGAACATGAGAAATGAATGAAAACTTTACCAGAGTGCTTATGTTCGTCCTTAACATATTAAACAAAAATTTGGTTCTGGTCTATTTTTTTTAATGGAGATTTTACTTTGCGACAAAGAAAAGGATAAAATTTCACATCGTCTTGTTAAGGAGCCAGTACATGTTATATGGTAATTTTCTGATCATTTTTTCAATTTGATTTTCTTTTTATTAAAATGAAGATTTTATTGCAAAGGAAAGCTCAAAATAACTACTGCTTAAATTCTACTCACAAGTCTGGCAAATGCAATTTCCGGCTATCTGAGAGGTCGCGATTTTTCAAAATTTTCTGTACGCTCTGCGCCAACTGATGGTGGCGCTCCGTTTAGAAGTCTTTCAGGCAGTCAGTCACCGCTTCTCAAGCCCCTCCCCCCCCCCAAAAAAAATTGCACGACATCCCCCCGTACTATTTGAGACGTCTTGGTCTCAAGTTGAGTTTGCCCCACCCCCCAAACAAATTTCCTTTTATCCGCCCTTGCCTATCATTCAAGGTTCTCTTGCTCAAAATTTCAGTGGTCATGATATGGAAATTTGAAATTGTCATAAAAGCCCAAATTTTGCCACGACTTCAACCAGAGGGTGGCATGTCCTGTTTGAAAACTTCTCAAAGGAGCCGCTAGGGGACACGGAAGTAGCTCAATTTAGTTTGTAAGTCAATGGGCTATACCTTGCTACCTTGGCCCGCTACCTTGATTGACCAACCAGTACAAAGTGAAACTAAGTCAAGTGTGGTCAAACTGGACCGATGGGTCAATTAGATGCAGAGATGATATACTTGTGTAATACATAAAATGCAATCGGGTGTCTTTCTGCTTCTCAGATGTAACAGCTAGGACCGTGTACAGTAGACCTTTGAGAAAACAGTTTGTCAACTATAACTGTTTTCGCGGGTAGTCAACGGCGGAGGGAATAGAATACAATCCAATGGGATAGCAACCACACAGTTATTGAGGATATTTGGGCAGAAGATAATTTGCCACACCTCTACATGCAACGTTTTAAACAAATTTGCCTTATGATGACAAAGTTATCAGAACTTAACCGAATCCGGTGTAAGCAGGGGCTATAAGTGTTATTACCCTGATTTGATCGACCTACATCACGAATATCTTATTAATGGTGAGGTCCACCGTACCCCTGTTTTGAGGTCATCGTAAACACACTCTTAAGATGAATCATAACTTCCTGCAGAATTAATCGCCCTTTGTTCTTCATTGGTTTAAAACCGTACTCAGTCCTGAATTCGGTGACTTGAACGTTAAAACTTAACACGGTCACAGTCGGGTGATTTCAATGAATGGCATTTTACCTTTGAAGGTCAATCGTCTGAAAACGCTTCAATTATTACATACTGTGAATCATACAATGTCAATAAGCAACAGCGGGTTTCTGCCAGTCTGTGGACATTCTTATGATGGGTTCTGTGTAAAACCAGTGAAGATTAAGTTTACAAGTTCGTGTTTTTGGTTCAATTCCCTTCCACTCCCTTGATATACATAGTGTTCCAAAAAATATATAGGACCCACTTCAAATTGTAAGTTAAGGTCGTCGAAGCTTTCATGAGACTTTTTATTTTATAAACGACTGGAACGGATCGTCGCATTGCATTTTGTGTTGCTTTTAGAAGGACGATTGCTCCGTTCCTTTTACTGGATAAGCCTCCCTGGAATATTGTGTGTGTCTGCATAAACCTGGTTACTACATGAGCACAAAATATTGTATCCTACTCTGACGGTTATTAAATCTGGAAATACGTGTGTGTCACTATTTCTAGTTTTATTGCAGCGTATTCCTGGAGCCGTGAATACTTGCAAATATAAAGCTCAGGAAAACCTTGCGATATTTGAGTGCACTTTGTACTTCTTGGACCGTGTAAGGATTCTTCGGCCCTGTTAGGGTTTTGCGGATTTTTTGTTGCGGTTATTGTTCTCAAATACCTGAAAGTACTATTTTTAAATAAAATTATGAAGTCACGAACAGATATTGTGGACCTTAACACTGCCTGGATTCTTGTGTTTTTATTCTCAGTGTGTACCTCTCCTTGCTTCACTCAAACCGTGACGTTATCAGTCAGAGACCAATTAAATAACAGATTTGTTTTTCAAGGGGAAACAAACATACAACTTATCTGTGAGTATAGTGGTTTCAGTAGCGATACATCAGTACAAATAATGCACGAAGGAACACTCATCGCTCAAGGATCAAATTCACTCTCTGGAAAATATACAGTACAAGCCGATACAAATTCAGCCGTGATTCTTACAATCAAAATGGCGTCCGAATACACAAGGGGACTATATGATTGCTTAGTAGCTGACAACGACTTGGAGGTAACTAGATCAGCTAATTTTAATTTTGAGGTTCTGTCGCTTCTAATGAGTCCCCGATGTTGGAACTCTCTACAAACAGAGGGCAGCATCTATGTTGGGCAGCCATTTTCTGCGGATTGTTTTTATTCTGATTCAGATGATTCATTTGAGGGTAAATGGGTAAAAGTTTTGAACAACGGGACGGAAATACCGATAGTTTCTACTGTTATGATCTTGCCCGGGAAAAAGAAGCAAACATTTACCGTAAATTCGGTCGAAATAGAAAATGATGGTGTTATATATAAGTGTACTGTAAATCACAAAGTAACAATGTTAATCCCTTTGATGCCATGTGAGATAGGACCGGTAATCGTTTCTACAAATACAATGAAAACACCGGTTGCAACATCATCATCATCACTATCATCAACATCATCGTTATTATCACCAACATCAACTTTATCATTATCGCCATCATCTTCATCAGCATACTCGACTTCTCAAGTATCTTCAGAGAGGAAAGGACTCGGAGAAACTACTAAATTAACAACAGGTAGACCCAGAGTAAATGTAACAGATGACCCCGAGCAAGAATCACCTCTAGACGGTCTTCTCATTTACATAATAATAGGTGTAGTTGTAGTTATATTTGTTTCAATATTCATACTAATTAGCATATGTATGTGTTGCTCTAGGCGGAAAGGAACGAAAGAACAACAAAGAACAACAAAGAATGACCCTGAAAAAGTTTCAAATGTCTACACAACAAAAGAAAATTTACAACCTTCTTGGGTTTACGATAGTGCGCAGCTTACTGAAGTTAAGCCGGAATCACCAGTCTACGACCAACCTCCTGCATACAAAAATGTTGACGGCGCGGTATCGCCAGTCGATCAGAGTCCAGATGAAGGCGAATATCACAATATAGGTTTGTCATTGGATGATGAAAATATTCCGCCTTTTGTTCTATCTCAGAAAGAAATGGCTAGCACGTATCTGTGATATTGAATTCAAAATGTCATTACCATAATGAGTTGCAAATACGGACAACGCCCTGGGCAAACGCAAACCCCTTCCTAGGTCGTTCTCATGCTCCTTTTCTTGGACACTTAAAAGAGTTCTCATTGGTGCAGAAGGCCTCCTCACTTATACACGAATCTGGACAGCAAGTGATGGTCTGATTTCAGTCGGTCATAACTGGGGTCCATCACCTTTAAATCTTTAGATTTCCTTGCTTACCTCTATCATGGATGATTGTATACTAATTTGTATCCTAAATTCTCCAAGTTCACTGAATATGAGGGTTTGAAATCCATGTAAACAATAAATAAAGACGGTTTTAGGCTGATGGACCCCACTAATGGCGGCCTACAGTCACTAAAAACAAGCGCTAATGGGATTCGTCTATACCGTACCAGGCTTTTTTCGAAGTATCCTTTTTATCACGCCGTGACTAGCCTACTATCAAGTCATCCGTTTAAACTTGTATACATGGCGGTGACTTACTTTTCCCTTAATTGGAGGTATACTGCACACAAACGCCACTTCCTTAAACTATGGGGCGTCGTAGCTCCCTCCCATTACTCTGAAAACTATCGGTTTGCCTCCCATTGTTGTGAGGGAGTCACAACAATGGTAAAAGTATAACTCGGGTTCAGTATATATTGAGATAACAGGTTTACGAGCCTCACCGTCTTTCAGTTGATAGCAGGAAAATAAAAATAGGTAAAAAGATAGATATAGGTAAATAAAAGAAATAGCCAAGGATTATAGCAAGAGGGGCGTCGATCATCTGGCAGGGGGTAATCATCACCCCGATAAAAATATTGAGTGGCGAACATATCGTTTTGTCCCCGATTACTCATGCAGATACAAAAAAAAAACAGACAATAAAGAAAATATCACATTGTTATTTGCAAATGACTTTAGGAAGTGCAAGAGAATATCAATTTTAGTGTATGTACATGTCACTGTGTGTGTATGCGTGTCTTTATGTATGTAAGCGTGCGTCGAGTGCGGATGATTTGCTTATAGAAGATTCCGGTCAGAAACAAGATCAAGGGTTTGACCGGCTGTTTGAAAATTACTAACCCCATCCGTAGGCTAGGTCTACGCCCCTGTATAGCAGAAATTTGTTTTATCCCGTGATCGTTAAAACCGGTAATATCAAGATTTTAGACTTTCGATCCTATGGAATCAAATTATTAATTATTGCAATCTGTTAAGAACAAAATGAACATTTGCTCATGTATTTACGACATGTTAATGTCTAGGCAAAATTTATCCAAAGAAGCTGTTTCCGGTTGCTACCGTAACTATTGATTAACACCAGAGTTGCAACGAGTCATGAATTGAGTCACTAATTTTCAAAATGGTAATGGCTCACGGAATTATATTATGCTTTTTCTCGTTGAAATAATACAGCGACTCGAGTCAATTTAGAATCACATTTAAAGTAGTCAATGACTTGACTATAGACTGCAAAAAAAATGGAAAGACTCATTACAACTCAAATTGACAACTTTTTCACTAGTGAAGTATTTTTACCCAAGAATATACAATGAATTAATAGTTTCTCAGTTACTTTAGATTAAAATTCCTAGTTAAATTTACCAAAATTGTGTGAGTGACATTGAATGACTTGGAACCTTGATTAAAAATTACCAAGGTGGTTTTCTATTTGTTATAGCACTATCATCTTCACACACCAGCTTTTGAAAATCCATTGAATTATTAATTTCACGCTTGGCCATATTCGTAGCCCATCGACGGGCTATTGTACACATCATGTAATTTTAGTTGTTCTCAAGTCAGCTGGAAATGCTTCTTTATAGGTGCTGTTAGTTTGTCTAAAATGGTCGATTATTTGTAGTGTTCATGCTAGGGGTGTACCGGATTTCAAATCCGGCCGGAATTCCGGCCGGATTTTGGGATTTTTCCAAATCCGGCATCCGGCCGGATTACGTCTTGAATCGGGCCGGATTTGTCGGATTTGTAGGTAATCTGTAACACAACTTAATTTACTACAGGACTAATACAATGTCATAAAATGCTAAAGACTAGGATGAGCGTGTGCTACTTAGAACATCATTATTAAAAGTTCTAGCTATAGGGTGTTATAAGTAGTTGCAAACTTTCTAATATTATGAAGGACTTATTCAGTACTTAATGTATGTACTGACAGTTACTCATAAAAGGTCCCAGTGATTTAAAGTATTTTGTGAAGCAGTGACAATGAATCAACCCACAGCTTATCAAATCCAGATAAATCTTCTCTGGTGCTCTTTTCAACTTGATCTACAAAAGTCAGTTGCTGGATTAATAGTGATTTAGGGCAATTAAACCATTTGAAAAGATGTCAGATGTCATCTTTACTCCAACTGGAGTTGATGGAAGCAATCAACAAAACTTACTTGGTTTCAGAGTCTAGGAACCCCAATACTCATTTTCTATTTACATATGTAATTCTCCCGCTTGCCTGCAAGTATTTGTGGCATAAGTCATATGGCACAAGGATAGAAGAGGGAGACAGGGTAGCTCCTCCTCTCTCCTCTTGCCTGTCTTCAGGCTCAGACTTGGCCTGACACTGCAGAGCTATAGCTACTAGGTGTATGAGTTGTGTAAGTACCGAGGAACATGTGAACTACAAAAACTAAACTGGCAAGTTGCATTGAGAGAGGAAGAGCTATTGCCCTCTAGTTAAAAGGGTGCTATCCCAGTGCCATATGACTGATGTCAGACTGTGCTAGGAGGTGAAGAGGGGCTGCATTGACTTACAGGTCGACCAAGAAGGGTTTTATTCAGTAATACCAAATTTAAAAAAATATACCCACTCTTGTCCAAAGTCATTCTTGCCACAATGATGAGAATCAAGTATTTTTTTTTATTAGGGCCTTTTAGCTGTTTTACTAACAAATCATCTAATCACATTAATATCCTTACTTGTCAACTAAAACAGTACAAATGATGGTGGCAGTATAAAAAGTGTCAGTAATTCCTTGACTATTAAAGTCAGCTTCGCGATTAACAGATAAAAAACCGATGAAATATAATGCCAATGACTGATAGGCCTACAGTACATCAAGAAAATTTCAATTAATTTACAGTAGCATAGTCCTACTGTACATCCTATGGTCCTTTGACAGTTGGGCAACTTCCTGTGATGATTCCTACCTATGTAATTGCCCATCAACATGTACATGATCCCTACACTGTTACTAGCATGATTACCACCACGTTTCATGTAAAGTATAGCATAGGTTTTATACTGAAATCTTCCAAACCAAAATTTAAAACATGTATTGAATCACCTTAACAAATGTAACTGGTTCCTTTTCAAATTGTAATTGATTCCTTTTCAATTCGGATATTGACTGCCAATGTTTTCATACTTTAGTCCCTTCATTTGCATGGACAGTGTCAACTAAGTGTTCAAAATACATCTTGATTTTATCCCTCACTGAACTGAACCCTTGGGCATCTCATTCAGGGTTTAATGAAACCTAGCCCAACTATTCGTGAAACATGCTACATCACAAAACCCAAATTAGACATGAACTCAACAGTTTCTGTAAGGGAATACCAAAACTCTGCTCCCAAATGAAATAGATGTAACACAGCTCCTGACCACTGCTTTGTTTGCTGAAGGTGGCTAACTTAGATGATACAGATATATAGGTCAAAAGACCTGCATCCCCGAGGCTTCTACGGTATAACCCCACCAGTAGGTTCCTGTACTTTCATTTGACTAAATCCGGCAAATCCGGCCGGAATTCCGGCCGGAATTTTGGTCTAAATCCGGCAAATCCGGTTCCGGCCGGATTTTAAAATTCCAAATCCGGTGCACCCCTAGTTCGTACTAGTTTGAAATTACTTTGTACTACAAACTGTAAATTCCCTACGCAAAAAGTTTGGCAAAAATGTACCCATGATTTGATCCGTACGCCTTGACCTGAGCTGATGGGTAAGGGACTACCCAGTGCTACTCAAAAGGTATTCATTTTGGTGTATTGCACCTAGGAACTAAAGGTAATTTTGCAACCAACTTGGGCAGTTTCTTACCTGCTTACACAACAATTTAGCTGGTGGTATACCGACCCAACCATGGGTAAAAGATTACCTAATTGTTTTTGTAGTGTATATGTGTTTGTTTATTCTTTTTCCATTCTGCTGATTAGTTAGTTTGGGGTCCTGTGCCTGCTTCCATGCATAAAGGTTTCCGTATGTTAAAATATAAACCTCTTTATAGTTTAGGTAAAAACGCAGTTACATTAATTAAAATTAATGTAGCAGATTGCCCTATACCACGAATTGTTGTAGAGAATCATGGGACAATATTTTCTTCACTAAATTGTGAGATTTACCAGGAGCAACTGCTTTTAATGACATTGGATATACAGTATCTAGGGCTATGATCTAAAATACCATGAAAAAACTGATAGCCGGAAAAAATGGAAAACGGTTGTGAGATTTATTTATTTATTTTAAAATAAGTTGATTGACTGTTTTTTCCCTATGTGAAATAGGACAAAAGCAGTCAATATGGTAGCCCTAGTTTAAAAAATGCGAATAAGTCAAAGTAAATAAATAAATAAATAAAAACACCAACCACAGCGTCCTCCGAGAATCATAAGTTGAACTTGCTGTCTACAGGCCTTACAACTATCTCCAGATAGTGGTAACACTAATACTCAATTTGCACACGAGGACAAAAAGGTCATGGCTTAAAGCATAGGCCTACGTAAAACTTGTAGTACGTATTGCGTTCCAAAGAAGTTAATTTTGGTGCCGAATAATGTTATTGATATTTAAAAATATTTACAAAATATTAACGAGATCTCTGTCAAATCAAGTGCATAACTGCATTACGAATTTCAAACTTTCTATAAATTTTAAACAATTTGAGAATTTCATAGGTATAGTTTATTTAAATTTTACATAAATTCTTTTTAACTTAGTATAGGTTACTGTAATGACACGCACACTTTCGCGTGCGATTCTTTATCACTGCAGCAAGCTTAAGGTCTCTAGAATGTATGTAGGCCCTATTATTTATTTAATGAAGGTGCTATTAATAAAGTTTGATCATAGAAATGGTTTTTATGATGTTTAATTTTTACAGTCGCAGTCCCACGTTCATTTACTATAGAGTTTTATCAGGGAGGTGTGATTACACACCTCCCTGGTTTTATGAAAGCGAGGTTGTATTCAATGAGGTTTGGTCTAGGGTTTAAATCCAGGAATGACCCGGCTGCTTTGAAAAGAAAAAATTTTCATAACCTTGTAGAAAGCAATGATACCATGCCAGTGGCGTAGCTAGGATTTTTCCAGGGGGGGGGGGGGGGGGGGAAAGGTATGAAATTTCCCCCAAATTTTTCCCGGTCAATGTGTATGTATAAAATGCCAATTTACAAGTATACGAACATAACCATGTCATTATGTAGGCCTAATATTACCTGCATTTTTAATCTTAAAGTATAACATAGAGCAATTGGAAATAACAGCTCTAGTATATTAGTATATCATTTTTGTCAACAATATCTGGTTTCATTTGTATGTATTAATGCAGTGGCGTACCCAGGTTTTCTCTGAAGGGGGGGGGGGGGCATGCAGTATGGTCTCAGCGGAGGGGTGTCCCGAAATTTTTTGACGTTTTCAAGGAGCCTAGATGCCTAAATGGTGCAAGATTTTCGACTTTGACAGGAACAGTGTAAAAAGTTGAATCGTGGCGGTTCATGAGGATAAAACTGAAACTTTTGTGTCTTTACATGCATTCTTATGCCATTTATGCTACTTTACGAAGTAAAACTTGTCATTAAATTTGCACATTTTTAGGAGTCAAAAATAAAAGAGTATTGATCGGTATAGGATTTGGGGTATTTCTTGGCCACAAAACGTTATTTTGTCATAATGATTATCTAAGCGGAGCGCCACCATTGGTTGGCGCGGAGCGTAGAGAAAATTTCGAAAAATCAGACCCCTCAGATGGCCGGAAATAGCATTTTCCAGTCTTATACGAAGAATCTACCCAGTCACTACCTTCTTTTGTCGTTTGCAAATAAAACCCTTCCTTCAAAACATGTTTGCAAACGGCAAAGAAAGCTAAGTGGTAATCTGACCTAAAAATGTAATTTTGCCTGAGCGAAACGCAACAATTAGTTGGCGCGGTGGGTAAAACATTTCGAAAAATCAGACCCATCAGATGGTCAAAAATAGCGTATTCATGCTTGTAAAGAGAATCTAAACATGTAGTCTTTATATTGATCGATGCCACCAGTGAGAAACAGAGTCTACCTTTTAAAGTAAAAATTGGAATTTGACAGAATTTGCCTATTTGTAGGAATTAAAATATTGGCATCACTGAGGGACGTACTTGCAGAGACAATCCTTCTCCTTTGAAAATTTTTGAAAAATTGGGTGTCCTTATATGCAACCTGGTGCCACATATGCTATCTTTTGAAGTAAAATCTGTGTTACTGAAGTTTAACTACTTATTTTTAAGAACAAAGAAAAAATGACATCTGTGAGGGCGGCATGGCCCAATGGTCCCCCCCTTCGTACGCCACTAAAAGGAGGCCTAATAGTGGCTCGATCAAACAGGATATCCTGTAAGAACAGCAGTCTGTTAAGTGAAGAAGACTACAAGGTACTCATGGACCCGTTTATTGTTCGGGTTTACAGCCTTTTTTTTCTAAAAGTCCCCACGACTCTCTGGCGAAGAGCCAAGGGGCGAAAACCAAACGATTACTCCCGGAGGAGTTCTGCTCCCCCAAGGAGCCCAACGTCCCAAATGGACAAGTACGCCCTCCAAAGGGCAAACACTGAGTGGTCCTGCTCTAGACTGGCTGAATAGAACAGAAGCCACAACCTGGACCGACCCTCCGGCAAAGGGCGGTTCGGTGAAACCAAAACTGTATCACCTGTTGTTAAATTCCTGAATAACAGCTTCATACAAGAGAACGTTCAATCTGCTACGCGGCGAGGACATTTCTGTGGAACGCGAGAAGGGCCGGTTCATGCGACACTGACGAAATCTCAAATCTGGGTTAATTTGTTGCATGAAAATACGAATTATGTGTGAGAAATGTCTCAGAATTTTTATTCTAACAAAACTTTTGAGAAATTTTTGTTAGAGTAAGAAAATTCATCAAATTTCCCCAATTTCATCCAATTTCCCCAAATTATTTTCCAGGGGGGGGGGGGCAACCTTCCCCCCCCCCCCCCCCCCCCCCAAGTAGCTACGCCACTGTACCATGCCAAGTTCTACCAGTATGGGTTGTACCGGCCGCATTGAAAAGCGTGTCTTACAGGAAGAAATGAGTAAAGGGTCGATGCGGAGCCGAGTGGGGAAGTTGTCTGTATAAGAGGACTTGGCATCAGTGCATGAGTATCATCTTAACGTTTCAGTGTTCAAGAAGTCGCTTGGATCATAGAAAAGGTAATAACAGGGTGAGCGTGGACGAACAAATGAGAGATGTACCTTCTCTGTACGACTACTTCTACTCAGAGCTTAATGAAACAGACGTAACCGCTCTCAATCCCGCTGTCCAATGTCTCCATCCTACGTAGGATTAGTGTGATCCTATTCTATAACTACTTTCTCAAAGTTGGGAAGGGGGAAGCTCCTTGTTCTTTTCGTGTCCCCTGCTCGACAGGGAACATGAGCAAAGCTGGCGACTTCCTGAATCGGACAACTTCCTGAAAAGGACTAAACTCGCATGATACTGAAAAAAAACTATTAAAATGAACCATTTCAAACCCCTTCAGCGTCACCATGAACAACTACGCAGAACAAGTAAACTTAGAAGATTTCGAAGTGGTTCTACGGCAGGATTTAATCCCGGGGTACAACTACCAAACAACTTCACCCCAAAGCAAGATATCACTGTCTTTCTTAATCCACCACTCTTTGACCGGGTTTTCTCAGTTTCAAATCTTATTTCCTAGTTATTTTCCCTCCCCCAACAGGCTGTCAAATAAACTCCCAGCTTTGCGGGATTTTAACTTACGGTGTTATAAAAACCAAACAACGACTTAGCTTATGTGAATTTAATATGCCATTGTAGCTTACACACCACACTTTGATAGTGTTGTGCTTTATTATACCATGCCTTCTTTTGTAGGGATGACTGTCATCTTTTGGTTGTTAGAAAATAGTACGAATATGACGATAAACAAACAGACACAGCAATTGCTAATTAACAATAGTCTCATTTTTTCCTTCTCACAGTTGAAATGAATTATGCGTTGATGTGGTTTTTGTAAAGCATCGACCTTGCAGATAAAAGCCACGAAAACGAAGATGTGATATATAACACGTCTTTTGATGTTAGTGTTATGAAGGCCTTGATGCATTGAATAATATTAACCCACAGATTGGTAGCCTGTACAGTCTGGAATAAATAATTTTGGCAAGTACACCTTCTAACAATAAAAAGTTGGTAGAAGTTACAGCGTCTTAAGTAAATACATTTGAGGTGTTTTAGTATAGAACAAATGAGGAAACGTGTGGTATCACACTTACTTATTTTCACATATTCGCTCTGAGAGGGAGAACGATCACGTGCATGTCCTCTTCACCTTGTCTGTACCCCTTGCGTGCCCTAGCTACTCCATTCCAAACCAATGGTATTTTGAATGTCAAAAACGTATGCGCAAACACTTTGTTAAAACATCGATGAAGTTCTACTGTCGATCGAGAAGACTGGGCATAACTTGCATAAAATGATATAAAAAATACCGCGGAATTTACAGAGGGTATTGTATAATGTGTACTATGATAGTCAGCCAAAACGTCTGAACGGTTTGACAGTATTCGTCCAGTGGAGGATTGTAGTCGTGCCTTCAAAGAGAAAGCTTAAACAAAGGTTTAATCTTCATAAGTAAAAGTGAAATCTAGTTTACACAATGTAGATACACTTCCATTCAAATCAGACATGATATTTCTCGAGATATCAGTAAATGAAGTCACTAGATTTGTGTTCCAAATTGAGTTTGATGGCAGCAGAACTCACGTTGACAGGAAATGCTTTGTTTTCCCTTTTTCAGACTGTCATGTTGACTTTGACGTTAATGGAAATAGGACCTCCCATTGAGGACTGCAAAGTTTGAAAAGTTCTCATGCTACTTTTACAATCACATTTTGATAATATGGAATTTTCGAGGAGAAAATAAGCTGTAAAGTTTAAAGAAAAACAAAAGACTTTTCATTAATGAGGGGATAGGCCTATGTATTGTGTCATACACCTGCATGCCTGAAGTTAGGATCTCCATGTGGGGGATGCAAAATTTGTAAAGTTCTCTTGCCACTCATGTAATCACATTCTGTTATTTCTCATGTCTCTTAATAAGAGAGAAAATGGTAAGTTGCAAAGGTTCAAGAAAGAGAAAAGACTGTCCATTACTGTGAGGATAATTATGATGTCACATTCAAAAATTCTTGCTTCAGTTTCTCGTTTTATTAAAAATGTGACAACTTAACCATGTCTTGAGAACCACAAATCGAATTTCAATGCAAATTCCACAGGAATACTTAAAAAGGTACCATTTTACATATCAAAACTAGATGTGGCCTCAAAACCTTTTATTAAATTTCTTGTTGGATTTTCTCGATTGGGTCATGGGCAGACCTACGAAACCAAATAATGTCGGTTTCATGGCTGGCCATGACTGGTCAGACTGCAACCGTCGGTCCGAGATCCGCAGCAACACCATTCAAAACCGATTCACCTTGTTTTCTTGAGATTTCAGTTTGATCTCCATCCAATTTCGAAATCAACGTGGTATTGGGAAATTCCCGAGTCCCTTCAATTTCTGTTATCAGTCTAGGAAATGTCAAGTTGCCATGACTTGAACTCATACTAGCTGCCTCCCTCCCCCTCATCGATTTTTGCATTCAAATGGGGAACGCCGTATCGTAGAAGAAACTTTCGAAACGAAAACCATGATATATCACGTATCCGAAAATATTCATTTGGTCTGTGCACGACGAACGTGACCTGTAGGGGAAATCTTGTAAGAACCACGAACAAGCGAGTCCGGTAGTTTATTTTGGTGGCTATGTCCAGTGAGCACATGGTCCTAATAGTCGGGATAAACAAACCAATCCCGTGCCTACAAAACAAAATTTCAGTTTTCGGAAAATTTGGTGACACCATTTTGTCTTAATCGAACCACAACATAAGGAGGCATCATAAGTGTGGTTCTGTCTTTTGGACTTTTTGTAAATTCCCTCAGGTAAAATGTGCATTTTAATCTGCTATCAAGTAGAGCTGAGTCATTTTTTCGTTCGGTTGGCTATTCAGATTTATGCTTGGTGATATATGCATTAAGTGCACGAAAACAAGGAACCGCGTGTTTGGTGTTACGGTAAGAGCATCCGCCTCTCACGTCGCTATTACCAG
Source organism: Holothuria scabra (assembly GCA_037179385.1). Classification (NCBI taxonomy): domain Eukaryota; kingdom Metazoa; phylum Echinodermata; class Holothuroidea; order Aspidochirotida; family Holothuriidae; genus Holothuria; species Holothuria scabra. Next base: position 7,599,045 of record CM074190.1, on the reverse strand, counting down.
GTCGAGTCATACCAAAAAGTCTAAAAATGGAACCTTCTCCCGTTGTGCGTGATGCTCCGCATAAACAATGGAGTAGGAAAACAAGCCAGTGAGTCACAACTAGAACAAAGACCGTGGCCGGCTCGACTTGTAACAACAGCTTGGAAACAGGGCCGTAAAGCTCTATCTAACTAACTAACTAACTGCAAGAAAACAAGGGAACGTCGTAAACTATGCGCTGAGCTCGGTTTTTATATCCCTCGCTGTGTCCCACAATTCTATGCGCTAACGAAAGACCTTTGAACTTTTTGCTCTACGAGCAGACATCGTTCCTGTACTAAGTCACCCTTGTCAGATCTTCAAGAAACATTTCCGCATCGGGAATTGTTTTCCAACATGTGACAAGAGCCTTATCCCTTGCCATTATATCAGCAAAGTTTGGTCCACCCTTCCCCAGACAGTTGAAAGCCACTTTGTCGGTTCGTGCGCAAAGTGTCATCCTAACAATACATTTCGGCTTGTTCTCAGGGTGATTCCTTTGCATAAAGTGCCTACAATTGCAGTTGTTTCTGTTACTTTGAAACTGTTCTAAGCAACTTAGCAAGCACTGAACATTTCCTGCGATGCATGTTTGTGATTTGGGAAATACGTCTCTATAGGATGTCAGAATCAGTAAAGTTGCTTACATTTTTTACACTTTCCTTCAATATACTTCTTTTAGCTGTTTTGTTTCTCAAATAGTAATGACGTCACCTTTGTCTCATTAGCAACTTCTACTTGACAACAAGAGCAATCACTGGAACTTGAGACATCCTAAAGATTTCAGCCAAATTCAATGTTTTACTGGGCTTTGCAAAAAATAGCATTATCTCGCAAACAGGGAGCTGGTTTTCAAAGAAAATAGGAGTAATTTCCCCCTCGTGCCGTCGACTCTGCCGCGGCTAAAAAGAACATCCTTTAACAAAACCTGGAATAAGGGACTATATCTTAACATATAATCAGTTCCAAGAAGTTTTTCCAAAAGTATTATCTATTTTAGTCTCATCCAGGATCATGGTGTATATGGGTGACAAGGGAAACATCCGCCAAGATATCGGATATCAGCACACACGTTGGCATGGGCCCCAAGCTTTCCTTGGGGTTTCATCCTGGCTAAATACGGCCCTGCTATTTGCATGAATTCCTGCGACTTGCAACAACTGTGTTACGACTTCTACGAAATGTTTTTTTTTTACTGTTAGATTCATATGAAAGGAAAATACCACGGATTTGTATACATGGACAGAGTATGTAACTTATACGTTCTATCCGTAGATGGTCGCAATCGACTGGGATAAAAAGGCACATCAAGATGGCCGCCGTAAACCTATAAATCGTCTGATTTGACGACGACTATGTACTTTTTTAAACAAAAGTTAAACTTAAATGGGAAAAAATATCATATTCCTGCAATAAGTGAAGTGATTTTGACCTTATTTTACCGTATTTTAAAAAATATTTCAACCTTCTTGCGAAATATGGTTGTATACTTGAGCAAGTCCAAACTTCTACACAAAACCATAGCAGACGGCCATCTTGGTGCGCTTTTTCTCACACGTACGGTAGTGACAATGTACCGCGCTTTATGCTCTGTCCATGTATAGGAAGTCAGTGGAAAATACACATACGGATTAGTAATAATGCACAGTGTGGGTATAGAAGTTGAGGCGTAAAACTAGAATAAACCAAATCCAGTCAAAAACGTATGCCTGTATGTCGTAGACAAATACCAGTGACTCGAAATAGATGATTTGTTTAGAATTGTGTGAGTGCGCCCTCTCATGTACTTCACTCTTAAGACTTCGGAGATTATCTGCAAAAGGAAGGCAGACTATTACCATTTCTCCATGTTTCACCGTGTGGGAGTACAGTCACACCACTAGCGGAACGGTTTTCCCGGGAAAGTAGCTCAAAGTACACCGTCAGTTTTAGGACCTCTTTGAATGGGAACTGCTGATGTTAAAACAATCAATTGCTGTATATTCTTCTTGGATATAAAAGAGGGATGTTAATGTGTGAGTGACGTCAAATTGGGATGGATTGAGAGCAATTAGGACCATATCAGTACTGGAAGTTAAAAAGAGGTAATGTCCGTCACTTTGTGGGTAGGGGTGGGTGAACAACTCATAAATTTCTTCCCACTGTAGCTCAAAATCTGAACGATCATGCGACATGGTGAATTTGTGAGGCCATGATGAGTGATCAACTCATTGGCTTTCATGTAAGGGGTAGTGAAGGGGTAGTGGGGTGTGAACTTTGACAAGACTGTGGGGCATTTAATGAAGACAAAATAGTGTGTAAGTCAATGGAGCAGCTAACATACATACAGATGTTCGCTCGTTTTTGGCCGTTGGACCTTTGCAGTAGTTCTCATCAGATTCAAGCTGTCTCGTATGAAAGCTCATAAGCAGATCCTTCCTAACGTCTTCAAATTTTACTCCATTCAGCATGCTTTGCATAATAGAAGATGGCTATGTACCTAAGTACCTATGTACCTATAAGAACCTCATCATTTAAATTATCACAATAATCAGAATAATCATATCAATATCACGAATTGAGTACAACCCGTTTATAGAACTTTTCAAATATCCCAATGACTTGACCCTAACTTAAATCGTAAGCCTAACCACAAACTAAACAAACAAGTTTTGAAAAAAAAAGATTCCATATCGAAATCTTTGTACACAAAACGATCATTTGCTCATTTTAAACCAAATATTTTAAACTGTTCCAATTAAGGTATGTTAACTGTGTCATATAGTATGGTGCACCCTCTATAACCTTCAACAGGAACGCCATTTGTTGTTCACGAGCAAATCTCCCTTTGTTCCTACTATCATAGATTTCCAAGGCCCTTCCTACTTCCAGTTACGTGTTACCGGTGTGCGTGACTAACCTCCACACCCTAGTTCCACGTGGACGCCGTATTCCATCGGGGCCAAACTCGGCAAGATCCTCTACCTAAGTCTTCGCAGCCTACTTACAATCGGCCCTTTATTCAACATTAGCCTGAATGATATCTTTCGGCGAAACCAAATCTTGACATGCCGAATTTTACCACAAATATGCGTCAAATCATGCCCCAAACCACGTGGTTCATACAAAAAATATTAATCCAAATAAAATCAATCCGTTTCCTGATACCTATGACACACAGCTCTCAGAAACACGTTTAGCCATGGGGAAATATTTTAGGCAACAAGTATTTAACCTCTAAATTATGAAAATTTGGAGTGAAAACCCCCCATTGCCCCATAGACACCGGTACCATAAATTTGCTACTAAAACTTAGTGCGACCAATCAAGGTTTCCTCTAGGTGTTTATTAATATGAACACATAGTTTGACCAGACCTTTGCACACAAACCTAAATGCTACAAATAAAAATCCTCAAAGAATACACCTGCGCCCATACACACGTAACACATTTGCCAGGTTTATGATAGCAACATTCTGAAGAGGGCCGAGAGCACCCTGGAAAAATATTAGCCTGTTGCCCTGAGAGGTGAATTGTGTGAATAGCAATACAAATAAAACATCATACCTTTCATCATACATGACTTGTTTCAAGTCGTCCTTCACGTGTTCCTTATTTCAAATATATCTAAAGGAACTTAAGATAAGTTATCTGTTATATTTTTAGTTGTTTATTTGGTGATGATGATCAGTGATGACATTTCCACTAAACATTCTGCATCGTGTCACCATTATCGCCGGCTGTAAGTACGTGAGTTAACTCACTCAGTTCTTGTTTTCTCTTTAAAGGTTTGATTTGAAGAACTAAAAATATTCCTCCTCGAAAGTCTGTTCTCTACGTGGGTTAATACCGTATCGTTGTGCAAAGGGCAAAGTTCCTTGAAGTTATATATAGCAGTTTAATCAGATACAGTGGGGTATACGCATTCACCAACCCTTTGTTTGTTTGTTTGTATGGTAAGACTAACATGCAGGTGCCACCATGAATCGTCTGAAGTCTGCCTACCAGACTAATAATTCTTAACGCTTTCTGTATGGGCAATAGGGAAGACAATATTTTGTCTAGATATGTATTGTACTGTCAATACAGGAACATAATGGACTATACCATGCTTATTGTCTGTAAGAAAGGGTAGACTGCTCCAACGATTTCTATAAAATGAGTTCCATATTTGGTGTGCCGAGTCAGTGACCACCAAAATTTGTCTTCTCTCTATATAATTCAGATTATTTGCGACGTCTTCACTCATCTTATGTAACTTATACTTGTTGATATGAAAAGTCTCAAATTGCCAAATTTTAACAGATTAGGGGTAAAACGTTGCTTTATCGGGTATATTTCTTTAAACAAGTCATACAAACGGCTACACGCTTTCCACAACTTCAGCCTACGAGGGGTACAAAAGGTGGGATTCAAAATGTGCCTGCCAAAACGTAATTACTTGGCTGTATCTAGCATAGGGATTTACATAAAAATAATCGCGTTACCTGGATTATGTGTCACAAAGCTGATCGTGACTGTTTGAGTTACATATTTGTGGAGTTTAGATGCCATAGGAGCGGTAGTTGCTTTAGAACTCTATAAACCATGTACCCGGCGAATGCAGCATTTAGACGGAGATATGTATCAATTTTCAAATTCAACTGGAAGTCACCCACGCATAAGCGCATTATGAAAACAGTTTCTTTTCTGCGAGCTGAATGAAATTGTCTTCCTGCTCAATGATGGGAGAAAGCAGAGATTTTAGGGGACTATTTTAAATTAATCACAGTTTGCAAACTTCAAAGACTTCCCCATCTCATGATCTCACAGAAAGTGTTTAGTCTGTACCTTTGGTTAATACAAGAAAGTACATAGGTAGCCACACATAAATATCGGTTCCTACTAACATGACATAGTTATCATTCAGATGACGACAGAGAGGTCCTTTGGCTCATGCGTAAATGCATTGTTGTGATATCAATGTGAGTACTGCACCATGAATACAATAGACCGATTGGGAAATAGAATTCGTAAGTACCGACAGGAAAATTATTCAAAAGATCAGGAGAGCTACAAAAGATAACAGTTACTATTTCTTTCTAGTCAGTCACATCGAAACGTCACATTATTAAATTTTTTTTGTTGGTTTAAAAATTGTAAATGTAACATTTAAGAAAGAGTTTATTCTGAAAAAAAAAAAGCCTTTCCCATTCTCCTTTGATGTCAAGACAATTTTAGTGGGTTTTTTTTAAGTTACACCAACTTTAGAACATCAAATCACTAATTTTGGCTAGGCAGTCTCTGTAGTACACTTCCCTTCCCAACATGCACTATTCTCCTTTGATATCAGAAGGATTGTACTGGCTTTTTACTCCAACATAAGAACACTAAAACACTAATTTTGTCTGTGCAGTCTCTGTCGTGGTACATTACCCTTCCCAACATGCATTGTAACCTATGTGTACCAGATGTGACCAAAATTTTCTATTGTCTACAATGAACGCTGAGATGTCAAATTTTCCAACAAAGAGAGAGATATATCACGAAGTATAGTGACATCTGTGACAACAACAAGCACCCGAAATTCAATTTTAGTGGAGCACGTATTTTACAAAGCCAAGAGATCAAAAACATGCAGGAAGTCGAAGTCAAAGCATGGAGTTGTAAGGGACGCCAATGTCCCGGACAGTAGTCTGACATTCCATCAGCCGTTCGTTGGTTCGCAGAAGGTCCCAGGACTTTTGTGATGCTTAGTAGTTTAAAGCGTTAAGGGAGCGTCCCTCCATTAGCTACTCAATTGACTAACGCATTATTTCCCCCTCCATACCATATCCCCACAGATTTGTCAAAGTTCACAACTCACTGAAGCTACCCCTCACACGAACCCAATGAGTTGCCCAATCATGGCATCACAAATTTATCATAGCACGATCATTAGATTCTGAGCTCAGTAAAGATGGAAGATGGAACAAGTGTATGCTATAAACCCGTCCCTATTAATCTACAAGGTGACCTAACTCATCCCTTCTGTACATCCATTACTGAAATCTAAATCTCGTTAAATCCATCTCAAATCAGCAGCACTCACATATTGACATCTGCCTCTTTCATATCACATCAGAAAAATTACACTCTAAAAAATATTTAAACGATTTTGTTTAAAAATTAGGATACTCACGAAAATGAGTATTTCTACTCGAAATAAGTGAGTACTTCAACTCAATTTGTGTAAAATTTTGCACAAATTCAGCAATTTGTGTAAAATTTTGCACAAATTCAGTGCGACCGAGTACAATACCGACGTACAATATTTTTATTCCTCTTTGAGTGTAAACAGCTAGCTCTGGGATAATTTGGAACTACTTCACTTCCGAAGTTCGTTCGTTGATGGTGGTGCGCTGCCTTAATTCTCTATGCAATTTTATGCTCTACGAAGATGTGTACCATTTTTTGGCCTTACGACTGCCCTTTGGAGACTCACAGCTACTTCATGCCCGATCATGGACCATCAATGGCCGATGGCGGACAGTCGATTATTGCTTACTGGGACACCACTGGTATCCTAAACAACACAACCGATACGCGGTGCTGAGAATATTTTATTTCAAGAGGCTTTAAGTCTCCACTAAAAAATAACAATAACATAATTCATAAAAGCAACCATTTATTTAAATCGGTATACAATTCGTCATCAGCATTGCATGCAACCCCGATCTAGGACTGATTACCACGAATCTATATAGTAAGGAATGCACTATACCGTGAGTTTCAACCGTGAGGATCCATCCCAACGGTGTTACATTTCGCATTTTTGAAGCATCGGACATAAAGTTGTTCAAAGCCCAAAGGAAAAAAGACAAAAAAAAAAAAGAAAAACAAGAGGGCAATCCACGGAGTTGCATATCTCATCGCTAACATGTGCGCAAGTTGGTTACAGAACTTGAATTATTTATGTGCTAGAAGTTTTATCTGTGCTGTTTTTATGCTACAGTAGAATGTCATTGACAAAAATTACCATACTAAAACTCCATGCTACAATCCTTTAAAATTCCTATTTGAAGTCCAAGAGAAGCGATTTTTTTTTTGTTCCAAGGGACAGAAGATTTTTTTCCTAAGATAGCGAGGGGAAAGAATATGGCACCGACCAACCAAGTTCTTGGAACTATAGGCGCACCCCTTATTCCAAAAAACATAAATTGGATATTTAAATTCTGACACCAGATTATAAAAGAACTGGAGAAATAGGCTACCCAATCTTTGTAACGCTTGCCCTTTTAATCCAGAAGGCCTATCTAAGATTTTGGAACAAATGTGTTTTTTAAGATGCTGTTATCTCCTTGCAACACTATGAAAAAACAACGAGCTCGGCTGTTACACTAAACTGATACGGATATGGACGTAAAGATTATAAAAGTAAGACGCTTTCGGGGGACGCTTTAGACAAGTGCGTAATTGTTATTATTCAGGCGCTAGCTGGGCGTATTCTCCATTTTGACGCGACGGCAAACTTCATGTGTGTCGAGCTGATATGCACATCAAGTGCGTCTCAATTAAAAAACTGGGCGTGTGCGCCATGTTGAACGCGTGGCGTTAGAAGATTTCCCGCCGACGCACAAAGCTTTTCTGCGTACTGGCCTGTGGCGAATCCTAGCCCGTGGCAAGGAAATTGTCACATACGTTTTTTTTTTTTTTTTTTGGCGATGCTTCAGAACCGCCAAGTTTTAAGGGCACTAATATGTAAGATAGGTAGGCCCTATGCCTAACCTAATGTTAGTCACCCACATTTTAATATCTTGGGTTATAACTCAAGATTATGAATGGCGTAGGTCTCAGAGCCATGCCTAAGCCCCAGACCTAGCCTACATACCTTTAACCAGCTTCAGATTTCAAGTCTAGCGCTAGGTAAGACTTTAACTTTCATACTACTAGGACTAACAGTTACAGCAACTTTGGATTGAACACAACTGCCTGCATAGACCTTATGAGGACACTCTGGATATAAGGGCTATCAAGGTGAAGTGCGAGCAGAACTTAAAAAATCTCACTGCAGCATACAAGTTAGTGAATAAAGAATTTGAGTTGTGAAGACGAGACTGCTACTACGAAGTACTAACCTGGGCCTGAGGCTCAGTAGGCCTATAGCTTATTCAGGCCTATATTAATTGATGAAAAATAGGCTAGTTACAAAACATTAAAGTGGTAATGACACGGCCAAAGTAAGTTTCTCGGTAAGTTTGGGTACACCTTGACATAAAGTGAAAGATTTCCCAACTAAATTATGTCCATAAATACCGAAAAACAACGTTTTGAATTCCCAATTACAGGCCAGGCTCAGCCCATTTGAAATTCACAAGCGAAAAACGTATGTGAACGCGTCTCAAAATGGTGACGTCATTGGAGGCACGGTTAGCAACACTGTACCAGAGAGCTCACAATCATCGAATCATGTGCATGGTAACGCGTGTTTGCGCATACATAATTGCAAACACCGGTGCTAGGATAGCAGTGAGCGTGGCCACTGACTACATTGTGAATTGTGCATTGCACGGTTACTGCTTAGCATTCGCAATAGCATCTTCACCAAACAGCTCATACAGTAAAGACGCGCTCGTAGTGGGGATGCGCTTGTTGTGGTCTGTTCATAAATGTTCATAGCTGTTCTTTATAGCGCCCGAACCGCGTCTTTCTTGCACAAAAACAGAACTATTTTTACCCGCGCGCATATGCACGCGAACATTTTGGCCAATGATTTGCTCCGAATCCCCACCATGGTCCGCGCCTTCCACTCTGTATGTTGGACTCTGTATTGTGATGCAATCGTTTTCATGAGGTTGCTAAGATAAGATAACTTTACCGAGCTTTACATTAGTTCCACATCTAGATGCGCGCCGTAGGGCGGGGTTTGTGTCGCCAATTGCGTCATAAAAGTCAGGTGAGCTGTTGCGGCATTTTTCGAAATTGAATTTCGAACGCAGTTTTCCTTCAGTCGAATATCGTTTATGCCGAATTGTACGGGTTTTTAATGGGGTGTGAGATAACATTTGTAAAATTGTGTATCTAATCTCGCAATAGCCTATACAAAAGTTTTTATGGCCGTGTCATGCCCACTTTAACCTTTGACAATCGGTAACGTGAACTATGTCCTTAGTTGCCATGACAACCACACATATCGGTACAACTTATCATGCCTAGGCTATTACACTTAAACTTTAAGATTTATGGGATGCTTCCGTTAAGAGTTAAAGTGAATACAAAAAAAGTATTTGACCCCCTGTCACGTGACCTTTGACCTTGGTTGCCATGGAAACTACATATTTTGGTAGAACTAGTCTACCCTATTATACTTGTGAAGTTTCATGTAAAATGAAAGTTTTCTGTTGAAGTTTTAGTACAAAATAGGAAAAAAAGGGTTTTTTTGCAAAATGTGACCTTTGACCTTTTCTTCCGAGGGTCTGGGAGACACAAGTTCCCACCCTGGGGTACCCACCTACCAATTTTGAAAAGAATCGGTCCAGCCCACTAGGAGGAGTTTAAAAGACAAAAAGGTTGTTTTACGAACAAATTATCACTTGAAAATTTTTGTTCCACTCTACCACTTGACCTTTGCCCTCTGTTGCCATGGCAACCACATATTTTGGTAGGTCTAGATGCAATCATCATATGTGTGAAGTTTCGTGTCAGCAGGACGTTTTGTGTTGGAAATATAGCAGAAAAGGTGATTTCACTAAATTTGACCTTTGACCTGTAACCTTTGACCTTCACTTCCGGTTGTGTATTAAAATGCAATTGTTCCACCTAAGGTACCATCCCACCAAGTTTGAAGAAAATCGGCCCAGCCGTTTACAAGATATTAGGAAAACAAAATTGGACACACACACACTCACCCACCTACACACACACACACACGCGGACAGGTTTTGACCCCTCTCTCAGCCCTGGACCTTCAGTCACCCCGGGGTACCTCACCATGGGTTAGACCTCCAGACTAGTAACCTGGGAAAATTTACCGTTACCATGGCAACCATTGCGATTTAAACTGGCATTGCCATATATAACCCCATAGGCAAAGTGACTACAATATCTCATCCTCCTCACGGAGCGATGAGATAGCAAGATATAACATAAGGAAACAATAATATATATGTTTTATTAAAGGGGTCATTGAATTGATATCGATAACTTAATGAGAATGTTAAAGGGTTACTACCATATGACAATATTTGAAGTTAGCTTAAGAGTCAAGTTCCATCCCCTATAGATACGGAAAAGAGTAACATTTTGAATTTTGAGGAGTCTTGACTTGTAACGGTTTTGTGCATAATTTGAAAAAAGAGTTTGGTCACATTTTTTTGAAACCGAAATAAACCGTTAAGTACTCTCATAAAACAGTTATATATGGTAATTGTCTAATTTTGACCATTTATTATGGTATGTGAAGAAAAGCTAACACTGCAGGTTTTGAAAAAATTGTTGAATTTCATAAACCAATTCAATGAGCCGCTTAAAGTAAGGTAATTGATATCATCGAACTGTACCATTATAAGTATTTTTATCCAAACTTTTTCACATATCGTAAAGGGAAGGTCCACTACGAAATACCCACCCGTTCAAAACTCATGTTTACCGCCTACGCTTTATTTAATACCGAGCTTTCGATTGAGTGAACGTGGACTTCGTTCTAGTCGATGAGCTTGCCTTCTTGGACGCGTCCACTGCTATGGTGCGTCGACTGTTAAAGCCTGTTTCGATTTCCCAGCGCTAGGGTCGACGTGGACGAGTCGTATTAAAATGGCGAATTTGCAGTCTAGCCTTGTGTAATTTTTCAAATTTGTTCAACGATGTAAATGCATGTCTACTACACGGACGCCAGTTAAGTACGTTGGTATGTTTTCATGGAGAATACAGCATATTTCAACTTTGAGTCTCCTGCTGTTGAAGTTGCAAGAAAACGTCCAAGATAAAGCACATTCCCCAATGAAATATCAATCCCATATGCATTTTAGGTAAAAAGTGACCCCATTTGTACAAAACAAATCACAAGGAGGGAAACTAGCATGTATTCTTGTCACTTAATCCGTTTTCAGACATTCTGTGACGTCACACATGTGAACGTTCGTTGCAGTTTGGGACGAACGTCAAAACCGCGGTGGACACGTTCTCGATTTGGCTAGTGGACGAGGGAGACGACGTGACGCATGCGCAGGGGCTAAAATTGACGCAATCTCGTAGCAGTCGACTAGGTGAACGTGCAAATCGAAAGCTCCCTAATAACGTTGGGACGTGATACATCATCATGGCAAATTTTTTGACGAGAGCCAAAAAAGCTGAAAAGTCCTTGGTCTTAGGACCAATAAAAGTGACACTTGGCAACTCAATCTGTTTTTGAATGTTTTCTGAAGTGGATGCTACTGCAGTGAAGTCTTCGCACGTTCATTCAAATCAACCAAAAGTTGATAATAGAGGGCGCGTGACAATCGAAGTGTCCAGCACATAATACCAACTTATCTCTAAAGTCTCGGACACTGCTTATTTAAGACTTAGCAAGTCTAAAAAAAGCGGCAATGTTTGTTCAGGACAATCATTCTCTTTGGCATATAACGGACCATCTTGAAGTTTTCCAACTACTCTTTGGAATATACACATCAACAAAAGTTCTCAAGTGAAGTGACCGTATTTCTGCAAAATGAAATCTTTTAGAAGTCTCGCTGTCGGTTGTGAAATTATCCTAAAGCCGAAAAGAACTTATCCTGTCTTCTCTGCCTCAAGGAGATGGATTTCAGCATCACAAGAAGATGATCAAGTCACGAGTAAGGGATATCTTAATTATTTTCACGACATCCCCCTTCTGGATTCCTGGATTCCCCCTTCTAGATAAGGTTATCAAACACCATTTAGCATGGTTGAAATATATATTTACATATGTGTTGTAGGTAAGCTGTGAAAAAGTCAAAAAGTTAGAACATTAATAAGAGGTATTTTTCATTCAATTCTATGTAATATTTTGTTTATCATTTTTGAATTTACTTGAACAATCATACAGTCCATTTCATAGATCTTAAATTTTGTAAATCATGTTTTTTTCGGTGTATTTGATGTTTGCATATTAAAATACAGGCTAATTGTAAAGGTACAGCCCCAAATTAAGAGATACATAAAGATTACTGAAACTGGGTGCTGTTTCAAAAGTTCCAGAACCTTTTCTGTAATCCCTTTGTTTCTCTTTATGCTACTTCTGCAATTCTGCAGGCCATTTTAATAGTGTCTTTGATGAACCTCTCCAGTTATAACAACTACGACCTCGTATCTTTTCAAGTAAAATTATCTACATTGGTAAATGTCACATAATTTTAATGATTTGTATTTGGTTTAAATGTCAGGTTCTAACACGAGAGTTACCTTGAATATTATGCCCTGTAGCAACTTGAAGCAAAATGATCTAAAGTCAATACGATGATTTAGACATTTTCAAGAGAAAAATCAAAATGTTAGTCTGAATGCTATTCTTTTTAACTTGAAAGCATTTAATGAGCTAGCTTGTTCTTAAAAAGTTAACATTCGTCCTTGAGAGGCAAACTGAGAACAGTAGGTATTATGACGTCAGGGGATCGGCTTGCTGTACGAATACAATTTTTAAATTGATATTTACCAATTTAAATGATTAAATGTTAAATTAAATAGGTGGTCAAATTCCAAAAAAAGGATACCTGTTAATGTGTTTGTTTATGACGGAAATGAAAAGAAAGTAACGTATGGTGTAATTATGAAAGGTGATCCTAATCGTTATACTGAACCTCCGAATGATTCACGACCTTCGCACTAAAGTAAAACGGCATGCCACAAAAACTTCAGATTTCTTCGGTTAAGGGTTCACCATAGATCGAGTCACCCTTTTTAATTAAACTCAAGAGACCAGACAATAACACAAACTAGCCAAAACATGCCGATCAATTCATTAAACTTTAAGTGTCTACTTGTGCATGTCTTCTTTAGATTCTCAGTAAATGTCAAATACTTATAAGTAAGAATAATTAGTGTGCATAAGTATGGGAAACGGTGAGAAAAATACCACTTATCTTAGTATGACGAGTATGTTATCTGGACTATTAAGCCTGATGGTTATCTTATTATTAAACTGAGTCAAAAGTGCTTGCGATTCCCCTTTTAGTTTGCTTGATTTATAACAGTCGCTTAACAAATTATCCGATTTGCGGACGTGTAGTACTTATGCACTCGTTTGGACTACGAAGGAGAAAAGACGTAAATATTTTATACCTTCTATAAAAGCTAACTTAAGAAATAGAATAGTGTTGACCGAGGTTAGAAGCAGGATGGAGAACTTTTACTTCAACATATGCACTGTAAATTTATAGACCAAAAAACAAAAGAATTTCAAAAGATTACAAAATTATTCATTTTTTTTAGGGAAAAATTTATACATCTCTTTAATTTTTGATCTGTAAATTAACCATCATTTTTGCAGCAATTTCTAACTGTGTACAGTTTCGACATCTCACACGTCATTTTTAACGTACGTAGGTGTTTGGAGAAATTGATCAATGACCATGCACCAAAGCCAACAAATAGATTCTTCAGAAAAGAAGTTATTATTTTGCATGTCTTTTTTCTGCATCCTCAGAGATCCTCGTGACAGGTGCAAGTGGGTATGTCGCTTCCAGCACAGTCAACAAATTACTGGCTAAAGGTTATAACGTACGTGGTACGGTACGCAGTTTAAAGAATTCTGAGAAAATTACACCCCTGACGTCACTAGCACACGGTAAAGGAGGAACACTGGAGCTAGTGGAGGCAGACTTGCTGAAGCCAGAAACATGGAAAAGGTAAAAACCATCATTATTAAGTGAAGGTTATATCACTTAACACTGTAATTGTGTTATATTAAAGAGAGCCTTTTTACTTTGCACATTTCATTGTAGAGAAAGATGCAGTGAAAATGCATTGCTATTACTTTTTAAGTTCTTTGGCAAGTAACCCATGGCATACTGGGAAAGCAAACCATTGTAAATTTTGCCGGTTACTGTTTTTCTAGAATATTTACAATGTACTTAAAGCAAGAACAAGCAGTGTTAACAAAAAAAGAAAAAAAAAACAGAGAGCAGGAAACTTGGCTCCTTTTTTGAGAAACTTGGAAAATCTGGTAAAAACTATTCCTTCGGACGTTCTTGAAGGAAAATTTAAAATGTTCGGTATTTTAAAATCTTCCCTTCTTCATCTACCAGTTCAACTTCCTTTAACTGATGCTCATGAAACTCAAGTAACCTCCACTCGCACCACCCTTACAACCAAACAAATACAATGATACTTCACATATAACATAATATTCACATTTAGTTATACAATGCACTTGACGTTTGCACAGTAAAAATATTTAAGAAGTCATTTTAAACTTTAAAAAATTGTATAAAATCCATCCGCCAATATTTTAATGTTACAGTGCAGTAGAAGGCTGTTCACACGTACTTCATATCGCGAGTCCATTTCCCGTCAACCAGCCCAAAGATGCAAATGAGGTTGTTCGGCCCGCAGTGGAGGGAACTCTCAATGTACTGAGGGCTTGTAAAGAGGCAGGGTCCGTCAAGAGAGTTACTTTGACAAGTTCAATTGCATCTGTCGGAAGTAAGTACATACCATTTATGCAATCTTTCTTCTTTTATATTTGATTACATTATACATGCATTCACCTGCGTTGCTGGAAATCGATAGTCTTATACCCTAAATTATTCAGCGGGCTAGATTTATGACGAAAACGTTTTAATTAACTAAAGAAACTCCAAAGAAATAGAAAATTGATAGCCATAAAAGCATGCATTGGTATAATTTATGGTTTGAACGGTATGTTATAAAAGAATAAAATTCTAAAGCAAGTTTGACCAATTTTAGACACTGTTTTGAATGGTTATTATTTTAAAATGTGAATTAAATAACGGGAACGTTCAGACTTCGATGTTCAGGACGATCCAAGTTTGGTGGGCATCAAAAGTTATCCTCGGTGATCCATCCGTACTGCATGGCCTTTTCAAAAATATCAAAATCGATGTAAGGTTTGTGGATGGTTAACGCTGCATTAGACGCGAAGTTCTGCGTTACTTTATAAAACTTCTCTTTATTTTAATGGAGCAAATAGTTATATAAAGCTAGGCTAGCTAGCCTACACTCTTAAAACACTGGGCAATATTTTGGTTGGGTAAAACGCTTTGGTTAAATGTTGGTCAAACTTTGCTCATTTAATGGTAAAAACGTTTCTTCGATTCACGTTTATTCCACTATCCAATCATTGGGCAAACTGTTAACAAGCTTACACTCAACGGTTGGGCATATATTTGGTCTATCTACTTGTTGGGTAATTAATTGCTAATTAGCATAATGTTTGCTCATTGGTTGGGCAATAAACTTTACGCGTTCCGCATACGTAAATGTGATAAAAGCATTGCACACAATGAACATGTGAAAGTTAAGAACAGGCGTACGTACGTATTTCTCAGTGGTTCAAAGTCATTAGCAGCTCATCAAACGACAACTATCTCGCTGATTAATGACTCAGATTACCTTGAGGAATGGAGCTTGGGGGGTTCTTGAGTGTGTTTGAGGCTAAATACGAGTACAAGGAGTTGTGTGGAGTATTTAATGTTTATATCGAAGATATAATCAACACGATTTAGGAAGAAACTGGTGCTGCTACTGAGCCATGGCCGAAACGTTCGCCTGCTCATCCAGGCTAGGCTAACATAGCCTAACACTATGTTTGGTACTGTAATGTGTCAATGTGAGTTTGATTAGCCTACAGACTAGGCTAGCCTACATCCTTTGGCTTACTATGGCAGCAACACGGTTTCCTAATCGTTTGATTCTATCACTGGATACTTCTCTCCTTGCCATGTGCTCATATTTATTTCAACACAATCTTCAAGTCTTCATGATGCCTTATTGTCGGATAATCTGAGCCTGATTTATAAATGGCCACATTTACTAGGGCAATGCACTAGGGATTAGCCCAACAGTTGGTTAAAGAATATGCCCAACTGATGTTGAAAAAGCACCCACGGTTATGGAAAAGATGATGAACGTTTAACCAACGGTTGGTGAATGCATTTGCCCAACATCTTAATAAAAGACGTGCCCAACAAGTGGGTATGTTTTAAATGCTCATTTACCAAACAGTTGGGTAGTTTCCTGCCCAACAGTTAGGTTCAAACTTTACCAAATTTGGTTGGTTAAAGTTTTGCCCAACTGTTTAGGTTGTTGAATAGATGCCCAGTGTTGGTCAAAAAGTTGGGCAAATTTTGCCCATTTTTTTTAAGAGTGTATTAAACTGTGAGATGTCCACATTTTTTTGCATGGTGGCTCTAATTTAGGCTGCTCCGGAATCTAAGTGGTCATCAAAGATGCGTAGGTGAGAGGAATTAGATTTGGTTATGTATGTTCGCATCATTGCTAGTTCTTAAACTTAATATAGCAACACATTTCATTCCAACGTACGCAATGTATATTAAAGCACTGCATATGAAATACATACAACGGTTTATCAATGAAAGGATCCACTCCGAGTATGAAACCGTTCAAACTGCAGATAATTCCATTGTCCATATGATAAAGAGAAATTTGGAAATTATTTTTTTCACTCTCAATTGTTTTACGCAATAAACTGAAATATTTTCGTGACCCCACCAGGCATTAATTTTCTCACTCTCCTTCTTCTGTGTAGTGTATAATACAACGACACCTTTGACAGAAGATGATTGGACAGATCCTAGCAGAGGTGGGGCCGAGGATTCACCTTACATTATCAGTAAAGTTATGGCTGAAAAGGAAGCTTTCAAATATGTAGCAGGTCTTGCTGGTGAGTTTCATATTAAAAACCTTACTGGTGCTGAATTACTGTATTATATATCATAGGCCCACTTAATTTGATATTTGCAGTGGCGTAGGGAGCAACATGAAATAGGGGTTTGGGGCGGAGAAAGGTTTGGACTATGCCCCTCACCCCACCATATTGACCAAAACTATAGTCTCCATGGGACATAAAGCCATAACAGCGACAACTCTTGAGATGGATTATTTTTTTGCTCTAAGTTTTCCGGAAATCTGTCGACAGTCGAAATTTTCACAATTTTGTTTATTTTTCATGTAGATAAAGACAAATTTGAAATTTGCAGTCTGTTGCCTGGTTTTATTGTCGGTCCTGTTATAACCGATCAAGCTGCGACAAGCTTAGAATTCGTTAAACGCATTATGGTCGGTGGAGATCCTCTTGTACCTCTCATCGGATTTTCTTTCGTTGACATCCGGGATGTTGTGGAAGCACAGCTTGTCAGCCTGACGTCACCAAATGTACCAGGTAAGATCACGTTGACCGTGACGGGCCACGTAATATAGTGTTAAATGTAGGTTAATCTGTCAGCAAACTGCCCTGACTTTGCTCGGTAGTTAAGGGACTAGCTTTACTGGGAAAAATTATTTGTAACTGTGTCAGTAACTTTTACTGTTCTCAAGATATACCTCTTCAAAGTTTGAATGTTTCGGAGGCAACTTGTTGCTTATGCTAAATTAATGATGTGGAGTGTTGAAGGGTGTTGAGATTTCTTTTGATTGCCCTGTACTAGTTATCCCTTAATTACTCATATTGTTTATGTTTGGTAATTGATATTGAGGATTTTCAAGGACTCAATTTCAACTTTCAAAATAAAACCTCCTGTGCATATAGTTTCTAATGTTACAACTGTCCTTGAAATGAAGATCATTCGCAAAACTAGATGGTAACATTAACCATATATGGCAAGTTCCACCCTAGACAGCACATGATTTGCATATTGAGCATGATTAAGTGCAAATGAGAAATTACCCGTGATGTGATCAATTTTTGAACAGATTTGATGGGAACTATAGCAATTTTCGTGGTTTGTAATGCTTTCCCCACGATGTACCCAACTTTGTCATTTTCGTGTCACATGACCTTTAAGTACATTTGTACACAACATATGACAGAACACAAGTTTCAGATTACCCTTCATGCCCGAAGAAATTGAGAGTTGAGAAATTTTCAAATAGCAGATGTATGTGATTTCGCCTCTTTAATCGCTGAAAAACTATATTCGGTTGTGTGGGTGGGGAACTTCTTGTTCCAAAACCCACGTGACAGGTGCAAATAGAAAAAAATCTCAGTTAAACCTTTTTGTGAAGCACGTTTGTGTAAATCAGTTGAGTCTATAGTTAAAGTAAATTATTAAACAGAAATATACTCGCGAATCGGAAAGACCACAAATGAATCATCTGGTCGATGTGCGGGGTGGGTTGGTGTTATCAATTCATCATGCCCCCTTTCCTTGGTCCCACATCATGAAATGTATTTTCTTTTGGAGTTAGTTTCACATCAATTATTTCATAATTTCCAGAGGTATCCAATTATTTTTCATCATCTCTTATATGTTTGCCCGGACAGGAAACAGATTCATCGTGACAGATAAATTTATGCATTATCATGAGGTCTGCAAACTACTAAACAACGAATTCAGAAACCAGGGTAAGTGTTTGCCTTATGCGTATACAGGAATGCCTATTTATTGTTACAAGACTTTTCTTATAAGGTACAAGCAAAACTCATCGTGGTCACATTAGTCGGGTATTCTGGCTAGTTAAAGGGTAAGAACAGTCGTCCAAAACTTATTTTGAAGCAACAGGTAAATCTAAATTTCTTCTAAATTCAAGCACTTTAAATTCACAATATTTCAAAACATCAATATTGCATATGCAAGGTAAACAAAGCAGTTACTCCCAGTAAATTGCATCTTTGAAGGGTAAAATATTGTCACATATTGTAAAACAGGAGAGTCTACTACACTATTTTAAGTTGGAGATGACTGTTCTTACCCTTTCAGAAAGAAGAACAATGATATTTCAACTGTCCAACTTCTGTAATTCGACCCCACTAGTCTGATTGAGCTGTCAGTGTGTTCAATAAAGTATAGAATCAGCTAAACTGGTCCAGATAGGTCCGTTTCATCATGGCCAGAAATTTAAAAAACCACTCTCAGTAGACATGTACATGCTTTTAGTAAGAAAAGATAAAGATTGGGAGAAGCAAAAATTCCGCAGATTAAGTTTTTCATGTAAACGAAAAACATTCACTGAAATGCATTAGAACAATGGTGAATTTTTTGTCCTCAGTCCACCTCTCCCCTTAGCTATGAACTTTGGTTCCTACTGTATTTTTAGTGCAATTTTTGCAAGTCATAGAGTGATTGTATACCAATCAAATATTTTAAGGTCAACATCTTTCTCTCCTTGTGAAATGTTTTCGTATACCCCCATGGCCAGGAAGTTGGTAATGAAGTCTCGTTTACTTGCTTGAGATAGTAAAAATAACAGCTTTGACTTCACTGTTCAAAAATTGACCACCCAATCAGGTGAACTAATCAGAATAAAGTGGAAATAATTTTTAAGTAAAATTTTGGAAGGCTAATTTGCAATGTAAAATTATATGCCTACCTTGGATCGTACGAAACTTAGATATCTTCTTTTAAATTTTAACATATTTAACCGATGAGAGTAGTAGGTACCTTCAAAGTAGATTGGTGAGCGAATACATTACTAACAAGCTAAACTTCATTTGCCCTACAGTGAATTGTTCTGGGGAAATAATACAGAGGAGAGGCAAAAACTGATCCACGTACAAAATTAAAAATATTTTTTGTCATATAACCTTTACTTCCTTTTGCAACATTGTACACGTATAGTAACCATTGTTATACTAAGATATAAGCGAATTCGAGCAGCCAAGTGATGGCCCCATTTAGTCGGCCGTGATTGGGGTCCGTCAGCTATAATCTTTTAAAATTATTGGCTTACCTGTGTTATCGATGGTTTTCACTAAAATGCCTCTCGATTTTTACAATTTCACTAGATATGAGGGTGCAGAAAAACATGTTAATAATAAATTTAAGACGATTTCAACCCAAAGCACACCACTAATGGACGATCCCACTGGCTGCTCGGATTCGTCAAGCCAGTGAGCCTTACCTAACCATATTCGCTTTATTTTGTGCCGTTATTACGTTGTAGTTTTATCGTAATTATGGAGTCCGCTAACAAGCTTATGAACAAAACTACTGATGACTCACGTCTAAACTTTTTGTCCAAAAGAAGATCCAGGGGACAACTTCGTTGATTGCTTTATGCACATTAAGCGCCCCAATTTCAAGCAAAATACCCTTTTCGCGTCCTCATAGAAACGTACATTATTGTATTTTTCGCACACGCTGATTTACTCCTTTTACAATCGCCTCCCCCTCCCTCGTTGGCCAAAGGCTGGATCCACCCTCTTTCTCAGTCCATAAGTAAAACGTAATATATCTGGCACAGAAAAGATGTAGGGAAAATTCGCGGTAATGATCGATGGTGTCACAATGTGACGAGCATTTGATACTAAAGAGATTCGTACCGAGATGATAACCTGTACCATGTCTTACCCGTGTAAAATACTCATTTTTTACAATATTTTCATTTTGTTTTATGTACTCCAGTTTTCATATTCATATATTTATTATCCAATCAGGTTACTCCCCGTCATCAAGACTTGCCCCTCGATTTCTGATACGTCTGATGTCTCTCATAGATGAGATGGCTGGATCAATGGATGTCATGTGGGGAATAGTCACCGAATTCGATAACTATAAAGTAAGTACACTGTTCCGGATCTTTCTTCTTAACGAGCCTAAGGGCAATTTGTCTTGAAGAAACTCCCTGGTTTAGGTAACTTTGCTTTGCGGGGACACTAATGGACGTCTGGACGCCTGGTGTCGTGAATGGCCGCGGGGACCCAGTGCATTATGGTATCATTCCACAGCGTTCGTCGGTACGTTTAAGCTACTTCATGTGCATGGTCATGTTATTTTCTTCCGGCCGTAGTAATGTGTTATGAACTCTGTATTTATCTATATAATATAATGCTTATTTATTTGTGGAACTTGTTACCTAGTTCTTTCATTTTCTTCTCCTCAATAGATGAGAAATGTGCTAGGAATCACACCACGTGACAGTCGTCAGGCTATAATCGACATGGCGTACTCGCTCATTGACAACGGTTACATAAAAAAATCCAAATGGTATGGACAGAGGACCAGCGACGTATTCAGACTGCAGGAGAGAGCATCACCACGCCCTCTATATAGTGCAGAAAGTATCGCCGCCCGCGAGTAGAATGGGATCTGACTGATAAAACCAAAATGACGACCAGATGATCACCTTCTTAGCAGTTATGCATTTGAGCCTCAGGTGTGAAAAGAGAAACGAGAAATATGGTTACACAGGTGATCGTAATGATTCCTGGTTGTGGACCATGAGGCTAGAAAAGCACGCTAATCCTGCCCTATGCAACTGGACACATGACTGTTTACAAGTTGTGTATTATACATTGTCGACTGGTTAATAGGCATGGGAAGGTTTAGATCAGCAAAATGGTGAGCTTCTGGCAGTGTTGTAATCGAGTCACTAGATGACTCGAGGGGACTCGAGTCACCAGTTTTCAAATTTTTAAGTGACTCGAGTCAAGTCATTGAGTCACTATCATTTTGAGAGGAAGTGACTCGAGTCGTGACTTGTTACAACACTGGCTTCTGGGTCTAAAATGTGGGTAATTCTTAGATGTCTTGCAAGTTCATTCATGTCTCATTTCTCATTGAATGTATCGGCAATATTGTATAGAGTTAAGTATCATTGTATGAAGTATCATTACAAGGTGTACACAAGCTATATCTGTAGCGAATAAGCAATTGAAGGGGGCAAAGATTGTCAAACAGAATGACATGCACAAAATTTACAATGACAAGGGAAGGTACATTTACAATAATGAGATAGGTACAATTAATTAATAAACCTGAACTAAATAAAGACGAGGTAAACAAAACGCCTTATCAGTTGGATTGTAGTAATCCGTCCTTCAAATATGGCCGTTAAAGATATAACACTCGTTAGCCAAGTAAGCTCATAAAAACCTTGCCAAGAGTCAATACTTTGAAGGACATTTTAACATCATGGTTTTACCTGTTAATTGGATTACTCAATGAAACAGAAATGCAGGAGGAACTTGTCTCCCAAAGATAAGTTCTCGCTTATCCATTCCTTATGTAAACCCAAACCTACCCTGCTGTAAATATATTCGGACGGTATTGGTTTTGTCGTTCTGTCTCAATTTTTGCTGATTCCAACCCGCAGTGCTTTCAACAGAACGTAGTCACAATTCTTCATTTCAGGTTTTACTTACTGTATGTCTTCAAGGACCAATCCTCTAAACCCATACTACAATTTTGGTAGGGGTGTACCAAAATTCTCAATTGGCTCAGCTCTTTGATTGACAGCTTATTCAAACAATGCAAAGTTCCAAAGCTTGTATTTCACAGCATTAATTGTAGTGAAAGTATTATGATTATACACTTTAAGTTTTTTAACTCGTCCTTAAGCAATAAGCTGAGATTATGTCTGGATGAGGATGAATTTCAGATAATTGTGGGGGGGGGGGGGGCTTAAGTAAGAAGGTGAGGAGAATTGGTACTGTTTGGGGTGAGAGAGCTGGGCCCTTAATAGTTTTTGACACACCATTACCCTGGTGAGAGCTGGAAGCTCGTCGGTCTCCCCGCTTATTCTAACAACGGCTTTAACGATAACGCTTCAAACAGAACAGTGCTTGTCTGCTTGAACAAAGTGACGTAGAAAAACAAACAAGTCACATTCTTCAAACACCCTTGTTCATGTGTATGCATTATTCTTCAGCACAATGCACAATACATCTATTCAAATGATGGTGGACCCTGTGGGCCGTTTCTGCTTATATATTAGCGCCAGTGTCACTTGGAAATATGACTGCTAGGTAGCAAGTTAATTCAGGCTTGAATGAAATATGGGGGCCGTTCCACAAAGAGTTACGCACAATCTTAAGTTTGATTCACCATACTTAAGCCAACAGTAAATCAAACTTAAGATCGTGCGTAACTCTTTGTGGAACGGGCCCATGATCTTTAATTACCTTCTTTCTGACTACGACACAAAGAGGATTACGTATTAAACACTTCTGCTTTACCTTACTAATGGTACTGTTTACAGCTTTTAAAGTAGGCCAGTAACAAACAAATGGCAGCATAGTGTGTGCAAAAATCGCAATTGAGAAAGTTTAATCGAAAAGCAAAATAAGGGAGGGATGTCTCAGTAGCCATATATGAGAGAACACATCACGTCTATTTCTCAAGTTTTCAGTATACGTAAAGTCAATTATTCCATGTGTCGTTTCGACAGTACAGAAAATGCTGTGTAAATATTACATACTTTTTCATATTAATATGTATATAGCCAGACATTTTTAACGTCGGGGTGTAAAAATGAAAGAACTCCTATTAGATGATGCAATTATTTTGTTTCAGATAAGTTTTTTGTATATTATGTAAATAACATAGATGACAGTCTTAATAAAATATAAGATCACCTTACCTCGAGCGTTGTGTATCTTTTTGTTCTAACGTTTCCTAATAGTAAGTACCATTAAGAGGGCTCGCTGGATATTTTTATCAAATCTTTCAATATCTGCCAACAGATCAAATTGCAACACAGTGATTTAACTTTGAGCTATTTTGGAACTTGAATTCAATGTGACACATTTTGCTTTCAAAATTCGCATATTAAAATCGTCATGCGAAATTTACATGGCTAAGGGTGTACCATTGGGCCGTTGTTGGTGTAGACTGATCACCGGTGTTTCTCCACTAATAGTGTGACACCTACATTTGATCTTTGTCCCCACCTTAGCATTTTAAGAATTAAGTAATTGAATCACAAAAGAAACTACTAACATAATTTCAAGATTACCTATCGATATCGAATCTGGGCATCAACTGATGATTCAATTTCCTCGCTTACCTGTAGGCTGTATCATGGATGGATGTACACTAAATTGTATACTGATTTCTTCAATGTAACTGGCTTTGAAATTCATTTAGACAGTAAATGAAGACGATTTAAGGTTGATCGATGGTGTGATCGATCCGTGCCCACGAACTGACGACCGCTATAGCTATATAACTGATACAATGTAAGCATGCGATGGCCGTCGCATAAGGGATTTTGTTAAACTATGCATTTCTACTGTTATTTTCACAAGTTCGAGGGCACTAAGAAGTTTTGCTTCCTAATATTCATAATTATCCCCTCAAAATTTAAAAAAAAAAACCCCAAAACTGCGTGACGACTTTTCTCATTGATCCTAAAAGGGACGATAGCAAAACGGAATTAGCAAAGTATAAAATTTATCGGGTAACGCAGAAGATTCGCAACGACCAATTTTATTCCTAAAAAGACACCGAGAAGCGCGGATGGGCAAAATTTTTACGAAATTCATATTCTTAACATAGATTAAAGGGCCAAACCTCTCACCCCAAAGTATAATTTTGGTACGGGGTTTTCAATTGGCTCAGCTCTTTGATTGACAGCTAATTCAAACAATGCAGAGTACCAGAGCTTATATTACACAGCATGAACGGTACGTGTTTTGATTATATAAATTGAGTTTTTCTTTACTCACCTTGAAGCAATAAACTGGGATTGCATCTGGATGAGCGTGAATTTCAGACAATTGTGGGAGGGGATTAAGTAAGAAGGTTAGGAGAATTGGTACTGTTTGACATGAGAGAACTGGGCCTTTAAGGTAAGTTGCCTCAAACTTACTCCAGTGAACCATTTCATGCTATCCACCTGCACTCTCTCGTTTATTGACGTTGGGTTGGTTTTGTACAGTCCGAATGCCTTTTGAAATATGTGACAGTAATAAAATAAAAAGAAGTTATTATGAAGCAAGAATTCTCTGGTCAAAGGTCTCAATGGGGGCTATTATGGCACTTTCAAATGTTTTCATGATGACCATTGAAATTTTGAGCTAGAGAACCTTGAATGAAAGGTACGTGTGCCTCATTGTTGTTCAAAGATATTCTCTAAACGAAGTACTACAACAAAAAAGCACCAAACTTGGTCAAATTGCCCTGAGTTTCGCACAGTCTGTATTTCAACTCATTGTCTACACAATTCATTTTAAAATGTGATCATCTGTTATAAATAACACAATCAGGAATAAACAGTCAGTGATCAAGTCTGCTTTCATGTTTTTCGTGTTGTCTCAAGGTAACACGCCACCATCCTACCAAAATATCACCAAGACCAGACATTAGGGTGACTTTTTGCAATATGTCACCACAAAGGGCGGGGTCTTTTTTCAATTTAATATAAAAGTAGATTGGAAGATGTGTCTCCGAAATGTGCGCAAACTGAAACAGTTTTGAGGAAATTGAAAACTGACTACTGTATACACGAATTCGGACAGAAAGTGATGGTCTGATATTAGTTAGCCATAACTGGGGTCCGTCACCTTTAAATCTTTCGATTTCCTTGCTTACCTCTATCATGGATGGTTGTACACTAATTTGCACCTTGAATTCTCCAATTTCACTTAATATGAGGGTTTGAAATTTATGTAAACAATAAATAAAGACGATTTTAGGCTAATGAACCCCACTAATGGCGACCTACAGTCACTAAAAACAAGCGCTTATCGGATTCGTCTATATCAGCCTTTGAGTACGTAAGGAATGTCTCCCAATGGTCGTTGAATTTGGCGTCATCACAAATCCCCGCAAATTTGGTGTGACTTGTCACTATTACAGCATTGACCACGGCCCTATCCTATTTCTCTGGACGGACCACTCACCACAAGGTAGGGACGGGGCTCACCGACCTCACTCTCTTTATGCGTCGAGTACGGTACCCACATAAACCTTGATGTGCAAAAAGATGCTGTATGTTTTGACAAGCCACTTCGACGTTTATGTAACAGGATTAACACGGATGAACTCCCGTAGGCATACATCGGCCGTTTAAGGAGGCAACCTTCTTAAAAGGAAAAAACAAAACTTATCCGTTTTATCGAATAAGATTAAAGGAAATGCTGTAGTAATTTGTTTAAACACGTCGATAAATTTAGACAGATCGTTCACTCTATCATTGATAAGAGACTATACTTATTCTCTTGTTTGCTTCACAACTAGAAATAATTCTCAATGTAATCAACTAACAACCTTAGCATAAGCTCGCTAAACCGCACAGATAAAATAGATTTAGAAATCCTATTTATGAACCGAAGTAAACATTGTGTATTTGAATAACGGTAAGAATTAAGGGAGATTAACTAAGACTTTGTTACCAAACAGATTTGAATCATGTGAAGCCTATGTGGCCTGAGAAAAGACAAGATGTACATGGTCGGCAATAGAGGGCGCTCTGATCACTCATTTACAAAGATTTGATAAATTTGTAATAGCGTTGTACAGTTACCAGAACCATATCAGACTCTGTCAGTTACCACATAAAAATATACCACAGTCTGCTCTGTCAAATATCGAACCAAGTGTAAAATCACATTGAATGATGTTCCAAAAAGAAAAAAGACGGTTGAAATGCCGATTACACTTGCCCTTATTTATTTTGCATTAAGCGTACCGCGATGTAAATCATCTAAAAATCATTTAGAAATATTTTAAAAAATAATAAGACTGTCTTGAGATGAAGCAAAACTCCCATTGAAGTCATTCATCAATTTTCCACACACAATGAATTATAGCAGTGGTTCGTTTTTCTGTTTTTGGTTTTCTCGTCAAACTCTCTCGTCAGCCTCTTTAAGACGGTGCCATAACAAATGATACAGGCCTGACTGTGTGTACACTGAATTTTTGCAATTAGGCCTATTGTTTGTAGCAAACAGCAACAGTTCTACAAAAATTCTCGTGAAAAGTCAAACTCACAAATTGTCTAAACAACACTTGAATACATTAGATTAATATTTTTCGATTACATCAGTACATTGCTTTGCTAAATAAGAGTAACTTTTGGGAAAAACGCTTCCGGACATTCACGACACATGCAAGGAGCAGGGAGTTGTTACAAATCTTTGTGCAGGTGGAGCTGTTATAGGCCTACAGCACGACCACAAGAGGAGAGCAGAGAGTTAATTAAGTTGTAATTAGACCATTACAATAGCCTACAATATTATTGACGCTCGATAGGGGAAGTAATCAGAGCGATGCGCAAGTACCGATTTGTAAAACAAAGTGTTGCATCCCTGAAATCTGAACAATATTTGCTGTTTTGTGACAAAGAATAATGCAGAGCGTCATTTTTACGGAAAAAGTGCTTCCCTACTTGGAAATAGTCACATAACGCCAATGTGCATAGATCATTCTTTACTTACAATAATCTCGACTCTATTTGAATAGTTAAACAGTTCTAATAGGAGCGGGTATTTGATAATGACACAGAGAATACAATTATGTATCACGCACGAGTCATGTCAATGTCAATGATATCATTGTTAACTGAGTTTTTATCATGTTTCATTATCTTTTCATACTCTGCAATAGACACGGTACCATCTGCATTTATCTCTATAACAAAACCAGTGACTTTATTTTTAGAAAGCATAGCCTACTTTATTTCTATGAAGTATACATGTCAATTACAGAAGGGAACACGTCTCTAATGACGGGTTTGTTGGAAACGTTACCATGACGTTTGCATGGTCTGCCTATTTTTGAAACATGAATAGCTAGGCTAAGCTAGCCAAAGTTTCAAAACGGTCTTGCCCTTTGGTAAATGCCTGTTTACAATTGTAACAATTCGGGACACATATCGTGTGCGATACATGTTATGGACACACCTGTCCTTGTAGGATACATGAGACAAATGCTGGCTGCGGACACATGTTGCGACAGACTTGAGCAACATGTCAAAAAAGAGCCAGAAAGCAGAATTTTTGAAGAAATATTGAGGATTCGGAAGAAGTGTTTAGGAAGCAGCTGGAACATTTGATGCTTGTTGCAGGGAAGAGAGAGAAACGAGAAAACGTACCGTACAGTAAAACAGACTTTGAAAGGGGTGGAAAACTTTCACTGGGCTGATATTTTATTGCAAATTTAGCCAGTGTACATTTTAGCAGTGCAGTTTAAGGATTGACGAGGCGCACTTTCCGAGAAGATCCAGCCCGGTTCACGCCCAGACGTTCCCCCTTCACCCTAAGTGCTTACACCACCGTACATTTTAACTTACGATTTAATTTTCCCTTTTAGCTCTTTCCTTATTTTTCAAGATTTATTTGAATGTCTCCGTCACAAAGCCAGGGTGAGGGGGACTAGCCACCTGGGCCCACCACTTAAGAGGAAAAGGTTCTGACAAGTGGCACGCAAGACACATTTGAATGTTATTAATAGAACGATAAAGGTTGCATAGCAGTGGCATTGCCCTATAAGTTTCATAAATCCCGTCGGACCCTCACTCAATTTTCATTTCTTTTTATTTTAAGTTTTTGTAATTATTTTGGTTTGTAAATCTTACCAACGACATCTACAAATTTATCATTTGACGGAAAGGGAAGGGGAAGGCTTTTTTGATGGAGTATGACTCCTGGCACCAATAATGACTTTAAGGTGGATGATCTCACAGAAAGCTGTAGAATATGGAACGCGAAATCTGCTAGCATCATGTGACCATGTGTGACTACATCGGAGGGGAAGGTAATAACATGATGTGACTATGTAAAAACATGGTGTGACTACATGAACACATGGTGTGACTACGCAAACACATGGTGTGACTACGTAAACACATGGTGTGATAATGTAAAAACATGGTGTGACTACATTAAAGCATGGTGTGACTTCATAGCATGGTGTGACTACATAGCATGGTGTGACTTCATAGCATGGTGTGGCTACATAACATGGTTCGACCACATACCATGGTGTGACTACATAAAAGCATGACGTGACTACATAGCATGGTGTGACAACATAAAACACGGTGTGGCCACTTAAAATTGTATTGTGAGTGGCAGTAGGTGATGTCAACTTTGCGTGTAATGACTGTGGTTGTGATGAGAAATCTGTACGTGACTGTATAAAATGGCTCTGTGAGGAGAAGTTGGCGAGTGACTGCCTAAAGTGAGGGTGTGATGATCTGATACAGTGCATTGAACTTTTCCTCGTGTCGCTAGTCTACTCAATGCTGAATTGGAAGAATTGTTGGAAGAATTTTTACTGAATAACAACCGAGTGAGAACCACTAGAGCGACTGTGCCCTTGCTAGGTTTTGGCGCGCTGTTTGTGCCATGTAATTTTATTTAAAAAAATCCGCCACCTCCGTGGACGAGGGGTAGAACTCCCTCCCACACACCTCTGGGTTAGCTAGTTAGGTGGAACGTTAAGGCTTATTTTCTAACCGTCTAACCGATTGGCTTAAGTCTGGCCGGCCACGGCATTTCTCCAGTTGTCGTCCACCGGCTTGTTTCCAGTGGCAGAGCCAGAATATCAAAAGTGTGTGTGTGGGGGGGGGGGGAGCAAACTATGGGAAAAGGATAATGTTGGGGGAAAGTTTTCGGGCGCAGCGCGAAACCGAACCAAAAGCACCCGTGTTCCTGGGGGATGGGATCCAGATCGCGAAGCCCCAAAAGATCTGAGGTTTTAGCATATCTCTGGATGAAAAATTAAGTATCTGTAGGGGTATAATTTTTAGTTTTTCGGTTAACTCAACACCTAACTGACCTAACTGGGGGCATGTGGGGGCAAGGATAAACTTGGGGAGGGTAGCGCCACTGCTTGTTTTCCCTGCTTATGCTGAGCGCCAATCACAATGGCAGTAGGTTTCATTTTAAAGTCTTCATGACTCGGCAAGGAGTCGAACTCCAGAACTCCCTGCTGCAAGCGGGATCATCTAACCACTTGCCCACAAACTCCTGGGGCTACGCGCGATCGATATATGGCAGCTTAGCCCCCCCCCCCCCATTCTTCGTTCCCCTCATAGAAATAGTTGTTGATCGACCACTTCGGACAAAGATGTTTAGAAACTGGCCCGGACGTACTCAAGTAAAACTTCTTAGCCTACTGTATTAACAAAAGAAAAAAAAACTACTTTGCAAGGTATAAGACTAGATTTCCATTATGTGGTCCTCAATTAATAAATGGCACCATTAACTGAGGATAAAAGCATATACAGTGCAAACAGGGGTCCGGGGCACGCGACCTCGTAGAGAACGTTGGCGGAGGCATAAGGGGCCAGGCCCCTCCTCCTTGGCTTGGCACCCCTGTTCTGAAGGTGTTGCTAGGTCCATATGCAATACCATACCTGGTCAGTCTACCTGCTAATTGGCCCCCAACCCCAGCCCTGCTCTCCAAGTCTCGGGTACGGGCCTTTTTTTTTCAAGTGGCATTCTTTAAGGTATTTTTGACCGTTCTCAAGTATATAGTTAATTATAATATTTGAAGAAAAACACGAAAAGCTCAAACTGCAAATTATTGGAATGAATGTAGCCCCCCTTCCACAACTCGGCTTCGAAGCATTTGTAATCCTTATCCAAACTAGCCCTATTTAAAGGTCAAGAGCAGTCATCCAAAACGTATTTTGAGGTAACAGCTAAATCTCACAATTTTTCTTTTTATTTCTCTGCAAAGTATCTTTCATATAATATTTTGGAAGTCATTATTGCATTTTCAGTTTAAACCAGGCCGTTACTCCTAGTTTATTTCATATTTGAGTACACCAGGAAAAGTTCAATGCACTATATCAGATCATCACACCCTCACCTTAGGTAGTCACTGGCCGACTCCTCATCACACCATCATTTTATACAGTCACGTACAGATTTCTCATCACACCCACAGTCTACGTACAGTTAACATCGCCTGCCTCACAATGCAATTTCAAATGGTCGCACCGTGTTTTATGTAGTCACACCATGCAATGTGGTCACACCATGCAATGTAGTTGTAACGTGACACTTGTGCAAGGCAAAGATGACACATGACACAGAGTATTTCAGGTGTACTCATGAATCACTTTTATTTATCTTAGCAAACAAAGAAACTCTTTTGAGTTCAAACCTTTTTTCTAAAAGTCCCCACGACTCTCTGGCGAAGAGCCAAGGGGCGAAAACCAAACGATTACTCCCGGAGGAGTTCTGCTCCCTTAAGGAGCTTAACGTCCCAAATGGACAAGTACGCCCTCCAAAGGGCAAACACTGAGTGGTCCTGCTTTAGACTGGCTGAATACAACAGAAGCCACAACCTGGAGAGATCAACATAGCTGTTCCTCCACAAAATAAGTGATAAAAAATTAGCATGGATGAAGCTTAAATATTACAAAGTGCAAGCATACCTGTATAACAGAAAGAGTTATCTAATTGTTACTCGGCCATTTAGAAACAATACTCAGCAGAACTTTCAGTGAAGAAAGGTGATGCAATTTCCAATCAAAATGCGATACAGCAACAATCATAAGAAGCACTGGACTTATTTAAATGACAATAAAGGTGAATCTGACCCTGTATGTAATATGAATATTCATGAAATACCAAAAATTAAAGGGTAACTTCGTTTCATAGTCATACCATGCTACGTAGTCACACCAAGCTATGTAGTCACACCATGCTACGTAGTCACACCATGCATTTATGTAGTCACACCATGTTTTTACTTATCACACCATGTGTTTACGAAGTCACACCATGTGTTCATATAGTCGCACCATGTTTTTACGTAGTCACATCATGTTATTACCTTCCCCTCCGATGTAGTCACATGATACTTGCAGATTTCGCGTTCCATAGTAGAAGGATATATTTGTTGGATGGCATTTCTCATAATCATTAAAAAGTGGTTGGACTTGCGGCGGTGCGAATTTGTTTTTTCTTTGTTACCTTTATCCGACCAAGGTACCAGTTATGGTACTTCTCTGACAAATATATCTGATGGGCGGAGAAGGGGACAGGCTTTTCCATTGGAGTACAACTCCTGGCATATGCCGTGATTTTTAGGGTGGGTGATCTCATAGGAAGCAATTATTCACAAGGGCATTCTCGTCTAATGGAACTTTTTATAGCAGGGACGAAAGACAAATTTTGAAATAAGACACCCTATTTCACATACAGTGAAGAACGCTGATATGAATATTTCTCCAAAATGGAACATTTCTCAACCAGTATCAGGGCAAGTCCTTCACCGACGCCAGGTCAATTGTCTCCAATTAACCTTCCTTAGTCTATAAACCACATTCAAATTCTCCTCCCTTAAAATATCCCAAACCACAGTCACCTCTCTTGAAAACTACCTACAGCTAGTACCATCCTTGCACGATGAAGCTCCTTCTTATTTTCTGAAGCATCCTCTTACTCTGACTGAACAAATCTTTTTGCCTCAGGAAGGAAATAAAACACTCTTTACAAACACGCTTGATGCATACAGGTTTCACCTGTAACTAGTTGATTTACGGTACCGTATGTACTAAAATACACCAAAAGTGGCGTGACATTTGGGGTTAGCTATAACAGTCTAGTCAGGCCTTTGTTCGTTTCTTCTCACTGTCGGGTTAACAAAGTGAAAGCATATATTACTTGAGGGCACAGATCGTGTAACAAACTCAGATACCAGTTACATCCCACACCTCATTTGATCTAATGGGGTATCTTTGTTGCATTCTCAAGAAGCAACGTCATACCATGTGAGACAACGTCAGAACGGATTGATTTCTTTTTACTTGAATGTGCACTAGGTATGTCTGTCAACTTTTTTGGTAACAAAGAGTTGTTGAAACTTTTGTCGACACGTGTCGTGGACACTTTTTAGTTCGCTGTAGATATATACCATCGTTAGCAGTCACAAAGTGCCATATCTCAGTCGTGGTATGGGAAGTGTGACAAAATATAACGCTTGTTGTTGATCCATAACCCAGTGCATTGATGTGTAAATTATGAAATGAAATGAGTCACACTTTGGGGTAGCCAGATCAGCTGGTGGATCAACTGGGGCAAATATGATTTCTGATTGGTCAGACTGTGAACATGTGTTGATAAGCTAAAAAATGATTTTGAATTATTTGATGACATGTGTCGATACATATTGGGAACATGTCGTCGTTTTATTTTGCTCTGTAACCTCTGTCAACACTTTTGGCAACAAGGAGTTGTGAAGCTTCTGTCGACACATGTTTCTATAACACGTTTGGTTCGTTGTAGCTATATATCATCGTTAAAGGTCACAGAGTATCTCAGTGGTGGTTAGCGATGATTTTAATGATGAATATGCATACAACAGCATTCAGTGATATTTCGTCATGAACATGTAACATGATGCTATCTAAATCTTCGCTCGAGATGGGGAAGACAAACAAACTTAGATGGAATAAACACAGTTGACCAAATTTATTTTCATTCTTTACTTTTTCTAAAGTGCTTCCAACCCTCTTGCAAAGGGTCGTTCGGCAAAACCAAAACTTTCACTGCTTCCCGAAGAAGCTTTTACGTCCACTGAAGGACAATGCGTGACCAACCTCACGGCCCTCAGACCATTTACATTATTGGTCTGTCATGTAACGCTCCATTCTAGATTGGATGAAAAGAACAGATACTATACATGATCTTAGCCAAAAGGCCGAGAAGCAATTTATTTTCATGCTTTAACAAAATAGCGCAGCTTTCCAACTCAAATGAACACTATTTCTTGAACTCCTGATAGTATCCCAATATAGACCTTGTGCATATGATGTCACAAAGCGGAAAGTATACGTCCTCCTGCGGGGGCAAAGAAAACCAACATCGACAAATACAGACAGCTGCTTTGCCAATCAGTCGAACTCGCGCATAGTCTGCTACAAGTGCAGGGCGAATGCTTGAGAATTCTAATGCGTCAGGCCACGTGTTCCATTGCTTTGCCCCCAAGAATGACGTCAATGCACATGGACTATGCTTGGTCAGTAATGGGATATGGGAATGCTCCGGTAAATCTCTCCGAGGGCGTCTTTGCATTCCGAGACTCTAGAGTTTCAATAAGGAAATTTCACCAAAATTGTCCTCTCGTTTAACGCGCTTAAAGGATATTTTGATCTCCTGTTGGACCAATCGCTGAGGGAGGAGATTAGGTTATCTTGCAGGAGACAGGATTTTTGCCCACGAAGCTACGGGCGACTCTTTTCAATGAACCAATCATTTTTTTTTTAAATTAAATCCCTTATTCCAAAATGCAGTCTTTCTGACCTTTGCTGACACCGCATTATAAAAGATCATATCAAACATTCATTGCTAAAGTAACCCATACCTTAAAAAAAATCCTTTCCATGATTTTGAAATAAATTTAAAAATCCTCAAAAACTTAAAATTCTAAAAACATTTGGGTATAAAAGTTAACCAAGTCGGACGCCCGTTATAGAATGAGTTACACGACGCCACTGATCTACTGATAGGCTTTGTAGCCTATACCACTAACCTTCTTGAAATTAAACCAACTATATAGCAGAATGCTGCTGTATGATTTTAACACAATAATGCACTTATAGTTGCTGGCTCTCTAATATTGGATATATCGTTTATCTTATCTTACAGACGTTACCACAAATTTAGAATCCGCGATATTGTTTTTTTCATTTACATAGTTGCTTTCGGAGCTGTTTATAGATAACCTTTACTCAGTCGCTTAGATATCTTTACACTGCCAAGGTTTAATCATATCTCTTTAGCTTAGCAATCAACTTTTAATACAGATATTATATACTACGACACACACGCTATTAAAGCGGGTTCTTACTTAACAGTCCTCCCGTTTATAGATACAAAGGTTACAGGCGTGTAGACTATATAGTTTATCGCCATAAGTTGTAAACATGGTTTTAAAAATAATCCGCTTTCATTTAATTTATTCCTTAATATTTTGACCTTTGACATTTATACTTCAACCAGCATCATCAAAGAGTCGGCGGTTATGTGCAGCAAGTAAAATACACTCTATTGAATATTGAGTCAGGAAGGATCAATCACGTGTTAATCTGTAACGCTACGGATAAAATTAAAATCATGAATTGGAAAAGAAGTTTAACTGTCATTTTTAGATTTAATATCAACTTGCTTAGACGGAAAACAGAGTCACATACCTATTTGTGGAGAAGTTATACTATGGATTCAACGGCCAATAAAGAAGTGAACAGTAAGTTTCAATTCCATGTTTTACACATTTGAACATTCATGTACCGTACTTGTTCCAAAGGTTTTGGTATTACACAGGACTTAAGCACCTATTGCCGTCTTCAAGTAAGTATATCGAGACGCCAAATGAAAGAAAGTTTAATATACGAAATTAAAATGAAATTATTGTTTTTCACTGT
Source organism: Holothuria scabra (assembly GCA_037179385.1). Lineage (NCBI taxonomy): Eukaryota > Metazoa > Echinodermata > Holothuroidea > Aspidochirotida > Holothuriidae > Holothuria > Holothuria scabra. The sequence continues at coordinate 7,563,831 of CM074190.1, read as the reverse complement.
ATGCCTCATTCACACACAGAACATGACTATTGCCATTTTGCAGTCGATGTTTTACTCTCATCACTAAACGAAGATAATATTTGATTACAATTTTAATGGTTGTGCATTACACGAATTGTGAAATGCTGAATCATACAGAAAAGCCATGATCTATGGATGTGAGAAATCGGGACAGATGGGAAACATTTTGATTGGGGAAGTATCACCATCCGCCTACCACTATTTTTGGTCAAAGATGATGTGTTAGGAATAGGAGTCCCCTTCAATATTCATTTTAGGGGGAGGCTGTGGCAACATTTGATTTTTTGATATTAGAGTAAGAAAAACACCTTTTGATGACTCAAAAGGTTCTAGAAAACGTGATGTTCCTGTCGTGGAAGTTCATGCGCACACTTATCAGATTTCATGGTCCGAGATTAGGACGGTGGTAGACAGTCACACATGAATATTTCATTATTACATTATTTAGGAAGATCATTTTTTGTGCGGTCTTCCTTTGACTTAATTGGTATATATGAGGCATAGACCGAAATTTAATGAGGGAATATTGGTTTCTGGTACTCTGTTATTTTGGCAAAAGCAGTAGTTTGCGAACTGTGTATAACTGTTTGAAAATTGAAGTTTCCTAACTGCGTCGGTTATTTTTTAACTGCCAACAATCTAAGAATGAAAGTTCTTGAAACTTGGTCTACCTGTAACCTAACAATCTTCTTCAAGTAGTTTTAAAATCAAGTTAAGCCTGCCAGTTTCTCGCTGAAACAGAATTTCTTGCACTTTGGAGGTAACTGTCCTGCTAAGAGAGGAGTGGTGTGACAAGTATTAGTTTTGAAGGAGCCCCGACGACTTTGACTCTTACTTTGATTTCTTAAAGCTCCTCTTGTTGGCCGGGATTGTAGTATATATGCCTACGTTACCCCCGACTGTCGCAAGAGCCGACTAAGGGGTGAAACTTGAAACGGATATGACGCAAACTTTAACTTGAATCGTATTTGAAAGCGTATTTGAACGTTTTTATCTCCAATCCTCGACAACAATACATATAGGACAACCCCCGCTCCCCTATCAATGTTGAATTGTCAGGACGCCTTGGTGGGAGAGAGGGGGAATGGTGATCCTTTCATTGCTTGTTTCGCTTGCTTTGTCTTATCCTTTTTGTCGAGGATTGTAGCTGACAGTATAACACGTTTGTGTTACTCTTGTGTCGTTTAATCCCATTGTGATTAGCAAACTCAGGTAAGGGCTCAGCGGCCTTCATTGAGTGACATTAATGTCTGTAGCAAGAAAAGGAACTGAAGAATACCGGAGACAGATCAAATCTAAATTAAGGCAATTTTTGTCACTGCATCAATGATTATTTCTTACGCAATAGTCATAAGCAATGGAATAGGGATAGCACAGAATAACAATCCAGTGCTCCAAAAGTGATAAAGACAGTGTGCGCTGCTAAATAAACCACCGAGTTATAACACTGTTTGTATGTTTGCATGAAAGTGGCGCTCTTTCCCTTCCTCTATCTTGTATTATTTACTCTCGTTTAGTTAGATGAGATTTTGCTGGGCAGTTTCTAACCAGTTGGTTTGATTCGGGACGGTCACGGTCTTTTTCAGTTGCGGCTCTCTGTTTTTCCCTACTCCATTTTAAGTTAAGTGAGCACTAAGCACAGTGCCAACAGGTTCCATTTTTAAAGTCTTTGGTATGACTCGGCCAGGAGTGGAACTTAAGATTGGCTGCAAGTCGGAAGTCCCAATCACTTGACCAACTCTTGTCAAAACTGCTTCTATACCGCAACTAAATTCCAAGGACTGGAAAGAGAGAATAAAATACGCTCTGCTTTAAAAAAACAAGTGTTCAATGCCTTTCTGATAATTTTACTCTCAAATATGGACAATATTGTAGCAGTTTGCCAGCAGCTGGAGCATGGAGAATAAACCACTGTAGTTTATCTAAAACAGGCCCGTATCCGAAAGGTGGAGGAGAAACAACATTGGAAACAATAAAGACCCCTAAAAATACAACTCCGCTATTAAACTTTTATCCCACCCGGCTTTGAAGTACGAAACATTTTATCGGCGGAATGATTACATTCGTCATTTTCAGTTTCCCATTTTATTTAAACTTATTCCAATCTTAAAATGCAGAAAGGAAACTTTGAGCATGTGTAATATAAATGCTACCTTGAAGGAAGCAAAGGTCAGACCGTCTGTCAACACTTGATGAACCAATTATTTTCTTTGTATTTCAATTTGTTTCTTTGACACATTGAGTTTAATTGTGATATAAACCGGAATTACACTTTTAAATGCTCATTACTCTCATGTGTGGGGAAGAACACTGGTTGAAAACCCCTAAAGATAAAAAAGGGCCTACGAATATGCTTTATATGATTACATATTTGCTTCAAGAAGGGTTCATTGTCCTTCATCTTCTGCAATGGTGAGACTTGAAATACACATATTGTGTAAAATTTCACACTTGTTATTTTCCAGAGGTGCTCGTGACGGGGGCGTCTGGTTATATCGCCACAAGCATTGTGAACGAACTCCTGAAGAAAGGTTACTCGGTTCGAGGAACTGTGAGAAGTCTTAAGAATCCAGGCAAGGTGAATCCGTTGAGATCACTAGCCGACGGAAAGCCAGGCAAATTGGAGTTAGTCGAAGCAGATTTGCTTAAACCAGAAACATGGCCAAGGTAACCCGGATTTGTTTATCTCTCATCATGGGCGTCCGGAGAAATTTTTACAAGGAGGGGGGGGGCAAGGTCATTTATGGATGATTGAATTGTGTACACTATCTAAGCGGAGCGCCACCATAGGTTGGCGCGGAGCGTACAAGAAAATTTGGGGCCTTACAAACCCTCCAGATGGCCGGAAACGACACTTGGGGAGTGTTATAAGCTGCATGTTCCCAGCCCTGAAAAAGGAATTTCATGTCTGTAATTTTTAGAATTTTCAATGTAAAAAATTGTTGAAGGGAAATCTGCCTCTCGATCACGGCCTCGCACACCTATGCCCGATTAAACTTACTGCCAAACAGCCAATATAGGCCTATATCCGTTACCCAATTATAAATCATACCTCCCCCCCCCCCCCCCCCACATTCACCTTGTATATCCCAGTTACATCCGTGCGTCGCCACTTGAGATCAGCACGGGACCAAACCAAGACCAACGCATCCATCAATAGTCGGATGCCATATGCATACTACATACCTGACAACAAGTACAATTTTGGCAGGGTTTTTACAATTACAAATTTCCAATAGATATCAGGAATGATAGTCCCCAAATTACGATTTCACTGTTCAGCATACCATCTTCTCTTTTACAATTCCTTGTCAAATGTCCGCATATTTAACGAGTAGAACTGATGCTGTGAGTGAAGATATTTTGATGATTAATTTTTAATTTTTTTATTTCAATTTTCAATTAATTTTTTCACAAGTTTGATTTTCGGGGGGGGGGGGGGCAAGTGCCCCCCTTGCCCCCCTTCCGGACGCCCATGTCTCTCATTGCGTAATCTGCGACTTCATCATGTCTGACACGTCACTTTTTTATTATCGTTAATATTATGAACCTTGTATTGCTAGTTTAGAATGTGTGTTTAAGAATACCCAGTGCCGGGATCAAACAGAAAATATCCGAAATCGCCGTCGGCTTTAGATAGGTCTGATGATAGAGGATAAAAAGTCTATATAAGCCTAGAGGCCTAATTCTCTCACCTCAAACTACAAATTTTGTAATGGTCAACACAAATTCTCAATTCGCACAGCTCTTTGATTGACATCAAGTTCAAAAAAAGCAGATTACCGAAGGTCATATTACGCAACATGTATTGAACTGAGAGTGTTTTGATTACACATTGGGGTCCTGTATACTCACCTTGAAGCAATAAACTGAGATTGTGTATGGGTGAGGATGAATTTCAGACAGTTGTGGAAAGGGCTTTAGTGAGAAGGTTAGGAGGATTGGAACTGTTTGGGGTGAGAGGCTTAGACCTTTTAACATCCCCATTGTCACCGTCATGGTCATCGTCATCATCATCATTGTTATCACAGAGAAAATATAGACTTTAAATTTAGCTTGTTCAGAAACAAACACATCATTTGCAACAGAAAAAAGGCTTTTTAAAGTTTTAAATGAAAATAACATTATCATGGGAAAAAAATATGGAACAGGTGGGGCGTGCACGCGCGTTATCCTCTTTTCACAGTGGAATTTCGTTATACATCCTAAATTACATGTCAACGCACCGAAGAGAAAGCTGAACATGTCAAATTCACATTTCCGCCCCCGTACGGTATCTTACATTTGGAATCTAGGTTTAAAATATCTTTAATATTGATAGGACGCCATCTTTTGCATGCCTTGTTAGTTTTCATGCTTCAAATATCCCCTTTCAGTTCACAGTACATGCATTTTCTGCGGCCTCTCTACACTCTAAAATCAAAAGAGTGAACTTAGTCACTCTTTGATCGAGTGAAAAGCGTAAATTCACACCGTTAGAGTGATAATTCACTCCAAGAGGAGTGAAGTTCCCTCCAAAAAGAGTGAAATTCACAAGAGGAAGAGGGAAAATTCACTCTTCCACGAGTGCCTGCAATGATCGCTCTTTTTTTAAGACCGATCACTGTGGGCACTCCATCAAGAGTGAAACTTCGCTCGTTTCAAGGGAAGTTCACTCTTTTTGGAGTGAACTTCACTCTTTTTGGAGGGAACTTCGCTCATCTGGGAGTGAATTATCACTCTAATGGAGTGAATTTACACTTTTCACTCGATCAAAGAGTGACTTAGTTCACTCTTTTGATTTTAGAGTGTAAGAGAGCATTTTGGTTGGGCGGTGGGTCTGGAAAGAAACACAGAATTCTGATACAAGGTATATGTAACAGGGAGAGTCTATAAAATATTCTGTTTGCATTTTGATTATTTATAAACGAATCCGGTAAGTAGGTAATCTTGAGATTTGTCGGCCATTTGAGGGTTTCATCTCATTTCTGTCATATACCGTACCTGTACCATGAACAGTTTATTCAAATCCTGGACTTAATCTGCTCATTATGGGGTTTGGAATTGTTTGCGGCTATCTGTGGTGTTGTTAATGAAAATGATTACTAAAATTAAGGCGGATAAACCCCGACCATGACTTTACTAGACTGTCGGATTCTATATTGCATTGGATGAATGTGTAAAAAAATTAAAAGGTTTGACATGTACGCTTATAACTCACGGAATTGATCCAAGGCCGAGAGAAGAAATTGGAAAATATGAAGTTTCATCTTCTTGGTTAAACTTATAGTTTTAATTCTTACACAGAGCCATATCGGGATGTTCCCATGTACTTCATACAGCAAGTCCCTTTCCCTTTGAGCAACCTAAAGATGCCGAGTTGCTGGTTCGTCCTGCCGTAGACGGAACATTAAACGTACTGAGGGCTTGCAAAGAAGCTGGTTGCGTCAAAAGAGTTGTGATCACGAGCTCTATAGTATCTACAGGAAGTAAGATTTCTCTTTTCCAACGATTGAGAGAGTTTTATCTTTGAAGACAATTCTCACTCCGACTACAAATTTTGTAGAAGTCAACAGAAATTCTGTATTGGCACGGCTCTTTGATTGACAGCAAACTTAAAACAGTGCCGTGGTTAATTTTACGCAGCACGTGCGATAACTGAGAATGTTCTGATTACAAACTGAGCCTTGTATACTTTTTCTAAAGTCCTTCCCACCCTCTGACAAAGGGCCGTTCGGCGAAACCCAACTTTCACTGCTTCCCGAAGAAGCTATTACGTCCACTGAAGAACAATACGTAACCAACCTCACGGCCCTCAGACCATTTACATTATTGGTTTGTCATATATGGCTCCATTCTAGTCACCCTGAAGCAAAAACTGAGATTGTATCTGGATGAGAGATGACTTTAGACAGTTGTGGGAGGGTTTTAATTAGTAAGTAGGTTGAAGATATAGAAGTGTATGGGATAAGAAGAACTTTCCTAAAAACCAAAGAAAAAGACACTGAGGAGTGTATAGATGATTCCAACTCATTGTCAAGTCTGTGAGCATCGAGATATAGTCACAATTCCCGTGGAAGTAAATCTCAAAAACAACATCAATTAACAACTGTATGTCCTATTGTACGAATACGGTGATTTTACAATCACATTGAGTAAACATGAGCTACATTTGCAAATTTGTGAAGTGGAAGAGGTACCATTTGGATACCGGTGGTAGTGCAACGGTAGCATGCCCTGAGATATTTGTTTCACAACCTTATGTGACCTTGAAAATAGGCACAGAGAATCTAAATTAGTGCATGCAATCCCCGAAAAATATAACGTGCAAAAATAAGCATAACAAAACACGGTGACGTCACATGCATCATGTGAATCCCAATTCACCTATTCAATGTTGCCCCACTTCAACGTGTTTTAAGACTTCGCGGTGTTGATTGACACGGTATTGATACCATTCTAGGCAACCATCTGGTATAGGCACTCAGTATATAATTTATTTAAAAATTTCAAACAATGTGCAACACTTCGTATTCCAGAAATGGTCAAACTTTTTTACATTTTGCCAAAATTGTGAAAATATACAAATAGTTTTTACGGGTTTTTAAGGGATATTAATTTATCATTGATGCGTAAAACGGCAGATTGGATTACATATTCACAAACCTTTACGTGATATTTCTGTAAGTAATAACTCGCCGAGCTAAATAAGCCTTAAAGGTGAGATAACACCAAACCTGATATCTGTTGCTGTTTGCGGGTACGATGTAAAATCTATTATCCTAAGACAAAAAAGGGAAATTGTTCCACACTGTGGAATTCTAATGACCCTCTATTTTAAAGAATCATTCATGTTCACAACTAATGTTGTCACGGCTGCATTACAACAAAGGTGCGCTTACATTTTCGAGAAAAAGAAATAAAGATTCTAATTCGTCCACATTCTGTGAGCAAACGCAAGATCGCTACATGCGCAAATTACGCCTAACATGCACGCAGCAGCTTCTGCGCATGCTCTATGCGAACTGGCTGTGCCAACAAGTGACATTACCATGAATGTGTAAATTGTCATTAAAAGTTCCTCGACCCGTCCATTAAACGCAGCATTTTGGCTTTGGTGTGAAGTAACCCATGACCTCTTTTTTCAGAATTTAAGTTTTATAATGCTTTCGAAATAATGGGTTGTTCAAAAAGTTGTAGTTAAGAAATTTACGTAAATAGGAGGACCGTAACAATAGCAATCTGGTTGTAATCAAATGTATACCGTTGCGCTCACGTGGCAAAAGTGAGTTTACGTTTAAATTTAACAGAACCAAGAGAATTTGCAACACTGACGAAATTCATGAACTGATTCTCTGCTCGAGGTGAGTTGGGAAGGGGGTGATTCCTTCACGTATTAAGGACCTGTCACCTTATCTTTGTTTAGACCGATGTTTATATTTTCAAACTATTATGAGGCGGTGGGCCACGGTACAAACAGTTGTACATAGAACCTGCCTGATTGGTCAAAATATAAGCACGATTTACCCAACATGGGAGTTTGCTTAAATATTCTGAGCAATTTTTCAGTTTCGACAGTTTTTAGAGAGTTTGTATGGTAGGCTCTTAATGACTCAACGAGCAAGTCATAGTACAGTAGACGACAAAATTCTCCAAATGTTTACTATTTTTTCTTATGTGATTCTATTAGTCTACAGGCTTTTTAAATTTCTCTACCAGTCTATATAGCTCTTCTCGAAAGGTATTATTTTCTTGAGGGGGGAGGGGTTGGATATTCAGTCATTACAAAAAGCAGTGTGTAAATCTTAACGAATTTCTAGAAGTTTTCTAGAATTTTATTTTCCTATAAAAGATAAACAAGATATATCCATGATACAGTCGAGTTATTTCACAACTTTTCACACATGAAATGTGTTAATAGGCCACAACGTTCCTTTAAAGTTTATAGCAAATTTTGGTTACACTTGTGAATAATTCCAGCTAATCTGTTAATACTTCAATGAAAACAGTCTGTTGAAATATTCATAAAAACTCCGAAAAAGGTTTTAGCGATTTCTGTATACTCAAGTATTTTATGACAATGGAAAAATGCAACAATGTATAAAAATTTTACCGATATTCCTTATTTCTTTTTTCATTAAATATAATGTAAGAGACATAGAAATTAATTCAAGTGTTTTGAAAAATTCACTTACAATTATTGTCATTTCAGTAAAACACACTGGCGATACACCGTTGACCGAAAAAGACTGGACTAATCCAGAGAAAGGTGGCTTAGAGGCAGAACCTTACGTACAGAGCAAGGTTAAGGCAGAAAAGGCAGCGTTCGATTACGTGGCAAGTTTACCAGGTAACTCAACAAAGAAAAATTGATCCCACTCAGCACTAGTCGTAATGTACGTTTTAATTTTAAGACTCATTCTGGCAGTCAGGCAGTAGGCCAAATGAGTCAAATATGCATCATGTTCGTCAGAATTGTGACACAGGGTGCCTCAAAGTTCTTCAATTATAGCATCAAAAACTAATAGATGTGAATATAGGTGAGTCATTTTTTATAAGAAAGATACTTCAAACTTTATAAAATAGTGGGTCAGTTGTATGATGGAAGGTTGTGCCAATGCACAAAAAAGGTTTGAAGCGGTCAAGGAACATTGACTAACGTTATCCGGCCAGAATGTCGTCTTACAATTGATAAGTACAAAAGTTTTTCACTATTTGAACATTTTTTTTTTGAAGACTGTACTATCTGGTTTTAAACAAATTGCAAAACTGCAAAAAAAGCATTGCTTGTTTTCAGACAAAATATATCCGTCAGGATCATTAAAACGTCCCAGCGGAGGGTCCGAAAGGGGATTACACTACTCTCATTGAATATTTCTTATTCTTAAATAACCTTTTTCAATGTTTCGCATTTCTAATATTTCCTCACATTTTCGCCCGCACCGCTTGTAAGGTAATTCGTAGGTTACTGCAATAAGCAATAGGACTACAGGTGGAACCATCAGTTTCAATCTACACTGAGGGTACTGATGAAGCTGATGACGTAACCTGTCAGGACAAATTTCCTCTTTTTGATAAGAATTCTGTTAAGCTCAATGAAACAGAATGTACCGAAATAGAGATGAAATAGGAGACGCAAGGGTTGTGTTGCAAATATGGAAGTCTATTGGAAGGGCTGGAAAACACCGGCCATTATTTATCAAACAAAGTCATACTTCTGCTTGCATATCTATTTGCCAAAATCTGGTCAACAACTGTGTATAAATGAAGGCCAATTACGGGGAAAAAATTTGCGTTTTTTTTTTGAAACGGAACAAAATTTTAACACCAAATAGTTAAAGGCAATCTACACTCACTCAAACTACAACTTTTGTAGAAGTCCACAGAAATTATCGACTGGCACAGTTCTTTGATTGACAGCAATTTCAAAAAAAAAATCAGAATAGTTTAGCTTGTATTTCACAGCATGTACTAGGCTGAGGTCGTGTCTAGATGAGGAAGAGTTTTAGACAGTTGTAGGAGGGGCTTAAGCAAGTAAGGTAGGTTAGGAGAATTGGAACTGTGTGGGGTGATATGGTTATGAATTTCAATACGGACACAGAATGACCGATTATTCAAAATAAGTCATTATGACAGGTTTTTTGGATAGAATCTCAATTATTTTTTGCTCAAAAACAATTTAGTCTCTGGAAGTTTTATTCCAAAAAAAAAATCAAATAATGCAACTTCTGTAGCTCTACCTATGCAGTCATAATGTAAGGAGATGAGACACGTGACTTATTGGATGGCTTAGAATGATAAATACCTTTTTGTCTTCCATATTGGTGCATTTAAGAAGTAATATTTTCTACTATTTTCATACTGCTACTCATTTAAATTGGTGTAAGAATTAGTCCTTGTATTGTTAAAATGAATAACAAACCTGTAGAGTGTTTAGGGCTTCCCCCTGATGCTTACAAGATCTCCGGAGATACGCAAACCGCAGCTACCGAAGAAACCTAAATTACAAAAACGTTTTGTTTATATTTGTTTCACAGAAAAGGAACGATTTGAATTGTGCACGGTTTTGCCAGGTTACGTGGTAGGTCCAACACTGACAGACCAGCCTGCAACAAGTATGGACCTGGTAAAGCGCATGCTTGTAGGAGGGGATCTACTTGTCCCAGATGTGTACTTTTCATACGTTGATATCTGTGACGTAGTTGATGCCCATTTGGCATGTATGACGTCACCCAAAGCAGCAGGTACAAACATATAAATGTATGTTAGTAAAACTGTATACTATTGTAAATGGGAGGAGTCATATTTTCTTTCATGCATGGTTGCTTATATATCCTAATGTTGCATTGATGTAGCTTCAAAACTTGTTTCTCCACACTATTCTATTATCTAAGAGGGTTACGCTGTGTGCATCCCCTCCATGAGACAATCGATAGAGTATAGCAAATTATGATTACCCTAGGACAGACCCGAATGCCATAATTATATCAATAATTTATACCAACCATTGAGCAGACTTCTTGCCGACGTAGAGTCTTGGCCAAGATATTATTAAACTTTTCCCGTTAGAAAGCAAAATCACAGACGTTCCTTCATCTTGGCATCTACAGAGCTAGTGGGCAATTTTCTGAAATCCTGTACATTGCAGAGCTCAATTTGTTTAGCTATGTTCAAATAGAAAATCATAGTAAGGTTAAATCGTTTGTATGATTTGTAATTTGAGGTAGCATATTTTAATATCTTTAATCTTGAATATTCAATCAGGTCATTTTCCACGAAGGACCACAAGCATCTCTTTTGGTAATATATATGTGATTACCAGTTGAAAAGTAATTTTATTTTCTTTCAATACAGGACAAAGATATCTCGTTGTTGACAAAACACACGCTTATGCAGACATATGTAAGGCCCTCAATGATGAGTTTAGCTCTCAAGGTAAGACGAACCACCCTTGTTAAATTGGACTAGTAGTTGGACGCAATGTTCCATCTCATTTTTGAAAAATTCCCATTAATTTAGTTCTACCCTCCATAGAAGGCAACAGCGAATACGATTACGAACATAGTCCGCCACATGTGGAGGAAAGTCAACCACGTGATGTATCACACTTAACTGTCTGTGTATGATGTCAATGTCTAAGCTCTATTGAGGTATAGACTGCTCGTGATCATTTGTTTAGAATATCTCACATGGAATTTAGGAAAAACAGTCACAGACTAAATCGTTAATACATGCATAAGAGTCAGGGGTGGCGCGAGCGGGGGGCCATCCCCCCCCCCTTCGGGGAAGGTCGCCGTTTTCAGGTTTTCGTCGGGGCGACCTCAAAAGTAAAAAAAATAATAATAAAACCCCTTTAAGGACCGAAGTTACTGGATGGGCGATCTTGAACATGTATTTTGTTTTGAAATGCTATATCAATACATATCGGAATCGATTCTCAATCACTTCTTTGTAGCTCTGTTGTACCTTATTCCATGTACCTTGTCATATCTCCTCCCGTCGGGGAAGGACTGATTTTTTTTCGGGGCGGTCTTAGAAAAGAAAAACTAAGTTACTGAATGGATGATTATGAACTGTTTTTTTCTTCTTCTTTATGATTTTTTTTCTTTTATAACGCTATATTTTAATACGTAGCTGAATCGGTTTTAATCACTTCTTACTAGCTCTGTTATGAAAAGGTGATAAATACCGCCTCATCCCATCTTCAATCCGTGCGCGCAATGTCATGCCTCCTCGGCGAAGGCTGCCCTACCATGTTGATGAGAAAATCCAGTTTCGTCGGGGAGCCTTCATCTACCGACCCACGATAAAAGGTGCGGGCCTGATAAACTTAGTCACCGGGACGATCTTTTCTGTTTTTCTCACTAAAAGACCAGATTCTTCAGGGAAACTCAAAATTCCAAATTTTCCCTACAAAATCGGACGATAGGTTGTTCATGTGCATGTAGTGCCAAATGGCCTGCCATCTAGCCTTCCTTGACAGTCGAATTCTAGCAACGGCAATGAAAATCAGCCGTATTTTCAGCTACACATAATGATGAACAGTTAGTTTGAGAATGTCTCTGCACAAGTCTGACTGAAAATTCATTTAAAGCCACCTTGTAACGTGACATATTTTCAATACGTTCGAAGTAAAATCATTTTCTGTAGTTCAGACAGACACGTAGAAAATTTCACCTTCTTCAGTGGACCTTGCAATTGAATACAACGAATTAGATTCTTAACAGAGTCAAAAACAGTACGTTTTCAATTCAGTTGCATAGTTCATCCGAAAAGAGGCAAGACCATTACATCTAATTGTAGCAGTACCTTTTATCTGGTAATTTTCTGATCACTTAGCAAGTTGGGTTTTTTCTATTGAAGCGAAAATTTCATTTCAAAGGAAAGTTCAAAATAGAAACTGCTTCATTTCTAGTTATAAGTCTGGGAAATGCCATTTTCGGCTGTCTGAGGGCTCAGATTTTTTTTAACAATTTTCTGTACGCTCCGCGCCAACTGGTGGTGGCGCCCCCCTTGGAAAGTGTTTTGGTTGAACAGGTTGCTGAACGGAAAAATGCATGCTTCCAAATTATTCTTCGTTTTGGGGCAGTATTATGAAGTGAAAATCTTATTGTGAAAAAAAACCCAAATAATGACTGCTTTGCTTTTAGTTACGAGCCCGGAAATGTCATTTCCTGCTGTCTCGGGGTTTTCAATTTTCAAAATTTTCTGTGCGCTCCACTTAGATAGACTTTCGGGCAGGATTACATTTTTCGGACAAAACAGACAATTCTGCCCCTCGCACGTTCCCGTACGCCCATGCCAATACATAAAATATAAAATCGTAAACATATGGGAAGCCAAACTTTTTCCGCGGCAAATTTTCCAATATGGTCCGAGGGCCTTAATCTACATGATGATATTCGGTAAACCCCAACAAACTACAGATCACCCCTACTTAATTTTTCTATAAGAAGGAAAAATTCCTCCATAAAACTCTGAAATTTGTCATAAAATTACAATTTTCTCCAGTATAAGCTTCAGTTTGTTAAAAGTGGCAAAGTTTTCCAATTTCGATGGATAGTCCATAATCAAAGCCAATTTTGTTAATAACCCCAACATTCTACATAATTTTGCTCTTGAAAGGCATATCATTTAATAAAAGACCCAATTTTTCATTATAATCTTACCGATAAAACAAATTTTCTTTCATTAAATTCCAAAATTTCTCCAATAAAAAAGCTCTTAATTTTAAACCTACGTTCAAAAAAAGGAATAACTAATAGTCTCGTCTTGAAGCCTTAGTACGTAGGCCTAGTACGATCAAATATGTAACCCCAAAAGAATTTCAGCTGTCGCCTATATATAAAAGTTTTTGATTTTGCCCATATGAACTTGCACAAATTCTTCAATAAGCACCACAACTTTTTAATGATCTTCACAAAAGCCAAATATCTTTCAAAAATGTTAAACTTTTTCTTCAAAATAAACTCATTAAACAAAATTTTATGTATTTCTTAAAAACAAAGCCAAAAATTTCGACGCCCTACGCGCGCCTCAAATTCGGCAAAGTTACGTCTCACCGGGACTAACTCATCTCTTTGTCGGGGCTTTGAAAAGCTGGCCCCCTGTCGGGGAGCTTAGCCCCCTTGTCGGGCAAATCCTGACGCCACCCCTGATAAGAGCCAGCTGTTTAAGACTTAATTTGTTGATATTGCTCTTTGACTGCGTACACAAATATCTAAAATTACAGTGACAAAGCTGAATACGTGATAAAATGCTTTGAAAGGGTGCACAGTCATATCAAGTTTTTAAATGTTAGAGGACTACTTATTCTAAGGACTTTGGTAAAATTTGCAGTGAAATCCGATTTGTGGTTCTCAAGCAAAGCAAATTTGTCACATTTTTATCAAAAAGTGAACTTGAGGCAAACACATGTGACATCCTATACTTACATTAATGAACAGTCTTTTGTTTTGTTTTTGGTTTTGTTAAAATTTACAGCCTATTTTCTCTTCAACAATCACGTATTATCAGAATGTGATTGCATAAGTGGCAAAAAAATAACAAATTTTGCATTCCTTGCATGAAGGTCCCTTTCCTATGAACTTCATCACAACAATCTGAAAAACAAAGGGAAACAAAGCATTCCTTGCGAATGAGAGGAAGTGATATTACCTCTACTGCCCTTAAGAAGATAACTTCATTTAGTAATATCTCGAGAAATACATGTCCGATTTGAATGGAAATTTCACCACACTGTGAAGACTTGATTCCACTTTCCACAATAAAATTAATTTTTTGCTTTAACTTTTCCTTTCATATTCTGTCTCTGTATAGGTTACTCACCATCTTCACGACTGGCGCCGCGTTTTATAATTCGTCTGATGTCCTACTTTGATAATACAGCGAAAACAATGAATATTCTTTGGGGCCAAATTTGCGACTACGACAATACCAAAGTAAGTATTTTTACCTATTTAGCGATCGATAAAAAGAATGAGGCGATTAAGCGCACCGGTAGCACAAAGATAAGTCAAAAGTTGTAACACGCTGGTGAGAAAAGATAATTCGGCATCCAATTCTAAAATTAATAAAGAGACTTTTATAAACTTAAGAATTTTAATATTTGGTCGTAACCCCACCTAGGTTGTTCATTGGATAAAATATAAAAGTTTGCATTTCATTTGCCTCTTTTGAAGTAATTCATTGTACGCTAAATTATTTATTATACATTAAGCTTCTTCCTGAAAAAAAAAACCAATTGATTTGATTAAATATTCACAAATCCGGAGTCGTAGCCTGCTGGGACGGAGGGGCAACTGTCCCTGAGATTTTCAAATTGTAAATACACGACGTGACGTGATGTAATGGAGGCGCTCCACTTGAGCTGTTTTTGAACTGTCCCTTGGAATTTTGTCCGGGGTACGGCACTGAAACCTCAAAATGTTCACTTACAACAAAGCCCCCAATTGAATTTTCGCGTTTGGTCTTTGTCTAAAACTAATCAAAGTTATCACATCCTCATGTTCGTTTGAAATCACAGACATCGTTACAGACTAACCTATGACTTTCGTTTTCATCGGTCTCGAACTGGTTCTGACAAAAGGTGATCTACGATAGTAATTCCTTTATTAAAAAAAACCACTTCTCTTCTTTTGTTTTCAGCTAAAGGAAGAACTTGGCATTCAACCACGTGACTCACGAAAAGCCGTCATTGATATGGCGTACTCGCTCATAGACAATGGATATATCGAGAAAAGAGACAAGTACAAAGGAAGGACATCTTCGTAATATGACGTCATTATCGTCACGATGGATTAAACTAAGACATCGCCTACACGACTTAGGCTGTGACGTTGCGAAACAATCAAATTTGCAACCCACCAAAACAAATTTTGTACGCTCTGAAAGATTTAAACTGAGTTAGTTAGATGGAGTTTTATAGCCCAGTTTCTAAAACCAATTGGTCCAAGTCGAGCCGGCCACGACCTTTTTCTAGTTGTGGCTCACTGGCTTGTTTACCCTACTCCGTTGCTTATGCTGAGCACCAAGCACAATGGTAGTTCGGAAGATTTAAACTGAAAATACACCATCATATTTAATTTCGACATTGAAGGTGATATGTTTATACTAAAAATTCTTATATGTTTGATGTCTAGCAAATACAACTAAGTCATTGTGTGTACGTTTTTATTACTTAAAAATTGTCTAAATGTGTGTGCATTTCAGCATTTAGGCTAAGGAGCTGGATTTATGGAAGAAAACAAATATTCCAAACCATGTCCCCCAAACCCCCTTAGCAATATCTTCTACCTTACTCAATACATTCTATTTTAAAGATTGCTTATCTTTTATAAAAATGCCTTCACTTCTCAACTAGGTAACAGGATGTTAGGTAAAGAGGGCACATTGTGTCAGATTCCCTTTGTGTTTCTGTTTAATTGAATTTGTTTGTTTGTCCTTTATATTTGATACTGTTGGAATGTCGGGCTGTCGTTTCCTGTAGATTCAGCATAACCCTACAACATATGTCTGTATGTAGGGTTAGCAAACGCTTGTTGCTAAACATTCTTAGCGGCATCAATATCATAAAGAAATTGAAGGCATTGTCAAATTAATGTGCCAAAATAGCATCACAGATTTCCCACAAAGGACTTAATCTAAAGAAAAAAATGCAGTATCTTCTGAACGCTACATGCTATTGAGATACAGTTTTCACCTCCTGAATAAGAATTTTTCCACATTTTTAAGCCAGTGAATTTTGTCTCCGGAATATGTCTTGGAGACGAATGGAGGGACAATGAGTATGTGATTTAAAGCCACTTTATTATCACCATCATATGAATTTTAGTGCTAGGGGTATGCAAATTCTCAGTTGGGTAAACCTCTTTGGTTGATATTAAACTGTTAAAATCTGAAAATTCAAGAAAAGGTTTATAGACGAATCCGGATAGCAAGTGATGGTCTGATTTAAGTCGGCCATGACTGGGGTCTATCACCTGAAGAAGGTGCCAGGCGAAAAAAATACTAGCGAATAATAAAAGCTTGGCAGGTCAGGAGAATGGGGACAAAATTTTGAGTCGAAATGATTTGGAATCGTAGGGCAGGTGGGTGTGGCCTCTTTACACCAAATAATGATTTTTCACTTTTCTGCATGCGCTTTATATTGTTTATGTGACTGAAATTACTTTCCGCCTTAAATAATTTCCACCTGTAAATATTTTGTTATTGTGTTTTCCTTCAGTGCTATAAAAGTCTTTCCCCAGAGCAGCAAAGAGTTTTTGAAATGTTGTTGATCAATGATGATACTGAACAATAAGGTTACACTGAAATTTTAGATGGTTAAAGTTCTTCGTAAGTTTTGTAAATAATAAAAGGTTATTTGACTATTTTACAAGTTGTTACGTTCTATTCTGTGAATTTTCTCCTTAAAATATAATAAAAGGAGAGTCCTCGAAAATAAGACTTTGAAAGTTATTTTTCAGCCAGATGTAAAATGGCAGTGACATACTTCAGCCAAGGTATTAGATTCTAATAAATAAAAAGAGTAAAATTCACGGCGGCGGGACCCACTCTTAAAAAGGGTAAACCTGCAGGCCCTCGTTAGGCTCCGGCGTTATAAAGAGTGAATTTTCACCATCCTTGGAGTGAATTAACACTCCAATGGAGTGAATTCACGGTTTTCACTCTATAACAGTGATTTAGTTCAATCTCCTATTTTTAGAGCGTAACTATAAACTGAAATGTGACAAAACGGATGGATTTCTAGATTACTTGACAAAATATTTTGGACCTGTTTCGTAATTACAGAAACCATGGTGAGGGGCGCACCCGGCACCACCCTAAAATTTCCTAAGGCTTAGTTTTTACCTAGATTGGTCATTTTACTTTCTCATTTACATTATATTGTATTCTCTTAAAATAATTACAAATTATAGCCATTTCAAGGGTAATCTGTGACGTCATCCAAAAGCCGGCTTAGGCCTGGATTTTATTGAATTTATAAGAGACGACAGGTCATCTTTAAGATTAGAGAACAGGCTTAACGAACAAAAAAATAAAAAAAATAAATAAATAAATAAAAAATGAATCGGGTCGTCAAAAGGGTATAGCTAGTATTTATTGGTAACGACAGATAACTAAAAGATGCGTTTAATGTCATGTCAAGTTTTGATGTGTTAGAGGGGTACTTCAAATCCGATGTGTGGTTCTCAAGCTATGAGCAAGTAAAATCGTTACATTTTCAGCATACAGTAAACTTGAAGCAAGCACATATAACATAACATAACAAAACATAACATAACATAACAGATTAAAGGGGTTCAAGGGCAAAGGATAATCGGGGCCCATAACATGGCACTGTAATCCAACCAGCCCTACCCCCACCCCCCAAAAAATAGTGGGTCATGGAAAAGCCTTTCAATGTTTACCTTAAAGCAGTGCACTGATGGGGAGTTAACAACCCACTCAGGCAGGCTATTTCACTCAGATTAACAACCTTATGAGAGAAACTGAACTTCCTAATGTCAAGTCTAGCAAAAGATTTTTTTAAGCTTTTAGTTTTCAATGGCCTCTAACCCGAGGATTACTTTGGACCTTTAAATAACTACAAGCTAACAAAGGATTCCCTTCAGAAAGAAATCTGTAAACCTGGAGAGGATGTCTCCCCTAATCATTCTCAACTCCAAAGTGGTTAGCCCAAGCAGCTTAAGTCTCTGGGGATAAGACTGAGATTTCTAACCTCAGGTATGAGTCGAGTAGCTGTACCTCTCTTCTGAACTTGCTCTAAGAGCAATTTGCCCTTTTCAAAGAAGGGACTCTAGGCCTGTGCAGCGCGTAGTATACAGATGGGGTCTAACCAACTGCTTATACAAATTTAGAACAATTTCTTTACTAAAACTCTTAAAATTCCCCCTGATCAACCCAAGCACCCTATTTGCCCTTGTAGCAGTGGCTGCACACTGTCTAGATGACTTTAAATCTTAAAATAACTACACCTAGGTCTTTCTCAGATGTCACTTTGTTCAAATTTGTACCATTCATAGTTTAACCATTGCAGGGATTCTTTGAACAAAGTGGGGGACTTTGCCTTTTCAGCATTAAAAGACATTTGCCAAGTCTGAGACCATGAAAGTAATCTATCCAGATAATTCTGAAGCAATAAGGAATCATCCCTATCCCCAACCTTCCTATAGAGCTAAGTATCATTAGTATCAAAGTTACTTATACTGGAAGTGATAGACGAATCCGGACAGCAAGTGATGGTCTGATTTTAGTCGGCCATAACCTAGAGCTACCAATATCATTTATGAAGAAAAGAAGTGGGGCAAGAATAGAACCTTGCGGTACACCACTTCAGACTTCTCTCCAAGAAGAAAAATTGCCATTGACAACAACTCTCTGGGACCTACAATTGAGCCAGGAATTGATCCAAGGAGCGCTCTTGCCTTTGATGCCTAACCTATCCATTTTACCATGAGCTACCTAGAGGTACTTTGTCAAAGGCTTTTTGGAAGTCTGGAACCTGAATCGAGAGACAAAGAAATATCCTTAAGAAAGCTAAGCAAATTTGTAACACAAGACCTACTGGGTAGGAAACCATGCTGAGTCTATCTAAAAGATGCTTGAGCAAACAGTCCTGGATTCCATAATTTTGCACACAACACTAGTTAAACTGACTGTCGTGGTCTGTAATTACACGGTGAACTCGGATCCCCCTTTTTAATTGGATTGACAGCAACCCGCCAGTTAGAAGCAACAAAATTCGAGTCAAGACATGTCTGGAAAATAATTGAAAGCGGAACGGATAAAACCTCGGAGCATTCAAGAAGGATGACGGGATGGATCCCATCTTGTCCAAGAGCCTTACTTGTCTTTAAACTCTTTATTTTTTCAGAACCAATTCCTCAGAGAGAACAATGTCACTCATGAAGTGGCCCAATTCCCCCCCGACTCCTTAACATGCTGCTTAGATCTGACATAGAGGCATGGAGGGATTTGGGGTTAATCTTTAACTCACTGGCCAACTTTTTATTCAAACCTAGCTTTAGTGTCCTTAACCAAATTTTAAGACTAAGACCTCTTGACTCTTGTAGGAAGTTAAGTCATCAGACTCCTTGCTGACCTTATAACGTTGCCAACACTTACGTTTCTTCCTTGTTGCCCTGGGTACCTCCCTAGAAATCCAAAAAGGCCTACTTTTCACCAGTGCCTTCTTGAGTGGTATACATAACTTAGTAACGTAGGATACAATACTGCTGAAAAATTTTCAAGCTTTGGCAGGACCTAAGTGAGACAAATGTGCAACCCAGTCTCAGCTAAGCTCCTCTTTCGCACGACTAAAGTTAGCTTGACTGAAGTCAAGAACAGTTTTGTCACTACTTGGAAGTGATGAACAACTATATATGTCAAAACTAATAAGATAATGGTCATTACATCCAAACTTATCACCACTGTTCACATTTCTGACCATATTTTCATCAGTACTTAACACCAAATCTAAACAGTTTTCCTCACGAGTGGGAAACAGAACATGCTGAGTGAGGAAACAATCAGACACCACCACAAGAAACTCAGTCCTCTATGTGGCACGCTAGTGCATATAAATGCCAATCAATATCAGGAAAGTTGAAAAACAACCGGCGCCCTCTTAGAAGATAGTTTCTTCAAACTTTGAAGCAAATTCTGATTATAATCAGCACCAGAGTTAGCTGGTGAGCGATAAATAATGATGCCAACAACCAAAGGAGTGTCCCCATTGATTAGACTGAGTTCTTAAAACAAGCAGTTAACAAAATCAGCAGAAAACTTGTCAGTTACTTCAACACAATTCATACCGTAATATAAAGCAAGACCCCTCCACCTCTATCACCAACAGTATCAACCCTATCCTGCCTATAAGGTTTATACCCTGGAACCTGAATTTCAGAATTATCAATATGAAGCCAACTTTCACTTACCCCAATTACAGTAAGTCAGAATTGTCTATGGAAACTTGTGCAAGAAACTCATTAAATTTATTGGAAAGGCTTCGAACATTGGCAAACATATGACATATGACAGTTCCACTATCAATTATTTTTCAGAAATGTCTTGACTCAAATTTTGTTCCTACTGACTGGCGGGTTGCTAATGTCACTCCAATTTTTAAAAAGGGGGATCGGAGTTCACCTTGTAATTACAGGCCAGTCAGTTTAACTAGTGTTGTGTGCAAAATTATGGAATCCTTAATCAAGGACTGTTTGCTAAAGCATCTCTTAGATAATGGGTTACTCAATCTAACTCAGCATGGTTTCCTACCCAGTAGATCTTGTGTTACAAATTTGCTAAGCTTTCTTGAGGATGTTTCTTTGTCTCTCGATTCAGGTTCCAGTGTGGACGTCATTTACCTTGACTTCCAAAAAGCTTTTGACAAAGTACCTCTAGGTAGACTCATGGTAAAATTGCATAGGTTAGGCATCATGGGCAAGTGCGCTCAGTGGATCAATTCGTGGCTCAATGGTAGGTCTCAGAGAGTTGTTGTCAATGGAAATTTTTCTTCCTGGAAAGAAGTCTCAAGTGGTGTACCACAAGGTTCTGTTCTTGGCCCACTTCTTTTCTTAATTTTCATAAATGATATTGATAGCTCTATCACTTCCAGTATAAGTAAGTTTGCTGATGATACAAAGCTCTATAGGAAGGTTGGAGGAAAGGATGATTCTTTATTGCGTCAGAAAGATCTGGATAGGTTATTTTCATGGTCTCAGACTTGGCAAATGTCTTTTAATGCTGATAAGTGCAAAGTCCTCCACTTTGGTTCTAAGAATCCCCACCATGATTATACTATGAATGGTACTAATTTGAACAAAGTGTCTTCTGAGAAAGACCTTGGTGTAGTTATTACAAGAGATTTGAAGTCATCTAGGCAATGTGCAGCTACTGCTGCAAGGGCAAATAGGGTGCTTGGGTTGATCAGGAGGAATTTTAAGAGTTTTAGTAAAGAAATTGTGCTAAATTTGTATAAGCAGCTGGTTCGACCCCATCTCGACTATGCTGCACAGGCCTGGAGTCCCTTCTTTGAAAAGGACAAATTGCTTTTAGAGCAAGTTCAGAAGAGAGCTACCCGACTCATACCTGAGGTTAAAAATCTACCTTATTCCCA
Organism: Holothuria scabra; assembly: GCA_037179385.1. NCBI lineage: Eukaryota > Metazoa > Echinodermata > Holothuroidea > Aspidochirotida > Holothuriidae > Holothuria > Holothuria scabra. The sequence goes on along the minus strand of CM074190.1, from coordinate 7,542,209 downwards.
AAGGCTTAAGCTGCTTGGGCTTACCACTTTGGAGCTGAGAAGGATTAGGGGGGACATGCTCCAGGTATACAAATTTCTATCTGAAGGGAATCCTTTGTTAGCTTGCAGTTATTTAAAGGTCCAGAGTAATCCTCGGGTTAGAGGCCATTGCAAAAAGCTTGAAAAGTCTTTTGCTAGACTTGACATTAGGAAGTTCAGTTTCTCTCATAGGGTTGTTAGTGAGTGGAATAGCCTGCCTGAGTGGGTTGTTAACTCCACATCAGTGCACCGTTTTAAGGTTAATATTGACAAGTTTTTCCATGACTGTGGTAGAATCTAATCTTTCTGGGCTCTTTAGGTGTTGGTGGTTTGCTTTGTTTTGGGGGGTTTTTGGATTACAGGGCATCTTATGGGGCCTTTACAGCCCTCCTTTGCCCTTGAACCTGTTATGTTATGTTATGTTATGTTATATGACTCTTAAACCGCCAACTTCGGTATAGATAAATACTCCCACTAATTTCAGGATCACTCTGGGCTAAATTTAAATCAGATACCTGCCTTGTATTAATTGAATGACCTCGCCCCTGCACCTTCAGACCTAGTTTGACATTCGGAGAGTCAACAGCCTGAGAAACCAGTCACATGACATCATATCCCACGTTAATGGATAGTCTTTTGTTTTTCTTTAAACTTCGCAGCTTATTTTCTCTTCAACGGTCCCTTATTACCAAAATGTGATTGAAAATATTTGGCATGAGAACTTTTCAGACTTTGCAATCTCTATGGGGTCCATGCATGGAGAGAACTTGTAACTCTTATTTACGTCAAGGTGAAGGTGAACACAAAAGTCTGAAAAAAAAAAGACTTTGGTTTTTATGATTAAAAATGCAAAACTTAGGAAATTTTAGGTCAACTGTTTCAGGCGCAGTTACATACGCTCCGACCATGTAAACCGCAAGAATTCACCAAGGCTTTCATGACAGTCTCTGAACAAAAGAGTTTGTCCAAATTTCATGCCAGCGATATTTCTACTGAAACTAATTGCACAAACCAAAATGAACTTAGGCAACTGATTTAAGTGAACCAAGGCAACTGATTTAAGTGAACCAATGGGAATGAATAAAATATAAAATTAGAAGTACATATATCCCATAAGCTGCATTATATATGACATAAAATTCTAAAAAAATGCTTTCGTGTCCCGGTTTACACGTCCCAAACCAGGAATTAGTGCTATAGTAATGCAATGCCAATTAGGCTTCAGTATAATTACTAGAGAGTGATACTGTCTTTAACTTAAGTTGGTCTAAAATTCCTTTTGCCCATTCCTTTCTAGTACAATTTCCAGTTTTCAACCAAAATGTCATAAATCGGGCCGCATATTTTTGGAAGTACATCATGATATGAATCACATTGATTCACAGTGGCTTGATAGTTTCTTTAGGGTTGGAAGCAAGCCAGCATATGCGCATGTCCTGTAGATTGCCTGGGAAAGTTTGTTTACGTTTTGCATGCTGCTCTTGCATGTCAGGTGCTCACGATCACCGTGCCGGGTGCTAAGCTGGGGTTAGCTGGCGTAGCCTACTGTAACTTCAAAAATTACTCCCGAAGAAGAATAGAGTGATTTTTTCGGTCTCACCTTACTATAACCAGTAATTAAACTTCAGTAGCAGGTTGAAGTTATACTTCAAACTTGTTAACAGCGAACAACACGTTGAATTGCCCACCATCAGACTCGGTCTAAGAGTAAAACTAAGCTTAATGTTAGCCCTAGCCTAGGCTGGGCATAGGTCCCCTATAGCCTAATGTTAGCCTAGGTTTAAACTATAGTGATACTGATAGCAGGATAATAGGAACTATCCTGCTCTAGGGCCTATGGCTATAGCCTAAGCCTGGCGAGAAACGTTCCACACATTACACTCTTAATTATAAACGTTAAGTCATGGCCGTGGTTAAGCCTAACGTTACACTCAATTACACGAAGTGACTGGCAAAATGCAATGAAAATGTAACTGTAACATTAGGTGTGGGGCTTCATGTCGGAAAAAATACCCTTGGAACAATCTCGTCAGGAACTGTTCTCAGTACTAATTATATGCCCATTTAAGCATTTGAAAATGACCATGCAGGTTGACATTTGGTGGCACTTTTTCTCAGAATAAGCTGAAAGGGGATGTAGCCCTTCAGTGCACTTTAAGTAATTTGACTCCATTTTTGCCAGCACTTCAAGTCATTTCAGGATTTGTAGTAAGTTGTTAAGTTTGAACCCCAAAGTTGTTGGGCTTCAATTGTAACCAGAATGGTAATCAAAGCTGCTGCTCATTGAAGCAGCTAAGAGGAGTAATGAACCAGTGGTCAGGTACTATAAGGGAACCGCAGTTTTTCCCTAAAAACTACTGTAACCATGACGGATCTCCATAAAGGCTAATATCCCGTAGTACGGTAAAGAGCGGTCTCCCCAAACGTCTGGTTCTGATTCTGGTGAAATACTGCATAAACTCCGTGAGACGGGATGTAACATGCAGGCACAGAAGTCTGAGCGGCGAACTAACTACTAAAATGGGCTCTACTAATACAGTAATTTCTTCAAGACTCACAGAATTTAACCCCGACTTAAAAGCACTCACAGTGGGGGCATCCCTAATACTGGGTGGGAGGCAGTTCCATTCAGCAAAAGTCCTAGGGAACAGTGAATATTTATAACAATCTTTGCGGGCAGATAATTTCACAAAAGAACTAGAGGCATGTGCTCTAGTAGGCACACCACTAGAAGGAACTAACTGGTAAGAATCAGTATCAATTGCTACTAATTTATTGACAGACTTATAAATAAGGGTCAATCTTTGGGCAGCCCTCCTATGCTCCAGTGATTCCCACCCTAGACTAGAAATCATGTCTGTGACGCTGGCCTTTTGCCTAGAGTTTTTGCAGACGAATCTTGCACTACGGCGCTGGACCCCCTCGAGCTGATTTTTCAAGTCTTTCTGATAGGGGTCCCAGACAGAGGCACTATATTCAAGCCGTGGCCTTACTAAGGTTTTGTATGCCACTGCTTTTACCTCACGGTTACAACTATACAGATTTCTGCGAAGCAGGCCAAGGATTTGATTTCCCTTTGAGGTCACCTTATGGACATGATTCGCCCAACTTAATTTGTTTATTTATTTCCAGCCCTAAGTAAGTATGATTTTCAACTGTTTCTAAAATCAAATCGCCCACCTGATAGGAGTATTTGATTGTGTTCTTTTTATGAGTTATGTGCATAGCATAGCACTTCTTTGTATTGAATTTCATCTGCCAGCGTTGTTCCCATGCACAGAGTTTATCAACGTCTGTTTGGAGCTCTGTAGTGTCATGTTCATTTTTAATTTGCCTATATAAAATACAGTCGTCGGCTAAAAGACGGATTTCAGAAGACAAAGTCTCTGCAATATCATTAAGGTAGATTAGGAAGAGTAGGGGACCCAGACATGTACCTTGTGGGACTCCTGAAGTCACGCTCACTGGGGGAGAAGACACTCCATCTTGAGTGACCTTTTAATTTCTTTTAGTGAGAAAATTTCTAATCCAGGTATGTAGTGAGTTACAAACCCCTGCATGTTTTAATTTAGCTAGGAGCCGCTCATGAGGAACGGTTATCAAATGCTTTACTGAAATCCATAATGATAACGTCTACTAATTGACCTATATAATCAAGGATTCTGGCAATGTCATTGATTGTCAAGGCTAATTGGGTTTCGCAAGAGCGACCCTTGCGGAAACCATGTTGCTTGTCATGAAGCTAGCCATGGTCTTGTAAGTGACCCATGACATTTCAATGTATGATATGCTTTAACAACTTACATGGAATAGATGTAAGGGATACAGGACTTATTTTGAAGAAAGGGCTAAATAACTCGACTTTCATCTTATTTCTCTTCAAAGTATCTTTAATTACATTTTATGACTTTACTATTGCATATTCAAGGTAAACCAAGCAGTTATTTAGATTGTAAATTTCACATTTGAAGAGAAAAAAACATTGTTACGTGACTCCGTGCAGCCAATCATGAAACTGGACAGTCTACTACACGTCTTTAATTTGGGATGACTGCTCCTGCCCTTTAAACAAGGATTAGCCTAACTTTCTTTAGGCCCTGATTTAGGCTATGTTGTAATGTAGGTCAGACCCTCCCACAAGTGTCTAAAACTTTTTCTTATCCAGATGCAAACTCAATTTTATTGCTTCAGGGTGAGTTAACTGTATAGCTACCATACCCCAATATGTAATCAAAACAGGCATTAAATTGCATGCTGTATCAGGCTTGGGGCGATAACATTTCAATGTAAACGATTACGATTGCGACTACTTCATATTTTACGATTGGGATTATGATTCCGATTACAGCTAACATGATGAAATGGTTGCGGTAAAAAAATGCAATTGATTTCCTTCATTGCCCAATTACACAATTTGATGATTGACAGACAGTAATACTCCATGCGAAGAAACCATAAGAATACTCCACGTCAAGAAACCCTAGCCACAGTATGTAGAGCACATAGAGGGGGTTTTGATTACAATCCTGCCCAAAGAACTGTGTAATATATTGCAACCTAAGTGGACTAGGAGCTCGGTGAAGTGGTAATAATTAGACCTCCAGCAGTAGGTTTGGAAACTTGATATACCTCAGTTGAACAATAGATTACTGAGGTTAGAAAATCAACTTTTTTACCACAATGGAAACAGCATGAAAATTGAAAGTAATTGATTACGATTGGGATTATTGATTCCTTGCTGTAGGCAGGCAAGGAATCTATGCGATGGTGATGTCGTGTGTGTGTGTGTGTGTGTATGTGTGTTGATGTGTGGTGTGTATGTGTGTGTGTTTGTGACGCTTGCTTGTAAACACGATATCTTCAGATAGGATTGCCCGACAATGTTCATACTTGGTATATAGATTTGTCATGTTGAGAGGAAGAACCCTATCGTTTTTGGTAGAGGTCAAAGGTCATTTGAGGTCAGCAGCGGTAAAATTGCTAAACATGATATCTTCAGTTAGGAGAGACCAATACTCTTCATATTTGGTATATAGATTTTTCATGTTGAGAGAGAGAAGCCTATTGTTTTTGGTAGAGGTCAAAGGTCATTTGAGGTCAATAGCAGTAAAATTGCGAAAACTTCAAAAATGGATTGTAAACATGATATCTTCAGAAAGGAGTGACCGATAATCTTCATATATGGTATATAGATTTGTCATGTTGAGAGAAAGAAGCCTATTGCTTTTGGTAGAAGTCAAAGGTCATTTGAGGTCACCAGCGGTAAAATTGCGAAAACACCGAAAATGGCTTGTAAACATGATTTCTTCAGATAGGAGTGACCAACACTTCTCATGCTTGGTATATAGCTTTGTCATGTTGAGAGGAAAAAGCCTATTGTTTTTGGTTGAGGTCAAAGGTCATTTGAGGTCACTAGCAGTTAAAATGCAAAAACACCGAAAATGGCTTGTAAACATGATATCTTCAAATAGGAGTGACCGATACTCTTTATATTTGGTATATAGATTTGTCATGTTGAGAGAAAGAAGCCTATTGCTTTTGGTAGAGGTCAAAGGTCATTTGAGGTCACCAGCGGTAAAATTGTGAAAATGTTGTGCCTGAAATGTAAAGAAAAACCTATCAAACACTGTCAATTTGAAAGCAGGTAAGGTATTTGATGGCAAGGAATCACTAAGCCTTTTGGCTTTCTGGTATTGCAATGTAATCATGATTGCAATCGTGATTACATTTTCTTTCCACATAAACAATGTAGTAGGCAAAACAATCCAGTGCCCACAACTGGAAAAAATGCCATGGACATTGATCTAGATAGAACAGAACCAAGTCCTCCCAAAGTAGAGATTATTGAACCCATGCACTTCTCACTCTTTTAAGGCTGGAACATCCAAGAAAGAGGGACAATTAAATTTTGTCATTCCAACAGAAGAACCAAGAACTGAAAAAATTGTTTAGTAACTTTACTTCTTTGTTCAATTCAACTTCAGTGTAATCAGAAATGGAACCGCGATTGCGATTACTTTGCGATTTTCAAAAAAGTAATCAATTAGGATTACAACTACTTCAAAATGTGTAATCAATTGCAATCGATTATGATTACTGATTAACGATTTCCCCAAGCCTGTGCTGTATAATATGAGCTACAATACTTTACATAAATAGCAGTGTCAACCAAAGAGCTTTGCCAATTGAGCCTTACTGTGGACTATTACAAAAATGAGTTAGAAGTGAGTGGTGACTGCCTCAAGACCCTGCATGCAGGATGCATTCCATGTAAAGTCCATGCTGAAGGTGTGCCAAGGTTTTTGCAATCATAAGCCTAGGTTTTCTGTGCATATGCAATTCTTCATAGCAAACTGCAGACACGCGCACTTACGTACAGTATACACATATATGATCATCGTACATTGGCAATGTATGTACTTTTGTAAGTATCTGGTACACACAAAATGAGGTGCAATTGAACATGCATTTGTATATATGTGCATAATGTAATGCCTACACCATTCATTGGCAAAACAAGTACTGTATAGCACAGTATACTGTATGTTTATCATATGACAAGAATTAACCGGCCCGCTGCATGGGAGTTCACCTTGCCCGCGGCTACACCAAGAAGGAGTTGGTGCTCACGCCGAAGATCTTCCTGTTGGAGTGCATGAAACGCAGACTGGCTCTGAATTGATCAAGAAGAAATAGAGTTATTCCAAGGGTTGCATCAGTTACTTACAGTTATAATAATAATATAACAGTTATTACATAGAGCCTTACACAAGAAGTCTCAAAGTGCTAAAACTATACAACAGGTGGTCAATAGGACAAAGTAAGCAAATGAGTTTTCAAGTTAGTTTTAAATTGTCCTGCACTATTTTAAATCTTCTTACTTCTCATATAGCAAAAAGATGGCCTGCAAATGAACAGTACATACCATAGTGCACTGTTCTTTGTAGGACTCTAGTTTTTGCTGTGGCCTTTTTGAATATATTAATCTTAAAGGCTCTAAGATTCAGAATCAACAAGTAAAGTCCAAATATTGAAACAGGGACACATTAAGGGCCCATTACATGTGATTTTAAGAACTCTTTGTATCAGATACAGTAACACCAGCTTGCTTACCCTACCACAACGAGGATTTTAAAAAAATGTGTGTGTGTGTTTTATGAATCATGGTAAATGCAACAGTATTGATCTCTAAACAATGGCAAATTGTTACAATAGAATGTTACAGAGTTGTTGAGGAGACTGACATTTTTATTTTGTAATCTTTAGTAAGTACAATGAGTTCCATAGGGAAGGCGGCTACCCTTCCCAGCACTTTCCGCAAGTTGGTAGTCACAAAATTGTCAAACAACTTCAGAGAGGCAACAGAGATTCAGACTGTGGACTTTCCATCTTCTGTCAAAGATACTCATGTGGTTGTAAAGAACAGGTAAATCTGGTAAATACATAGTTGCACTTATTATAGCATTTTCTCCACCATTATGTACAGTACTGTTCATCCCCTAAACAATATACATTTCACTCTTTGTAATTTATGCCTCCCAAGACTTTTCTTTTCTTTCTTTTTGATGTTAAGAGACAACATATGTGGGAGAAGTCTTTGGCTTGTAAATTACAGTATGATAAGTTCCCAATGAAACAGTTGGATAGCTTACTGTACCAAGGTAGGACACGGTTGACTTTTTTTAAAGGCAGAGTAGATGGGAATTGAACTGTTTAGATAAGAAAACTTGAAATTGTACTTGGATTAAAAACACACCTTACTGTATTTTACTTGACTAGGGGTCAAGCCTAAATCTCTGTTGCTACAGTAAGCTTTATAAAATGTGCCATCAGCTTTATCATCTTTGCAGAAGCAGTTGCAGGACTCCCCTACTAAAGTAAAATTTCCATTACTCAATACTTTGTGTTATTAATGCTATCCTGTATGCTTCCTGTATTAGGGAGTGGGTGAGTTGACAAGCTTTTTGATTCCTTGCCAAAGGCAGGCAAGGAATCTATGCGATGGTGATGTCGTGTGTGTGTGTTGGTGTGTGTGTGACGCCCGCTTGTAAACACGATATCTCAAGAAGGGTAACTCTGAGAGATCTCAAACTTGGCATGTAGATTGCCCACATTGAGTATAAGGTCCCTATTATTTTTGGTGGAGGTCAAAGGTCATTTGGGGTCACCAGGGGTCAAATGGTAAATACCTTGGAAATTGCTTGTAAACACGATATCTCCAGAAGGAAAAATGTGAGTGATCTCATACTTACCATGAAGATTGCCCATATTGAGTAGATGATTCCTATTGTTTTTGGTGGAGGTCAAAGGTCATTTGGGGTCATCAGAGGTAAAAAGGTCAAAACCTTGTAAACACTGTATCTCAAGGAGGGTAACTGTGAGGGCTCTTATACATAGCATGTGGATTGTCCATGTTAAGTAGATGATGCCTATTGTTTTTGGTGGAGTTCAAAGGTCATCTGAGCTCACCAGAGGTCAAAACATCAAAACTTTGTAAACAGTATATCTCAAGAAGGGTAACTGTGAGGCATCTCATACTTAGCATGTGGATTGTCCATATTGAGTAGATAATCCCTATTGTTTTTACTGGAGGTCAAAGGTCATTTAGGGTCATCAGAGGTTAAACCTTGCACATACTATATCTCAAAAAGGGTAACTGGTAGGGTTAATAATCATTAGTGCATAGGGTGAAGAGTTTTGAATGGCATGGGTAATGTAAGATGCATTTGGTAAGCTTTTGGAATCCACTTCATTATGTAAATGATCAAGTTGGGTAATTTCAAAGTATGTACTGAAGCAATCTCACTGTATTAAGAATGTCTAAAGTGCATAAAAGTGCATTTGGTATAGTATTTGTGTTGATTTTGGTTTGAAGTTTTGCCCTATAACATTTCATGCCAGTATTAATATGCATAAGAGTAAGTGGGTAGAATAAAATCTGAAAAAGTTAAAAAGGAAAAAAACTGTTCATCAGGCTGACATTTTAGTTAATTTATCTTTGTCAGAGGTATGCTGATTTTGCCATAAGTATCTCGGCCTATAGATTTTCATGAAATATGTGAGTTAAACAAAGGCTGTATGAGGGTTATTTGGGGACATAGTCTGAACATATTGGAGAAAGCTTCCATGCCCACAAAGCAGAGGAATTGTTCAGTGGGGAACTTCATAAGTGTAAACTATGAACAGATCAAGTGCTCTGTATGATGCCCAAAATTTCTTTTAGAACATACAAGCATTGTTTCTTCCATAACCCTAAAGAAAGTATAAAGATAACATTAAATTTAGTATCAAAGATTGTTAAAAGTTACAGACAAACCTTGTGCCACTGTCCTCATAAGGACATGGAAGTGGGAACTAGATAATTAAATACACCACGGGTAATTAGTTTTATAAAAAGAACTAAATAACTGATCATTTGGATCAAATACCCCTGAGCATGCTTGAACTGAGATTGCCTAATTGAATGAATCAAATTGTAACTGTCCCACCAGAGTCTGTGAAAATTGCTGGTCACTGTTATCTTTAATACTTAATTCATCACATTTGACCGCCACAGTGTCCTGAGGGGTTTTCTCATTGAATCATACAGCTCAATGGCTTTAACCATTTCCTACCTGTCTGGAGATAATGTCTGACACTTATTTAGCCCTCTCAGTAAGGCTTGTTTTCAGAAAGTACTGTAGTGCAGGTAATCAAAACTAGCAAATAGTATCTACTGTGTATCAAACAAAGGACACTTGACTTGTACTCTGTTATGTGGTGTTCCTACAAGCAGACAATTTAAGGCAAATTACAAATCTTGTTAATTTCTGGTTTATTAGGGTTCCCATTTTTTGTTAATTTTCAAGGATATCATAGTCATTGGAAAGGGCATTACACCAAAAAACAAATACAAAAGGAACAAAAGGACCACCACTAATAGCCAAGGTTACACCTTTCTGCTGAGATGTCCCTACTGAATGTTCCAATTTATGGATGACTGTTAGGATTAGGGTTTGTTGTAACACTAACCTCAATGCAGTCAACTTTTTGGATCATAGAGACATCATTATATAGAGAGCTATCCTCAATACCCAAAATTTTGATTTAAAGGAGCATGTTTCAAAAGTATCTCTTTATCAAGTTAATAGACAACATAGTTTACCAGTATCATAATTCCGTGGGAGATTTCTCTTGTTTGTGGAGGTCAAAGGTTGGGGTCACAAAAGGGCAAAACCTTGAAGACATGATATTTTATGTGGTTATTGAACTGTGGAGGGATCTCATACTCAGTTTGTGAATTATTCATATTTAGCATGTTGATGGTCTTTTTAGGTAGTTGCTCCCTATTGTTTTAAGTGAGTGTAAAAGGTCATTTTGGGTCACATGATCTCAAAAGGTTTTGACCTTACAAGTATACCTCAGTATTTGTGAGGGATCTCATGCTTGTCATGTGGGCATCCATGTTCATTATTACAATATATCATATGGCAAGGAATCACTAAGCCTTTTGGCTTTCTAGTTTTAAATGCCCTTTGAAAAATAATTTTGGCTGTCACTTACAAAATTAAATTAATTGAAACATTAATGTAGCTGACTCTTTGTTTCCAGCAGTATTTTTTAATTTGCTCAAAGCCGCCAAAAATGGTCCTGGGTTTCTTTTTCAGATGGACAGTGTCTTTTTAAAATGAAATTTCTATAAATTTTTAAAGTGGGGAAAACAGTTTGTGATTTTTTTATTTATAAGGTGATATTAAATGAATTGTCAGTTCTCCTCCTTCATCCCCCTTCCCATGTCCCATCTCTCCGGGCCCCCCTCTTCCTTTCTAATATGAAAAACTTTTGCCAATTTCATTTTTTACACAGATTTTGTGGAGTCAACGCTTCTGACGTGAATTTTGCAAATGGGTTAGGTGGTTACAACAAGGGAGCTCCTCCACCTTTTGATATTGGTTTTGAGGTGAGATAATCTCTTGTTTTGTAGTTTAACTTGTAATCATTACATACTTGCAAACATTTGAAAGTGATGACAAAGCATTTTATTTTGTTAGGGAGGAAGGGGGGAGGATGTGGAAGGGGGATTTCCAGCCCCTTCAAGCTTTTTTGTTTTTTAATATGAAAGTATGTGATTTGGTTGGTACTTTGCATGGTATTTTGAATGCATAGGGAGACATTCAGTATGGTCATTTGTGTGGTAAAGGGTGTAAAGTTTTCATGAACACTTCTATTAAAATATTGTGTGAAAATGTCTCAATTATTGAAAATAACATATTCTGGAGCTTAAACTAAATGTTAAATGGAAAAACATCTGTGTTTACCAAAATAATTTGAACATTTAAGCAAAAATGACTTTCTAATTTAATTGTTCAATTGACAAACTGGGCTGGACAAATACATTCCAATGGCTATTTTTCATTTGTCTTCGTAGTGTAATTTGTAGACTGCCAACCATTTTAAGTTAGAGTGATACGGTCTTTGAAATATCTTACTATAAATTTCAAATTTGAAAGAAAAAATGGTACTCATGAAACATTTATCAGTTTTATCAACTAATCCAAGAGAGCATACAAAATAAAAAGTGCTGAAAAAATACCATTAAGTTAGGGTTGTTTACCAATGCTAGTTAGCAGGTAGTTTTTGTTACAACAAAGTTGGAATGGTCTGGATGGTGTTAAAGTAAGCCTCCCAAACAAAAGTGTCTTTGTGTTAAGCAGTTAGTAAACTAGTCAGTAACTCCAAATGCATTCCAGTACCCTCAGTAAATCGAAAACAAACATAGAATGAGGAAATGAGAAACATGCTACAATCCCGGCCAGGGTAAATCAAATTGTAGGGATGAGGAAGCTGTTGCTGTGCTGGTGGGGACAAATAATCTCAGTAGGGACCGTCAAACTTTGATTAGGTCATAGTATAGAGAACTGATTTGTAGGCTAAAATTCACTGGTGCTAGAGGGATTTTGTGTGGTATTCTCCCCCTTTTTGATAGGAGGGTATCTTGGAGCAAATTTCTGGGATTCAGTAAGTGGTTGAAAAATGAATGTACATTGCATGGCTTACAGTTTGTTGATACGTGGTCTGGTTTTGTGAATAGGAGCGATTTTTTTGCCAAAGGTGGGTTACACTTGTCGAGCGCAGGGGCTAATAAGTTGGGTAGACTGGTTCCTCAGGCTGTTGACTCTCAAGTGTCAACTAGGTGCAGGGGCGAGGGAAGCCAATACGGCAGGTATCTGATTTAAAGTTAGCCCAGAGTGATACTAAAATAAGTGAGAGTAGATATTTATCTAGGAAGGTTGGCGGTTTGAGGGTCATGTTTGCCAATGTTTGCAGCATTTCCAATAAATTTAATGAGTTTCTTGCACATGTTTCCATAGACAATCCTGACTTAATTGGGGTAAGTGAAAGTTGGCTCCATAGTGATATTAGTAATTCTGAAATTCGGGTTCCAGGGTATAAAACTTATAGGCAGGATAGGGTTGATACTGTTGGTGGTAGAGGTGGAGGGGTCTTGCTGTATGTTTAAAAGGAGAGTACAAATTGTGTTGAAGTCACTGACAAGTTTTCTGCTGGTTTTGCTTACTGCTTGTTTTGTGAACTTTCACCTAACTCTGGTGCTGATAACAATCTGAATTTACTTTAAAGTTTGAAGAAACTATCTTCTAAGAGGGTGGTTGTGTTTGGGGATTTCAAGTTTCTTGATATTGTTTGGCAATTATGCAATAGCGGGCCACATGAAAGTGAGTTTCTTGGGGTGGTGTCTGATTCTTTCCTCACTCAGCATGTTCTGTTTCCCACTCGTGAGGATAATTGTTTAGATTTAGTGTTAAGTACTGATGAAAATCTGGTCAGAAATGTGAGAAGTGGTGGTAAGGTTGGATGTAGTGACCATGATCTTGTTAGTTTTAACATACAGTATGCTGTTTCAGTAAACCTCCAAGAAGTGACAAAACTGTTCTTGACTTCAGTAAAGCTGACTTTATACATGCAAAAGAGGAGCTTAGCGTAGATTGGGTTGCACATTTGTCTCATTTAGGTCCTGCTGAAGCCTGGAAATTTTTCAGCAGTACTGTTTCTGATATTACAAAGTTATGTATACCACTCAAGAAGGCTCGGGTGAAAAGTAGGCCTATTTGGATTTCTAGGGAGGTACTCAGGGCAACAAGGAAGAAACGTAAGTGTTGGCTATGTTTATAATGCAGCAAGGAGTCTGATGACTTAACTACCTACAAGAGTCAAGAGATCTTAGTCAAAAATTTGGTTTAGGACACTTAAGCTAGGTTTGAAAAAAGTTGGCCAGTGAGGTTAAGACTAACCCAAAATCTTTCCATGCCTATGCCAGACCTAAGCAGCATGTTAAGGAGTCGGAGGGGGTTGGGCCACTTCATGATGAGAATGGTTTGTTATTTAGTGATCATCGGGATATGGCTAATTTGTTAAATGATTATTTTGTATCTGTTTTTACCAAGGAGTCATCTGTCATGGGGATTTGTAGGGGTTCCGATAACTCTTCTTCAATAAGTGACATTGTGTTCTCTGAGGAACTGGTTCTGAAAAAATTAAAGAGTTTAAAGACCAGTAAGGCTCCTGGGCCATCCTGGGATCCATCCCGTCATCCTTCATGAATGCTCCAAGGTTTTATCAGTTCCGCTTTCAATTATTTTCCACAAATGTCTTGACTCAAATTTTGTTCCTACTGACTGGCGGGTTGCAGATGTCACTCCAATTTTTGGTTCCTTGCGGTAGCAAAGGAACCTATGTAGTCAGGTTGGCGTGTGTGTGTGTGTATGTGTGTGTGTGTGTGTGACACTTGCTTCGGTACGCTCTAACTCAACAAGGGAAGGTTGGATGGAATTTGGATTTGGTACATAGATTCGTCATAGGGAGAAGGTGTGCCCTATCGTTTTTGGTGGAAGTCAAAGGTCATTTGGGGTCACCAGAGGTCAGAAACTAAAAACCTTCTCAACACGATATTTCTAGTTAGGAAACTTGGATAGATGTCATACTTGGTGTGTGGATGTGTTATGGTGTAAGGATGAAATTGGATGTGTTCGGTGAAGGTCAAGGGGTCATCTGAGGTCACCAGGGGTCAAACACTGAAAAAGGTTTTAACACAGTATTTTAAGGTAGAAAGGACAGATTTCAAATCAATCTGTGTTTGGTTAAGGTCAAAGGTCATCAAGGTCACTGGAGGTCAACCCCTGGAAATGTTATTTAGAAAATCTTGTAAGCTAGATAAAGATAGTTTCAATAGATTTTTTATCTCACCTGGTTTTGCATGCTTACGCACCCAAACACCTTAGAAATGTGTCCTTTATGTTCGTTCAGTAATGATTCCTTCGGGTTGTACACATATTTTGGATCATTCAAAGTTTTAAGAAGGCAATAACTGAAATCTGTAGATTTAACTGAGCACAGGTCACTCTGCATTAAACTGGTCTCTCTGCCAGTGGAAGCAATGCATGGATTATACAGTATGTCTCTTTAATACTGCTGTGCTCTGTGGGCTAACCTAATCCTCATTCTATTATCACACTTCATTGATCACTTGCTTTCTGCTTAACTGCTGAATAAACCCTGTTTTCTGTGTAGAGGTAGCAAACAGGACAAATGGTAGATTGTTTTAAAGTAATAGCAAGTTTTATTTGAGAGCAGGTAAAAATAACTTGTGAGAAAACTACAATGGGTGTTTTTCTCTCTCTCTGACCACATTGTGTACTGTTTATTGGTGATAATATCAAGTTTGATTACAAGCATAAATACATATGGAAATGAGGTAGTGTTTTTGAAGGATCACCAAGTATTACAAAAGCTGAATGTCAGTAAGCCACATAAATTTAATCTTTGATTTCATGTAATATTAGTACTAAAATACCCCTGGTAAAGATGTTACAAACATTGAGTATGAACCTTTAGCTAATAGCTCTATTTCACAGACTGGCTGTACAGTTCTTATAATGGAACCACAGTGCCCATTGGGCTCTTGTTAAAAAGGGGGATCGGAGCTCACCTTGGGTTACTCAATTTGACTCAGCATGGTTTTCTACCCGGTAGGTCTTGTGTTACAAATTTGCTAAGCTTTCTTGAGGATGTTTCTTTGTCTCTCAGTTCTGGTTCCAGTGTTGATATCATTCACCTTGACTTTCAAAAAGCCTTTGACAAAGTACCTCTAGGTAGACTCATGGTAAAATTGCATAGGTTAGACATCAAAGGCAAGTGCGCTCATTGGATCAATTCGTGGCTCAATGGTAGGTCTCAGAGAGTTGTTGTCAATGGCAATTTTTCTTCTTGGAAAGAAGTCTCAAGTGGTGTACCACAAGGTTCTTTTCTTGGCCCACTTCTTTTCTTAATTTTCATAAATGATATCGATAGCTGTATCCCTTCTAGTATAAGTAAGTTTGCTGATGATACTAAGCTCCATAGGAAGGTTGGGGATAAGGATGATTCCTTATTGCTTCAGAATGATCTGGATAGGTTATTTTCATGGTCTCAGACTTGGCAAATGTCATTTTAATGCTGATAAGTGCAAAGTCCTCCACTTTGTTCTAAGAATCCCAGCTATGGTTATATTATGAATGGTACAAATTTGAACAAAATGACTTCTGAGAAAGGCCTAGGTGTAGTTATTATGGGAGATTTAAAGCCATCTAGGCAGTGTGCAGCTACTGCTGCAAGGCCTGGTGCTTGGTTGATCAGGAGGAATTTTAAGAGTTTTAGTTAAAGAAATTGTGCTAAATTTGTATAAGCAGCTGGTTAGACTCCATCCCGACTATGCTGCACAGGCCTGGAGTCCCTTCTTTGAAAAGGACAAGTTTCATTTAGAGCAAGTTCAAAAGAGAGCTACTCAGCTCATACCTGAGGTTAGAAATCTACCTTATCCCCAAAGGCTCAAGCTGCTTGGGCTTACCAATTCAGAGCTGAAAAGGATTAGGGGTGATATCTTTCTGAAGGGAATCCTTTGTTAGCTTGTTGTTATTTAAAGTTCCAAAGTAATCCTTGGGTTAGAAGCCATTGTAAAAAGCTTGAAGTCTTTTGCTAGACTTGAGATTAGGAAGTTCAGTTTCTCTCATAGGGTTGTTAGTGAGTGGAATAGCCTGCCTAAGTGGGTTGTTAACTCCACATCAGTACACTGTTTTAAGGTAAATATTGACAAGTTTTTCTGTGACTGTGGTAGAATCTAATCTTTCTGGGCTCGTTAGGTGTTGGTGGTTTGCTTTTGTTTTGGGGAGGTTTTTGGACTACAGGGCGTCTTATGAGGCCTTTACAGCCCTCCTTTGCCCTTTAACCTGTTATGTTATGTTATCTGTTACATCAAAATAACAGAAAGCCTTAATACCTGGAAAACTTGTTTTGGTGGCTTCAAAATTTATTTACAAAAATACCTATTTCTTAAAGTTGATTAAATATCTAGGTAGATTTGTTATTGTGGTGGTCTTTGCATCTCAACTAATGCTGACAATACAGAATCAGGATGAACCAAAACCGTTTTAGATACTCAAAAAATAGTGATTGAAATTTTATGCTGTTTTGGAGGCTTCACTTGTTAACTGAAGAGGTGTAATGATGACCTTTTGCAAATGGTGGTTGCATATCCCCACTTTTCATTGTTAGGTAACTTAGGGTTCCATGTGCTACATTTTGATAAGTATATTGGAAGGGTTCTGCTAGTCAGATTTGCTCAGGCTGCCCAAATAGTTTGTTTTGGAGGCTTCCAAACAGTTAATGGAAAAATTAAATTGTGTAAGTAATTCTTTCTCAAATTTCATAAAAGCCAATGGATCAGGTAGTTTTGTCAATATCTTTAAGTACTGAAATCTAGTATGATATGAAGAAAGAATGAAGAAATAGAAATCAAAAGTGAAGTTGTTACCGAAAAACGAAGTCTCCGAAAGAGCAAATTTAAACTTCTGGTTCTCAAACACTTTCTGTAAATTCCGTGACGGATTTGCTAAAAAATGGCACAGATTAGACCAAAAAATGTTAAACAGTTCAAATTTCTAAAAAAGGAGTACTTTACTACCAAAACTAGTAGAGTTTGCAAGCACGTAGTTTATACAGTTTATTTAGATGCTGTAAGTTGAACCAGGTTTGTAGCTGGTTACTACTATACTGTATGTTAGAGTGTATTGATTTGAAAGTTTGTGATCAGCAAGTATTGTCATGCAGTAAGATGGAGTTCTACAGCTCAGTTGCTAACTGCTTGTTTGGTCTAGCAGTAGAGCATCTGCCTCTCAGGCTCTCACTGGTTTGGTTCCCATGTCGAGTCATACCAAAGACACTAAAAATGGAACTTTAATGCAGTTGTTCATGATGCACCCCATAAGCAATGGAACAGGGAAAACGAGCAGAAGGCCACAACTGGAAATGAAGCCATGTCCGTCTCGACTTGAACCAATAGGTTGGAAACTGGTCCTTAAAACTCCATCTAACTTCGTATCTAACCAACTGGTTTAAGTCAGGCTGGGCCTTTGTTCTAGTTGTGACTTACACAAACTGTTGGATTTCAAAAATCATGGGAACCCATTTGTAGGTTCCATCATTTTTCACCATGGGCATGGGAATCCACTTTTGGGTTCTGTTAAAAAATGCATTATTGGTAACTGATTGGTGGTAACCAGTTGGCAGTTTTGTGGTTCCTTGATTTTATCACCACGTAAACACCACGCGATGGGGAACAATCATTCCTGTGAAATCTGATGGCCTGCTAACAGGGTTGTTTTCCATTGCTTAAGCTGGGCACTAATCACAATCACAGTATGTTTGCTTTAAGTCTTCAGTATGACCTAGCCAGGAATCAAACTCCAGACCTCCTGGTTGCAAGTTGGATTCTGTAACACTGAAGTCACTTTAGGATGAAGTCATGTACAATTGTCAAGTAAATTGTAATTTTCAATGCAATATTGTCCTTCTCATTGAAAAGTTGAAATAAAAGAGTATTTTGCAATGTTTTACATTGTAGGAAAATATTCTCTGCAAAACATCTATAGTACATAATGAGCTCCAAGGTTTGCTCTTTGTTTTGAAAAGGAGTGGTGGGTGAAGAAACAACTATTGCCTCCTAGTGCTGGTTACCATTACCCATCACCATGTATGTACCAACCTTGGTTCTAACATGCGGGTGGGTGGTGACTATTTTTCAGTAGATACAGTAATAATTTTGTGCAGAATCCAATTCAAAACTCAAACTGAAGGTTGTTTACAAGTAATTCTCAATTTTACATTCTCAAACCAGGGAGACAATCCCTCCTTTGAACCTCACAAGAGGTACAGACATTTATCTTTTCTTCAGTGTGTTCCTCCACTGCATATATACAGTAACTGGGGTTTTATATGTCATCTGCTCTAGATCACCTCAGTTGTATTTACACAATGACACAAAAAGCAAATAATCTAGTTCATAATTATTAATGATGCAAACGTTTTTAGTGCCCACGTATTTCTTCTCGATTTGTTTTGACAAATGGAGGTATGCGGTAAGGAATTGTTTCCATTTCACGTACAGTAAACACCGTCCTTGTTGGACATACCACATTGTGAGCTCTAGCTTGGTCTATCCAGAACATCTTTTATGATAACAATCTCGATATACAGTATGGTGGCAAAAGCAATTGTTGGAAAAATATTAAGCCAGTGACTGAGCCACATACAACTTGAAAGAAAACTGCGGCTAGGCTGAATTAAACCAATTGGTTTGAAATTGAGCCATTAAATGTACTTCATCTAGCAAATTCTAACACAAAACTGGAAAACCAATGCATGTGGGATTAGCATTGCAGAAATTTCAGTTTTAACAGCATTTTTTTAACAGCATTGGACTGTGCATTAGCTAGGATAATGCATTATCAAAGGGTCAATGCAAGAGATTCATGAAGGTTCAACCTAAGGACATCTCGTGAAAGCATTAACCTCAGAGAGGGCTTCAAATACACAGAGTCCAGAATTATTTATTGTAACGTTTTTCATTCATACACATCATTATTTTGTAATAAAAACATTAAAATGAAGTAAAACAACCATCACATTAAAACAACATAAACCTGTATAAAGTGAGAAGCCCAATTATTGTGAGTTTATCTCAGGATAATGCATGCTCAACTGACATATGGACCAATGAAAGTTGAAAAATATTTCAAGGTATGAATAAAAATTTAACAACTTTTTGGATGGTTTTTGACATGTTTGTTATTACTCATAGTTTTACAGTTTCCCTTTCTTATACTGAACAGAGTATAGGTGAAGTTGTAGCTGTAGGCAGCAATGTGAAACATCTGTCTGTTGGTCAGCCTGTTGCTAGCATGAACATGGGATCCTACAGTGAATATCAGGTAAACATATAATTGCTTCATGAAAAAAATGTAAGCAAAACAAGCAGGGCCATTATGGTTCACCACATCAAAGGTTTAGACCAAATGGTGCGATGAAACTTGACCTTTGCTAATACAGTACTGTCCTTAATCTCAACAGCAACTCTCTTCCATATCCCAGTTAGATTTTATCCTTAGTAAGTTTTATTCAAGCTAAAGCTACTATAGGAGTTAACAAAGCCTCTTTCTTGACAGGATATATGTTTACAACATAGAGATGACGGAACCTCCTCAAAATTTGTAGTTATCAAACTGATTTTGACAATAAATATTTTTCTACTTTGTCATGGCAACCAGTGACTTTTCATACTTGACCATATAAATAGGACTCAAAAAGTCTTCCTCACATTTTGAAGCTGAGGTGTTTTCCCATGAGGTGAGTCCTTGGCCTGAAAAATTAGGGTGAGGTGAGGCCTAGCCTGCATACTTCAGACTGCAACTCATCCAAGCCAGACGATGGTGTAAAATTTCTTTTGGACATTAAAACAAGAATTTCAGTGTATATATTAGCCTCATATTGGACAATGGCAATTGGTCTAAATCTTTGATGAATTGTCTGTTTACTATATTCCATGTGAGAAAAACAGATAGTTTCATGGCAATTTTAATAAGTACATGCGATGAAAATTTTGAGAAGAACTGTTCAGTACGTCTTGATCCCTTGTTAGCAAATAAGGGATCTGGAGATCTTGAATATTCATATTATAGTAGAAGACATCCAATTGCTCTTTGAGTGTAAAGTGAACTTTTGATAAGTTTTACTCGCAATAAACTGGTTAAAAAAGTACATTGACCACCCTGAAGGCTAGGCTAGGCTTTGAGACCTTCAACACTGCAAATAATAGTTTGCTGTAAGTCTGTTAGTGATGGTCTCTGTAATATTTTTATAATTCATTGCCACCCTTTTATGCTATTTAATGTGAACATACCCCTTGTATGAAAAATACTTTAACCTTGAGATATCATTTTTTGGTGTCAATTAAGCTTACCAAGTACTTGCATTGATAATATAATGAAACCAGATTGAGCATCAGGTTGATACAAAGGAAAATATTTAAGTTCTATGGAATCTTTGCTTTTCAAAAGAAACCTTGCTTTGAGGACTCAGTGATGTAACAGTTGGGCATTAGCAATAGGGTGACCATTTCCTGATGACTGAAAAGGACTGGAGGGCAGTTAAACCATTTTCTATGCAGAGGGCAACCATGAGTCGATCGGCATGTTGCGTAGCTGAAAATGTTTGGCTTCACAAATCCCTAACCCCCTCAGATGGGCAGAAAATGGCCTTTCCTGGTGTTCTACTGCAAGCTATATGATTTAATATATTGGGATACTGTGTCTTGAAATCTCTGAAAATAGTATAAAGGAATATTGAACATCCAGAGCTGGGTGAACAAGAAGGGAGGACAGTGTGCTCAAAAACTGGATGGTCTGGCAGAAATGGGTGAAGGACCACCTTTGTTGGCAACCGCCATGTCATAAAAAAGCCTTTTCACACTGTGCATGCTGGAGTTGCCCCATGAGATGGTTTGCATATGTTCATGTGAAAAGCTCCTCTGATGCTGTGTGAGGACTACCTGTAGTACTGTCCCTGTGATGAATCATGTTGTTTTTCAATTTTAGGTTATTCCATCGAAGTCTGCTATTCCTTTACCAGATGTGAAGCCAGCTTACCTAGCATTAATGGCAAGTGGTATAACTGCAGACTTAGCATTCAGAGAGTGTGGACCTCTGAAGGAAGGACAGAAAGTGTTAGTAACAGGTAACTTGAACTGTTACAGTAAATGGACCAATTAATATGATGCTCTCTAAAATGTTCCTGTATATTCCCTCAGTATTCTTGTTCTGTTTATTTGCCAATGCTTGGAATTTGAAGGGGAGTGAAGTGTACTCTGGAGATAATTGTAAACAAAGGCCAAAATTTTATTATTGATTTATATTAGTTGCCCAGCCATGGTGCTGGTATTTCTTCATTGCAACATTGTGAAGTATTGCATTTTGTGGGTGGCTGGTGTTAATTTGCTGGACTCCAAGTCCAAAGAGACAAAAATGGACATGACATGAGGTTAACTAGCTTTGTTAGGGGGTTACTCAGGTATAGAGTGGCATTCCATCAATAAGATTTGCCTTCTCATAGATGACAGAAACTAGAGACGAACATTATCATTTTAAAAATTTTTGTGAAATTTTTGGTCTCTGAGAACTCGTGTTGACTTATTGGTGAATAATCTAAATTGTCATGACACAACCATATTTTTTTCTCTTTGGTAGTCTGTGTTAAACAGACCTAAGAGCCAATTCAATTGGTATGAATTAAAGTGTGCCTCAAGTCAAAAAATGCAAATATATTAAACAGCTTGAAAAATGAATTCTTACAGTCCAACTCTCATCTTTATAGGACATTCTTCAGCCGAGATACAAAATGTTGAAATTTATTCACTTCAAATAAATCAATAGTCCATCGTGCAATAATTTGTGTCTTTCTTGTTATTCAAGTTTCATTACCTGCTTTGTTAATTACTTTAAAATTAAACTTTTTTTATGACATTGAGCACTACCTGTTTGCTCCCACAGCATGTAGCACAGAGATGACTTAATCATTACACTACCCTATCATAGTAAAACCGTGTTCCCACTTGGTCCAGCGAGATGGATCTTGATCTGTTTTTCATTGTCTTATCATCTATCTTCGTGTTTTCTTTATTTTTTATTTCCTAGGAGTGTCACTTCTCGACAAGCCCTAAAGGGATTCTAAGTGTGCTTCCTTTCACACACTTTGTTACTTTTTTACTTTTTGATACTTGTTTTTAATCTTGTGTTGTGATAAACCACAAATGAATAAATGAAATGAAATCTACGGAGGTAGGTCAACATTAATTACCTTGTTCCAGAGTTGCATTCCCATTTGAGTGAGCGAGGTAGATAAACATGCGAGATGAACCCAATGCAGAAGTGAGAAAATGTCATCAATGTTTAAAACTGGCATTACATTGCATTACATAATAATAATAAATAAATAAACCAGAGATCGGTGGTCACTTGATCTACTGATTGTGTTCCCATTATAAATTCTGATCCAGCAAGGTCGGTCTGATCTACCCTGGTGCGTCGATCAAAATCGGTGAGTGAGTGTTGTTGATCTGCGTTCCTATTAGAGTTAGCTCTACCTTGGTAGATAAAGATCCACCTCCTTGGATCAAGTGGGAACATGACTTAAGAGTGCTATCACACCTTGGAACAAGGTACAGTAACTTTAAGAAAATCAAAGAAATACACAGATTGTTATTTTTGAGTAGTACAACAACAAAATCACAAATTATATTTTTGAATTTTTTGACTTAGGATACACTCTACATGTCCCCTTGCTTGGCCCTTGTTATCAGAATGTCTAAATACAACAGTCCAGTCTCTGGTATTTCCATGAGTACAGTTTGGTCATGAGCTGAAACAATCCTCACTTCAAAGCCTACATAGTCATCGGCCTTAGTCTTAAAATAACTTGAAAGGGGAAAAAGGACATCATTTAAAGGTTCTACTAGTCAACAGAGATTGGAATAATTCAATCAAAGAGGCCTGTTAATCAAAGAGAGGCCCTGAAAAAATTGGATAATTTTTAAGTACATACTTTCTGACACAGTTGTGTATTGTATCTCCTCCCTAACACCTCCCTTGTAAAAGCTCTAGAATGGTTAATATGAAATTTATATTCCCCTGATCAGTACGTAGTCATGGCATTCTGAAATAACTTCCATTTACCCTTTAACCCTCTGCTAATTTAGGGGAATGAGTATATTTTATTGTTTCCATAAATGTTTCTTTTCATCCCACAGCGGCTGCTGGAGGTACAGGACAATTTGCTGTTAGTAAACTTTTCTGATTTTACCTCCATTCTCATTTTCCTATCACCCCTTTCAACTCATGCATTTCATGTAAACATGATGTGAAAAATCTGACATATAAAATGCAGTCTTATTTGGGATGCAACAAAGTTTAGCAAGGTCTCACACAAAATGACTTTCTACATCTCTAAAATCTTCATTATTATGCTAACAAAGTCAAGAATGATTTTTTGGTTGAGGAATCCAGGCATCTTTGGAAATCTGGTGTTGCTGGAGATGTTGAAAGATTCTTTGATGTTTGGGGTCTGTAGACTGCCATAATTAAACAATTTTGGTTAAAATGGTCTACAAGCTGCATGGATTTCCAATTTTTATCCAATATCCACACATCCTTTTTAATAAATCAAAATATTGCTCATCCATGAAGACACCAAAACTTATATAATATAAGTTGTAAAACTTTTTAATCAGTGTACACTTCTTTCTTGCTTTATTGATAGGTGCAACTTGCAAAGCTTGCAGGGTGTCACACTATTGGAACTTGTTCAACAGACCACAAAGCAGAACTTTTGAAGGTATTTGAAAGTGACCATATATGGCAAAAAGATGCTCGAAAACCATAATTTGGTTTCTACACTTTGTGCAAATTTTTAGATTTACGTATATGTTTTAATTAACACAGCCAGCTCTTTTCTAAGATGTTTTACTCCACTTAATCCAAAGAAGTCCTTGAGTGAGCCACCACCACCTCCCCCCCCCCTCACCACTTCATCGGTTAATTAGTAACTCGCCTGCTTTAAGGCTAAGTCCATGTACTATTGAACAAATACACATTACACATTGGTATAAAGTTACTAGTTACCAGGTTATGGGTAATACGGTATCACATTCCTTTGTGAGGTAATACATTACAGTAAGGAGTCACAACGCATTGTGATCCAGGACAAGCATGGCGCCAGGTACTTTGTCAATTCCTAAAAGGTTATGGTTTGTTCAAGCCAATGCCATAAAACTGGTATTTGGTTTTTCCAAAGGGAAACCAGTGTCACCCAGGAATGGAATTTTCCTTCATACTGAAAGTTATTTTCATTTGTGGCGTTCCTTTGGTACAAATTGCAACTTTAGAAAGCCTTTAGCCAGTAAAATTTTTAACATTCCCAACAAAAACGGAACCTGAGGCAAGCATACATGACACCATATTCTCACATTAATGAACAGTCTTTTGTTTTCCTTTACACATAACAACCCAGTACCTCCTAGATATGCCTATGTTAATATCATGCTTGCAGAATTTGACAAGAGAACATTACAAACTTTTCAATTACCCACTGAGAGGTCCTTCTACATTCCTATTAATTTCAATCTTAACACAACAGACTGACAACACATGAAGAAACAAAGCATTCTTTGTTAATGAGAGGAAGTCATGTAACCCCACTGCCCTTAGGCTCACTTTGGAAATAATATAAATAAAATAATTAACTTCATTTGATTGTATCTCAAGAAATACATGTCTGATTTGAGTAGAAATTTCACCAAACTGTGTGGACAAACTTCATTTTTGACATGCACGGATTATCTCTTGCTTAAATTCTCTCTATAAAGCAACTCATCTCCTCTTTGATAAATGAAATCTCCAAGACAAAGTTTATTATGTTCTAGGCCATATCGGTGCATAACTGTGTATGAGCATTGAACTGGAAAACACAACTGACACAAAAGTTATCATAGATCATTACAAGAAAGAAGCTGCTCAGTTGTGCAGTTATTGGCAATCAAAGTGCATTCAATAGTTACGGTGCATGAAACAGTTTTCTGTTTCCATCAGTTCATCAAACGGTTTGAGGGGAGATGTAAGTGTTAAAGAGTTGACCGTCATAATGCAGACAGCAACAAACTTTGCAGTTCGGGTGTTCAAAATATAGATATTTAAACAGTTATAGATGAATCCGATTGGCGCTTGTTTTTTGTGACTGTGCACAGCCATTAGTGGGGTCCATCGGCCTTGAATCACCTTTATATATCGTCTACATGAGTTTCAAACCCTCATATTCAGTGAAATTGAAGGAATTAAGATACAATGTAGTGTACAACAACGATACAGGTAAGCATGGAAATCGAAAGATTAAAAGGTGAGGGACCCCAGTTATGGCCGACTGAAATCAGACCATCACTTGCTGTCAGGATTCGTCTATACCTATGCAGTAAGAATATGTACTTTATTAATTTAGCTTGTGCTGATGCTGGGTTAGAGGATGTGACAGAAGCTACAGGCTTTTTGTTGAAGCAAAATTGGACAGTGTCCATCACTTAATTCAGAGTGACAAGGGTCACCTGTGTTTGACTTTTCCTGTAGAGTGGTGACAATCCTTACATTTAGCCTGATAAGTCTGTTAGTTTACACACAATTCTTTTGAATTGTCAATTCAGAAAAAAAAAATAAAAGCTATGTAGGATCAGGAATGAGCTATGTTGACCATAGGCCCTATGTTTTGCAAAGTTCTTTTTATACTTTTAATCATACTTGTATGTTTATGGTTGAACCAAGGAATAAGATTTAAGTTGTATTTTATTTTGTTTTTGTTCTTGTTTCTGCAGAATCTTGGATGTGACAGACCAATCAATTACAAGAAAGAAGATCTGAAAACTGTACTTAAGACAGAATACAAGGTATAAAATTTATTTGTATGCTAGATGATATGATGGCTTCACATATTGAAGAATTTAAATTCCCTATATTTCCTGAAAGAAAATCCATCAATTTTACCTACTCAAGATAGTTATAATAAATTCAATAAAGAAGGTAATATCCAATTAACAAAATCTTGCTGGTATTATTAAGTGAAAAGTTTGGTTTCATCAATAGTACCAGACCAATATGGTTCATTATTCAAAATTTTACAACAAAATGTTTTGCCCCTCCCCCATGGCAGACTGGACTTGAACCAATAGGTTTGAAACTGGACAGTAAAACTCTGACTGACCGACCGACCGACCAACCGATCCTCCCTGTGGCCCAGGGATTGTAGAGCATGCCAGCAGTATTGTTCACCTGTCATCAGAGGCAACTAAAGGGAAGGACTAGTACTTGCACCATGTTTGAACTTTTCTTGAAACTGAACTTGAGCAGTACTTTAACCCTTTCACTGACAGGCACTGTATACTGCCCTCACTTCTCTGTCCAGCAAATTATTATCATTAAACCATTAGAATGAATGGTCATTGTAATTCCTCTCTTTCAACATACCTTCTTTAAAAAAATGTTGTACATAACAGTTGTTCAGAATAACATAATCTTTCATGTGATATAATCCTGGCCTGTCTTGCCAAACCTGGGAACTTGCAGCATCGCATCCTTGACATGGCCTAATGGAACTTACTGTAGGCCACAAAGTAACATCAGGCTCTTGTTTCACTGTTCTATTAATTGCTCAGATTTATCTCCCAATTTACTTGATTTACTTAAAAGTTGTCATTTTTAACTTTTACACACCCTGTCATGGGTGGATTCATTTTTATGATCTAACTCTAAGCTAGATATGCCAGTTTTGGTTTCATGTGAGGTCATTATGATTCTCACTTCAATTTGATTTTTCAGCCCAAAACTCAATGTGAACATATTATGTAACACATGATTTATTAGTTTTTCTGTACTGTATAATACTACTTACAAATAGAGGGGGGTATATAAGTCTGTTTCAGATTGAAATAAATGTGAGTTGCTGATGGGCAACTGATTGGTCTGTACAGTGAGTTTGTGTTTGTCAGCAACCAGTGACAGGTTGGTGACAATGGTAGCATTAGGGTTAACTTTACCCTGTTATCTAGTTGATACTTTAAAACACATTCCTTTTGTGTGTCAGTAACTATATCTAACTGACTGAATAATTAATTATTTTAAATAATCATGCTGAAAAAAGCACCTTATTTACTTGTCAAATTTGGCAGGAATCGTGGATTAAGCCGAGTTCAATGGAGTTTTGTGTGTGTGCAATCATCCATTAACCCTTTACTGTTGTTTGGGTCCTTTTGGACCCATGCGGAGAGCTTGGCTGTCACACATCTTTACTGTTTCACGCGGAGCTCGAAACTGCGAGTAACTACCCGAAAATTCGGCCACAAGAGCGAGAGAGACAATAGTTTTAGGTCACGGGGTCAATGGCCTATGGAAGCCGATGCGGGGCGGGCTACGTCCGCTTTTCTGCCCAACCCCGAGGCGCGCAAATATGCCCCGATCGGAGCACAACGGTAAAGGGTTAAGCTAAAATATCTGCACCACTCGGCTAAAGGTTTACGTGCACTGCTTGAGTAATTCAAATTTTATCAAATGAGCTCAGGACAGGTTCCTCTCATGATTGTGATTCTTTCAGTAGCCATTTGCCTTCTTTTAGTCTTACAAAATTTTTTGAAAGAGATGGAACCTATGTTGCCATTGTGTGTGGTATTGTGTATTAACAATAGAGAACAGAAAACAATACAGTTAAAACAAAATGAAATGAGTCTGTGAGTGCTGCTAGATTGAACCAGAAAGTGTAAAGTTGATTCCTAAAACTCCATAAACTAAATCATATCTGGTACAGATTTTACATCCTTTGTACAAGGGCCCAGATCGATTCTTGGTGGTCCTGCTAAAAAAGATTGGGTACAATGAATAATTCATTCTGCTTTGAAAGTTACTCTGGCAGAAGAAATTCTCAAATGACACATGTCTGTTATGGTCATACCTTTTTTAGCATGATACAAGCTTTTGTTTGGGTTGTGGCTCTGGCTTGTTTTGGCACTTAAGTTTTAAACTTCTTCAAAATGACCTATCTGCCTAGTGCTTTTGATACAATTCTGTAGCAATTTTTACAAGTATGAATGATCACAAAAGGGGAAGTGATAAATTCTCCCATGTAGCTGTATAATCTGTGGCCAAATACTTCTACTTAAATGAAGCAATTTGGACTTTGTTATATATAGTAGTACTTAACGTATGCATTTATTTGTATTTCAGGATGGGATTGATGTCATTTATGAAAGTATTGGAGGAGAGGTATTTGACAGCTGTTTCAATGCGTAAGTAACTTCAGAGTCATGAAAGTCTTTCTGTTTTGTTTCTTTTTCTTTTTTCAAAACATTGCTGGTAGAAAATTTTTGTAGAGATGATGGTTCCAAGAGTAAATAGATGTGTTGAGGTGTTGTGGAGTGAGTCCAATGAATTCTAAGGGAGGAAGATAAGAATCGTAGCATGCAAGTTTGGAATTGATTTGCAGGATAGGAATTAAAGCATATATCCATCATTACGTGTTAAGCTGGATGTAGAATTCTCTAGCAAATACCACGGACCGACGGTCTTTTGAAGTAAACAATACTGAGTCAGATACCATAGTACTAGATAACGGCTCTTTGGTCCCGCCCGCCTGGTCACACCAGCTCGTCTCCATTTACAAAACTCAGGAAGTGTGAATAAACTTTTAAACTGTCTAGTGTCCACAGAGAAAGTTCTCTTAGCAGAGGCTGTTCTCAACAAGACAATGGACTGTTCTGTGACAAACTGGGGCAGCAAAGCTGCTTACTCATTGCCAGATGAACTGTGGGCTAATTAAATAAGATCATCACTGATCATCACTGATAGTGCATGCTTGATTAGATGGTTTAGTGAAGACAAGCGGAAGGTGCAAGCTCAATGCCCTTTGGAGAGAACATGTAATCATCTTTGATATTTGTTTGGCATTGTCAGTGAATTATGATGTGTTGGGTATGATCATATGCTGTGCAAGATCTGATGTTTGTTCAACATAGACCTATTTCCAAATAGCAATTACAAAGGATTGTGGGATAGAGTTTTGGTGTTTGTCATTTTTGTCAATGGCATTTTACTGTGGTGAAAATTGACGCAGACCCAAAACTATATCCCACAATGCATTGTAATTGCTATTTGGAAATAGGTCTATTGATAGAACCACAATTTCTTTAGCAAACAAAACTTCTCATCAGAGTGCTGTATGAAGCTGACTGAGATGTTAATTAGCAAAAACCAAAGAGGTACTAACTAAAGCTAGTCGCACACGATACGACTTTGCGCGTTGCAACTCAACTTGATCGTTGGATCTCCAACGGTCGTGTAGTGTGCATGAGTTTACGACTGTGACCAGCAGTTTTAGGACCAGTTTTAAGTCACATCGCCTTCAGTCGGGAAGAACAAACATGTTGGTTCTTCCCAACTCTCAGTGGCGAAGGTCCTAAGTGACTGAAAAATCTGACCAATCAAAATTACTGATATATATGCATGTGATATAAATACAGGGAAAGTTGTCTGATGCTTGTTCCCATGACAATTACTTTTGACATAACTTTGTGTAAATATTCAGTTGAAAAGATGGATTTATGGACCAAGTATCGCGAGTAGAGATGAGACAAACTCATAGAAATGTGAGAGCAACAACCTGTACTTTATAACTGTGAAAACAAAAGCTATTTGTGTAGGAATGCTTGGAAAAAACCGTGGAGGAGATTGCTGAGGCAGTCAACATCACTGGTGAGCTTTAAACTTGCATAGGCCCAGTATGCTGGCTACACACTGAGAGGATAGTACTGTTGCAAACTGTATGCTGTTCTGTGCTGTTGTACCGTAATATGTATAGCAGTAGTGTGCACGTGTAATTGTTCAACTTACAATGCCCAATAGCAAGTCGTATAGTGTGCGTGGCCCTGTTGTGCGACTAAAAATCGTGACAATGATTCAAAACTAGTTCACAACCATTTAGTTGAGTTGCAGTGTGCAAAGTTGTACAGTGTGCTCCACCTACCAGCTAGAAAGACCTTCAGTTTGTTTGGACTTCATTCACATCTCTTTGGCTGTTGAACAATTTAAAGGTCAGTCATCCATAATGTCACTGTTTGTAATGCTGTGCCTGTTGTGTGCCTGTTGTGTTCCCTATGTAAATATGCTCACTGACTGAACACTGTACCTTATAATGCCAGGTGCTCTCGTCTTGTGACATCATATGCATATCGTTTATAACTCTGTGAAGCTAGGAAGTTAGACAGTCCTCTGTGGAATATCTTTTGAAATCCATTGGAACTGCCTTTATCCTCCAGCATCTTATGGTTTATCCCCTTTTGAGCATTTGAACAGATTTGTGTGCTTGGTAGGCAGATTACCTCATGTTTCCTCATGAACTGGCATGCAAGAGCAAGGCTTGTGATGGTCTTGTTCTGTATTGAGGAAGCCAAGTAAACCATTGTGTTGTCAGCCATGTCCAAGTTTATCTACAGTATGAAAACGATAAAGGATTAAGTTTGCTGATTGACAGGGAGAGGTTGGCTTTCAGAATCTAACCGAGTTCACCTCATGGACAGTCTTTAGGTATACAGTAGACAAACGGCAAATTCTTTGCAAGGGAGCACTGGTGTCAAAATAATTGAAAAATAAAGGTTTACAGAAGCCATTGTTCAACCTTTCACTTGACAATTTTGTGAACTAAAAAGTTGATTGAGCTACATTTTTTTTACTCGTTTTATGTACGTTATCCTAATCTGTCAATCAGCCTCATAGACCTTGAAAAAAGCCAAGTCATTATGAACTACTGAATATTCACACATACATGCTCGAAGTAAGGCAATCAATCACAATGCACCAACAGTCTCCTCCAAGTGAGCTGATGTTACGTTCAATAATGTATTTTGCATTTTGAGTGCTTTGGAGGCATCTTCAAATGATGTTGATACATTGATAAGGTTAATACCATGACAGATTAAATCAAACAAGTTGTTTGTCATTAAAGCTTTCAATGTGCCTTTATTTTCAAAACAATATCCCATTCAATTTTATCTTGATGAAAGGTTCATTTTGATTGGTTTTTATATCTGCTACTAATTCAGTAGCAGAATTTATTGTTATTTATTGAACTGATGTGGATAAATTACTGGATTTCCCTGGTTCAGAGAAACTGTGGAGACTGTTGGTGCCAGTGACCCCTTCTGTTGTAGTACAGCTACAGTTGGTATCATAATTCCTGTTGTAATAGTGATATGACCCAACGGAGTCTACATTTGGTTGATAAAACCGGACAATACTGTATAATAAAAAGGGGCAATAGATGTACACTATGATATTAGGGATTTAAAACTTTTACTAAAAAAACATGACATGATGACACTTCAATTGAAGAAGCCAAGAGTCTTTTCATTGATTGTTTCTAAAAACTTCTTACAAGTGTAAAGAAGAGAGACTGTATGCAATTCTACACAACAAAGCTTAAAGGCCCAGTTCTCTCACCCCAAACAGTACCAATTCTCCTAACCTTCTTACTAAACCCCCACCACAATTGTCTGAAATTCATCCTCATCCAGACCCAATCTCAGTTTATTGCTTCAGGGTGAGTACAGAAAAACTCAATTTATATAATCAAAACAGTCTTAGTACTGTTTATGCTGTGTGATATAAGCTTTGGCACTCTGCATTGTTTGAATTAGCTGTCAATCAAAGAGCTGAGCCAATTGAGAATTTCGGTACCCGGGTACCAAAATTTTAGTTTGGGGTGAGAGGTTTGGCCCTTTAAGCTCTAATACTTTTGCTTCTGCACTTGATCATTCATCATTTGTTTCAAATCTCATGTGATATGTTTGTATGATTCTGGACAAAAAGTTGATCATGTGAAGGGGTCTTGTATTGCAGCTAGCCTGTCTTAATAGATGTCAACTTAATTATTAAAAACATTTTGATTGGCTCCTGTGATATAGTTAACTTTGTTTGACTATGGCTGACAATGAAGCAATATAGCACCAGTCACATATACCAAAATTTTGAAAAATTTCCCCTTTTTGAACTAGTTGTCTGCAATTTCTTTCGTTTTACAGATTGGCCCATTATGGACGATTAATTGTGATAGGAGCCATTTCAAGTTACAATTATGATGCCAAACCATATGCATCCTCCGTCCTACAAAGATTGCCTCTCTCAGTAAGTTCTTAGTGTTCTGCAACAACATTAGGACAGTACTGTCAAAGTACAGATAATCTTTTGAAATAAGACTTCATTTTCCCCTTGTGTGCCCACTCAAAATGAATGTTACAACATGGTTTTCATCTTTAGGTAACCATTTGAAAATTCCCCAAAGGAGAAAATGACCGTTGTCAGTATACCATTAGTTCATTAGAGACAGCATGCAATAGTGCTACTTTAATAATGGCATGCATTGCTGACAGCCACAGGCTTGTACTGACAAGGTGAAAGATCTGTAAAAAACGAAAAAGCTGTTGTTATTTTATGTAGGCCATCCATACATCAATTTTTGTAACAAAAGAACCATAACAGTTGTTTGAAAACACTTCAATCCTCTTGACTTGTTTTACTAAAGTACAGTATTCATTGGTAAACTATAAACCCTTTACTGTTGTGCTCCAATCGGGGCATATTTGCGCGCCTGGAGAGTGGGCTGAAAAGCGGAAGTAGCATGCCCCGCATCAGCTTTCGTAGCTTTCATAGGCTATAGACCCGTGACCTTAAACTATTGTCTCTCTCGTTGTTGTGGCCCAGTTTTCGAGTAGCTACTCACAGTTTCGAGCTCCATGTGGAACAGTAAAGATGGGTGACAGCTGTGCTCTCCATCTGGGTCCAAAAGAACCCATACAATGGTAAAGGTTTAAAGTATTAGCTCGTATTAATGTGTTAATCAGATCACAAGATAGCACTGAATGATAGAGAAGCGAGGTTTTGAAAACCATACATGTGAGACCATGTAACTGACTGGGTTATAAGCTCTTTTATGTCCTATTTGCTGTGTATGTTTTGAATTACTAATGCTGTAGAGGTCATGCACTGAAGTCACTGGGTTTGGCCTGTTTCTATTTTGCCATCAGGGCCTCCATTTTACATAAATTGTTACTACAGTGTTGTTGTGCATGTGTACCGGTAACACATATACTGTGCATGATCAGTGGCATCCATTATGCGAAATTGAAACCACAGATGTCACATGTATGACCTCTGTACCTAGTAGTGTGGCATAAATGATGTAGTGGTTGGAGAACCAATTCTGCAATTATAGTGACTCTGCATTTATTAGCTGTTAAAGGGAAATACTGCACTTAAAATATTCCCACACAGCATTCAGAGAAAATAGCTCCAGACATCATCAAACCGCTCATTATCAACAGTTCACCCCAGCAATAGCTTCATCTCCTCAAAATGTTATGAACAAGAAGAGCTATGGAAGTTGCATCATTTGTAATGTTGCAAGTTTGGGTGAACAAATTATTCTTGATCAACAAATGACTGAATTTCAATCTGAGAGAAACTTATTTCTTGAAAAGAAGAGCACCATACGGCATTATTCTTAATCATTTATCACTCTGTGTCAATTAATATTGGTTTAAAAAGGATGAAATTTTCTTGTAAAACAAACACAATATTTCCCTTTAATGGTTTGATCATTGACTAGGCCATAGATACTTACAAGCGGCAATTATTTTTAAAAGTCAATGAAACAAACCTCTTTCCACTGTTTCAATGTTTTTGTGTCCGTGTTGAAGGCAGGCAAGGAATCTGTGTAAATAGTGATGTTGGTGATGTCATTCATGTATGTGTATTTGTGTCTGTGACACTTTTGCTTGTAAACACAATATCTTAAGATAGGAACAGAAACAAGATACCTAAGGTTGCCTTAATTTTTATGAGCATTATGCTATTTATTTGCCTTTAAACCTTTTTAACTGTTCATAACTTGTTGTTTTACACTAGTGACACTATTGTACTTTCTTCTGAGACAGTATTGGTGTACCAATAATGCTTTACCATCGCAAGATTTTGGTTTATATAAGACCACTTTTATGCCCCTATGAACACTTTGTTTATTTCTGCTGTAGCTGCTGCTGAAGTCTTGTTCCATGCATGGGTTTTTCCTGTTTCATCACCCACACAAATACCAAGAATCAATGAGGAGGTTGATGCAGTTATATGAGAGTGGTCAGCTACAAGTATCCATTGACAACGGTGAAAATGCAACTGAAAAGTTTCATACCTTGGACTCAGCTTACATGGCAGTTGATGTAAGGAAAGAAAAATGTTTTTTAAGTTTTTTGGCATCATTAAAGTGTGTTTAAATTTGGAATTTAGGATAAGATTTTACAGAGGTTGCAAAATTAAAAAAAATGGTTACACATTTAGTTGCCATCATCTCAGGACTGGAGTTTGACTCCTGGCCAGGTCATACCTAGAGGTTGAAAATTGGAACCTACGGCCATTGTGCTTGGTGCTCAGCAAAGGCAATGGAGTAGGGAAAACAACCCAGTTCAGCCACAACTGGAAAAATGGCAGTTGCTGGTCTGACTTTTTTCCCATCTGCACAATATTTTTATTCCAACAATTAATCAGATTTAACTATATTATCATTGACTTTTAAGGATTGGAGTGACAGAATTTAATAGGTATTAGCATCACGTACATCCATATCTGTCCATATATTGAGTTTTAGACAGTATATTGTTAAACAAGTTGAATAAGGACTGCACTTTGTTAGGCATGACTTTACTGTTTGGATTCATCTGTTTTATTTCCAACTTCTTTATTAAATAGGCTTTTTTACTTTTGGTGATACTGCTGACTGGCATTCTCAGAGGAGATGCTTTTTGTGATGCTTTCTTTTGTGATTTCTTTTGCAGTACATGTACTCTGGCAAGAATGAGGGCAAGATATACATCCAGCTGTAAGATACTACCCAGCATTAAGGTCGAAGGTCACAATTAAGAAAGACCGATGATGTCATTTTCTGCTTGACCTGCACTGAAAGAATGATTGTCTTGAAAACATTTCTTCTGAAATATTTGCCAATCACCTTGCTGCATGTAAAATTTGAGGTCTCCAGCTATTTGTTTCAACTTTAAGATGCACTCAGAAATTGGGTATGTGGACTATTCATGATGGTTCCCAGTAAGACCAGGCTCATACATGGCCATATGAGAGGTAGTCTGACAGGGGAGGGTGGTCAATGGATGCCCCTTCTTAATTGCTCCAATGGTGTCTTTACCATAGACCACTTCAGAACATTTTCTTGTCTTAAATTTTGTCAGAAACTTTGTCACATGAAGAAACCATTTATAATTACTGTACAGTTTGTTGTACAACTTGGAGCTGTTATTGTGCACATACCCAGCTCTGTCAGGGCCATCTTTAATGTCTAGGTGTAAAGCATATATTGTAATAGAAGTCCAATCTTTTTGGCAATGAAGAAACTGTGTTCTAGTCAAAAATGAGTCCAATGAGTTTATCAAGTAATCTTTCAAAGAAACTGGCTCCATTTTTAAATTCAGTGGTGGTAGGGAGACCCCCTTCTGCCTTGTACAGCTATGAAGGTCAAGTAATGCCAATGATGCAACAAGTTTCAAAAGAAGATGATAAAGTTTGAATGATAGTAGTAGGATGATAAAGCATTAGAATCACAAGCCAGCAGTGTCTTAACAGGGAGCTGTTATTTGGAAGGAGACACATCAAACAGATTAATCAATGTTAATATCTTATCACCCACATTATCAAGAGATTACCAAATATTACTTGGGAATTAACCCTTTTGTTCCCTCTACTGAATGTTTTTTGTTTGATTTAAATACCCTTGAAGCACCATTCAGGCCTGACAATACCAATACAATGAGGATTAAACAAAACGATGCTTTCACCTCAACCAGAAACTGCAAGCATTTATTTTGTTTAACTCAAAACGACCGTTGAATGGAAATAAGCAGCAACTGGTTGGCTTTCTTCATACCGGACAGTATGCATATGGACTCCAGAAATTAATTTTCTGTAAGTTCTTTAGAGAAAGTTAACAGCAGTTTTCAAAAAAACCAAGCATTAATTTGAATTCATCTTGATATATAACAGTTGTTATAAATTGATATATTAGTTGGTATTCTCAAATAAGAGTCAAAATGCATCAAAAGACACAATAAATTACTTTTCTTTAATGGCTGACAATGGTACAGCAGTACATAATATTCCCACTTGATGAAGCAGACAGTAAGCCTCTTTTCTACTGAACTTTTAATCCAGTTAAAGTCCTATTGAAACCAAAAAAACCCCGAAAATTGAATCAATGCCAGCTTAACTTGACGGGTTCATATTAGCTTCAAAGGAAGAGAATTGTTGGATCTCCCTGGTCTAAGTATGATTTTGTTTCATGCCAGGTAACTCCAATGAATCTAATGAGGGTTGTTCTGCTAACAAAGATGTTTTGGAAAACAATTTGCAAGGGAAACCGAGAATGTAAGCTTTATGTCACGAAGTGACATGGATTACTCGCTTTGGCGATGCAGTTTGAACTCACAAGACACAACAAATTACCCAACACAGCGTTTTAAGTCCTCTTAAGTCTATTTACATATTCTTACTTTGAAGTTCTTTCTTCAATTGCAATAAATGATAAATACGGGCTTTCAAATTGTTTTGAAAATAACAAAATAATAATTACTTGCTTTCAGAGTTCGGTTTTACAGTAACATAACAACAAGCTTGGCTTTCAGTTCCGTTTACGATGAAAAAGTTGTGCTTCTGCCTATTCTTACAGACACGGCGAACACATTAGGGGTCGCCTTATTACATAAGTAGTACTCCCTGACACTCATCGAGTGACTGTTCATGTCATGCCTACTTGGCCAACGAAGTTGGGTCTTTGCCAAACTTAGTGATGTTTTGTGACGTCAGACACGACTCGTGGTGGCAGTCTCCGAGTTCCACATCATTCACACACGAATCACACCTGGTAGGATAACACCGCCCCCTCAGTGTCAGTCTTACACCGACATACCAAACCAAAAGAAACCCCTGTGAACGAATAAAGGAACAAACCGTCCCCAGTATTTTCCACATTTCAAATCAGGATTCAGTCCTTCTCTAGTAATACATTAATCAAATTACTTCAATTTTGTCGCAACATAACTTCACATTATAATGGCCAAATTCTCACAAAATTTGATTGATTTTCAGTTCAAAAACTCGACTGTCCCTTCAAGGGAATCTCAGTAGTACCTTTAATAATACTTAAGTAAATATACATGATCAAGCGATTCCGAACTTTTATGTATGACTCTCTCTGATGCCTAGCACCAAATTACGGCTAGTTGTCAGACTACATCAACATTTAACTCTCTGAGAACACTTCTCTGCAGCAGTTATTTGCTGGTACTCTCATCTACTAACTTTAACCAATTTTGGCTATTAATTAAATCCACAAACGAAGTAAAACTACAACTTCACTTTTCCTTAATCTTAAAAGTTCACTTGAAGTACGCTCGCTGACCCCCTTCTTAAAACTCTATCCCGGAAATCAGCTACGTATCCCCTTTAATTCGGGTAATATCGCACAATTATACTCGTGGAATTTTACTTTGCCTAGGCAAACAGTAATAAGTATCGTACTCACAGAAAACCACGTTTAACTGGGTTTCGCCGTCAACCAAACACTTCACGAGCTCCTTCTGCGTCAATGCAGTAAGTTAAAACAACACACTTGCTCTCGATAACGAGTGATATATATAAAATAGCTTCTTCAACGTCCAGTCATTCATTTAGATCTCCATATCCAAATATCCTGGTTAAGACCTCATTGCCTTATTCGAAGAATAAACCCGCCCTCAATAGCGAGGAACTTGCTCGTTCTCTAGGTACCGTGGCGACGTGGTTGCAGGATGGAAAGCAACTGCCTTTCCTTAACATGCCCACACCCCAGCAATTAACAATAGATTGCGTACTCATGCATCCCAAGCATTTCAAACTGCGCGAAACTAATAAGTGACAGGTGACAAAACACTAGAATTTTTAAGACAGCTCCCTCAGTATGTGACACTTTATAATATACATTTCAATGAAACACTGATGTGCAGGTATTAATTCGCCATGATGAAAGAGTTGTCTGCCTGAAAACTGGCGGTAAATTGCAAAGTACTATGTGTACCATATTTATTGGTTATGTTCCCTAGTGGTTAACTCTGCATGAAATACTCAGAGTAATCTGTCTTGTGTTAAGAGTGAATACTCCACCCTTTGATATTAGATTTTTATTTAGCAACCATAAAACAATTTAACATGATAGAATGCATTCCAGGCAGGTGGAAAATTTTAGAGTGGAGAACCCTATAGCCTAATATTGGTGTTACTCTGATTTTTTTTCATATTGTCTGAGCCCTATCTTAATTTTTTAACTTACAGAAGTACTTGTATGGCAATATTTGTTAAATGGTGATTGCTAGTCTAAAAACAACTATCATTGCTTAGGTGATTCATACAGTATGCATTACTTTATTTACAAGGAGTGAAGCTTTGTCAAATTCCTGTGCCACAAAAATTATCAGAGCTGTCAGCTGATGGGAATTCTTGCAATTGACGTAAAAAAGAACAAAAGAACCAGTT
This sequence comes from Holothuria scabra, assembly GCA_037179385.1. Taxonomy (NCBI): domain Eukaryota; kingdom Metazoa; phylum Echinodermata; class Holothuroidea; order Aspidochirotida; family Holothuriidae; genus Holothuria; species Holothuria scabra. The sequence continues at coordinate 7,503,630 of CM074190.1, read as the reverse complement.
TTCCCATAAATTTCCATAAAAACCCCTAATAGAATACAAAAATTTCACAGCAGATTTGATTTTCTCTGTTTATTTTCAGTACAAAGACCTCATCAGATGGTTAGTCCCAAGGTAGAGTGCTTACACTGACATCACATAAGCCCTGCCCCTTTTTTATGGGGAAAACAAGGAAGTAGTTACAGCTTGCTGAGAAACAGCATATGAACTACAAGATGACTGTTGTTTGTGCCTGGCAGTGGGCACTGCTACCCAATTATGATGTCATTTGAAAGCTCTATATAGCTAATTAAATTATATATTTCAGGGGACTCACCAATCGTGAAAATAGGAGTTGTTACTGTTGTGGAACTGATCAATTAGTCACGTGTTACCAACTTTTGTGAGATTGATTGCTATCATCGTATATTAAATAATAGTGATGATGATCATGATGATGATTATGACCATAGTCATGATGATGAGATCATGATCGATGATCATGATGATGATGGCAATGGTGATTGCAACGGTAACATCAGCAGCGAAATGATGACGATAATAATAATTAGCTTAGCTTGTATAGCTCCAATCAGGTCTGAAAGTAACTGCTCAAGAAAGTCTTTAAAAGAGAGAGTTCTGAGCAAGTTCGTGTGCCATTTGGTTATTTGTTTCATAAACCTTTGATTGTAAGGAAACTTTATAGAAAATCATAAAAGAATGTATCATGAAACATAAAAACTCTTGAAATGCTAAAATAATCCTTACTCAACTTCCTTCTTTTGTTTTTCTTGCATGTTTTGTATGGCATAGACCGCCATATGGCATTTGTATGTGTTTAAGGGTTAAGCCTTTCATTATATCTTGTAACTTAACAATACCTTTGGCCTTCACAAATAGAGACCTGAAGAACCTCCTCAGAATTTGATTCCTCCATATATATAGAGGGTGCGTTTACGCCAATGATGAAATTTGCTACAATTTGTGGGGAGGCACAATTTTTTTAATTTCAGAACAAATGGGAGGTATTTTGGAATTTAGTCTTTGAAAACAAAACACCCTTTTAAGTTTTGATGTAACAATTTTGTGTGACTCTCATAGGTGGCGGAAGATGTTTTTTATTGGGAGTGGGGCCACAAGTTTTCGACAGCCAACATAATGGTGACGCCGTAAGGCGTCCGGTTTTGCGCGAAGCATAAAACCCAATCGGCCTGGGGTCCATGGGGCCACTTAAGGGCCCCTGGTGGGATTCGGGGGACAAAGCCCTGGTAGGGGTCCATGGGGGGCTGGATACTTTTGTAGGGGGTGGCTGGACTTTAGTATCTAAGCGTAGCACCACCATCATTTGGCACGGAGCGTACAAAGAAAATTTTGGATTTTAAAACCTCCCAGATAGCTGGAAATGACATTTGCCAGGTTTATTTGTCTCTAATTCTGGTTAGAAATTTTTTTGATTTTTCTAAGATTAAAACACCCTTTTGAGATATTGATTTGCTCAGTTCATTACTCCACTGAACTATGTATCCTAGGATCGCAAATCAGGAATCCTGCTGAATGTTGCAAGCAGCTTTTCCAGTGCACGCCTAAGTAAGGTATTTCCAGAGGCGTAGGAGAGCATTTCACTTTTGGGACAGAAGATTTTTGCCCGAAAAATGTAATTCTGCCTTTAGGACAGTCAAAGCGGAGCGCCACCACTGGTTGGCGAGGAGAGTCCACGGAATTTGAAAATTCGTACCTCTCAGACAGTCAAAAATGACATTTCCCAGGCTTGTAAAGGGGATCCAAGCAGTCGCTTTTTAAAGTTTCAGTTGCAGATAAACGTTCGTTCCAAACGAAAATTAAGCCAGAAGACTAAGCGGATCGCCACCATCGGTTAGCGCGTAGCGTACAAAGCAATTTTAAATATCCGACCCCTCAGACAGTTGAAAATGGCATTTCCCGGGCTTATATGGGGATCTAAGCAGTCGCTATTTTGAGTTTCTTTTTGTAAAAAATGATCATTTGAAACTTAAATTCTGCTATGAAGCGGTCTAAGTGGAGTACCACCATAAGTTGGGGCGAAGTGTGCAGGAAATTTTGAAAAATCCGACAACTTCAGATAGTCAAAAATGTCATATCCTTTGCTTATAGGGGGGATCTTAGAAGTCGCTAATTCGAGGGTCTGTTTGCACAAAAATTGTTCACTTGAAACTAAAATGCTGCCAGGAATACTATCTGCGCGGAACTTCACCACTGGTTGGCGCGAAGTGAACAGAAAATTTTGAAAAATCGGACCCATGAGACAGTCGAAAATGACATTTCCCAGGCTTATAGGGGGATCTAAGCAGTCGCTATTTGATCAGAAAATTACCAGATAAATGTATCACTACTAATCGATGAATCCCGTATATTTTCGGGGAAACTACAAACCGGAATTGAAAACATGCTAATGAATTTTACTCTATTGCGACTCTTGGCTAAATTCTATTTATCTTGAAAAAATTGTGTGCCCCAACTCCCGACTATATATGATTTTACTTTTGAAAAAATTGGGCCTATGGGATCTTAGCAGTCGCTGTTTTGATAAGAAGAATCAGATAAAATGTACCACTACCATTGGATGAAATGAAGTAGATGATTTTTCTTCTATTAGTAACTCTTATTGACAGAATTGTCACGTTACAAGGTGTGTTGAAATGAATTTTCAAGCAGACTTACGGGAAGACATTCTCACCCTGTATCATTAAAGTATTGAAAAACAAATTACCCGATTCGCATAACCATTGCCTGTATTTGGCTTTAGAGAAGGATAGATGACAAACTTTTGGGCACCTGAACACCCTCATGTACATCCGTTGAATTAATTTGGCAATTGAAAACGTTCCAGCATTTATTTAACCTTTGACCATTTCGGGCAAATTTTTGATGAAACCCTTTTTCATATTCTACCCAAATCTGTCCCAGATCTTTTTAACTTTCCATGAAACTTTTCCTCCTCTTTTTCGGCAAAGATTTGAAGCTCTGAATTTCGGAATGAATTCAGGTAGACTTTGACAAGCTTCATATCTTCGGAATCTCTTGACTTTTTACTCGTCGGGTTTCAGGATGGATAATTTTCTAACAGATTTGGAATGGCTAAATTGGCATCTGGTATGTTTCTACATCATGTAGGGATATTTTTAAATCCTGGGGATGCACAAGTCAAAATAATACTTGGCGCGGTGGGCAGAATATCCAGGTTTATTAGCTCAAAAAGCTATGACTGTTACTTCAAAGATAATCACAACACAATGCCCGAAATTATCGAATATCCAAATTCTTTCAAGCATTTGCCCGAAAATGGAAAAGTATCATAGTGAGGGTATATAGTTACGAAAGGTTAAGAGATAAAAAATCGCGACACATTTGAGAAGCCTGTGGCTCAAAAGAAACAATTGTTCTTGAGAATGTTTTTAAATCTTGTGAAACACAATACCCGAAATGGCCGATTATTTTAATAGCTTCAAATCTTTGCAAAAACAGAGGACGCTCTATTTGAAGTGCAATTTTCATGGAAGATAAAAAAAAAATCTGCGACACGTTTGGGCACAATGTGAAAAAAAGTTTAAAAAAATGCTGGGACGTTTTCAATTGCCAAATTAATTCAACGGATATACAGGAAGGTGTTCAGGTGCCCAAAAGTTTGTCATCTATCCTGCTCTAGACAGGGGAGTCACCAAGGGGGAGGGGCACGTGCCCCCCTGAAAAATCGTGTGCCTCCACCCCCTTGTGCCCCCCAACTGAGATTGGAGATTTTCAAAAAACATGTCTTCTGTAGTCAGAGTTAGACTACGATTTTTTTTAGGATCCGATTCCTCTGTTGAAAAGAAAAGGCAGTAAATTTTCATGTTTCCCAAATGTAAATATCGCAATAAACCTTGGAAATGCCATTTCCCGCTGTCTGAGGGGTTACGTTTTTTTAAAATTTTCTTCACACTTCCGACTACGTCAATTGGAGGTGGCGCACAGCTCAGGTAACCCTTCAAGCAGGATTAAGCCGACATATTTCCTTCAGAGGATCACATCTAATTGCCCATCAACTGCCCTTCTTTTTCTTTATAGCCATGGTACAGCTCACCTTCCTCAAATTTTCAGCCTGATACGCTCTTAATAGTAGTTTCACTACCGTTTGTGTTGTTACCAAAAATAAAATCTTACTTGGAATTGCCCTGTAAGGAAATTTTTTAGGCCAGTGTAAAACAACCCTTTTCCCGTCAGTCTGCTTGAAAATTCATTTCAACACACCTCAATAAGTGTTACCAATAGAAGAAAAATCGTCTACTTTATTTCATCCAATGGTAGTGGTTTATTTATATCTGACACTTGATCAAAATAGCGACTGCTAAGATCCCCATCATAGAACTAATTTTCTCAAAAGTAAAATCATATATAGTCGAAAAATCGGGCACACATTTTTTTCACGATATATTGAATTTAGCCAAGAGTCGCAATAGAGTAAAATTCATTAGCATGTTTTCAATTCCGGTTTGTAGTTTCTCCCGAAAATATGCGGAACCATTTCATCGATTGGTAGTGATACATTTTATCTGGTCATTTTCTCATCAAAAGGCGACTGCTTAGATTCCCCTACAAGTCTGGGAAATGTAATTTTCGACTGTCTCAGGGGTCCGATTTTTCAAAATATTCTGTTCGCTTCGCACCGAGCAGTGGTGGAGCTTCGCGCAGATAGTCTTCCTACTGTCCTAGCAGCATTTTAGTTTCAAGTGAACATTTTTTGTGCAAACAGAACCTCGAATCAGCGACTTCTAAGACCCCCTATAAGCATAGGAAATAACATTTTTGACTATCTGAAGTGGTCAGATTTTTCAAAATTTCATGTACGTTTCGCCCCAACTTATGGTGGTGCTCCACTTATAGACCGCTTCATAGCAGAATTTAAAGATTCAAGTAATCATTTTTTACAAAAGGAAACTCGAAATAGCGACTGCTTAGATCCCCATATAAGCCCGGGAAATACCATTTTCAACTGTCTGAGGGGTTGGATATTTAAAAATGAACTGAGCTAATCAGTATCCCAAAAGTGTGTTTTAATCTTAAAAAAATCACAAATTTTTCTCACCAGAATGAGAGACAAATAAACCTGACAAATGCCATTTCCAGCCATCTGGGAGGTTTTAAAATCCAAAAATTTCTTTGTACGCTGCGCCCCAACTGATGGAGGCGCTACGCTTAGATAGTTAACTCCAACCACCCTCTACAAAAGTATCCAGCCCCCCATAGACCCCCAGGGCTTTCCCCGAACCCCACCCGGGACCCTTAAGCGACCCCCTGGACCCCACGTCGATGGGATTTTGTTCTTCGCGCAAAACCGGACTCCTTATGGCGTCACCATTATGCCGGCTGCCGAAAACTTGTGTCCCCCAGTAAAAAACATCTTCCGCCGCCTATCTTTTTGTTATTGTTCTGTCTTTTTTGTTGGCTTCTTAATTGCTGATCACTTAGGAATTGCTTTTTTGGCCCTTTGGAGTTGTAACTGAAGATCGAAGTAGATTTTCTAATAGTTTTTCTCGATTTTTGTAAGCCTTGACATTTTAACTGGGAGGGCCTGTATGAAAAGGTGTTGGTTCCCGCTTTTTACTGAAGTTCATAATGCAATTAAGTGCAGCTTTGCATGACATAAGGATGGCATGCAAAAACAGCTTTACAAACCCTTCAATTTATTTGGTTTGTTAATTGCCGTTTTGGTTTACAAGTCCTTCATTAGGCCACCACATAACAACTCTACAATTAAAATACATTCTCATGTCACCAACATGATAGTGTGGCCCCAAAATTTTTTCTACATGGTGGTTTCATAGGGTTTCCCTTGAATTAAGGACGGAAGGTAACTTGAACGCGGCGTCAAGTTAAAACGAAGTCATGTATTTCTTTTACGAAACATGGAACCATCAGCCAAGGCCAATGATCACTTACTGTTACCGGGAAGCAGCTTAACTAGCCGGGGTCCCTGAGAAGATGAGCCATACCAAAACACTTTCTTCCAAGATTCATGTGACAATATTTCTTCTCCTCAAATGTGAAATTCACAAGGACTGTAACTGCTTGTTTTATATTGGATGTGTAATAAAGAAGTCTTGAAGTATTATGAAACATACTGTACAAAGAAATAAAATGAAAATCTTAATATCTAACTGTTGCTTAAAAAAAATGATGGACTGCTCTTACCCTTTAAGTTAGTGAAGGAAAAGAGGGAAGGTATAAACGTCAATAAAACTAGAAATAGCAAAACGAAATAAAAAAGTAAGAAGGGGGAACTCGAATAGGAAAAGCATTATCTTTAAAAGTTCGAACGGGGAAAAAGCACTGTCAAGTACAAGCAGGAAGCTGTTACGGAAGCTACCTGGTACAAGTAATTACTTTTCGGTAGGTTTTCAACGTAGTCTAACTTCAGTTCGAGCGCCGCCCTTTGGGATGTCGAACGTCAAACCAACTGACCGTATGGCAGGTTTCCAAGTTGGAATTTATTTATTCTAGTCATACTTATGTAGTGCTGTGTGTGGGGAGGGGGAATCTGGTGTGAACACTTCGTTTTGTCTAAATCTTTGATTATCAGATTATTGGGACATATTTTGTATATATTGTCTTCAACACACCCAAACAGCCAAATAAGATCCCGAAAAGACGGCTGACTTGGCTGTTGTGAAAGCTTTTCCTTGACTACAACATGTTACGAATTATCCACATTATGACCTTAGCAACAATTTATATATAATACCCTACATCAGAATTTCCCTGCAGGAAAATTCTGATGTAAGGCTTGGTCAGGTTGGAGGCAACCAATGTATTCTCTCTGTAAAGTAGGATACAATGAATCAAGGACAACAGTAACCTGTTGTTGGAATGATTTCTCTTAGTAGCAACGACGTCAAATTAAAACTGGCTTCTTTTCAATTGAAACAAAGGGTTGCTTAACCCGGTCGCAATGAAAGAAAATAGAAGCCAAGTTAAATCAAGTACTAATTATGTGAAATATAGAATCGGTTTCGTCTCATAATGGGGTACTTGACGTTCATTTTCAACAGAAAACAAAAAAAAAACCTTATGGGTAAGTGCTTGTGGTCTTATTATCAGGTAGAATCAAATGCCAAACCATAGGTTCTAGCCTCATGACTCCAAACTTCGCTGTGTGTTTAAAAGATGAATGTTGCAATATTTAACCCACTTCAGACATACTACACACACGCTACGAGAACAAGGCCTCGGCTTTGTCTACAAAGAAGTAAGAATAGCCTACGACAACAGATGCGAAGTCAAGTATGGGTAAATTATAAGTACATATTAAAAAATTCAGGCTGGAGTTGTACAGGAAAAATAACATCAAATTGGCTGCAGGTGTTTTGTTTGAAAATTGTTTCCAGTAAAATGTAGGCTTGGTCAAGACGTCAAGCAATATTTTATTTTATATGAGGGTGCTTGCCAACTAGAAAAAAGGATATCTTTGTGCAGTTTACTTCTTAAGTGATACAGATTCAATGTTTTAAGTGTTTCAGTGTTTTAAGTCAATGTTTCAGTGTTTGTCTTTCTTTCATTTTATTCGTGTTAATTGTTTTTATATGTAGGGGGCTTGGCAATATCCAGTTGACGGATTAATAAAGTGATATTCTATTCTATTCATAATGAGGGCGTGCTGTATGCACGAATATTCTACCTCCCCTCCACACTCCACTTTTGTATTCCATGAGTTAGTGTACAATACATAGATATATAAATACATATATAGTGCGCAATACAAAATAGAGAAACAAAACTAACAATCGTCTCAATGGTAGCAAATGTTCAGTGCATATAAACTTCTAGAGGTCTACAACACTTTAGATGTTACATTTGTAAAAAGAAAAAAAAAAAGTGGAACGCTGGAGACGTGACTGAGAGGTGAATTACATAAGGTACACTCTAAAAACATCCTGGTTAAATTTAACCAGGATTGAGGGCAATAATTTTCCATACATTTCCTGGTTAAAATAACGCGGCAATCCTGGTCAAAATTGACATTTTCCTTTTTAAATTAACAACTGGTTAGAAATCCTGATACGAATTTAACATTTTCCTGGTTAAATTTCTTTTTTCTTTTTAACCAGTTTTTGGTTAATTATTGACCCCGTACTGGCTAAATTAACCAGGATTTAACCAGGATGTATTAGAGTGTAAATAGTAATTTCTTTAACTGATATTCCAAGTTAATTCTAAACAGAATAAATAAAACTTTCCAGATTAATTGCGTCGAGTCTCAGTTTCTATGAAGAAATACACAATGTAAACAACATTAACACAAGCTAAGTGGCAGTGGTGGAGCTAGGGATTTCGGTCAGAGGAGGCGAAAATGATCTTCAATGGCGCTTCGAAGGAGTAAATACCCTGAGCCACGGCTTTTCAGACTTACCATTTTCAGTTTGATTATCCGCCACCTGGTAGAAGACTACTTTACCATTTCTCTTCAGCAAGTTTTCCTATTAAAACATGTTTAAAGTTTTGATCCATGGGCCTCCGCAGAAGAAAATTTGGGGGACAAAACTCCTTTAGGGGAAAGCTAATGTCAGAAAATTTTGGCCCAAAATACCTCTCAGATCGCTGGATTTGTCTTGTCATTTCTAAAGCCTATTGACCGCATTTTAATAGGGAAAACACTGAGTGAACTGTTAAGAAATGTTGACTGTTAATTTTTCTTCGTCTTTTTCTTTATGTGTTCTTCGTTTTTTCAGGTTTTTTATTTTCCAGGGGAGGGCAAGTTCATCCCTTGCCCATGTTTCTATCCCTCTCTTTCACGTTTTAGTATGACGGTGGTCATTATTCTTGTGTAATGTCAGGTCTCGATGTAAGATTTTAATGTTTCAATGGGCTACTTTGTGAAGGTAAAGATTAAACCTGCTAGAGCCAAATAGCAAGCAATCTTATAGAAATTTCTGACATGAATCCCGTCTCGTTGGTTTCTTTTTTAGTAGAATTTGAGCCCCCCGTTTTTACATTTTTACTTTTACTTTAACTTTTCCCTTTTTTAGGTAGGTTTACCCCAACAATGTAACTTTCCAACTTGGTGACACTGTATAACACATTCATGTTGGTGTGTCGTAAAACTCCATCTAACTAACTGACTGACTGACTGACTGACTGACTGACTGACTGACTGACTGACTGACTGACTGACTGACTCACTGACTCACTGACTGACTGACTGACTGACTGACTGACTGACTGACTGACTGACTCACTGACTGACTGACTGACTGACTGACTGACTGACTGACTGACTGACTGACTGACTGACTGACTGACTGACTGACTGACTGACTGACTGACTGACTGACTGACTGACTGACTGACTGACTGACTGACTGACTGACTGACTGACTGACTGACTGACTGACTGACTGACTGACTGACTGACTAACAAACTAACTTACATGTAGGGGGAAAAGTTATGGAAATTAATCAACGTTAGGTGTACACTTTTGGTATCTGAAAATCAAGATAAGTACACGAAGAAACATTAATTGAGGTAATTTACATCATGTGACCACTCTGAAAAAGTCATTAATTCAGTACATTGCAGGAAATAGCGCTACGATTATTGTTGCGCCGGGAGGGTGAATTTAATGTCAGTCTGTGTTTTTGTAAGCTTATAATCACACTTGGTGTGGAAGCAATTAACTTAGCACATCAACAACAGTCATAAGTACGTGTAAAACGTGAAGATACGTTTCGGCAAACCTGTCCCTATATTACAGAAGATGACCCTCTTCATCAGAATAAAGTGCAGATATTTCAGTTACTGGTGGCTGTTTGAGCATTTTGTTATCTGGGTCTTAACACAATGAAATTATGTCTTTTGTCAATAATACGCAAGAGTAAAGTATGTTAAAACCGAAAAAGCCCACCGAAAGACGATTTTGTTCCGTCGAAGGGGGGGGGGGGACGACCGCCCCCTGACCATATGGCAGCTCCGCGAGTGAGTGGTGAGTGACAATATAACTTAAGGTAGTAAGGTTTGCGAGTGAGAGTCTTTTTTTTTCAGTTTAATTTGCCTTTTCCCATTTTTAAATACAAGTTTGCTAAAACGACTTTTTGTTAGAAAATTTTATGACAACGCACTTTGTATTTCTTCAGAGTTCAGTCTGGACTAAAAAAGTAGAGCTTCGGCGAACTCATTTGATTTGCCCTCATCAGAGGTGTGAGAAGTTAAAATAACGAACTTCTCGACTGAGAACAGGTGCGGAGCAACCTAGTTCGAGGTAATTCTGTCCATGTCAACTGTTTTGCATAAAAGAAAATCACCCCTAGTAAAAATTTGTCACCTAAAGTTGTTCATTGTGAACATTTAACTCAGTGCCTTGCGCCTATATCAGATAGTATAACAGTTACAAACCTTTAGCTTGATTTTCACTTAAAACTGAGGACTACTATCGGGCAGCTACGTAATTCAAAAGAAAGCAATGATGACAATTGGATTACTGTTGCTGGTTATCCTGTTTTGTGATTTGCTCTAAGCTTGAGAGTCATGTGACAATATTTATGTCACTGAATTGAGAAAATTGCGCATGCGCAAAGGACCAACTCCACGGTTAACCCCCAATATGCAGAATGCACTGCAGTGTTTACAATGAAAAGAAAACCGGCCGGGAAGCAAGTCGATCATTGGGAGATTTGATTGATGTTTTGAAATAGGTTTGAGGCTATTGCTTACAACCTAAACTTTGGTTATGTTCTCGGATTCAAACACGTATGACACCTTTAAACGATTAAAATAAGTATCAGTCCAACTGGTTAATTTGCCATCAGTTTTTACTTTGGTCACGGTTGTGGTTTGCAATTTATATTGCCTCTTGCAGAGAGTTAAATACCGTCTAGTATCATTGTTTCTGCGTCGCGCTTTATAAAATACAGTCTGTGATATTTACCGAGTATTTTATTAGCTTAATAGAAATGCAACAAAGAAAGAGAATTAAATACCAGAGCATAAAACGGGCATGTTTCCGTAGCCGTATGGTGTCAGTACATGCCTTAAATAGTGATGAAATAGTGATGAAAATATGAGGGCAAGTAACCACACGGTGCACCATTTAGATAGTATTAAGTACACCAGTTTGCAGTGGTAAACCCTTAAACATTTGCTAATGCACTATGCAGATGTATAAAAAAGGCAGATGTTGTGTTTTCCCCTCACTCAACTCCATACATTACTATCGTTAAACACGTTGGTAGCAATAGCAGAAATATCAAAATGAGCAGGACGGCGAGGGCATCCGTAATTCATGAATTTGGCTCGGAGGAGATTTTGGCGCCTTCTGATTTTCCACTTCCGGATGTTGGGTCGAAACAGGTGATGCTAAAAATTACAATAATTACTGTTTCTATTTAAAAATGTTCTGGGAGGTAAAATTTCTGTTGTACAAAATTCATCATTTTTTAAATGCAACACTCTCTGTCTTTCATAGTTTAATACTGGTTATATAGGCTAAGAGTGGTGTAGCCACGCGGTGGTTTTGGTGCTTGAAACCCAAAACCCAACCTTGAAATGCAAAAAACGCCTACAATAGCGGTTTCTTCTCTCCCCCTTAGACTTATTCCTCATTTCATGCTCCAACCCCACCCCCCTTTAATGACACAATCCTAACTGCGCTAATGTAGGCTAATTAAAAATGTTCAATTTGGCGAACAACCCAAAGTCTAGATATTGTTTTAACAAAAGTACAGGCTAAACAAATAAGTTCGAGTGGTTTTATCTGTCGTGTTATTGAAATTTGTTTGTACCGTATTGACTTGAGACGACTCATAACAAAACGTTTTTCAGTCAGAGTATCTACCTCGCATATTTTAAATACATTGAGGGGTTTTGAACTATGACTGTTTTCGGTAATATTTCAAAACATTAACTGTGAAATGTGTTTTCCAAAAATAGCTTCAGATCCAATCTTATGACTTAACTGGATGTCGACTAGACTTATTTTCAGGGTTTACAAATACTACTCGGCTAGAGACCGGTTGTATAAAATCTATTCCGATTCATTGATTCTACCTTATAGAAAAATATTACTTCGTATACCACTTTTAAAAATGGCTGTAAATTTACAGGACAAATTAAAATAAAGAGATATATAAAGATTAGAGAAAATACTGGCAAATATTTGCCAGTATTTGGATAGCGGATTGGTCTTGAAATAAGGACTTCAATTTTGACTCTTGTTGGTCTTATATCCATCCATTTGTTAAACAGTTGACCTACCACATAATTCCAATTCGATTTTTTGAATGAGTCATTTTTAAAGTAATTCTAGCTAATAAAAGGTTATACAGGAGGTCAATTACCTTTTTACCTTTCTAATTCGTCTGTATTTTGAACAGTCTGATCTGGTTTCCGTTTAAACTCATCAAAACCGTTGGCCTCCTAAAAGGGTTTGAAACTAAGTCAATAACCGAAAGGACCTGGGTATGACCATGGAAGTATACTATCTTGGAGGTAATAATTCCATGGTCTGACGGAGTAGTCTGCCCTTGCAGCAGGTTATAATCTGATTTTGGTATTGGTGAAACGACCTTAATCACCGATGTGAAATCGTCTCAGTGATTTCAGAGCTCTTCTAAAGGTCTTAACAATCCCAAGGCCTTGATTTTAAAAATTCTCGAGTTCACTGACGGACACTATGTTTTTTTTTTCTTAAAAAATAGGCTTCGAGTAAAATTCTCAACATTGATGGCTCTTTCCCAGTTGCATTACTTCTTCATACCTCCAATCCCCAAAATATATCAAGAAAGGGAGGGCTTGAACAAAGATGTAATTTTCTAGTTTAAGAGAAACTATATCTGCACAATTTCGTAAAAACTTCATTAAATCAGAGAAGAATTCCCTAAAATTTAAGCATCTGTAGAGATTATATCACTTCCTCACATTTAAGGAATGTTTTTCCCTTTTATTTTTCCAGTCGGTTGCATTGAAATTGAAGTTAAAAGAAATAGGATTTCCCCACCAGGTGTATAAATTTGGTAGATTTACCACACCTTGAATGCTGACATATTTCAAGTAGTATCGCTGAAAATTTTTGCAGTATTACGAAAACAACAGGACTACTCATTAATCTAAGAAAATTACGTCATTTTCGCTTTCTTCAACTTCATTTTGTGTCGCTAAAAAACAACTCTACTGCTGATATCTTGAGAATCACATTTCAGTGGAAATTTTAGAATAAGTACACATCTTTTATGTGAGCATTTTCGTCTATAAGATGAGAACAGCTTCCTACCCTTTCTTTTTTAAAGAAATTTACATATGGCAAAGTCCGGTGGAAATGAATGGTTGTTAATTATTGTTCAACAGTTCAATATCCTATTGGGATAGTTGACGGTACGTGAACTGCACGTAGTTTTCAACTAACCTTTCCGGTTTACTACAATTATCACATAGGTACGTATTAGCAATCACTCAAATACGCCAGATGTTGAATTCACGTGGTTACCAAAATGGCGGGCGAAATGAAAAAATTTAATAAAAGTAAGGCTTACAACTGAGAAATGCATTCACTATGGGCGTAAAGTGTTTATCATATTTATTGTCATATGTGCCAGGTGAGGAGGGGATCAGGACACTAATAGGCTACTTACCAGGGAATTTAGAGTATGTATATTTAGTACTATATAGTTAACACTATAACTAAACCCATATAATGTTGGAGATCAGATTGCTTTAAGAAATTATGTGGTGAAACAGACCCCTAACCACTGAAAAACACAATCACCAAATAACACAGTTGTTGATATCTCAAGACAGATAGACTGGAGAAATCGGTCTCACACTTGTGCGCATGCGCTTTATGCTCTAAACTCTCCCTGAACTGGTATGTTTCCCCGGGCCCCGTAACATAACCTGAAAAGACTAATACATAACTTAGCGGAATAAAGATTTGTAGTTTAAGAAAAGGAAATGTTTCACAAACCAAATCATGTTCATCAATACCTTTGGGGATCGAAGGCTTCGATGTTTACTCTAAAGTAAGGGAGGGGGGGCATGGCCACTTCTGCGGCCAAACGTTTACTGAGTAAAAATGTTAAAACAACTGAAAGGGTGACTTATTACAAGTGGGGGACATGTCCCCCGCTTCCCCCAAATCAACGCCCATGTTGTGTTTCATTTTACTAAAATTTTGGTAAAATATCTCTCAATTGCCAAAAGGGCGATGCAGGGTGTTGGAGATCAATCCGAATTCGTCTGCGTGAAATCGGAGTGGCGTGCACGGGAATTGTGAGGTGGGCGAAAGACTGGAAATCTCCAACTGACTTGGGGGAGGCCTATCCCCCATTTGGAAATATTTGCTTTTTGAAGAGGGTAGCCACCTAAAAATAAGGAAAGTGCAAGATGTTTTTATCCGCTCATGTGGAGAAGTAGTGGAAATCGAGGAGACGTCACTTTTTTCTACGGAAAAAGTTTTTTTTTTGTTTTAAAAGGGGTTGGATGCAAAAGTGTGACATTTGTTTAAAGCATTTTGAACTGGAATATTGCAATACGCGGCCAATACGGGCGCTCCCCTGTTGCTCGGTCAGATTCTATTAAAGTGCTTCTATTAAAGTGCTTTGGAGTGATTTCCCAGACTGGCTAAATTTCCCTTGGAGTACTTCTAAAAGTGGGTTGATGGACCTCCCCCTCCCCCTCCCCGTTGCAAATACCATTAGACTTCCCTCATCCATTTGAGCTTCATTATCCTTGCTATAGCTTATAATTCATATCCCCCGTTGTATGCAATGCTAATACATGTATCCTGCAGTACAGCTGTAGTACTTGAAATGCCCGTGCTTATTCTAAAATCGACCAGCATATTTGAGACATTGTAAATTAGTCTCAAAAATGTAAATAAATTTATAGGAAAGAAAATAACCAGTAACACTTATTTTATTTGAACAGGTGTTGATTCGTCTGAAAGCTTTCGGGATCAATGAATTGGAACTGAAGATCCGGGCTGGTAAATTCCGTCCCTACCTATTCAAGCGGCCGTTTGTACTTGGTATGGACGGAGCTGGAATCGTTGAGGAAGTCGGGCCAGAAGTCACAAAATTCAAGGTTTGAAAAGACTACTACTAAACGTGAAAGCATCTGAAAACATCATGTGATGAGTATTAATTTAGAATGCCATGTGTCTGGCATATGGCATAATCGTACCCGGATTATCATTTAGGGAAAGGATGTCATTTAATTTTAATTTATGATCTGCATTATAAAGCCGATAGCTAGGGAACCCTCAGTTGTACGTTCAAGCTGTTTAAAGTTGGTGCATTGGTAGAGGAGGGTAGGTATGTGGGATGGGTAGGTAACAAATAGAATACCGGTTCTGCCTGTTGGCTTATATTGCTTGGCCTTTTAGCTAAGATCTAATGTCTGTTCTTTTCATCCAGTCTAGAATAAAGCCATACATGACTGACCAATGATGTAAAAGGTCCGAGGGCCGTGAGGCTGATCAAGTGTTGTCCTTCAGTGTGGACGTTTAGCTTCTTTGGGACTCGCAGTTTAAAAGTTTGGTTTCGCCGAATGGCTATTTGCCAGAGAGTCGGTATGACTTAAGAAAAATTATGCTTGGCCCCTGCTCCATCTATTCCCCACACAGGACGTGTGAATTGTTGAACGATGGGATAGCAAAGGTGACTTCTGCTACGTAGGCTGACAAGTAATACCAAATTTGTACAAGATGGGCCAGATGCTGGCAGGTATTCCGCCTTGGCTTTATTGTGAATGTCAATCGGGCCTATGAATATGGAACCGTACACGTTACTCTGAATCTCATGACCTGGTCTTCCTGATAAACTATGATTTTTAAAATGGGGCCCAATAAGCAATTCTATTTTGACGAGTTTTAAGTTTCAAGAGTTCAGGACCTTTTAATTGTCAGACAAAAGAATAAAGCATTATTTTTTTCACAGAAAGGTGATAGAGTATGGTTCTTTGAACCAGTAACCGGAGCTTATGCAGATCTTTGCTTGACTTCAGAGGACCTGACGTATCACTTGCACCCCAGCCTCTCTTTTGAAGAGGGCGCTATTTTGCCAGTTCCCTACATGACTGTGCACAGAGCTCTCATACAACATGGTGGATTTAAAAAGGGAGATTCCGTGCTTATACAAGGCGCTAGTGGAGCTGTAAGTATTTCAGACCTTCTCGGCCTTTTGGCTAAGATCATGTGTAGTATCTGTTCTTTCATCCAGGTCTGTCTATTCATGACAGACCAATAACGTAAATGGTCCGAGGGCCCGTGAGGTTGGTCACGAATTGTCCTTCAGTGCATTCAATTTGATAATTTGATTGCATCTAGGCAATAACAATCAAAATACATGCTGTGACGTTGTTTCTTGAAAGAAGCATTATAGACACACCAGTAGATCACAGGTGTTATGGGATGGAACCAATATCTGAATTTGTTACATGATACTAAGCTATGCTTTCATTGTGTTCACACTACGTGAAAATCAATCAACGCATGCTTGACCGGTCTGTGGTCTTTTAGCTAACCCCAAATGTTACGTAACTTTTGTGTATTTTAATCTGTTACTGTCGATCAATTAATCATATGTAAAATGTGACTATATCAAGTGTGCGTGTAGTGAGCTTCATTTCCTCCCTGGAGCGATAAGAGGTTATTAGGCAGAGGAGGAAGATGTAGCAAAATGTAAGAAGTAACGTTTCATCATGATTATGCATATACTTTTATCGCAAATATGAAACCGTCTCAAAATGAGAAATGTGGGATAGTGGGAGAACTGAAGTTAAAAATGCCTGTTTGCATAAGCGTGAAATAATCTCTAATGTTGCTTCAATCTTCAGACCTTGACCTTTAAACTTTCATCAATAACATGATTCCTGTAATTAGTTCCATGCAGTTTTAGACGTGACTATTAAATTCTAGATTTACAACAATATGAAAATTTTGGATAAATCCTATTTGTCTAATGACCATTTTAAATCACACCTCTTCGCTGAGATACATAAAATGTTCAAAGTCATTCCCTTAATTTCAAATAAATGTTCACTCAATTATTTGTAACTTCCCTTCCATAACTTACATTATTCTTCCTTCTTTATAAATGTGCCTTTCTTTATTAAGGTTGGGATTGCAGCAGTTCAAGTGGCAAGAGGACTTGGAGCAAGTCTAATCATCGGAACAGCTGGTACAAAAGAAGGTATAAAACTCGCACTGCAACACGGAGCCGATGTGGTACTAAATTACAAAGACAAAGATTTTAAAGAAACTCTACAGGTTAGAAAAATTTTGTTTGTTATGCGCAGTGATATGGCTACTATGTCTTGATTCTAACTGCTGATAGGATCGAAGTTTTCATCTTTTGAACGCCATTTCACGCATCCGTGTTGCAATGAAAAGGTGGTACGTCTAGGTGTCAGTTGGCTGTATTTTGATCGAATTTTGTCCTGATAAAGTGCACTTTTGAAATGCTATCGTCATTTTGATTTTCGGTGTAGACGCGTATGACCCCCTCTCTTCAGTTCAAATGAACATCCTCAATATGTCCAGGGAGTTGGTCTCTAGCAACTCTCTGGTATGTCTGCGTTAAGATGACATAACTTGGGACCATAACGTTGTTTGTGGAAGGTTGTTTTAGCCATAGCCTGCTTGTACCTAATGCGGTTCCACGAGAATGTCCCCATACAACCACCACAAAATTCAACTTGACGCAACCTTGAAAGACCTTTTATTTGATGAAACTTTTAACTCGAGAAACTTTTAGCGAATCTTCCTGTTGGAGACGGTATACCGAAACCCTTTATGTAATAACTTTTGCATTCACGGCACCGCCAAGGGAAGCGCCGACTGTACGTAAAGTAAACACTGCCCCCCTTACTCTTGACAGTAGAAACTAGTCGCTATCTTGACGAAGCGTATTGAAAGTCTATACTGTGAAATTTTTGCGGTCATTCGGAATTTTCTTGCCAAGGTGATTTTTATTATTACCCTCGTTCAGTATATGGTGTGCATTCTTTTCTCATAACTAAGTGGAGCATACAACATTTCTACACTAGTCATTGTTGTATAAGTTTTATGGTTGGCTCGTGATAATTGGACACGTTTTGCATGGTATGCTGTTAGTCTGAAATGCATTTGTTAATTGTTTCTTTTATCTGTTCAATCAATTTTATCTGGCAATCAAAACTGCTTTGCCATCGTCCGCCATACACTTTTAATCTACAAGAACCTTTGATGATAGCCTAAAAAGTTTTTTATGTGTGCCATTTACCACCACTTCTTTCATTGTTTTACCTTTGCTACCTGAGATATCACAGTTGATATATCATCTCATAAATTAAGGCCCATGTCATATCCACGTATAGGCCTTATTTTTTTTTTTTTACGTAAGATATAAGTGAAGTTTCATATATTAGGTGTTTTGTTGTACACTTTTTAATTCTTAGTTTTACGGATATTTGTAGTGCCCCTACAGCATGATGCGCATTGTAAACATGCTGGAAGAATAATTTAGAAATTTATAACGATTTTGTAAAAAATGGCGGCTAGAACCCTCCTCGTCCTCTTCCGTGCAGCCATTCTAACTGCCGATTCACTTAAACCTGTAATTGTCACGTCTATTTCAACGAAAAAATTAGAATGAAATTGAATGAAAAGAGAATATCGCCCTTTTCTGGTTTAGTTTTGCTTAGTTGGTATTATTTGCTTTGTCTGCATTATATAGCTACAAATACAATAAACATAAGATTCACCATGCAGATTAACGGAAGAGGTCATCACCAATTTGCTGGTGTTGCTTGAACGTCGCTCCTTATCGGAGAGTAAGATAACATATAGTTCAGATTTCGAAAACACGCTAGCCATCTCAGTGCTGTATTCGAGTCCGGAGGCTTTGAGTCATGAGTCCGGCAATGTTCAGTTTTCAAGAACTTGAGTCCCTGTATACAACTCCTCTGGCCAAGTCTTTCAAATTTTGAAATCACGAGTCCGGATTCGACTTCACCCCTGCACCAACTTGCTATTGGAGAGTACCATTTCCAAAATGCAGAACCCCATTAACACTAGACAGGCCAGTTTGGCGAGTGGTTCTTAAACCTCTTCTAGATGAGAGGAAATTTCATGGAGGGTAAAAATTCAATTCTGGCGAGTAATTTTTTGAGCCTGCTCGCCAACTGGCGAGCTGGTTTTAAAATTCTTGTCAGGCTCTTGTCATCGATCGGAAAAATAACATCCCATCTGAGTTTCTAAAATAAAATTCTCTAAAAGGTAATTAAGCATAAGTTGCTTACGTAAACAGTACCAGTTATCCTGACCTATTTAGTCACTAAGTAAAGTCTACATGGTTTCAGTTTTATTTTTTCATCATACAGATCCAAAAGAACATATAACACCTGTTGCGCTCAACAAAGCAATTTCTGTACGCAAATGAATGCTTATTGTATTTCATGTTTAGTCGTGGTTTGGAGTTTGAGTTTAACAGAATAAAATTACCATACAAATCTGAAGACAATTGGCTTAAAGGAAACTCAGTCTTAAAAATATGCACGCATTGAAACAAATTAAAATGCTTTCAGTGTTCTTTGCCCCTTTAAAGGCATACATGTGTTACCCCAGACAGTTCCATGCAATTCTCCCAACCCATACTTACTTCAAACCCATCACAAAGATCTCTAAAACTCATCCTAATCCAGACACCATTCTCTTTTATTGTTGTAGATCAGATCCTGGTAACCATACAGGGCCCTAAATGTGTAATTAGCACGCATTCAGTGCATGCTGTGTAATATTTGCAACTCTGCCTTTATTGATTTGATGTCAATCAAAAATCTGTACCAATTGAGAATTTTAGTAGTCTCAGGAAAAATTGTAATTTGAGTGACGAATGACTGCCTTTAACTATGCGAGTTGTAGTTTCAGTTGCGACTACTTCCTAGTTTGAGATGGCTGGCAAAGAGATTGTGTATAACTATAAAGTTGATTTGTATGTTAAGTAATTGGCTACTATGGCAGTTACCCATATGCCCATAGCATGCTATTTCTGCATAAGTTGCCAATGGTACAGATGGTTAAGAAGATGCGGACATAGAGGTCTTTATAGACCTGCGTTCACTGAGGTTCCTAAGGCATTAACAAATTTTATAAGCAGAGAAATCTGAAAATAGATTGCTTTCTGAAGAGAAAATAATTTTGAGTCTTCCAGGAAGAATAGTGCATTTTGCGGTGCTTTCAGTCTTCTTGAACAGATCACAGCAAATAGAACGAGGAGGGGAAAGATGGTCTTCTGAACTGCTGAACGGCTGTTTGCCTCGTCATTTGCATGCGAGTTTACCTCGTTCTAGTGAGACCTTTACAAATAAATTTAAATTACTTCTGTATAACTGTCAGTTTGTCTCTAGTATTTCATAGACGCGTGGAAAATTTTGCGTCTTTCAACAATTACAAATATAGTACTTGATTTGAGAGAATTCAGAATTTTTCGAAATAAAAGTCACAAAAACATTGTAGGTGACCATTGATACTTGAAAATAGGGCGTCAAATTTCCAGTATTTCCATTTCAAGAGCTCGAAACGTTTTCCTATCTGATGTGAGCACTACTACATTAGGGATTGCAAATCAACGACGCACCTGACACGAGGATTTTTTTAAAATTTACAAACATGGATGTTTTACCCCAGTGTTATAATTATTTTATGATATAAAGTTGGGAAAACGCACTGACCGAGGTTACTTGATAATTTGATGTCATGGATGGCATATTTCCGAATATTTCATTTTTCAGAACCGGGAGGCGATTGTCCTTGGCAACTGTAGGTACATCACGGTTTCATCCCATACCCAAACATCTATACACATGATTGGGGAAACTCAAAATCCCAATTGTGGTAAAAGTCGTTATCTGTTACTTACTCCACGAAACGGATGGCAACAAATTAAACTGTATAGACCTGATCGTCTTACCCCAAACTGTTCCAATTCTCCTATAACCTGCTAACTAAATCCCTTCTCACAATTGCCTAAAACTCATCCTCATCCATTCATAATCTGAGTTTTATTTCTTCAGGGTGAGTATACAAGACCCCAAATGTGTGATGAATACACTCTCAGTACAGTACAGACTGTTAGATTAGCTTCGGTACTTTGAATTTTTGAGCTTGCTGTCAATCAAAGAGCTGTCCAGTGGAGAGTTTCCGTGTGCTACCGTACAAAAACTGTACTTTGGGGGTGAGAGGATAAGCTCTTTAATTGTTTTTTTTTTTTCTAATTTCTGTTGGTTTCATTTTTGTTAATGTACTCTTTTTATTTTGCAGAAAGAAGTTGGGAGAGGCCCCAGTATTATTTTAGAGACGAATGCAGATGTGAACTTTGACATGGACCTGGATATTGTAGCTGCACGAGGACATATCGTGGTAAGAAATGGGTGTCATTTTATCAGTATAGATATCGTATATTTCGTTCAGTAATTGCAACAGCTTACAGATATATCCTCAGCCGCCAACGTTGGTGTTTAGAAATTAAAGAAGTTGGGACTCAAAACTGAAGTAACCCGTCATCGAGACCAGGGAGATGTGCCCCTGAAAATGACCATTACTGAGGTTGGAAATCTGGATAGTGGACATAAACAATTTAATGATATATCTTAATGTATATTGTTTTCCGATTATTCTGGCCCATTGGCTATAGATCACAATGTCGTCTAGAGAACTAATATAAGCGGAGCGTAGGGTGCAACGTGGATAACACGCAATCCGAAATTGTCTAAAATCGCACTTCCAAGACATTTACAAAAAGACAATATGGAAGGTCAGAGAATGCCAACTAGTTACACTAAACTTGGCAACGATCTTAAAGGGCCACTTTTTATTTTCTTTTTTTCAATGTCAATGGGGCCCACCGATGTCTGTGCATATTTTTAGTGAGTAAAGAGTACTAATGGACACACGATTACTGACTTGGTATATGGTATATGATTCTCTTAGAACAAAGGACGTTACAAAACTTCATAATTTCCGGACTCCCTTTAACGACCCATCAAGATAGTGTGGAATGTTCCCTCACTCAAACCATGACATCAATCAGTTCTCAAATATGCAAATGTAGCAGAGTTTTTATTATAGTGTTTCAACTAGTGTAAACATGGGTTTATCCATTGGGGTTAACACATAGTGACTATTTATTCTTCCCATATTCTTCGTTTTTTCTGCCTTTAAATTCGGTTCAACTACAGTGAAAACTTAACTTTTGTTGATAGCTTTGTCGAATATATGCGCCTCTTTTACGTATACGCCGTGTTGCTAATGTAGCCAACGTCACAAGGTAAACACCTCAGCAGATTAGACCAAGTCAAAATAGTTCAAATTAAAGATGACGTTATTTCGACGTTATGGGAACTAGTCGGGGATGTAGAAGCAGAATCTTCCGGCAGGAATAGACTGCCTTGTGTGTATGTCTAGGGACTCATTTAAACGGACTGTCAATATTTACTAAGTTTCTAATAATGTGAGTTTTATTTTCTTCTGTATTTTAGATTGTTGGTAAACGAGGAATTTGTCAATGCGATCCAGCAAAGGTGCTGGCTAAAGAAAGTAGAGTTACCGGAAGTGCTCTGTTATGGTCTACGGCTGTAAGTATACTTAAGGACGAGACATACATTGTAAACTACAACAGAACCAACTTAAACTTCAGACCATTCACGTTCTGAAATACAGCTTCTGATTCCTTTGGGTAATTCCCCACCGAGTTTATGTAAATATGACGATCCCTTTGGGAGCAGTATTTACAAGAAATAAAACTTAAAATTGAAATTTTCCTTGCTCCAAGATCTAAGTTAATCAATAAAAATTATCAACATTTTTGTTTAAGTGCCAGAAACATAAGGACATGTTCTCCCAAGATTTGAAAAATCTCCGATTGAATTGGATTTTTCATACAGTATTTTTTTCTTTGAATATGAGTCAATACCCTCCCTCACATATTGAAATCAAATTGCGTCCTTAAACTTTGATTTTTAGAGTCTAAGAGAAAAGATTATCTGACTTGGGACCAAGCAATACTCTTTACCAAGTTGCAAAGAAATCTGCAATCTTTTTACCAGTACATGTGATACAGCGATCACATGTTGAATTGCCCCATCAAATGTCAATGCACCTTTAAATACTTTGGTTCTTTGAATGTTCCATACGGATTGTGCATTAGAGCGAAAAGATGTAACTTTAAGAAACGTAGGTTCTGAAAGTACAAACCAAGCAAAAGAAGTGCCAAATTCAATATTAAATTTTACCAAATATTGATATGTATTAAATAAACCAAATGAACAAACAGATAATTGACGAGGTAATTGGCAAATAACTGAGCTCAAGCATTGACCTTAAAAGCTAGCACAAAGTTAGAAGAAAAACCCATTAGAACTGTAAAAATGGAATGATATTGTTTAAAACCATTTGAACACAGTTTTCTGTTTAGATAAGGGTGGTGCCACCATTACGTCCTCTGTGAAAGGTATATCTTGATTTATTATTTCTTCACGCTAGACATAATCCGAATTATTGTGACACCTCTTGTTTAGTGCCTAAGCCTAGTATTTGGTGTCTGGCTATCGATAACACCCCTACCCCTCTCCGATGAAAATCACCATCCGCATTTCTGTGACTTTATCCACACTTTTTACATTAATATTGAACACAAGAATCTAAGCACTTTTAATATCATGCAGTACATTTTTGTAACTGTATCCAGTGAGATGAATTTCGAAACCAAGTGATACTTGCACTGTTAGGTAATTTTTGTACGAAAATCAATCGTATACACCAGAATAAGAGTTGTAAGTGATCAGGGAGGTGTTATTATCTAATCACACCTCCCTGATGTGATAAACTGTTTCACCCGAGTTTACTATCTATGCCTGTATTATTTAATCATTCTTTTAAATGAAACCCTATTTGTTTCCAAATTAACAAATTCTTTCAAGAATAGTCCTTAGTTAACGTTTAATTTAGAATAATTCAGAACATTTTGAATAATGTAATTCAGTTCAGTCTTCTAATGAATTGAACAATGAAGTATATATATATACACTGATTATCAAAATTTCCAGGCTCTTTCCGACCAGACATGGCGGATGTTCTGATATAAACTTACAAAAATCGGATCGGAATCAGATCCGAATTTGTTGTAGTTTGACCGCGCTTTAGGTTGACACCAAGTTACGCGTGTGCATTTATTTAGGATTCAGTGCAAATTGAAACACTTTCCAACTCCGAATAAAAATAAACCTGTTCTCATTGAAAGAACACATTTTTAGCTGTAAATGAAATATATACATTTTTCGTAAAAAAAACCGTTCAAATAAAACATCATTATCAGACATTGAACCTTTTTTGCAACTACTTAAGGATTTCTGCTGTTTTTAAGAAATTTTATCGTTCTTTAGATGAGCACTCATACTTAGATCCCTTCCCTATCTATGGGTTGTTCCTGCCTGTTTGTGCGAAAATACTAAGGACTTCGTGGTTCTTCATCAACTTGGAAACAATTTGCTTCTTTTGTTTTTTTGTTGTTTTTTTTTTTGTTTCCCGAAAGGGTAAAATATGGCCTCATGCAGACAAGACTTTTGCAAAACTGGTGTAGGATCGTGCATTTTAGTGTTGGCGTATACTATGGCTCTTCGACTTTCTTAATGTTGGTGCACAAGTACTACGCCACTAAATAAATGTTCACTCTCTGAGGCTTTATCGAAAACTGGTTTTGATGACTCAGCCAGACGAGACCATTTATAACGTGGGGAATTGTATGCTCTGTTTCCAGAAAATCGTACTGTTTGCAATTGAAGAAAAACCCCGAACACTTTTTATTTTGTTTGATTCGTTTAATGCATATTACGATAACAGATTTCCACTACATAGTCTAAAATTTGAGGAACAGTAACTTTTGACGAGAGAAATATTTTAACCTCTTTTGAAATGTTTCAAACCTTCACTGGGCATTGAGTTATGTAATAGGTATCTATCGAGTTTCAAATAAGATTTAGAACGTATGGAAGCTGAGAGAAAGTTTACAGAAGAAAGACATATGCGTTACTTAGCACTTTGGAGGAAGGCATCATTTCCTTGGCAATTATTTAGAGGTCTTCTGGTGGCTTTTCACCTGGGGTTTTAGAGAAAAAATATGCCACACCGTGTCCTTGAAACCCTGTCGCAATTCTTTTTCCTAAATCAACATGTCTTATTTTAAAGATTAGTTACATTTTTAAAAAAAAAATCCGCTGCTCTTCAACAAAGCCACAAAAAGTTAGGTAATGTGGGCACATTGTCTCTCATTCGTTTTGTCTTTCTAGCTATATTAGTTAAAGTCCTTTTGTTCTTGAAATTTTATATTGTGGGAATGTTTAAATATCTTTGCCTGTAGATCAAGCATTACTCTTCACCATACGTAGAGTACAACTACCCCTGTTGGTTAATATTTGCTGCAGTGGCATCAACATTATAAATAAATTGAACGTTATGTCAAATTAATGAGCCGCAAGGACATCATAGATTTACATGATGCACCAAATCAAAAGGAAAAAGGTGCATTACTTTATAAATTTGTGTCTTCCGAACGCTATATGCTATACTGAGATGAAGTTTTCGCCTCCCTAAAAAGAATTTGTTTTTTGCATGTCTTGAAGTTAATGAATTTTGTGTCCGGGAATGTGCCTTTAATTATCCTTTCGGGAAACGTTTTACAATTAAGTTTTGATTGTTTTGATTGTTTTGATTAATGATTTGGCCTGATTATATCAGCTCGCACACATTAGCACAGGTTACAGAGGGAGATACACAGAAACTGACAAAAACCATTGTCAAATAGATCAATATCATTTGTATCAATAGTTCCGCAAAGCGGTTTTCGGTCTCTAAACTTGCTTTTCTTTTTATATCTTTCAGGAGGAGAGACAAGAGAATGCTGATGATATTTACAAGTACTGCGAGGAAGGATGGTTGAAGCCTTACGTCGGAAAAGTTTACAAGTTTAGTGATATTCCACAATCTCATATTGACATGGCCAATAGGAAAGGTGCTTTGGGAAAAGTTGTTGTTTCCGTAGAGTAAATGGCAACTAGAAGATACCGTAGACGATCGAAAAATTAAAAAAAAAAGATGTTCATTGTTTTTGATCTGACGTTTGAACTGGAATCCAACTTGCTTATGTTGCCATACTACTTAAAGGGCTTATTTGACAACTAATGTAAACCGTATGTTCCAGTTCTTCGTTTTTCCTTTTTAAGCTGAATATTTACAAGAATAAACAGACTTTGAAGGGGTCTTTTAGCTGAGATTAAAACGTAATTCCGTGTTGTTCGGGTGAAAAGACTCCACCTAGATGCACTGAAGATTAGACAGCCTCATCCATACGGTGACCAATCACAACGTCAGACCATGATGACAGACCATTCGGTGTTAGCAAGTTCTCAATTAAGAACATAAACTTTGTTTGAAAAATTCCCACTTTTTTACATTTTCTCCACAAAATACTTTTTTTTTCAAATTTCTTCAATATAAACATCCAAAAGTTTTCAACAATGCAAGCCGAATTTTTCCTCCATCTAAATTTGTCTGTACTTATCTGTTTGGCGTTTTGGGATTCAAGTTATTGCCCCTATGTCGGGGACCTTGGTCCCCTGTCTGGCCATGGAGGTATTACGATAATACCTCTTTGGTCTGACATATCAATACGAAGGAATTTTTCAATGGAGAGTAGTTCTGAAAGATTTGTCAATGAATTTGACTGTTGGGTTAGGTTAGGTTAGATGGTGTTTTACGGCTCTGTTTCTAGCCAATTGGTTTAAGTCCGGCTTAGGCTAATACGGCTCTTTTCCATTTGTGGTTCACTGTTTTCCCTCGTCTTGGCTTACGCCCTTTTTAAATTCTTCGGCAAGTCCTGGTGAGGACTACTGACTGTAAGTCGGAAGCTCTAGTTACCACGTGACCATTGGAAGAAGCAAGCAACTGAAGAGTGAATCCAAGAAAAGTTTCAAGAAAATCAATCAATTTTCTTATAACATATGCAATGACCTAATTCATGTGTGGGTCGAGATTATAACTTTTTTACTGAAATTGTAATTTATGTCGACGTATTGATTTCGTCTCATTATGTTTTGGTTGATTTCTCTTTTTCTTCTGGTGTACATCAGTAAGGGATATTGGAAAGTATTTGTGACAGATTTCCTTTACACGAATCCGGACAGCGAGTGATAGTCTGATTTCAGTAGGCCATAGCTGGGGTATATAACCTTTTGACCTTTCAATTTCTTTGCCTCCCTGTATCATGATTGGTTGTACACAAACTTGTATCATGATTTCTTCAAGTTCACTGAATATGAGTGTTTAAAACTCATGTAGACAATAAATGAAGACGATTTAAGGCGAATGGACACAGTACTGGCCCCCGCAGTCACTAAACACAAGCGCTAATCGGGTTGGTCTATATTCCAAAATAGGTTCAGAAGTCTCTGTAACCTCATGTGCCAATATGTTTTTAATGCGACATTTAGCTATAAATATTCACGAAGGTCACACTTGTAAAGTTAAAAAATGTCTGATAATCTACAAATCATCCAAAGTGAGGATTCTTATGTAGCTCTCGTAATGAAAATCATCCGAGATGTTCATTAGTAACGAGGGTGGGTAGGTTGTTGTGTGTAAGTGTTCGTATGATATTGCTAGTTATAGTATGATGAGCTTTAAGCTACACCTGGTTATATCTAGCGTCTTCTTTCCAATGGTAGGGCACTAGATTGTTTTCTCTCAGTTTCCACTGTTCCCCCGTGCAAAAATAGGTACAAAGACCTTCAAACAGTCACGTTATTCAACTAAACGGGTACTCGTTTGTTGCCAATTTTACAGCTGTAACGGGCAAAATTCTCACTTTGGTATAAAATCGCTTTCTTCTGTTTTGTTTGTCGTAGGGTTCTATAATTTATTGTTGTGAGCTATTCAACTGTTTGACTAATTCCATTCCATTCCGTCAAATCAAACTGGACTCTCGTGATGTTCAATTTCTACGTTGTATTTTTTACGTTGTCTTGACGACCGAGTAAAAATCACTGTCCTGTATCGTGTGATATGGGTTAATGGCGCTTCTGTGACGTCACAAAATGACAGCAAAGAAGACCAGTTATGTACACACACCACACAAGGACGGTGGTAATTTGTAAAACAAACACAAAGTGCTCTTGCAATGGGTGATAAAGACATTGATACCTAGATATTCTGATCGGATATCTTTAACTCTAAAACAAATGAGCACGTCTGGGTAATACTTACTTTTGGGTAAAAATTACTCGAACGCTAGTCCAAAAACCCTCCTTAGGCATACCACTACCTACTACTTCCATGGGCATACTTTCTTAAGCAACGTATGCATGTTTTTCACCCAACTATTTTTTGTTTCCTTGAAGGACGAACTTAATTGCGATCCTGAACAAAAGTACATATACTGTACCGAACTAATTTTTAAAAATAAAATATACACCAGTATTTACAGATTGACTAGCAGGAGGCAAACATAACAAATTAGGTAAACCAAAAGTCAGTGTGGAGGCAATCCTATTGAGCTTTAATCTGACATTTACAATATATGTCACCATTGAAAGTCACCACCATGAGGCGCCATACTTTACTGGGACAGTAGCCATGTATGCACTGCAGGGAATAGTATTACCACCTCCCTGGTACATTTGATGTCAACTGCCTAATTCGGCACTTAGGGGGACGGTTGTTGTTAAAAAGTCGACCTCAGGGGCATGGACGTTCGCAGGTATGGGCAAGGGGGGCACTTGTCCCCCTCTCCCATGGAAAATAAAAAATTTGAAAAAACGTATAAAAATCAAAGCAAAAACCCGAACAAAACGTGTTTTCCAAGTTTCTATGCGAAAAAGGGCTTTAGAAATGCCATTTCCGGCGATCTGGGAGGCATTTTGGGCTGAAATTTTCGCATGCTTTGTGTCAATTCATGGTGACTTGGAGGTTTTGCCCCTCCTAGAAATTTTGCCCCCTGACTTTATTCTGCGGACGCCCATGCTTAGGGAGAAAAATTTTGGGGCGAAACATTAGTTTTATTAGTTTCGCCTTAACGTTTCCACACACTTTTTCTATAGGAATACGTAAACGGACAAGGGCGCCCTCCTAGATTTACAAACTAGATACAATTACTTCAAAGGCCCCCATATTTTCTTCAGCACCCTCCCCAGATTTTTTGCGTCCTGATAAAGTAATTGAAAAAAATAAAATGTTTGAACGGAAATAAATTTTGAAGCATTTCCTCCAAAAACAGTAAATGAATAAAATGTGTAACAATTAAAAAAATAACATGCATGAATGTGTGTAAAACACATTTTGTGCGCACGTATGAGATCAAGTAATAACTTCAAAATGCCTACTTTCACTAAATTAGATACCGTATGTAATCAGCACTGTCGTTTATTGCATTTCACTCGAAGATGAAACGAAAGTCGGACAACAAACTTCAATGTGACTTTGCTAGGTTAAGACCCTTTCTGCCTTTCGGATGGCTGATTGATTTACTGAAAATAAGGCAATCATACACTGGAGATCATTCTTACACGACCATCCCTATACTTTACCGTACACAAAATATGCCGTAAGCAGGTAAAGGTAAGGTACTAGTAGCCTTCGGATAATTCTTCCCCCATCCTTAACAAGTAGGCCTATGTCGTGCCTCAGTCCTGCATATGACAAGTGCCCTGTAGAACGTTTTTTTCGAAAAGTCCTGTTTTACTAGTTGGCACTGGCGTCCGGGCGGAAATGTCCACAAGGTCCGGATTTCATGTGTTTCCCTCATGATCCATACTTCTGCTTTATTTGCGTCCAAATATTTTGAGAGATTTATTCGTAGTATTTTAATTTAGACATTCAACGTAATGTACCGATTACTAAATACGCAAACGCAAAGAAAGTTTCTCCGAGGGGGATACAACTACTTCTGGTTTTCCTGTTAAAGGGTAAGGTACTGCTTTAGCTGAAATCCATTCAAATATTGCCACATTTGCGATTCACGTCCTCCTGAAGTTTACGATTTTTCCCAAGGGAAATGGAGATACCAGTCCCCTTTAGTCTCATCCCCCCGGCCACAGATCAGAAGTGCCCAGTTTTGGGGTCCCTAAAAAGTGTATGTATTACCATTTTTCGTAGATTGATTTTTTATTCTCATTATTTGAGAAGTGGTAGACATGAGATTCGTATTTCAAGGCTGGGTATATCCAGCTTAAAACACGCGAGAAGTGCCTCTTCCGGCCATCTGGAGGGGTTTTAAAGCCCAAAATTTTCTTGTACACTCCGCGCCAACCGATGGTGGGGGCTCCCCATAGATAGTTCTGCAGTGCCTGACCCTCGGAGGTACCAGGCCCCCACTTGTTACAGTACCTAGGCCCCCTAAAAATTTCATCCTGGGTACGCCACTGCTTTGATTGCAAGGTGTCTGATTAAAAACAACGTATTATCAACAGTCAAAAGTTTTTAATAATTACTCAACCGCCGCTACGGACTAAGGTTAAACAAGACTTTCCTGAAAACTTACAAAGCATAGATTAAATGCTTCAGTAATTCCATTTACTCCTTATGCCATGGACCACAATTGAGTATGCCGGTTGTGGACTCATATCGTGTGAAAATATACATTGTATAAGTAGGGTGTGATTTAACAATCTGTTATATTTCATGAATAATGCATTGGTATGGAACAATCATTTGATTTTCAAATCAAAACTTGTAGGCCCCTACATAGATAGAGGAATCATTGTTGCGAATTTGCGATGGCTTAGTGTCAGATAGGTGAAAACTCGTTTTTCTCCACAAAATAAGGGTGACAAGTACAGCGCTGTTGCTATATGTTATTAAAGTTAAATTATTTTTACAACTTGAATTAAAACCTATTTTAATATAATGTTAATACGAAATTGACACCTAAACACAAAAATTTCCCTCTCTGAATTATATCAACGGTTGTTTTCATTTAAAGGAAATTAAAAATTCCCTCAGTGTTCATTTTCAGTTCTATGTACACTTGCTTCCATTCCCTTATCCCTTCTTCTACTAAGTATCTTGCATTGTTTTCCCGAACAAAAGATACTGAGTGTATGGTGGGTGAGCAAGTATAGTTGCACGAATAGCAGAATTAATTGAGTAGGACTAGTTAACAACTAGGAGTACTATTAGCGTAGTTAAGGTCACGTGACCAGTGAAAACCGCACATCCTTTCTAAAGTTAAAGCATATGGAAGTACTTCCATGGTTAAGGTTTGGCTGTTCTTTTAAGTAAATAGCGATGTAAAGGTCACCGTATTTCTCTCAGTTAAAGCGGCCAGAAGGTGTAGCCTGGTGAAAGATGGATGGATGTAGAAAGATGATTTGATGATCCACACGTCTCTTTGTTTGAAACGCAACACGCCAGCTGATCATCCGAGTCTCGCTCAAAGTGTCACTTACTAGGATTCCGCCCTAATTAGTAACCTTTTTGTGTAATATATTACTGGCACAGAAGACACGGCACTAGCAAAATTTGAACATTAAACATTAAAAATTCTTTTGATTGAAAAAAATGGAAAGGATTTTATTTACGTTAGTGACAAATCTTAAATTTGGTATGGAAATTATGAAACCAATAAGGCTTATTTTCATTCATAGACTGAATATTTAATTAAAGATAACCGATTTGTTCAGTGGAAAAGCTGTAGTGGGAGAAGGGGGGTCGCCTGTGGTTCTGAAAAATGAAAGATTCGCAAATTTTCCATTTGTGACACCAGTCAAATCAGTGTGATTTTCTCAAATCGCGTTCAGTGGCAGTTCAATTTCTCTCCAGTAAAAGTTTCATACTTATTAGATTCCAAAACGCTAATTCGGAAAAAATTACGTCCCTAATACGGTAGTGTCCACATTTAAAAGAAAAATCGGGAAATTTGAATGTTTACACCCTCCCAACACCCATGGAAAAAATCGAGCTGTTCTAACTGGATTTGTTCCTAATTTATAGCTCGTAAATCTGGAGAGAACTGTCCGAAATGTAGATATGTCTTTGTGGATTAGTTCAGATTTCATGGAATGCTAAGAACATTCCAGCGCTGGCATTTGAATGAACAAAACTATAAGTTCATATCATAATCAAAAACAGTTGTTTTTATTGTAATAAAATAAGTAAAAACAGACGTTTACTTTACAGTGCACAGGTGTTAACAGTCTAATCAGCCACTTGAAAGCATATGACTGTATAGTATAAGACAAACCTAATGAATCCAGCCTTATGAAGCTGTTATTTCCACTTAACAGGCCAAAAATCCCGATCGATCCAAATACTTTTATATCTGTCAATTTGATACGACCGATAAAGTTCGGGTCATTTACGATCAGCTCCTATAATCTTGGTAAAGTTTAGGCGTGTTGAGCAATAACAGCAGTCAATCTGTACCAGCTTATCTGTGCCCAGGTTTCCTGAATTGTAGACATGCCGGCAAAATCTGTACGATTTAGTGACCTATTGGGGTTCAATTAAACTCTCTGCCAGACACAAAAGGATACAGGTTCAATGAATGCCATTGTAGGCACCGCATTATTGGTTTATTAAACCACCAAACGTCAAAGACAACTCCTTGATCAAACGAATTTAGTTGGAGTGTTCATGCACGCCGGCTGATTCTTTTATATTCGTTTACATGCTTGAAGTGAAGTAGCGACTGTCATCGTAAAATATCTCGATTATGTGCAGAAATTAATAAATCGAGCAAAATTTATTTCATAAGGGACTGGAAGCAATTAAGCTTATTTATTTTCATCGGTTCTTGTTCTCACAGCCAATACATGTGGAAAGTTGGCTGTCGAAACTTTTTCGAGTAACTTTTGGAAGGAAGATATGGCTTTTGTTGGTATGCAGTTACCTCGATTCACATTTATTTCAACGCCGGTCAGTTTAACGATATGCATTTGACGAAGTCAAAAAGCGATTCACATCTTAACTTGCAGATCTGATAATGCAAATTTGAATTTTACAATGAAAGGTGCAACTGGATTTGTGTTATTGCGAGGATCAATGAGATTATCTTCTCTCTCAGCTAAGTTAAAATTTGGGATAGCTTTACAAGGAGCATTTGTGCTATTTTTGGGTTATTGTTACATATTCTCCCTCGGGACGCCAGAACAGCTCCGTCATGAAGTGAGAAGGGACTTGTTTTTCTCATCTCCCGATTCTTACACAGAAGATATTGAACCAAAGACGTCTTTGGTAGCTGTGCAATCTAGCAAGTCCCACACAACCAGTAGCAAACATTCATCATCATCATCTTGTAAAAAATACATCACGTTTTTTGGAATCGTTCCATATTGGAGAGAAGTTTTGACTAATCTAGAACACAGAAATAAAAGGTGGATCAGAAATGTATTGGAAGGTGCTCGTGTCCAATGCAGCAACGTAGCTTGTAGTGTTTTTGTGTCCTATACAGAAAAACCAGAGGACATCTTGTCATCGGATGTGGTTATTTTTACAAACACATTTGAATGGATGAGCGATGATGTTTGGGACAAGCTTGTCAAACTTCGCCCCGAGGGACAAAAGTGGATCATGTCCACGCAGGAAAGTCCGCACTACGTTCCCGGACTAAGACCTCCATTAAAATATAGGAATGTTTCGTATGACTGGTCGGACACATACAGGACAGATTCGACGTTCCCATCTCCTTACGGAAAATACGTACGGTTTAAAAACAAAGACAATCTTTATTTGCAACAGCATAAATTGGATGCTTTGGTAAAAAGTAAGGAAAAGTCGGTGGCCTGGGTTGCTAGTCATTGTGAAACTTTACAATGGAATCGAACTAAATTTGTTGAAGACTTACAGAAATACATGCCAATTGATACTTACGGGAAATGTGGAACCATGGAGTTACCATGGAGAAGAAAGGAACTTCTTCGCAAGGTAATGGAACCTTACAGATTTTATTTAAGTTTTGAAAATAGTTGTTGTTCTGAATACATAAGTGAAAAATTTTGGAGGAGTCTGGACTTTGGAATGATACCAGTTGTTGTTGGAGCACCTTTAAAGGATTACAAAAAAGTTGCTCCTCCTAATTCGTTTCTTCATATAGATCAATTTAATTCATTAAAAGAGATGACAGATTACATGATAGATATTAGTCAAAATGAGAGTAAACTGCGTCGTCATCTTGCTTGGAGAACGAAGGGAGAGGTTCAAACGGAAGAAATACAGGAACACATTATTAACCCACTTAGAAATACCACGCTGTGCGCCATCGCCAAGAGACTCAACTCAAATCTTCCGGAAGATGAAAAAAGTTCATTTGATTTCTTTGGGGGAAAATGGGACGGTAGTTGTAAGAGTTGCAGCAGTAAACGATGGATGAAGGTTTATCAAACTTCGACCTGAGTGTGCTGTTTCCAAAGAAGATTAATCTTGTTCATGTTTTAGTGGTTGATGTTTTTGAAACCCGCAAAAACCATCGAATTTCATATACTGAAGCAAACAAAGTACCGATTTAAAGTCATACCATCGAAATTGGTGTTTAGTAAGGATTAATTTATTGGATAAACATACATACCTGGGGTGGGGGTGGGGGAGGGGGTGGGCATGGTATTTTAAGAGGAGAAGGCAAAACATGAGTTGAGCCCTCCTTTCTTCTTTTCCCTACTTTTCGTCTTTTCTTCACTCTCTTATAATTTTTTAAACAGAATTAGGGACCAGTTTGCAATTTCGATTGAAAGCTTAAAATCTAATAGATTGAAAAATCAATCTTATTCACTTTTTTTTATATTGATTTTCCTTCTAAGGAATTAAGAGAGCCAATTTTTGCGAATATAGGGGGCTCCTGCCCTTGCTAACCTCTCACTCCGCTCCTTTACATACCTGCAAAATGTTATTAAAGTCATTTTACGTATGGTTATATTAACAAAAGTGAACGTTTTATTTACAAGTTTCTAGTGGTAGGTTTTATGAAAATCTAGTAATTGGACAAACTAAAACTAGTTTGACTGGGGTCCAGGTCATGACATCGTACAAAGAGGTACTTTATTTTTTGATTAACTCTATGACAAGATGAATAAAAGAAAAGTGGCCTTATCCTTACAAAGATCTAGATTATAAATGATTTTGGACTTAATTTTTAAGGATGATTCACTGTGTTACCCAGAATGAGAGATAAAAGATGGCATTAAAGGCTTTGTGTACGATTTCTCTAGAAAGTGCGTAAAGGGCCAATAGGTACGTAGAACAAAGGGTTCAATCCAGAAGCCTGTGCAACTTCTACTATGAATGGACCGATAGATAAGCTATTACGTGACGTTATAGTAGCTTTTCACGTAAAACATTTCAGCCATATTTGAGGAAAACCGTAATTTACGTTCAGGATCGCACTCAAATAAGGTCGTTGCTGATGTCTAGCAGTGACGTCACTGAGCGCTATCTATAGTCATACTGGAGCACTGCTACAAACTTCAGTTAACTTCAGTGTTGGTTTGTGGCACGGTCCTGTGTGCAACACTCTCCATATTTGTTTTCGGCGCAGGTTATTACTTATGCGATAAATGAAATATTGTTATAACCTACCTCACTCTTGGAACAGTAATAATAATAATAACGAGAGCAAAATACAAATGTTCCTTACTATGATACGGTCTTTCATGTTTAATCAGGGAGCGTAGGCCTTCTTTGTGTACAGTCTTAAAGAATCACGATTTTCATGAAGCATTTTAAGTAATGAGAGTACTTGTCAACAAAGATACATTTTAAGGCTTAGTTTGGCCTAAATAAGTTTCATTCCCCTATAATGTCCAAATATTATCTTGCCTTACATGCCAGTTAAAAAAATTCTCATTTTAATGTTAAAGTTGTGAGTCGTGAGTGAGAAGTTGTCTCTACATAATCAGCAACGATAAAGATTGTTAGACCTCTCAGCTGTTTTAGTGCTTGACAATGCTTCATTAACATTAAGCCTGATTCTACATTTCTGCTACAGATGATCTTCTACCCGCAGACCTGTGAGGAACTATCATTTTATTCTTAAGAACAAAATCTGAATAAAATCCAAAAACGCCAAGGTTGCAGACATGGCCGTGCGGAACGGGGAGACCAGGGACCGCACCCCCCCCCCCCCCCCACGGGCAGAATTCATGCAGAGATTATGCCCTGGTGGAGGGTCTGGAGTCGTGCGAAAAGTTTTTCCTTGAGAGAAAGAGTCCCGTACGGCCATGGTTGCCGGGAATACCGGTGACACGCTGTGCTAATCACTAAGGGCTATAGACCAACTACTTCCATTGCGAAATCTTTCGCAAACTTGTTGACAATATTCATTCCCTCAACTATGTATCAATGCTTTGTGTGTCAAACTTCCTTTTGTTTCTAAGACGAAAGAAAACTAGGCTGGTATGGTGACAAGGTTAAACTAGTAGAGCAAGGACACGAAAAGTGTTATTCCAATCGTAACGTGTAGTGATCTCTTTAAAGGTCAGCGCAATGCATTTCGAACCGTCTTTTTATGAAATTCACCGTTGCAGTTAAGCCATATTATCTTATATTAAGCTAATATCGAAAGACATACTCATTCAAAATACTTAACGCCATTTGTGCTGACGTCTGCATAATTCAAGAAACTTTTACGTACTGTACTTAATTAGTTTGCAGTCTCTATAGAGCAAGCAAAAGCTGTGGGTAAAATTACTGGAGTTGATAGAATCTCGTTTAGGATTCATTCTACATGTAATTACTCAATAAAAATGTTTCTAATATGAAACATTCAAAATGAATATTGGTTCCTGGTTTTAAGATTTTTCTTATATGGTGCTATACATTGGAATAAACCTTATCCAAGAGTTTTTTAGGGACAAACCCCTAGAAATTTCTGAAACAACATTTTCTTATTCTTCCGTCCATTGACTTTTACAAAAGCTTAAGTTCTATAATAATATGCTCAGCCTTCTCATAGATCATATTGGGACAGATAACCTTACTAGTAAACGTCATTAATTAGCCTCTCCAGATCTGCTGTGAGTATTAAAATGTAACTAGAGAACATAAAATATGCTTTTATGTTCCTCGAGTTTGTTTAAATCGGGGCCGTAAAAACTCTTCCAATTCCATATCAATTGCTTATTAAAACCAACCACTAGCAAACTCAAGTTCGGAAAGGATTATGCTTGTGAATTTAAATACAACAAATTGACACATATTCTACTGGAAATAAGATTGATTAGGATGTCATAATTATTTAATAAAATCGGTCTTACTTAATCAGCATTTGGGAAATTACATGTCCTTTAAATTAAAAGATGATTCCCCCGGCACAGTGATCTTATGAGTTTCATGTGTCCAATATTTTAACCAACTTCATCAGTTCGATTCATGCCGTGGCGTTCCTTCGTAAGAATTCCACATAAAGACAGCCCAGCACATCAAAGGCCCGGGTGTGGGGTGTAACTGATATCTTAGTTCTTTAAATGATCTGTGCCCTCAAGTGATCTATGCTTTCTTTGTGTTCACACTGCGGGGAAAGCAATTAACACATGCTTGACTGGCCTGCTAACTGACTCCAAATGTTATGTAACTTCTTGAGTATTTTTGGCATATCTATTACTGTCAATTAATTAATCATTTGTGAAATTGACTGTATCAAATTTGTGTGTGTGTGATGTGCTTCATTTCCTCCCTGAGACCAGGAGATTGTTTCAAAAAGAAAGAGAAAAGTTTTATCATGTAACGCTGGAAAAATAGGACTTGAATTGGAATTCCTCATTGCTGGTTATCAAATTTTCGACAGGCCTAGGTCAATGCATTATTCCAAACTGAATGAGTGCAGACGGCAGACCGGAGTGTCCTGATTTGTAGTTGATCCTATTAAATAATGTAGAAACAATTACGTTGCTGAATTTTCAAATTTATGCAAATAACAATCGTTTTGGTTTCCACGAGAATAAAATTTTTATGATTTGAAAAATAATGAAGATATTTCAATAGAAATAAATAGCTACAAATTTAAAACAAAAAGATAATGTTTCAAAACAAGCTACTGGTTATTTCTTACATTAGAGAATTCTGCCCCTTGAGAGCGGTCGTCATTACTTGGCCGATAACATAAAGACTTAGCCGATTTGACAACACTAGAAAGCCGCAGACAACATTAGGGAGTCACTGGACCATGTAATATGCATCAATGTTTCTTTTTGTCACTTGTGTAACAAGGAAAGACTTCAAGGACAAGATAAGTTTGTCCAAGTTTTAAGGGAGTGGATTCTATAATGTAACGATTCAGTAAAAGAACAACTGTTCGTCTATATGTTATTGCATAGGCAACAGTGTCACTTTTACACAATAGTTTAAAATTAAATCTATTCATTATTTATTTTGAATCCACTATTTAACAACCAATTCCTAAAAGAATACGACTCATTACAACTGATTTTTGTCAATGTGTGCTGTTTATATAAATACTATTGTCCCGGATAAATTATATTTACCTAACGAACAAAACGACAAAAGAGAACAGAACATTTTTATACTCGTAAAAAGTATAATATAATGATAAATACATTCTTGTTGTAGCATGTTTCATTCTTTTTATTGTGTCATTCTTTTTATATCTCTTCAGAAGGAAAGTATACTTCTATCAACTTAACCGACAGTTACTCACGGGTACCTATTGTTTTCTATCTGGTACTGTAGTAAATGCTGAACAATAAAGGACCGCTGTGCAACGGCACATGATCTTGTCACTAAAAGATATAACAGAGTATTCAGGGATAGTATAATCCAAAACGGGATATTTTCCGTATTGTAATGAATAGTTCTGAGGCTGTTGAACCTTGTTCATTCATAGACTTAAAAACTTGTTTAGCAATTAAAAAAATTATTTCCCCCCATTTTGTAAACCAGTCGAAATTCGAAAAATGTTTGGCTATTAAATTTGCTACACATACATACAAACATAATATTTATAGTGCGCTTGCTTACATATCTAAGCGCAATACAAGCACAGAAAAAAAGAAGAAAATGAGATGGGAAAACCGCATTAAGCAAAAATAGAAGCGCTTTATGTTTATCAACTAAACATGTTTTGAAACAAAATGTCCAAAAAAAGATAATTGTGTTTAGTACCTTAATATATTTACACAAAGGGGGCAGAAAAGAGTTTAGAAAAACGTTGAACTCATAATCACTGTTTCAGAGTGTACACAACAAGATTTTGACGAAGATGGCTAGTAGGGAGGGAACTGTTGGTTGTAAATCATACAACCACAACATCCCGAGTATAAAAATGGGGTAAAATGGGGTAGTCCAAGATGAGTGATTACCTTGAGTTTATCTCTTGAAAGCCCCAGATCACCTGGTGGTTTTATACCAATAAGGTTTAAGGATTTTACTAAGAATGAAGATACTTTAAACCATCCCCTAGACAATTCCGACAGACTCAACTAAGCCCCCCCCCCCCTCACCACCTACACTGTTAAAATTTCAAGAGTGAAATTCCGCTCTTTAGAAGAGCTTCAGCGGTGAAGTTCACTCCAAAAGAGTGAAAGGTCACTCCAGTAACGAGAAATCCACTCCAAAAGAGCAAAATTTCACTCTAGTTGGAGTGCCTATAGGGACAACCCTCAAAAAGAGTGATCCATGAAGGCATTCCAAGATGGAGTGAATTTTTACTCTTCTTGGAGTGAATTCAGACTTTTCACTCCATTAAAGAGTGGATAAGTTCAGTCTGTGTTTTAAAAGTGCAGCTCGAAGCCATAGAGACTAAGGCATCTCGGCTTGCTTGAGGTGAAAAAAATCCTTACAACGCTCCAGTAGTCTAGTTGTTTCCCCAGGTGAGATCGACGCACATAACAGGCAGCAGTACTTGAGACGAGATGGTTTTCAGGGAGCGATATACCTCTATGGGGGGTGGGGGGGGGGAGTGGATGAACTTACGACTGTGCTGAGGAAAAAGGCAAATTGAATTAGTCCAATGGAGCAACTTCAAGGGGATTTTAAACTCCTCGCTTATCTTTGACAACGACACCAAAAAATTTCCGAGGTGAAACCGAGTAAGATGTTTTAGAAATCCTCATCACTGATTTATGTCCTCAAGTCTCTGGTCCGATATTGGCTTCTGGTAAGTTCGGGTGGTGTTATTTTGGGAGCACCTCGCTGGTTCAGACTAGACCTTCAACCTAACGTCCTAGTATAGGACGATATTTCCTCGATATTTCCCAATATCTCACGCCAGTGATCTGTCCCGGATTTCTTAGGTGGAGAAGGGGAACAACCTGTGATTCCCTTCATTGAGTTTAAGATCATTTTGTGTTTCAGATATAATGAAATTTGATCTCAACGACTAAGAGTTCAGGTTACTTTTAAATTGTAGAGAGCAGCTAATAAAGTTGAAATGATCATTCCTCTACAAACGTTTCACTTTGCTGGCTTCTTTATGTAAACGTAATATGTCCGGTAATTTGCATGTGTACTACTTAGGCAAAACATAATTTTCTGATACAGCAACCTTATTAATTGCAAATGAAAAATCACAAGGTAAAAACCTTACTTTCATGGGGGGGGGGGGGGGGGGTGGGTAAAACTGCTGGAAAGGCTGTAAGAGTCATTGCTTTTGCAAGAGGAGAAGACATAATGAAAAAAATAATCTCTATGTTCCTCATTGACTTTGAGTCTTTAACGGCACACAACTGGGGCGAGGTTTAAAATTGTAAGAACCATATTACATGATCTTGGATCTATTTGTTATTTGTAAATGGAGGTAAAGTTGTGGATGAAACAATTCTGAAAGTAGGTGGTAATAACCGGAGAGGCCCAATATGTCCAAAAAATAATCTCAATTCCCAAAGATTACTATATGATTGTTTCCATGTTTTAACAACGAAATTTAAATATCAAAGACAGTACATGTCTGTCACTTTGAAGTAAACAGATTGATATTCTTCACTCTCCTTTAATTTACTTTTGCAGAAAGTAACCGTGTAACTTAATATCAATGTCACAAGTCCATTCTTTTCAATTTAATTTCTACGCCCTTCACGAGACCCTGTTATCATTGCGTTTCCAATAGTAACGTTATCACTACAATGGATTCCATCTAAACGGCGTTGCGAATATATTATATTGATTCCATTGATGTGGGTGTTGTCGTATTTTCGGTGCACTGATGCAAATCGGTCGAAACTATAAAACGGTTAATAAAAGAGTGGCTGTTTTTGCTTGCTCCAGCGAGTTGGGCGAATTGACGTCAACTAATATAAAGAATAAACAATATGAATTTGTTGATATAAAATCGCTTAAGTGTTACCCGTAGATAAACTACAGAACCGATGTAGAAAACAGATGTAAAGAATTCCAACATAGAAGCTGTATCTACAGGGGCGTAGCTCGGAATTTTGGTGGGGGAGGGGGGTGGGGTAGTCATCAGGGGAGCGCTTAATGCACTGTTACAACCCGAAAAGGGGCTTCAGCAGGAAAGTTTTGTCCGTCAGTGGGGACGGTCGCCCACTGACTATATATATGCAAGCCCGCCTCTGTGTATATCTGTCTAGTCGACATGATTTGATCATTGGGTCAACTTAAGTAGGCCTATATGAAAAACATTACACTGATGTTTTTGTATGAGTTCATGTGCATGCAGGAATCTTTAAGGACTTAATGGTATGTGCATGTTGGACAACTTGGGGAGGGGGCTTCAGAAAAGGGTTTCTCACCGTCTCCATCAATTTATAAAAAGTGATTCAGATATGTAATTATCACATAGCTGCAGTGAAAATATTTTTCTATGAAGTTTCAGTGGACGTCAGGTCCCAGCCCTTTCCCGGCGTCACTGATAAGCAAATTTGGGGTTGTTAGTAAGGGATCAGGGACCGTCTACCAGTTTGGTAAAGCTGTAAAGTTTCATTCGATTTTTCTCAAATGTGTTAGAGCTATCACATAACGGGCAGTTCAACAAAAGTTTTTTTCACAACATTAGTACACCATCTCAACTAGATTGCAGACTTCCTGACTTTCCTAACAGCTCCTCTGATTATGAGATAGTAAAACCCAAATCTTGCGTACTGTTTTCTTCATGTACGCGTTCCAATGTCTTCCTCGTTTCCTTATGGTTTCCTGGCAAGCAAAAAAAAATTGTCAGGTGAAACGATAAGACATATTTCACTGTTCAGTGCTGACGGACTCAAAACCTAGCAATTTGTGTTTGTGTGTTTTGTAATCTTTGTCATTGTCGCAACGAATTTGAACTTGTAAACTGTTTTCCGTATGACTCAAATTAGATTTAAAATACAACACAAAAACAGTTCACATGGGAGAACTCTCTTCTATGCGTACAGCCCTGATCCGTATCAGGGTCTGCCCGTATACACAGCCATTCTGGGACTGAAGTCATCGGTTTTAAATTTTCAATATATTTTCCTTTTTAAATTTTCATAAGGTGAATCGGTTTAATTCTCTGGACCCATGGTTAGACCCGGGCATCATCTCCAATTTTGAGGTAGACCCTTTTTTAAGTAAGTGTACCACTTTGGGCCAAAAGGTCCCCTTGTGGGTCAGGTGATCTTGCTACACCACATTGACTGATAGGTCATCGCAGATTTGTGGTCTTGCTGGACCTCACATTTGTCACGCGTATAATATATATGTACATACTCTCACCCAGCTGAAGAAGCTGCGATTTTTCTCTACAGATCAAATAATACAATAGATCGCGACAATTCAATTTCTAAAGTCTCAGCGAGATATCCGATTAGAGCTTATCTTGAAGGATACAATGTTTTAAAGTTATTGGGTGAGAAATAGAAGTTTGAGCTCACATGAAATATGAAAAAGATAAAGATTTTTATGTGAAAACTCGGAACAGAAACTTCAGACTTAAAAAAGCAAATAATCCGCCTAAGATTGAAGTGACCTGTCAATGAATTCAAGGACCCGCCCAAAATCTTACTCAGGGTTTCTTTTAGTAAACGTTTTAGGGAAAGTCATGAAAGATTCGAAGGATATGATTTTTTCATCAATATTTTATTGCAGACGACTTCATACTACAGAATGAACTTCTGTTTTCCAAAATCTTTAACACCCATGCAATATGTATACATCGTAAAGACAATTATACTTTCAGCTACCCAAAAGTAATAAAGTTTTAATTTGACCCCAGAAGATTGGTCAGTTTTGATGGGCTATGTCATTTATAACGATAAGTGTACTGGTCCTAATTTGTAACACCAACGTTTTTGGTGTCTCTATTGCCGTTGGTTTCAACCAAGCGGGAAGTGCAGGATACCCGCCCCACGTTTGAAAGATGAATTATCCCAACTCCTTCTACCATCCCCTTTCCTTCCAGAAACCAAATAAAACCCGGGGGAAGGTTTGATTTCATAGCATACAACATACTTTAGATATTCCAACGAAGCCGAATTGGAAAATTTTTGAAACCTTCACCTTAGGGAACAACATGTTTCAGGATACACAACAAATCATCTGGCGCCAAATTTTCCTTGATCCTTAAAGGCCCAATTTTCTCATCCCAAACAGTACCAATTCTCCTAACCTTCTTAAAGCCCCTCCCACAATTGTCCGAAATTCACCCTCCTCCAGACACAATCTCATTTTATTGCCTCAGGGTGAATATAGAAAGCTCAATGTGTATAATCAAAACACTATTAGAACAATTTGTGCTGTGTAATATAAGTTTTGGTACTCTGCATTGTTTGAATTAGCAGTCAATCAAAAAGCTGAATCAATTGACAGTTTCTGTTACCTTATACTAGAAGTGTAGTTTGGGGTGAGAGGATTGTCCCTTTAAGTGACAAAAAGATCCTCTCTCTTCTTTAAATGCTCCGTCTAGTATTTCTTGTCAAGGTACGTACCGCAATTTAAATTTCGTCCAACCATGGTGCAATGAGGACTTTGAAAAAGATTTCGATAATTTTACCCTCATTGGTAAGACTACTGACGTTCCGGTCGTGTTTTCTGTTGCCATTTCTGTCATTAGATTGTCCAGTGTCTTGTGTTATGAGAATCTTGATTTTACAGGGATTCGAAAAGAAAGCAGTACTAAATCTCGTTCACTTTTACCATATGAGAACACTTTGTTGCTGACACTTATTTCCTGGCCAGACTATAATCGGTTAATCCCTCCTTTCCCTCATCTATAAAGGGATAGGGGTAGTTTTGTCCATGTAGTAATGAATTAATTTTGGCCTGTTAAATTTATTCAGAACAGAGTGCATCATTTTGCAGGTTAGGTTTGTGTGTCTTCATAAAAGCCCCGCTGACACCAGGGAGCTGCCACTTGTAAATCACTGAATTTCACGGATCTCATCAGCTTTACTTCTAAGGTACACCACTATCACCAATCCCCAAATTCGGTTATTTCGATCAAAAATATAATCACAGTACCCTCATATGTCACAGGTATCGACTTCGAATACACCTGAAAAACATTTCATCGACAAAACGGCTCTATTTACTTATTCCGTTTCCAAGTTTTCCCAACAGCTGTTCAAAAAAGTTTATTAGTCTATTAAAAAAGGTCAACTCAGTATTTGCTTTCCAATGTTTTTCCACTACATAAAATCAGGATAAAAAAGTCATGGTTAATCAACAAACAGCTTCTAATTTGTAGTATGTTACGTTAAATGCCAATCGATTATTAGATAGTGAACTGAAGTCGTATGCGGCATAGCATCCGTAGCCTGGACGAGGGAGGTGGGGCTACATGATCTTCAGCCCTTGCACTTTTTTCTGTTGAGGTAATTTTAGGTTGTACTTAACTGGAACTTGGGGATTAGTTTTCGTCAACATAAGCTATATGGCTACTGAGGTTATCGATCCTCTTAATTCGGGTAAATGCGCACTGTTTAACGAGATGTTTCTTGATTGGTCGTTGCCATTGTATTGCATCGTTTGTATTCTTTGTTAGAGTTAGGGATTAGGTTAGGGGTTAGGGCCCTCGTTAGCCAGTAAAGAAATTTCTTGTTCAACAGTG
This sequence comes from Holothuria scabra, assembly GCA_037179385.1. NCBI lineage: Eukaryota > Metazoa > Echinodermata > Holothuroidea > Aspidochirotida > Holothuriidae > Holothuria > Holothuria scabra. The sequence goes on along the minus strand of CM074190.1, from coordinate 7,458,666 downwards.
CCCATCTCCCCCTCAATTCAGGATTTACTAAGCTGACCCTGGTATGAGAAGATATTTTTAAAGTAGAAAGTCAACTTGTACCGTTGACAATTTATCTAATTGACAAACAATCATTATGTGAACGATTCCGTGCAAATGAACCTTTTTGACACGGAGTGGCATTTTACACTTGGACAGATGCCTCTGCGACCCCTGGACATTTAGACTCTTGAACCTGTGAGCAATAGTGAAACACAGACTAGAACCTAAGTCAGTCAGCTTCAATATTTGAGAATGATCAAACTTCAACAACAAACAAAGAGACATGAACTTGGCATGATACCAAGTACAAGTTACCAAGTACAAGTTCACGTTTATTTTTTTTATCTCAAATCATATTAGAAATTCATAAATTTGAGGGTCATATGCATATAAAAATATTAACATCAGCCCATTTACCTCTAGCCTCAATATAAGCATCTACCCATTTACTTCTAGCCTCTCTCACAGCTGTCTTTAATTAACCCCAGTTAGACAGACACAATCGTCAGTACCATCCCGGTGAGCATACAAGGTCTTAACATACAGACCTAATCAGGACTCCTTGCGCATGTTGTATGATAGGAGCTATTCTACATCTTTACAATTGTTTTTAGTTTGATGTCAATAAAAGATCAGTACCGATTGACGGAGAATTTAGTTTTTCCATCAAAAATGTAAAGTTGGTGATTCATGTCTGTCTTCAACGGAAATACTTCGTACTCCTTTGGTATATAGCTGAATAAAAAAAATCACTGCCTATCAATGGAATAAACTAGTTGAAAATGTCTCAGATTGCAACAGGCCACAAAATTAGGCTTCCATTGTTTTCAGGGGCCATAAATAAATCCTGAATACCTACCATCTATAATATTTCTATTGACTTTTGCAATCGTTCTGGTCGAAGTCATTCATTTTTTCCTAATAAGGTGAAGGTTCTCCTTCCTTACTCTACTGGAATGTGCAAAGCCATAAACAAAATTCAGCTCACCCGATTTGAAAAAAGTTATTTCTTAAAGGTAGTCTTTTGTCACCCAAAATAACAAGTAGATGAGGCCAAGAATTGGGACTGTCTGGTTTATTATTTTTAATAATAAATAACTGCATTGAAAATTATTTCGAATACTAGGAATAGCATGATGAAGTAATTGGTAAGTATCTTTTGTGGTTATTACGAATTCGTTGTTTAACAAGGGCAAGAAAAATCGGATTGTTCGATTGTTTTGGTTTCAATAGGGGTCATAACAAATCAGTTAAAGCAGTGGTTTAAGCGGTGTTACTGTCTTTTTGTCTCCATATAAACCATTAAATGAGAAACAATCCCTGATTAATACACACAGATTACACAACCAGGAAATGCATGGATCAGGGTTCATTAGACATTGTAACATCATCATTTCCGTGACACCTGTACGTGGTGCTGTCAGTAACTGATAAATATCATCGGCGGAAACCGCCGAATAGCTTCGACAAAATCGGTGACAAGAATACACTGGTGTGATGCCAAAGCCCGAACCACTATCTAAATTGCCTTTGATATCGTATTTAAGTGCACGATTAAGTACATTGTGACTACTAGTCACAGGATATGTTGAGTTGAAAATGAGACGAATAGACTACATTCTCCTCTTATCTGCTTCTAATTGAAACGAAATACGTGTTTCAGTTAGGCCTAATAGTACTCTGGGTTTCGAATCCTGCTCAACTTGTTTGCTGCACTTTTCGGGACAGTACTTTTGCTGGTTTTCTCCACATGGCACGATATCTGAGGTTTGGTTATTGGTTTGCTTCACAATGAGTGTGTTCCCACTTGAGAACGACCAGGCGATCAAATCCGGTTCAGACCCCGAGTAGGCGATCAATTTGCAAGTGGGAACGCTCTCGTTCCCCGGATCAGATCCCGAGAGCTTGATCGCCCCTTCGGGAGGATCAGATCGCGCGCAGGCGATCACGGAAACAAGCGGGGACACAACGGGGGATCAAGGTGACCCGAGATCAATGACGTACTTCCGCAGTGAAGCTCCTCACGCCACACAAACGAGTGTAAACAAACCTGACCTGCACATATAATTTTAATGAAACAACTTCCTGTTACTTGAACCGGAGGAAGGGATCAGATCTCGTGCAAGCGATCAAATGGGAACACTCATGTGGTTGTCACAAACTTTTCCAGTTGATTGAGCTTGGGGCGATCAACATGGGAGGATCAAGTGGGAACACGGCCAATGAGCGAGTTCGGTAATTCCTTTTCAGTGGCTATGCACATGTGCACATCCTAGTTCATATCGTCGGGATAATGAAACCAGGGAGCTGCTATGATGATTAGGCGATTTTTGGTTATGGAACAAAGCGCCGTATCACAGACCTGAATTTGCTAACTATGAAAAAAAAAATAGAAAGAAAGAAAATTAAATAAAAGTATTTCGCTTGGGTGAATTTTCTGCAGTTCTGTTTATGATTAGGTTCACGGACGGCAATGTATGCTGTGCATTTGGTGGATGTCTGTCAGGAGCCTCAGATTGATTCCTATCAATTTCTAGTAGGCCTATGTACGCGATAGGCTTAGTGGACAATTAGGTGGGTATATGCGCAAAATAGATAGACTTAAACGTAAATGTAGAGGTGAAGACAAGACATAGGCGTCACACAAATATCTGAACACAAACATAAATAGTTACTCTTTAGCGGCTACTAGTGCGTGATGTTTTCATGTTGAGGACCGTCATCCCATACCGTGGCTCTTCAGTTCCCCAAACGATATTTTGGGAATGCCTATAGGAAACTATGTGTAAAATACATCATTTACATAGCTATATAAAAGCGATGAACTTTACCGGTTAATTATGTGAATAAAACTGCAAAGAGACAAGAAGTCCGGCAAGCTTAATTATTCAATTAAATCATTTGACAAAATACAGACCATTATTATTTAAGTTGGTCACGTATTGTCCTTTAATTTATGGACGTTATATCTCCTTCGGGGAGCAGTGAAAGTATTGGTTTCGTGGAACAGCCCTTTGCCAGAGGGCTGGGACACTTAAAGTGTACATCAAGTCAAAAAATTCAAAAATATATATTAAAGACCATGAAAAATAGATTCTAACAGTCAAACTCCCATCTTCATAGGACATTCCTGAGCTGAGATATAAAATGTTGAAGTTTATTCACTCAAATTAAAATGGTGCATTGCCCAATAATTTGTGATGTCATTCTTGTACTACCCGAATTGCAATCGTTGTATTTCTTTGGTTTTCCGAACGTTGTACCAAGGTGTAATAGCACTCTTACTTTTATATGGTGATGTAATTAATTAAGCCCTCTCTGTGCAACACGCTATGCTAACAAACGGGAAGTGTTCAAGGTGATAAAAACATTTTTAATTTTAAAGCGAAACAAGGCAGGTTATGTGAGTTGTACAACAAGAAAGTCACAAATTATTGCGCAATCAACCAATTTGTTTTAAGTGCATAAACTTTAACATTTTATGTCTCAGGCTCTGGCTCAGGAATGTCATATGAAGATGGGAGTTGAATTGTTAGAATTTATTTTGCATGCTGTTCAGTATATATTTTTGAATTTTTTAACTTGAGGTACACTTTAAGAAAAAGACCTTGATTATTTCATTGCCAGAAAAAATGTCGTCATAATTTAATTTGTGTGTATAAGGTTTAACTTGTGATTATTAAGTTAACATTAAAAACACCTGAAACGAGAAATCCTTTACCAAATAGAGCTTTGGTTCTGGTCCATTTTCAACGACTCACAAGTATCTCTATTTGCATGTGTGTTTTGGACCGAAAAGTTGATTACTTTGGCAATAGCCTATCTGAATAACCCTGTTGTTTAAGTTGGCCTTTAAAATAGGAGGCTAGGCGTTCATGAGTCGAACTTTATCGCAAATACGTTTTGAAATGTATGACTTCACTCATAACGCTCCGATTTTCATTAACTTACCAAAAAGGAGAAAGTTGTTCCCTTTTATTATAGTGGGAAGTTTATTTCGAAAATTCATTTTTTTACAGCACTGGGGTATTACCAAACTATCTTGCCGATGTGTAGATCACCCAAAACATATCACGTTAATGACGTGATCTTCACTTGCCGGTTTTGAAGGACATTCGTCACCCAAAAGTACAAATTTACCAGTAGTCTACAGTCTATGGCAATTTTTAATTGGTCAAATTCAAAATATGCAGAAATTGAAAGGTAGCTCATATCACATAGTATGTACGGGAAGGGTTCTGATTACGCTTACGTGGTATTGTGTACAACCACTGGGATAGCATATACACGTAGCTATGAACAGGAACATGTGTTGGGGTGCGGAGGAGTTTAAGGCAATTATGGGTCATGTGTGGGGCTAGAAGTAGCCTTAGTAAGTAGGGAGAATTAAAGTGTCTTGGGTGATGAGTAAATGCTTTAACTTTTTCGACCAGACAAACCAAAAACAGCTTGCAATCGTTAACGCATGTAAAACTCTATTCTTCCGTTCTGTAAGTTCCCTTGTTTGTATTTCTTCTTTTTGGAACTCGAAAGGGTAAAATTAACTGGGCCCGTATACAAGGGTGTACGCACACCATAGAAGTACTTTCTCGGACCAGGGGGGTGTCAAGACCAGGGAGCAACTCCTTGTTAGAGAAACTCCCTTCTTAGACGACCGTGCTTCCACTATAAAACCAGGAAGATATAGCTCCCTGCTAATACGTTGTTGTTTTTCCAATGTCATTTTACTGTGGCAACAAACAATAGCACAACCTATACTGCAGTTGCCTCAGTTAGTAGCTTTTTTTGAAAACATTCTATGGAATACAAGGTAGAACTTCCATGATATTACCACCGTCCAGGTGTGTCAGATACGGCCATATTGAGGGCTACAGGGAGCACACCGTCATTAACCGAACGGCCTTGCCGGGAAAAGTAGTTCCAAAGTACACCGTCAATTTTAGGTCCTCTTTGAGTGTATGCTGCTCACAATAGAACAATCAGTTGCTGCTTATTTTTCGTGGATATGAAAGCGGAGATGCTAACTTGATGTAAGTGATGTGAAATTGGGATGGATTGAAGTCTTTTTAGGCTATTCCAGTATTGGGCGTGAAAAACAGGAAATTTCCGTCACTTTGCGGATTAATAGGGGTGGGGCAGAACCCATAAATTTCTTCCTCATGTAGCTCAAAATCTAAACGGTCGTGCTATGGTGAATTTGTGATGCCATGATTGGCCGACTCACTGGCTTTCATGTGAGGGGTAGCTTTAGTGGGGTGTGAACTTTGACTGGGCTGCGGGGTTCATTTAATGAAGGCAAAATAGTGTGAAAGTCAATGGAGAAATTAATGGTGATGTACTCTCTACAGGTACTGATCGTTTCATAGGACATCACACCCAAAGCCTTATTCATGCCTATTGACTTGTGCTACTGTATTGTATAGGTTTTATTTCAATTCTCTTCCCCGAAAAAGTTTTCAAGGGAAAACCAACGAAATAGTTAAAAAAACACTAGCAACAAAGGACTCGGAATTTTATTGACATGCATGATAGGCCTTCATTAATTGACGTGTAAATATTCTGTTAATCTACTAGGATATATCCTACTCTACTCTTTATGACCATTAATTCGTATAGACTTAGGTTAAGGCTGTGAAACAAATGAAGTGAATGAAAAGAATTTAGAGAATTTTAGTCATATGGGATCCCTGGGGATTTCTATAAATTAATTTCCAGCGATATAATCTGTTTGCCTTGGAACAAATAAGCCTACTGTGTTTAAAGTGGCAACTATATACCAGGGAGTTGTTATTTGGCTCCCTGCCTTTACATACCATCACAAGATCTTTTAAAGGAAATTTTTTTAGTCTCAGCTGTTAGCATAATTTGGTGTCCTTTACAAATTGAGGTAAAAATTTGGCTTTTTAAGCGTTTGCCTTTATGTTCCACTTTCCAGACAGACCGACTGCATGGTTAAGTGGTTAGAGCATCTGGCTTGCTGTCGCGAGGTTGGGAGTCGCCGCCCCTGCCGGGTCATACCGAAGACTTTAAAAACGGAACCTACTGCCATTGTACTTGCTGCTCAGCATAAGCAAGGAATAGGGAAAACAAGCCAGTGATCCATGATTGGAAAAAGGCCGTGGCCGGCTCGACTCGAGCCAATCGGTTGCCAAACTGGACCGTAAACCTTTATCTACCTATCTAACTAACTAACTCCACTTTTCAGACACAGATATAACGATGATAAACCGAATTGTATAACTGTAGTTTCCAGTTCCCTAATGGTTTGCATAAATCTATAAAATCAGGTTGCTCCGTCAAATATTACTTGAACGAGTAAATATGTAAGTAGGCCTATATCCGTCCAAAGGGGATAGTTATCCGGTTAACTGAGACTAATTAGGTGTTGTGCTACATTCTGAATTGACCAAGATCAATACTTGGCGCATCACTGAATTGGCCCCGCATGCGTGAGCATGCATATAACCAGGTAATGTAATTCCTCAGCTTCACTAAGTTAACCAGGCTATGTAAGAGGCACTATGACATGGACATTGATCATTAAAAAATTCTAACCCTTTAAAATAAGCCTGTGGAGTGTGTTTACTGCAAAGCTGATGCCACTGTCTCTGTGTGTGTGCACGTAACCCTTTAGCTGAGTGGTGCAGATATTTTAGTTTAACCCTTTACCGTTGTGCTCCGATCGGGGCATATTTGCGCGCCTCGGGAGTGGGCGGAAAAGCGGACGTAGCCCGCCCCGCATCGGCTTCCATAGGCCATTGACCCCGTGACCTTAAACTATTGTATCTCTCGTTGTTGTCCGAATTTTCGGGTAGCTACTAGCAGTTTCGAGCTCCGCGTGAAACAGTAAAGATGGGTGACAGCCGAGCTCTCCGCATGGGTCCAAAAGGACCCAAACAACGGTAAAGGGTTAAACTGCACGTAATAAGTTGACCGATTTTTTAAACGTTTGAAAACTACAACGGCAAATTACTGACTTTGGTATTTCAACACAGGTGTTCACAGTCCAAACCAAGACGTAGGGTGTAACTTGGAAATGCTTACAACTGAAAATATTTAGAAAAAACGATCTTTGTAATGATCTTTGTAATTATGAACACGCTTTTAGTTAATCTCAGAAAATGGTATGCCTTTTTGCTTTGTTTCCTATCCCAAATATCAATACTTTGCCAGATTAGTCTGGAATGTGTCAATTTTATTCCCGCTATCTTTTAATTTTATTTTTGTGCATAACTTCAAATAAATCCGAACAGATTTTGATGTTTCAACTTTCATTCGGTAACTAATTTAACCACTGAATTGAATTCTAGCTACATTTAGAAATACAAATCAATCCTTAAAAGTCTTTTGCAGGCGGCAGATGCCCTGCAGTCAGTGGCGTTAGCCGGGATGCAATTTTAACGGGGCCTAGGTAACAATTGGGAGGGGGGGGGGGCTGGTATCTCCGAGGGCCAGGCGCGGCAAGACTATCTGAGGGGAGCGTCACCATCGGTTGAACAAGAACATTTTTGACTCCCCAAACCCTCAGATGGCCGGAGACGGCACTTCCCACGTGTTTTAAGCTGGATGTACCCAGCCTTGAAATACGAACCTCCTGTCTGCCACTTCTCAAATAGTGAGAATAAAAATCAATCTATGAAAAATGGTAATACATACACTTTTTAGGGACCCCAAAACTGGGCATTTCTGATCTGCGACCTGGAGGGGGGGGGGGACTTAAGGGAACCGGTATCCCCCTTTCCGTTGGGGAAAAATGTAAAGTTCAGGAAGACGTAGATCGCAAATGTGGCAATATTTAAATGGTTTTCGGCTTTAATAGGAAACCAAAAGTAGTTGTGTCCCCATCTGAGAAACTTTCTTTGCGTTAAATTTCCTACATTCAAAATGGTGCTATGTTTGGCAAAGATTTGAACTGGTTGTAGGCCTGCGTTTAAGGATTGTTTTTTTTTTTTTTTTTTTGTGGGGGGGGGGGCATGTAAAATTTCAAAATACTTTCTAGAGATTTCTAGAGATTTTAAAAGTGACGTACATACTACCAAAGAAACAATATTTTCCGGTTTTCAGTGGTGTCTAGATGCAAAATGGTGCAGTATTTGTTCAGTCATCGGTACATTACGTAGTCAAAATTAAAATAATACGAGTAAATCTCTCAAAATATTTAAACCGCAAAGCAGAAGTATGGATCATGTGAAAAACATGAAATCCGGACCTTGTGGACATTGTACAAATCCGCCCGGACATCAGGGCCAACTAGTAAAAGGAAAGGCAGAATCTTTCCCTTACCGCATATTTTTTGTATGATAAAGTATAGGAATGACCGTGTAAGAATGGTCTCTAGTGTATGATTGCCTTGAACGGTTTTCAGTAAATCAACCAGCCATCAGAAAGGCAGAAAGGGTCTTATCCTAACAAAGTCACATTCGAGTTCGTCGTCGTTGGGACGTTCGTTCCATCTTCGAAGTGAAATGCAATAAACGACAGTGCAGATTATATACGGTATCTAATAAAGTGAAAGTAGGCATTTTTAACTTATTGCTTGATTTCATTCGTGCGCACAAAATGTATTTTACATACATTCATGCATGTTTTCTTAATTATTTTATATTTTATTTATTTAGTGTTTTTTAAAAGAAATACTTCAAAGTTTATTTCCGTTCAAACATTTTATTTTTCCTCAATTACTTTATCAAGACGCAAAAAATCGGGGGGGGGGGAGGGCTGAAGAAAATCTGGGGACCTAGGCCCCCACTCCCCCCTGGCTACGCCACTGCCTGCAGTATCTTAAAGCTAACCCAGCTGGCCATGAAAATACCTCACTCCAAAGAACGGTTTTACCATGGGTGGGTTAGCCAATAGAAAACTCACCAAAATATACCTACTAAAAAGAATTATTCAATTCATACTTTAAGCCAAGTTTTTTTTAAACCTTTCTTCACATATAAGTAAGAGTGTATTTTATAAACCAACATTTAAGGAGCCAAAGAATTTCTTAACGCAAGTTTCCAGTGCTGTTGGGTCACGAAGTGTACTTTGTGTCGGTCCCGAACGTTTCTTACGTCCGTAAGTGATGTAATTTTGAAATATATTGAACGGAGCGATATCGCCTTGTTGAAGAAAGTGATCAAAATTGGAAGGATGTATTTATATTATCAGTGAACCAGACAACTATTTCATGTAAGTTTTACCAAACTGTTGAGTCATGTTTAGAGCCTCACTAAGATATAACAGTATAAAGACTAGATACACTCACTATAAATGTCCAAAGTTCAAGGGACAGAGTTCCTTAATGTAAGTTTAGAGCCATGTGCTGGCCGTGTCAGTTTTAGTCAGGTCCCTCAAAATTTTTGGTCTTGCACTAGTTGATGTAATATACTAATTGGTAATACATACACGTTCATTGGGCTTAATGTAATGTTGCCATTGTTAAGACTATTAACAATGACTGAGGCAATTGGCGTAACCAAGATGGCCGAGTCGTAGGCACGCTAAACTGCTGGGCCTTCGCTAAGACAGTTCCCTATGTTATCACGATTCTTCAATTTGTTTGTGGCATTTACAATATTATTGCGCTCCCATTGTGCCTCGTTATCATGACGTACAATGGGAACCAGTTTTTATTCGAATGTGGGGAAGGGGATGGCTACTTTCATTGGGAGGACCGTACGTGATGTAAGTGGAACATTCCAGAAAGCTTAAAAAGTCAATGGTTCTACAAAAGGAGAAAAGAGGTGAACAGTCTCGGCAAAATAGGGGTTTCTGTACTATTGTGTAAAGTATTTGATACTTTTTGGAAGTAACAGCAAATTGAGACTAGGTTACTGTCCTTTTTATGCCAAAAATTGTAATATTTCTGATCAAGGCAGGCATACAGTCGTGGCAGAGAGACAGACCGACGCGTCATACTTCTTAATCTAATCATTTGCAATATACTTTTGATAGGTTCACACACAATTTAAGTGGTAATATTTTTAAACCGGAAAATAGTCAAAAGAAAAGGTTTAAACGATTAACTGACCTCTAAATTAATCAATTGACCAATGAGGAAAAAAGCTATTGAACAATATTTTATCGGAAACTGTCTCCAAATATATGCGTACAAAAGTACTTTAAGGAAAGGTTTTGCTTTGTACTTTCCAACTTCAAGCGAAACCTTAAACATTCCACAAGGACAACGAACCAAACTGAACACAGTAAAATATTTGAATGACAAAGGTACTTCTGTGAATTACACATCAGGAACGATAAAATGTTTAGGATAGTTTCCTTTTTTCAGTTTCATATCTAAATTGGGTTGAAAGAGTAGATCAGACTTTCTCATGTATATTATTTGAAGCACCGTCTATTCAATGAAACAAGAGGAGTCCCAATGCACCCACTGCATGTGTTAAGTCAGAGGGACTTTTTTTTTTTGCAGGGGCACATCTGAATGAAGAAGTTTCTTGGCCAGAAGGAGGAGTCATATGGTAAGGGACCCCATCCTTTTTGAAATGTTTTGTTCTTTTCTTGGAGGCTAAATGCAAAATGGAGTGGGATTTTCGAGTCTGGCAGAAGAAATCTTGAAAAATGAGTTGTGTTAAACATAGGCGCTACGGGAAGACATTTCATGAGGGCAGGGGCGGGACGGGGGGTGGGCGGGTGTTTGTTCTGAAAATTTTGCAAATTGGCCTGATTTTTAGTCCCCTTTTATCTCCTTAGCACTCAGGACGTGTATTGATGAACCCCCACCCAAAAAAGCTATAAAGAAAGATTTTACTTCGGGAGTTTTGTTTCATACCTCCCCCTCTATCTCCTTCTATATGCCATTCCAATTTGGGTTTCTTTGGGTTTCTTTCTTGCAGTCATCAGGCCAGATGTGCGCCACCTTAGCGGTGGAATGAGCCATGCATATAAGTGGCGCTTTCGCCAACCGTTGAGAAAGTCTGAGGTTGACCATTAGTGAAATGCAGTGTGGTGATCCCACTCACGTATTTGCCCCTCCCTCAAGAATATTTTAATAATCTACACTGCTCTCTCTTGGCCAATGCCAAAGGATCTAAAAGATATGTTAACTACTCGGTGGAAGAAATATGTTATTAAATGAATTATTTCTTAAATTTAGCTTTAACTTTGACACGTTTTCAGTCGTGTCTGTGAAAGGCGAAGGGAAAGGGAAAGGGAAAATAGCCGAGATTATTATTCACTGTCTTTTAAAACTTGTAACTCAATTACCTTGAATTTTTATTTTAGATTCGTTTAACGTTCAGTTTCAGAGATTTACAACTTGTTTAAAGGAGATTATGATGATGTACGTAAGAGAATCTTCTCGCCTGAATGTTGGAAGCCAGAAGGACCAATTTTCAGTGTTTTAGTCTTTTCCTCCGTTTTTAAAGCTTCTTTAAGGGGACCTACACATCATGAATTTGCAACAAAACAACTGATATAATCAGAAAGTTAATTAAAAGAGGAAAAATATAATAATTCAAATAATGAATTGTGTTTTGTCAGACAGAACCGAGTTCACAAATTTAGAAGGTCATTTTGGTGGAAGCAAGTGGATGATTTCATCAGGAACGTAAATTTAGGAGTCGTATTTTGAATCAGAAGTAATAACAATGGTACGATAGCAAGCGAACAATCTTTAAAGCAGGGGTGGCGCCAGGATTTGCCTGACAGGGGGGCCAAGCTCCCCGACAGGGGGGGCAGAATTTCAAGGGTGATGTTAAGTCCCGGTGGGACGTGACTTGGTAGAATTTGAGATGGGCGTAGCGCGCCGAAATTTTGGGCTTTGTTTTGAACAGATACTTAAAAATCTGGAGATTTTTTTAAAGAAATTTGGCTTTTGTTAGTACCATGAAAAATTTTGGGTCTCTATTGGAGAATTTGTCCTTCATATGGCAAAAATAAAAAAACATTAAATAGGCAACAGCTGAAATTCATTTGAAGTGACGTGTTAAATCGAGACGAAGCTACAAGTTTGCCCGGAAAGTTTTTCCCTTTTTGAACGAAGATTTGAAAAGTAAGGGCTTATTAAATTGGAGAAATTTTGGAATTTAATGAAAGACAATTTTGTTTTTTGGTAAGGTTTTAATAAATATTTGGCTTTTTTAAGTTATATGCCTTTTAAGAGCAAAATTAGGCAGTATGCTGGGTGATTAACAAACTTAGCTTTGGTTTTCACTGTATGGAGTGTTCATCGGAAACGGCAAATTTTGCCACTTTTAACAATATGAAGCTTTTATTGGGGACAAGTTGTAAAGCTTAAGACAGTTGGGGCGTTTTATGGAAGAATCTTACCTTCCAGTGACCGCGGAGACGGGGGACTAGGGGGGCTTTAGCCCCCGCACTTTTTTGCTGTGGGCATTTTGGGCCGCCTTAAACTGCATTTATTTTATTTGACATATTGGACCGCTTCGATGATTAGCCCAGCACTTCAAAATTGGCTCCGCGGCCTCTGCCTTCTCATGAGAAAAAATCAAGTAGGGGGTTATCTGTAGTTTTGTTGGGGTTACTGAATATCATTATGCAGATTCAGGCCCTCAGACCATATTGGAACATCCTCCTGAGGAAACAGTTTGGCTTCGCATATATTCGAAGTTTCATATTTTATGTTATTGCCATAGGCGTACGGAACCGTTTCAGTTTGGGAGGGAGCAGAATTGTTTTTTGTCCGAAAAGTGTAATCCCCGAAAGACCATCTAAGTCGAGCGCACGGAAATTTTTGAAAAATTGAGAACCCCAGACAGCAGGATATAGCTTTTCCGTGTTCGAAACTAGAATTTAAGAAGTCAGCATTCGAACTTTCTTTCGCAATAAAATTTTCACTTCATAATACTGCCCCCAAACGAAGAATAAGTTACAAGCGTGCTTTGTTCTGTTATGTAATCTGTTCGACCAAAATACTATCTATGCGGAGTGCCACCATCAGTTGGCGCGGAGCGTACAGAAAATTGTTAAAATGTCTAACCCCTCAGATAGCCGGAATGGCATTTCCCATACTTGTAACTAGAAATGAAGCAGTCGTTATTTTGAGCTTTCCTTTGAAATGAAAGTTTCACTTCAATAGAAAAAACCCAAATTGCTAAATGATCAGCAAATTATCAGATAAAAGGTACTGCTACCAAGTAAATGTAATGGTCTTGTCTCTTTTCGAGGGGGAATATGCAACGGAATTACTATAATTGCAAGGTTCACTAAATAAAAGAAATTTCTACGTGATTGCCCGAATTTCAGACTATAAATGGTTTTAAGTTCCAACGTATTTGAAAATATGTCACGTTACAGGGTACCTTCAAATAAATTTTTCAGTCAGACTTATGGGGAGATATTCTCACACTACTGTTTATCAGTAAGTGTAACTGAAAACGGGCTGGTCGATTTTCATCACCGTTGCTAGAATTAGGCTGTCGAGGCAGACCAGATGGCAGACCATCGGGCACTGCATGCACATGATCAACCTCTCGTTTGTTTTTGTCAAGAAAATTCGGAATTGTGAGTTTCCTTGAAGAATATGGTCTTCTAGTGAGCAAAATCCAGAAGAAATTTCGGGTGACCGAAGTTTATCAGACCCGCATCTTTTATCAGTTTACCGTGGGCATGAAGATGAAGGTTCCCCGGCGGTTTTCTCAACAACAGGGGAAAGGCCGGCAGTCTTCCCCGACGAGGGCATGACCTTGCGGATTGAAGATGGGATGAGGGATTGCAGAGCTAGTAAGATCTGATTATAACAGGTTCAGATAGGCATTAAAATACCGTTACAAAAGGATAGAATATTGCAAAAAGAAGTAAAAAAATAGTTCATAATCATCCATCTAGTAACTATAAGTTCTTAACGTTCCTTTTTAGGCCTTCCCAAAGGAAATTTTCGTCCTTCCCCGATGGCAGAGAAGATAGGACACTGGTACATGGAATGTGGTATAACGGAGAAAAGAAGAAGTGATTGAAAATCGATTCCGATATGTATTAAAATATCATTTCAAAACAAAAAATATGTCCACCCATCCAGTTATTTCAGTCCTGATAGGTTTTTTTTTATTTTTTTTTTTATTATTTTAGGCCTCCCCGACAAAACCGCCGACCTTCCCCGACGGTGGGGGGGGGGGGCGGCGCAGTGTTCCCCGACGGGGGGCATGCCCCCGGCCCCCTCCCCGCTGACGCCACCCCTGCTTTAAAGATCGTGTATTAAATGAGAAGGATATTGTTTTTAATTTACAGTTGTTGGCTAGTCGGGTTTTAAATTTTTCTTTATCTGAGATCCTTCATATGCCGTTTGTAAAACTTTTCATAAATAGCTGAAATTATCTTCACCTAAAATTAGGCTCCTGTTGTAATTTAAGTTTTTGAAACGGTTCCAAAACAAAACTGCAAGAAAGTGATCATGTATACGTTCGGCTTGATTGTCTGAGTCTACTTGGATTTTGTACCATATACACTTGACGGTGTATACAGTTAGTCACGGTTTATCATTGTTTCCCAGTTTTGGTTTGCGATCCTATCGGAAAGCCTGACGCATGAGGCCAAAGGGAGACCAGTGAGGCCGCGAAGCCCCCCCCCCCCAAGTTTCTGGCCCCCTTGAAATTTTAAAGTTTACCATTGGCTCAATACATTTGTACACGTCGGCACTCGGAAAATAATCACCTGTCCCCTGGGTAGGTTTTGGCCCCTTCAGTGCCTTGGCTGACTACATACCTGCGCAAAGCACGTACTGGGGTTGCAATGTAAGTCCAAAATATCTGAAAACTTCTCACTGCTTTATTAAAACGGGGAGAGAATATCACTTATCAATAAATTATTATTGGCAGTAAAGATAGACTATGTAAACCAGACGTGAATTGAACACATTGCTTTGTGGATAAGGTGAATTTGTGCTATTTGGGGTTGCGATCTGATCCTGCTGTAAAACCCTGATCTAAATGCAGCCTTAGCTGTAGCTATGGGGAAGTTAGTCTTTGTCAAGGCTTTTCGGTCAACAACTATCTTGCTTATTTTATTTACACCGTAACGTTACACCCTGTTACGATACCAGGCTCCGTACGTTTACCCTCACATGGGATCTGCGTGGCCTCACATATCTCGCCCTCAGACCTGCCCGGCCTCAAATTTCCTGTGTAGCGATTCCAGGAGATGTAAAACAGAGGAGTTAACAGCCAGTGTGTTTCCAGAGGTAGGGGAGGGTACAAAATTTCGCCGGAAAGACTCGACAGATGCTAGGGGAAGTGAGTGCTGAGTGATATATATACTGACGTACGGAAGCCGAGAACGGCGCGGTAGGGAGAAAATGCAAATCGTTTTCTCTGTACCAAAAGTCCATCAAAAAAAAGAGGGCGTACTTCAAGAATGTCTTGTTACAGCAGGTAATGTACTGCAAACATCCTCGATTATTAATGGACGAGTCTGAATGCTATTAGAAGACAGAGTCGTTTAAACAAGAACAGTGCATTCGTACCAGTTATTGTCAGCAACAACATGACAATAAAGGAGTGAGGGGTTTTTTTTTTGGTAACTTAATACAAGGAAACCAAGTCTCAAAGGCTCAAACAATATAGCCTTTAATAAAAAAAAAAAAAAAAAAAAAACATGCGAAATATCACCTAAACCACCTTCGTGCTCATTTACTCTATTTCGAGGGTTATCTGCTAACAGTAACTATCTAATATACTGACAAATTTCTGTGTATGGTGTCATTTTAAGATCTTTGTATTTGAACTGTGTATTTTTGCAACTTGTCTTTGTTAGGCAAGTTTCTGACGAAAGACGGTAAGACCTACAATAGAGTACAGTTATGTTTTAGCTATAATGTGCATTCATTGTATAATTAATAAAGTAGTTAGACGGTAGCATCATCTGACACTACGTTTGCAGTCCCTTATTTCAAGTTTTGAATTTTAATTCGTTCTTAACGGGTATTCTGTCTTGTAATTGGAAAGGTGGCAACTTTGTTCTGTGGGATAGGATTGCCGCAGATTCTTAAAAAGTAAAGAGCAGTCCCCCAAAACTTATTTTGAAGAAAAAGCTAAACAACACAATTTTCATCTTATTTCTCTTCAAAGTATTTTTCATTACATTTTATGAATTTACTTTTGCATATTCAAGGTAAACCAAGCAGTTATTTCTCGTAAATTTCACATTTGAAGAGAAAAAACATTGTCACATGACTCCCAACAGCCAATCATGAAACTGGACAGTGTACTACACTTCTTATATTTGGGATGACTTCTCCTGCACTCTAAAGTACTGCCCTGCTAGGTTTCTAAAATCCAAAACTACAAGGCTCGTATCCAGGAAGGAACTGTGGGGAGGGGTGGTGGTAAATAAGATCGGGAGCAAAGACTGAATGAAATGGGAAGAGAAAGGGATGTAAGAGGAAAGAAGAAAATTACGAAGTGGCGACGAGGAAAGCAAAACAAGGAAAATAGGAAGAAAAAGGACAAATAAAAGGATAAAGCCGTGGCCACACTACAACGAATTCGGATCTGTTTAGGATCCGATTTTTTTTTTTTTTTAAGTAAATATCTTCTCAATCTCTGATTGCAAATAACTTCAATTTGAGAAATTGTGAATTATATGATTTCTAACAGAGGACTGCGAAAACGAAATGCTAACTAATTAATTTGTGACTTCACACCGACAGAAATCTTTTATAGGAAATCCCTGGTCGGATAAAAGCTGTTTGTCGATGCACTCTAAAACACATTGTTTAGGTTTAACCAATAAATATAGTTTTCACAGATTAACCTACCTTTATCCGGTTATATAACCAGGAAATACGGGTCAAAATCAACATTTCATTCTTAAAGTCGATGAATTATTTTGAATTTGGCCAAATATTAAAATTTTATAGTAAATTTTAACCAGGCTTCCTCGGTTATTTTAACCAGGAAATGGTTGGTTACATTTTTTCTTTCTTATTCCCCTAACCTTTCTTATTCTGTTTCCTTGCTTGTTTTCCTTTTTTTTCTTCGAGGTGTGGGGGACTTTTTAAAGAAAATATTCATACCACAGTAACACATTGCATTGTGGGGAATCTGTGATGTCATACCGGCAGATTAATTGAGCATCACTTGTATTTTATGTAATGTTCATACATGTAAAGAAATATGCAGACACTTTTTCAGCTTTTAGAGCTGCAACCTTTGTGCTCACAAAATGTTAAGGTCAACCTCAAAGGAACATTATTCAATGTTCCACTGGTGTGAAGTTTGGAGGTCAAATTAGTTACTCCAAGTTAAATAACACCAAAAGATTTTAGAAGAAATCTGCCGGTATTACAT
Organism: Holothuria scabra; assembly: GCA_037179385.1. Lineage (NCBI taxonomy): Eukaryota > Metazoa > Echinodermata > Holothuroidea > Aspidochirotida > Holothuriidae > Holothuria > Holothuria scabra. Next base: position 7,441,399 of record CM074190.1, on the reverse strand, counting down.
AATATTTTGCAACCTTGCAGCAAGTAGGAGTCTGTTTTGACAAAAAATAACCTGTCTTCAAACAGAATTATCTCGAGTTATGAACAAGCTATGATGTGGCCGGTGTGAAGGGAGTGCGATAGAAAACATTCCCATTTTTTTGAGACCTTATGAAATTGACGCCAGGATATTCCTTTCACGACACACCAACACGAATGTGTTTAATAGTGTCAGTCATAGTGTCGATAAAAAGTTCAAAAGTTAAAATTTATTCTTCAGTATGGTTCGAGTTCAGTTTGGTTTCCCTTTAGCCGCCTCTTAAGCGGGGAATATCGTGGTCATATTCCACAACCCCCAGGTCATACGGCAAGCAGTAAGTCTCGCTAGGGCTCTTCTTAAGTGATTAAACTTTACCTCCTTTTTTAAGGAATGGACTGTCATTAGCATGATGGCTCTCGAAAAATGAGTACCGTTCTCGAACAGAAAAGCTAGCTTAAAGGGCGGGAGCAGTCACCCCAACTTGAAGCAATGTAGTAGACTGTCCAGTTTCATTATTGGCTGTTGAGGGTCATGTGACAACATTTTTGCTCCTCAAATGTGAAATTTACTGGAAGTTACTGCTTGGTTTACCTTCAGTCATATGTTATATTGAAGTTATAAAAATTATGAAAGATTCTTTGAACAGAAGTGAGACGAGAATTGTGGTATTTAGCTGTTGCTTCAAAATAAGTTTGGGGGACTGCTCTTGACCTTTGAGACGGATTTTGGAATACATTGCTCGTTTTCGTTAGCTGGAACAGCCTTTTTTTAAAATCCTTCGAGTCCCGTGCTCTTTGCACTAAATACATAAAAACTTGTTTCCCTCTGTTTATCATGATTTTCTTGTTTGCTCTATAAACGGTAGAATAAACGGAACCAATAACATTATTCTTGTCTGAAAGACTCTGTTTTCTTGTAGCATTGAGACTAGTCCATTTATTTTGAGGATACTCAATACTTATTATTCTATAACAAAACGATCTTGAAGTACGCCCTCTTCTATTTTGTTGGAATTCATGGTACAGAGAAATCGATTTGCGTTTTCTCCCTACCGCGCCGCTCTCGGCTTCCGTACTGACGTGATGAGGGTAGCGATCCAGCAGTCATTTTCATGACTGATGTCTACGTCATGATGGCAGATACTAAATTACCTGACCTATTTGCAAATAAAACAAACAAATAACGATAGCTGCTTGCTCCTTTGTTGTTGCTAACTCTGTACAAGAAATTGTTTCTGAAACAACGAACGAGAGGAGGAAGTAATATATAGTATTTATTACAAAGGATGTATGCCAATCTCTCTGTTGAGTTTGTGACGGTCGGGACACTTCGAGTTCCGGTTCAACAACTGACCAGCGTTGACACGGCGTAGCTGTATACAACCCTGGATACTTCGTGACTTATTTTACTCTCGTGCCTTCACCGAGTAATTATTCATTGGCTTACGTCCTTTTTTTTTTGTGAAATCCATCCAATGTCATTCACTAATTATATTAGACCTGGTATGAGGAAGCGGAAGAAACGGTTTATAAATGTAGCCTTAACGGTCTGATCATCATCTGACGACTGCATTGGCATAGCTTTTTACTAACCAACCATGCTACTGACACATTAAAGGAATTCGTTTGTTTCCAACTCTTGAAACTTGAAAAGGTGTCGGGAAACGAAAAATAGGAACTGCTACCTCGCTTTGTGGGATTTATTTTGCTTAGTGATGAGTAAAAGTGGAGTGAAAACAATGTGCGACACTATATCCTGTCATAAGTGCCGCAAGCAATTTTTGTCTTGACGGTTAATTCACACGCTGGGAATACTTTTTAACGTCGAATGGGGAACAGAGAAGGGTCACGGTGTCGGAAAGTAAAAATAGGTCATGGGTGAAATGGGAAATTCCTTGTAGCAATAAAAAAAATATCACCTGCATTACTCGCAGTTATACTGGGTTAAGTTCCTTCAACCAGAGAGTTGCAAAAGCATGGTAGGTTTCTTGGCCATCTTTTAAGATCAGGAGTTCTACCGCGGCATGCAGAATACAACTTCACCTCCTAGGCAAATATATTGTCCGAAGTTAACCAATTTTGCATCCTGCGTTGAGAAAATGAACTAGATGGTTTCAACAGTAATGTATCTGTATCTCGCATATAGGCATAGTATCTCACTCTTTTACTTGTTGTAAAACCTAAGCGGAAAAAATATAATTGTTTGCAATAGAGAATTATTGCAGCCTAAACACATCTTTACTGAACTGAATTGAGAAGGACATAGTCTGTTACGCGGCTCATGAGGCTTCCAAATCGTACATACACTACGTGCTTAATGATGGCGCTCTACTTAGGCAGTGTTTGAGTGCCTCCCCTAGAGGTTTTGGCCAGGCCACGACCCGCATTTATTCTTCAACGTAGTTTCATCTTCTTGCCCAGACAATGCCCGAAATAATCATTTGTTCATATGCATGTCCGCAAAATGAAAGGTCAACAGTCAAAGTAAAATTTTTACGAAAAATCAAACAAATACAACAAATTGAAACACATCCGGTCAGCTTTTGAAAAACAAAAAGCTGCTCTAAAACAGAATTTTACCCGAAATTTTAGACAATTCTGGCCAAAGGTTTTGAATATTTCAATTTTCGGAATACTTGCACACACAGGAGGGCGTACAGTAGGCCTATATCCACTAAATTTTGGCCGAAAAATTAAAAGGAATCGAAAGTCATCTTGTGACAAGCTTAATGACACTTCCTCTCTCTTACCTCTCTTCAAGGAAGGCTGTCAAAACCGGAGACAAAGACTCAATTTTTTCTCTTCTTAATACGTACTTCTATTTCTATCACTTGCATTTTACAGTATTAGGGAATTTTTTCATCATTTTTCACTTTTTTCATTTTTTAAATTAATTAAAATATTTCAATGCAAACAGGAAGCCCTTTTACGTGATTTCCATATACTCTGCTCAGTACAACCACGGAGAATGTTTTTCCGGCTGTCTGAGAGGTCGCGATTATTCAAAATTTTCTGCATGCTAGTCGCCAAAGTGATGGTAGCGCTCCGCTCAGATAGTCTTATGTGCGGGATTGCAATTGACAAAGAATCATCTGCCCTCTATCTCCCCCAAAACTGAAATGCTTCCTTTAGGCTCGCATTGCAGCAAATTGTGATTCTGATTATTTTTATAAAGAAATTTGAACTTGTTTGGGTATTTTACTGAAGAATATACACTTTCTAATTAGCACATCTGAGATTGCACTGAGACCGTGACTGCAGATCGTTGTTACATCGTGTTATCTTGGGTATGCGGGTTGAAGATCTTCGACGACATTTAAAAAACTTCCAAATTTCGTTTACTTTTATATATTTAAATACATTTAAAATAAAGAGAATATATTGGAGAAAATCTGGATTTTTTTAGAGAAAATTTAAGACACCAACACTTGAGTTGACTGGTGAAGCTCCCTGGCCGGCCGAGTGTAACTTGGTGATCTTGTGACACATATATGACGGAATTCAAATTTGCTTTCATTAACGATTTTTTCCAAATTTTTAGGCACGAGTATTTGGATATCAAGAGCTAGTGGAGATTATTTGAATTTCATAAACAAACTTAAAGGGCCAAACCTTTCACCCCAAACAACAATTTTGGTACCTGGGTACCGAAATTCTCAATTGGCTCAGCTCTTTGATTGACAGCTAATTCAAACAATACAGAGTGCCAAAAAGCTTACATTACACAGCATGAACGGTACTGAGAGTGTTTTGATTATATAAACTTTACTCACCCTGAAGCAATAAACTGAGATTGTAACTGGATTAGAATGAATTTCACACAATTGTGGGTGGGGCTTCAGTAAGAAGGTTAGGAGAATTGGTACTGTTTGGGGTGAGAGAATTGGGCCTTTCAGGAAATAAGCATACCGGTGTCATTTATAGTGATCCTTGTTACATAGGGCAAATTTTTCCGTTTCTTCATTTCCAGTGCTTGGAAAAAATTCCAAAGTTGATTTGTAAGAAAACACTGTAGCATTAGGAATTGCGATATGCGAAGTTTTTCTCTTTTTGTATCAAAAATACATATATACAATGGAGAAGGTGGAACTCAATTTCAAAGAGGCCTGTACAAGCCTGTTTAGATGGAAGAACAAGGTCACCTCGATAAAGCCCGAAGTCTGCCTAAATTGTAACTTTCCATGCGTCATGGAGTTTCTTTACATGATTGGGATCCTTACTTTGCCACTACGTAAATGTGCCGTCCCGTTGAATGGCCCCTACCCCTTTGAGAAATTTTTGTTAATTTAAGGTTTCTTAGATTCAAACTGGTACAATATTTGGGATCTTTTAGCTAATCATATGTCAGAAAATGTGAATTCTAATTTTGGCTAAGTGGAAGGGGAGAACATTTTATCTAAGAAAACGATACTTTGTAACCAAACCTTCATCTGAAGGCCCCCTAACGGCTACTGCCTTAAAATGGTCACGTGGTGGAGTGTAAGTAGTGAGAAATGCGTGAAGAGTGTCGAAATTAGTTCATTAAAGAAGATTACTAAGACAAAACATACAATCATGTTCTGCATCTTGGCACTTTCAATTGCCCAACAAACCTGTCACTCAAAAGGCCAGTCTTTCTCCTGGTAGTTCGTAAACAGCTTTCAATATTTGCTAGTGTGCTTCTCCGAAAGTTGCTACCGAAAGATATTGTTACGAGTTAAGTGAAGTTTTATGGCCCAGTTTCTAACCAAGTTTCCCAGTTTCTACACTGTTGCTAATGCTTATCACCAAGTTCGATGGCAGTAGTTTTCTTTTTAGAGTCCTCGGTAATTGCGGAGCAACACTTGAGGAAGGTTTGAAGTGCGCGGGGCGCGCGAAAGTTTTGATAGTTAAGAGCCATTTGTGATAGAAAATGAATGCAGTAGATGCAACACTCGGTCGAAAACGCACCTCACCCTATCCCCTACCCCCTACCCCCCTATGAGCAAAGCGCACTACTGATTAGGAATTTCAATTTTTTGGGTGTGAAGAGCGCTGAAAAGGTCGATTTTAACCACAAAATTTCAAAAATAAAGAATATGATTGTTCAATTATCATGAAAGAAAATTGGGAAAAAACTGCACTTAAGTTGAAAGGAGTTGACCGAAGTAAATTGCCTATGATCTGACTGTAGGCTTCCGCATGACAGATTCCCAAATTGCATGCTTTTCCAGAGCCCAATAAATGCAATTCCAACTTTCTTCTAGTAAGTCAAAATCCCTTCTATAGTAGCTGGATTTTTCACTTGTTTGATTAGAGCATAAGTCATTCATCATCTCACACCTTGCTTTGAAATATTAAATACTCAAGAAATTGTTAGCAGCTGTGCATAGATAGCTACATAGTGCCGCATTTGGCTATATGGACCCTGGTTCGACATATGTGTTGTTAATTTATCATTTCCCTTTCCTCAACTGAAAGGAATCATTTTTAGTGATGAGAAGGGATGGGCCGGGACATATGTTGCTTGCCCTTATAAATTTGTATAAACACTTACTTATGAACCTTTAATGTGTTTTGTTTGTTTGTTTTTTTTTTACAAACGTGAGTCAGCAAGGCCTGAGACCAACTCAAATTCTACACACAATTCTATTTTCTGCAACTTACAATCAACTTTTCTAATTGATCATGGGCTTATTAACTGTGCTCTCCGCGAAATTTGACTGATCAATCGAATACAAACTTTGAAAACATGGCAATAACAGGCCCATTATTTCGCATTTAAAGAACACATTTAGATTTTGGAATTTCTCTTACAAACGCTAACTAAACATACATTTGCAGGACAGTATTGGAAGGATACAATCATCAGTTTTGTGTCTTTGGCGTTCAATACTGAAAAAGTTGTTGCCATGACGAAAAGTTAGGCCGTTCCATTTCTATAGGGCTCTGTAAGTGCAAAGTAATATATTTACATGATCATTTGCAACAAATGATCATTTTTAATAAGAATAGTATACTAAATGTATGCAAATATGTTTCGTGTCATACATTAGGGTACATTGTATGGAAAAAAGCTGTATGAATATCCTATGTATGCTTGTTGAAGACCTTTAAAAAATCTTATTAGCCAAGACGGCCAGTGACGAGGATGCCAATTTTTTATCGTAGCATGACGAAGGAAATTTGATCCTACTGTTAACGGAGCTTCCTGAACAAATGTATGATTTTTTTTATTTCTGATACCTTATTATCAAAGATCAGGCCCAATGTAACTGGTTTATATAACTCGAACCAATTTAAATTACCTCAACCACTACCACGATTTTGAAACTGTAATTTTTATATTCAGAAAAATTCAACGTGTCCTCGCTATGCTACGAAAGAAAATTACGCCACTGAATTGTAGAACAGCTGTGCTGACGAGATTCTGACGAAGCCGAAGTGCTGAAGAGCAGACTCTTCTTTCAAGTTAATGGTCAAACTCTCTTCCGAGATTTATAAAAAGTGAGAAGTCAGGAAACTGAAATGAAATACTGACGGTCAGATGACGTTTGACTCGTGAGATTTTCTGGTGAAATTACTTCTTGTACTTGTTGTGAGGCCGACAGTTGTATTTGTGCCGTCGTGAAACTGGGCCTTGTACTAATGTTAGGGTTGGACCCAAGCTTAACGTTAGGCTAAAGCAGCGGTGGGCAACCTTCTTGATTGAACGGGCCAGATTTGAGAAATGAAAAACTGATCGGGCCGCACTTAGCCAACGACATGCTGTTGATTTCAAACCTATTCTGAGGACTTTGAAGCAATATAAATCCTTAATCACAAAAAATAAAATTTCAGTTCAGTAATGTTGTTACTTAGGCCTAGGCCTAGGCCTAACGTTGAGTATTTAGGCTAGGCCTAATAACAGTTACTAGTTAGGCCTATGTTGACCTTGGGTTAAGATGTTGTCATTTCAAGATCACAGAAAGTGCTTACTTAAATTGTTTTTGTTCAATATTAGCACCTCAGTAACAAAGCCACATTTAATAGTACCTGCTATAGTACTGTAGGCCTAGGCCTACTAATTAGGAATGTCAATCACAGGTCTGAGGAACTCTTCCAGTTTTGAGACAGAAAATTTTTGCCCTATCTTCCTTGCAGTTCAGTTGCAAAAAATAGACCACCCTTTGCACCTAACATTTTGCATAGTTTTCAAGAATTTGATCCAAAAATTCCGAAACTCTGCAGAGAATTCGGGAAGTGTTTTTATTTATAGGCCTCCTATTTCATCTCTGCTGGAAAAACACCTAGGCCTAGGCTAGGCCCCCTATTCTGAGCCTTAATTTTTGGGAGGAATCTTCCCCTGCCCCACCTCATACGCCTATGATTCCAGTTTGCGACTAAGGTGCTTAGTGGAAGTAAATTCACTAGAAAATTTGGAATTCCACTGACAAATTTGTGTTTTAGTTATGTTAGAGACCCTTCAAAAAAACAAATGGTTACACTCACAGACAATCTCAGGCTTGCCAACTAGTCCGATTTTATCGTATTTGTTCTGTTTTTGGGGTTTTCTGGAGGCCAAAAATTGGAACAGTACGATTTTTGAAAATTCTGCTGTAATACATACGCAAGCAATTTTCTACATTTTGTGTGTGTGCGCCTGGCCATTCTAAGTGTGAAATGAACGTGCAAAAAAGGAGAATCAATCAGTGTGACAAAAGTAATGTGTGCTTTGCTTCCTGTCTACGTACATAAGTATGTCTACGTATGGCGGCTTGTACCATGAACTAAACCGTGCCACCCCATAGTCACGTACAATATGCCCATTTATTACATGCACAGTTGAATACCACATGAATTGCACTGAAGTCTCGAGGCTGTCTTGTTGCCAGATATCATAAGCTTCAAATTTGAAGTTTGGCACTTTGGCATAAAAGTTTGGGTATTTGGCCATTGAAAATCCTTCTTGGTGAGAATAGATGGCCAGACCTTGGATTTGGCCAACTGTAAGGAAGGTTTGGCTGTGAGAGGTACATTGCCTGGCAGGCAGCCCTGGCACTGCTACAAAATAAGCTAGCTAGGCTAGCTGTGATGTTTTTAGTGGCTGAACATCTGTGATCTAGCCTAGGCAGGCGTTTGGTCCAGGATCTGAAGATCAACAAAAGGTAGGCCTTGGTCATCATAGTGGCCGATACCGACCATCCTACATTTTCTCCTCATTTTGTTAAAGGCCTGAAAGCAATTTTTGTGATGTATGGGACTTCCAAGTTTTAACAAAAATTAGGCCTTGAAATGTTTCCAGCCTCATACATACAGGCATGGTTAACTGTAGCCATATACTTAACGTTAGGCCTAAGTGGGGATTTGTGTAATATGTATTGCATGTTAGGATACCGTATCTTACAAATAGGCAAGAGAACAAAATAAGACTTGCAAGTTGTGGGAAAATCTTTTAAATAATGACATCAGGACTAATCACTGCTACTGTTGGAGCTCTGTGAAATCCTGCATTGCAGCTGGATAATATCAGTGACACTAGGCCTAGGCTATTTCATTTTCAGTTTTCACCAAGCAAGAAAAAAAAAAAACCCTTCTTAGAAAATTTTATTTTTTTTGAAGATAAATTTCATTCAAATCCAGCACCAAATGTTGCACCATATTGCTTCTAGCCCATATTGTATTGCCAAAAATTCCCCTCCCCTTTGACCCCTCCCCCAGGCCAGCATACACTTTTACTTCATAAAAGTAGAGTAAGATTTTCAGCTTTCAAATGTTGGCAAGCCTGCAATCTGTACTAGCAGTATACTAACAGTGTAGGCCTAAATGTTGATGTCAAATCAAAATTGAAGTTGTGCAGTTACGTTGTGTCAAAGAAGGTCACACCAATCATGGTGGTAACTCCATGCACCAATGTGCAAAATCAGTCTGTGAGTAGCTGATCATAAGCATGGAGTTTACCACTCTGAGGTGGTTACTCCAAGTCAAAAGCGGATAGTGATGATACAGTACGCATAATATGGAAGGCCGTTTAGCGAAATTGAAAGCAAATCTAAAGTATAGCTCGTCTGTTATGGTGTAAAATAGACGGATATTTTTCTTTTCCTTGAGAAATCTTGCGGGCAACACAAAAATCACTGGCAGGCTGTAGTGTCGGATAATAAAGTTGATTGTATGGTTCTTGAGGTGTAGCTCCAGACAAAAATGATTCAGAGAGTTCCAGTTGATTTGATTTTGTATGATGATTTGAGTTCCAAAAAAGATCAAGTGTAATTTATTCAGCCGGCCTAAAGTAATATTAATCAAATATCTACAGGTTACTCAAGTGCTCCTTGTCTGATGTCTTATGCACGAGTGTCCAGCTCGCAGGCTCGGTCTTGGGAACCTCATGCGAGATCCGAACACCTGCAGTCCCTTGATTGGTCAAAAGTTATGATGCACCAATGTAAATGAGTGTAATGATATAGGATGACCAATGAGGAGGCTGCAAAGGGGGAAATTGGCCACACCTTAAAAATATGGGTTACAGTGTGCACGTTGAACTACAGCAATGTAATATGTCATGTCCACCAGTAACACGTGACGTGAAACAGGAAGGGCCCCAGGAATCCAAAACAAAATAAAGGGAGAGCTGCCCGTAAACAACAAGATGGCGTCTGCTAAAGGTCATGGAGAGTGCACCACACTACATAACAGTAGGTTGCCCATCCCTGGGCTAAAGTTAATCAAAGAGAGGGTGCAGGACGAGCCACCAAACCTCAAGGCACAGTATAGTCCTCAGTAAAGGACTGTGGTCATTCGCTATACTCGCCATACACAGTATTACTCCAACCGTTTTAACAAGCGGAATGATTGGTGGTTGTTTTAACAGTTGAAATTAACTTTCTTCCAACATCAAATTTTGGACATGAAGCACTCACTTAGCCTATTGCCATAACTGTTTTCTAGGCTGCAAGTCTTACAGCAGCAACCAAACACCTTTTGATTACTGAAATCTTCTAGTAAGGGTCAAAACTTTGGAATGAAATCACCAACTTTTTTGTGCTTCCTTCTTTTTACTCTGTGACTAAGGACCTTTGTTTGACATGTACATTAGCTAATGGTGGTAACGTATGGTCCAGTGACCATGACCTTATTAGTTTTGAGTTACGTTGTTTCAGCAATCATAATGGTAGTGACAAAACATTTCAGCAAGGCTAACTTTACTCGTGCTAAGGAGCTTGTAACCATAGACTGGGCTGCCTGTTTGTCTGAGCACTTAGGCCCTGCTGAGGTACGGAGTGTTTTTTGGGATGTTGTTTCTGACACAACAAAGTTGTGTATCTCACTTAAGAAAACTGTGGTTAGAAATAGTCCTATATGGATTTCTAGAGCGGTTATTAAAGCAACTAGGAAGAAACGGAAGTGTTGGCGTCGGTATAAGTTCAGTCAAAGCCCAGGTAACTTAGCAGCTTACAAGAAGCAGAAACTCTTAGTTAAAAGTGTGGTAAAAAAAATGGCACTAAAACTAGGTTTGAAAAGCAGTTGGCTAAGAAGGTTAAGATAAACCCCAAATCTTTTCATGCCTAGATGTTAGGTCTAAGCAGAAACTTAAGGAGGGTGTGAGGTCTCTCAAAGGTGATGATAATACTTTGGTTAGTGACCATCAGGATAAGGCTAACTTGTAGCAAATATTACTCCAGTTTTTAAAAAGGGGTATCATAGTACAGTATGTCTTACAATTACAGACCTGTTTGTTTAACCAGTGTTGTGTGCAAAGTTATGGAATCTTTAATTAAGGATAGTTTACTTAAGTATCTTTTAGTTAATGCGTTATTTAATATGTCACAGCATGGTTTCCTGCCAAGCAAATCTTGTGTTACTAACTTCCTGAGCTTTCTTGAAGATGCCTCTTCATCTCTTGATTCTGGATATGGCATCGATGTCCTTTACCTTGACTTTTCAAATCTCTTTGATAAAGTTCCATTAGGTGCTGATTGGATGGATTCGTGGCTTCATGGTACTATAGATCTCAGAGAGTTGCAGTCAATGGTAACTTCTCTTCTTGGAAAGAAGTCACAATTGGAGTACCACAGGCCCAGGGTTCTGTCCTTGGCCCACTTCTCTTCTTAATTTTCATCAATTAAATTGATAGCTCTCTTACATCTTGTATAAGTACAGTAACTTTGCAGATGATACTAAGCTTTATAGGAAGATAAGCATTTTGGATGATGCCTTACTGCTGCAGAAAGATCTGGATAAGTTACACAACAAAAGCAACTATGAAAGAAACACTGGCTCTGAATTATTGAACAGTAGCAAATTAGTAATAACATAAGGCTTGGCCTCACGTACCCCACAACACTTGGCAATACCTTGTGTTTGCAATCAGGCAAAACTGCAGGTTTACCCTGTGTTTTCCAGTCTGTGTTCTCACGTACCTTGTGTTTCGTTGAATGGATAGTGTTACTATAGTGACGAGGTCAAATATTTCACATACCGATTACTGTAAAATGAAAGGAAATACCTGTCATCAGTGCCATAAACGCCTGTGACCTGCTTGATTAAAACAAACACAGTGTTTAAATTGCTTTTGGGTGGATCGAAATTTAAACACCGACCCTGCATTAACCCCAGTTCCCATGTTACTTGAGGGCGAGGTAACACGGTGTTACCTCGAGCACAGGGTACCTGAGGCCACAGTAATAGAGTCATTCAGTGTTTTCAAACAAATGTCCCCACAGCTTTGGGTCAAAAGGTTTAGTGAGCTTACACTGTCATCATGAAGGAAAAAACCGTAGTTTCCAATTTGTGTACTTTCTGTGTGAAATGGTTCTCAAATGTTCACATGGGCAACACCTTACATCAGGCTTCCTCAATTAAATTTTCTGAAGCACCACATTGCTTAAAGTTACTGATATAATGTGCCACTGATCAGTGTCCTGGGGGAGGGGAATAAGGGGAGGGGGTCCCCTTATTCATGCAGTATGGTACAAAATTTGTTCAATTTTTCTGGCCAAAATTTTTCACAAACTTTTGACTTTATTTTTTTGTTGATTCACCAGCAACAGTTGGGAGAACAAATATGACGTTATTATATCCTTGTTGGTATGTGACATCAGTCTGTGGAAATTATTGGATTTACGTATTTGCTGTACCTACTTTTGAGACAGAGCAATTCTTGTCCCAAAAAAGTTAAGTCATGAAAACTTAATTTTTTCAATATTCTCCCAGTAATTTTTTGCGCCACTCCAAACCATGTCGCACACCCTTGTGGCGTGCACGCTGCTATTTGAGGAAGCCTGCCATACATACACACATGTTGTGGACATGCTGAATGCTTACCAGTGTCAACCTGTGTAATTATTGTTAACACCCTAATTAGGCCTTACATTAGGTCTGCCAAAACTACAATAGGCCAAGTCCACAGTAGGTAATATGAGGTTGTATGATGGACAGGCAAGTTGATCGTCAAACGGGATACCCATCTCTCTAACTCAGTCTCTCAAATAAAGCTTGCATCTTTCACATTTACAATTAAGCCTAGGCCTTCATCATTTCTGCTGGCCGAGAGGTCATATACCTATACAATGCTGACTTGCTTGATAACAGTAGTTTATTGTCTTTTGCTATGTCCACCATTTTGAAGTGGAGCTGCTAAAAATTGCAGTTCCCAGCATAGGTTAACCAATTCACAAGTTGTAATGGGATGCTTTTCACTGCACAAGTTCACCATTTAACAAGCTTAATACTGAATGGAACGTCCTATCATAATCCACTCCTTCTCACTCCTGCCTGTATCCTACTGCACAGTTGTTGAAGTGCTTGGATGGGTTAATGTAGCAAATTTTGCAAACAGTTACTCACAAAATATTTGAAAATGTTTCATAATCTTGTACCTTAAATACAGTACAGTGTGCAAATGTCCAAAATTATGTGCAACTACTGTAATTGCAGACTTGTAATTCTGTCTGACTTAAAAATTGACAGATCATCATCTTTCAGAGCCAAAAATTTAAGAGATTAGTAGAAATACTGTAACGTTGATACTTTTCAATTAAAGCAGTGACAAATATGAGCGCTTTACACTGAAGCTGCACTGGGGAAACATGGTCCGATAATACAATGCTTTGCACAGCAGATGTTGCGCTCGTTTGAGTTTTTCCAAATAAGCTGTGATAAGTGTATCAGGTATGTATGTACAGCAGTGAACAGTTGTGACGCTCAAGGCAAAGTACTGTACTTAGTGAAGCTCTCTACAGCCTACATATTGTTTTGTTTTGTTTCGTTTATTGTTTTATCACTTCATGCATAAATAGAAAATAATTACAAACATTAGATGAAACTTAATAGAGGCATATATGCATGAGGTGAAGGGAAGTACACGAAAAACCCTGTTTGGCTTGGAATATGGACTCCCTTGTCATAAAGATGGTAGAGTTCTAGTTCTGTGGGTCAGTTGATATGTAAACAATCTTCCAAAATGTGTTCATTTATGGTCAACTGCTCAAATAAGCCTAGGCCTATAGGCTTACTGTACCAATTGCATTGATCATTTTTAGAATGTTACAAATAAGTTCAATAGAATACTAAAAAGCTGGTAGAATAGCACATGTGAAATCAGATAGCTTTGTAAAAATGAAATGCAGTGATTGCTTATTCACAAGTCTGGGAACTACTAGTACATGTATGTGCACATTGCTTTCACTACTGATTTGTCCCTCATTCTTTCGGTACATGTACAGTACTTATGTATTGTCAGGTGACTGTCTGGTTGGATTCATTTGTGGGCTCATTTGAGATGTAAGGTTTCTTTGTGAGTATTTTCTTCTTTCAGTACTGTTTTCCTTAATTGCAAACAGTCAAGGAGTACTTGCTACAGTATTTGGTTTCAGCATTTTTTTTTTTGAAGCTCTGCAGTATCTACATATAATGCCTCTTTGCATGTGTTACTTGCATGAGCTTGATTAACTGTTGTGTTATGGAAATGAAGTCAAAAAAAAAAAAAAACAACGACAGATGTGTAAAGCTGATTCTGCTCATTCTCTTTTCTATCTGTATTGAGGTTTACACTTCCTTTAGACATGTCTAGCATGAAAGGACATATTTTCTCTTTTTCTATACAGGTGGTACAGTATAAAATCATTTAACATAATACTGTCATCTCATTACAGAACACAATGCCAAAATGCCATCAGAATTGGAAGTGTATGCTTTCCCAAGGCTTAAGTCAGCAAAACATGAAGTGAATTCAAATCATCGTGATTATAAAAGTGGTGCCACATTCTCAGGAAAGCTTTCAGGAGTTCAGAGATCTGGTTCAGGGGTCTTCTCATGGCCTAATGGGGATAAATACATTGGAGGGTATGAAGATAATGTCAGGCATGGTAAAGGTGAACAGTTTTGGGCAGACGGTTCTCATTTCAGTGGTTTGTTTGTGAAAGATGTGCGGCATGGCTATGGAGAGATAACTTGGAAAAATGGAGAAGTGAGTACAAATTTGTAAGGAATCCTTTCTTTAGATATCAGACTGTCAGTTTTGTGTAAATGTTGTCATCTGCTTCTCAGTTGTAATATGTTTACAGATACACTGCCAATAAGAAGGAATTTTATTTAACAATATGAGGAACTTTTGTTGGCATACTGTTGTATGTTATTTTTCCTAGATTGAAGGTAAACAAGCAAACAATATTAACAATATTACAGTACATTAGACACACCTTATGGTCCACTTTTTTGCTGCATAAGATTTTACAACAAATAAGCAGGTGTGGCTTTTACAAGTCTACAGACCTTTACAGAAAAGTCAGTGGTGGTTGCAGTATGACCTGAGGTACTGTCCAGGGCATGGTTATAGATGATGGATGAGTGGAAGAATATTAGACCAGGCTTTTGCGATGTGCTGTTGCTATAAAGAAATAGGCTTTCATATAATGTAGCTTACCAGTACTACCGATGCAAGGGGATTGGAGGTGGAGGCCTGCAGAGTTGTGCTTTGGGACCAGATCCATTTAATCTCCCCCATCTGTATTTTGTGGGTTTTCAATAGTATGCATTTTTTTTGGGGGGGGGGGGGTGTGATCCTTTAGATGGGACTGCAAATGCTATGTTTGCCTTCCAACTTGCCTTTTGGTATTCTCCCTGGGCCACTTTTTAATATTAGTTTAAAATAGTTGTATGGACAAAGGTTTCAAGAATGTTTTCGTCCCCATTCATACTGTATTGGCTGTCGTTAGCAAAAAAGAAGCATTGTCACAGTACATTTCAGTAGCTGGCAATTGTAAATATCACTTCAATAGAGAAACCAAATGCCTGTGCAACACTGACATAGTTGTTTTTGTTTATATATTTTAACATGCTTGAAGGAATTGCTTTTTGAAGTGTTGTGTATTGTTATGATTCAGCCATGTGTCCGATATTTATAGCACATAGTAAAATGTGATATTTCATTAACCAGTTGATGCATGGAGACAGAGGGTACAGTATGTTTGCATTTATACCATAACAAATACTGAATTCACACCAGCTCTAACTGTTATGACATTAAGTGTATTTAAATAGACATACTTGGGTGCAATGCAGTAAAATTGTTTGCAATTTGTATAACAATAAGTTTTATGACATGGTGGGAAAAGTGCGTCCTTTTTTAAAAATTGTGTGAAAGAAAGAGTAAAATTGGCCGGTTAATGCCATGTGAAACCTTGCATTACATACTTGAACTGTATGTGCATATTAGGTTGCTATTAAAGTGAATGAAAGCGATACACTAGATGCAATACAAGAGCACTCTAATAGCAGGTGGTGAATGAATTTTCCATAACACTAACTTTCTTCTCTATTTTTGTTCATTTTTATATTAGAGTTTCAAAGGTAATTACTTTAAAGACCATCGACATGGGGAAGGTATCTACTCATGGCCAGATGGCTCCACCTTCCAGGGGACTTTCTTTAAAAACAGAAAAGAAGGCTATGGCATCTTTAAATTTCCGAATGGGAAAAGATTTGAGGTAAAGTGTAATGCAATATATAGCAAATCTGATTATTAATTACTGTACAGTAGATTACTTTTATTTCAAGGATGATATGGACAAAGTAGGATCAGTCAATGTAACATGCCAGACACAGTATGATACATGATTCTGCCACTGCTGGTCAGGTTAAAATTTAACATCCCTCCTATTGTCTGTAAGGCATCAGACAACTGCTTCTTCTTTTTCAGATTGTCTTATGAACAAGTAGATTGCATTTGTAATTGGCTTACTCCGTCAGGAAGAATTTTGTGAAAATGCTCTGAAGAATTGGTATTGAGACATGGAATAGTATTCCTTCCATCATTGAAACATAAATTCAAGTGGAAGAAAGTACAAAATAGGAAATGTAAGTGAACTGAAAGTTTGTTCACCCCCCACAGCCAATTTCCTCTTTTCATAATTTTATTACAGAAGAGCGCCTTGAATTTAAACAAACATCAGACTGCATACGATACATAGTGTGTCAGCTCACACAACGTGAAATTTTTCCCACTGTGTATGTGTAGGTGTATGAGCGGGAAATATTGAACACGTGAATTCAACAGTTGCCAAACCCCCCACACAGCACAGTTGTCACAGGATTTAGCTCAAAGTCTGTATCAAATAGTGTGGCTGCCAAACGAATGGCCAGGCAATTCACCGGACCTGAATCCAGTTGAGAAGTTGTGGGCCATTTTGAAAAAAAGAGTATTCGAGACCCCCTACTGTAAAACAAACTCGCAACTTGTTTGTTTTTGGGTGGGGGGTGAACAGACTTATGGTACACGGTATATACATATAGGCTATTGGTTTTCTATGACATAAACATCAAATGTAGATGTTTGACTGTTGTTTTTTACTTAAGACATCCCAGTTTTCGCTCTAGCTTGTGCAATGGACAACCTCAAAATTTCCTTTGAATATCATACCTGCCATCACTAGCTAAAAATCACATTTTCAACCATCACTATATTTTTGACATAAACTCAGATAACATACTGTAGTTTGGTCACAGCCAGCCAATTTTCAGTGAGAAGAATCTACCTTTTAGTTGAACCTGGTAAAAGTGATAATATTGTGACACCATGTACATGTCCTTGCTGGGTCATATTAAAGACTTCTGGAACCTATTGCCATTGTGCTTGGTGCTCAGTATAAGCAATGGAGTAGGGAAAACGGGTAGATGCGCACTGTTTAACAAGGTGTTTCTTGATTGGTTGTTGCTATTGTATTGTATCCATTGTATTCTTTGTTAGTGTTAGGGATTAGATTATAGTTAGCCAGTAAGGAAATTTCTTGTTAAACAGTGCGCATCGCCCTGGGAAAACAAGCCAGTGAGCCACAACTGGAAAAAGGCTGTGGCTGGCTTGACTTACACTAATTGGTTTATAGAAACTGGGCTGTAAAACTGCATCTTACAAACTAACTACTGGAACTGATGATAGCTGTTTGAACTTTGGCAAAAGCTGGGTAACAAGCAGCCTCCTTTTGTATGCAGTTTGTATGGCAACAATGGTTGTAAACTGCTGTGACTTAGGAGAACACTATAAACTTTCTCATAGAAAAGGTTTTAATAAGGGCTATGCATGCACTGTTCTCTGTATTTGCTGGAGAAACAGTAATTTAATGTTTTGAGGATGAGGAAGCCTATTGGTGCATCAAAGATCCTGTACAAAAGAGAGTATGTATGGTAGACTTGTCTGCATACAAGTTGTGCAACCTTGTTGTGGGTGGTAGCTGAGACTTACAGTTACAATTTCTTCCTTGTTTGTAGACATATCATACACTAGGATGGACACAGATGACCATGCCGTAAATTACAGAAATAGAACCCATCCTTTTCAAGCTGAGTGTAGGATGCACAGTATTAGTGCCTCCTAGAAGTTTGCAATGTGGGTCTACTATTAATGCTCCAGTTCTGTAGACTTGGATGCCTCAACTACAGTCTTAAATGCAGGAGATTTTGACTGTTATATTTACAGAAATTTAAATGGATAGGTTGTGCTGGGCTACTACTCATAAGCTTTTATTAGTACACTAAGTAGCACTGTTCAAATGATTGGAGAGGCTTCCCTCCCCTCTTCAAAATGGCAAGAACGTGATCTTTTTTCCCTATAATGAAAAAGTACTGTACATTTTATAAGGTCTGAATTAAATTCTTGGCATGAAAGAAAATAATACACTATACTAAAGTTCAATGAATCACAAGCATTTCCATTTCTTTTTTCAATAGGGTTTATACAAAGAGGATGAACGAGCAGGCCCTGGTGTACTTACCTACCCAGATGGCTCACAAGATGTTGGTCTGTGGCACAAGGAGCGATTAATAAACCTTTGTGTAGCTGTAGAGGGGGCTTTTTCATTGTCAGAACATTTTGAATATGATAGTAAAGAGCACATTGTTACCATAAAAGCTTCAAACGTTGGAAGTAATGGCAGTAAGCATGACATAACAGGTAGCTTTTCATCAGAAATGGGGTCTGGAGATGCTTCAAGTAAACTTAAAGAAATCATGACAGGGCTAGAAATTCATAATTACAAGACAAATTTTGATGAATTTCAGTCTGGTGTTCCAGAGAGCATAGACCTTACTTCTCTTACTTATGATCAAGAAGAGTATAATAAGGAATTTTTTGGTAATTACTCTGTAGGGGAGATAGAAAATGAAGAAGAGGAAATCAGTGTCAGCAATAATACACCATGTTTTATAACAATGCAGAAACATATTTTAAAACACAGGAACAGAGAAAATACTATGCCATTTGCAGTGTCAGACCTGTTGAACGGTAAGTGTACATTCATGTGTATCTTACTTTGTACAATGCAGTCTACAGTGCTGCATATTAAATGGTAAAATGTAAACTAACATTCAAACTGCAGCTTACTGTCTAGCAAGGGAACCTTTGTTTGTGTCCATTGATGATTATTTCAAGTTATTTATTCAACTGAATGGTTTTGCTTGTTTGGCAAATTTTCTGTACTTTTTCTCTGTGATTTTAACACAAAGGAAAAGGGAAGAATGCGGTTGGGGTGAAAGCTGTCATTTAGATCTTTCAGATCTTTAAATTTAACATTGTAATTGTATAATTTTGTAACAAAATTGCTCCATTTTGAAACCACTGCACCGTGGAATTTTTTATACAGCATTCTAGGTGTAAGGAATCACCAAGTGTTTTGTTTTTCTGGTTTGCAAATCTACAGGTTTTCCCCCTCCTATCCAACCCATACCCTAGTGGGGGGCTTCATGTGCTAATCAACAAAATATGTTACTGTTGAAACAAATTCTTTGCTTTTTGGTTTCGATGAAAAGAGAAACCTATGCATTCATGATGGCGTGCGTGTGTATGTATGTATGTATGTGTGTGTGTGTGTGTGCGTGTGTGTGCGTGTATGTGTGTGTGTGTGTTTGTGACACTTTGCTCGTTAACACGATATCTCAAGATAGGAATGTCCGAGAGCTTTCAAACTTGGTACAAAGATAGGCCATATTGAGAGGAAGAACCCTATTGTTTTTGGCAGAGGTCAAAGGTCATCTGGGGTCACAGGGGGTCAAAGTCTGAAAATCTCGTTAACACGATATCTCAAGATAGGAAGCTTCGTTGGATTTCATATTTGGTATGTTGATGCGTTATAGTCAGGAGATGGTCCCTATTGTTTTTTGCGGAGGTCAAAGGTCATCTGGGGTCACGGAGGGTCAAAGTCTAAAAATCTCGTTAACACGGTATCTCAAGATAGGAAACTTGGATAGATTTCATATGTGGTACGTTGATGCGTTTTAGTCAGGAGATGGTCCCTATTGTTTTTTGTGGAGTTCAAAGGTCATCTGGGGTCCCTGGGGATCAAAGTCTGAAAATCTTCTAACACGATATCTCAAGATAGGAAACTTGGATAGATTTCACATTTGGTATGTAGATGCGTTTTAGTCAGGAGATGGTCCCTATTGTTTTTCGTAGAGGTCAAAGATCATCTGGGATCACTGGGGGTCAAAGTCTAAAAATCTCGTTACCATGGTATCTCAAGATAGGAAACTTGGATAGATTTCATATTTGGTATGTTGATGCGTTTTAGTCAGGAGATCATCCCTATTGTTTTTTGTGGAGGTCAAAGGTCATCTGGGGTCACTGGGGGTCAAATTCTAAAAATCGCGTTAACACGGTATCTCAAGATAGGAAACTTGGATAGATTTCATATTTGGTACGTTGATGCGTTTTAGTCAGGAGATGGTCCCTATTGTTTTTTGCGGAGTTCAAAGGTCATCTGGGGTCCCTGGGGATCACAGTCTGAAAATCTTCTAACACGATATCTCAAGATAGGAAACTTGGATAGATTTCACATTTGGTATGTAGATGCGTTTTAGTCAGGAGATGGTCCCTATTGTTTTTCGTAGAGGTCAAAGATCATCTGGGATCACTGGGGGTCAAAGTCTAAAAATCTCGTTACCATGGTATCTCAAGATAGGAAACTTGGATAGATTTCATATTTGGTATGTTGATGCGTTTTAGTCAGGAGATCGTCCCTATTGTTTTTTGTGGAGGTCAAAGGTCATCTGGGGTCACTGGTGGTCAAAGTCTAAAAATCTCGTTAACACGGTATCTCAAGATAGGAAACTTGGATAGATTTCATATTTGGTATGTTGATGTGTTATGGTCAGGAGATGGTCCCTATTGTTTTTGGTGGGGGTCAAAGATCATCTGGGGTGGGGTCACCGGGGGTCAAAGTCTGAAATTCTTGTTAGCACGATATCTCAAGATAGGAAACTTGGATAGATTTCACATTTGGTATGTAGATGCGTTTTAGTCAGGAGATGTGCCCTTTTTCTTTTTTGGTGGAGGTCAAAGGTCATTTCAGGTCACCAGGGGTCAAAGTCTTCAAATCTTGTTAAAGTTATATCTCAAGATGTTGGTTTATCTATCTATGTATGGCTTTTGTGGAGGTCTAAAGGGCATCTGGAATAACAACATCATTTTTTGAACATGCTAGTATAACATTTGAGTTAGAAGATAATGGTGCATGATGTCAAATTTGAAAAACAGTACATTTATGTATCATCGAAACCTCAATGCATTTTTGCATTCTGGTTCAAATTAGATGTAACAGGCAAGCTACACAGTAATGTCCATAGCTCTCATTTGCTTTTCTTGGTTACCAACTTATCACCCAGATTAAAACATGGTCACGTTTGCTTGACTGTCTTTGTGGTTGAAGTGCATTGAAAATGATATCAAGAGTAGTGGGAGCAGTGACTGCACCAGAATGTCAAAAAAGGGGGGGGGCAGACTAAGGGCTAAGAACAATTTGGGGGGGGGGGGGCAAAAATTTTCAGATGCAGCAGGAAACATAGCACAAAGCACCTGTTCTTCAGGGTGGGGGTCCAGGGGGTGAAGCCCTGGAAGGTTGGAAGATACAGTATATCTCTGTATGAAAAATTAAGTCTCTGGGGAGATATACTATTTTTTTCTTATGGTTAACCCAACTGGCTAACTCCTAACTGACCTAACCTGGGGGGCAAGGTCACAACCAGATGGGCACCTGCACCCCCATGCCCCATGATAAGGCCACCACTGAATGGGAGGCACACAAACTTGATGGAGAGCAAAATCATTATAAGCTGACACACCAATAAATTTTAATCCCTGTGCTATAGTACAGTGTGGCAGAGTTTTAATCAAGTTATATGACACTCGCATCCTTGTAAAATTCCTGAATTGGAAAGTTCTCGTTGAACTGTTTTCATTGAAGTAACATACCACCTTGAGTCATGACTTGACTCAAGTCACTAAAATGACTGCAATTGACTTGTCTTTTATACAGAAAGGAGTTACTTGGTTACACCTCTGCATTACATGTCAATATACAGTATATCAGAATAAAAAGATTTTTTTCCAGTTTGAATATTTTAAATGTTTTTAAATTTTGCAATGATGGTGGTACTTATCATTCCCTTAAACTTAAAACTTGTAAAAGAGGTGTTAGTGTTATATTGCGTATTTGAGTGTACATCTAAACACTTCAACTATTTTATTGACCCTGCACGCAGGTGACAGAGGTTGTCATGGGGAATATGGACCAATTGAGAAAGCTTCTGAGTCCCTTATAGTGGCTGCAGGTAAAGGAGACTTTGATGCAGTGAATTCCCTTATCATGGCTGGAGCTGTGGATGTCAACGTGGCTGATAAGAATGGACACACTGCATTACTTGGTGCTGCTGTAAGTTGTTTTTAGAGGGAAAAGAAGCAGACTTTGGGCTGCTGTTTGTTGACTGCAAAGGGTTTTCAAGTGGCAGAGTGATCTTGTCAACTGTTGTGCAACAATGTTTCTCAAATGTGCTTTGTTTCATATTTGGCTTGATGTATGTGGCTTTTTCTCACATTTGATGATATGCTTGCCATTACAGTCAGTTGCCCATAAGACAAAGTCGGTTGCTTCTTGGACTGAAATGCCTTTGAGAAGAAGAAGCTAGTGGACTTTGCTGCCAGCTTTAAAAGAGAATTAAAAGACAGGAAACAGCTGGACATAAAACATTCCTTTCATTAGCCTAAACATGTATCTAGCATGTACAAACTGTATTTTCAAACATTATTGAATACTGAAGCTGACCCAACGAGAAATTCTGCATGAATTTAAAAATTCAGTACAAAAATTTCACATAAAAAAAGATAAATTCATGGTTTAGGATACTAGAGGCACAAATTCAAATTATGGTGACTATGTTTTCCCTTTTAAAGTAGAATTTGGGAAAGACTAGGATGGGAAATACAAGTTTGTGGAGTTAAAACATTCATGTTAAACATTGTAGTACTTACGGTGCTACATAAAATTTATCAAAAAGTGATATACGTAAATTGGTAGTGGTGCAATGTAAAGCATCAAAAGGTTTTTTCTCTCAAATGACTATTAAAATGAGGTAGCTGTTTTCAGTTGTATTGTAGTTTTCTAGTTTTGAGCTTTGTCATATGCAGGATTTCTGTTTGGGGGTAGCCAATTGTGTGGCATTATCACTGGCCCGGAGAAGGGAAATTTTTGAACATCTGGAAGGATATCTAAGATGCAATTAATTCCATTGCAATATTTAGTATCATATCAAATCAATTTGTATGTTCCATTTGTTAGTTTGGGGGAGGGACATTCTTCTATTGTGGATTGTGACTCCCCTTTAGCTACACAAATAGTTTTGAAAGAAGATTTCAGCGACATTCAGTCTTAATTAAGTTTGCCCTGAAAACGATGGAAAAAAAGCTTCTTAAATGATGTAATTGAAAAGATGAAGTAATTTATCAGATGTATGTAAAGAATATGGGCCGGCTATTTTTGTAACAAAATAGTGTAGAAGACAGAGACATACCAACCAGGTTTGTTACTATACTGGTCAACACAGGTTAGTTGAATGGGGATTTTCCTGATTAGTACAAATGATTTATGCGTTACAAACAAGCCCTAATGATGAGTTGTCCAATCTCCTTTACATACTGCATTATGTATATGTTCTTATTTTTCACAAAGAGTATGGCATAAAATGACAGAAAGCCAGTTCAGTAATTCATTTTTTTGGCTGTGCGCATGCGCACATCATCCAAATCGTCGGGATAAACAAACCATGCACAATCCTGCATCTACAACATGTATTCTAAAATTTGAGTTTACATAAAAATTTGGTGAAATGATTCTTTCTTTATTCATTCATAATGTAAGAAGGGATCTCAAGTGTGGCTTTTTGCAGTGGATTTTGTCAAAATTGTTTTTTTGGTGTAAACATTTGTATTTGAATCTGCCGTTAAGAAGCACGGACACCCCTATTTTCGTCTGACTTTGTTAGATACCTGCAAAGTGTTGTGTGCTTGTGCTGTTGAAAACAAGGACACTGCTCACTACATGCTGAGCTAGATTTGTATATCCCATGTTGTGCCCCACAATTCTGGGCAGCAATGAATGATCGGACTTGCTTATTGAAAGAACTTCATTTTAAGTATTGGGAACACATTAATAAATTCCAAACCTCCTGCATAGAAACCCTAGGCTGGCATCTTTAGTGTCTTAATTGGTAGTCATTTTTTCTAACACTGATGTTAGCCTAGTCGTTACAGAAGTAAAAGTAAATGGCTAAATATTCAAAATAAGCTAAATGGCACCAAGTTGTTGGTATAAAGTTTGTAGAAACTCTCTTTATTTTTTTGGAGGGGACATTTACACCCCTGCTATATTTTGAAGGCTAGGATTGAATAATTCACTCAAAGCACATCTACTATATCAATGACTATTAAAACATTTGCTACACATTCTAATCTCCTAAGGTAGCACTGGAAATGATCTTAAGGGATCACTGGTTTTATTTCAAAACAACCCATGAAAGTGAGAAAATTTTTGACTTTTGAACATATCAAACTTTTGAAGAAGGAAATATGAAGTCTGCAGTTACTTATTCTCATCTTCTTTTACACTAAAATATTGTTTACTACTTATTATATTCCTGGAATTCAAGTGTTCAAGAATGACTGGTGTTTGTTCCATTTCTGTGCTTCCAGTAAAGTTGATTTTTGAAATTCAAAACCTTATTGCCACCACTACCCCACTATTAACACCCCCATCCACCCATATACTTTTCAAGTGGATGAAGTGGAACAGGTCATCTATGAGTGCCTTCTGCTTGATTAGTATATACTCAAAGTCATCACCTTTTCATAAAGTGATATTTTTCCAGTCTCATTCATAATCATTTTTAGTAGCAAAATGTCTTCTCACTGAATCAAGTAATATCAAACTTAATTGATCTCCTCACCTGAAATAAAATGTTATTTCATTGAAAAAGTCCTTAGGCACACCATGGAAATATCTTATTTCGTTTTGGAAAATTCATGAAGATTGATTCCTTAGAGAGTGCATGAAGCAGGCCTGTTTATATTTATTATATAGGTAGAAGTATGTTTTTTCCTATTTTAAATATGTTCATGTTCTGTTTTAAACATTCACCCTGCCTTTTTTTTTTGTTCAGGTCAGCATGCATCAAAAGGTCATAAATCTCCTGTTGGACAATGGTGCAGATGTCAACAAGTTGAACAATGAGGGACTTTCAGCATTGGCAGCCTGTCATGTTCTTTTTTATCCCATGGAATCTTTCAAGTATAATATAGCAGAGAGGTATCTGCCAAAGCCTCCAGGTGAACAGAGCTTTGACATGCAAAAAGATGATGAGGGTAGCTATGCAGAAAGTTGTGGAAGTTTTTCTCGTGGTAGTAAGCCTCCTTCAAGCCATGGGAGTAAGTCTGCCATGAGTAATGCTACTTCCAGCATAATTTCAAACAATGTTTCCTTCAGTGGTTACCCCAAACAACAAGCAAGAGATACTTACGAAGGTTATGCGGATGACAATGGTGATGAGGATGAGGAAGAGGAAGATGAAGAAATTGATGATAAAGATGACTTTTTTGATCTGGAAAGTCATGCAATGACAGAGGAAAACCTTCCTAAAGAAGATGAAGAAATCCCTGAGTGGGATCCTGACGCATCCCAGTCAGAATCAAAGTTCAGTCTTGGAAGAGGAAATTTGGAACCAAAAGATATTGAGCCATCTACCAAGCCTTCTGACAGTCCTACTGAAGTGGAGACGAAGCTTGACTCCAGGGTAGAGAGAGACACCTACAGTCTTTTAGATTTTGAATCTAACACAAGTGTCATGAATTATAGGATAGAAGTAACAGAAGATATGATTGAAAGAAGTGCAACAGTTATGAGTCAGAATAAAGGAATTGTCAGTGGGCGGAGCTCAAAATGCTCTGACCCATCTTTAGATGAAGCTAGGAGGAGGGCTATTGCAAAAGCAGAGTGAGTATTTCAGGTCAAACATTCCATTGCCTATGATAAATGAAGTTATCCAGAGGTTCAGTTCTTGATATTGTAACTGCCTTTCATCTTGGTATCCATAATTTCATTTCATTTCATTTCATTTATTTGTTTCATCACATTACAATTACAATATGATGTGGAAGGAAGTCATCCAGAAAACCGCAATAAAATCATACCAGCACTAAAGAGCTTAATATAAACTTACTGTAAGTGCCCTTTGCATTACTGTATTAAATTAAATCATCCTCTGTTTTCAAGTCTTTGGACTTTCTTTTTCAGTTTGCATTGGTATATTTGTTCCAGATGAAAGTAATATTTGGTTACACAGTACCTCTCAATTTTTCCTTGAACTCCTCAGCTTAAGTGAAGACTTACAGATACCATACTTGGATGTTTTTCGTGAAGGAACATTGGAAAGGTGGAAATAGCTATAATTTAAAGTTGAAATTAAGTGCATATTGAACATTTTACACAAAAAATTAATTCATACACACCACATTGGAAAATTTCATTTGACTTTTCAATCTTTGACGTAAAATAAATACTGAAGTCCCAAGTACTGCATTTCACTGTGTGTTTGTACATATATAAACAAGGTAATGGTCCTTTCTATCTTTTTATCATTATCTTTGGTTGAGGTCATATTTAATCACAGGGTCATTAGAGGCCAAGAGGAGAAATATTGCCTGCAGGGTTCCCCAAAATTGATAGCACCAAAGGATTTCAGATTTATCATTTGTGTATTTATGTGGATGCCTCTTATTGAGTAAATGATGCCATTGTTTTTGGTGGAGTTCAAAGATCATTTGAGCTGGTAAGAGCTCAAACGATCAAGAGTTTGCAAGTGTGATAATGTCAGAAAGCCTAAGCTTGGTGGGTAGGTGTCATTGCATACAAATTGGCCCATGTTCACTAGATAATGCCAATTGTTGAGGTCAAAGGTCATTTGGGATCATGAAAGATCAAAAGGTAAAAACCTTGTAATCATGTTATGGCAAGATGTAAATATGTGAGGATATCAAAATTCAAATGAAGAATATGATTGCTGAAGCATGAGTTAATTATGTGATATTCTTTCCCTGGAACTTTTACTTTTCTCCCTAAATATGTATTACATATTGAGATGAAATGTCTGTACTAAAATGAAATCTACCAAGGAATCATAATGATGAGACTGCTGGCTTTCTGGTTCTAGGTTAAGTTAGATGGAGATTATATGGTCCAGTTTCTAACCAATTGGTTTAAGTCAAGAGGGCCACCATTTTTTGTTTTTTTTTGTTTTTGTTTTTTTTTTTGCCAGTTGTGGCTCACTGGCTTGTTATCCCTACCCCATTGTTTATGCTGAGCACCAAGCATAATGGCAGTAGGTTTCATTTTAATGTCTTTCTGGTAAGGATGCATAGTCCTGGTGGCACCAGTTGAAGCATCAGCATTTTGGATAAAGTTCCTAATTCTATGTTTTAATCCTGCTGATCTTTGTAGAGAGACCTTTTGTTGTACTTAGCTCCCACCACTGTGCAGTTGCTACTCTAGAATTAACCAGTGTAGTCTTGGCTCTGGACTAAACATAAATCTGTTACTCTCACAAGCTGCTAATAGATATCATATCCAACTTATCTTGTAATTTCAGACACTCCCAGATGGAAGCAACTATTCGTCTCTTGTTAAAGCGAGGTGCTGATCCCAATGCAGCAGGTGTCCCAATGCCAGTGGCCTTTTTTGCTGTGAAGGCTATTGATGTGGCAGCTGTGAAAGCACTTTTAGAAAAGGGAGCAAATACAAAAAGTAGACTGTCTGCCAAGGTATATCATTCAAGTAATGCACCATGGGTGATTGGATGTTACTTTGTTGCTTGAACACCATATTTATTTGCATTCTTTAAAATGTTCTGTTTGGGCCACCTGCATTTATATGTTGGTTTTACAAGAAACACTCAGTTCGTTTGCAGTGAAAACGTGATATAATCTCTGACTTAAATAACACCATAACAGTTCCAATTAAACTCCTTGATAAAAACACACCACAAATGCAGTCTTATTCATTCAGTCCAAAGTCATGTATTTAGTTAACCCCAAACTGTTTTTGCACAAACCTGACTTACTTAAATATTATTCTTTTAAAGGAACTAGTCAACACCTTCAATATTTCTGATTTCATAAGAGGCAGGTCATGTGACACAGCTGTGGACAAAGAAATTTTTTGCAAGTTATAAAGCTATGAAAATTGGTGTTATTGATTCAATACAAGTTGTTACTGGATTCCTAGTCACAATTTCTACATGTCAGATTTGTGTACAGTATATGCAGTTGGAGACATTAACAAAAAAGAAAATTAATTCACTGAATGAAGTGTATATGGAAGCTTCACTCTGAAATTGATTTTAAAAGTCAGACACCTTAAACCTCAAATCTTTAACCTTGTAATCAGAAACAGTGGGTAGATGTGCATTGTTCAACAAGGTGTTTCTTGATTGGCTGTTGCCATTGTATTGTATCGATTGTATTCTTTGGTAGGTTTAGGAACTAGGTTAAAACCTGAGTTATTGTAAGCTTGTTAGAAAATTTCTTGTTAAACAGTGCACATTGCTCCAAAATAGTTGCCAATGAATCATGGCACATGAAAGATGAACTTGTAAAACCAGGGCTTAACCTTATAAGTCATTTATCAAAAAGGAGCCAATCATTACAAATGAATGAAAGGTGCAGTACTCTTGTGTAAACAGATTTATTTGTCATTTGCATATTAAATCTAAATTGAGTGTGTAATCTCCACTGACTTCCTGTTAACATGGACAGAGCATGTAACATGTATGTCCTATCAGTAGGTTGTCACCACCGACTGGGGCGAAAAAGGTGCACCAAGATGGCCACCGTAAAGCTATAATTTGTATGGTTTGATGATGACTCTGTGGTATTTTAAACAAACAGCAGGACAGCATAGGCTTAGACTACAGCTAGTATGTACAATAAGGCCCTGTAGCGACGCACATTTTTTGTACAGCAAGCACATACTAGCCTTACATTCTTTGTTGATTGTTGGGTACGTACAGTATCAGTATACACTGGCTGCATCTTGACGGTGTGGTCAACGTGATCTTGAAAGCAGCTGATACATGAATATTCATAAAGTGCCAATGACTGCATATGCAGAAAACGAATTCCATATCCTACAGTCGTTTGAGTAACTGTAACTATTTTTAATTTTTTTTTGTTTTATACCCTAGTAATAGTTCTTTTCTGCCAGAAAGCTTACTCCTTGTTATAATTTTGTGTAAAGAACATGAAGCAAATCTTATTCTTTGCTGTTGGGAGTTGTCAGAGATCTTGTAGTTCCAATTTTACTTGAATGAGAAACAATATCATATTCCTGCATTACGTGTAATGATTTTGAAATTGCCTTGCATTTTTCCAAAAATATTTCATCTTTCATGCAAAATGTGTTGACTTACTTGAGCAAGTCCAAACTTTTATACAAAACCATAGCAGACAGCCATCTTGGTACAGCTTTCCTCACATGTACGCTGGTGACAATATATTGTGTTTTGTGCTCGGTCCATATATTGGAAGCCTGTGGTATTCTCTCATAAAAGATAGCCATTAAAAATTCAGGACTTTTTTGGACATTAGTATTCAAAAAAGAAGAATGGTTTTTATTTTCATCATGTATTTAAATGAAAATAGATTTATCAAATTATTACCAGTCATTTGTAATGTGCTTTGGTCTCTGAAAAGGACCAGGTAATGCCCAGCATTCCTTGCCTTTCCATACAAAAGTGTCAAAACCCTGTTTTCTGAAGAACTGGCATTTCATAACAATCCTTTGTGAAACAAAAGGGAGAAAAAAGCAGCACACTTCATTTCCTCTTGAACATGTAGTGTTATAAAAAATATATTAAAAAGATCTTTTTTTTTGTAAGGAAATATAACCAGGTCCTCATCAAAGTTATGAAGTACAATGTTAAATCCACACACTGCCTTAGAGTCCCTTTGTTTCTCTCTATAACTGAGAACAAGTACGTGGACATTATCAAATAGATGTAGATAAAACTATTCCATAGCTGTGTTATGATCTGTAGGGAAAGGTAATTATTCAAAATATGCCAGTGGTTATAATAGTACCACAGAGAAGTACATTCTCTGCATTATTGATGGGTCAGGATGGCTTTGCAGATTTTTTGTCATTCACTGTATACCTGGATATTACACATCTTGTCGAAATTTAAAACATCCTGGAAATGTAACATGGTAGCAAAATGTGGTTTTATTTCCTTGAATGAAAAAAATTGTCTTCATTTTGAAATAACTGAATACAATCCAAATGAAAATTTCTCTAATTTGCTTGCATTATTGTAGGTTGTATAGTATGTAAAATAAGTGTAGTGTTGTCAATGTTTCAAGGAGCGACATAAACTTATTTGGTGACTCTATGTCACACTTAATACCCTCCCATGTTTCTACTATTTAGTCATAGACAGTCCATTAATTGCAGAATGATCACTGTCAATGAGGATTGCTACCTGGTGGCGCTACACCCCTTTCAGACCTTAACAAAAGTTATTAAACTGACTTGCCCTGTTTTAATGCCAGCAGTAAGATTCACTGTTTTCTGACTCACAGTTTGGTCTTTTCGTTTTGATTGACTAAGTTTTTGGTAAATCTGCCTTCTTCTTCTGTACATTCTCCACGCTCATTACTCACATCTACCATATGTTCTTTTCCTCATAGAAGGATGGGTTGTGTCCACTTCATATTGCAAGTGCTCTGAGAGGACCTGAAGGTGTTGAAATCACAAGACTCATCCTCAATGCTGGTGCTGATCCAAATATTAGAACCCTGGATGAGGACCAGGATGAAGAAGAGGTAAAGTAAGCTTTATGGAGTCAGCTGATGACTCAGTACAGTTCAGTGCAACTTTTCATTAAACGGGCCAAAAGATGTGTCATGTCTATTTGGCTCCTCTCTTAACTCCTGTTCATGTTTCAGATATACAATAGATTGTTAATTAGACAGAGTTTCACAGCTCCAAGCAATTGGTTGAAGTGTGACTGACCTGGACTATTTTCTAATTGTGGCTCAATGGTTTGTTTCCCTACTCCAGTGCTTATGCTGAGCACAATGGTTGTGGATACGCAATATTGGATCTCCAGAGACAAAGTGGACTTAGGGAAAAGGGTAGCTTAATGCTTTGGGAGTATTCAGATGGCTTCATCGCATTTGAAGCTTAGCAACGGGAGGTCTGGAGTTCGATTCCTGGCCAGGTCAAAGTAAGGTGGGTTTTTCATCCAAGAGCAATCTACGGTTTTCCCATCTGAACTGGCCTTTCAAAAAATACCAAATTTGATCCAAATTGTTGAATTGGTTGCCACCCGACTTGTAGTTGCAATTCATAAGCCAACCTCTTCTTCCACATTCGTGGTCGCTTAGCGTCGTGAAATAACTGCCCTTCAAGGCCTGATTATTATTATTATTATAGATATTGTCACGATATCCATTTACTAGCTGTAGCTGAATATCCTGTTCTGTACCATGTTAGGGAGGTTTAACATTTTTATCATGAAACCTTGTAGCTTTGTGCCATGGTAAAAACTGTATCTCTCAAAATTTGAACTTGGTAAGTTTTGCTTGCTAGTAATTTTGGCTGAGTAGGGGTCGAGCAGTTGTTAAAAGCAGAATAGAGCCATTCAAGCCTATCACTTGTAATCCTTTTCCCTATAATGCATCATTGAGTGTATTTAGTCTTTTATTTGTCTTTGGCTTCATACCTATTCTGAATCAAGCATAAGGTGTCTATTACATGATCTTGTCTAGTCTGACAAAGACATTTGCCCAGCCATTGCCTTTTTGATGAAGTTCATTTACAGTTGATTGGGTTTCAGAGCATGATATTAGCTCTCAACCTTCAAAAGTTGTGTTCTTTACCAACAGGTTTCAATAAGACTACAAGACATTAGGGAGGGTGGTGTTGAACAGAGAGTGAAAGGCAATAGGAAAACTAGTTTTGTTGGAACTGGTTGGAGACAGCTTTTGTTTGTAAGGCTGGTCTCCATCTAGCTGGATAATTGCTTCTGCTTTATAGTTTCAATATGCTGTACAATGATAAAATTTATCACATAGTATAACAGTATTATTGTAGAATTTGTAGTTTTGAGTATGTCATAACCATTTGAATTTTTGAGCTTAAAATATACCGTATCAGGATGTTATAAATTTCTGCCATAAATATTTGAATGCAAAATAGTTAAATAACTTTACCTATGCCTACTGAATGAAAAACTAATTTCCTGATGGGAGAAGTTTGTCTGGTATTTTACCTTTTATGCATGATGCTGTACCTGATCACCAAAATGTTTTCTCCATACAGTTGTATCATTGAAAACTTAAATGTAGAGTTACTGTACACTGCTTCAAGATTTTGATTGATCATACTGTACATATTTAATAAAACAGTGTGATTCTGGAGCATAGCTGCTCTAGTCTTAAGCTTGTCTCTGGAGACTAATACCAAAACACAACACAATTGTAATAACTAAAGGTAAAATACGACTTGCAAAAGAAGATACAGAAGGTAACGAAAGTTACAGTGAAATCTAGTATGTATTCAAAGCCATAGTGGCAGAATTAACAACCACAAAAATAGAAAGGAAGCTTTTAAAAGGAGGAAGGACTGCATGGTCAAGTGGGTAGAGCATCCAACTTGGCAGCTGGGAGGTCTGGTGTTCAACTTCTGGACAGGTAGGGAGGGGGATGTCATACTGAAGCCTTTAAAAATGATACATACTGCCATTTAGCTTGGTACTCAGCATAAACAATGGAGAAGGAAAAATAAGCCAGTGAGTCACAGCTGGAAAAAAAGGTCTAACCAGTTGGTAAGAAACTGAGCTGTAAAACCTCATCTGACAATCAAACAAATATAAAAAAGGAGATTGATAGAATTAAAGTATGGATAATAAAACTTAATGAACAAGAAATTATTGAAAGGTGATGCGGGTGGCTCCCTGCCTACTTGACTTTCTAGAAAGTTCTCTGTGACGTCACAACTACAGGTATGCATTAGCAACCACAATGTCTGAGGGCAAGTCTGTATGTGCATGTAGGTGTTGCCCTGAAATAAGCAACATGAAAAGATCCTAGATCACATCCTATGGGGAGTTAAAAAAAAATAAAATCAAGGAAATCAGGTCACTGAGTCCATGAACAAATGGCAATGTTCATGTTCCTTTGAGTTCTAGCAGCTTTGATACTGAATGTTTTTGAGTAATTTATGATGTAAAAGAATGATAGAGTCATCCCAAATGTTCAACAGCTGTTTTTAGCTTGTAAATGTGACAGTCTACAGCATGCATTCCTTAAACAACAGATATTTACAAAATAACTTTGTGCAAGGTTTAAGAATGAAAAGCAAGAGACCTTTAACTTTGAAGGAAACTCCATTAGCTTGATATTCACCAAAATATATAAAGAGTGGGTTCAATATAGAGTTCATATCATGTGCCACTAGTTTGCTGTGAGGCTCATGCAGCCTGTAACACTTTGATCAGATTGTGGGTGGGTTTTAATATGCAATGCAAGCATTATATCACCTCTCATCTCATCTTGCCTTAGGATATTGGTCAAAAGATAGAAAACAAACAAGTGTTAAATATTCTCTGTACCTTTTATCAATGTGTTCTCAGGTGCTTCAGACAAACAGCATGAAAGCAACAGTTTTCAAACTAGGTAGAAATTCCTTGAGT
This sequence comes from Holothuria scabra, assembly GCA_037179385.1. NCBI lineage: Eukaryota > Metazoa > Echinodermata > Holothuroidea > Aspidochirotida > Holothuriidae > Holothuria > Holothuria scabra. The sequence goes on along the minus strand of CM074190.1, from coordinate 7,407,887 downwards.
ATTTCAAAAGATTAGCAAGTTTTGTGATTTGTTGGTGTATGGAATTGTGAGGCACAGAATGGAGTACACAAACTGAGTCCAGCATATAGCGTATGGTACAGTGCTATACATGCATACAATACGATAGCCAAACAGAACAAAACTTTTCTTCAGATTAAAATTGGAACTTTTACACAGAAAGGCAGATTAGACACAATCAGTTGCTCAAGACCATGCATGAGATTATTTCTTACGTTGTCCATGGATTATGAAAGAAAATTTTATATAAGCTCAAATTTTGGAACATGTGTTGTAACTCCCCAAAACAAATTGTTGAACTCTCTTATTGGGGGACACTGTATAGCTGGCTGTATAGACTATGTTCTTCATTGCTTTGATCTTATGAGTGCAGTCCTCAAAGAAAACCTATGAATCCTTTTAGAATTGTTATAGGTTATAGTGTACAACAATATTTTTGTTCCTTTCTTCATAGCTTAAAAAGTCCCCTATTTTGTACCTTACAACCCGCATGCACAGCTCTTATATTAAATCATACTGTAGCCTATACATATGTTACATTGAACCTGAAACAGACCCATGATACCCTCTAGGAAAATAAAGCCTAGCAAACATTAAGAAGAATTTGGAAATTATGGGAAGTGGACTGTTGATTTATTGAGGTAGTCTCCTTCTGTAAAATAATGTGTTTGGGGCCGGCCTTGGAAGCTGCTTCAATACTACACAGTCTGGTGTGTTTCATTCTTTTACCTTTGTGGATGTGTTGTTAAGTGGTGAGAGGGTGTGAAAAGTTATTACAAAAGCCAGTAACTAAAGTTGATTTAGGGGGTTGAATTAGGGCTGCCATGATATTGCGATATCGCGATATCGTCGATACAGTTTTGCCCTGACGATATCGACCAATGTTTTGTCAAGATGTGATACCGCAACAAATCAAATAAATGACTAAACCACTGTGAAATCCCCCTTTTTTTTATTGTCTTAAGTCAGTAACCTGAAATGATCATAATTTATGATGTCACAAAAAATGAAAAACTGCACTTAACCCACCACAAGAAAACATGATATAAAATCGGAAGCTGTTTCAAAATGCATACAATGAATATTGTAACAGCTCACATATGTTCCAGACTTGTGAAGAGTTCTTCTGCACAATCAACATTGCTACATGCACGCATAATCAATCTCCCCTCACTTTTGGTATGTAGTCAGTAGTGGCTGCATGCAGTAAGCAACTTTTTTGCTAATTCCTTGGCGCTGATGGAAAATGTTAAGACTTAATGCGCGATATCGCGATATCGTCGCGGAAATACTGACGACATCGATAAATGAAAAATGGTTATCGTGGCAGCCCTAGGTTGAATCATATTTATAGACTTCTTGACTTGGGACAGGAATTCTGTTTTCTAAAAGCCCATTTCTGTTCTGTGATGTTATTTTGCTCAAACTTCTACTGCAGTAATGAAGTACCAAAACAACAAATTCCATTTTCTAATATTGCAAAATGATTAACTCCCATCGCTACTTTTGATTTGAGCTGATGTATTTTGTAGAATCAACCCCTCCCCCAAAGGATGTTACTTATAGGTTGTAATACTTGTCAGTGTATTTTTGGACCTAAACATTGCTGCAAGCTAACACTTATTATGCACCTAAATTTTTGTGCATAATTAAACCCCTTTCTTTCCTTCTTTTGTTGATTAGCATTGAAAGGACCAACTTACCCAAAATAAAAGGACTAAGTTGTCCAAAATATAAGGTACTCATTATATTTTCTGTTTAAATGATTTTTTCTGCCATCTAAAAGGAAATTACTCATATTGTTTTTCCAGACTCTCACTTATTTTTTCACCAGTAATTGGTCTTATTGGCCTTTTGCCTTTGCCAGCTATTCTGGTCACTTGCATTTACTGTATCACAGGTCCAATCTAATAGTCACTGGGACTTTCATTGAACAGAACATGAGAAGGCATGTCAAATGAAAGTTTTCATATGATGAGTAATTTGCAATTTCTGTTTAATTTGCAATTACCGTCATTTCCAGGTTACACCATTGACGTGTAATGGCTCAATTCTAGCTAACCCATGTGAAGGCCAGGGAGGCTCGCAGTTATTGAGCAAATTACCATTTTACTGGTGCTTAAAGCTTTAGCTTGAGAAAAAGCACAGTGATATGTGTGTTGTTCCCATTGTTGCCTCTTTCACTTGTGAGCACTCAATGCCTTGGGGTATTAAGTCCTTCACAAACAGCGACACCTCTTTTTTCCTATTTCCTGTGAGACACAGAGAAAAAAATGAAAAGAAGAAAAGAAAAGAAAAGGTGTTATGAAATTGGTCAGCAAATTTCTGGTTCATAGAAATTAGGAATGATGGGTCTGTAACTTATGCCTAATAGTATTATACCTGGGCACCTGGAAGCTTGTTTTGTTAGACAATACAAAATTGTTTTAAGTGACCTTGTGGTTCATACACAACACAGATCTTGTTATTAATTTGTAATTTTGCAGTTGCACACATAAATTGTGACCAATTTACTTGCTATTAGGTCACATGCAGGTGTGTACTAAGTACCCACTTATACTCAAATACAGCTCTCAATTCCAGTTGTTTGTTCTGACTGATTCTCCCCCCAACAAATAATAATGAACTCAATTGGGAACAGTTATTTTTTGTATAGTGATGTAACAAAGGCTGTGACGGGTTGTGGAGATGAGTTAGGATCTCTTGTAAACCCCAGGGGGAATATTATTTTGCTTTGAAGTTACACTGATGTAGGTAAATGTATAGTTTGAGGAGATGGTGTTAGAAAGAGAACAGAAAATCAAGGACACTTTGAGGTTGTTTCAATGAAAGGGTAGTGATGCATTGAATTAAATGTGAAGAGTAAGTCCTACCAAGTGTGCCTTCCTCACTTTCCATTTCATCCTCTCTCTGGTGACAGAAAGTTTACACACATGATTGGGTATATACAGTATTAGGTGAAACAGCTTATGTTATGGTTTAATATGCAAACTTTTTTTATAGCCCCACAGTTGCCTCTTGTTATGAACCTTTCCTAACCCCACCAAATAAAATTGTCTTTAGTTTATAAGGCAACTTGAGCTTTGAACTTTGCCTTTTCCATACTCCCTTAATACTATACTCAGTGACACATTCAGCCATATAGGACAATGACATATGCATGATGAACTAAAAAAAATGATTACTTATATCTTTAAGATTTAGACTTTTCCCACAAAAATGGGAACAATTGCTCAAGTCCAAATGTATAAAATGTGTCAAACCATACTGCTGGTGCTCTCACTAGGCAACATTATACTCATTAGAGAATAGAAAAATGCTTTAAACATCCTCAGGTGATTCCATTTCCTGCTTTGTACCATGAGGTACACATTGGCTATCATTTAAAGTGAAGTGAATAGTCAGTGGCCAATTGTCACCTAAATTATGCAGCATATCTGTTTTGGAATAGAGTGACAGTCTGTAAATGGAGTACACATGTATTTCCTTCAGTATCTATAGTGTAGCTTGAAAGGAGTTGCTCAAAAAACCTCTGCTATAAATTGGATTTTGTCTGAGTATGTGTCAGTGTGGGTATGATGGGTACTTAGAGGGTGGGGTGATTGAGACAGTGGTAGCCAACGTCTTTGGATTGATAGGTTAGTTAGTTAGATGCAGTTTTCCGGCCCAGTTCTTAATCTGTAGACGAATCCGATTAGTGCTTGTTTTTAGTGACTGCAGGCCGCCATTAGTGGAGTCCATCAGCCTAAAATGGTCTTCATTTATTGCTTAGAGGAAGTTCAAACCCTCATATTTCGTGAAATTGGAAAATTCAAGATACAAATTAGTGTACGACCACCCATGATACAGTTAAGTAAGGAAATCGAAAGGTTTAAAGGTGACAGACCCCAGCTATGGCCAACTGAAATCAGTCCATCACTTGCTGTCCGGATTGGCGCATTGGTTCAAGTTGGTTGGATTGGTGGGGGTTGTGCTAGTCCCTATGTTCCCTGGTCATTTAAAACTAGTGTTAAGGCCCACATTGGACTAGAAGACAGATTAAAAATTTAGAAATTTGTGTGATAAAACTAGATACTGTAATGTGTAATTTGCAGGTATGGGAAAACAGTATGATGCCATGTTAAAATTACTTTGTTTCCATCAACTTGGGGCAGTACAGATCTTTGCTATGAATTTCCAAACTGATTAATTGTACTGTATCAAGTAGAGTTCAAAATGATAGTACTAGACCTCGGCTTGTAACAGCTCATGTGTATCTTAGTTACAGGTGAAATACTGTGCATGTGCAGTCCCTGAAGTTTTTATTTTGTAGTTTGGCTCAAGGAGCTCATCAGTTGGTTTCAGCAATATCTTGTGCTGGATTATCTCATTCAAAAGGAATTCTACCTCTACTCTGACTAGCATTGACTTGGGATATGATGATAGCTTATAATGCCTATGTAGATTTTTTAAGAGTTTAAATCCAGTGTCACTTTGTTATTCGGTGTACAGTTTAATGAAATTCAATTTCTTAAAACCCACAGATTGATTTCACATCAGGAACAACCAGTCCAGTGAAGGTTAGGTCTGGCCTTGATGACAGTGTTTACTCTTTCTTGTTCAAACTGCAAGAGATTGGGGAACACAAGGGAGGGCGTACTCCTCTCCATATTGCATGCAGCAGGGATGATGACTATGAGGTAAAGTACTAGGAGCAATAAATGTACTCTATTTCTGAAAAAGATAATATTTTTAGAACAATAGCAAGGAAGAGAAGAAATGTGTATTCAGAGTCCAAAGATAAAAATTTATTCGAAGTGTAAACTGATTGGCCGCTCCAGTTTTTGTGGACACAATTGTGCAGTTGGAACAAATCCCAACCCTAACCTTTCTCACTGACACAATTTTGCACCTGTCATGCCAGAGGTTTAGACAGTTCTCAGTAGCATAGGAAATTAAAAAAACGTTAATTATCTTTTATGTCTTAGAGTGAAAATCAAAATGACTCCCTCGTATCTCTCCTTTGTCTAAGCTTTCCCGGCAAGTTGTGCGGCTGCTTCTTGAAAAAGGTGCTAACCCAGATGTGCTTTGTGTGGGACACTCTCCATTGTCCTTAGCCATAGCAAGTGGAAATGATTTGGTAAGTTTTATGGTCAAAGTGTAAAGTAATTGTGAAGTACTGTTTTGTCATTTTTAACTAAAATTACCTTGTTATGTTAAAAATAATATTTGTTAATGACCCAAATGACTCAATGTAAAATTACCCTGTAAGGAATATTTGCTGATGACTCAAATGGCTGCAGTATTTTTCGTGTATGTACTGTTGCAAAATTGTTTTTGTCCTGATTACAGAGAAAAATACACATATTCAAGTAAAATGAAACTTATAACTTCTCTCTGTTATGAAAGGGAATGAATGGGCATAAGGCAAAAGAAACGATTAAGTATTCCATTTTTTACACGATCTCAAAAGGTTGTGTCATCAGTGGCTGAACTACCATGTAGTCAGAGGGGGCGATCCCTCCCCCCTTGACAGACTCAAATTGCCTGTCAGCACCCTTTTTTTACTCTTTTTAACCATATTAAAGCATATGTATCTATCTACATAAAAGTCCCCCACAGCCTATTTTTTGTCCCCTTTGACCAAATATTCTTGCTCTACAAACTTTGAAGTGCCCTTACAGGCCATTCTTGCCCCCTCTGACTGAATTCCTTTCCTCAGCCACTGCATGTCATTTTATTCAAATATAAAAAAACAGCAGAGTTTAACAGTTAATTAAAAACTTAAATAAACCTGTTTTTTGTAAGTAAAAACTGAGAAAATGCAAACTATTGAGTTATATTTCTCTCTTTACATTTAACCTAAAATATAATTGTCATTACATTCCAGTAGCCCCAAATACTGCCATCATATTTTGATCATAAATTGCACCTATTTTGAAAAAAAAAAAAGGCAAGAAAGTGCCAAATCTGTCCTGTGTTTCCCACCCTATAATCAAGCTTTTTACATGATATTGAATTTATAGCAGTATCCAGTTACCCCTAATTAATAATAAATAAATTAGGGATAGCAATCCTAAATTATAACCTTCCATTTGACAAGGGTGACATTGTTCATTTTCACTTCAGTGGCAAAAGCTGTTCTTGATTTTTTCCCTGAAGATGAGTTTAATACTACTTGATCAATTTAATTTTCACTGCACTTTATCACTTTTAACTACAAGTTCTGTACCTTTCTCCCTGTAATGGTAACATAATGAATGTAAACTGTAATAAAGGTCTCCCTGTTGGGGGTGGGAGGGTGGGGTGGATGTTGAAGAACATCACTTGTTGTAAGAGGCAAGTGAAGGAGAGGATTTGAAATAGATTTGAACTGAATTTAACATTATCTAGCTGACAATGTATAAAACATTCATGTTGATTTGTTTTTAAATCCTGACTAACAAATTGAAGAATGTTTTTTGTGGAAGAGATAGGTTGTACCTTTTCACTCGTTTAACATGAGTACAATGCATTAGTTTACCTAGAAAGTAAATTTCATTAATCAATGCCAAAACTTGTGAGCATTAAGTTCAAAAACACGACCCTAGCTTACATTTTTCCCTTCCCTGTTAAACTCGCCCTAGAAAGCAAATTTCATTAATCAATGCCAAAACTTTGTGGGCATTAAGTTCAAAAACACGACCCTAGCTTACATTTTTCCCTTCCCTATTTAACTCGCCCATGTCCTCATCTGGTCCTAATTATTCATGGGAACAGGGCTTGATTTTCCTGGTTGTCAGATTGTCGGGGACAGCTAAAATTCCATATGGACAACCAAAAGTTAAAGGTTGGTTGTCAGATGAACAACCATTTTTCTCTTGGATTGAAGAAGTATACTGCTTACTGATCAACTGTTTCAACTTTTTTCATCGTACAGTATTTCATACTACAAGTGTTTCTGTCTCTCAAACAAAACATTTTGTTATTCTTCAAGACTAATAATATGGATCACAATTACTGTTTTGTAATTATTTGAAAAATGTTTTGGACAACCATAAACTTTTCTGAAAATAAAAGCCTGCTGGGAACACAATTCTGATGAAATCAATCGGACAATTTTCCTCAACTTAATACTAATATGCAACAACACAGTGCATGATTCCATGCTCCATAGACTTTGTAAGCAGCCTTTAGAGCTCCCCAAATGTTTCAGTAGGATTAGGGTAAATTTCAAATTGTGTTGGGGAGACATATCAAAAATTACTATTATCCCATTAATGGTTGCTTGAGATGATATGATGTTAGGAATTGAAACATGGCAATAGTTTCTTGTGAAGAAACATTTGAAATAAATATGCTATTTTTGGTTTCGATGAAAAGAGAAACCTATGCATTCATGATGGCGTGTGTGTGTATGTATGTGTGTATGTGCGTGTGTGTATGTGTGTGTGTGCATGTGTGTGTGTGTGTGTATGTGTGTGTTTGTGACACTTTGCTTGTTTACACGATATCTTGAGAATGGAAGATATGACAATTCTCAAAGTTGGTTCACAGATACCCCATACTGAGAGGAAGAACCCTATTGATTTTAGTGGAGGTCAAAGGTCATCTGGGGTCACAGGGGGTCAAACCACCAAATCCTTGTTTACACGATATCTCAAGATAGGAAACTTGGATTAATTTCAAACTTGATACGTTGATGCGTTATGATGTAAGGAAGAACCCTATTGATTTTGGTGGAGGTCAAAGGTCATTTGGGGTCACAGGGGGACAAACCCCCAAATCCTTGTTTACACGATATCTCATGGTAGGAAAATTGGATTAATTTCAAACTTAATACGTTGATGCGTTATGATGTAAGAAAGAACCCTATTGATTTTGGTGGAGGTCAAAGGTAAATCCTTGTTTACACGATATCGCAAGGTAGGAAACTTGGATTCATTTCAAACTTGATATGTTGATGCGTTATGATGTAAGGAAGAACCCTGTTGATTTTGGTGGAGGTCAAAGGTCATTTGGGGTCACATGGGGTCAAACCCCAAAATCCTTGTTTACACGATATCTCATGGTAGGAAAATTGGATTAATTTCAAACTTGATATGTTGATGCGTTATGATGTAAGAAAGAATCCTATTGATTTTGGTGGAGGTCAAAGGTCATTTGGGGTCACATGGGGTCACACCCCGAAATTTTTGTTTACATATCTCAAGATAGGAAACTTGGATTAATTTCAAACTTGATATGTTGATGCATTGTGATGAAAGGAAGAACCCTATTGATTTTGGTGGAGGTCAAAGGTCATTTGGGGTCACATGGGGTCAAACCCCAAAATCCTTGTTTACACGATATCTCATGGTAGGAAACTTGAATTAATTTCAAACTTTATACCTTGATGCGTTATGATTTAAGAAAGAACCCTATTGATTTTGGTGGAGGTCAAAGGTTATTTGGGGTCACATGGGGTCAAATCTGGAGATCCTTGTTCACACGATATCTCATGGTAGGAAACTTGGATTCATTTCAAACTTGGTATGTTGATGCATTGTGATGTGAAGAAAGAACCCGATTTATTTTGGTGGAGGTCTAAGGTCACATGGGGTCCTATGGGGTCAAAACCCGAAATCCTTAATTACACTATATCTCAAGGTAAAAAACTTGGATTCTTTTCAAACTTGATAGGTTAATGGGTTTTGATTAAAGGAAAAACCCAATTAATTTTGGTGGAGGTCAAAGGTCATTTGGGGTCACATGGGGTCAAACCCTGAAATCTTTGTTTACATGATGCATCATCGTAGGAAACTTGGATTCATTTCAAACTTGATATGTTGATATGTTATGATGTAAAAAAGAACCCTATTTGTTTTGGTGAAGGTCAAAGGTCAGAAGGGGACAATTCCTGAAAACTTTTTAACACAATATCTCAAGGTAGGAAGCTTGGATTGATTTCAAACTTGATATGTTGATGCATTATGATGTAAGGAAGAACCCTATTGATTTTGGGGGAGGTCAAAGGTCATTTGGGGTCAAAGGGGGTCATACTCCGAAAACCTGTATAGGACAGCTCAAGGTACGAAACCTGGATGTATTTCACAATTAGTGTGTGTATGAGTTATGGTGAGTTGAAAGTACTGTACCTGTTGTTTTTGATGGAGGTCAATGGCCATCTGGTATCACCTGGCATCAAACTCTGTAAACCTTGTTTGCAGAATATCTTAAGGCACAGTAGAAATTTGGCTTTTTGAATATAAAAGTGTTTTAGTTAAAAGAAAAACCAGTTACTTACAGGTTGAGTCAAAGGTCACTTTGGGTCACCAGTTGTTACAACAAATATAGCATTTTATTGAAAAGAGCATGTATGTATCATCGAAACCTCAATGCATTTTTGCATTCTGGTTTTACTTCTTTTTGTGATTCTCCTTTACCTTGCTCAGATCTTGAAATAATGAAAGCAAACTGCTTTCTGTCACCATGAGATCGCTTGAGCAGTTAAAAATGTCAGTGAACTACAAAGTAAGATAAAGAGAGGATTCATTGATTCTCATTGAGTTACTCTATGTATGTTATTCTCTCTGAGTTCACTCAGAGGCAACTTACTTTTCAGGAAAATAACGAAAATTATCGAATTATTGCATTGTTTTTTTATTTGATTATCATGAGGGTAAAAAATGATTGTCTCCCAACACTGTTTTCAATGGTAGCCTTGAAATTTTCGTTTTTGTTGTTTTACTCTGTCATCTCACAGATATGTTTTTCATTTATTCATTTACAATAAGCCTGGCAGTTTTTGTATCATATTTATTACAATATCCTCTCAAGATAAGACAGTTAGTGTGTAGGAAAAAGGGCTGTCTTATTTCATAGTCAATTTGAGTAATTTGTATTAAAAAAAAATTTGTTATCCCTGCTAAAAAAATGTTAAAAATGCTTGACAGTTGGAAGATATTGATTGTACTGCTTAAAATGTATGGACCATTTCATTTGCATTTACATGCATCTTTTTTTTTCAACTCCTCAGGCAGTTGATGAATTACTCCACTTTAATGCTAATCCTAGTCTTCCTCTTGGTCACCAAATAGGTAGTGCTCTTTGCATTGCTTCCAATACTAGGTATGAGTTTCGGAGAGATCCAGCCCAGAGAATTGCTTTGGTGAGTATACTTTTTGTTTATAAGACATTGACAGGTTCTAAATATAAGTTAAATCATTTTGATAGAAATGATATATCTTTCAAGTTAAGATGATCTGTAACATAATTTTACAAAATTTCACAAGTAGTAGAAAACCTCTGATAATGGTTTATAATGACATAAAGCAGAACATAGTGTGGCCATGGATGAGAGAATATTTGATTGTTAGCCATGCATCATCATCAAATTGTGAAAAGTCATATTTATTTGAAGTATCTAATTCTGAGATCAATCGTCTGCAGTCTAGATTTTACAGTGCCAAATAATTTAAAACTAATCAATTCAGTGATGCAGTTATGTACCTGCATGAAGTATAAAGGCTTGTAAGAGTGTGTTGTAGAGCCAATTGTCTGAAGAGACATAATACCATCCAGTGTAAGTAACAACAGTTGTTGAGAGTAATACACCCTTTAAATCTTACTCTCTGAAGGGCATGAAGTATTGCATAACTCTCTCTGGCAGCTGAATTCATCTTCTTTTATCATTTCTTTTTCATGTTTCTATGATAGGGCCAAGAACACAAACATAACATTGTTAATCAAGGGTTTTAATTGCATCAATCTAACAAATGTCTACTGTACTATAAATCCTCCTTTTAGTTGCATCAAAGAACAATCACATAATGGTAGTGTAGAGGGATAAGTACCCAAGTGCTGGTGGGAATCTACTGGAGTCCATCAGCTTTACTTTTACTAATTTTGTTGATAAGCAATACCATAGATGGCTGCAAACCATCTACTACCTCATAATGGCCGATAAATCTCTTGATCTCTAGATTTGTGTCTACAGTTTATTAAACTTAAGAAACTCAAGAATCTTTTCTATTAGTCTTCCTTTGTCTTTCACAAAAGCTTTGATGTTATGTGTTATTGTTTTGTTTGTTCTTGCTTGTATAACATGCCAAGCCTGACCTTGGCAAGATTTGCTCCCGTTGCATCTCCCGCATCACTTCTCAAAATTATCTTGATGTTATCTTGTGTGTCCTTTTTATATCAGTGCTTCCGTATACTTAAAGATAAGTTAATTAACTCTTTGAGCAAATTTTTAGAAGTTTTGAAGTTCAATAAATTCTGTCATCTTTGTAGAGTATCTTACCATTGTGGTTTGTCATGGTGACTTTCATTGATACTGTAGGAATATTACTAAACATGAGAAGATTATATTATTTCATTACAGATTGACAAGTTAGTGGATGCTGGAGCCAACATCCTTGCCCCAGTGCCTGTTGGTAGCAAACGACAAATGGGAACAGCGGTGGACTATGCTTATTGGATGTTTAATCAGGTAACCAAGATTTTGGGAATGGAGCCCTCTCTGTCCCTCTCTAATGTAAATCTAATTGCAAAATATTCATAGAAAACATATGAAGAGCGGATGTACAACTGTCATGTGTGTTTTACACAGCCTGCTTTGAGAATGTCATTAAGTTTTACAATTTTTCCCATAATGCAGCAAGTGTACAGTATGCTGAATAAAAACTGTTGTCAAAATTTCTCATGAGATTTGATCAGAAATTAAACAATTTTGAATTTGTGGAAATAATAAAAAATTAATGTGTGGAATATGAACCTCTGCAGCACTGTTTTAGATACTGTACTGTAGAAGAAACTTCTTGTGCCTTATGTATTTGATAATGACCAATGTAAGGTAGTAATGTTGTGACATTGTGACTTCATAGAAAAGTGACAAGATTTGAAATTATAATTGATATTGATTTAAATACCTTTGCAAATCAATGGGTTCTATTTTTTTAAATTGCTTTTGAAGTAATTCCAAAAGAAAGGGTATAGTCTTGACTTTCCATATACAGTATGTAAGGTTATACTAGGAAATCTGTTGGAAGTGTTATGTTTACCCCATTCATGATTAAAGAATAAAGGCGAGCACCTTTTTTTTTCAAATTTCAGAAGAGGTTATTTGTGGGTTGTTGGCGTATGAGTATGCAAAGCAATGTCCTTGAAATACTGTATGTCATATAAAGTAGTAAGCAGGTTTTCCTTAATGCAAAACTTCACATTAATACCTCATTGTACATACCTAGGAAAGCAGAGGGCACTATACAATGCATACTTCATTTACTGTCAACTTTTCAAACTTCATGTCATGCACATTACTGTGTAAAGTACTTGGTTTTGCTGGACGAGATATTAATTAAAACAGAGGTGCGTAGCCAGGAATTTGTCAAGGGGAGATGGAGGAGAAGTGGAATGGCAAATTTTTTGCAAGGAAGCGAAGTGACCAACCCCCAGAGGAGTGCATGCAAGCTCGTGCGAGGAAGAGGAAGCTGTTGGAGAGGGTGTCCTCCCTTCCTTTGGTCTGGAAAAAATCATAAAAAATACCAAAATTTTGCTCAAGGAGGGGGTGGCTGGGTGAGTTACCCCTTCGCTGCCTCCCCCGGCTGTTTGCCTGTGAAAATGCTTTACATGACAAATTTGTTGTTTCACAGCCACTTGTCAGGTAGCAATCATGGAAAGGATGCACAAATCTTGGTACTGTAAAAATAATGATAAGATTCAAAAGCTAAGTTGTGCTTCTAAATAGGTATTCCCCAGAGACAAAATTCAATAACTTCAAAATATGCGGATATCTTTTTTATTATATCTTCATAAAGTGAAAACTGCATCTCACTAGTATATTGCATTTGGAAGATACTTATTTTCAAAGAAATACAATTTCACATTCAATTCAATTTATTTACAATTTTGATGCGGCTACAGGGATTGCTTAGCAAGGTTGTTTTCTACACCCCACTTACGGTGTAGTGTAATGGTAGATCTAGAGGAAAAGGCATTCAAACATTCCAACAGTATCAAATTTCAAGGACACAGGACATTTTGCAGCAGGGTTTGGAGGACATTGTCTTCAGTATTTTGTCTTTCCTGCAAGACCTTAATTAAAAGCCACCAGAATATGCTTTCAGAAGCTTCAAATTTTTTATACCCTGTGTGAGATTGAATTCCTTTTTCTACAGTTCCAGACAGACTTGAAATGGTCTGTTGTCTTCTGTCAATTTTATAGTAGGTTCTATCTGAGGTGGAAATCTTCATGTGCTGATGCATTACTTTATTTACTTCAAACAATATTCATTCCTGATGTATCTCAAGGAATGAATGATATAAGCAAACGATATTATTAATTAAAGTCTGTGAAGGTAGCCACATCGAGGATTGCAAAGAAAAATGATGAAAGAAACAAATGCTTTATCACCTCAAGATGTTTTTCATGTTTTGTAATGTTACCCCTTTCTACAGGTGGAATTTGTTTCTTTAAATTTATATTTCATTCCTCAAAGTCACTTGTCTTACCTACAGGATAGAAGAATTGCACATATGCCTTACCATGCTTTGACCTACAGTGAAAGGGATACCTATAACGCAAGAAGGAACTTACTTGCCCATCTTGGGAACATTCTGAGGTCAGCTGCAGTACAACGAGAGCGAGAGAGATTACATCAAGAGGTCACTGAGGGGATAAGGAGTAAGAACATACTGGCATTTTATCATAGCTCTTGGTTTTAATGTGGCTATTCCAGCCTGAAATCACATTAAAAATACCCTAGAGTTGTATGTATATCTACTGCAAAGTGTAATATATTTGTTTGCATGTAGATCATGATGTTGAGGGAGGGACTTCAAGGGTACAAAGGAGACAGAGATTAAGTTAAAGGACCAACATAGTGATAGTTTATTGGTTGAGATCTTGACAATATATGACAGGTTTCACTTACATTTTCCACTTAGATCTCATCACAGTCAAAAAAAATGAAAACTCCCTAATATCTGACCAGTACATCTGACAGCTTGGCATCTCAACTTTATGAAAATCATAAAATGGAGATAGTTCATGTACTAAAGGTAGCTTTCTTTAGTCGGAGCATTAGATTACTGTATAATGCTGGAAACAAATTTGGCAGCATTTAGTAATGTTTGCAATCATTGCATGTTATCATCCTTTACTACTATATGTAGTATCAATGTGTCCATGGAGAAGAAACATAAGTTGCTCAAGGCACCACAAGTAATAATTGATGAAGATTAATTGGGAACATTATTTTGTGGTTTGTCAGTTTGACAGAAATCTTTGTAACACTTTCAGGATTACCATTCAGAAGAGAATTCACAGATGTTTTTTCCCTCTGGTAGCTAGTACACCACAGATGTGACAGTAACTGAGTGTGTGGGTGCATAAGTTAAGTACTGCCCCTCATACGCCGAGCAGAAAATTTGCTGTTTTTACGTATTGTTTTTTGGCACCTTGAGACTTTGTAAGATGGCAAGTTTGGAATGCGCAAAAATTTGTTGAAAGTGTGTGTTGAGTGGGTTCATTAATTCATGGCATTGTATAGCCTTATAGCAATATAATCAATGGTGAACACTTGTGTAGTTTTGACATCCCTTTTTAGAAGTAGACACCTCTGAATGAAAACGATAATTTTTGAAAGAAATTTGTAATTTTAACAATATAAAAAATGAAACTTAAATGGAACAAAGGGAGTTTTAAATGTTCAGTGCCTTAGTAACACTGGGTATACATCTTCACTAATTTAAGGTTTCTGTTGGATGGGTTTGGGTGTCAAATTGTGTGAGGCGGTGATGTGTGGGACATTTTACCGTCAAAACAAGAGTTGTAATAAGAAATATGTGGGTTTGTATTCAAGGTTGCTATGAATCATCAATGTAGTTGAAATTATTTCAGGTGTATCTTTAGGCTACATGGAAATGAAAAAAAAAAACATGGAAATGAAAAGAAACAAACACAGTATACCCCATGTTCAATTGTATTCATCTTATTTACAAACAAAAACAACAGATATATAATGTGAAGCCTGTCATATGTTTAAAGATTGGTTGATTAATTTCTTTAATATATGTGTGACATTGACAATTCTCACTATATTTACAAAAGGAGAATAATTCAAATCTTATAACAGACAGCAAACAAGTTTGTTGTTTAAAGGGCCAATTTAGGTTGGAAACTGGGCCATAAAACTCTATCTAACTAACAAAATTAAAGGGTCAATCTTCTCACCCCAAACTACACTTCTTGTACAGGGTAGTAGAAACTCTCAATTGGCTAGCTCTTTGATTGACTGCTAATTCAAACAGTGCAAAGTACCAACGCTTATATTACACAGCATGAACTGTGCTGAGAGTGTTTCAGTTATACACATTGCGCTTTTCTATACTCACCCTTAAGCAATAAACTGAGATTGTGTCTAGATGATAAAGAATTTCATACAGTTGTGGGAGGGGCATAAGTAAGAAGGTTAGGAGAATTGGTACTGTTTGGGGTGAGAGAATTGGGCCTTTAAGGAAGATAAATCCTGTTGGTATTCTGTGGCTGTTGCAATGTTGCACACCAATAAAACCATGATTGTGTCACAATGAAGGAAAGGGTGAACAGAGTTAGTACAGTAGCAGAAAAGTTATCAAACTGTAAAACTGTTGAGCAAAGAAAAACCTCTAAACCATATGTTTATTTTGTTGTAACCTCTAAGATGATTAAAAGCTGCAGCTTTTGTAAACAGACATTACTGTAAAGGAAGTGGCATCCTCTTAATTCCAAAGTCGATTTCCTGTTTGATTTCTCAAAGGTGAAAGCCCTAGCCAGGACTTCCTGTATACTGGGGCTGGAGCTCGGTTAGAATCTCCCACCAAGTCAATCATGGCTACAAAGACATTACGTAAAGGTACTCCCTCTGCTAGTACCTCAAATTCCCTCCAGGAGACAGCTGGTGCCAAGCAGGTAGCATTTCATTCAGTCATTAAGGACAACACTGGCCAATTTCAGCCTCTGGTGGACAAAGAAAATGGGGAAACTATGCTAAGGTTGGTTTAAGAATGTAATTTCCTTTGATTTGATAGAAAGATAACATGCATCTCACTTTCCAAGTAGATGTGTACTCATTTTAAGATACTGTTTGATAACAAAATAATCCTATTTACAGAAAAAAATCCTGTTTGTTTCTGCAAAATATGAGGCATAAAAACCCAAAACCCAACCTGTATTTGCTTGCTGTTATTTTTTGTTTTCTTACCCAAAAGCATGTGTTTGAAGAGCTTGCTACCTGGTTTGTAGTCTAATGCTGTGGATAGCCGGAGGCATGCAAGTGTGATATCTGATTGTAAAGAGGAATGCTAGTACTACAAGCTCTAAGAGACATTTTATGGAATGTCTGTAAATAGGTACCTGCTTCCTGACTGACTGAAAAAGTTTAGAGAGTATTCATAGATGTGTCTGGCACATAATTAGATATTTGTACAAATGCTTCCGTGGTAAACAGCAATGTCCCTGTAAGCTTAATTGAAAATAGGGCATTATATGAACTTTTTTCAAGGTTTCTTTCCATCGAAAAATTGCTTTAGTGTTCTTTCTTAAAAAGCTCATCCTTTGAAAAGAAAGATCAATTGATGGAATATTTTTTAGGAGGTCGATTTCAAGATAGATTTCATGTTCCTATTTTACGAGGAATGTCTTGATAAGATAAGTTCTCTATCTGCATTTGCTTAATGTGACTATTTTTCCAGTGCAGGTTTGGGATAGCAGCATAGTTGGAAAGCTCACTCTTTATATTAATGAGGGCTTCTCGAATGGTATTCAGTGGTTGCCCTAGTGGTAGGCAGGCTGGAATTCGAAACCTTGTCTGGTCATACCAGAGTCTTTCAAAATGGGACCTTTTGCCTTCTCACTTGAAGCTCATCATATGAGACTAGGACAAGAACTATGATATAGATGAAAATATTATTGATAGCACTGGAATTGCAGCACTCCTTGTAGCCCCTCACACCAGGGATCCATTAGGTAAAATGTGATTGTGGTAAATATATGTAAAGGGCTTTTGAGATTTTTGCTGTTTGAAAGTGTTATATAAAAGAGAAATATTGGTATTATTATTTATACTTATATTGCTAAAGAAATAACTGGCACCTGTTTTGCATACCCCCCTCCTATTTTTTGTCATTTCTACTGTAGTTATGTTGCAATGTATTTTTACATTTTCCGTCATATTTTCATTACATTCATTCATTGTTCATTTTCACAATTCATTTCACAACACACATCAGGAGGAATAGCAAAAGCAGGTAACACAATCATTTCATCATCATTCTTGCCGTTTCTGTCTTCTGATTTACTTCCTCTATATTTTTGTCACATCTCTGACTTGGAAGTCTTTCACTTTCATTCACTTTCTCTTATTTTGGGACAGATCAGAGCACCTCTTGTTTGATTTTATTTCATTGATGTCATTCAATTTACCTCAATAAAATTTTGCTGCAAAGTTTTGTCCATTTGTGGTGACAGCCATACATGTTCCACTGAATACCTGTTATAATATATCTACTATTGTTAAACCAGTAGAGGTGAGAGTGTTTAATCACTGGAGGTAAGGGAACAAAGCTTAATTCTTTGAAGAATATTAAAAAGTGCATTTACCTGACTTCAAATGCAGGGTATTCACAAAGTCACAAAAACTAGATCAGGTTGGGGGAAGGGGGCAGGGAGAAGGGAATTGGTACATTGGAGAAATTGGAGAAATTGAATCTATTGTCAAATTTGTGTAGTCCATCTGCATTGACAACACTTGACATTTTCCTTGGGGGCAAAACAATGGAACACATGACCGCTCACATAAGAATTCGTCTAGCACTGGTAGCAAACTATGTGGGCATTCAACTAGTTGATAAACCAGCTGTCTGCATTTGTCAGTGTTGGTTTGTTTTGCCCCCAAAGGAGGGCGTACTTGCTGCTCTGTGACACCATATGCACAATGTCTATAAGTTACTATTATCATTCTACAAATAAGCAAAATAACTCAAAAAACAACCAGTAGTCCTTATGAACAAGCTAAGGCAATCTTACTGGAAAGGGCTACATAAAATTGCCACTCTTTGACAGGCCTTGAGTTTTACATTCTCCAGGTGTGCTACAAATCACACTCCTCAGAAAATTAATGACAGTGGTAGGTGTGCTGTTTAATCCATTTATATGATCTTCAACTCTTTATTGTAATTATGCAAAGAATTACAATCCTCGCAGTGATTTGAGGTGAGTAATGGTGTGCAGTCAGGCTCAAAGTTCTCAAAATTCAAGGCCTTCTTGACATGAGTTTGAAGAAAGTAGACTTAGTTACTCTAAGGGTGATGCCATTATCATGATAGTATACCTTACAAGAAGTTGAAAGTTATTCCTAAGAATTTAAAATCACAAATAAAGATTAACATCAAAAATGTTACATCAAAAGTTCTCATGAAGTGAACCTGAAAGTTATAATTGTACAGTACCAAGAATGTCAGATATCATCACAGATATATTTGTAGTTTGATAGAGAAACTGAGCATTTTGATATCTTTGCATTGTACAGGAATGTGTCATGTTTGGTCAAGACACTGGTTGACCTTTTAGAAGAAGCAAATCCTTTGGCATTGGCCTGCTTTCTAAAGCTTAAAATGTTGAAAAGGTGCAGTGTGGTGGCATTTAGAATTTTGCAGATGTATTCTCCTCCTTTCGAATTCACAGATGAAGAAAAAGTCTTCCTTTTCCACCCTTCTCTTTGCCCCATAATTAAAGAAAGTTTTATCCAGGGCAGATCGCTTTAAAACCTGTGATAAATAAACCTACTATTTTGTTATTCTGATTGTCATGTTTAAGTGCATTTTGAGATTTTATTTTCTGGTCAGTTCTGCATATTTTGTTTCAAATGGGCAGTGGAGGGATTTTCTTCTTTTTCCATAAAGTAAATTTGTTGCCAAAGGATAATCTGATCAGATTTTACCTTACATCTTAACTTAAAATTGATATAAAATAAAACCTTGCCAAGGGATCCTCACAGTTGGAAGAATTGATTTATTGAAGAAATGTTCACTTTGAAAAATGGTGGGAGGTTTTTTTCCTTAAAAGCAGAAAGTTTAATATGAAGAGGGTGATTATCCTAACCTTTTAGAGTGAGGTAGCATTGAGAGGGAAGCTGTCCAAAAGGGACAATAGTATCTGTGTTGGCAATGGGAGAATTTTTCTTTAGTCTGTTAGGGCTTGTTGTTACTCTGTTTTCATCCATTTTGAAAAGAAAAAACAAAAAACTGAAAACAATGTGGCCTAAAATGCAAAACTATATGTGTGTGTGGACAAAAAAGAAATTAGCCAAAGTTGGGAAATTAAGAAAAAAACATTGCACTGTGAGCTATAAATTAATGATCTGATCTAAAATTGCAATTCAAATCTGATTATGTTGAATAACCAGACCTTTATGGAATGAGTAGAAATTCTTAGGGAGTGTTTAGAGTGCTGGTTATTAAAAGCATCCATCTCTCAGTCAGGAGATGTTAAAACAAGGTTTTGTCAATTCTTTATATGGAGCCATACTGCCCCCAAGACTTTACGAATCAAACTTGTCGTCATATCACTGGGTGATCTGCATATCAGTTTGGAACATGGCTAATGATACATTTTGAGCTTTAAACCTAAGGGCTTGACAACAGCCAGCCTGGTTGTCTGGCTTGAAATGGATGTTTGTCATAAACACATTTGGGAATAAACAGATTTTGGATGATTTAGGTGAAGCCCCTGGAGCCTGCAGGTCATAGACTTGCATCATGAATTCCTGGCATTACTGCAAGATTATTTGTTCATTATCAAAAGAAGCATAAAAGGTTAAATAAATCAATTTAGTCATGTCATAAAACTGCTGTTAAATTGATCAAATTGCTCCATTTCCCGTTCTTGTTTAATATTGATTTTGATTTGCTGCATTTTTTGACCATTGATAATATGACAGATTTTCATTGATGTAGCAAGTCATTAACACATTTGTGTAGGAGCTAGTAGCATGGCAATCAATGTGTACATACGTTACATGCAGTGTTGGCAGTAGACCTTGTAGTCCTGCTACAGGTTAGAAAGATGGAAGTGAAGTCTATAATGAAAAGTCAAATAGTTTTCATAAGTATATCTATTAAATTTTTTGCAATTTCAAGAAGCAAAATGAGTTTTATTTATTTTTTGTAAGATTTATGTGACATCTTTGTTTGTGATTTCCAGGGCTCTCAATATTGTCTTCTAATCATTAAGTTTTAGTCACTTGTACTTTGATTAACCTATTCGATCCCCTGGCCAACATCTTGAGTTTCTAGGCGTTCATTCTTGTTTTTTTTACCATAAGAGGACTTCTTACATACACTCTTCAAGGAAGAAGGCAGGGAGGAAGCAGCTGCTTTGGGAGAAATTTAGTTCATGTGGGATCTTGTCACAAGTTTAAACATCATGTCTTCATCTGAAGAGCATCTTGAAGAAGTCATTTCGGCATCAGAGACAGACATGAATGTTACTGAGTTGAACAATAGTTCTTGTTGACATCATTTTGGGATCATAGCTTTTAGTGTGCTTCACATAGACAAATCCAAATACTAGAGATTAGTAAAGTTATAATCTACTTTTTTCAGGCATACTGTAACTCGGGTCCATTAGTTTCAATTTTTTAAATTCTTTGCCTCACTGTATCATGGATGATTACACAGAAAAATACTTCTTTATTTCTTCAACTTCAATGAATATGATGATTTAGAATTGTAAATAGACAATGAAATTAAGATGATATAAGGCTGAAGGATTCCACTAATGGCTGCTATCACTACTTGCTGAGGTTCATCTATAGGAAATAAAAATGGTTTTATAGTTGGAAATTTTTTTCATGATATTTTATTATCTTTTTACTCAAAATGATGAACAAAAGAGATCTTATGTATGTATACTGTTAAAAGAAAAGTCAAGGACATCACCCGTTAGTTTTATAGGGCTTTTACTGTGAACTTTAACATAAGAAAATAAAAAAAAAAAAAATTAATGCAAGATAGGCTATGAAACATTTTTATGGAAAAGAGGTTGGTTCCATGGTAATGTGCTAAAGAAACAATATTTTGGACATGTAGAAGAATTGTTGAAAAGGTGCAAAATTTTAAACCAAATGAATGCTTGTTACTTCTTTTTTTTTTTACTTTTCAGAAAGCCCTTGTTTAAATACTGTTATGAATGTGGCAGGACTCTGGGAGTAAGATTATCAGCCTGTACACGGTGTAAAGAGGTCTATTACTGCAGCAAGGCATGCAAAGTGAAAGCTTGGAATGCCAGACACAAAGAAGAATGTATCAGAGTAAATGGTAAGAAAATTATAAAAACTAGTTTGATTCATGTATGGCTTTAATATGTACTTTGGAAAATCTGTAAAAGATTTTTCTTTTTTTGAGTGATATTATCATACATTAAACAAAACAAAACTTTCTGAACAGTGCAATTGGTTGTTTTCTCTTCTGATAAGTTTGTCATTCTAAAACAGTAGTATAGAATGAATTAACACATTTTCAAAATTTGGCAGGATTGTAACAAGAATGGTAGAGACGAAGCCATGCAAGATGGTTGGTTGCAATGGAAATAGTTCACAGCACACAAAACAGGTGATGGAAACTGGAAATGCACCGATTTCCCAGACATCTAATCAGATTATCCCTCACAAAAAAGGAAAAGACAATGCATCCCCCCCCTAAAAAAGCTATATAGTGCTTCATATGAAGTCACAATTGGTAAGCCATGCCCACCTCCAGACAAAAATCAAAGTGATTTAGTGCAACAGTCACACCTGGGTTGTCATCTGCTCCTCAGCTAGCTGAACTAATGTGTACTATGCTAAATTTTGCCTGTCCAAAAGGGGCGGGGCTGGACATCAGTGAAAACACTCTACAGTGCCTCTGGAGGAAAAATAAGTAGAGATTTCCGTCCAAAGTTTGTCACTTGGTTTAAACAATTACACTAACATGATATGATTGCCAAATTGAGGGTCCAGAGCCACACACTTACTATCTCTGCACACATATTTCTTGCACACTTGCTTTACTCTGATCAATTACACATTTTCCACCATGTTACATACAATGCTAGAATAGATTTTTACAGTGTTTTCTTTCATAGTCCTTGTGAGCCTTGAAAACCACGCAAACTACTTTCATTTGGATAGGTCTTTTCCTTTGTCTTGAAAGAGCTTGAATTTTTGTTGTTTCATAATATCATTGCAGATACTTGAATATGATTTACATAGTGCATATTTGTATCGAGATGCAATGTAGCATTCTATCCCTCATGTTCAACAGCTCTACTTAAATCTATAAAGATAATTTGTAATAGAGTGAATGGGAAGTACTTCAGATAAAAATGGGGTCCTCGTAAAAGTGCTCAAAAAGGCGCTTGTTTTACCCCATAGAAAATGTCCATGAACTTTTTCCTCTTGAGTAGATACTTGACAGGACTGAAGTGACTGTGTGTTGGTAGGAGGCATTTTACTGAACTTGCATGTTTTATACATATCAAATGGGGATCCTAGTCAAGCTCTCAAATAATTTCGTTTGCAACACAACTTTGCTGTTTCTAGTCAAGAATGTCATCTAGGATGTCATCTTGAATGTCATTTCACTTTTTCTTTCTGCTGTCAAGTGAAAGTACAAGTGAGTAATGGAAATGGGTTTTGTGCAATTGGTGCATTTTGCTGAATGTATATTACAGTAGTGTATCGCTAGCTTAAGGTGATTGGAGGATCATATGATATACAAAATGAAATCAGCAATGGTGTAGTAACATTGCTAGAGTAAGTGAGGCATTGGAAAGTATATGTGGAAGGGGGATGGGGGTGTTGTACATGATTAATGGTTAAACAAGACTGTTGATATAGTATATAGTTGTGGAGTCTTGCCTTTAGGTTGATTTAGGACATATCTGTTTAAGGATTTAAGGACAGACCTATACAAATATGTGTCTAGTCTAAACGGTGTCAACTAGAGTAAAAGGCAACGCTCAAATATGGCTCAAGGTTAGGTTTACAGGAAATGTCAGATGTTGAAAGTTGACTTATGATACATACAGTGAAACAGAGCCAAGGGACATGCAGGAATGCTGTATTGAAATGGTAGACACAAGACTGTAGGTCAAATGCTGAAAAAAAATACTGTAAAAAAGTTTGTTCATGGCTGGTTGTAGTATATACTGTACAGTATGGGATCAGTCTTGTATGTACTTAGATATATCAGTGGTACTGGCAGTATGGCAATACAAGACTGGGAAACATTCCATGTAATGTTTCATGGCCAGTGGTGCTAGGAATTTGTAGTAAGGTAGGATGAGTTGTCATGTTAAATAGGAGGACACAGCAAAAAGATAGTATACTGGAAATATAATTCAGAATGTCTGGAACTTAGGAAAATTGAATGTGCAAAATAAATTTTTGTGCAACCCCAATTTTTTTTTCTTTATGAAAAAATAAGAACATTCAAACGAGAAATCATTACATTTCATCTAGATCAGTTTACAGTTACTGTAGATATATTTAATAATTTTTCATCTAATTTTTCCAAAAAATGAATTGTGAGGAAACTGCAATTCTAAGAGCTCTATCACTATAAAGGTTGGCTTGCATCAGACAGGTACTTGTAATAGCCTGTATGATACTGTATAAGTGTGATTTGTCAGAACCTATTATTAAGATCAGTACTGCCTTCAAAAATAAAAGTAAATTGAAAATGCTGCACTTGTAAAAACACTATTGCAGGGCATGTTTAAATTGATGTTGGTTCTTATATCCTGATCCATGTTAGCCAGTTGATTTTTAGACAAGCAATATACATTCCTCAACCAACATGGTAGTGTTACAACCTGAGTGCATTTAAAGCTGTTATTTCAGACAGTTGTAATAAAATATTAAAAGATAAAGAAAAAAATGTCAATATAAAGTGTAAGGTATGTTTAGATGTCAGAGTGATAAAGTGTAATGCTTGATTTGAAGGTTCATGGTGGGACTTAAAGGGACCATCCCAGTTTGTTTTTAACATTTTGCTTTCATAACTTTTATTTTGCACCCCATTTGAACATTGACTTTAACTAATAATTAATGGTTTGTGATAACGTTCTGACATTGCGACTGGTCACAGTGTAGTGGAGGCTGTCTGGTCTTGCATCAGTGTGAAATGATGTTGTACCTGACAAATGTCTATAAATTTTCATTTTATAGTAAAAAACAAAAGTTAATGATGTCTAGAATGTTTTTATATTCTGGTTTAATAACAAGTAGTTCAGAAAGGGAAAATGAAGGGTCAAAGCCAAAGGTAAATATTCTCTGTCAAACACTGATTGCCCCTTTAAAACTTGCACAGTAAGCTTACAAACATTATACCATAAGGCCTTTGTGGATAATCAGTCATCCATAAACTTCAATCTACATTGCCCCTCATTACCTCCCACTAAATAGGAGGTAAGTAAATAGTAAGTAAGTATCATGGCTCGTAGATCTCCAAACCAGGGAGTTTTGGGGGTTATGTAAGTTGTTTTATTTGAACTCTTGATGTAATAATGAAACATCCAGGAGTACACCTTCACACATGTTTGGCATTGTGAAGATTTGTTGGGACAATGATGCAGTCCACATAAAAGGAGGGGGCAGTCATTCTTTTGTTTATAAGTGTATACATAAAATGTACAGTCATGTTTTTGACTAAATGTATGATTGTGTAGACAACAAAGGGAAAATGTAGTCTTTTCAATTGGTATTTGCATAGTAGGCTATCCTATTACATGAATGGCTATTGGGTATCATGTAACAATTTTTTTTTCTCTCAGTTGCAAAATTTTCAATGAGTCACTGTTTGAATTACTCAGTTTATGTAATATCTATGTCCTGACATATCGTGAAACTTAGATGGAGTTTTACCACCCAGTTTCTTACCAATTGGTTTATGTAGACCCGGCCATTGCCTATTTGTGGCTAACTGGCTTGTTTTTCCTAGTCCATTGTTTTTGCTGAGCACCAAGCACAATGGCAGTAGGTTCCATCTGTAATGTCTTTGATATGACCTTTGTTAGTACTCCAATTTGAGCTCCTGATGTATCATGAAAGAAACTTTTAAGAGTAGTAGTAGGAAATTTGTGAGATTCATCTGTTGGTTTGAAATGAAATCTGGACAACTACTCCTAGCCTTTAAAATTTCAAAATGAAAAGGTACATGAATTAATAGTATTGACACACATTAGAAAGTAGCAATGAAGGTGGATATGTACTAAATAGATGAAGCAGCCCTTGCATACATTTCAAAACAGCACAGCGATGTGTTTTATTTCATGCGATCTGAAGGAATCCGGCCTGTCCTGGAAAAAAGAAGTATGTCACAATGAAGCATAGTTAGTGTCCCTTATGACTAACTTTATGAGCAGTTTGAGGCAGTAGAGTATATCAAATGATAAATTGTGAGGCAAGACAGGCATTTCAAGGGCTTTGAAAGGATTTTTTGTGTTTTTAGGGACTTGAGTTCGAATTTGTAAACCTCAATGATTGATTACAGATGTAAAAAGGGAACTAAAAAGAATTAGAAAAGATACAGTCGCAATGGAAATCATGTTTTTAGTTGAACATATTTAATGGAAAGATGTTAGCTCCTTGCCTTACATTTTAGTGGTTGTACTTCCTTGTGGGATAGCCAAACTGGAGAAGAGCTTCTAGTTGTCTCCTTTGGCAACCTTTGGATAAAGTTTCAGGTTTTGCCTTGAACCTGGAGTCGCCAAGTCAGAAAAACAGATGGTTTCTTTGTCAAAATTTCCTTTGCAAATGCTCTTTAGGTTTCATGTAAGTTGTCGTCTTTATCTTTTTCAATAAATTATTTAAATTGTACTATCTGAAAATGTTCATCCCTGTAGATGTAAGTGTTGGTGGGGAGAATTTGGTCTGTGGGGAGCCAGTCGTTTTTCTTGTGCCCTTTTTTTCTCTTTTAATTTGCAAAACAGAAAGTTTTGGAACTTAGTTTTTATGCTGATGGCTACCTTAAGGCAGTCAGCTGTGAGATTAAAACCCATAATCAATCAATAGAAGAATTCTTGAAGTATGGACCCTGGAACCAGTTTCTTGTTGAAATTTATAACTTTTTGAATTATTTATGGTATTGAAGGATACGGTATCTTGTGAGTTAAAAGATAAAAAGAAACTACCTATGTGTAAAAATGGCATATAAATGTAGTTTTTTCAGAGGTCAAAGGTAAATCCAAAGTCATTGCAGGTCAAACTCAGAAAAGGTTGTTAACAGAACATGTAAGGGTGGGAATAGCCGACCTTCTTCTCTTGTCCTCTCTGTAGCATATAATATACTTGCCAGTAGAAGAAGTGTACCAATTTTGTGAATGGTCAAAGGTCCTGTGAGGAGAGTGATATTAAAATTGTGGGGAACAATTTACCTCAACACAGTAGGCAGGGGTCTTAATGTAGGTTCTATTTTGCAGTAGCATAGCCAAGCTTGTTTCATGAGTGGATTTGGATCAAGAAATGAGGGAAAAGTCTAAGGAGAGAGTAAAGAGAAAAAAAAATTGCTATTTTAGATGTTTCTTTCATTTTGAGGTTGGGTCATGGGGGGTTTTAACACCCCAAACCACCCCTGTGGCTAGGCCACTGCTAGATTTGTCATACATGGTGAGGATGTTTCCAATCATTATTATGCTGATCCAGGGCACATGTATTTGAGCAGTAAAAAGTTTGATAAATCAGTAAATGAAATAAAAGCATCAACATCAACAACTTAAGAAAATTTTGAATTGTGGTAAAAATGTTAAGGAAAAAAAGAAAAACCCTTGTACACTAGTATGGCATTAGTTGCTCTGATGGAAAAACTCTCCTGTTTAGTAAGGTGAGTGCTATCAAACACTTACATTGTGCTGTATCATTTAGCTATAGTTTCCAAATTCCAATCTATGCTTTGATGCATTTCCTTTAAGGCATGGTTTAAATTGATAAATGTATTAAGAATTGTGTAGTCTACTGACATTTGATGTTCTAAACCATGGTCACACTACAACCAGTTCAGATTAGATTCCAGTCTGATTTTGTGAGTGTTCATTTATATCTTTTCCATCTCTGGTCAGAAATATTCCAGTCTGTTTAAATATATGATTTGTGTCGCAGGACTGAAAAATGTGAAATTTATACTATTTATTTGTGATGTCACATTGACACACAACTTTTATCAAACTTGGTGTGTCAGGTAAAAGCTGGATGTCAGTGATATCATGAAAAAAAAAAATCAGTGAACATTTCATTTTTGTAGACATTTGATGCATATGTCATTTTATACACTGATTGAAAAGACCAGAGATGGAGAAGATTTTAATAAAAAACCACAAAACTTGGATCAGAATCAGATTGATCCCAATTTGTTTCAGTTTGGCCAAAGCTTAAGTTAAAAAAGTTATTCATGTTCAACTCTCAGCATGTGGCCTATTCTCAGGGTCCCATGGATATTTCATGCAAGAATGTTTGAATGATGTCATCTTTAAATTCCAAAACCTAATCAGGGATGTTAGCCGAAAAGTTTGTCTTTTTCAACATGCATTCTTGTTATGACAGATTTCATGCAAAAATTGCTTGTGTAATGTTTCTTGATAAATGAAAGAAGCCATTGGGTATTCCTGAATGGCATATGGTGCTGTTCAAATATAGAAATCAGCTGTGAGAAAAACTAGATTGGACTGAGAGCTGATCCTAATGCAGTTACTGTTCAGTCTGGGTGGTGGAGATGTCCTTTTACTGCAGTATCATACTCCATGAGTAATCTATAAAATAAACTCCTTTGTTGAAGTTTTTCCAGTTTCATCACTATCTGTCTTTGTAGTCTTAAAAACTGATTCCCAGCATGGTTTATTTCCTAAAATATCAAAATGGCTTCATTTTTATTTTCCGTGATCAATCATGACTTTCCAAGTATTGACTTTTTTTTGAGTCTCTGTGAAAAATTATTTTTCCTGTTACGACTCCCTTCCTCCATTCTCTGGAACAGCTGGTGTATGACGTCTCACCCTGAAGGCTTTGATGCATCTGCAATTGGCTGTTTGCATAAAGTAAAAGCAAAGACCAAAGACAGATCCTTTTTTTTTCCTTTTAATGAGGTAGCAAAGAGTCTTTCAATGAGAAAAATCCCTTTCTTTTAATGCTGTTCCATCCCAGAAATTGATCTAATGGGTTGGTAAAGTGCAATCGGCCGTTGAGCTTTCAGCAGTTACGAGGCCAGGTCAGAGCTTTAGTGATTTGTGAGAAGCCATTTACATGTAGATTCAAGTTTGAGCATGAAGACTGATAAAATTTGAGTTCTTCTGTAGCTCATTATGACCTTTTAGTGAGTAATAGGTTATTGCAAATCTGGTGATGGTACAGAGAGCAAGCATTTTTTGCCTTGGTACTGCAGGAGAGTTGTAAACACTTCAGCTTCATAGTGCCTTTCTCTGTAAAGTTGATCCACTAATTTGTAACTCAAACATCAGTCAAAATCTGACAAAATATTTAGTTAGATTGTGAGAAATGTAAGGTATAGTGTAGCAATGCTGCCAGCAACCTACAGTAGTTATAAAAGGTTGGTTTAGTGAATGAATTCTTGGGCTTGTTATTTTACTTTACAACTATTGGCTACTACTTTATTTTCATCATCTAGGAGCTGGTAGCCTCTGTCGAGTCTTTCTGGGAGATTTGGTTTCACTTCCCTCCCTGCCTCCCACTGGCTGTTACCTCCTTTGTGTTACGCCCCCTGGAAAGCGTTACGTCATGAAGGCCCCTAGACAAAGTTAATCATATGCAACAAATTTTTAACTACAACCTTCATAATCTACCATCCAAATTTTAGTAACTAAGGGCAACCAATCAGAGAGTCTGTTCCATAGCTAAGATGCATCTTTGGGTGTTATGAAATGTTGTAGCTTTGAAACTGGGTAAATGTAATAAGGGCACATATGCAAGGCTGAACAGATTAGATATGAATGTTAAAAGAGCCAGACTTTATAACATACTTGGGTTCAATGTAAATTAACCCTTTACCGTTGTTTAGGTCCTTTTGGACCCAGACGGAGAGCGCAGCTGTCACCCATCTTTGCTGTTTAACGCGAAGCTCGAAAATGCGAGTAGCTACCCGAAAATTCAGCCACAACAACGAGAGAGACAGTAGTTTCAGGTCACAAGGTCAGTAGCCTACGGAAGCTCATGCAGGACGTGCTACGTCCGCTTTTCTGCCCACTCCCGAGGCGTGCAAATATGCCCGGATTGGAACACAACGGTAAAGGGTTAAATGAGCAAGATGATAGTTGGCCAAAAAGCCTTGACAAAGGCCAAGGACCTGGTGGACTACTGTGTCTTCTGCAACTTTCTTGTGAAAGTTAGGGTTAAGGTTTGGGCAATTTAATGTGTGCATTCATCTTTTTGAAGGTTAATAATGAGCTTGCACCAACAACCAGCCAAACCAGCTGCCAAACCAAGTTTTTAGTTGAGTATTATTGGTATTTGCACAAATATAGCAACATGTAGAAAATAGTTTGTGTGTCTTTTATTTGTGGGAGGTTGGGTCCTATGATGCAGCCCCACTTGTGGAAAAATGGTCTACATGACAAATTTCTTACCCTATTAGATATTTCACCTGAGTCCCCATCAAAAGCAAGGTTTGGTGGGGTATGTAATCAAATTTTACCCAACTTCCTGCTTAACTCATCTAAGCAGGCTCCAAGAAACCACCAGCTGAATAAGAGAAAGTTAGCAGAAGATGTATTAAAACAAATGCAGAATAATACAGGTCAGATGTGCAACTGTTTGTGAAGTGTGAAAGACAAACAGTAGGGCAACATCTTATCTGGTTTTGGTAGACCTTTGTTCACTACAAAAGCAAAAAGGCATGGACAGAGTTTTTATAGGCAGGGAAATTGGACATAAATGATGAGCATGTACAGCATAATTATGCAGTATGCATAATTCATTGCCAGATTGTTAGTGCAAAGTTGTATGTGCAGCACCAGGGATATATTTTGCCATTTGTAAAGGAGATATGGAATGGATGCAGTCATATCTGACCACACTTGCTGTACTGTCATAGATTACAGCTTTTTATGAAGGTCCATGGTCTTTAGAGGACATTTGGTAACATGCCTTTCACAAGTCTGTTGTAGTTTCACATGCATCAGGTTAAGGAGTTTAACACAAAATTAGCAATTAAGCAAAATGGTACATTGTATTTAATCCCAAATGTAGACCCACTGTAGTTCACTCCAGATGGTGTGTCCAAATTTCTACAAGTTGTTACTAAAGTCATTTGTTCCACAGAAAACATAGACCTACTGTAGGTCACTCCAGAGAATGTGTCCAAATTTTAGTGTTACTAAAGTCATTTGTTTCACTAAAATGTGCATCATTATTTTCTCATACTTACTGCCTATGACATTTTCTACAGTAGTTGGTCATTCTACCCCAACTCAGGGTGACTTTAGGGCTACTTATAGGGTAATCAAGTGTTAAACTTACCCTGTTATACGCTCACTGTATCTTGCATTGTTTGTCAGCTGATCTGTCGTTGGTCTTTGGTAAATGGATTTTTACCAAGTCAGGAAGGATGAGTTAGATGAAATTTTATGGCCCAATCTCCAACCTATTGGTTCAAGTCGAGCCACCCACAGCCTTTTTTCCAGTAGTGGCTCACTGGCTAGTTTCCCTACTCCATTGCGTATGCAAAGCATTACACACAAACAGAAGGTTCCACTTTTAGAGTCTTTGGTATGACTCGACCTGGGAATAGGACACAGGCCTTCCCCATGAGAGGTGGATGCTCTACCACTAGACCAAACACCCGGTCAGTTAGGATGAGATGATGAGTGAAACATAATATAAATTAGATATTTCAAAATGAATGTAGGCAAGGTAGTACTGCATTGTCTGAAACTGAAATGTGAACAATTATCTGCTCTTTTAATGACAAGGGGCTTTTACATCTCAGTCTTTGATAGGTTTTTGGAAATTGAATTTTCTTTGTACATTATTCAAAGTCTACAGGGGCTTGTCACCCTTACTTTGGGCAATTCTTCACGTGTCTTTTTCAAAGTTTTCCCCCATAATGCCACAAAGAATGTAAAACAATTCAGAGAAACACGTTTGAAATGAGATTATTTAGACAAACAGCTCCCTTCTTGGTTTCTTTTGAGTAGGTTAATTACAGCCTACAGGGTGCATTTACACAGTTTATTAGAATGCACGTACAAGCATGTGTGTCCAAATGCAAAACAGTTTATGAATTGAGGACAAGTTTACTAGCCTCAAGAAATGTCCTACGTCAAACAGGTTCTTAGCTAGTAGCGGTTACACATCAATTAGTTGTATTCTAGCAACGGTTCGGATATACAGTAGCTTTATCCTATAGTGCAAAACTTTTTTGTATTTCTAGCATGAAAACAGTCTCAAATAAAATACCTTTTGAGGATCAGGAAATTGACAGTTAGAGAAAATAGTTAGGGTGTGATGAATTACTGTACCAAAAGAAACAGGGTTTGGAAGCATAGTCAATTTTCATTCAGTTATGTTGATAGAGGTGAATTTTGTTTGTGTCCCGGTCAAGCAGAATAACAACAGGCCTGGTTGGAAACTAAATTTGTCATGGCATTTAAAGTGCATTACATAGTGTGTAATTCTTTCCTAATTTTAGCACAGTGATTGAAAACTCTGAGCGCTGGTTAAAAGTAATCACCTGACCTCCCAATGATACCTGGAAAGGGTACAGTATGTATTAACTGCTGTAATCCTAAACTAAGAATGCATTATGAAATTTAAGAGAAAGGGTGGTAAAATGAAATTGTTGTAGGCACCTTTTTAAAAATTTAATGAGTTCCAAAAAATCTACAAAATATCAATTTTATGAATATCCAGGACATCAAATGGTTAAATATAGAAAGTTTCCCATGTCTTTATTTGGTCTGTATTATGAACGACTTTCGTTTTAAATTTAACAATTAGTTAATGTGGGATTTGTGTTGGATATTCTTTCCCATGTCTTTATTTGGTCTGTATTATGAACGACTTTCGTTTTAAATTTAACAATTAGTTAATGTGGGATTTGTGTTGGATATTGTTTGCTTTTTGGCATAGGAAACATTCAGCAACATAGAAGCTGTTTTAACTTAAATAATGAAGGAAATGATGAGATGATGATATTTGAACTCACACCAGATGCAGGGCAAAAATAATTTGAATTGGAAAAGGTCGGGGGTGGGGTTGTAAGTTGCTTTCCAAACTCTAAAGGGAAAAAAGAGTAACTTTGCCTCAGATTTATGTAAAAAGATTCGGCAAAGTTTTAAATAATCAAGTTAAATTCATCAAGGAGCAGAATTCTCTTATGATGGTTGTGAGCCAAGTAAGATTTTACTTCAGCTTGTTCTTTTATTGTTGTCCTGTGAGGTCGAAGACATATGCACTGTGAATGCTATGGGGTGAAAATGCTTTTGGCTTAGCAACTCACTAGTTTCTTGATACATCGTATCCCCGTAGCTGTTAACCCTTTACTGTTGTGCTCCAATCGGGGCATATTTTTTCGCGCCTCAGGAGTGGGCGGAAAAGCAGACCTAGCACGTCCCACATCAGCTTCCAGAGGTTATTGACCCTGTGACCTTAGACTATGGTCTCTCTTGTTGTTGTGGCCGAATTTTTGGGTAGCTACTCGCAGTTTCTAGCTCTACGTGAAACAGTAAAGATGGGTGACAGCCACGCTCTTTGTCTGTCTCCAAAAGGACCCAAACAATGGTAAAGGGTTAAGGATGGTATGAGAAAAGACTACAAGTCAGTGTCTGGGAATTAGTCTTAAGAAATAGTTATTTATTGATTCTAAGTTTGACCAATAATTCAATGGTTCTGTTTGTCAAACCATAACTTTTCATGGAATTCATCTCTGATGACTCCATATTTAACCATCCCTGTTCTATTTGCATAAAGTATAGGCAGCAGCTTCTGTCTGATATAGTAGGTCAACTGAAGCATGCAATGGCAGTAGTCGTTTGTCAGCTCAGACTTTAATTTTGCCTGGGGTGTTGTCAAAATTTTCTCTGGAAATAACCCTTTGATTGACATCAAATTAAACAGTGGGGAGTTGCTCATATGCAGTATACACTGAGGGTGTTTTGATTACACATACAGTATGGGTCTTTTGTGCTCATCAGGGTATGCTGCAAGCAATAAGCTAGGGCTGTGTCTGGATAAGGAAGACCTTCAGACAGCTTTTAGAGGTTGGAGCTAAAAGTAGGCATTTTGAGAGAATTGGAGCTGTCTGAGTTGATGTTCATATCTGACTTCAAGGTGTTAGACTTGTGAACCAATGTTTGACAGAACACTTCTGTCTGGGTCCTTACATTTTTCTTCAACAAAATCCTGTGTCTCCATTACTCCTCTCCACCCATGTGTGAATGTTAGGAAAATTGTTTTCAAGCATGCTGTTGTTTTAAAAGCTACTACAACACTGAAAGGTTTGTCTCCACAGACAATATGTTACTACTATAAGCTTTGTAATTATTCTTTCAATGGAAGTATTCCTTACCATCTTGAGGAAAGAAAATATTACACATTTTATACTCCAGGGATGCTGGCCCTTCCTTTCTTGCAGTATTGTCATGGCTCTTGACCCTCTTTTAGTATTGATTTTTGAAAAATTTTCACTGCAGAAGCAAAGTACTAATTAAACATTGAACTGATTTTCATATCTCCATAATACACATATTGACACTTTTTCAGTTTTCAACTGTGGTATGAAATAGTGATGTTTGTAAAAGTATAACTGACAAAAAGCCTAAAATTTCACAAAGGACTGAGGAACATACAGGATGACATGATGACGTTAACATGAATGGACCAAACCTACACTTTAGTTTTAATAGTTACAGTATCAAAAGATGCATAAATGCCCACTGTTGACATATTGACATATCTTTGAGGACCTTTCATATCTATTTTTTTCTTTTGTCAGGACTGGTAATCAGGAGGATGTTTAGGTAGGAGCAGAAACGAAGAAAAACATAATTAAACAGCTTTTCTCTACATGTATAATAGCATTCCTCCTCCTCACTCCTCACTAAAGGCACACTTGATATAGTCATGTATGTTTCACATCAGATTGATTGACAGAAGCAGATATATTGATATACACAAAACGTTACGTAACATTTGGTGTTAGCTAACAGGCCAGTCAAGCATGTGTTAATTGCTTTTCACACAGTGTGGACACAATGAAAGAACGACCCATTTTAGGACGGAGATCATGTAACAAACTCAGATATTAGTTACATCCTACACCACCTTTGATATTCTGGGGTGCCTATGTTGCTTTTTCAAGATGCAACGTCACGGCATGATGAAGAATTATCACTACTCCCTAAATAGAATGTGTATTCCCATCTTCTGCTTTCCTCTGGCTGTACTATTTTGAAGGTGATTAAATGTACCAATCTCACATTACCTGTTTAATGAATTAAATCTCTTAATTTTCTGAACATTTCTTGAGATGAGGTTAAGCCTTTAATATTGTCAAGACCTAACTGGTTTGTATGATATGAAACATTTCATTTTCCTCCCTGTCCATGTGTTTGATTTTACAGTATGTTTCAACTGGAATGTGTTGGTTACATCAGTGCTCTCTTGCCATGAAAAGACTTCCGAATTTCTGTTTATTTTTATACTTTTGACATTAGTGTTGAGTATGTGAGTAACATGGCTCTCCTAGGGTCAAGTTTAGTTGGAACTCAAGCACACAATGCCATTATATACTACATTTCAAAATAAAGTAAAATGCTAAATGCATGCTGAAATTTCTCACTAAAAGTAGTAAATGCCTTTAGGACTTTTCATAAAAATTGCTGAGTATATGTAGTAGCTCTTAACCCAAAGTTCTTAGAAGAGGAGTTCTCAGAAGATCAATTCATGGAAAAGTTGCTGCATAATCCTACAGAGTAGTCAAAATAGTAAACATGACTGTGCTGACTAAATGCAGATGCAGAAATCTGAATTCGCAATTCTGGTCAGACCACTTTTAGCTCCACTTAGTTTAGCTAGAGACTGAATAATGTATACTGTTAGTCACATGTCTCCCTCTAGAGGTCCAAGGGCAAAGCTTTTATCAGTTTTTCCACCAGAACATTGTTTACATCCAAATAGGATGTTTTTTATACTTTTCAACAAATGAGAAAATGTGGTTAGGAAAATCACAATCACCATATGCAGTTCATGCTGTTGAATTCTCATTTTTGCAGTGGACTTTAAGGTTGGAATTCCAAAGAATTCTGTTGACCTCCGATGGAGTCATTGTCAAGATAAGTGGTTTACTGCATTGAGTGTAAAGATTGTGAAGGAGAGTTGAAATATATAGGAGAAACTTCAAGAAGTCTAAGAGAAAGGTTTGACAAGCATTTTGCAAGTATGAATGACAAGCAGTCAGTATTCTAAAACCATGCATAAACTGAATGTCACAGTTGGCTGAATTTCAATTACACGGTTAACATTTCTAATACACATATCGCCAACCCTATGCGTAGGCAAGTTTCTGAAGTTGTTTGCATTAATGAATCTGCCCCTAAGCTAGATCAAAAGGGTGAGTGGGCCACTGGTAGACTTCTCAAGAATAGGACTACTCAACTGTATTATCTTCCAGTGGTCCTTTCTCCTCACTGCTTGCTCTCACTGACTGTCTACCTGTTTAGTCACCCTTGACCAGGCTATTGTATACCAGCTTTCTTTTCTCTTCTTCTGTACTGTGTAGTGTTATAACCTTGTGTATACTGTATTCATATTGTAGTCTATGTCTGAAGATGATCGAGGTCAGATTGAAAATTAATAAAGAGAACAACATGAAATTGAGAGTGTTTCTCCTGTTTATTAGTGTGACGCTACACAACTTTATAGTCAGAATGGCTACTACTATAAACCATCCTTCTTTCAGCAGTGGACTTTAAAAATGGTAATTGTTATCACACAAAACTGCCATCAGTGTGCACAGGGCTGAGTACTTTTCTTCTGATTTTATTAAATTAATTTTCCATCAAGTTTATCTGTATGGTTTGCGATGAAGGAAACATTTTTTTATTTATTTATTTCAGGTCGGAGCCGCAGTCCAAGTCCAAGTCCAAGTGGAAAATTTGCCAATGAAGGAAGTCAAGATAATAACAGTAGCATGAGTCCCACAAAGCACACTTCAGGCAGCAGTGGGAAGAACACCACTGGTGGCAGTAGTGGGAGGAATAACACTGGTGGCAGCAGTGGAAGAAATGTACAGGGAACATCAAACAAATTGCATGATTCAGGAAAGCAGACCCAGGTGAAGATCAAGGGTAAAGTGGGAAGAGATGGACTGGATGCTAGGGGTACAACAGGGATTGAATTTGGCAGAGGTGGAGGCATAGCCAGAGGAACAGCAGGTGCCAACAGTAAAAACAATAGGAAAGGTAGAGATGAAAAAGATAGTACTAGAGAATATCATCCTTCAAAAAAAGATATCACTGAAAACTATAGTTACAACTAGTGCAGTCTATCACAACATAACAATCCTCTGAAACAAGAATGCCTTGAGGAAGTGTCCATTATAAAATAAAGCTCTGCACTGAGTTAAGAGGCCCTCAAGTTTAAAGTTTTAAATTGATCACCTTTCCCAACTAATTAGCTTTCATGGTATGCAAACATTTATTCCTATAACCAGATACCCTTCTACTTCTAGTTACCTCAGTTTGATTCATGTGTTAACCTCAAATTCTCTGAAGTGTACAGTAGTCTGTTCCTAGAATGATCAAAAAGGTGTAAGTTTGAAGGCCGCCCCTTGTTTCCTTCCACAAGAATTTCATCTTGTGTTGATAACCAGTTTGGAATGCTGTCATTATGTCATCATTATTTAAAGTGTCAGTTTTTAAGGATGTGATTGTTTTCCTAGGGGTTTTGTTTAATTCACTTGTTACAAATTAAATTTCATCATGTTCATACCCATAGGAATAATGCCTGCCTGCTTAATTGATTGTTGGTGCAACCTTTATTTTATCATGATTTCTTGTAAAATTACAACTTTTGTTCTATAACAGTTGAATTACTTTTCAGATCTTCCCATTTTTGGATGTGTAAAACATATTTATAACATGGTGTGCTATGATTGATAGACTATTGTGAAAAAATTGTGTTTGTAGATTGGTAGGCAATACTGACAAAATATTTTGTCAACCAAATTTATGATTGGACAACCAATTTTCTGATATGTTATTTAGGCTTTTTGATTTGTACAGTTTCTTTAAAGATAAAAATACTTAAAACTTCACGTTAGACCTTGACAGTTTGTTGAACTTGAATATATGCATACTAAATTTTTTATTAATTCCTTTTTTTGTTGGTATAAGTCTCACTTACTTCCATGGTGCCTGCTAGTGCTGTGATTTCTTCCCATAGTTTGTTCTTGATAGGATTTTTAAAGCATTTTGGACATTTTTTGACAAATGTTTTCTGTCTTTCTGTAAAGAGAAGCACCTTGAATTACATTTATTTTTTGTATTAAAATTGAACTGTTAGAAATTGACCTGTTTAGAAATAGGAACACTCTCATATAAACTCTTGAAAAGGAGGTCAGGTGTAACAAAATCCTCCTTATCTCTGCATTTCTTTGTTGTGAGAAACAAGTATGAGAATTTTTACTCAAATTCATGACTCGTCGCCTGATTTTCGGACTTTTTTACTTAGGCTTTGTAATTGCGTACAGTGTGATTAAAGAGGTTTCACCAGGTTTCACCACTTAAAGCTTCACATCAGACCTTGACAGTTTGTTGAACCTGAATATGCATACTCATTAATTTTTCTTTTATAAGTTTGCACATACTTCCATAGTGCCTGAGAGTACTACTGTGATTTCTTTGTATGGTTTGTTCTTGACATTTTTTACTTGATATGACAAATGGTTCCTGTCTTTCTGTAAAGAGAAGCACCTTGAATCATGCATTTACTTTTTGTATCAAAGTTTAAAGGGCAGGAGAAGTCAGCCCAACTTGAAGCAGTGTAGTAGACAATCCAGGTTCATGATTGGCGGTTGAGAGTCCTGTGACAAAATTTGTTCTCCTCAAATGTGAAATTTACGAGAAGTATCTGCTTGGTTTACCTTGAATATTTAATGTTGAAGCAATAAGATATTATGAAAGATTATTTGAAGAGAAATGAGAAGAGAATTGTGATAGCTGTTGCTTCAATATAAGTTTGGGGGGACTGCTCTTGACCTTTAACTATTAGAAATTGACCTGCTTAGAAATAACACTTTTATCTTAATGCTGAAAGGGGAGGTCAGGTACAATAAAGTCCTCCTTATCTGTGCATTTTTTGTTGTAAGAAACACTACAAGTATGAGACTTTTTACTCAAATTGATGACTTGTTGCCTGATTTCCTGATTTTTTAATTAATTTTGTAATTATGTACAGTGTGATCAAAGAGATTTCACCACTTAGAGCTTCACATTAGACTTTGACAGTTTGTTGAACTTGAAGATACACATAAAATCATTAAATTTTCTTTAATTCCTTTCGTTGTTGGTATAAGTCTCACATACTTCCATGGTGCCTGCTAGTACTGTGATTTCTTCCTATAGTTTTTTCTCAATAGGTTTTTTAAAGAATTTTGGACAATTTTGCTTGATACGACAAATGTTTTATGTCTCTCTGTAAAAAGAAGCACCTTGAATAATACATTTATCTTATTTTATCTTCCATAAGTGAAGTGGTTTAGTTATAAAGATTGATGAACTGTACTTCTATACAAATTTTTATTGATATTAATACTAAACCACTATGCTGCTTCATGAAGCATAAATAAGCCATATGACCTTCATATTGCTCCCAACTACTGTAGTTAAAATGATAGTTAGAACAATAGACATCCTCTAGTTCTACTTTCACAACAAATGTGTTTACATTCAGCACAGAAAACTACCTCTTTTCATGAATATGGTGTCTTGTACAAGCTTATAAATGCGTTTTTATCTGTATCTGTGTCCATATATATCAAGACTATTGGAGTACAGGACTGAATGGATGAACGTGACACTACAGAAACAACTTTGTATCAGGTACAGTAAAATTAAGAGTCAATTTTATCAGTACCATGTGTGAGTGATATTATCTTGTTACTGAGTTACAGACCTCTCATGTATCTAAAATAGTAGATGATCAAATATTTGTAAATTTGCTCTGCTTAGTGCAGATGTTAATACCTGCCATCCTGCAGCTTCCATTGGTACTGTTCTTAACAAACCATTTTCTGCACAAACTGAGCCAAGTAATGTATCAATTTACCTGGTGATGGGGTCAGTTCTTCATCCAGTTTTTCTATTGCCCTATCAACATTGGAGTAAAAACAACAACTCGCTGCAGTGTAGTCATTACGGGAATATTTCACATGCTACACTGGTGAGGTGAAAGCAATCATTGCACTGCAGTATGTACTGAATAATTGCAATACATTTGTTTTTACTCCAACCGTTGTTGCTATGGAGATGTAACATGTCTCCAACGTACCCCATTGTACCCGTGGCCTACAGACGGAATGCGAAGTTTAAAATGATAGTCAAATGTGCAGTAGTCCTCTGTAGCTCATGGTCATCAATTCTTACTCTGTCCAATGCTGTCATTAACTTGTATCATGGTCCTACACTAAAACCTTTGCTAAGTCTAAAAATTAAAATTACATGTTGTCAAAAACAGATTTGAAATATAAGAGCTATGGCCTCACTATTGACCACCTTTACTATAGTAGGCTACTGGAAGTCATGTAGAACCAATGAGTTGTGCAAAATATAAGGTTCTGTCTATAAAATACTTACTTGTGACAAGTGATCATTCTGTTCTGTCACAAAGATAACTGCAGTGCGTTTGTTAATTTCAAGAACATAGTTTTCATTGTTTACATAATTTACATGCCCAGCATGGTTTAATTATGCGGTATGGCCCTCAGTAAGCCAGACATATCTGTGAC
Organism: Holothuria scabra; assembly: GCA_037179385.1. Classification (NCBI taxonomy): domain Eukaryota; kingdom Metazoa; phylum Echinodermata; class Holothuroidea; order Aspidochirotida; family Holothuriidae; genus Holothuria; species Holothuria scabra. The sequence continues at coordinate 7,367,900 of CM074190.1, read as the reverse complement.
ATTGCCACAGAGGAAATAAATGCACAGTAGTAGTATGTAATGCTAGTGTAGCAGAAGTGACTAGTAGGTTTTGAAATGCACATGTTTTAGTCATACTGCCATTTCTTAGATGGTTACATAGGTTGTTATGTTGTAAGTTGTTCTTTGAAGTTATTTGAAGGCTCAGAGCATACTTGGGTTTGTGATTTTGGAGATGTAAATATAACACTAGGCAAGTTAAACATTTCCCCAATGGCCATCCCCATGGTATGATGTACAGTTTTGCCAAGGATCCTCTTGAAAGGATTCCTGATCAGTCACTGTCGTCTTGTTCTTTCATAATTCTACCTTTTATTCTGTTTGTTTCATTTGTAAGAATATGATGAAGCATAAATTGGGTCTTGATGTGTCTCATACAGGTGCTCCTTTATTTGATGAGGTATTGCCATATGTGTGACATTTGAAGGCCAATGGATATTAACAGGATATGTTATTAAAAAAAAAGCAAACTGTTGCCCCATCTGGTTGATGCAATAGAATTGTTTACAATGAAAGTGCTCACATAAACTCCAGATTTCCAGTTTCTTAATTTTTCTTTCAACGGGATGGAGAGCTTTTTTTAAAATGCACTGGAAAGAAGTCACTTAAAATCTAAAATGATTAACATGGCTTACTTTGAAAAAAACAAAACATGTGGGCTGTTTTTATGCTAAACAGGTTACTGTCTATTTAATGCTTAACATTTATGCCTTCTGGGAAGGGGATGGTAGCTTTGGAGGTATATCACCAGTTGAGGAATGAATTTGTATATCCTTGTGCTTTGTAAGTTGAATGTGGGACCCTGTTACACAGCTGGATGAATTTTTGTATTCCTACCCATTGGTTGTAATCCAAACCATGAGCAATGTTGCTAAGTGCAGGATTTACATTTATTTAAAATTAAAACTTCCTCATAACATTGTCTCTCTTCCTTCCATTTTTCATTGAGCATGTGTCTACAACAGACACGTGCGAAATATATGTTAAGTGGAAGCAGTTTTAAGTACAGCAACTGCTTGTGGAATGAATATACCTCTTCTAATCAGTAAACCTTCGTTCCTTACAGTAAAATTATGGTATTATAACCTCACCTTCTCCACATGTTGCACATTAAAAGAAATGGTACACCTGAATTTTTGCAAAAGTATTATCAAGCTACTTGAGGAAACGGATGGTGTCACTAGATGTGTGAGCCTTCTTAATCGACTTACCCCCAAATGATAGAGAACCCCCCCCCCTCCCCCACAAGAGGTATATGGATGCTGTATCGTTAGATTGTTTGAAATTGGATCTTTCATCATAAACCTTATTCATATGATGTCACAATGCATAAAGCAGGCCATGATCTTTTGGAGGAATAACAAACCAACACCAACCAATGCAAACAATTGATTGGTAAACCAATAGAGGTGTTGGAGATTTATTTTTCTGCACGCATAAGGGACCTTTCTGTTCAGGTCAATCGGTTGCAAAACATCTGAGCGCCACGCATAGCATACTGTTTGTACGTGTGTTAACATGCCTCCATCGGCTGTAAACACTTGTAAAATTGTTACTCGTTGACCTTTGACCTACTGCGCAATACTAATCCTTGAAGAAACTTCTAAGTGGTTTATTGAATCAGCGCATAAGTCTTTCACACACGTTGGACGAACAGCCCACCGTTTTATATATGCCTTCTTATTCATAAAGAGCGGTGGGTTCGACCATTTGTTTCATTACTCCTCTAGACATGGTCTTTTCCGTGCCTATACTATAAATGATGATTTTAAATGGTACGAAAATTTCCCGATTCATAAATGCAAGACTTCCATTGATATGAGAATTGGATTCCAAATCGTAATTTTATAATAGTTCCGTTCATGTATAATAGTTCAGTTCATGTATAATTCGTTGTTTGACTGGCCAAAGAAATAATATCGGTCAAAGAGTTGATGATAGTTGTCACCGGCATAATTGTTTTGACTGTATCACTGACACTGGCCTTAACAATGGTGTTAAAACTCTGACAAGAAAATTTATTCAGTGACACGTTTTGGCCGAAACTTGACAGGATTCTTTCATTCTCACGTTTGATGAACTTCATTTGACCTAAGGAAGGTCCATCGCAAATTTTCGCCTTTTGTTCGTTTTTGATATGTATACAAAGGTGGTCAAAAATGCTAAAAAGTGTGATATAGTAGGACGTGTATTGTGTGTTTGTATGTTAGATTGTATCTTCTGAATTATGTCAAAGGTCTAGTAGAGAGTTAAACACCCAATTGTTGGCCCCGAATTTGATCTGTCAGAGCCGTATAGATAACATCTCCTTCTTTGGTCGATTCCGGGAGTTAATAGCTTTAAATGTACAATCCAAACAAAATTGCGAATCAAACCGTCATTCATGTCTGTTGTAGTAAAAAAATATTCCACGATGAAAACTAGAAATAGTAAGAGCATAAAAGAAAAAAAAACAGGCAAGAGGAAAAAACCCATTTGTAATATTTTTGATAGCACCAGTGACATTTTTTTTAGAATATCACCTCTTATACGCTTGCCATAATATGTAGGCTACGAAAATCGATTTACTTACGTACCGAATAGCCTTATCAGATCGAAATTAGCTTTATGATTATCCGTAAAGGTGACGCTGTGGGGTAACATTAGTATGTTTATGGTGACAGCGTTAAATCTGTGACATTTAGCGTCGTGAGTATGCATTACTGCTAGGTCTCTGACCTGTTTATCAGGTGGTATCGATTTTGCTGTAGGCCATTCTGTTTGATATAGGTCAGGCCACTTCTTAACGACCTAGAGTCACTGGTATTAAGAAAAGATTGTGAAAAGTGCCATCAAACGTTACATTCATTTTCCTTCCTTTACAACTAATTAAGGTAGATGAACTTCACTGCAACAGCAATGGGTATAAAGTCTCATTCAGCTGGTACCATTTTGATTAGATAAATGTATTTAAGTGGGTCCAGTCATGCTGTACTTATTTTGGTAAAAGCACTGCTAACATCGAATATTGCTCTCAATTCATCATATTTCCCTCTCACCCTGATACGTTACGATTCCAAATTGACTTGTCAGTTATTTTGGAAAATCAATAATTTAGTATGCATCACACGCGGTTGATATGGAAGAATATGATGGGTAATTTTACCTGCAAAATTGATATAGTCCGTCGTGACCTGTAAACAGTTCCACTATCATTATGTCTACTATTACATTATTTTCTTCTCGTCAAATCGATGTGATAGAAATCAGAGTAGCTGTGATAGTGGAGTAGTCATGTCCCTTCTACCTAAGATATACATGAGTGCACAGATAATTTTCTGGCATGTGTACAGGGTTAGCAAAAAATCATTCCAATCGTGTAAAAACTAATAAAAATTTGGAAAAGAAACTTTACCCAAATCGAACTTGCTCAAAACTGCTTTAATTTACAGTATTTTCCCATTTTCGCTGGACGGCGATTATTGTTAAGTATTCTTCCTAATTGGTTTGATTTAAATAAGGCTAAGTACAAACATTCTAAATTTACGTTTATGATAGCCAGCGTATTTGATTATAGAAAAATCAATGCTGATTGATTTGATTTAATTGTATGAAATTCGATGAAGATTAATAATATACAAATTGACGGTGATTATAAACATCTTTAAAACTTTTTTAAATTTATACACTTTTAAGATGTGATGTTTTCGTCCTCAATGATTGCTTCCGTGGAATGCTGTGACTCTCATTTTTCTGTGATAAATTTATTCATGTGAACAGATGAAAAAATATAACTGCAAATTTTACATCAATTCAAATCCTTGCCTATTCGTGTACGGCCTCCCCTTTTTGAATGACATGGGACATTTGGTACCATGATCTGCATGCGAACTGCATTTCTCCACCTGTTTGAACATTACATTTTCAATTAATTAAGGTAAGTCAAGATATTCTGTGTCTGCAAATAATTGGGTGAGATAGCACCTGTAGAAAGTATACCCTTTTCAAATAACAATTGCAAAGGATTGTTCATGGGATAGGCTTTTGTTGACTGTCGGTTTTGTCAATGTTATTTTACTGTAACAAAAAAAAAAAAAAACAATAAATTAATTAATAAAATAATGATAATGCTTACCAACATTCTGTACCACAATCCTTTGATGCAGCTATTTTGAAATTAGCTTCTATAGACTGAGGCGTACCGGTATTTACCTCATTGACAAATTTTTGAAGTCATTAAACCTCGTGATATTATGGTTTCAGTGTGAAAAATATATGAAATCATTTGTTACATCATGAATCGATTAAATGAATAACTGCCCGGCATTGTAGCTTTGTCAGCACTTTGAATGCAGTGAAAATCTTATATTTCCAATCTTTTCGACCCTTAATACGGTATAATTAATTAGTCAGAGAAATTTCCAAGCAAATATTTGCACTTTCACCCAATTTTGCGTGTATCCATTATCAATACACAAACACCCCCTCCCATGTAGAGGCACCAACCGCCAACATCGATCGCAAATTTCGGAAGTTTTTAAAATAAAGTCAAAGGGTGCTTAGGCAAGTAGGAGATAAGTTTCTGTAACGTCGGGCGATGTCTGTTTTCGGGTGATTAATAGAACTCTTTCACCTGTTTTAATAATCTGACGCAAGCAGTTCAAAAAGTTTTCGCAAATCCTCAAACGATCAAAATTTCGGCGCGCTTTCAATGTCATTGATTATTTTATTATCAATAACTTCTCAAACGTATTCACATTATTCATGGGTACGATTAGAGAATTTGTTTGGAGGGGGGGGGGGTATAGGCTAATAGATGTGGTTGTGGAGGATCACAGTACTCAGGAATGCAAAGAAGAGGAATTAAATTTTGCCTTAACCTTCTGGGAAGTATATGAAAATTGGAGCATTTAGGCTACCGGTTGACCAAGCAACTTTTGTCACAGAAACAATAATTTCTAACGATAAAACTGGCACCTCTGTCGCGCATTCGCCAAGGTCGTGCTTTATACCAAATTACCAATAGAAGGGAAATAAAGTCACGCGAAAGTTTTGTGACCAAGGCACTTAAGCCCTGTCTCCGTTTTCAGGGGATATTATGAGAGATTTTAAGATTTTATGGCGAATTCGCTTATGCATGAACGTTATTCACTATGTCACTAGGAAGGAAAGTTCCGAAATGTTGAAAAGTAATAAATGCATCTCGATTCTTTGATCTTTCTGCTTTATTCTATTCTCAAGTTTGCCAAGAACATAAAGATTCTACGTCATCAGCTCCAAGGAAGCCCAACTGTCCATTGCTTGGACTTCACCTTTGTAAACCTTTGTAAACAACTACGTCTAATCAGCCTCAAGACATGCTCTCGTTGACATGATTTCAAAGAGGTTACACGGGGGTCTTAGTTGAGACATTAAATAAATGTTACAGCTTACCGTAAGGTAAGTGTCATGTAACAAGTATTGATGTCGCTTAGGGTGATAAAAATAGACACAAGGACTTGGTATAGAAGTATGTTTATAGGTGACAAATTATGTTTACAAGAAAACAACGAAATGTGTCTTTCGGGCTTAATATGGGAATTTTTACGACGAAAAGTATTTAAATGTGGAACAAAAGTCCTGCAGCTTCCTCTTTCCACCCCTGCCACCCCTAGGTGCAGTGAACTCGTAATTAGAACCCAAAATAATAACAAATAACAAAGAAACCAGGAAATAAGGTACTTCGCCTGTTTACCAAATTACCTGCCGGTTTATCCACAAACTGTAAATTAAATGGTGATGTCACCTTTCCTAAAAACAAAATTTCAGTTTTGCTGATTCTTTTTCTGGCTCAAATAATGGTGTGTCGTGTTGCTCATTTGCGGGAAATGGCAACAAAGGATTTTTCTTTTCTTTTGTTTATGTAGACCAACTATGGGCATCCGTAAGAAGGGCAAGGAGAATGGACCACTTTCCTCCTGGAAAAATTAATCAGATGACGAAAAATACCATCAATATGAGTTTAAAATACAGGTAGAAAATTCTAAAACATAAGATTTCAAAGTGGAAAATTACTGAATTTAACTAAAAAGGTTTGGGAAGTGTCATTTACAGTGATCTGAGAACTTTTGGGCAAAATAAAGTAATGAGGCTGTAAAACAATAGCTTCCACGCAATGGCACTCCAAAAGGCTCACCGCATATGATGATATACTAAAATTATACGTTCATGTACCAAAAATCTACGATGACGTAATAACTTCATACGATCATGATGTAAATTTACACCATCATATACTAAAACCATAAGTTCATCATGTTAAATGTTACGATGTACACTTAAAAATACACGTTGTGCGTCTAAAAACACATGTTGTACATGTAAAAATGTATGATCAGCATGTTATAATTGCCCCTTCCGCATGCCATACTGTGTGAGCCTTTCGGCGTACCATAAGTCCGCTGAAAGGCTCACCGACATACGATGGTCATCTAAACTCATGTGATATTATAGAAAAGTACACGTTCATGTACTAACTGCTTACGATGATATACACTTCAATGTTTCTTATGGTGTTCGATGCCTTTTTGGCCACAATGTGGCCCTAGGCCCAAAACTTTCGATCTTCTACCATGCTGCAATGCATTTTGACCGTTAATACTTCAACTTGTCATGTCAAGTGAATGTCCAGGCCTACCCGTCGCCAATGGACCTAATGATACTTCCGGTTCTTGAACAAAGTTTCTCTATCAACAGGGCCAATAATTTGCTGTGAGACCCCTGGGCCATTTTATGTCACGGAAACAAGAAAAAAAAAAGGCTTGTAGTTCTCTTTAGTGGATTTAATGCAATGAACCATCGAAATTTCCAAACGGATCAAAACTTTCACAGGTCGTAGCTTCAATATTAATTCTTTGGGCCCTTAGTATTGACAGGGGCTCGGCTATTACCATTCGATACCCACATGGATCCCTTCGGTACATGAACGTTTCCATTTAGTACATGATCGTATGAATTCAGCACATGTACGTATGCAATCAGTACATGTACGTATGGAATCAGTACATGAACGTATGAAATCAGTACATCATCGTAATCATTCAGTGTATATCATCGTAAGCAGTTGGTACATGAACGTGTACTTTTACTACATCACATGAGTTTAGATGATCATCGTATGTCAGTGAGCCTGTCGGCGGACTTCTGGTACGCCGAAAGGCTCACTCAGTATGGCATGCGGAAGGGGCAATTACAACATGCTGATCATACATTTTTACATGTACATGTTTTTTAGATGTACAACGTGTATTTTTACGTGTACATCGTAACCCTTTAACATGATGAACTTATGGTTTTAGCACATGATGGTGTAAATTTACATCATGATCGTATGAAGTTAGAACATCATCGTATATTTTTGGTACATGAACGTATAATTTTAGTACATCATCATATGCGGTGAGCCTTTTGACGTGCCATATCACGCAAGCTTCGTCCTGCGTGTTTCGTCCCATTGCAAATTCTTGGCCAAACTCATGTAAAACCGCCCAAATTTGGAAATTAAGTTTTGGGGGAAACAGAAAAAAATCCCGCTTTGATCAATGAAAAGTGTTGCTCCTTGGTATCGAAATGCGGACGTCCGCAAGACCAGTTGTAAATGTCATCTGTCATTTTATAAAATGGAGATTTCATACAGATTCTTTTAATAGCTATCCTCAATTAAGTTATAGTTAATCGCGATCCTCTTTAAAGCTTGTCTTATTTATGACTGGTCAATTTTCGTCCATTGTATAGTATATGTAACCTCTACAGTTCTGTCATTAAAAACTCCAAAATCTACTACTGGGAGGTAAAGGAGCATAGAGGAAGGGAACCTAGTGTTACGTGCGTGTCACAGCCGATGCGTTGTGGTTGCAAATAACTAGAGCATCCAACGAGACCACTTTGATACACGTCACTCTCATGTTGCACATATCCACCAAACTTTCTTTTGAGAATTGTTACAGACTGAGACGTAAAACCTCATCTAATGAACTAACTTTTGAAATCCAGGATAAGGTTACGGTGTATTGACTCTCTCTTCGCATGACGATTGTCGCTCCTCATGCTTGTCACCGTGCCCGTTTGTAGCCAAAAGGAGTGGGAGAAGGGGGACCTCGCGTCAGAGAAATAGTCGCCTCTTTCGAGCAGTTGTTAGTAGATTCGCTTAAAGACCTTTTAATACATAATACATTTCGCACCCTAAGAAAGCACCCCGCCCCTAAGAAAGCACTTTTCCCCCTGAAAGGTATATCTCCCCTTCAGTACTTTGCAATGTGATTAAGGTGTATTGTTATGTAACGAATGGGACGACGTTACTGTCGTTTGAGGTGTGGGTCTGGGAGGCGACAGCCCACAAGGAAAAAATCAAGCGTGAACAAGTTTGAAGGCTGCATGAATGTGCAGTCGTATTGGACCGGCGCTAGTGTTCAGGTAAATGGGCGTAAAACCAATTACTATATCGCCAACAGACCATTGAGAGAAAAAGACTGAGACTGGAACTCCACAGAAAAAAAGTTTTCGAAATCGCCGCGAAAAATATCCTCTGCGGTGTGAAATGTCTTCTCGGTATTCTTTACCAACCACAGGGAGTCAGTGTCACGGAAAACACGTTTCCACCCTTAGGAAGTATCTTCCAATATTTGTAACTATTTTCGGAACATGGAATTGCGAATAATTTTATCCCATGTCACCAGGAAAAGCAATGCTTGAACCGGGCATTTACAAAAACCCCGTACCGCAGAGAAAACAAAAAGAAACTTCCGGATTTGTTTGCGTGATTGTCACAACTAAGTGACTAAATTTATTCTCTACTTTTATGTGTATATATGAACGGTGCATGTACGGTAGACAGATTTCGAAGAAGGGTCAAAGGTCACAGAAGTTTAGATATAATAGATGGACTCGTATCGTTAGTATGTTGGCGAAATTTACATTGAAATCCGGTAAGTGGTTCTCAAAATATGAGCAAGTGGTCACATTTTCAATGAAAAGGTAACTTGAAGCAAGTACATAAGGCATCACATCCTTACATTAATGGAGAGGTTTTTGTTTGTGTTTAACTTTTACAGACAATTTTCTCCTAAAAGTCACATATTGTCAGAATGTGAGTGCATAAGTGGCGTGCGAACTTTACAAACTTTGCATTCCCCACAGGGAGATCCTATTCTAATTAACTTCAATGCAAACACATTAGTCTGAAAAACAAAGCATTTCTTGTCAATGTAAGGAAGTGATATAACATCTGCTGTCCTGAAGTTAGCCTTGGAACACATATCTAGTAACTTCATTTACTGATATCTCGAGAATACCTGTCCGATTTTAACGGAAATTGTGCAGAATTGGTTCATTTTTCACATATTAAAATTTAATTTCTGCTTAAACTTCCACTTTAAAGGGCCAAACCTCTCACCCCAAACTACAGTTTTGGTACCCGGGTACCGAAATTCTCAATTGGCTCAGCTCTTTGACTGACAGCTACTTCAAACAATGCAGAGTGCCAAAGCTTATATTACACAGGATGTACGGTACTGAGAGTGTTTTGATTATATAAATTGAGTTTTTCTGTACTCACCCTGAAGCAATAAACTGAGATTGTGTCTGGATGAGGATGAATTTCAGACAATTGTGGGAGGGGCTTTTGGTACTGTTTGGGGTGAGAGAAACGGGTCTTTAAGCAAAAAACTGTGTACTCCATTTAAGTTGAAAAGGACCCCGTGGCGATTATGAAATTTCCCAGATAACTTCAAAAGATTTTCTACTCCGTCCTCAAAATACCTCGTCCAAAATTTGGCTATTTTTGATACAAAGAAACTATTACGTAGGCCTACTCTAAATAAAGACGTGCAGCGTGGTGTTTTATCAGAACTTTATGTGACTCCTCTCTATTTATGGAATGTACAGTTTAATATGTCTTTCAAGTCAGTTCAAGCTGGCATTGCTACTTCAAAATTGCACTTTTCACTTAATAGTTGATACAGAAAGGGAAGTTGTACAAGAAAACACAATCTTGAGAACACTATTACAACAGTTTCTATGTCAACATCTCGCAGATTGACATTTATACTCAATGACTCAACCCCTGACTGTAGTAATTTTTTGCTTGTTCATAATGTACTTCTTAAACATGATGAAAAAACGGGTTATAATACTTCATAGATTCGGGTCCGAATAGCGGTATTTCAATCTTTCATTTTTGATAATCAGACAGACGTGATACTCATATACCATAATAGTCCTCACATAGACGAACCCGACTGTCAAGTAATGGTGAGAAATTGATGTGGTCCATCAGCCTTAATTGTAGGTAGATGTGCACTGTTATAACAAGAAGTTTCTTGATTGGATGTTGCCGTTGTATTGTATCGGTTGTATTCTTTGTAAGGGTTTGGGATTAGGATAGGTATTAAGGCTATCGTTAGCCGGTTAGGAAATTCCTTGTTCAACAGTGCGCATTGCCCCCTAATTATAGTAATCAAATTAATTACAAGTATCCCGAATGGCTGCAAACAGCTCGATATCCCCATAAATTAGGTAAAGATACTGTTTCTAAAGTCCCCCGACCCTCTGACGAAGAACAGTTCGGTTATTCTTTTTCTTAAGTCCTCCCGACTCTCTGGCAAAGGGCCGTTCGGCGAAACCAACTTACTTCCTAAAGAAGCTATACATCCACTGAAGGACAACACTTGACCAACCTCACGGCCCTCAGATCATTTACATCATTGGTCTGTCATGTATTGCTTTATTCTAGACTGGCTGAAAAGAACAGATACTACACATGATCTTAACCAAAAGGTCGAGACGCGTAAAGAAAAAAAATCAGGTTTTGAAATGAATGCAACGATTCATGGTACATTATTTAGACGAAAAAAACAAACGAGGGCAATCCACGGAGTTGCATATCTAATCGCTAACATGTGCGCAAGTTGGTTACAGAACTTGAACTATGTATGAGCTAGAAGTTTTATCTGTGCTGAATGTTATGCTACAGTAGAATGTCATTGACAAATATTACCATACTAAAACTTAATGCCACAATCTTGAAGTCAGAGGGAAGCGATATTTTTTCGTTCCAAGGGACGGGTTTTTTTTTTTTTTTTGGTAAGATAGAGCGGGGAAAGAATATGGCACAGACCAATCAAAACAGGCGCACCCCTTATTCCAAAAAACATCATTTGGATATTTAAATTCTGACACTGGATTATATAAGAACTGGAGAGATAGTCTACCCAATCTTTGTAACGCTTGCCCTTTTAAACCAGTAGGCCTATCTAAGATTTTGGAACAAATTTATTTTTTAAAATGCTGTTATCCCCTTGCAGCACTATGAAAAAACAGCGAGCTTGGCTGTTACACTAAACTGATACGATTAGATATGGACGCAACGATTATAAGAGTAAGACGCTTTCGAGTGCGTAATTGTTATTATTCAGGCGCTCGTAATTCAACTATTCAGGCGCTAGCTGGGCGTATTCTCCATTTTGACGCGACGGCAAACTTCATGTGTGTCGAGCTGATATGCACATCAAGTTCGTCTCAATTAAAAAACTGGGCGTGTGCGCGATGTTGAACGTGTGGCGTTAGAAGATTTCCGGGCGACGCACAAACCTTTTCTGCGTACTGGCCTGTGGCCAATCCTAGCCCATGGTAAGGAAATTAAGGGCACTAATATGTAAGATAGGTAGGCCCTATGCCTAACCTAATGTTAGTCACCCACAGTTTCATATCTTGGGTTATAACTCAAGCCTATGAATGGCGTAGGTTTAGCCCCAGACCTAGCCTACATACTGTTAACCAGCTTGAGATTTCAAGTCTAGCCATAGGTTTGACTTTAACTTTCATACTACTAGGCCTATAGTTACAGTAACTTTGGAGTGAAAACAACTGTCTGCGTAGACCATACGAGAACACTCTAGATATAAGGGCTATCAAAGTGAAGTGCGAGCAGAAACTTAAAAATGTCACTGCAGCATGCAAGCTAGTGAAAAAAGAATTTGAGTTGTGAAGACGAGACTGCTACTACGAAGTAGTACTAACCTAGAAGTCTAGCCTATTTATATAAAATGATGAAAAATAGGCTAATGTAGTTACAAAACATTAAAGTGGGCATGACACGGCCAAAGTAAGTTCCTCGGTAACTGTTCTTTGGGTATACCTTGACATAGAGTAAATTATGTCCATAAATACCGAAATACGACGTTTTGAATTCCCAATTACAGGCCAGGCTCAGACCATTTGAAATTCGAAAGCGGAAAAACGTATGTGAACGCGTCTCAAAATGGTGACGTCATTGGAGGCACGGTTAGCAACACTGTACCAGAGAGCTCACAATCATCGAATCATGTGCATGGTAACGCGTGTTAGCGCAAACATAATTGCAAACACCGGTGCTCCGATAGCGGTGAGCGTGGCCACTGACTACATGTGAATTGTGCACTGCGCGGTGACTGCTTAGTATTCGCAATAGCATCTTCATCAAACAGCCCATACAATAAAGACGCGCTCGTAGTGGGGAGGCGCTTGTTGTGGTCTGCCAGACATATTCATAGCTGTTTTTATAGCGACCGAACCGCGTCTTTCTTGCACAAAAACAAAACTTTTTTTACCCGCGCGCATATACACGCGAACATATTGGCCAATGATTTGCTCCGAATCCCCACCATGGTCTGTGCCTTTCGCTCTGTATGTTTGACTCTGTATTGTGATGCAATCGTTTTCATGAGGTTGCTAAGATAAGATAACTTTACCGAACGTTACATTAGTTCCACATCTAGATGCGCGCCGTAGGGCGGGGTTTGTGCCGCCAATTGCGTCATAAAAGTCAGGTGAGCTGTTGCGGCATTTTTCGAAATTTGATTTTGAACGCAGTTTTCCTTCGAATATCATTTATGCCGAATTGTACGGGTTTTTAATGGGGTGTGAGGTGATATTTGTAAAATACTGTATCTAATCTTGCAATACATAAAAGTTTTTGTGGCCGTGTCATGCCCACTTTAACCTTTGACAATCTGTAAAGTGAAATATGTCCTTGGTTGCCATAACAACCACACATATCGGTACAACTTACAGTATATCATGCCTAGGCTATTACACTTAAACTTTCAGACTTGTGAGATGCGTCCGTTAAGAGTTAAAGTAAATAAAAAAAAGTATGTGACCCCCTGTCACGTGACCTTTGACATTGGTTGCCATGGAAACTACATATTTTGGTAGAACTAGTCTACTCTATTATACTTTTGAAGTTTAATGTAAAATGAAGGTTTTCTTTTGAAGTTTTAGTACAAAACAGGAAAAAAGTGTTTTTTTTTTGCAAAATGTGACCTTTGACCTTTTCTTCCGAGGGTCTGGGAGACACAAGTTCCCACCCTGGGGTACCCACCTACCAATTTTGAAAAGAATCGGTCCAGCCCACTAGGAGGAGTTTGAGGGACAAAAACGTTGTTTTACGAACAAATTATAACTTGAAAATTTTTGTTCCACTCTACCACTTGACCTTTGACCTCTGTTGCTATGGCAACCACATATTTTGGTAGGTCTAGATGCAATCATCATATGTGTGAAGTTTCGTGTCAGGAGAGCCTTTCGTTTTGCAAATATAGCAGAAAATGTGATTTCACTAAATTTGACCTTTGACCTTCACTTCCGGTTGAGTATTAAAATGCAATTGTTCCACCTGAAGTACCATCCTACCGACTTTGAAGAAAATCGGCCCAGCCGTTTACGAGATATTAGGAAATCAAAATTGGACACACACACACACCCACCCACACACACACTCACCCACCAACACACACACACACACGGACAGGTTTTGACCCCTCTCTCAGCCCTGGACCTTCAGTCGCCCCTGGGTACCTCACCATGGGTTAGACCTCGAGACTAGTAACCTGGGGAAATTTACCGTTACCATGGCAACCATTGCGATTTCAAAGTGACTACAATATCTCATCCTCCTCACGGAGCGATGAGATAAAAAAGAAATGAGATGGTGGACCCTGAAAAGTGGCCGACAAATCTAAAGATCACTTGGTAACAAGATTCGTGTGTACTATGACAGGACGAGTCGGATTTGTAAGGTTCTATGTACATCACAACTGGAAGGAAATCACGTGACATCTCTAGCGACTTCTTAATGTATGCACTATACTAAAAGGTAACGGTCTAATATTCTCACCCCAAACAGTTCCAATTATCCTTGCCTACTTGTTTAAGTCCCTCCTTAAAACTGTTTAAAACTGATCTTCGTCCAGACATAATCTCAGTTTATTGTTTCAGGGTGGGCGTACAAGACAACAATATGTAATGAAATATTATCAGTACAGTACATGGTGAGTGATATTAGCTACAGTCACTATTCATTTTTAACTTTCTGTCAGTCAGGGAGCTGTGCCAATTGAGAATTTCTGTGGACTAGGCCTACTACTAAAATTATAGTTTGGGGTGAGAGTTGATTGCCTTTAAAACATTCGCCGTCGTTAACAACAGAACTGGGACGTCTGTTGTACTATACTTCCCAATTTTACATATTTCCTAAACAAATAAAATGTAAATAACATTAAACAAAATATTAAGTTCTACTATTTGCCAAGAGGGTTGTTTTAAATCACTTCCAATAGTCTGGGTTGGGATTGATTAAACTGCCGAAAGAGTCGTCTGTCCTCCCCACGAAAATATTTATCTATCATGATTCTTTCATAAAAAGAGCAGTGTCACTACCAAATCTTAGATGTTTATGTTTCATCATTGTAGTTTGCCGTGGATACTTTATTCATATTTTGTCCTGTTTGACAACTTGCTAAAATTTTGACCAAAGCAAGTTACTTGGCTACCTCTTTCATTTAAAATCAAGTAGAAATTTCCATTCCTCAATAAGACCCTTAAAAATTTTGATTTCAAATTGACTTTACCATATTTCCTTGAACCGGTATGTTACATTTCACTCATTTGTATGGTATTTGATGTACTGACCAGTTGCAATGTGTTTTCAGCTCCTCGTGTACCCCGTGGAGCGGACGGTGGTTTTCTCAGCTTCTTAGCGTCCAAAACCAAGGGATATGACTGAAAAAGGGTATATGCCGTACAGCCTGCTACGCAGGTAGCTCCTCATGTGAAACTAACACATCAATTAAAGGACGCAATCGACGGATGGAGGAATTATAATGCCTTAATTCGTCCCAATCATAATTGGTATTGTGATAATTTGCATGACACGTTGCGATACACTTTTCAGTATAATCCGGTTTGCACACTTACCCGCAGCTGCATGAAGATTCGAGAGGACCGTGGGATATCATTTAGACACGACGGTTGCTATTCTAACGGCGGAGATATCCAGTTCCCATCTAGGCCTAAATTACGCTTGTACCTGGGGTATTATACCTCGATTTTGTAATACCTCATGCAGCAACAAAGCTAAGTAGGCCTTAGGTTTTACATTGCTGCCCACTTCATGTGCACCTTTACTGGAGCTGTAGATTACTTACTTCGTCTCATACTACCTCTATATCTCGTTTCATTGCGACATGCCAAGAGTTTAACATACTTCGTTACTTGTGAGAGAGGACGGGTTTTCTCACCAGAGGAGCTTCCATGTAGTCAGGGGACGACCGCTCACTCCGCCTTCTCCCCGACTGACCAAAATTGCATATGACCATATGAAGATGAATAGCCTGAAGTGAAGGGTATTTGCAGGTGTTTAATCACTTTATTTTGAGGTTGACTTAAATGAAGTATATGCCCCCGTTTTAGGTTTTTATCATCTTGCTTTAACGTGCCCTGCAAGATATTCCCTCCCCTCTGATAAACGTTTCTAAGCTCTTCCACTGGACCTTCTCAGTCGCTGCTGCAATGATATTAGGGAGCTTTCGATTTGCGCGTTAACCCAGTCGACTGCTACGAGGTTTCGTCAATTTCAGTCTCTGCGCATGCGTCACGTCGTCTCCCTCGTCCACTAGCCAAATCGAGAACGTGTCCACCGCGGTTTTGACGTTCGCTCCAAACTGCAGCGAACGTTCACATGTGTGACGTCACAGAATTTCTGAAAATGGATTAAGTGGCAAGAATGCATGCTAGTTTCCCTCCTCGTAATCTGTTTTGCCCAAATGCGGTCACTTTTTACCTAAAATGTATATGAGATTGATGATTCATTGGGGAATATGCATTATTTTGGACGTTTTCTTGCAACTTCAACAGGCGGATATTCGAAGTTGAAATATACTGTGTTCTCCATGAAAACATACCAACAACTTAACTAGCGTTCGTGTAGTAGACATGCATTTACATCGTTGAAGAAATTTAGAAAAATTACACAAGGCTAAGCTGTAAATTCGCCATTTTAATACGACTCGTCCACGTCGACCCTTGCACAGGGAAATCGAAACAGGCTTTTACAGTCGACGTACCATAGCAGTGGACACGTTCAAGAAGGCAAGCTGGTTAACTAGAACGAAGTCCACGTTCACTGAATCGAAAGCTCGGCATTGGTTGATTGGTGTACTATCTTTGTTGGTTAAGTGTCTATTAGGGGACTGCAGGAAGTTCTTCTCGACTGGCAACTTAGAAAGGGAATGAACATTGTTTCTGAACCTTATTGAGGGTATAGATTGGAATGGTTTAAACATTACTCAAAACTTCTCGTATAGGAAGAAATACATATTTACATATAATCACCATTTCTTCTTCGTATGGCTTTCTTTAAAACCAGGAATACGCCTACTTGATTCAACGGCTGATATTTTGTGTTAAGCTAATCTTAATCTCTAAAAATCTAATTTGATATTTTAGGTCAGACCGGAACCTTTCAATTTACACGGCGCTCGGTTACCATGGAGAAACCTGTGGCTGCAGATTCTGATAAAAATATTATTTACTCAATCATCGCTACAGAATTTCAATATTTCATAAATTATATTAGACTGCGAAATATTACAAACAAGAAAAGATAGACCTATTGGTCATTTAGGTCATATCGAGCCAGTTTTTCAGAGACAAAAAGAACGCTTTCAGGTCATATCAAGTGTGTTGATATTATAAAAGGTTTCTTATTTTTAGCATTTTGGCGAAATTTACACTGAAATCGAATGTGCGGTTCTCACGATATGAGCAGATAAAATTGTCACATTTTCAAGAAGAAGTGAGTTTGAAGCAAGCACATTATGCACATATGACATCATATCCTCACATTAATGAACAGTCTTACAGTACAAACAGTAACAAACTTTGCATTCTCCACAGGCAGGTCTTATTCCATCAAGTTTAAGGTCAACACAACATTGTGAAAAAACAAAGCGAAACAAAACATTCTTTGTGATTGTGAGGAAGTGATAAAACCTCTGCAGGACTCAAAACCACTCTAGAAACACAAATCTAGTAACTTAATTTACTGATATCTGGAGAAATACATGTCTGATTTGAATGGAAATTTCACAACAATGTGTAGATTTGGTTCCTCTTTCACATCTGAAAATTAATTTATTTTGCGTAAAATTCTCCTTTAACTTTGCTTCAGCTCAAACATTTCGAATACGGAAAGATGTACCTATTGCATGTGGGTCCTTTAGCCATATTGATCATGGATGTCTTGTAAGGAATTGAGTTTCTAAGGTGGAAAGAAATTTAGAGACGTATGCTGTATAGCTTTTGTTGTGATACTGCAGTAACCTCTTAACAAAGGCACACAATAATTAAAATGTTAAGGATTTTCTCCAGTATCTCTTATACACCAGTGTTATGTGGTGGTTCAATCGTGTCGTAGACATGTAAAAAAAAAAAATCCGTCAAAATGGCTTTCGCACGGGGGAGAAGGACAACCTTTGGACCTTTTAAGTTGAATTTGAAGTTTTGATACTTAGGTTTCATGTTTTAGAAACAAAGGCAGTATAACGTTGAATGTAGGTTTAGAATGTAAGCTCACGGTGAGATTGTGGTTTTTTATGTTTGGCCTGTATGAACATGTTAGTTTACTAGTAAAAGGGCCTGACGGCGAAGTTTTTAACCAATTGGTGCAAAAACCGACAGTGTTTAAATGCAAAAGTCACACGTCGGTATAGTCAGCTGCCTTTTCAGCTAGCTAATTAGCTTACTACACTATCTTTTGGCCGTCAAAAGGGGCAGGTTTAGTGATGTCAGTGAAAACACTCTTATTAGCAATGAAACTAAAGGCCCAATTTTCTCATCCCAAACAGTACCAATTCTCCTAACCTTCTTAATTAAGCCCCTCCCACAATTGTCTGAAATTCACCCTCATCCAGACACAATCTCATTTTATTGCTTCAGGGTGAATATAGAAAGCTCAATGTGTATAATCAAAACACTATCAGAACAGTTCGTGCTGTGTAATATAAGTTTTCATACTCTGCATTGTTTGAATTAGCAGTCAATCACAAAGCTGAACAAATTGTGAGGTTTCTGTTAAGCCCGGTTCACACCGCCACGACGACCCAAGACATGACGGCAACCACCTAACGCGTCGGCTGGGGTATGGGCGGTGTGAACACTCCCACGACTACGATTCCGTCGGGTCGTATGCCGTCGGCAAGATTAAACATGTTCAATCGTAGTCGGGTCTAGGCGGTACTCGTTGTGTTGGTGTGAACTCGTCTTCGGCGCGACAAACAGGCCTCATGCGGTTTGTCCGATCAGAGCGCAGCATTCACCCATGGTACACAGTTCCAGTTACGGCATGTTTTTATTGCGCAACACCGAGAGCAGGTATTATCAGGATTTTAGTTGATGCAAACTTCTGCGTGCTCGGAAAACGAACGCACTTATAAAAGTGCGTCACTTGAAGATACTTTGCACAGAAAAAGAAGGAACAAGTCCGTTAACTTCAAACCAGTCATTGTGCGTTCATGTTCAAGCATTTACGTAGGCCTAGAATACCGAGCCAATTAGAAATTACTTCCTTTTTAAGGGGAATATTTTTCTTTCTATATTTATTTTCAAAATAACAAGTGTTAATACCTTTGTAAGACATTCGTTCGCCTACGAAGGCTGGCAGATAAATCTGCAATAGCCGACTTGTATTCATCCTCTTGCATGTAGGCACAAGCGTGCTGGGTGGAGACGGCGGTCAGAGCAGGGAGGTGTTAGAGGTCCTACCACCTCCCTGGTCAGGGAGTAGCACCGTAGTCTTCTTGAGCTTCTTTTTTCGCCTTATGTTTTTTGAAGAATTCTTTTGCCTCATTTTGAGCGGAACTCCAGCTGGTGCGGGGAGGTGCGTCCGCACGCACCCCCTCCTCCAGCCTACGTCCCAGGGAAATCACAGCCCTTAAGAGAAGCAAGTCAATGAGCCACAACTGGAAAAAAGGCCGTGGCCAGCCCGACTTTGACAATTCGGTTAGAAACTGAGCCGTTAAAGCCCATCTAACTTACTAATTCATATACCGAGTTCAATCTTTTAAAGGACACGATACGGAAACTTTGGACAGTGTAAAATGCCTACTTTAGAGCCTGTACATGCCAATAATTTCTTAATTGCGACACAGAGGCCAAAAAATGAACCATTTCAAATTTATTGTAGGGCCTAAATCTCAAACCTGGAATAGCCTGATTGATGGCGCGCCACGTTCAGCGTCGCTCCATCGATTAGTGTCGGAGCGGTGTGACATGGTATTTTCGTGGGTTTAGGAAGGCGCCAGAATGTCTACGATTTATGCAGATTGTCTACGACAGGTGAAGTTTTATCGCGTCGTAGGTAGTCGTGGCGGTGTGTACCGGGCTTTACCCTATACTAGAAGTGTTGTTTGGGACGAGAGGATTGTCCCTTTAAATGATCGATATATAAGGTATGTTATTAGCCCGTAAGAGCAACGGATGAAGCTATAGCCCTTGTCGTAAAAATGTGGAAGTATAGTATAAACTTTCTCATTTCCTGGGATTCCGTTATTATTTATCACTGAATTGCGACGTTGAGCGATTATGTTTACCCTTGCTGGCGGCAATGTTTTCGAGGAAAACATGAAAGATGTAGCGGAATGATTATATAGCATGTTTGCTCTCACAAACAGTTAGCTATCATTTCTCAAGGTTCCAGTGCTCTTTAAATTTGATCCATTTCTCAAAGTTTTACAAGCGGAAGGAACTTATATTGTTTAATCTTTTAATTTTCCTTGAATAATGGCTGTGTTGACTATATATCCCATAGAATCTTAACATTACTATGCTTACCATAAACATAATCTTATTTGACAATTACGCTTTCACTTTCAATTAGTATGAACACCAAATGAGCCAATACTAGTTCACTTTAAGTGTAACGTCATCCTTATTGGAAGCGCCAAAATCTTAGAACTAACTGACTAAGAGCTAGAACCTCGTCTTTAAACTTTATTGGATAAAATAACGTTTATGTAGTCCGTTCATTTGGAATTTCGTGCCGTATTGTATACAATTTGGTTTCCACACCGAGGCAAACCACTGTTCATTTATACTGGGAAGCTGGGTGGCTCGGAAATATAATCCTCCCGCTTCATTATCGTACTTACTGGCGGGAATGTCTTTCTGGGCAGTGTTGACAATTAGGTCTTCAATTTATCGACTCGAAGCTTTCTGATGAAATTTTAACGATTCGACCCAGGAGAGTAATTCTTTTTATGACATTTGGAAGAGAATTTATTTCTTCCTCTCAAACACATGCTCAAAGTCCTGAATGTGAACAGAGTGGTAATCAGACCTCCTTGATATAAAATACTTTTAGTCCAAAACGCAAAACATGTAGTTATCCCAGTGATCAATTAATTTGTGGAGCCCGTTTGGGTTTGTTTATAGCAAGCGTCATAAAACAACTGTCGTCCACAGAGAGTCATCACTAATTTCCTGTTAAGTAGCACAGATTTCTCTTTTACTATTTTACAACGTATTAATAGGAACATTTACTTATTTTGTGTCCATAATCTCCTCGTAATTGGCCTTTGGAAAGGTTTTCTGGTAGCACGGACCATTAAGGACTACATTATAAACGACGGAAAAGCAGAAAAACAGGTGAGTATGAAACATCATAGATAAAAGTAGTAACTGGACTGGAGAAATTTCTGGTAGCAAACATAATAAAGTATTTTGGTCGTACTAAAATGCCATTGAACAAAAACGTGCGAGAACTCTTTGTTCTAACTTTGTAATTACCATTTGAAAAGAGTGTACCTATATTGTTGTTTTTAAAGGCAAAGAGCAGTCCCCACAAACTCATTTTGAAGAAACAGCTAAATAGCACAATTTTCATCTTACTTCCCTTCAAAGAATCTTTCATTACATTTTATGACTAAACTATTGCATATTCAAGGCAAACCAAGCAGTTATTTCCAGTAAATTTCAAATTTGAAGACAAAAATTTGTCACATGACTCCCCACAGCCAACCATGAGACTGGACAGTCTACTACACTACTTCAATTCGGGATGACTGCTCCTGCCCTTTAAGTGTTGATTAATGGAACTAACAAAGAATTTCGTTACAATTATTAGGTGATATAGCGTCCAGTATTCTCAACTGACTGTATTTCAAAAATCTTTTGTAAGAAGAGTTTAATAAGTTGTTAATACTGCTAAGGGAATATTCCAAAGATGACTTAAGTTAACCCGTTTTTTTCATCTTTTTGTTGGGAGCATTTACCGGAAACTTTTGAGAACGTCTGCTTAAATTTTTGTACAATGTTTCGTTTGAAATTGAGTGGCTAATATTCATGATCATTACATCTCAGTACTGAGGGAATACATTCACCAATAGGTCTCAAATAGACGTTTCTCGAATTCCTAACAAGGTTCCGAGTCATCTGTACCACATTACTTTATTTTGTTTATTCTACCTAATTTTTAATCTGCCTGAATTAGTGGGGGCATAACAACATATTTTTCCCCAACATTTTCAGGGAGGAGGATTGTTCACTGCTCACAGGATCGACAACCTACATCTAACTAACTAACTAATTAACTAACTAACTAACTAACTAACTAACTAAAGATAAGCTATGTGAGAGATATCCTCGTCTCTTCATGGAAAAAGGGCAAAAGGATGTAGTCCTTTTTCTTTCTTTCTTAACTTCGAAGGGAGGTATTTCTATTCAAGAAGACATCATAAATGCGACAACCGGTATAGCCTAAAATCATGTACATTCCACTGTGAAACTTAACTAAATGCAATGGATCAGTTATATTACAAGAAGAAGGAAATATTTAGTGTTACAATATCTACGTGTGTACAATTTGATAATCAATCAATCAATCAATCGATCCATTCACAATACCAACAGTATCTCACAATTAGATGTTCCGAGTTGCGGCCAGGGTGTCTGGATGTAGATCTCCCTGTAGAGCAGATTTCAGCCCGCGATCTACCAACAATCCAGGCCTACAGAAAACTTTACATAATGATATTTTCATAGGCCTCAATGATCGTCGAATGCCTAAAGGCATAATATCCACTGACGCGTATACTATTCTACTAAACCTGGGTATCTTGCTTCCGATCATTTGAAGGCCTATTTACGGGAGGAAAAATCTTTGCGAATGTCGGATTTGTCAGGCCAATGGCATTGGAACTTTATTTTGTTTATTCTACCTAATTTTCAATCTGCCTGAATTAGTGGGGGCATAACAACATATTTTTCCCCAACATTTTCAGGGAGGAGGATTGTTCACTGCTCACAGGATCGACAACCTACATCTAACTAACTAACTAATTAACTAACTAACTAACTAACTAACTAACTAACTAACTAACTAACTAACTAACTAACTAACTAACTAACTAACTAAAGATAAGCTATGTGAGAGATATCCTCCTCTCTTCATGGAAAAAGGGCAAAAGGATGTAGTCCTTTTTCTTTCTTTCTTAACTTCGAAGGGAGGTATTTCTATTCAAGAAGACATCGTAAATGCGACAACCGGTATAGCCTAAAATCATGTACATTCCGCTGTGAAACTTAACTAAATGCAATGGATCAGTTATATTACAAGAAGAAGGAAATATTTGGTGTTACAATATCTACGTGTGTACAAGTTGATAATCAATCAATCAATCGATCCATTCACAATACCAACAGTATCTCACAATTAGATGTTCCGAGTTGCGGCCAGGGTGTCTGGATGTAGATCTCCCTGTAGAGCAGATTTCAGCCCGCGATCTACCAACAATCCAGGCCTACAGAAAACTTTACATAATGATATTTTCATAGGCCTCAATGATCGTCGAATGCCTAAAGGCATAATATCCACTGACGCGTATACTATTCTACTAAACCTGGGTATCTTGCTTCCGATCATTTGAAGGCCTATTTACGGGAGGAAAAATCTTTGCGAATGTCGGATTTGTCAGGCCAATGGCATTGGAACCGACAATTATGTAACATAAGGTCACGTGCTTTTTGTAAGATTGATCTCCATGCTTAAAGGTTGTGTGACATGAAAATGACAAATTAAATACTCAATGTAAAAGATATTTAAAAAAAACCCAGAGAAGTTAGCTGCAATTCCATTAAAATCCATCAAAAACTGATCATTTCACAGGATAATTTCTGATTTGCACTTCAACATTTACCAATATGAGCTCAATATGCAAATCTTATGATTTCATGAGAGGGACATACCACACATGGCTAATGTTATCCTTTGTTTTTTACAATCTTTATTTTGAAAATTTCAATTGTATCCTTGGAAATCATCAGTATCAATTACCAAACCATAAACTATCTCAGTAGTAATGAAGAGATAATATAATGTAAACAAAAGAAGTGTAAACACTGCGCGAAAGTTGCTTCGAAAACATTCAAACTTTGAAGAGGTGTATCTCGAGAACCTTGAAAGATCATCTTAGTTATACAAGTCGTAGCTGATAGCAGTAGCAAATCCAGGATTTTTCATTATGGGTAGGATCGTTGTATGTTCTGTGAAGACCGACCTTTGGCGAAGATGTCCTAACATGCGATCCAGCACTGCATATGTGACTGTTTAATGTCAGGAGAATGTTACTGCTAATTCTTGATGTAAATGATATGAGGGCCTCGTTTTGTCGGCCTTTTGGAAAACATCATGTCTAGTATCTGTTTTTTCCCACACTGTCTAGAATGGAGTCATACATGATAGACCAATGATGTAAATCGTCTGAGGGCCGTGAGCAAAGGGCGCGGCTAGACCTTTCTTCATTGATGGGGGGGGGGGGGTAGGCAAAACTGATGCGAGGGAGCGAATCGACCTGGCGCGCTTGCGCGGGAGGGGTGTGTGGGAGGTGGGTGTACCCCCTCCCACAATTTGAAGCTTTTTAGTTTTTTAATGTGAAAATACATGATTTAGTGCATATTTATGCGATGTTTTGAATGCTTAAGGAGATGTAGTTTTTGAACTATTTCCCCCGAGTAACCTCATTGAAATCAAATGCGCACCTTTCGCTGGCAAATAATTGGGTTTGCACGGAGCGCAAGAAAGTTTTGGTCTAAAATGCCTCTCCGATCGCTGGAAAAGGCATCTCCCAGGCCTGTTAACCGTGTACAAGTAGGGAAACACTGCGAAACTGTAAAAATAAACATAAAATATAAAAAAAAGCTAATGGGGGCGAGACATCATTAGTAAGCTCGCAGCGTACACCAAAGTTTTAGTAAATTTTTAGTAAAAGATGCTTTCAAGGTCGCTGGATTTAGCAGTTTAAATTACACTTTGCGCCTTAATTTTTGGATAGATGCTTACTGGCTAGCAAGGTGTGTCTTGCACTCTACAATCAAAAGAGTGAACTTAGTCACTCTTTGATCGAGTGAAAAGTGTAAATTCACTCCATTAGAGTGATAATTCACTCCAAGAGGCGTGAAGTTCACTCCAAAAAGAGTGAAATTCCCTTAAAACGAGCGAAGTTTCACTCTTGATGGAGTGCCCACAGTGATCGCCCTTAAAAAAAAGAGCGATCATTGCAGGCACTCGTGGCAGAGTGAATTTTGCCTCTTCCTCTAGTGAATTTCGCTCTTTTTGGAGTGAATTTCACTCTTTTTTGGAGTGAACTTCACTCTTTTGGAGTGAACTTCACTCCTCTTGGAGTGATTTATCACTCTAGTTGAGTGAATTTACACTTTTCACTCGATCAAAGAGTGTCTTAGTTCACTCTTTTGATTTTAGGGTGTGATTGGCTGTTGCCATTGTATTGTATCGATTATCGATTGTTAGTGTTAGGCCAGTTAGGACATTTCTTGTTAAACAAACCGCATCGCCCCTAATTTTTAATAGGTTGGGGCTAGGGTGGTCGGAGTCGAAAATTTTTCTGGCCCCTATACTCACTCCACTTCCCATGTCTATTGAGAGGTAGTTTGCAGTACTCTTCTGTAATTTACGTCATTGCTACCATTTCCTCAACATTCCTCTCGCTCCAACCTTCATTACTTTTCTGCCCTACTTCTTTTTCTTCATTTCCTTCTTTCCACTTTCTTCCCTTTCCTTTCTTTCCCCCTCCTCCTTTTTCTCCCTCTCTCATTTTTCTCCCTTATCAATTGGGGGGGGGGCATGGCCCGCTGCCCCCGCAGACGCCGGTGAGGTTGGTCAAGTGCTTTCCTTCAGTGGACGTTTAGCTTCTTAGGGCAGCATTTTATAGTTTGGTGTCGCCGAACGGCCCTTTGACAGAAAGTCGGCAGGACTTAAAGAAAAGACCTTTGAAATAAGATGTGCGATATATTAATCACTTATTTCAGCTTATTACTAAAAATCAGCACCATTCCTGGGGTAAGGCGTGAGGGAACTCCCTAAATAAGTCACTGGCTAGTGGCATTTGCATCAAAGGGATCCATGTAGATTTGCCGAGTGGCCGATTGATATTTGTGCCAAAGAGTGGTAGCTATAGTCACGCGAAGTCATATTTTATTGTGTGACTTCACACCTATAACCCTTCTGAAGTTCGTTTGAGACCTCTCGAGTCGATTGATAAAACTAGCTAAAAACTTGTGTTCTCTCATGTGTTTCATGACATGTATACTACGGATAAATATTACGAATACCTTCTCAATGAAACCTTTGAAATGAAAAAAAAAATAATGAAATTAAAGTATGTGGTGTCGACATTAATTTTGATTTTAAAAACTGCAGTAAAATAATAGGTATTAGCTAGTCTATGATTTTATTCTTTTAGAAAACTTCACAAAATCGTTTAAACAACTTTTACCGAATTTTTATGGTAGAGGCACTTCCAGCTACACCTTCGGTGGACTGGTTTTTCTATGCCCTTGGGTTTCACCGAACGTGGCAGTTCAGCACATTATAACCAGCTTTGGGGAATTGAAGCAATTTCCTTCCGAATTTACGGGAAGGAAGGATCTTCAGACCAAAGAGTGATTTTTATTTTATGCACTGGGACTTTTGAATGACAAGATCGATATGTTTCTTCGTCTCGGGCGAAAGATGAACTTAGTCCTGTATTGAGTTCCACTGCACCGTATGCCCAAAGGGAAGGGGCCCCACTGTGCGCAGTCATCGAAGATCGAGCCGACAGATGGTAGTAACTAGTTCCACGAGAAAATAGGACAGGTGCCATGTATGCACCATTAGGCTGTAAGGTGAACGGTCATATTACAGTTACTCCAACCCACTTTTGACCATTTGTTTAACTATACAATAGAAGGTATTTTCGTGATAATCAACAAAGTAGCCTATATACTATTACCTTATAAATATTAAATACAAACTTTCTTTGACAGCTCCCGAGAAAAAGATAAAAAAGATAAAAAAAAAAGCAAGCCACAACGATGCAAGACAGACGGTGGCTCAACTTAATTTGCCCTCAAACTGACACTTCCATTGACTCACCATAGAACTGTGCAGTCCTGGAGAAGAAGTTTAAGGGAATTGGAGATTTCCCTCATGCTCATCCCACTTGAGAAATTTTCTTCATGTTAAGGTGTGTTTGATAATACAAATACTGTAAAAACCAGTTTCATTTATCTAGTTTCATTTATCCCCTGTTTTGTGATATTTTTCTTATATCTGGGGTGGATGTTAAAAACCAGGTGTCGGATATTACGGTATAAATATATGTGTCCGAATAGCATGCGAAGACGGCCAAGGATATTTTTACAGGGGCAAACTCATAAACTGAGTGTTCTTTTTCTTATTATTCATATCGTGGAAGACCACTCTACTCACATATATGATCTTTTAAAAGCTTTTAATTTTTACATGTAATGACATGGTCACTTCTGTCTTCATTCGTTGACTGCACCAACGTTGCCACCTGTGGGTTGTTAACAGGGACTCATCACATGCGTTTAGAACGACATGCACTAAATGGAGATACTTACATGAAATTTTCGCCCAAATTAAAGAAAAGTAAAAAACGTTTTTCAAAGCATTCTGAAGTATCACCTTCATGGTTTAAAGTATTTTGTCGTTATATTGTAGCATGTTTTCAAGAAATTTGTTAAAAGTTTTCTGTATTGAAGGTATCCGTTAAGCAAACCGCCATAGAAAACAATACTGTTTAGGATTTATAGGATACATTTGGGTTTCCTCCATTTCATACACTCCAAAAAAACTATCGTCAAATTGACCATTGATTTAGTCAACTATGCACTGATCCAAACTATTGTCAAACCATCGACCTCAACTTTGGTCAAAATTTACTAATTTATGGTCAAATCTAACCATTAATTGGTAAATTTTTGCATAGTTGACCAAAGTGTTTTTAGAGTGTACCAAGCAAAGTTACCCTTTTGGATCTATGAATGTCACCGAATTGAGCTATTTCGGAATATGTAGATGAAGATCTACAACTGTCAGACAGGGGAGGAGCTCCAGAGCAACCTCTATAGTCTCCGATTTTGTCAACAAAATTTTCTTCCAAGTATAAAACAAAGTCTCAAACAGTTTGCTCTTCTTATAAAAGAAGCAGAGGTGAATCTTTCACAGGCATACCGTCTTCGTCTACGAGAATCTGTTACTTGTTTCGTTGCACTTTTGGCCTGTAAACACGATTTGAATATTCCATGAATGAAAAGTTGCCTCCGACCTGCAGCCGGGAGGTCTGGAGTTCGACTCCTGGCCTAGACATACAACAGATTTTACTATAAAAATGGAACATACTGCCATTGTATTCGAAGTTCAGCATAAGTAATGGAGTGAGGAAAACAAAGCAAATGCCTCACAACTGCAAAAAATGCCGTGGAAGACCCAATGTAAATCAATTAGTTAGAAGTTGAGTCCTAAAACCATATCTAACTCAAATTACACTCTTAAATCAAAAGAGTGTACTTGATCACTCCTTAATAGAGGGAAAAGTTTGAATTCACTTCATTTAAGTGTTAATTCACTCCGTCAAGAGTGAAATCTACTGAAAGAAGAGTGAAAGTCATTACAGAAGAAGAAAAATTCACCCCCACGACTGCCTGTAATAATCACATTTTTTTAAGGTGATCACTGTGGGCACGCCGTCAAGAGTGAAACTTCGCCCGTTTAGAGGGAATTTCACTCTTTTAGGAGTGATCTTTATTCTTCTTGGAGTGAATTATCACTAACTAACTAACTAACTAACTAACTAACTAACTAACTAACTAACTAACTATTACTATTTATCTTCAACAATAAACCTAAGCAGCAGATTCACCTCCTGAAATCATTATACATTAGAGTAGTAACGGAAGTTGCATCATTTGAAATAATGACAGTCTGGACCCAAGACTGAATTATTGTTTGATTTTGAAAATTCCCTCAAACATTCATTTAACTTCTACAATGAATATACAGCTGAGTAAGCAATAGTCGATGATAACGATGTGTCTTTTGAGCATGGAAGCAAACATAATTTCATCCCTTCCTTGTCTGTCTTAGAGAAAAGATTCGAAGTCTTCTCCAATAGGTCTTCTTGCTTTTGACAATTTTTCAGCTCTCTGGCTAATATCATGTCTAGTTTTGTAAATCCACCTGAAGCACAGCACTGCGTGACAGACTTACAGATGTAAAAGTTTGAAAGTTGTGAGTTTGACGATTGATTAGTAAAGTTTCCCGATAGAAGCTCCCTAGGGTAATGTTTTTGTTTCTATATGTCTACATGTCATGCAGTGGAATAAAATATTTCTTTAAAAAACTGCTATTCGCTCTTGGTTTTTTATTTTACTCAGACGCCTGATAAGCAATATAAACTTTACTTTTAAGATGCTGAGGGAAGGCAATGACATTTTACCGTGAGTCGATACAATCCCAGATTTACAAAAATTTACAAAATTTACACTGTGCTAAAAAAGAAAAGCGCTTCCTAATACTAAGTTTGGGAGAAAGAAAGAGTTTTGGAAATACAGATGAAACTTGAAAAAAAGGCAAAATTAAAGAGGCACCGTGATACACTGTAGGTCGGACTAAGGGAAATAACTTAAATTCATACCCAAACAGTTCCTTATAAAACTTAAAGTTAAAATCTACTACAACAGGCCCTCCACAAATATCTGTTTGTTTTTACGGAGTCAAGGTCACTTTAAATTGAAATACTTTTTGGTTCATTGAGCCCCACGACTTACGGTCATGCGATCTTCGTATATTTCTTACTTTCCATAAAATCCTTCGTAAATGTATTTTGTTACCATCGACATGGTTACGAACTTTATTTAAATCGATGAAACAATAGACGACTCCCATCGATTTCCATTTTATGACAAGAAATGTTAAAAATTTTTTGACAGTTTTACTCACATTTTAAGTATATACGTACAACTTGTAAAAATCACCTTTCTATCAGGATATTGACATAAAGTCAACTCGCTAGCAGTTGCTTCCTTCAACCTTATCTTTTTGAAGTCGAGAGAAAATAAAAAGTTTTCCAGGAAAATTTTGTTTGCTTGCTCCTGGCAACGCCATAAAACGTTGCACTTTGGAGAATCATAGCATGTTTTCCTCCAAAGCTGATAAAATCATTTTGTTTTAAAAATATCTTTCCGGACAAAGTAAAAGTGAGCGAAGCCTTTACAAAATTGTTTCTGAGTGCAAAGTTTCGTGGAATTTAATCAGTTTCTACTTTTCGGGTCTCGTGTTTTATTTTTAATATTCGATGCTAGCCTTTATAAAAGATGTAAAAATCATATAACTAGAAGCTTGTAAGAAGAACACAAAAGTTCGGAGTAACAATGGATCGCTGATGGCTCATACAGTGGTCCTGGTGTAGTATGTCATAAGTTCATAACTGGTTCAGTGTATTTCGTTTATAAACAAATTTACAAAAAAAGCTGCATATAAAAACAAGATGCATTGTGAAATGTAAAGTTATACACAGGGAGCTAGAAAAAAGTGTATGTTTATCATAGCTAGTGACCTCTAAAGTAAGAAAAGAGGGATAAGAGAGTAAGAAAACAGAACACTTAACATGTGTCATGGAAGTACTACCTCCGAGGTAGTACTTCCATGCATGTATTGAAGCCATAAGGAACTGGCAAAAGAAAGGGGTCCTACTTGGCATAAAACTTAAGCAGAGTAATTGTCTATCAAGTGAGTTTTAACTTTGTGTTAAAAATTGCATAAGACCTAGAATGTTTAATATCATTTGGATGTTTAGTCCAGATTTTGTAACAATAATTATTCAACAGTAGTTTCTCTTGTTTAGAATTGAGCCTGGTAACTGAAAGAAGTGCATTATCTCTTGCGCGGATCGGAACACGTGGTGAGAACTTGAAAAAAAACTATTAAGTTTAAGTGCAGATAATTGTCATTTCTTCGACGTGATGATTTAATACAAGCCAGTTCCAAAGAACATTAATTATTTTATTTGTCGTAAACAAAAATAAACACTTAAGTTTTAAAACAAAGAATCCAGGAAATTAATATTTCTTTCTATTAGTAATTCTATCTATCCTGGATTATGTCTGCTAAATAACAAACTAAGTTACTGTTCTGCTGGACGTGGACGAAGGACAATCTATTGACCCTTAAGTACAAAACTTTTCGGCATTCCACGCGCCAACTCACTGTTGCACTTCACTAACGTAGTATCACAAACACTTCAGGAGGCCAGTATCCGTGAATTCTTATTTCGCGCCTCGCCCAAACATTTCTTCCCACGCATAGTTCCTAATGTTTTTACAGATATTTTCTACAGTCGTGTGATGTTTTGTTGTGTGAAAAAAAAAAACCACTTACATCTTTAGATTGTAACGACAACAAAGTGTCACTAGTAACGTTTCGAGCATGCAACATGAGTAATGACATTGAGAAGATAAAAGAAAAGATGATCAAATTTGTAGTTTTTTGTTATTTGTTTCCTTGGTCAAAGATCGCACTCAGGAAACCACAATCCTGTCCTGTATTCTGGGCTAATAATGAGTCGATGCTTCAACAAACTTTGTAACCGTAAAAATGTAAATAATCTACCAAAATCAATGAAACCTTACATTAATATCTTATTAATATGTCTTTCTCGTTGTGCTACAGTTTGGTGTTTCTTTGGATTGGGTTATCTGCAGGAATTCAATCTTGAAATGTAGTTCTTTTAGTTATTCTAACATTGCACCTACACTCTGCACTGACGTTTGGAAGGCAGAGATCGATTCATGATGGCGGTCAACTCATGATGTCTTACTATACATGCCGAAGCCCATCATTTAAGATATTGCCAGAATAAAACTCGACCTTGTCTTTCGGGATAATGTATAACCTAAGCTGAAAAAGACATTAGAGAATTCTGCCCCTTGACATTGGACGTCATGACTTGGCCTAAAGAGTAACGACTTGACCGATTTTACAACAATAGAAAACTGCAGACAACAAAAGGCGGTCACTGGACCATGCAATCTGCAACAATGCTGCTTTTTGTTAGTTGTTTAAGAAGCAAGGGCTTCAAGGACAGGAAAAGTTTTTCTAAGCTTCAAGGGAGTGAATTCTCTAATGAATATCAAGGGATGGAGTAGGGAAAACAAGCCAGTGAGTCACATTTGAAGAAAAGGGGCCATGGCGGAAGGCCATCTTGAACCAATGGGTTAGATACTGAGCTGCAAGCGCGTAGCCAGGATTGTGCCATGGAGGGCGTTGGTTGTTGTCATATGGGGGGGGGGGGTTGGGCACAAACTGAGAGAAAAGTCTAAGGATAGAGAGAAAAAACAGCTATTTTATTTGTTTTTTTCATTGCAAGGTATGGGCATGGGGGTTCTGACCCCACCCCCATCCTTGGCTAAGCCACTGCTGAGCTTTAAAGGACCGCCCGTTTGGTGTAACGGTAAGAGCATCCCCCTCTCACGCGGAAGGCCCGGGTTCTGTTCCCAGGTCGAGTCACACCGAAGACTCTAAAAATGGAACCTACTGCCGTTGTGCGTGATGCTCCGCACAGCAATGGAGTAGGGAAACAAGCCAGTGAGCCACAACTGGAAAAAAGGGCTTTACCGATTCGACCTGAACCAATAGGTTGGAAACTGGGCCGTAAAACTCTATATAACTCCAAATCTAAGCTGAGCTGTAAAAGCTCATCTAACTAACCTAACTAAGAATACAATCTATACAACAAAATGGCAAAATCCAGTAAGAAAATACTTTGAACATTGACCATCAGCTGGATTTTTTTGGTCATCTTAGAGATTTTCCACTCACGTTATACTTCTCAAATTAAAAGGTGTCTTTTTTTATTGTTGTTTTATCATGTCTTCAAACACGACCTTTTCTTTTGAAAATATTGACCCCTTCTCTCGCACTGCATGGGAACAGAAAAAATGAAACGCAAGCACAGTATATTCTCACTTTGTTTTGCAGTCTACCTTGTAAAGAAACGATTACAGACTCATTCTGTGTTTCAAATCAAATGCCGTAACGGCTGGACGTCAAAAGAGTTGGTAAAGCGCCCTTACAATGTCATCACAATGAAAGGATCATTTCAATTGCGCCCTCTTCATGCGTGCAATCGCGCAGCACCTGGTATACGCGTATGTGTTCCTGCCCGTGCTCCATGTCAACCAATAACAACACGTGACGTTAAGTTAATGGACATCCTGATAGGTTCTCCTGATCAACGGAAGGAACTTGTAACGTAACTTGAGTCCAAGGTGCCCTGGGTAAAAATTGGTCGGTTGTCCCTGACCATTGCAAGAAGAGTGTCATCATGGGTGTCAGACCCTCCGACAAGCCCCTCCCAAGTCCGGGTACGTTGACCCAAGGGGAGAATCCATTTTGTTTGCGCCACTAAAACAGAAAATAAATGACGGCTTCAAAGATAAACCTCCCTTTTAGCTGATAAAATTGTAAAATACAGGGATCTTAAATTTTTAATTTCAGCAATAACAAGTTTCAGTTGTTCTTTCCATCAAAAGAAGATATTGGCAATAAGTTTTATGAAGCCAATTTTAGATCATCAAAATCTGAGTGGTATCCTTCACCTCTTCACTGCAAACTGCTGAATGGAGTTTTGTGCTGGACAGTGAGGATCAGCATTTTCTTACTCTATTTTTATTACTTAATCCAAAATCCACATTTGAGATGAGTGGCCGAGTACAACCCTCAGATAAAGCCAAACATCACATCATGCTATCCCCTCTTTTTATGACCTGTATCATATGTAATAATCCCCCCCCCCCCCGCCCTCAGTTTTGACATTCTGGCACCGACACTGCTTATTTTTATTCGGATAAGAATATTGGGAAGGATTGCGTCCGGCCATATAGGGGTACTTGTGAAAAAAAAATCTGGTACGCTATACGCCAATTCATTTTGACACATGATGGTTGTACTAACATGTGATCTTAGACTGACCGTACTCAACATGCTGTCACGTTTCCTCTTAAGAATACAACACAGACAACCTAGTAAATCAAATGCGGTGTGGGGTGTAATTGATATCTGAGTCTTTTACCCTATAATGTGCCCTCAGAATCTTTTCTTTTTCTTTTGTGTTCACACTGCGTGAAAAGCAATTAACATGTACTTGACTGGCCCGTTACCTAACCCCGAATGTTATTAATGTTATGTGACATTTGTGCATTTTTGTATATCTTGTGAGGTCAATCAATTAATCAGATGTGAAATCTTACTTTATCAAGTGTTTGTGTGTGTGCGTACTGAGCTTTATTCCCTCCCTGAGGTGATCAGATGTTATCAGGCAAAAAAGGACAACGTAACAAAGAGTAAAGAGGAAAGTTTTATCATATGGAAAACGACGACGATATGTAGTATAACCACTTATGGACGACCATCGTATCTCGCTTCCACTGACTCCCCTCTTCCTGCTGTACATGCTGAACATTAAAAGATGGGTTTAAGGTCACAACAGGATTTGATATGTTAGAGAGGTGCTGAGCATTTTAGTGAAATTTGCATTAAAATCCGATGTGTGGTTTCCAAGATACGAACAGGTAAAGTTTTCACATTTTCAACAAGAAGTGAACTTGAGTCAAGCACATATGACACATCACATCCCCACATTACTGGGCAGTCTTTTGTTTTTCTTTAAACTTTATACTGCATTTTCTCCGCAACACTCCCATATTATTAAAATGTGATTGCATAGGTGGCGTGAAAATTTTACAAACTTTGCATCCCTCATAGAGAGGTCATACTCCTATTAACTTCAAGGTCAACACAACAGTCTGATAAAACAAGGGGAAACAAAGCATTACTTGTCAATGTGAGGGAGTGATATAAGCTCTGCTGCCCTCAAACTCACTTTTGAACACAAATCTACTGACTTCATTAACTGATATCTCAAGAAGTACATGTCCGATTTGAAAGGAACTTTCACCACACTGTGTAGATTTTGTTCCTCTTTCACATATGAAAATTAAATTTTTGCTTAAACTTCCCCTTTAAGTTAAAACTTCAAATATTCGTATCATCTAACATAATGTTAACCTGTCAGTTTTCAGTTTGAAAAGACACTGTAGGCTAACTATAATCAGTGTATGGTAAACTTCAAACAGCAAAAGGGCTTCAATTCAAAGAGCCGGAAAGAAGTTTCTAAACAGCGCCACTATTTTGCGCTCTATTTATTGTGCGGCGGGTGACAAATTTTTTAATCATTCGTGGAGTCCACTTAGTCGTTCTGCTGCGCTTGACAACTTGTCCTACCTGATCTAATGAGCTCTTGTTGTGTAAAAGTCACAGCAAAGTTTGGTACAACACTTCTGTACGTACTCATATATGTACTGTTACACTTTACGCTGCTGGTTACTAATAACATGGATATCTTAAACCTACGGTGATTTTGTCATAATAGAAATAGTCAAACGCTATTGTCTGTATTAACAATAAAATCAGCATTTGGAAATAATGGTTGAGAGAGCCAGTTGCCACAAATTAACAAGGCAACGACACCTTTTTGCACAAGTAGGTCTATTTTAAGAATTCAGGGTTCAAGCGAGTGGAAATTTTTTGTAAAGGTCTTATATTATTCAAAAGTCGAGAGCCGTGATCACAATGTATTTGTTATCATACCGCCGAAAGAAGGTGAGAGACCAAACGAGTCCGGTATGACAAGCTTCTGGTGGACGGCGTACCTCAAGTGCTCACGACTTATGCAATCGTGTCGCCAGTTACATTCTGCTACCTTGGAATAGGACTACAATGTTGGCATTCCGAGCACAGCAGGTTGTCCAAGGTCGTTTGTCCTTCGTATCTGGTATTGTTTTCATATTTGATTATTAGTGAATTTATTATGTCTCATTACACTTACGAGTACTTGAACCAAGCGCAGGTCTACAACAGCGGAACTCTTATTAATCCAGTACTCCGTGGTATGCGACGTCAGACGAAATTTTAAGGAGTTTCTTTAACAACTTTATATATGTATCAACGATCTCAGGATCATTGCGTCACACGTATGAATTTAGAAACTTCAGAACCGCTGTTAGCGTAGCTACGAAAGGAACAATGTACAGTACCGAGCGTGTTAGAAATTAGTTAATGTGCATTAGACGTCATGTTAAAATCATGCGGTCTTAGCAGAAGTAAAAAGGGACTGATTTGACTAGAAAAATAAGCAACATTTATTTTGAGAACATCCTGCTAAGAAGAAAAGAGTGGGATTTTGTAAACATTTTCAGACAGATCTAGCAAAAAATTACATGTGAATGTGGATCAAGCGGTCTGATTGCAAGTGATGGCTCAAGAACGGAGAGAATTTGAAAAAAATCAATAACCAAAAATTGGAGATTTTTCCTTTCGTGAATAGCAATAAATTTTTTCATATTTCTATATTTTCTCGAATTATGGAGTGGACATTATCCAATTAAATAATGGATTTTTCATGAAACGACTGGGTTTATTACTGTAATTTTTAGGAAATATGAGAAAGGTTCCTTGACGAAAATTAATTTGACAATTAGAGGTTGCTCGTCCCTTCTGTTTCCTGTAGTTTTCATTTATGCAGAGTCGGGCTAAACGAGGGAGATATTGTTGCTTTAAATATATGTGAATATAAATTCGAGCTTAAAATATAAAAAATCAGAACGGAATAATTTTGTCTACTTGAACTAAAATTAGACTACTCTCTGTTACTGCAGTGGTAGCACTGCCAAACTGCCAGGCTCTAGTTAGGCTCAGAGAAGATAAATTTAGAAGCAAAGGGAAAATAGCGATCAACTTAATGTGGAAGTAATCTCAACGTATCATCCGCTTTCAGTATTGCACTTATTGCAACGACAGCTTCCTGTTGCGAGAACAGTGACTGCCAACAAGTTTTGAAAACACGATTACACAGATATCGTCTATTGTATATGAATTAACGCAATCGAATTACCAGTTAAGCACTGTGACGTTGTGACTGGTTTTATGCATATCTTTATCGATGGTTTTGTAGGTATAAACATACATTTTAGATGGAAATCTGTGGTATTGATTTTAGAGGACAAATTAAGAAGAGAGCGAACCGATATTAACATCGATCTTTTTGACACATCCGAATAAAACTAATAATAATTGAAGTAGATTACAGTATGCACTGAACTGACTGGTTCAAGCTGTCGTTTACCATACCGAATCTATGGTCTGTTGGAGTGTTGACTAAAACATTATCAGATTACAAAGGACGGGGGTCGGTTTAGTTGCACCCCCCTCCGCAGAGCTGAAATGGATGGCTATGACATAACATCCCTTTTGATTACAATATTCATAAAAGTATGTCATGTCCTATACTTGGAATAATTTCTGGTATTTGGCTTTGCAATTCCCTTCTTTTGAAACTCGGATCACAACGTAACATTCTCGCTTCGAAGAAAAAATTTAGGACAAAATTCTACCCGCTCAGAGTGATTTATTACTGATTGGAATGCTATCAATTTCGTCGAAGGATTTCTTCTTATTCGATTGTGAAAGGACGAACTTTTTCTTCATAATGTCACCCGCTTCCCCTCGGGTTGTCACTACTTTTCACGTCAATGATTTGGGTGCAAATACTTAATTATATACCTCGTACAACAAAAGCTTACTTCAAATTTAAATCTCGTCTTATCAAACCAGGTGGAGGGCCAACATATCAGAGGTAAGAGTCTACATTAATTAACGCTTCTTTGAATAATTTATTTGTATTCCTTTGAGGCACCTTAGCAAACGCTTCAATTAGTTAAAGTGGATGTGATAGGTAAAAGCGGCTGCTCTATGATCCACAGTATCTAGACATTTTTGTTATTTAATTTGGCTTATTTTTATTTGAAAAACTCCAAAACAAATAATTTCAAAAGTTTTCAACTTATTTATTTGACTCAACGAGAGTTTATATATTATATTGGGAGTAATAGATTTTCAAGGGTAACTATAGTATACCTTTAAAGGAAAGATGTATACACTGAGGAAAAATTACCAGTTAATCCGGTTCTGTAACTACTTATATATTCTGGCGCTACACTTCTTTGGAATAAACACCGTGTAAGTTGGTTCCGTATATGCTTTGAACGTAATAGCATACACAACATTAAAATTAAGTAGAAAGCTGAGTATGTATTAAAAATCACGAAACAACAAGCACTTTAAAAAGAAAAAGAATAAACTGACGGCATTTTTCAATGGGCTATATTTCTACATTATCTAGTATGTATAGGCCTACATATGTTTATATATGCATGTATGTATGGTCAAAATAGAATGCTAAAAGTTGAAACCTAAAACGCCATATTTTCAAGTTTGTTTTGTTGGAACCTTACTATTCAGGATGAAACCTTTTGAATTTATGAAGAGTGAGGTTCTCAGAAACAACCTTGCAGGTTTGGCATTTTCATTTTTAGAGTAAACCTATCCCTACCGTGTTGAGCAATCTGCCTTATCATACAATGGTCCAATACATATCTGTGGTTTCCCATCCTACTGTGACTTGACACCAGCTATGTTTCGGACCGGAGTCTATCCTTGCACACACACACACGCATACAGGCACACACACACACACGCACAAGAACACATACACACATATATACACCGTATTTCAGTCATTTTCCGTCAATAAGTATGACTTTATGAGGCCATACTAGCCTCAAAGTACAGTATAACCTTCATATTGTGTTAGTTACTAGCTTTCGTTATTATACTTTATGCGTACGATATAAACATACAACGAAGGGTATCCTGCTGTCTTCAAAGTCACATGTTGAACTCTTTTATAAAATGAGCGAAATGTCAAGTTGTGTTTCTTATGGCGAGAAGTAGTCTCCATGAGCTCTGGTTGTGAGTACTTCCTACGTTCATCATCCGTCGTATTACTAATTTTGTGTATGGAGACGTTTCAAAGCATAAATAGTGAAAGTTAAGGGTCTATGTAAGCAATCACGCACTCTGAATATATTCAATGATGCATTCCCCAAATAATATTCTCTCCTGCCCCACCCCCTCCAAAAAGTCACTCAAGCATGTATTACGAGTGTATGTGTGTGCGAGTTTTGTTGGGATAGTTACTGCACCATGTTAGATACTTCTTACGTTTAATGTAGAAAAGATTTATGAAAAGAGGTTCCCTTTACGACTTATTTCAATCCATTCCGCCAGCCATATGGGCCACCTGCACAGGGTAGCTGGAGCGTTATGATAAATTACAAAGCAATAACAGATTTATTTACTAAATGACGTTAGGGGCACAATTTCGGGTAAACAGATGGGTAAAGGTACATTAGATAGGGGAGATTTAACTTCATTAATATTTATAACAATTTCAATCTTTGTATCACAACTGAATTTCTGGCACAATCAAAATCAAGATCAAAATCATAATTTGAATTTTAGTTTTAAGTGCAAATATTAAAGTACATTTTAGACCCTAGACTGAGAACTGGTCATTTTACAGCAACTTTACCATCTCCTACCGTTTAGAGGTCTCTAAAACATTTAAAAAGTTGGATGTGTGCAACGAACTGTTGGTTAAAAAGGTCACAACAATTGGTCTTTCTAGGCTACCTGATCGCCCGCCCCTTTTAACAAACAGTTTGTTGGAGTGTTGTTTCATTCTCACCTTACGTGTAGAGGTACTTTAGTTAAAGGGGAATTAATTTAATAAAAATTTATTAAAAATTAATTAAACCATCAGCTGGTTGGGCACATAACTGTCTAGAGCTTTTCTAACGTTTGCCCAGTTAATTTAAACCACTGTTACATCTACTATGCCTGCCAGTATATGTATTTCATTTAAAATCTCAAATACTTAAAATCGTTTAGCAACCATTTTCTTGATTTTGGTTTTTATGTTGACCTTGCAAGCTACTAAGGTCAACGAAACCAGTAATGCGATCACAGCTGCTACAACTAAGCTTTAGAGATTTGAACTTTCAACCAATCATTACCCTTGATACGTTTATGTGCTGAACTTTCAACCAATCATTACCCTTGGTACGTTTATGTCTAGAACTTTTAACCAAACTTTATCTTAGCTCCATTTAAATGGCAAACACAGAACTTGTCATAACTAAAAGTGAACGTACATGCATAACCTCAGCTTTACTTAAAATAAGGTTTTCCATCTGTACCTTCAAACCAAAATATTTTTTAAAGATTTGTAATATGAATATGAAGTTACCAATTTCAAATATTTCATCTAACAGTTTAAGGTGTCTGAACCTTTGAAATTTTTCCAAAACTAAACATTTTAGTTTATTTTTGGTTAGGTTAATCTTTCTTAAAAAAAAAAAAAAAACTTATCTCAACAAGCAGGTAAGTTTAACGCTGCATGTAGACATCATAGTTTTGTGTGTTTAGAAATGCAACGTTAGAAACCTTAATAATTTGTTTCTGAAACGGATCACCATTCATTGAACACGTTGAGCGTTTGTAATGTAATCCAAAAAATTAAATTCCATGATAATAATTGAACCTCTTAAAAAAATTAAACAAAAAAACCAACATTTAGAGCTTTTGTCTGACGGAAAATATATGAAAAAAGAAAGAAAGAAACAAAAAATAATCAAAGGAAGAAATAAAATCGGAAAGAAAGAAAAGAAAGTAAGAATGAACGAATGAATGAATGAATGAATAGAAGGATGAATGAATGAATAAACGAATGAACGAACGAACGAAAGAAAGAACGAACGAACAGACGAGTATCCTAATTAACACATTTTGAAGTTTAAATTGCAACCAGTACACCATAAAATTTCCAGAAGTACCTTATGCATGGAGCTAAGCTGCCTATTTTTAACTTATTTGAGTTTGCTCCCAGATTATCGTCTCTCAGCTTCATGCTTTGGTGACATTCGGTTTGAATTCTCAAGTTTTTACATCTCTGTTCAATTTTTCTGTCAGAAAAAACGATTGAACATTTTTCGTGGGTATGAATTGGACCCTGCGGATACTGGAGCTTTAGGTTTTTGAACATATCATTTGATATCTCTCACTTGATCAAGTAAAAGCATATTTTAGTGCAAGAAAAATCTATTTTTACCAGACGATATATAATGGTGTGTGTAGTGATTTGAAAATGCAATTAAAATGAAAAAAAAAAAATCGAAGCTTAATAAGAGCGTATTCCATTTGAGCAGATGACAGTTTCCTTCGGGATTGCTGTCTAACATGAAAATGATTTTCTTTCAAAAAGTTTAAAATTGTACGCATGGGTTCAAACTACAGTGATAGGCGGAAGTTCATTCCCTTGTGGTCTGTGTGTATGTTTGTCTCTCCGGTAGACATG
The DNA here is from genome assembly GCA_037179385.1 of Holothuria scabra. Lineage (NCBI taxonomy): Eukaryota > Metazoa > Echinodermata > Holothuroidea > Aspidochirotida > Holothuriidae > Holothuria > Holothuria scabra. The sequence goes on along the minus strand of CM074190.1, from coordinate 7,326,879 downwards.
GTACCCACGACCAAGGCTAATTTACCTGGGAACCCAATTTTAAATACTATTTTTCTTTACCAACTGCTTCCATAGATAAAATAACACCGAACATAGTTTTCTTGCCATCCCATTTTTCGTAAAGAAACCTGTTGGTTGCAAATTGATTGAAAACAAGTCTTTTCTGTAAATGAGCAAAGCGCCCTTGGAATTCTAGGAAAGTGAGAACACAACGTGGATTAGTAAGACCATCCGTCCTTGCAGCTTAACCAAATTTGGGCCGTGAGCTATCATTCATTGAACGACAATTTAGAGCTTTACATGAAGCTCAATTGACTCTACTCCACAACGATGTTGGGACGAATTTTATGTACTCTACTAGCTAATGCATAATTCGGATGTAAGCATTAGGTTTTTCTTCGTTCACGCTGAAGTAGTTTGCTCAAAGACACATTTTATGTCACAAACGATTTCTACATCCGTGCATTTCCAATATCCTTGCATTGCTATGTTGTGAACGACGGGGTAGCAACATGGTAACCGTCCCCCACTTACACAACAGAGTAAGTGAGGTATGGAAAATTTTTGAGTGTAATCAATTTAGCATAGTAAAATGGCTAACCTTCGACTTATTTCGACCTCACTGAGCCTTTTTTCATGTGAAGGACATATTGTTCATAAATGTGTTTGATCTAATTGATGCATTTGTAATACTTTAGTATAATAATGCGCTGAGGCCAGGGGGTTGGTTAAGGAAGTCTGTTGACAGCGTATCGTAAAGTATTCCGCTACCAGATTAAGAGCGAAGCATACAAGCAAAAGTTGACCAAAAATGTCTGCCAAATCACTGGAAATAGCTCTACTCCGACATTGCAAATTTCATCTATAAGTCTATAAACTCGGGAATGCTGGAGATATTATACTGTGAAAGAAAAACATAAAGGATACCCTTAACATGCTTATGGTGAGCGGTCCCCTAACCCGGCGAGTTCGCGTCTGAGAACCTTGCGGAGTAGACAATGTTTTTTCAGCTCCTCAGCTTTCACAACCGCTAAAGGCCCAGTTCTCTCACCACAAACAGTACCAACTCTCCTAACCTTCTTACTTAAGTCCCTCCCACAATTGCCTGAAATTCATCCTCATCCAGACACAATCTCAGCTTATATTGCTTCAGAGTGAGTATAAAAAGCTCAAAGTGTGTAATCAAAACACTGTCAGTACAGTTCTTGCTGTGTAATAAAAGTGTTGGTAATCTGCATTGTTTGAATTAGCAGTCAATCTATAAAGCTGAACCAATTGAGAGTTTCTGTTACCCCATACAAGAAGTGTCGTTTAAGGTGAGAGGATTGGCCCTTTAAGGATATTACTGAACTATTATGTACAACCTGTGATGTAGGCAAGGGTCTGAGCAGAACAATGTAAATGATCTTTTCAGTCATTCGTTAACATGACAGTTGTATTTTCGTTAAGTCGCATAGAGTATGTTTTCACTTAAAGTTATACAATATGCTATTTACATTTCATACACGAATGTGGGAGAAGCCCTTGAACTGTAAATTTAAACTTTCTTTCGGGTGGCAAATTAACCCAATAATTTACATGGAATTTGATTTCTCAGGAAAGACCAGCTCAGATTGGGAAACATACATTTCTCTTAGAAAAAACACACCAGGCCGGTCAAGTTCAAAACCGCTTGGTTGCCAAAGTTTAATGGCATTGCCTTTCCCCTCCAAAAATGTTTACAATTCAACACTTATATTCACCGAACTTTAAAGAACGTTTATATTCTAAACATGTTTAGCGATTGAAAAAATAAATTTGTGGCAATTAAACGTGTTTAAGAGCCAAACGTTTAGGAATTAGACACATCAAATTCGTTATTTTAAAGTAATTTTCATTAACTTTTCTTCTGATCCCTTAACCTGCCTTGAGAATATTTCTGCAATTATTCAAAGATTTATACAATTTCTGTGGCATTTCAACCTATTTCTGGAATTTCTATGGGCGTGTTTTTAGATTTCATAGCTCGAAATATTTTAGACAAAGTTCCAAAGAGTTTAAAATAATTTACATACTCAATCAATTGAAACGGTACACGCGCTCCTTTGTCTTTAAAGAAATATTTCAAGCAATCTGTCTTTCTGTGTTAGTCACGTCAAAACCCGACTTGAGCTTTTTTCTTTTAAAGTATATGTACTTTTTTTTCTCGATTTTCATCCTCTTTCAACCCTCTGAAATTCAGGTTAAATATAGATCTGTACTGTTTAAAAATCCTAGGTTGTTTTTATTACTTTCAAAATTACCTCCATTGTGACATTTTTAACCGAGGAACTCGTTTTTTAATATTTGAAGAACTGACCGACTATAAAAAGTGCATTTTCGAGTTAAATTCCTTGCTCCCTCTCTCACTTATTTAGCACCAGTCGAATTAAGGCCTTCATGAGCCATTTTATTCCAACCTTTTTTAATAAACCAATTCAATTCAATACTTGGGCAAATCTAAGTTAGGATCACTTCAGCTATATCATAAAGACTTATTACTAAAGTATTCTCCAATTCAATGCGCATGCGTATAACTTTTCCACTATTGTCGCGTTTGTAATTTCAGTTTGTAAAAGAAGCATATTAACTTGTTTATCTCTCTAAATAGTCGAGTACATGTATTCTGGCACTTCTAAATTACAGTAAGGAGTTAAGTGTAACGAGCTTAGGATTCGGAGGTGTCTACAATAATAGATCTAAGTAAATCGGATATTGACTGTAAAAAGCCACGAGACTGTACTAATAAAAAATTATTCCGAGAGTGGGCGTTTAGACAACACCCTCATGTTTTCGAAATTTATGTTCATATTTTTTATCCATGTATAACAAATTTCCCTTAAGGAGGCTAACGCGGCAAGCATGCATACATAGGCTTGTTTACACAAAGTGAGACAAAAATAATACAAACGTAAATATGAAGATAATCACAAAATACAAAAAAAAAAGCAACATGTAATCAACTTGACAAGCTAAAGGCATCAACGAAAAAGTTAAGAAACAAAAATAAAAATTGAAGCATAAACCAACACGAACTTGAAATGAAACAATAAAGGCAACTACTTAAATGATCATAATTGGCTTTAAAACAGTTAGATAAGAAGATAATCACCAACAATGGTCACGTATGTGACGATATTGGAATTTGGTAAAACCTGGCCAAGAGTGTTGAATTTAAGGATGGGTTACCCATCAATTGGTTGACTAAATATTGGAAAATACGAACACGGTATGAATATTGCCACATACGTACCCAGCGGTTAGCGAACATTTTACCCAACTGGCAGACTGGTGTAAGAGGGTAAGAGATATTTAAAACACATACAAAATTATCAATAACGTAATTTTCCTTAAGAGGAGCCCTTAATTCTTGACCAAGGAAGGTAAATCATTCTGCAGCATGCATGCATTTTTCTTCTGTAAGTTTTAAGCCAGTGTCAGGACCAGGGAATACACGTGCAACCCCGTGTGCACCAACCCCATGAGATTTGTGTTAGGTTTATGCACTCCTTGCATAAATCAAATGAACCCGAAGATTCACAGTCACTTTTACAGTCAATCAAAGGTTGCATTGAACGTTTCGTGCTTAACTTAGTTTTGTGTATGACTTCCTTACTGCGGTCATCTCTCTTCAGTACAAGTCTCTCGTCGTTTTTTTTTTCTTTCATGAGCGCAGCAAGGACACTTTGTTATGGGAGGAATTTTGGGAATTGACATGGAAAAAGGGTTCAAGGATAAGGGGTTTCTATCCCCCTATAGAGAAAAAAGTCGTGTTAAGTTCTTGGAATTCCTGTAAAATTGCCTTCAAAGAGTATAAAAGTTTATGTTGATCCCCTCTCATTTAATTTTTGCCATTAATTTTTTCAAGTCGGTGTTATGGTGTACCCTTATCCCGACCCCTTGATATTTTGAGGAAGGTTCCTCAAATAGCTTCACTCTTATGGGTTATTGGCCCACAGAAATTTATGCTTGCTGTTTTTTGCGTGTCCCAAGGGTGAACTGACTAACATTATTATTATCCTCAAAACACTAAGGAAGCTTTAAAAACCTTAGTCTCCGCACGTTTTAGTTATGTTTAAAGTTTTGTGGTAGTGTGGGGACACTCGTTATCACCTGTGGGGAATAACCCATGCCTCGCGATCACTTCTAGATGTCTGTATAACGGCGGCGATGGTTTGCGGCATCTGGGGCCGTAAATTTAATGGTATTCTTACAGGTAATATAGGTCTACAGCGTCTCCTTGTTTGGCGAGTTTATTGAAGAAACTGATTGTAATCGACTTAGATGTGTTTTGTCGTTGAAATCTGCAGGAAATACGAGTCCATAACTATTCAATACACCATGAAAGTGAGCGTTGCCATTTATAACGAAACTCATATCTAAGTTTCGTATTGCCCTTCATCACTCGCTGACCATGAGCGTTTTTCGCATCGCTAGCGCCAACGCGATTATTTACAGGTCCAAAAGCATATAAATGCCATATAGAAGGACATAAATAGAAATTGCATTTTGGATTTAACTTTGTAATGGCCGCCGGACAACTGTATTATTTCTGCAGTCAGGTTATAAAGTGCTTTATTCCTTTTATGGTACAGTACTTCAATTGGATTAGTGTAATCATATGAAGAGGCAGCCGTCACAACTTGCCTGAAAATTTAGCTGAAAGATTTCCAACTAATTACAGCTTCACTAGTGCATTGTGGGACATCCATATCACCATTCACCATCCGGCATTCCAGGAACAGGGGACTTAATGGTATACTTAAGCTGAGTGTTATCATCTTAGTCAGGGCGTACCTGTAAGGAGGAGTAAATGATGTACTGTGGGCCATCCATTTGTCACAATCGCTTCGTGAACTTCAGTCCAGATGATTTGTGTTGGTATAAGGAAACCCCCAGACTGATATGTACTGTAAAACAGAAATGAAACACTTTTCCAGACACTGTTGCCCTTTCTTTGGAACCACTTTTTTCTCTAAACACTATATGTATTAAACACATAGTGTGCACGACTTAAACACATCCTGTTTAGGAATTGAACATAGGTGTTGAGCATTGTACATGTTCCAAAGTGGGAGCAAAATGCGTTTAATTTCTAATCACGTTTTTGCAGTTTAGTCACTATCAGGGAAATCATATTTCACAGAGAACAAATGGGATTCCAGATACGAAACAGATCAAAACATATCCAGCTCAGTAACGCGCGAAAAACGCACGGGCAAATTAACAGTTTGGAGCAGATAGGTTGGTGATGGACGCGTTAATATTTTCGTAATCACAAGAACAGACAAAATGGTAACTCACACAATGCTTTCACTTATAAAGATAAACAGACAGACAGTTAAAAATTCGAAGTAAATGACATTCAAATATCCTTGCTAATGAATATTCCCACTCTCGATCTCCATTTTCCAAACCATGCTCAATATTACTGTTCCATGTGGGAGAATTCCCACAACGCCTAACTAGTGTAGTCTCTGAAAGAAACATGAAAAAATTACATTTTTGGGGTTAAAATACTCTGCTGTGACTGTTTTGATTACGCAATAACGTGGCAGTTGTGAATTTAACTCCTAATAGTAATTAGTTCAGTATGACATAGGGCCCCTGCTTGACTATTACAAAGTCCTCAAACATTCATTTTTGACGATTCTCAACGGTTTGCGATGATTAGTTTTGAAACAAAACGATTTGTTGCCCCACGGCAATATGAAATTGTTTCTTCATTGTAAAACAGTTTACTGTATTTTTATTATTTCATGTCTTTCTTGGGAGATGAATAACATGTAATTTGGTGTTTTAACAATTTAAGCAGACAGTATAAATTAATTCCTGGACTTGAATAGGCTCGTAATAGGTTGCGCTTCAAAAGGCTTATAATTTTGTTTTGTTTTGTTTTTCTTTCAATAACGGCAGATGAATAAAGGGGCTTTATAAAGGACACGATATGACAAACTCGTGTATGTACCTATGTATTTCATATTCTGGCGTTTCGGCTCCTTTACCGAGTGTGAGTAGTACTGAATACTAAGGACTGCTATTTTCTCTCAACATTGGGTGGGAGACATTATCTCATATTCAAAATATTACTGTTCGAAAGTGATAGTCACCGGGGTATTTCTCAAATATTGGGTTATTACATGTCACCCTGTCCCGTCCTGGATCGCCACCCATAATGAACAAAATGTAATATTGGTGCTTGGACTGTAGTTGTACTCTCCGGGTTTGATTTTGGTAAGTCAGACGGTAATATAACATCTTTAAAGCCGTCGATTATCATTTTAACTACAATAATTGTAGTATTTTACGGAGATCCTCAATTGACACTTTGATTGACAGCAAAGTCAAGAAATGCAGAGTACTGTTGTTCACATTGCAAAGCATGCACTGTGGTGAGCGTGTTCCGATTACATAGTGGGACTTGTATACTCACTCCTTAGCAATAATTGAACTGAGATTGTGTTTGGATGAGGATGAGTTTTAGACATTTTGTGGAAGATGGCTAGGAGAATCCAATGTGTGGGGTGGGACTTGGTCTCTCAGTGATGGCATCACAGATGTTGAGCAAATGACAATCTTCCATCAAGTTTCGAGGTATCGTTTGGATGTTACTACCAGTACCATCTTGACTCAGGCATTTTAAAAAGACATACATCTCTACATCATCAATATCAATAAAAAAATATCAAGTAATAATTAATTTGAAATGAGCCAAGTTTAGAAAACTTCAAGATTCTAAATTATGGCGGGTCTATGTGAGAGGTAAAAATAAAATACTTTATTTAGATGTATCTGTGTGGAATGAAAATTTATGGTTCGGTCACTAATGAAACATTGCCCAACTCCATGCGTACTTTGGAATGTAAACGCGTGCGAAGTATAAAACTGTAAGAAGGGCCTTCTTAGCCTCTATATACATTAACGTTAGAATTACACCGTGTTCTCTCACAAGAAAAAAACCTGTATCTAGAAAAAGTATTCCGATGTACTTGGAAGAGTATAAGACTCCCCCACCCCCTCCAAATAGAACAGTGCTTCCAGTAATAAAATGTTGTTTTGTTCCATGTTTTTGAGCTACCACCGACCATTTCGAGTAAGTGCTTTATCCTTAATAGGAGTGGGTACTGGGTTTACTCTCTTTGGTAAATTTCACCCATTCTTGAGTGCTTGGCCTAGTGCACCTCTCAATGGAGGTCCTGCGGACAAGAGAGTACAATGCATGAACCCAACTATTATTCAGTGCCCGCTTTTCTAAGGGACCGCCCCACAGACCGAAGGTCCACGAGACCGAAGATCCGCAGGACCGAAAAGAAACTAAGGTCGATGAGACCAAAAATGAGAAAAGGTTTGCGAGGCCGACAATGAAAACCGGCTGACCTATTCCGCATTCATTTTCATGCTCGCGGGTCAATTCGCATTTTCGGAACCTCTGCACCCTCTCGGTCTCAGGCTCACGAACCCTTTCACATTTCGATCTCGCGAACCCTTTCTCAAATAAATTTTCGGTCTCGTGGGATGCACCCGTTTGATTCAGTTACTCTCTCTAAAATCTGTAGTCACCACTCCAGAACTCCTGGAGTAAATGTTTGGTTTCCCTGAAAGGCTTTTTTGCTTAAGAGCCGGTAAAACTTTATAAAAAGTTGCCAGGCTGGGTCAAGGTTAGGTTGAACATCCCAACTCTATGCAAGGGAAGGCCTGTTACGACCCTATAACAACTGATGATGTTAAAGCTTGTCCAAAATGTTAAAAAAATAAATTGACAAAAATGTTTTACTATTTTGTTACATTTTGGTCAGAAATTTGTATCATTTTGGACCAAGTTGCTAGTGTTTAGTCAGTAGTTATAAAACGGGTCGTAACAAAGACTCTGATTGGATATGAAGGACTTGACAGAACACTATAACATTAATACCTACTCAAGAGATGTTTGACCCTGCCCAAACCAAATAATTCTCCATTTGATCCACACTCGTCCTGACTCTCATTCGGACACTGAACAAGTAACTTACAGCCTACTCGATAAAATAAACAGACGATACTGGTAGGTCTTTAAATATCTTTTAACCGAGTGTTAAGTTACAATTGCGCGCTAAAACTGAAACTCCTCTTACGTTACTGCGCTTTCAATAAGCTCTTTCGAAAACTGTAATCAGGTACTCGCATTACCACCGTATCAAGTTCCAAATAGACTGATATGTACACGTTAATATTGATTTATGAAGGATGTACGTTACTAGGCCCTCAACGCTTATACCTGTACGTAAAGATGCAGTGTCATTCATGCACTGTGAAAAGTTACAAGGAAACAGCGTTATGATACATTTCCGGCAAGCTGTCGCTATGGTAATGGCAGAAGTCAGTCCGAAGCTGGCGATGAAATAAACTTCCTTCCGTTAAGAACATTAAGTAGGTAATCTTGTAATTAATCATTCACGAATTATCTTTGATTAGATCACTTGTCAAAGCCGAAACCGCCAGCACATGTTTTCTTCATTTTGAGACATCCTCTTAGGGTGGTATTTATGAAGTTCTCTTATTAAATACTTCTAACTCACACATGTTTCAATAATTTCATATTTGCTCAGAAGGTCAACGCTGTAGATTTGACATCATAAATTCAATGCATTAGGCTGTACTGAAAGTACTCTCTCCAGTAAAGTGTATTGAAAGCACTGATTTACTGTGGCAAAAATGGAAAAACGTTTTGTGTTGTAAACATTGATTTTCTCTAACCAGGCGTAGTTAAAGATAACAGAGGATCAAAGAATTGGCAACATCATCGGGAAAACAAACTTCAGATGGTACCGCCAAAATGATTCTTACAGCTGCCACAAATTGGTAAAGCTGGATTGAATAAACAGTAAATAGAAGAAAGACGGGAGCTGTAGATTTAAAAGCTAATTAAAAGGAAAATTAGCAGTTGCCACAGGGACATGTGTGAAACACTCTTAAAATTCACGTATGTCCAGTGATTGCGCTAAAGGGAAGGTGCATGAGGGTGAACTAGACCCCTCAGACTTTTCCTTACTTCCCTACAGTTCTCCCAGTGCAGTTAGGAGTTGGGTCAATCGAAAGAGTAAATAATACACCGCTTTTGAGACGCAATTTTCACCCAGGGATATGAGGTTTGTCCCGGGGCGTTCGGCGGCTTTGTCCCTGGACCCCACCCTTAAGAGAGCGCGCTTCGCGTTCGGTTCAGTTTTGAGTGCGAACTTTTTCCCCCCAAATTTTCCCTTTGCCCCAGTTTTGACTATCTAAAGCGACCACTGCGTACATCATTTCTGACCTACATCAATAATAGTGCATTATTTATCACTGAATAGTACTCTTTAGATACTTACTCTTAACCAAAATCAATTTGATATTCACTTACGAGAAAATTCAGTAGTTAAAGTTAAATAGTTTACTTGTAATCAACAAAGTGCGTTAATGTACTTGTAACGTAATATCTTATTCAACATAATATCATAACTATTCATATTTGTATCAACGCAACGTGGGGCATGAAACGACAACCGATTTAACCATTATTAACCGATCGGTCTAAGTCTGGCCGGCCACGGACTTTTTGTATTCCCACATGGGAAAACAATGGAATCATTGCAAAACCTTTAGAGGGACCAAAGATTTCAAAGTGATACCGGCTTTAATAGTAACTCTCAGAACTTCTTTACGTTTTCACTTTTTAAGGGACTTAAGGTAGTGGCGTGGTGTTACGGGGGGTTCCCCTCAGATGATGTCCTTTCCCCCAACCCCCAACCCCCAAGTTTGGTCATCTAGGAGTTAGATTAACCGGTAATAACTTTTCCGAGACTTTATTTTTCAACTAGAGATACCCCACTCTCCTTAAGTTACTGATATATGATATGATATGCTCTTCAATGTAATGGTTTTCTAGAAAAGATAAGATTTGCTTTATTAAACCCCACAACGGTAACTGAATACTCGCATAAAACAGAAAAAACAATAAAAACAAGTGAAACTACAAAAAATATATACACACAAACAACACTTAAACAGTGAAAGAGAAAAACTAAGAGAAAGTCTAAGACGTAAAATATGAGAGGTAAAAGTATAAGACAATAGGAACCAAGAAGGCAAGAGTTAGCGTTTGAAAGTATGATTGTGGAATTTGATACATTGTGGTATAAAAGAGGGGTGGGGGGTTGTCAATTAGTACTGGAGTAGGGCAATCTCATTCTGTCACTTCTAGGAAAAACCTCATTATGTAAAACAACACTAAGTGGGTGATCATTATCTTGCATAATCTTCATCAGGTTCGTACCCAAACGACGGTGATTATTCGTATAGTCAGAGATGGCTGAACTTCACGTATGATACGACTTGCCTGCTTAATAATGGTGTAGATTGCATATTTGTCTCCAATGCGTATATTCCCACCCCACGATAAAACGTTATATTCCCAAACCCCACCAAATAACTGAATTATAAAACATGGCAAGGATATTTTTATTAACATTAAACTTCTTCACAATACGCATACAATACATTCTAGAGCTTAGTTTTTTCGATAAAGCTTTTACGTGTTCATGCCAGGAAAGTTAATTGTCAATAACCACTCCAAGATATTTATAAGTGTCCACCCTCTCAACCGTACTTCCATTTAAAGTGAAAACACTTGGGACATTATTTGACTTCCGATAATCAATTACCATTTCTTTTGTATTCTTTACATTTAGTTATAGGAATACCCTGATGAACCGGCAAACCGGCATATCTGTGACTTTCCAAATAGCACAAACGTTTTTTGCAAACTTTTTTTTTTTTTTTTGAAGGACTTCTTCCTGAAACCTCGTCTAAGGACTTGGGTAAATGACATTGTAAAATAACACGCATACACGCGAATCTCTCTGCAAGTTATTTTTGTACAATTCTATTTAAAGATAGACATTCGTCTCTCAAAACCACAATTTTACCCGGAGTAAACCAAGTTTCTCAATTGTTAACATCAAATTGAAATCTGCAGAATGGCTTATTTTACACAGCATGCACTGAAAGTGCTCGGGTTGTACATTTAGGGTTTTGTTCGCTGGTTCAGCAGAGTATGCCCTAGCTTAGCATTAAACCCAATAAAGCCCTCAGTTTCATAAGCAATTTCCTTGATTTGATGACTTGACTTGATCTGGTAAATCATTACTCAGGACGTCACCTCAAGGAGATCCACTTCTTCCATCTTATTTGCTTTTACTTCTTTGGTACCTCCCACAGATAGGTACAACCCATCCGTAACCCCGACGTTATCCTATAGTTAATCCCGAACAAAGCTTTATGTTGAACATAATAATAACGTGGGCAAGTTGATGGAATTTGTCAGTGACTAGAAAAGTGGGATACAAGCTCATACGAAGCAACATCGGGTCCAATCCGGAAAATTATAACTATTTATTAGGGCTATTATATATGAACATTTCCAAATTTTGTAAAATTTGCAATAGTCCGAAATATTGGGTTGATGCGCACTGTTTAACAAGGTGTTCCTTGATTGACTGTTGCCATTGTATTGTATCGAAGTTCTTTGTTCGAGTTAGAGATTAGGTTATGATTAGGGCTACCGTTAGCCAGTAAGGACATTTTTTGTTAAACAGTGCGCATTTATTATTGAAATATTATCAAATCAGATTATTATTTGAACCTTTCTTCAGTAGAGTAAACGTGGATTTTTGCATTGAACACTTCGATACAATATAATCTACCAGCTACGATGTACCTTACACCATAAGTAACCGGTAAAAGGAATGTACAGTTGAATTCCTGTTCATGACGTGCAACTCCAACTAAAAATAACCTTCATGAATCCAGTAGATGTGCACACGTTTATTTTCTTCCATTTTATTTCCCTTACTCTTGAGTCTTGATGAGAGAATTGTTATTTCTTAAAGGGCGAGAATAGTCACCTCAAATCCAAGCTATACTGTATTTCATAATATTGTTCCTTCTTCTCTTCAAATGCCTTACATAGTGCTTTAGAACTTCATCATTGTATATTCAAGGCAGGTCATAAACCAAGTCGTTACTGCTAGTAAATTTCACATTTCAGGAGAAAAAATATTGTCACATGACTTTCAAGCGCCAATCACTAAACAGGTCGGCCTACTGTACAAATTCAAGTTGGGGTGCATTTATTTCCTTTTTAATACTGGTGAACTGTCATAATGTAAGCAGGTACTTGTAAGTCATGACAAATCCAAAATCTGCAGAGGCCAGACATAATAAGGGGTGTACTCATAGTGACAAGTTATGGATAACAAGGGAACATAAATGAATAAAGGCCCCAGATTTACGATGTAAATAGATTAAAATTTCTTTGCACATAACAACAGCTGCTGGCTTGATCCTTACCACTCTTCAATTTTACAACCATCTTGGAGTTAACTCTAGTTCACAGCAATGATTGAAGAATTCCTGGTTGACACATACGTTACTACTGGTAAAATTGTAAGACAAGTAGCAATGTATTACTTGTCAGAAGTTGACTTTACACTAATTAGTTGGTGCATAGTGACTCCTTATTGGTCAAATTTTGCCAATCTTTTTCAGCGTTCAGAGTGTGATGTTGTAGGTATAATTGAAAGGTTTACGCAAATTGTCGTACATCAACGAGTATGCGTACCACAAATGAACACGAACTCGGAGTACAAAAAATAAAAGCCGTTATGATGCACGTTTTGTGAATTGGTGCAAAAAATACGAATATTTATAGAAACAATTCAATTTTCACTGATTTGTGTTACAACAATAGAAGTCCAATAAGATGGTGAACAAAAGTGTCTTATTAAAATTTTCCACTGCAAAAAAAAAAAAAAAAAAAAAAACAGAGTCGTTCGGACACAGTCACCTTAAATTTTGTAAAAAGTAGCGACACAGGGAGCGTATGGTACAATACAGAAATATATGTCCTAATCAATCATTATTTAAATGCACGTTACAGTGAAGCTCAAGTTCTAAAAATAAGCTTGGACCCATTCAGTTTGAGTACTATTAAAGCCGATTACCTGAAGGGCTATGATGACAATAATGAGATGGACATTTGTCTTTCCAAAGTCTTATATATAAATCTGCCCAGAAGAAAACGATTACAGGTATACCCTGTGAATACTTGGCGAAAGAGAGAGAGAGAAAGGGGGAAGAGATAGATCGTAAAGGCAATTAAGGGGAACTATTGGCCTGTAATGATGGTCATTCTTCGCTTGGCATCACCGGACCATTTATCTTACACGTTTCTTTAAGAAGCTATCGTGTTCGTTGATGATAGATTCTTAGAGAGGATTAAGCGCCGTTCATTGTCAGACCTTCGGAAATCGACTCTAGCATGCCCCATGGTTTACTGGTTTGATGATAAGAGAGATAAAGTTCATGCTGTTAATTAAAGTGACGTCACAGTGCTACATATGTTTATGTAATAATTTTATTATTGAAGGTCATCGTTACGTCTCATTGAATGCTCAATTCGTTGTGTTCATTCGACAATGGATTCTCCCGAAAGAATTTCTTTTGTGGCACGTTTGACACACCATCACCCAGGATAGAACTAATTGAATTACTTTTACTACAGTGATATTTAAAGGATCTAGATAAACAAACCATTTCCCACAATTGGAGGGAACGGTGCTCCCATTGTGGTTTCTGTGGTTATATAAAATATGTGAAATATAGACTTATATAACAAAGAATAGGCGAAGAAGAATTCAAGTCGTGTTTTAAATTGGTGAGTACTTTAACATAACTTGCAACAGTTAATCATTTCAAAACTATGCCAGAAAATATTTTTATACCGTTAGGGGTTCCCCCCTTTTTAGAATTTGCTGAAAGAATATAGGTCCGTTATTTCGTTAGAAAGTGGTAATTTAAAGGTGTATCTCTCTGTACAAGTTTGTTGTAAGGTTAGGTTATGTAAGTAGGTTATACCTCTAAAATCAGCTTCTGGTCAAGTATGAACACAATACATCCGGTATTGACCCGGAACACGATCAAATGTCATTAACCAGATTTGGTTTTGAATCACCAGCTAATAATCATTATTGAAATCAATATTGTCAAATGTTTGGCACATTTTTGGTTTTTCGGGCCGGTCGAATATCAGTTAGAATATATGGTTAGGTACAGATTTCCTCAAAATATATCAATCTTTTTACCAAATCGCCTATGTTCGCTCATTTTCTCAACATACTCTTTCATGTGTGCATCTTGATTTAAAGGTCCCTCGCGTAACGATGAAATCAGATCGGATTTCGATCCAATTTTGCATTTTAGCGTAAATCTCTCCACCTCTGGTCGGAAAAAACACACAACTCCCAAATTGTGTCATGTATGGTTTTTATCAAAAGATTGTACGAAAATATGATTTATACTACTTATTTTCGTGACGTCACTGACAAACGCCTTTATCGGACTATAGTTTCCAACGAATTGTGAAGGATGTTGGTCACGATCATGCAGATTATGTGGCCATTTTTTCATTAGTGTTGTGTTTTCATTTTTTAAGTGATTTCGTTTGTTATAAACTTTTGTGTGGAAAAGTAATACAGGAGCGGAAGTTCCATTTTAACCTGCGATATTGGACAAAACTACTCGCAACATCCATCACAAGCTCCCCTCAGTCTGAGGGCCGTGAGGTTGTTCAAGTGTTATCCTTCAGTGGACATTTAGCTTCTTTTTGAAGCAGTTTGTAGTTTGGTTCACCGAATGGCCCTTTGCCACAGGGTCGGAAGGACTGAAAGAAAAAACTTCCCTTATCAATGAAAGACAAGTGATGTAAATGGTCTGAGGGTCGTGCGTTTGGTCAAGTATTGTCCTTCAGTGGACGTATAGCATCTTCGAAAAACAGTTTAACGGCACTATAAAAATGGCCAAGTCATTTCACAGTACGTGTAAAATACAGTAGGCTACATGTTTTGATGATTTTTTTCAATTGGCTTTTAATGAGAATTAACGTTTTAATATTCTATGCCAACATGAGAGATCAACTCGAGATTTCACATAATATATCCTAGCTCTGATAGTGACAGCTGTTACCTCATGTAGAATTAAATGGGATATATTTCTAAACGGATACCGAAGCTGCTTAAACGCGAGTAGCAGTATCACAACCTACAGGAAACTACAGGGTAAATTCAGTACTTTTGGGTGACTCGTATTATCTATCACCTGCCCTGGTTTATTTTTTTCACTTCTTTCTCTTGTGAATAAACGAAAGTGTTTACACCATTTAGGAACTTTCTTTAATTAACAGGCGTAGGTTGAAAAAGCACCGTAGGTTCACTTTGACCAATTAGTGTGATAAGTTGAAATGTTAATCATCTCAGTCAAAATAACCCAAGAATGTAAGTTGGGTTCCGAAATGAGTTTAGTTCCTGATTTATTTCACACAAACCCTCGTTAGTTGCTTTGTTTGTTATCAAGTCAGCCACGAGTCTTGACAAGAGGTGTTTTTCTAGTTCGTAGGTCGCTTGATGGATACAGTTTATAATCTAACTTTAGTCCTTTTAGCCTGACGGTTTTTGTTTCGAGTTTGCTTACACAAAATATGCCCGGTGAGTTATTGAACAAAAATAATGGAATACACAGAGATTACAGGGAAAAATGATGGCAGGCTTTGAAAGTGAGTTGGCATTTTTTTTTTCTCTTTTATCTTCGACGTGTAACTATTGATTACTTGTTCTGTAATTTACATCTTTTTTTACTGTGACAGAGTTTCAAAAGTTATGATGACGATATTTAAAATCGTTCCTACCACTGCTACTGACTGGTCCAGTAACCACTGACAGGTTATTCTCCAACACACCGTACTTTGTAATGATTTGCAGAAGCCACTAAAAAGTAAACCCCAAAAAGACATTTTGAGGTGGTATAGAAAAGGGAAAATTGTTATTATTGTTTGTGAAGAACCTGTCTGGACTCCTAATGTTAAAGAAATAACTGACTCGATTTCGCCTCGTCCGTTTTTTTTTTTCGAAATTTGGAGTCTCCACGGTTTATTCACCGGCAATAGTCCGACAAACGCAGTTTATTCCTTCAATACCTTTTCTCAAACAAGGCTAGTTTTCAAGTTGTTTCACCTATTTCTAGAAGAACGAAGTTTTGTTTAACAATATTTAATGTCGCATGCACTTTTCCAAATTATGTTTCATCGTACTTGCTATATATCATACAACCGTGACCCTATTCGTACAAACGACGGAATTGCTATATTGACAGATAATATATTCTTGGGTGAAAGGGAATGGAAACATTTTAAAACAATATATGGGGAACTTTTTTAGGTACTTACATATTTTTTTTCAAGTAAGGTGCTTTTCTCATTTTTACACGTTTTATCTACGTCAGGTCATGCAAAAGACACATTTTTCTAAAGATTGTTACTTCATTGTCCTCCATAATGAAGAAAAATGCCACATCTAAAACAGCTTTTACCTAAAGATAAATGACTATAGGCTCTGTATTGAAAGCTTTTTGTACAGCCATGACCACAAACCTTTCTTGAGGGTATGACAAATACACGTGTCTTACTTTATTTTGGAAGAAAAGTATGCCTCTTTGCGACCTTCATAAAGTATAAGATTTTGTCAATCCAAGACTTCATTCTTTAAAGTTTCAACTGTCCGTAGCTGAAACAAAGAATGCGTACACTTCTTAATTTGATCTGAGCGTGTCAAGACTGTAAAAATGCAACAAAACGTCAACGTGTCACGTCGACGCTGATCTGCCTCATGGGGGGAGTTTAATCTAGTAAAGCCACTAATGGTGGAAAATCTTGTTTTCAGGATATTTTCCCCTCTATCCTTCCACTGCTTTTCTTCTCCTGATTTTGGCTACAAAAGTGACGTTTCTTTGCATTCAACTTAAACTAGAGTCTGTCAACATAACGAAAAACGAAATCACACCACAGAGGGAAAAGAAAGAAAACAAAACAAAAAGAAAATAAAGAGAAACTATTCTAGATGAAACAGAGTCGAGCAGAAGATGTGCCTCAAGTGTTTGTGACAAGACGCAATAAAAGAAGCTAAAGATGTAAGAAAATGGAATATTAAATAAGAACACCTGTAAGTAGAAATCAACGAAAACGGGGTGCTTCGTGGCTCAACCCCCAAAGAAAAAATAGGGGTTAATTAGCCAGTATTTGCTTAGTACAGGTACTCCAAGAAATGAACTTATTCTTGATCGGCTCAGTTCAGTCTAGAACTCTCATGAATTGCCGTTCCCGGTCATGCACGGGGGAGGGGTAGAGCTCAAAAATGTCTTCCTCGCCACCGATATTGGCAAGCTTTTGGCACAGTTTTTCCCCTTCCACAGCTTCCTTAAATGGAAACATGGGACGACAAATAGTTCCCCTTTTACACATTTAGCTTAAAATTGCGCCTAAACTCTAAAAAGAATGGGTTTAGGAATCTATATCTGACAATAAGCACTGACTAAGGTTAATTCCTGGGAAATTACCAACCTATTTTCATTTAAAAATAAAATCGATCAAACAAACTGCGACAAGTTCCTTTACTTCTGGTGCCAAAAAGATGTTTGTCTGTTAATTCTCTTTCATTTACATGCGAATATGCACACGATTTGAAAAAATCGACACAGCATGCGTTTAGCCGAATTTTATACCTACAAGTACTAACAAATGGACGAATGTGCTTGAGATCGTTGGTATACGTCAGGCATTTTGCTACTTCACTTAAGTCGGTTTAAGAAGTGCAGGTAGAGTATCCCTGATGCTTCTACGACCGTTAACGAATCGTGAAATTGACTGTAATTTTGGGGTTATCCACGGAGAGGCGTTTCGAGAGAAATACTATAAGAGAAGACACCCGAAAACGAAAAAGTCCACGTTCGCTTAAAAGGAAATAACAAAACTACCACTAAACGAGGTTGATCTTTTGGTGTTTTGGCGACATTTGAGTTAGATAAACATTCTTAAGTTTGCTATTAAAATTTACAGCTGATGTGTTTTATATCTAAACAATGAAAAGTAAACTAAATAGTCTTTATAAAGAAATTTATAGAACTGAAACAACGCAGTAAAGTACTAGCACACTACTGATCAATAGGAGAAATAAATGTTTATTGTTTTTTGTGAAGACATAGTGCTCGATAACAGTGTACTCTGTGGAGGCGTTTTGTCAACTGAAGTAACAATGCCAACTTTGGCACAGGATATGTTTCGTGATGAACAAAAGTAGGTTGTGCCATTAAAGTATTTCTAACGCAATGATACAAATATTTCGACCACAAACCTATTCTTAGATGACGAACGTCCTTCAAAGATATTCCCTTGGGGCATTTCCAAGGGATACTTTGTATAATATATTGGGACTCAAGTACGTAGCCGAAGGTGGGGGGGGGGGCAGAGAGAGCGACATTCCCCCAGTTCAGTGTGATAATATGATACATGAAAAGGATGAAACTTGAAACACATTGCACCTTCCTGTCGTGGTTAAATATTTCTCAAAGGGAGTGGACATGTCCCTCCCCAGATCTCTCCCTGGATCAGCCACAGGTGTGCCCCCTTGCAAATTCCTGACTACGTCGCTGATCCTATTTCTTCGAAACCAAGCTCGCCAACTCTGAACTCACACCTTAAGATATGCTTTTCAATCTTTAAAGATTATCTAATCATATTCGGCAATCCATGATTTGCACACCAGACTTTTTGTCTTCGGCCACGTGAAGTAATCTCACAACCCACAAGAAGAACCCTTTCGATAGATTTTTAAGTAGAATAGCCTAAGTACTTAGCCACACCATCTCTGGTTAAGTCGTTTTTAGGTAGCTACACCTTAGGGAAGGACAGGTCGGTAACCAAAGGGTCGTGGAAGGGATGGGGTTACAGGAGCGAGAGGGGCGTCCACATAGAAATTAGAAAAAAAAAAAAAACATGGATTAGTTTAAATTCATCTTAGTGTATTACACCATTACATACAAATATTTCCCTCAGGCTATCTTTGAAATTTATTTCCTCTCACTAAGGAATCAGCTAACAGATTTTGCTTGTTAAACATCTGATAAGAAACCACATTACTACATTGCTGCATATTACATGATACAGTGAGCGCTTTTTGTTGTTCGTCTTTTTCTATTGTTCAAAGAATCGACCAAGTCACGACATATCGGCCAGGTCATGACGTCCCCTTACACAGGGTGAAATACGTTAATTTTTATTACCTTAACAATTAGCTACAAGTTTGCTGATCTGGAGAATATAAAAATAAGAATAAGCCGAACTGTTGTTCATCCATATGCTGATATAAAGAGAGAAAACTAAATTTTTGATGCATTTGCTGCTAAAAAAGAAGAAAATATTTGTTGCAGTTATCTTCTGGCATAAATATTGTTATTGTCGTGTCAGCACTGAATACGATCCTCCAATTATCAAGGGCGAGTATAAAGGAAATATAAACCAGAGAAAACAATAAAACTGGAATAATTGTCACAACCCCAAATACAATTAATAAGCTATATATGCCACTAACCTAAACAGTTCGGGAGATAACCTCTTTCTGGGGAAAATGTTTTTTTCACCCGATCGGGGGAAAACAGCGCCATTTTCAAATTTCTCCCTGGATGCTTTGCGGTCGTACCGCGCAAATTAAACAGAGGCAAACGTTCAAAAACCTGGAAATTTTCATCGATCGTAGGAAAGAGAAATTTTGGAATATTTAGAAACTTTGTTGCTTGGGGTACAAAAAACAGAACCATGTTTGGTAGTTCACCGCGCAAATTTTGAGATGTCGGGCAGTTCTGCCACGTTCTGTGTCCTTAGCTTAAATTATAAACTCGACAGAGCCGCAAGATTTGTGCATTTTTTCTACAGAAAGTTGTGTAAGTTAGTCGTGCTCGCAATGATGCTCATTAATACGTTGCTGAAAGTTCCTTGGGATTTCGGTCTGTGGTGGTGAAAAATACATTGTATTTGAATATATCCACATTTATAAGGCAAAGCGACGACTGTGAAGAGGCACACACTAAGTGCTCGTGAATATTCATGCTGCAAGTTTTCCGAACCCCAATTGGGTGAGTTCTCATTTTCACCCGAAAACGGTTATCTCCCGAACTGCTGAAGGGAAGTTAAAAAATATTAAATTCCACCTCGTCACGTGATTTGTATTCGGAGATTCTGAGAGAGTGTGTTGTGACTCGATTTCTCGGAATGCAAATCATGTAACGATGTGGAATTAAATATTTGTATTAACTCCCTCTTTAGGTTAGTGGAATATATAGCTTATTAATTGTATGTGGAGTTGTAGCCGTGCTGTGATTTGTCATATGTGAAAGAGGGATAAATGACGTTAAACTGCATCCAGGTTGTGGCTTCTGTTCTATTCAGCCAGTCTAGAGCAGGACTACTCAGTGTTTGCCCTTTGGAGGGCGTACTTGTCCATTTGGGACGTTAAGCTCCTTAAGGGAGCAGAACTCCTCCGGGAGTAATCGTTTGGTTTTCGCCCCTTGGCTCTTCGCCAGAGAGTCGTGGGGACTTTTAGAAAAAAGAATCAACACAGTGCGGTGAAACTTTCATTTAAATCGGACCTTTGTTTCTCAAGATATCAGCAAATGACGTCACTAAATTTGTGTTCCAAAGTATTGAACTTAAGGGCAGCAGAGGTTAATCAGTTCCTCACTTTGACAAGGAATGTTTTGTTGCTTTTTCACGCTATTGTTTTCCCCGAAATGCTTTGAATAAGTACCCCTCTAACGTATGAAAAATTGATGTGACTGCTGTGTTGATCTTAGCGGTTATAAGAATAGGACCTCTCTGTAGGAAATGCAAAGTTTTTAAAGTTGACATGTCACTTACCCCATCGAATTATGCTAATATGGGCGGATTGTTGAGGAGAAAATTGACTGCAAAGTGTGAAGAAAAAACAAAAGATTTTCCATTTATGTAAAGATAAAATGTCATATGTGCTTGCTTCAAGTTGACCTTTTGTTGGAAATGTGGCGACTTTACCTGCTCATATCTTTAGAACCACACATCGTATTTAAATTTAACTTTCACCGAAATGCTTTGAACGAGCATTCCTCTAACATATCAAAATTGATGTGACCTAACCCCCTTATTTTAATCAACTGAATCTATTTCACTCAATTAACAAGCGACATTGGACACGATGCCCCTCCCCAATTCACCCAAATACACTTATATTTTAGAAGACTTTTTGATTTGTTAACATGTTGTAGTTCCCCTCACCTAAAAGCAAAAGTGAAGGCAGTCATACTCTACCCCAAAGTACAATTTTACCCGGAGTCTACCAAAATTCTCAATTGGCACGGCTCCTTCATTGACGTCAAATTAAAAAATGTAGATTAGTTCATTACACAGCTTAAAGTGAGAGTGTTCTGATTAGGGTTTTGTTTGCTCACCAGGGTATGCCCTTAATTCCTAAAATAATGAAGTTTAATTGTGGATCGATAATGATAGGTGTTTAGATAGATGTGTAAGGGGCTTTGACTAAGTAGGTAGGGGAAATTGATAAGGGTGGCAAATGATCGACTGCCTTTCAAAACTGCTCACTCGCTCGGAAAGAACCTCTAAGTTGAAACCCTTTCTGTCACAGCCTTTTGCTGAATGTTTAGTTTCTGGGTTATCTCTCCGAAATGATCATTTCAATTAAAAAAAATAATTTAACTTAAGAATAAGCTTACATTTTAAACACACTAGCAATATTAGCAAGGATGTCCGTGCTCAGAATTTCATATTTAGTTGCACACGTCTTTATTATAGTTGTGCTACTCTCATATTTTCTATATAAACTGTCGGTAATGTTTGTTGTGTAAACGTGCCAACTCAGACGAGTGTTTGTATCTCATTTAGCCTATAGTTAAGATCGTATTATGTGGAAAGTACATCACGTGCTTCGAAGAGAACAATATAGGTATATATAGCTTATACATAAGCAGTATAGGTTTTAGCGTTGGATGCTAGAGGGCTTTCCGTCATTACAAAGCTGTAAGTGGGTTCTGCATATTTAATATAAGGACACTTTTTGGCTGCAGTGGTTTTCAAGAAACGTAAAATAAAACACTGATTTGTTTAGCTACTGATCTAAAAACGTGCCCTCGTCTTCAGTTTTTTATTCAAAGCGAGTCATGAGTTGATGTTCAAGTACCGTATTCAACTGTTCCAGTTAGTCTTTCGCCTAAAGCAACATACCTATATTTATACGATCCTTTATTACGCACTTTGTACAGTTTAGGTCGTGGAGTGATGTTTTGTCCTCTCCACTTGATCGCTCTAATTATGAGTTTTCCTTTCGAAATCCTGGAAAATTTTAGAGCAAACAGGTCATTTTTGTGTCGTATGTAACAATCCAGGGAAAATAAATGCTCTACTTATTTAGTGGTAATCTTTGTATTATCGCTCACACAGCAACAATCTTCCAATATTGTTGTGATTTAGTAGGGTGTTGCAACGTAAAATCAAATTTTGGAAAGCGGTGTTCTTAGTAGCTGGGGTAAGAGGGGGAAGAGTGGAAATTGGGGTTGGGAGTCGTACGTTCTGTAATTAACTAATTTGTTGTAACAAAATCACAGTCTCACTCAAAAGTCGAAGTAAACCGCAGATAGAAATGATACCGGAAGGATAATTAATTGCCTGGGTGAGGAGAAGTGTGTAGAAAACAAGATGTATGGATTCAACTTGGCGTGTTTGAATGGTAGAACACATTACAAAATACTCATTTATTTAGATAGTTAACTTCTCATGTTGGCTGCAAAGCATTTGTTAGATTGCCATGCCTGTGTTAATTGTCCGCTAGATATAGCCAAAACGCTGTGCTTACAAAAGGACAGCTCACAATTCTTTACATCCCTCCAAATCATTCCTCCTTGCGAACACTTTTAGCTTGAGCACCACCTGCCCACCGATACAGCAATATCACTGTACCTTTTCTGAGAGGACTGTGCCTTCTGCCTAGGCTCATGCACGCATGGTCACCTGAAGAGATTTATCCAAATTTGCGAGAGAGGTGACACGTGACGAAAGCATTTTGAAGCACCGAATGACCTAGGGGTATTCTTAAACAAGACCAGATATAGCACTGTGGAGGCAAGGGAAGAGGTAACATGTAATGATCTACGTCATCAAGTCACGGGAGAATGTTTTGTTACAGACAATAGACACATTCTAAGGACAAAGATTAGCTTGATCTTTGAAGATTTAAAGGCTAACCCTCTCCGAAACAAACAGTTCCAATTCTCCTATTACCTCCTTACTCAGGCCCCCACCCACAACTGTCTAAAACTCATCCTTATCCAGATACAATCTCAGTTTTTTGCTTCGGTGAAAGTATACAAGACCCCAATTCTAATGAAACCACTTTCAGTACAGTACATGCTGTGAAAAATGAGCTACAGTACTCTGCACTTTTGGACTTGCTGTAAATCAAAGAGCTTTTCCCACTTGAGAATTTCTGTAGACTACCACAAAAGTTGTACTTTCGGTGGGAATGAAATACGGTGCCTTTAAATTGCACTTTAACTTAAAACTTTAAAATAACAAGAGAGACTAGAAATGCCATTCAATTGGTCCAACTCTCGTCTAAGTAGCTTGCTCAGTCCTGGGTTTTGGTTGTTAAACTCATAAAGTGACTTCACTATAGAAATATTTGATGACGGATAACTTGTGTTATTCTTATTGAACAACTGAAGCAGAGAGAGAGAGCAGTGGTTTGACATCGCAAATTGTCCCGTCATCGACCAGTTTTCATTCAGTATAAGTTCAACGATCTATTGGTTAACTCAAAATGTCCTCCAAAATAAAGAGAGAAGATGAGATTTATTGTTGAGTTTTGCAACATTTTTTTATCCTGTTTACACCAAGTGTGCTTTTAAAGTTTTCATGAATTTAAGAGACTTCTAAGAGAGACTTTTAACCCGCATAGTGGACTCTGTATTCTCAGGTCCTCAGCTTTCCAAGCCACCGACTGAACAAGAAATTTGTCATACAGCTCGCTGCTCAAAAAAAAGACACTTGCTAAAAACATACATACACACTGTCTCTGGAGTTGTATATATAAAACTCCATATTGGCGCATGAGGGGATAGAAATATTTTTCTATCAGAACGCCTTCCACTGTAGTGCTTTAAAGGGGAACGCCAATTTTCATGAATTGCTCTTGAGGATCAATATGACAATATAAGTGATATTGAGATGTGCAATCACGATGAATAACCTATTGCTTCAATGTAGCTGTGATATTTAAAGGACCAATCCTCTCACCCCAAACTACAATTTTGGCACGGGTTTACCGAAATTCTCAATTGCCTCAGCTCTGCGATTGACAACTAATTGAAACAATGAAAAGTGACAAAGCTTGTATTACACATCAACTGTACTGAAAGTGCTTTGACAGTACACATTTAGCTTTTCAATACTCACCCTGAAGCAATAAACTGAGATTGTGTCTGGAAGAGGATGAATTTCAGATAATTGTGGGAGGGGCTGAAGTGAGAAGGTTAGGAGAATTGGCAATGTTTGGGGTGAGAGAATTGGGCCTTTAAGTTCCAACATATGAGTGTATATAAAAGATACTATACTATACGAATAAACTAATGCGAATTTGCTGTTGTTTCCAGCATGGGCCACTTCCCGTTACCCTTTAAATTTAACAGAATCATCTAGTTTGTGAATTAAACTAAACCATCTGTTAAAAATCATAGATCACATAAGCAAAGTAAGTTGAAATATCTCAGGGCAACCGAACGTGGTATCATTTTTTGACAACTGGTCTTGAGATAAAGTCAAAATTAAAAAAAAAAAAAACAATTCGTTTAAAGGTCAAAGTACATTTTTGTTTCTGAATTTTTGTTCGGGAAGGTCAGTAACACTGAAGTAATTTCCTTCAAGCTTGTGTAAATAAAATGTTATGTTTTCCACGTGTGATCTATAAAGAGTATACACGATAGGAACTAATCTAAACAAAAATCAGGGTCCCAGGGTAGGACAGATTTATAAACAGTTAACATGTTATAGACAAAACTATTAGTTTTTTTCTTGTGCATCAAGGGATTAGATTAATTAAGTCCGTATACACTCTGGAATTTATTTAAACGTTCGCACCACTGCGAGCTATTTTTCCGTCTGGGGATTCAAACTAGGGTATTTCTTATTGTTGCTATTTTTTATCCTCATTTAATGATAATAATAAACCGCAGATTCAAAATAAATTTATTTTTTTAAACGTGTAATAAATTAAAAGGTTAAATTGACCCCGCGACACAGTTTTTACAATTATCGAAGAGTGTGATCCTGAACGATGTGGATCACATTGTAAAGTAGGTTAAAGTAGGTTACGAAGAACTACAATTTGACGGTCTGTCTTGATGCCAAAAGACTAGATAATAGCAATTACTGCTCGACAAGAGAACTTTTCGAGAGACTGAATACACGGCTGAATTATTCAAGGACTGTTAGTAACGTCCACCGAAACGAGCTTGCATATCAATAAGTCTACAGCTAAGACAATATGTGTTAGAAGATATTGGAAACAACACCTATCCGTGTACGTAGCACGTTGGGGTAAACCTTCACTTTTGTATCATTAAGTTGCGAATTAACTGTTAAAACCACTCACACTTAGCAGGTGGCATTGACATGCGCATCACGGCTGTTGTTTTTAAAAGGTCCGAAGCTCAAAATCGATGTTGAAATTTTTCCATGTAAAAAAGGTTGTTTTAAACAACTCAAGGTGGGTACTGAATGCAAAGGAGTTTACGAGATGTGAAAAAAATACGTTTAATACCAGAGCTTTTAAAAAAGGTAACAGGCAAGAGAATAGATTAGGTTGAGGCATTTGATTCATCCAGTGTTTCGTCACTTCCAGCTAAAGGTCACGAAGGTCAGACGTTTTTTAATTAATATGTGGATAACCGATTGTTTTAAAATGTCGGTATTCATCGCTAAGTATTTATCACGAATCATATCGTAACCTGCAGAAGTGAATCCGATACCAGCACCTTTAGAGTAATTTAGTTGCAATGGCATCTTAACGTGTTTTAATTGCAGAAATGAAAGCTTCTTTACTTGTCAATGAATGAAGAATGAAATACCTGCATAACATTGCTTTCTCATTGCAAGCCTACACTCTAAAAAATATTTAAACGATTTTGTTTAATAATTAGGATACTCACGAAAATGAGTATTTCTACTCGAAATAAGTGAGTACTTCAACTCAATTTGTGTAAAATTTTGCACAAATCTAGTTAAAGTACTCACTTATTTCGAGTAAAAATACTCATTTTCGTGAGTATCCTAATTTTTAAACAAAATCGTTCAAATATTTTTTAGAGTGTATACCTAGTGTAATTTTAAAGCACAATTGAAAAGTTAAGGAAAATAACAAGAAGTGTGAGGTTTTTAGGTTATTCTATATGCTCTAAAATGCATAAAATTATTAGTACTTGTCAGTTTTCTTGGCTAGAATAATGACAGGTTGTCTCTCATACTCTAAAGTACGTGTTTAACAATGAGACATTTATTTTGTCCACACTTTGTAAATACGTTTATATTGTAAACATGTTTAGCAATGACACACTAAATGTTTAACAATTAAACGTATTTTAAAACGAAATATATAGGAATAAGACACGCTTGTTTAGCATCTGTATACGTTCAAAAAGTTTGACAAAAAGTGTTTACTAAAAACTTTGAATTCCTAAACACCTGTTAGGGTGTGCACATAAGAGAGATTAGAGCTCCTCTCGCACCCCAAGAAAGAACTCTCTATATGTGAGTAAAATAACCGGTGTTCATATCCTCGATATATGTGCAATATATGTGCCATCTAAAACCTCTCATTATAACACTCTACATGCAGTAGTGTAAGTGTTCACAACGATAAAGAGGCGGTTGTGGGAAAACTTTGTAACTCAAAGCACCACTCAGAATAATCTGTATGACGTTGCGTGATGGCCTTAACACAGCTTCAAAAAATTTGACGCAACATTGCAGAGGGGGCATGGCAGACTTGTTAAGTAATACTGTGGTGGCACACTTCTCAAGGTAAACATGCCAGCTTGAGACTAGATGGAATTCGACAAGAACGTTTAGAGCTGTCTGGGTGTGTATAAATAGGTGATATGTATCACACCTGGGACGTTAATTTAAATGAAAAGAACAGTAGCCACAAACTTATTTTGAAGCAATAGCTAAATCTCACAATTTTTGCAGTTTTGCTTCTCCTCGACGCATATTTTTTATTGTACGCTTGGTCAATATTGCATTTTAAGGGTTAACCAAACAGTTACTTTGTTAACTTCTGGAGTTTGAGCCCTGGCTGGGTCTACCGAGCACTTTAAAACTGAAACCTACTGTCATTTTTAGGTGTTTAGCGCAAACAATGGCAGAGGTAGCAATGTAGTAGAGAAAACAAACCAGTGAGCCACAACTGGAAAAAAGGCCGTGTCCGGCTCGACTTGAACCAATAGGTTAGTAACTGGGCCGTTAAACAACTCCACGTAACTAATTAACTGAATAGCTCCTACTAAACTTCACAATTGAGGAGAAAAATATTGTCACAGAATCCTCTGTATCCAATCACGAACCAGGACAGTCTCCTGTTATAATTCACCTACATTTCCCCGTAACAATGCAACCGGCACAGTCTCAATTTATGAGAGAATATGATTTGGTAACTTCAGGCTGCAATTACAACAATCAAGCCAGTTGACTTGAGTAGGCTCAGCTTCATCTGTATACATGTATGTGTTTGTGTTTGTACACACATGCGTTTATCTTGGAAAAAGTCAAAATGTACATGTACGTTAGACTTGAAATGCAGTGAAAATGTTACGCAAACGTGAATCAAAGTAGGTCATGAAAACATTACCTTATAATTGTAGATCCATTTCAGGGTAAAATCGAAACTGAATTATCATGATACATTTTCACAAGAGATATTAAATAACCTGATAACTGCAGAGGGAATGTCTCTTCAAAACTGCTTTAACGTTCGCCTTTGTTCTGTCAGTTTTTTCTCGGTTTCCATGCTTCTGAATCTCATATGAAACTGGATATGGCTACTTATTACATAACTCAATGCCGAATTAAGCTGTTAAGGTTAGATGCATCATAAAGGAGTTTTAAAAAAAATCGTTAGTCAAAAGTTATATCGTTCGTTCAAGTTTGAAGAATGCAGTCAAATTCTAATCAATATAAAATTGCATTAAATCAAATAGGAGAAGTAGTTTCGGGTTTTTAAAATTTCGAATAAATACTACTTTGTTGTAGAAAAAAAGAGTCGACTACATTAAATATGATGTCGTCTGGCTCGGCTCATCAAAAGCAATATTTGCTGAAGAGGATTTGGGCTTTAGACAGTGTTCAATATGCAGTTCTCTCCATAAAGTTACGTAGCACTTGGGTACCAATGCACATCGATATACCATATTATATGCCAACACTTAAGTGCACGATGCTACACTTGTCTTGCCAGGTGAGACTTGGACGACTACATAGTTATCCCCTTAATTTCGGGAAACCAAAAAAAAAAAATTTTAAAAATTACCAACAAAAACACACCCCCTCCAAATAACGAAAAGGAAGAAGAAACAACAAACAAAGGCCAAAAGGAAGGCAAATATAAAATATGTAAACATAGAAGCATATAAACATAGACAAAAAGCATATAGGCCAGGCCTAGAGCATAGCAAATGCAAGGTATAACCACATTATTTCTGATTAGTCTCTTATAAGTGTGGTGGAAGTACCTGCATAGCAAGCATACTGAAAGCCATCTTTTTTCGGTCTGTGGACCATACCGTAATCCTCCGAGTACATTAAGAATATAAATGTCAAAGATATTATGTTTCGGGGTTCAAAAATAAATGCCAAGGCTCCAACTTCATATTTAACGTTAAGATGTATCCACTCAACATTATTTAGCGATGGTAGTTTGCACAATGATTTGTGATGTCTTTTTTACAATGATAATGTCATAGAATGAATTGAATATTCAAGTCATTTACTAGCAAACTTTCAAACAAGAACGGAGTTTTCACCAAGATCTTCAAGCATATATAGTTGATTTCTATACGACAATGATACCATTAATGTATAATAAACATGTCACATGCAGCAGGTTAACTTCAATATTTTACACATGAGCAATTGAATAAGCTGTAAAGATGGAAGCAGGATCAATGGCATTGATTTCCCAACCTTCACGTATAGCTTCTCTCAATTTTAGGTTGAAGATAAAAGAATCCATTTGAAAGGAAACTGCAGTCATCCTGATTTAAAATAATATACCACGGCAGTGATTCGCTTTTAAATTTAAATCATGTAACAGTGTTTTGCAGGGTTGTAGTCGAGTCCGGACTCGGACTCGTGTTTTCAGAATTTGAAGGACTCGGCCAGAGATGTTGAAGTTTTCCTTCTTGAGAAATTACAAGGACTCGAGTCCGGACTCGGACCCAAGTCTTTGAAAGATGAAAATTGCCGGAATTGTGTCTCGGACTGTCCGGATTCGACGGCATCCCTGGCATTTTATTTTTCTCATTCCGTTTACTAAAACTGTGGTGCTCCTTGGTCTCAAATTTATTTGTATATTAACTTGTTTCCAAAAATGTCAAATATGGAGTCAGGAAAGACGATTAGGTTTTTTGAGTTTTAAAGGACTTAATCCCACTTACGAATGAAAAGATAACTCACTGAATGTGATTATTTAAAAGGAACAGAGCCATTGGCGGCTCTGCGGTGAAGGGGTGGAGTAAGAGGGGGAATTTTCCCCCTCAGATTTGCAATTGCCCCTAGTTGCCCAAAAATTGGTAGTTAGGACTTCGGGTAACCGAAAAAATAAATAACATACCTCTCCAAATACAAAATGTTTCATCCAGAGATATACCAGTACGCCAGAGCTTCGGAAGTCTTTCCCCCTAGATCCCTCCCCCAGGAATGGACGCTTTGGGCTCGGCTTCGCGCTGCTCCAAACACTATTCATTACCCTTAGTTTGCCCCCCCCCCCCATTTTGATTTTGACATTCTGACGCCGTCACTGAATAGAACTCTCAAATCTACAGGCTGCTTATTATTCATGTAAAGTTTAAACCCTACATTGCTCTATATATATATATATATATATATATATATATATATATATATATATATATATATATATATATATATATATATATATATATATATATATATATATATATATATATATATATATATATATATATATATATATATATATATATATATATATATATATATATATATATATATATATATATATATATATAACCGTAATAGTAAAAATAAGTTAGTTATGTCAACCAGGCAATGGTAAAGTGCTCAACCCTGTGAAGGGAGCTGTAATATTGAAAGGTTGCAATAAGTTCTTACAACATAGCTTTACAGAACTGTTTCGTAAGGGCCAATAATGTAGGTCCTCATTCCTCAGAAGCCTGAAGTCTACTTCAGGCTTCTGAGGAGTGAGGACCTACATTATTGGCCCTTACGAAACAGTTCTGTAAAGCTATGTTGTAAGAACTTATTGCAACCTTTTCAATATATATATATATATATTTGCTTCATCTGTTATTTGAACAAAGTCCAAACCAACTTGGCTTCATGGCTCAGTGGTTAGAGCGTCCGCACTAGAAAGCGGGAGGTCCCGAGTTCGAATCCCGGTGGAGTCAACACCGTTTTTTCACCTCAGCCAGATTTTCCAGCTTTACCAATTTGATTTATATATTCCACGCAGTTGTCGTCAGCGTTTATTTTCACTTCATCTCTGCTTTCACAGGTCTCTGTATCTCTTCGGAGATCCGCTGGCGAATAAACAATTGTGTTCAGCTGGATGGCATCAACTTTGATCTTTGGTTAGGGCTTGCGTCAAACGAGAACTAGTGCTGTTCCAAAAAATTAGGCGCCTGCTCAGGAGGTGAATTGCGAGTTGCTTCATCTGTTATTTGAACAAATCCCGGTGGAATCGAATCCCGGTGGAGTCAACATCGTTTTTTCACCTCAGCCAGATTTTCCAGCTTTACCAATTTGATTTATATATATATATATACATATATATATATATATGTATATATATATGTATATATATATATATATATTAATAAATGTGTGCGTGTGAGGTCATTTCAGGCATAATATTCATTACTCAAAAGAATTTCTTCTCCGACGTCAATACTGCGTTCAAAATGTCATTCTACTCGTATAACACATACACGTATACGTTGTCCTGGCTGTTGCCATTTCTATCATGTTGTACATTTTGAGATATCAATTACTTTAGTATTCTTTTGAGAGAATGTGAAAACTTACCTCGACTACAAGTTAGAGTTAAAGCGAGCATAAAGAAACGTACAGGCCAGTGTTCGCGGTATCAGATTCACGACTGCTCGTAAATATTTTAGAAAGCACCCGTAAACTGTCTTCAAGACAAATTTAAATATTCTGAGTGTTATGTTCAGGGCGTCACCGATAGCGATCCCTAGGTGTTTCTGTTTACCTCTAAAGTTACCATATAAGGGCAAATTTAATTCCTACACTTCTTCATGACAGACACGCAGTCGATAGTTTTGCCCCGGAGGTGTTTTAATATATTTAGGTCATTTCAAAGGAATAGATTTTATCATATATAGTTATGACTTGTTTCTGTAGTGTGACGTATATTCGACATTTACCCTACAGCAATATTGTTTGGTTAGGTTAATACATTGCTGTTTATGAAGGGAAATTTTGTCATTAAAAGTTTTTTTTCCCTCATGTTGGGGATAATTACTCACAAACACAGTGTACACCTGTTGCTGTAAGTATATTATTTATTATTATTGTCAGATATATCGACTATAGAAATGTGAAAGCATGAAAATTATTTTGTGCAATCATTCTGTAGAAAACGAAGTTTGTGCGTAGTTTTTGTGCTTTGTGATATAACTAAAGATGTATCAGTTATTCTGCCTGTGTGACAAGGAGAATATCAACTTTATGTTTAACGCCTGCACCGTTGAAGGTAAGTTCATTTAGCGCTATATTTGAAAAGCGAAATCGTACAAAATTTGAAGGGCATTATCAAACGCTTTTTAATTACCGTACTTTCAAATTTCAAAACTTGACGTTTTTTCTACCCTCTTTAACTGAAGTTTCTTCGAAGAATAAAATAGGTTCATTATGTGCTCAAAACTTCTCCTTTAAGCAAATGTAGCACCCAGGAACAAAGATATCGTCGCACAAATGGAGCGATGAACAACGATTTGGGCTTGTTCAAGTCACTTAGTTTGTTTTAATTAGAAATACATTAGTTCACCTAGGCTTGAAAAATTTCACGGAGTAAGAGCTTATAACATGAGCCTTCAAACATCTCGTACGAAAGGATCGTAAAAGAGAGATAAAAACGAGTTTCAGGCAAAGTGTGTTTAGGCAGTCTATCATAGAAAAACACTCAAAACGGAGGAATAGAGGTAGGGGGTTCTATATAGCCTCTAAACATGTATCTAAGGCATATAGTCGAATATAACATATTGAATCTCTACGAGACTAGTTACGTTAATTTCTTCCACTTTATGCACATTATACCCCACCCAAGGTATGGCAACTTCTCAACCAAAAATAAATTCATGCGGAATAAATACAGAAGATAAAGTCAAGGTGGAAAGCAAAAGCGATTATGAAAAATAAAAATTAATATAAGAATACAATTAACATAAAATCAATTGTACCTTGTAGGTTAAAAAGGAAAGACATTAATTGTAAAGTTTTATTATGATAGCAACAACTAAAATCAACATCATGAGTTGTTCACTATTAGTCATTTACTAGTAACTTCATTAAACAATTATTGGAACTTCCACAAGCTTGTTCAGTTGTTAAGAGTAGTAACAACTTTGAAGTAAGATGGGAATACTCTTTGTTCCGTGCCTCTCATTTTATTTCTAAAATATTGGAACTGATATGTTGCCAGACGTGATAACTCAAGTGGAGCCAAAATTTTCAAGGGAGCAATTTTTTAGAGGCAACGAAATGTGTAAAAAATGTCAATAACCAACTTTCCAGGGGAGATAAATCATGGGTGAGGGGACTTGGGCCTGTTTGTTGGTGACATGGTGTTATTAACCGACAATGAGATCCAGTGCCAACCCGAATAAATTTTCCCTAGATCGTACCTAAAATCCTTATCAAATCGGTAAAAATCAATGTAGTGGTAGTTAAGCCAATTTTCTGTGAATATTTTTTACAAAACGCTGCCTCTTTGTATTATTAATTAAGCTGAACGATTTACTCTTTTGAAATTGAAAGACATACCCCCCTGTTTCGGTGACGATTTTTTAAACTAAAAATTAAAATGTAACCAGTAAATAAATGTAATGTTTATAGTCATATATAAAAGGAAGAATGTTCCGAATCCTGTAAAGACTCTGTGGGCAACAACACCAGGCTTGCAGTTCTTAAATCTCCAGCGTTTTTAATAGGTGTCGGAATATTTATATACTTCCCTTTTGAAGAAAGAGTTCAGTAAATACCGCAAAAAGTGCGGGGGTTCTACACGTCAGAATAACGAGCAGCCCCAGCCGTGGGAAAGAAACACAAATGTTTATGCTCATTATCACCCAATTATTACACCTCAATTGTACAAAATAGGTTCCTTAAGCTGTTTTACATCTTTTGTGTTATATTCTCTTATTGTTTCTTCAGACCATTGTTACTGTACATCCACGAAATTACAGTTTATACTGTTTTTATTTATTTTGATTTATTTTTCCAAGCTTTCACATCATTAGGTTTATTACTCCAGCTGCATTTTGACAATTAGTAGTCCTTTTAAAGTAATCCAAATGGATTTTACAGGTCGTTGCACGTATGCTGAAAAGTAACGGGACGTCGTCACCACATTTCGAAACAAGTTTACACGATCGTAAGGGACCACCTTCGTTATGGGGTGGTGGATTAGCATCTGAAGTATATATACTAAGGAGACGTGCTAGAAAATAAAATTTGTTTGGTTCAAAATTTTTGGTGTCCTCTCGAATCTTTGGCAAATAGGTCTAATGGAGCGGGTAAACCAAGCGGTTTCTTCAGCGGGAGTTCTGCTTCCCTTAGAAGAAGCTTCGTTCCCGAAATGACGAAGTCCTCCTGGCCTTGGAACCCTTAAAATGATAGCAGGGCGTCGATCCTGGAACAGGGGGACAAGTTCCCTTCAATGAAAATATTGTGAAGCAAAGATAAAGGTTTTGCCAACATAATTCGGGCACTTGAAAAATCAATATTCAGAATAAACAAAATACAAAGATGTTATGTACAGATGACTTCAGTTTGGGGTTTCAAGATATCTAGGAAAGTTAGGTCTATGAAGTAAGGTTATTGCATTTATTATGCAACATTTATATATGTTTTATGCATGTGCGTGTCAATGTGAGTTTGTGCGTATTTGTGTGTGCGCGTATACGTGTGCGCTTGTGTTCGTGTGGGAGGGTTCCTTGCAGACGCAGACAAGTCCAGTTCGGGACAGATCCAGAATTCTGGCTGTTGAAAAATTTTTGCGCCCAGCCCCATTCACAAACCAGGCTGACGCCCTTCCATAATTATAAAAATCACTCGTTACTCAGAAAAGAACAGACACTATATATTTTACATGAATTTTGCATGAAACTACTGCGTCCTCCACACAGGATGGTATTGAGCAAGCAGCTTGCTCGGTTGGCAAGTCTCAAAACCTGCTAGGAATCATTACAAAATAACTCTACGAGTTTTTCCTTGCAAATTTTGCTCTGAAAGGGAAACATCACAGTTCAATAGAATAGATTGGTGTGGCAGTCACTGTGTCGACCCGGTCTGACTAACACCAATTGGTTAGAAACTGAGTCGTTAAACTCCATCCAGCAATTGAAACTCTTTAATTCCTTAAGGTGCCAAACTCTTATTGGAACGATCGTTGACCATGGTCACTATCAATAAACACGTGTTTAACTGAGTTTTACAATACCGATTCTTTACAGTATCGGCATACACATCATTAATTCATTTTCTTGCAACCTTACAACAATGACCAAATTATTAAACAGTACCATCTGTTGATGTATTCTCCTAAAAATGTCACCCAGACATTCTGACATTGTGAAGGAAAATAAAAGATACAAAGACAGGAGGACGGAATGAAGACATTGATCTGATAGAATTTGAGAGCAAGTAAAGGTGTTTGAATATTTAGAGAGCAAGTAAAGGTGTTTGAATATTTAGAACGCTATTAAAAGTAAAAAATACCTCGTTAGTACATAGTGAATATTCCTTCGAAACCTTCACCGGAAGAAAGTAATTTATATCATCGGAAAATGTTAATAATTCTGAAGAAGTAATAAGCCTTGGAAATATTGATGACACGCCACAGAAAAGCATTATTTCAAACTGAAATTCTATTTCGGTTGAAGTTGGCGGTTTCATTAGTATTTTCGGTACGTTAACACTATATTATGACTTACAGGCGAGGTCGTATCAGTCTGCGGTACTCATGTATTTGTGCGAGCATGGCCCACAGTGTATCTAAAAAAATCCTTGAAATGCTTCAGTTTGGCACAGGAAAAATAGAGGAGTGTTTAGGAAGGTTAAAGTGTTGAATATTTGGAAGTAAAAATTTCTTAAAAGGAAGTTGTTCACCAATTGTCAATCATCCTACATAAATCAATCACGATTAAAACTTATACGGATTTCGATACCTCAAGTGCAATGTTTCCTTTAAGAGATGAAATCACGGATTGCATGTCAGGAAGGGAATTAACAACTTATCTAGCAACTATCCTTTTTCCTTTTAACGTTCGCGAGAATCTCACGGGGTTAACCATCGATCGAAAACGGTGCAATTCGTACTTCTGGGACCAACGTTACGAATAGCAGCACTCATATCGGTAGACGGATTTATGGAAAACGGATTTATTCCCTTTCAGCAGTATTGATGAATGATGTAAAACCAATAAGATTCAGGTTTAATACGTGCAATTCAGTCAGAGAACGTGCTGTAGGACTATCTTTTGCATCAAGCAAGTGCAATCAGCGGAACGTAGCTCCAGAGACATTTCGTTTTTCGCATTTGTCAGGAAGATCAAAATAAAGTCTTCCCATCAAGTACACCTTGAGCGAACCTCCTACTACAGACAACACATTTTACCCTCATATATGCATAAGAGAAATACTAGGAGGAAGATTTGTCTTGGTATTTTGAATTTATGGTATTTTTCCATTGAGTTTGGGGATTGCACCATCTGTGAAAGAGTTTTTTTTTCAAGGCGTAGGACAAAAGAGTATAGACCAGAGATTTAGGCGTAATGTAAACAGAGAGCTTATGACTAATTGATTCCCACCAATAAAGCATCCAGGGCTCGAGAGTTCCAGAATATTTTCACATATTTGCTCTCAAGTTAATTTGATTGAAATTTATGTTAAGGAAAAGTCGGGTGTATGCAGGGAGCGGCCAACCGTTGGTAGGGGAGGGGGTGAGGAGACACCTGCACCCTCTCCCACAATGGAGGAAATATAATAAAGAATATTTTTATGGAAAATTCTACACATCAACATACATTTGCAGCTATATCTGTTAACTGCAAGAAACTACAAAGCTTTCCCGGTACCACCCGACCACTGATCCGCGGTCCAAAAAGTATAGAGATCATGCACGTGACGTTAGCACGTTTCAGTTTGG
The DNA here is from genome assembly GCA_037179385.1 of Holothuria scabra. Classification (NCBI taxonomy): domain Eukaryota; kingdom Metazoa; phylum Echinodermata; class Holothuroidea; order Aspidochirotida; family Holothuriidae; genus Holothuria; species Holothuria scabra. The sequence goes on along the minus strand of CM074190.1, from coordinate 7,290,208 downwards.
ACACTGGATGTAACTGATAATGCGCAGTACCTCGATCATCTTCAGACATAGACTATGTCTGAAGATGATCGAGGTCAGATCGAAAATTAATAAAGAGAATATCATGAAATTGAGAGTGTTTCTCCTATTTACTAGTGTGACGCTACACAACTTTGGAGTCGGAATGGCTATTACGTATACTACTGACCATTCTTCTTCCATCTCGACAATGACTCTATTGGAGGTCAACAGAATTCTTTGGAATTCCAACCTTAGTTTTTCCTATAAATCTTAAAGTCGGTAATGAAGTTAATGAATTAATGAAAGACCATCAGCAACTGCATATCGTACAACCAAAGTGTTACTATACACCTCTGTAAGAGAAATCTCCACCTTCTTATTGGACATTTTCGTACTGTTGTCACTCGCCACTTATCTTTGTATACATTATATTTATAGTGAAAACATATATATCGTACAGACACCCGCTTCTTCAACTGCTCAACTATACACTGACTTTCATATTTTAGAATTGCAATTCAACCATCTATTAGTTTAGTAAATGCCCTAACTTTGCTATCATGCTAGGCCTAAGTTTTTAATAGTATCATATTGTATATAAGACTAGGGAACAGGGTAAAATAATAAGCATGTTTGAAAACTTTTGATCTAATTCCGTTTTTGGTTGAATCGCGTCGGAACGTCATCAGCTCAAACGACATCGAATGTATTTCTTAAAACTAGTTGAACATTTCTCCTCATGCAGCTTGTCAACACGCGGCGAAGACACGCACACAGAAAGAACTGCAAAGCAAATAACCTGAAGACATTCCGGCAAATAATCCCTATGCAGTATTAAGTAGTATACCGAAGTGTATGTTTTATTCTTAAATTTCAAAACTAGGACAAATTCTCCTTTCATTCATTTGAGAAATATTCTCCTGAAGAGAAGACAAAATCAGTTTGACAAGGAAAATGAAAACTTACCGTAAACCCATTTTAGGTTCATAAATATGCCCTCTGTCTCTTACATAAAATGGAACTTTCATTAGAGTCCGCGTAAGCTTGCGCTGAAAAAAATTAGCCGTTTGGATCACTTAAACAAGAGCAAGTTGGCCCTTAAAGAAATGATCATTAAAGAGGTAAGCGAGAGGTCTTCGTGAGAGATTTTGTCCAATGTATTTACTTGCCATTTGCAAGTCATATATAGCACAAGATGGGTCACGTATTTGAACACGAAATGAATAATTAGTACCCTATTTGCATTTAGTCTCACCCTGCTCCACTTTGTGCTTTTGAATACATTCTGACACTTCCCACACTTGAAACAGGTGTATAAAAAAAACGTTTTGCTAAGTGTTTTTTTTTTACCATTGGATAAACCACATCTATTATTGAGAGATCATACCTTACAACGATGAACATGCATTTGAGTTGTTTTGTTTACGTAGTCATATTGAAGAATCAAGGAGTGGGTTCTCATGCAGCTTTCATGCGCCAAGTCTTTTAAGATGCCCACTTTTAATGTTTTACTTGACGCAACTTTATTTTTGGGAGCAGAAGTATGTTGATTCCATTTTCACCGAAATAACGAGTAGATCCTTGGGGTAATGAGCTTGATCAATTCGGGAAATTGCAAGTTTACTTCTACTAAAAAAAGATTTAATTAGACCAGGGTTGTCAAACCTTTCGCAGCGGTGGGCCACATGTAATGACTATGATGGACAATTTGACTTACTAAATCATTGTTTTTCAAACGTTTTGGGGATGATACCTTAAAGTTTGTAAGAGTTGATCTGTGGTTTGAATTTTCCGTTTTACAAAATTCATATAAAAGGGACTTTGTCATCTGAAGATGTATACAAAAAAGTGTACACTAAATTTTTACCAATAACAGGTTATCTGTATGGCTCTATCAACACCTTTAGGTAAATGGTATAGTGCCGTTTCTTTCTCGATCCGATTAACCCATTTCTGTTGCAGTCTGTTCATCGGTGCTATAAAGTAAATGATTAACTTATTTCTTCTTAAGTTTTTTTCCTCCAGACAAAACCCTTTAACTTGTGCGTTGTTGTACCCTAATAGTTGTGTACGTCTTTGAAGGCGATTGATTATGGCTTATGGGTAAAATTTAACAAGAGTTGTCACGGGCAGAAACGAAAAGTATTTAGCCCAATGGTTATGATGTAACCGTTAAAAGTGGTGCAAAACTGCATTTTGACGGTATTTTGAAATGTATTAAGACATTTAGGTTACATAAATATGTGAATATTAAAAGATAACTTTATTGTTTTGTATAACAGCAAGAAGATTTAGTCCATAGTCAAACCATGATCAAACCGCGAATCACTTTGAACAGGCAAATGCTAAAAGTGCTCAAATTCACACGTTATCTACAGACATGTAAAAAATATTTTGAAACAATCAGGTGTGGTTGCAGCTAATTTTGTATCACGAATTGAAACCTGGCCAGCCCCGTATGTCTTACATTTATCAAGTAAATATGTAGTATTATAGTTGACATTTCTGGGTATCTCGAATATACCAAGGGTTTTAATCCATTTGTGTTTTGAGGCCAACTTTCGGTTCGTAAAATTACCAAAGGGCTATCATTCATTCATCGTTGAAGTGTAGTTTGATTGATCGCTGATATAAATTGAAGACACGATACAAGTTTCAACACAAAAATTTTAGGAATATTGAAATTGACCTTTCATTAAGGTCTTGCAAGACAAAAATATTGCAGTCCGTAATCTCCCCCAAAAATGTTGTAATAACTTTTTCCGAACTCAAGACATCTCACTTTTAGATGTTATTTTTGTTTAACCCTTTACCAGTTTACCGCTGTGTTCCAATCGGGGCATATTTGCGCGCATGGGAGTGGGCGGAAAAGCGGACGTAGCACGCCCTGCATCAGCTTCCGTAGGCTATTGACCCCGTGACCTTAAACTATTGTCTCTCTCGTTGTTGTGGCCGAATTTTCGGGTAGCTACTGACAATTTTCCAGCTCTCCGTCTGGGTCCAAAAGGACCCAAACAACGGTAAAGGGTTAAAATACCTCCACTATTCTATAAAGCCACAGAAAGTTATGTAGTATGGGCACATTTTATCAGATTTCTTTTGTTTTTCTTTGTAATTACATGTCCCGTTTGATCTTGAAATTTGATAATGCTGAAACGTTTGAATACTTTTTGTAGATAGCCTAACGCTACAGCATGTGTGTACTACGGTAAAAATATTGTTTCATATTGCCCGAAGAGGCGTCAGAATCTGAAATAAATCGAAACCAATCGTCGCGATAATGTTTCAGATTTCCAATACAACACTACATTTCAAGAAACTCCGCATTTCTTTGAAAATCAGTATCTTCAGAACACTTTTAAGCTATTCAGATGGAGTTTTACCCATCTGAAAGAGAAAAATTTTCCGGCATATTTTGGAAGCAATGGTATTTCTTTCTGGAAAATTCCTTTAAAATTACAACAAATATTACATTAAAGTTTGATACAATAATCCATTTAGATAACAACGTTACCTAAGGATTACTTTGCATATCCTCTATTTCGTCACCCACCATACGACTCACCGTAAAATCGAATCCTATGGCATCTAGTGACTGATGTCGGTCACTAGTGGCGTTCATCAGCTTTACATCGGGCGGCCATTTTGTGGTCTACATTTTATTTTAAACCTTCCTATTCAGTGAAATTGAGGGGATCAAGAAGTATTTCAATGCACAATTACCCAAGATACAGGTATGCAAATTATTTGAAAGATTAAAGCTGATGGACTCCAAATAAGTCCAGCTAAATAATACCATCCATAGTCAACCGGCTGGGAAATCCTAGGATCTCGTCAATGAATTTAGTAACTTAATATGGCGTATGATGTTTAAAAAGCTCGAATCTAATATGTAAATATACCTTTTCAAATCATACATAAAAACATTTCAGTTCGAGATAGTCAGGTTTAGTTCATTAATTTTTAAAGATCACAGCAAAGCTTTGATACTCCGTGTGTCGTATTGAAAAATATAAAAAAAACGTGTAGGAGAAGTTTGATGATTTAAAACAACACTCACACGATATCATGAAATGCAAGTTGCAAAATAAAATACATTTTCGGATTAGTAATTAGAGGTATCATATCACAGCTTAGGCATTGAGATAAAAATAAACACGGAAGACAAATCGAGTTTGGAAGCAATGAATACGTGGTTACCTTTGAACACCAATCTAATTAAGGAAATAATTCGAACTACATCATTCTTTAAATTTGTTTCTATTTATACGCGTTGTAGGGTAAATGATCTTTTTTCAGAGTACCCGTTTTCGCTTTGGAAATTGCTGTTCTAGACTTAACCTCAATTTTTGTATTTTGAACATGCACACCATGCTGCCATGCATCTATAACTCTTTGCATAATAGTTTCACTTGTATATATGAAACATATGTGGAGAGAAGTAAAAAGAAAACACTAAGTAAGGATTCCTTCAAGAAGATGCAACGTCGAACGACATGCTAAGCACTCCATGTAATTTACTGAGTAGGCACCTACGTTTCTATGCACGATAGCAAGTGATGGTCTGATTTCAGTCGGCCATGACTGGGGTCCATCACCTTTAATCTTTAAATTTCCTTCCTTATCTGTTAAATTGATCGTTGTACACTAAAGTGTATCTTGATTTTCTCAACTGCCCTGAATATGAGGATTTAAAATTCAGGTAGACAATATATGAAGACGGCTTAAGGCTGATGGACCCCACCAATGGCTGCCTACAGTCACTAAAAACAAGCTCTAATAGGATTCGTGTATACTAAACCCTTTGGGAAATAAATGAGGTGTAACTTCAGTCTTCGTGACAGTTGTAAGTGCATCAAACGTGTATTGAAGACAATTCACAACAGGGGGTGGGGCAAACGTTTGCTAGGTAGGCATACATATTTGTTCGCACATGTAAACAATGTTCAGGTATGTTCGACGTTGTGGCCTAGCTGTAAGTGTCAAATTTCCGGGATTTTCTATCTGCTATTTACGTCCCTAATACTTTCGTTTCCTTACAAGCCTAAGAGAATCCTTTACGAAACCCTATTGCGCAAATACATGTTCACGCATTCCGTCCGCTGAGAGTCTAGGCCAATTCAGCATCTTGCCTGTCCTAACGTTAAGGGTTACAGTCTTGAAGGAATTTTTAAAGAAATCTTAGTGGGGAGGATTTTGTGACATTGATCTTCTTCAAATGTTTTACCAGGAGTTACAACTCCCTGGTTTGACCCATCGGGTCCATTGGGTCGATTGGGTCCATTGCGTCCGTTTTCTCCTAGTACGACCTTGTTCACATAAGGCATTTGTTACAAGTTCCTGTTCACATGAAGGCATATTTCAGGGGTACCTTAGTATCAAAAGGATCTCATAGGTAATAGAAAATCATTTTATATTCCAAACCCTGTGGCAATATTCAAGAAATGACAACACATTAGCTTTTATCAAAAAAGAAGTTTAGACACTTGTGACATTTAGCAACGCCTACCGCTCCATCATTACATCAATCTTTTCATGAAGCAAACAGCAAATCGTTAAACGAAGAAGCAATATATTACAGTACCGTACATTTCGTGATGAAAGTATGCTGTTATTTCCATGACAACTACTTTTTTGTAGCTAGGTGAAAAAATCTGTAGGCTGCAGTAAACTTTGGAAAATGCGTACTTTACTGTTTGCTCAAGTCGGTACTTAAAATGCACATAAAAATTGCCATGAAAATCATCACGTAAAAGCATGTAAAGCGTAAGTGCATGTAGAAATTACAAGAAGAAACTAAGCTCAATGTATGCTCATAAGTATCGTATCGTCAAAATGCTCTGGAACCGAGCACACAAAATCGTCTTTATTGGTCCAGGCGTACAGAGAAAACCTGGAGTATTCCATTATCCTGGTTATAGGAGACGAAACAGTGCGTTTGCCAACCTAGCCAACCACAAAATGCCAAATAGGATGTCTTAGGGGTTGAGATTGTTTTAGGAGCTGTGATAAGATTATGGATGCAACAGCAAGGTTCTTAACAAACTAGCTGGTGGTATTTTGTATGACTACTGCTCTATTTGACCACTGGAATGGACTTATATTTCTCCACTTGTGACTAGGTCACGTAAATGATAGGGTAAGAGGAAGATGAAACGAGGAAAAACAAGGAAAGGGTTCGAAAAGAGGGAACAGAAACGCGACAGTGGAGGTAGCAACGTAACACTTATTTCACGTGTCCCGCCCTCCGTAACACAATTTTCTAAAGGAAAGGGTGACGATCCTTAGACCCTTCCCCCCCCCTCCGCCAGGACGAGGATCGGTCACCATTTCATCCGCCCCTAAAACGAAATGGAATCTTGACTATGTCTTTTGGCACCAGAGTTGCCTAAGCGGATCCTGGCCCAGTTTACTTTGTTTTTTGTGTCAAATGTTTTCTTTTTCGCCTCATGATTTTGTAGTAAGTAAGAGTTTTGCGGCTCAGTTTCCAACCGACTGCTTCGTATACATATGATGCATTGCAAGTTCACAACCTTCCTATAAATACGTTAAGTAAGGTTACATCTTCCCGTCATTTCAAGGTCAACCAAAGCCACTTTTTTAGAAGTATGCAAAACAGTGCTCATTCCTTTATCACTTCTTTGTTTTAGTTAGTTGGTTAGATACGGTTAAGTTTCTAACCAATTGATTTCATTTGGACCAGCCACAGTCTCTTTTCGAACTGTGGGTAACTTCCTTTATTTCCCTACTCCATTGCTTTATATGCTGAGCACCAAGCACAATGGCAAGTAGAAGGTTCCACTTTTTTAATTTTTTGTATGACCCTGCCAGGACTTGAATTCCATGTCTTTCAACTGCAAGTCGGATACCCTAACCCTTGAACATGTAGTTGGTATTTGTTTTATTATAAAAATATTAATTGGCAAGTACTCATAAAACCCAATCAGGTTTGAACAAAAAGACCTTTCCAGAGACAGAGAGATAAAGAAACTAAAATAAAAATATAAACAAAAGATACCAAAAGATACTGTCCCTCCCATATCCCCATACCCACCATCCTACCGTCCACCGCCTACATTATTAAAATACATTTCCCAAGAGATGCAACCGATCATAACTTTCGGTAGGCTGCGCAAGGGGCGGGCAAGGCATCCTGAAAAAATGCTCTTAAATCTCCCAGAATATATCAAGTTTACATTGACCCAATACATTCTTGAGTATTCCCAGAAATTATTTTCGCCTTCTTTAGTAACAATTTCGCCCTTTCATTACCTTGTGTATGGCTGTGGGACTGATATAGGCATTTTTAAATCAAAGTAGGGTACTTTCACTTTTATCACAAGGCCTTCCTTTTCTTGACTGCCGGGTTAAAATATGTAGTGTAGTACGTACAGCCAGCTGAGACGCATGTGATAACCGAGGTAGTGACTCTTGATTTTATTACCGGGCAGTGGGTGTGGCTAACCACGTGGAATCGTAGAGTGGAAATAAATCTACAGTTCTTAATTTTTTGAGAAGTGAAATCATTGGCTTACATAAAAAAGCAGATATGGTAATTAATTGCATATGCTATTACATTGAACTCTATACAAACCCAAGGTAGGTTTCACCAGAAGACTTTAGCAATATACTTTTAACTACTCAAACAAAAAATATTTTACTCCTATTTGAAAAAGACCTTTTCACAATCATAGGTCCCACGTAATATCTCGTTAATATAAAATCCTTTTAGTGTAGCTAAACGATATCATACGAATTATATGTGACATTGAACTAAAATGTGCAGCACTTACGGAAACATTTGTCGATAAATAACACATTCGTATCTTAGCAACTTTTGTCTGTGATAGCAATCGGTTAAGGCAGCAATGGTTTTTATGGCTTCTACTAGGATCCATAAACTTCTTATAGTAATTATCCTAAAAGATTAATTCACTCCGCCACATGCTTAACACATATGATCCCCATTTCAATGGGATGTGTCGTGTGACTCGACGAATTGCTTGTCACCCTGACACTCTAGTTTTGTAAACTTGCGTGTAAAGGTTTCAGTGTAAGATAGTGCAGAGACTTCATGATATGCATTATTCATACAAGCGCACTCTACCTCGTTTCGTGTTGTCGGGCTTTTTGTGACACTATTTATAGTTTTACTCCCGCTATATCTTAAAGAAAAAAAGAAATCGGTACAAAAGTTCACATCACTCTCCTTTCAGAGATAAAATGTGTGATTTGCCCTGGTTTGTAGGAAATTTTATGTTTAGGGGAATTGCCGCCCAAGTTGAAGGTCGGTAAGCATATTAGGAATTCATTGAGATGTCTAAATGCAACTTTGGTGGAAAATGCAGCCTAAAGAACACTACGAATAGAATAGAATAGAATACCACCACAAATACCCTAGCGATATGGAAATAAATGCAACATTGAACTCATCCATGTGAGTTGACGGAGATAGTATGTAAAGTGCGTCTGGTTTCTTTGGAAAAAGCGGTAAAATGCTTGCATTAAAATTTTCCTCATAGGCTTTCAGATTTGTGTGCCGTTTCCCATGCATGTTTCAATGATTTAATAAAAAGCTCGTAACTCTTTAATACTACAGCGTGGTTTGCATGGTTAATTTTTCAGTCTGTGACTATTTTCGCAGCATTGGTGAATCGTGTAAAAGTTTGTGGGCGTGTGGGGGGGGGGCGTTGGAGGGGATAGGGGAGGTGACGTTAGAGCCCGTCAGTGGCAAAATGTCCTGTTTGAAAAATTTAAAAGCTAGTTGGAGCATCACCCTTTTGATATAGCTGTCCTACCAGAGCTTTCAACCTTTGCAAGCTAGGGTATCTGTAAAAACAGTGCAAAGGGCTCAATATTTGTTCGGCATGGTAAGGGGGGAGGGGGCTGAATTCATTAGTTTTATTAAATACTCAGTTAACGTGTGGTTGATTGGAGTAAGTTGAATAAAATGATAACGTACAGATATTCGAATGGAGAGGTAGGACAAGCGCATTTGTTTATAGAAAAGTCTATCCTTACAGGAGGATCGTCTACATTACAGCCTATGAGGAAGGTGTAAAGCAAAAGCTACAAGGGTAATTTTTTCTTGGTTATGCAGATATTACTTTAAGTCTGTTCCGCACAAGACGGACAGTATACCAGAGAACAGGGTCTGAAACATCCACTTCAGGCTGTATTTTGGCATTTCACCTAGCCTGTGGGCCTTTGCTAAAATTTGAATATTTCAGATAAGCAAAGTTACATGCTAAGATATATTGGCAGAAAGTCACTAATCTGCTGCTATTGTAGACAATTTCGAATATGGCGGAGTCCGTCCGATGAATACAGTGATCTTTGATTTAGTATCTATTTGTCAATTACCCAAGGTGTGACTGTCTTTGAAACACAGTTTAAGAAGTTCATTGGGACTTGCCCTAAGTCTAACAAGGGCGTGGTTTGACTCAAGCGAAAGTACGAAAAACTTAAATTCTTGTACCGAGGTAGACAAATACTCAAAACCCAGTGATAATATTTATCAAAGTTGAAGACAAAGTAAAAATATGTCTTTGTATTTCCGCGTAATCCAGGTAGTAAAAGGTGCGAGCAAAGCTTTAGATTGTGCCTTCAAGAATTACAAAACTCGTGATTCAGAGGTTGATCGGATCTTATTCAATCCAATTCCCGTTGCATAAGCTTGTTTCGTTACTGATTTAAAATGTTAACATGTATTCATTTTATGCAGATGTTCAAAAGGAAATTATTTGTTAAGTCTTACACTTGTACAGCGCACATAACCCAAGTTTTGTTTATTCTGAAATAATTGTTATCATATGAATTTGAAGTTCCTTGTTTTATTGCATGGCAAGTTAAACAAATCATGCTTTATAATCAAGTCACCTTATAGTGATATGATTACATTTTGGAGCGATGTACAGTGTCTTTTGGGGAAGCAAAGAAATATAAGGAGGGATAATTTGAGTAGCAAAAAATGAAACCACAATCTTCTTCTGTTCCGCAATCTACCATTTTAAATTGAAAGAATAAACTTAAAACTTCAAATCTCAGCTCAACAGTATAACTAATAATGGGAGTTTAACTATGTGGATTTATTTTGCAATTGTTGTAACATATTTTAGGATTTTAAATACGTTCAATTGAATTTTTAGCCAACTTTATCATGACAATGTTGTCAAATACGGTAGCGTATAGTTTCAGGTTTTGACCAAATAACCAATACAGACTTCATTGCCTCTTCAATAAAAATAGTTAAATTACGAGTGAAATTCACGGGAGGGGACTGAACATTAACTACAAATAAAGAGATATTTTCCAAAAATGGAATGAAATAAGACTCTCTTTGTAGTGAATTTGCACTACACTCTGGGTGAATTTCATTCGTTCGTAGGAGGAAACATTGTAAACACTCTTTTTGGAGGAAATTTCTCTCTTTTGATTCTAGGCGTTTGTTGCCCAATTCACCCAGTTGGTCATGGGAATTGAGATTGGTTCACCACTCCATTTGTTATATTCTGTTCTCATAATTCCATGGATGCATTAAGCAATGATTCATGTCTGCTGTGGAGCGGCCGGGGTCACGTCACCATTTTAACTACCTGAACTAACAGACTAAGTGTACATCGTCCTTTACGATGGTTCTTACTACAAAATAGAAACTTATCTTGGTGCATCACTCAGCAGTGTGCATGGCTGACACACTAAAACGAGTTAAGCAATCAAACTTATTTTGCCCCTTTTGTAAACGCGTAAATTTGAAACATGTTTCGATATTTAGCACTAAATATTTAGCAATTAAACCTGTATACAGAGATAATAATTAGCGATAAGGCCCATCTGTTTAGCATCTTAACGTGTTTTTAAAATGTACGTATTTAGGTATTTAGAAAACCGTTTCATTCATATACATATTTTGTTAGGTTGTAAGTTCATTATGTGTATTATATTAACCTGAGCTTTTTATTAACCATTAAATTAATACAGAAAAGCTTCTTTACATGTATGTTCTGAAACCTTCCTGGTTGCATCTAATCAAAATAACAATCACTAACTGTTCGTGCTTGTTCTATATAAATTTAGTATGGAGTTGCTATTTGACACTACCTGAGGACAGTAACCAACGTTTTCTAGTTAGACTTTGCTAGAAAAGAACTGCTGACCAATATTTCCAACCTGTTTGTAGTTAGTGTTTACTGGAAAGGGACTATAACTGACCAATGTTTCCAACCTACTTGTTTATTCTGCACCGGATCGACTGGTTAACGTGAAAGACTAGTTCGGATACACAATTCGTGTTTCATATATTTCAAAAGGAACATACCTTTAACATTCGTGTACCACTCATGTTTGGTTCTCGAGGTATCAACAATGGATATGTTACTAAATTTTCCAAAAAAGTGGACTTAAAAGTGTGAGGTCATGGCTTCATATTTACCGCTGATGTTTTGTTTTTCTCTACATTTTACGCCCCCTGTGGGCTGGGGCAGTGGCGTAACCACGGGGGCGCCTGGGGGCCTAGACCCCCAGATTTTCTTCAGGCCTCCCAGTTTTTGCGTCCCGATAAAGTAATTGAGCAAAACTTAAATGTTTGAAGGGAAATAAACTTTGAAGTATTTCCTTCAAAAACAGTAAATAAATAAAATGTGTAACAATTAAGAAAACGTGCATAAATGTGTGTAACACACAGTTTCACGCGCACGTATGAAATCAAGTAATTACTTCAAAATGTATACTTTCACTAAATCAGATAACGTATATAATCTGCACTGTCTTTTATAATTGCATTTTACTTCGAAGGTGAAACGAACGTCTCGACGACCAACTTGAATGTAGCTTTGTTAGGTTTAGACCCTTTTTGCCTTTCGGATGGCTAGTTGATTTACTGAAAACAAGACAACCATGGAGACCATTCTTACATGGACGTAATTTATCACACACAAAATATACCGTCAGGGTAAGGTACAGCCTTCGAATAATTCTCTCCTTCCATCCTTTCCAAGTATGCCTATATGTTGTGACTCACTCCTGTCCATGACAAGTGCCACTGTAAGACGATCTTTTCGACAAGTCCTCTTTTTAATAGTTGGCACTGGCGTCCAAGCGGATTGTAAAATGTCCACAAGGTCCGGCTCTTATGTGTTTCGCACATGATCCCTAATTCTGCTCTGCGGTTTAAATATTTTGAGAGATTTACTCGTAGTATTTTAATTTTGACTACGTAATATACCTATGACTGAAAAATACTGCACCATTTTGCATATAGACACACCACTGCAAACCGAAAAAACTGTTTCTTTGGTAGTATGTATGTCACTTGTAAAATCTCCACAAATACTAAAAATGAGTATTTTGAAAATTTTCATGCTTCCCAAAAAGGAAACTCCTAAAACGTAGGCCTATAACCAGTTCAAAGTTTTGCCAAGCAAATCACAATTTTGCATGTAGGAAATCTAACTCAAAGAAAGCTTCTCAGAGGGGGACATAACTACTTTTGGTTTTGCTATTAAAGCTGAAATTTATTCAAATATTGCCGCATTTGCGATCTACGTCCTCCTGAAATTTACAATTTTTTCTAAGCGAAAGAGAGATACCGGTTCCCTTTAGTCTCATCACCCAGACCAGAGATCAGATATGCACAGTTTTGGGGTCCCTAAAAAGTGTATGTCTTACATTTTTCACAAGTTGGTTTTTTATTTTCATTATTTGAGAAAAGGGGAAAAGGCAGACATGAGATTCGTATTTCAAGGCTGGGTACATGCAGCATGTAGTCTTGCCCCGCCTGACCCTCGGAGGTAAGAGGCCCCCACTTGTCACCTAGGCCCCCTAAAATTTCGATCATGGCTACGCCACTGTCGGGGGTTGTAGAATATGTCCACGGTATTCCCCGCCTGTCGTAATAGGCGACTAAACGGGAGGACTTGAACAGTATTTAAACAGTATGACACTATTTGGCACATTCGTGTTGGTGTGTCGTTAAATCTTATCTAACAAATTCTTTAGATTTTATTAACAATTTAACAAAAGAAAAATTTATACCATAAATGCATTTCAGCAATGAAAGTTGCTTCATAGGCTTTGGAGTTAAGATCACATTCATACTCATCTCAAAGTTAAAGCAATAGAACAAAACAAAGAAAAACAAAACATTAGTCGCAGTAGCGTAGTCAGGATTGTGTCGTGGGTGGGCAGGTGGGGGGTGGTCGGTTGGAGCACTATTTGAAGGAAACGGACTCCAAGGGTAGGAAGAAAAAAGAGCTATTTTAGGTGTCTTTTGCAACTATTATTTTTCAAGGCCTGGTCACGGAGGAAGTTCACCCCCCCCCCCCCCCCCCCACTTGGCTACGGCACTGATTACTCGTGAATGTGAAGCCATAATATCACATACTTACTTCAGGCTAACTTTCGGTAGAAAATGTGTTTACCCTCCAAAATCAATCATGTGAATTGAATGAAAATTTCACCAGAATGTTTAAAACGGGTTTTTCTATTACATCACAATTTATATGGGTTTAGGGCATTGATGACTACTCGATGACCACGACCATTTCAAACTAACTAATGTGTGTGTCGTTAAGGTCACCAACGGTCAATGGCAGTTAAAATTGTAATAAAAAATACATTAATTCCAACTTTGCAAATTAAAACCATGCTTGGTCCCCCACCCACTCGACGAGATTTTTAAGTTAACTGTATTTTTCAAATCATGAGCCCATTGAAGTTGATACAACTTCACTTTTTCAACCTTATCCATAGAAAAATTTAAACGAATATTTAGATCTTAAAACTGGAGCATAGAAATAGGCTTTAAATTAACGGTTCCAGATTAAGAAATCAAGTTTGAATGGATTAATTCCTCGGGGCATTGAATAATAGCAATGCATGGGAATCTAGTCAAAGTATTTCCGAGGCAATTGATTTGAAGTGACAAGACCCTGACTCTTAATAAGAATGTCTGCTGATTTGACTCTTTTAACTCTGTAGGATATGTTTTGGTGGACCAGCTCTAAACTGTATTATAGTTTCAGACATAATTAAGTATAAGAAGGCCACCGAAGGAATTCTGTGATGTTTGGAACGGTATGAATCTAATATTCGGGTTAGATAAAAGAAACTTTCTGCCGGAGCATAGTTTTTAAAGTACGCTTGAAAATACATTTGAGCAATGACAGTTTACAATTTCTTAAAATGGACTTTTCTGGTTCATATATGCAAAGGAAATATCCAGTGAAATCAACTTTTTGCAACAGGTCTTAATTTCTCTGATTATATGAATTAATATATTTTTTAGTGGCAACTGTTAGGGTAACACTTTTACTTTGCAAATAATTTATTCTACACTGTGAAATCAGAGTAACTTTTCAGTGTATTTTAGTTGAAATCTGTCAGAAGTATTTCAAAACCTGAGCCCTTTCTTCAACGTGACTGTCAGTCGAAAATGTACAAACTCAATTAGACTACCTGACTCCTTCCTACCGACTGCGTCCCTACCAGTACCTACCTCCCCAAAACGCTATCAGAAGAATTGATAGTGCGTCTACATTTGTTTAAAAAATGAGTACAGGAAACAAATGAAACAAGAGCCACTAGCAAGTAGCAAAATACCGCATACAAAAGGGGTGTTTAGTTGAATAATGTGGAAAAATACATTGCTGTTGTTTTGAAGTCAGTGAACGTCAGTCCTTTTCCTTTCGTTTTAACTTTAAAGTACAAATTTCAGACGTTTGTAGACTACAGCTTTTTGTTCATTCTCCTCATTGCCCTTTCATTAGTTTTTTTTATTGTAAATATGTGTGTATCATTTTCTGGTAATCTGATAAATATACTCCGATCCCGCTTCAGACTATCTGATGCGCATATAGTTAACAAGGAATTTCTTGATTGGCTGTCGTCATAGCATTGTAACATTTTTTTCACGAGGAGTTACGGGGTCAGCACTAATGTTAGGCAGTTAAGAAATTCCTTGTGCGCCGACACCTTCCACCTTTTCTTTAATTTAAAACAAAAAATCACGAGCCATGAATTAATACAGATGATAAAGTCCACCCATGTCATACCAAAATGTTTGTTTCTATAAATAAGATAATGGTCAAGTATAAACAGCTACTTTAAAAAAAGTAAAACCAGGCACTACACAGCTCATGTCTCAAAAATATATGTAAAAGTATATAATATTTCCCCATCTGGATCATTTGTGTTTTGATTTTAGTATTTTCCTTGGTAATTTTTGTCCTTATAGACTTTGCAGTATACTGGTGGAATAACTCCAAATTAAAATTTTCGGAGAGCACTGCACCTCTCCACTTCAGGATTCTTGTTGGGTTATCTTATCGAGTAACCCCGAACGCCTGTGGCGAAAGAGAAAATATTTATTTATTCTAATGCTCAAACTAAATTATTTAAACTTTAAATAATTCAACCAAGATGGATTTTCATAAATGTTCTGAACTTTTTCTGATCTCTGATCTTTTTAATGGAAATCTGAAAAGTAAAATTCAGAGAAATATACGTTAATTAGGAAGGTTGCAAAGTTATTAACTCAATGCACTTTTTACCTTTGTTTGTAAATTGTCAAAGTTCGGAATGTTCCCGAAATGTGGTAGAGGGTTAAATAAAAATATTCCTTCTTTGAGCATTTCAAAATTATGTTTCAAATGTAACGTTAGTTATTTTTAAGTATGCTGTGTATGTTGTGTCATGAAGACAAGTCAATAAAATATTTTATTAAAGGTGTTAATGGTTTTGGGATACGAGCTTTCTTCTGAACAATTTAGGATATCTTGTCTTGGTCAAAGAACTGTTTTGTTTTAAAAGTAAATGGTATATTTACAGTAAATCTGAGTTACAGTTACGAATATTACAAAAAAGAAATGCAGAAAAAAGGTGACAAGAGTCTAGACAATATAGTTAGGTCTACGCTCTCAGTATTAAGTACAACATTGTAACAAAGTTTTGAGAAAGGCCAATGCCATCAGCTTTTAGCTCCTGGGAATTTGACCTTTAAATATGTTTAATGTAGTAGGAAATAAATTTATTTTGGTAATTGGGAAGCGTCATTAGGACATATACTTTTATATTCCATAACGAACCGTAATTGTTGTGAAATGTTTATGAGGTCTGCGCAACATATAAGTGTCTCACACATAATTTCTTATAACATACCTAAAGTCCCGATAGAGTTTAAAGAAGGACGTTTACAACGCAACATGAAGCAGCTAACATATTAAGGAACGCCAACAGTGCAAAAGTTCAACTTAATTTGCCTGCGTAAGACTAACTACAAAATGCCCTGCATATTGGTATTTGAATGCTTTGATTAATTTAAACCAGTTTGTCAAGGTTGTAACGATTGTAATGAGTGTGCAACTCAGGAGGGGTCTTGATAATCACAAACTGAAATGATGAAGGCAGCCGGCTTTCACGAATTCCCTAAATGTCACTAGTCTGCCAGCTGTTATAGCTACTGTATGCTGACGTACAGTTAACTGAGTGCACAATAAAACATAATTAAAATAATGATGTTCTCCCCGGGATAAATACATATTTATTCTTTCATCTATATGATAAAGCGTGGCTGAGGTGGTCAAGCGAAAAGAATTTTGCGACACTAACTCATGTCATAAATGATTAAGGGAAACACCTAATCACAACATACAACTAACTGCAGTCATAAGATCATGTTTAATATCAAATACAACTGTCATTATTCGTTTCGTTTCTCTCCAAAACAGATCTTGAGATAAAAAGATCATGTCTAGCGCAAGTTGAGTTGCTAATGTAAATTGATGTTGCTTTTTCATGTATTTTGACGAGAAGATGAGCCACATCCAAACCGGGATACAAATAACAATTTGTGGTTCTCTCGTAGTTTCTATCGTGATCTCTGTTAAAGTCTTTGTTATTTGGACTGTAGGACCCTTAACGAAAGGCCATTTAAAGTGCTACAGAAATCTTTTCCATATTTCACAATTTTTGTTAAAAAATGGCAAGTATTACTTTAGAAATATAAGAGGAGCATATAAAATTTGGACTATGCGTACTGTTTAACAAGAAATTTTCTAACTACCCTTTGAACCCAAAGGGGTTCACGAGGTAACCTCTCCCAAAACTTTTTGCATTCAAAGGGTTCTCTTTGGTTGTTGATGTAAATTGGACAAATGTCAAAGGCATTTATAAAACTACCCTTCGCATAAACCAAACCCTTTTGAAAACCCTTTAGAACCCTTTGAACCCCTTTGGTGAATGGGATTTGGAGAAAGGGTCTCAAAGGGATTTTTTTCTGCTGGGACGTGAAAAGTACGCAAATACTATAGATAACATGGGATACCTTTTTCTTTTTAAATCAAATTAAACTTGAGGTGAAATTTATCCATTATTCATTTAAAAAAATTTTGATATATATTTATTATTATTTATTTTTATAATTGAAACGCCTCGTATTTTGACAAATTATTGAAATTTATTGCAAAGGAGTGATGCGTGTTATTGAGATATATGAATGACTGTCAGCATTTCTTGAACTTCCAAATTGACGTACTTTTCAATTAGTTTTGTGGTGTTTTCTTTTTCTGAACAAATTTCTTTTGCAACTACACCATATTTGTACTTGCATTAAGATACGAGATATACCTCTGAATGTTGTCAGAATAATTGCCGTACAGTAAATTCACTTTGACATTCAAATTACAGGCATGCAGATTAATGTTTTTCTCGGATGAAAGTGTAAAGTCGTGACGTAATGTGGCCACACCCCTAGTTTGAGTGTTTCCTTGTCTCTATTGAAGACTGATCCACATGAGTTAAGAAACTACACAACGGTTGTAATAAAGACTTCCTTTTCACCTGATATTGCTTTCTCGTGACTTCTTACTGGGTAGACATTCTCAGCGGCGGTCAAATTACAAATCATAAGTAGCCTTTCAGAGCTCCAGCTTGTACGTACGACACCAGTTTTTTCCCTGTGAAAGGGACGGGCTCACCCTTGCTCCGGTTAAGTTTCTTATCTGTTTGTTTAGACCTTAACAGGCAGACATAGAGACTTTCTGCTGCATTTGGTTGTTAATCCCAGCTAAGGGGTTTCTTTGAAATACAGATTGGCGGATATGTTGTTAACAGTGTTTTAAAGGAACTGTCATTTTCATGTTCTGCTTAAATCATGATGTTAAGGTTCACATTCTTGAAACAGGCTTAAAGGGGAAGTTTAAGCAAAAATTAAATTTTCATACGTTAAAGAAAAACTAAATCCTCACCGAGTGGCGAAAGTTTCATTCAAATCGGACATGTATTTCTAGAGATATCAGTTAATGAAGTCAGTAGATTTGTGTTCCAAAATGAGTTTCAGGGCAGCAGAGCTTATATCACTTCCTCACATTTGACAATGAAAGCTTTGTTTCCCTTTGTTTTATCAGAATGTTGTGTTGACCTTGACGTTAATAGGAATAGGACCTCCCTGTGAGGGATTCAAAGTTTAAGAAGTTCTTGTGCCACTTATGCGATCACATTTTAATAATATAGGACTGTTGAGGAAAAACTTACCTCCAAAGTTTCAAGAAAAACATAAGACAGTGCACTAATGTGGGGATGTCATGCTTGCTTGAAGTTCACTTTTTGTTGAAAATTTGAAAACTTTATGTGCCCATATCTTGAGAACCACACATCAGATTACAATGCAAATTTCACCAAAATGCTTAGAATAAGCACCCCTCTAACATATCAAATCCTGTTGTGACCTTAAACCCTTCTTTTACTGTAGGTTATATGGACAAAGTTTAGTGTATTAACGCCAAGTGGAGAAGAATTTTACCACAGTATGTGCATGTTTGAGCTTACCAGTTAAGTTCAGTGTAGTGTATTTTATTAATAAAAACATTTACATATAGATGGATATAAATAAAACAAGTTACAATGGTGATATGTAGAGTAGATGACGCTAGAAAACCAGTTATATTTTTATTGAGAGCTAGCGACGTTGAAAGAAAGAACGGAGACATATAAAGAAATAAGAACACCCAACTCTTAACATGAATGAAAGCCAGGAGGCAAATAAGGAGGGCCCAACATGGCTGTTTGTTATGATCTGGTGCGTAAAAATTTCGACCTGCTTAAGTTATTAAGTATCAGCAGAAACGTTTTATATATTCAAAACTTCAACTACCAGAATAAAGGATTTTGATGTCCCATTCATATTTCTATCTATCAAATGACACAAATGTCAGTATCATGGTGGCCAACTTTATTAAGCCTAAATTTGTTTGAACGGTTTGAACGGTTGCGGTCAAGCTGGTCCTATAATTATCTTACTATATTTACAGAGGGTCTTTGCTGAAGCCAAACTTATTGTCGAGACATGTAGATTGAGTGACCCCTTTGATTATATTTCAATAAAGTGACTTTTTAAATGATATTTTAAAAGCAAGTGTGGAGGACCGTGCATACCCTCGCTTGACAGAATATATAAAACACTGATGAGACTTCCGTTCAAAGCAATCAATTCCTCACTTTTCAGAGGCTAAGAAAAAGGTAATACTTGCAAACTTTCCTTGACAACGATTTGTGCGGAAACTGTCACCACTTCCCTTAGGGGGTGATAAAAATCTTCAAGCCATATCTTAAAATCAGAATTCATTTTACTCAATTCTTTTGTTTTTGCAAAGTAAATATTCCCTTCGAGTTGCTTTCAGAGGCAGATGATAAGGTTGACATGATTTCCCTTCACAGTGATTTATGTACATGAACAATAGTGAATTTTACTAGTCAATTATGTCTTTTTCATCACCTTTTTTAACTGAAAATTATGTATGTCTTACATTTGGAAGTATAAGCTTCATCGTCTATTTTATTCACAAAATAGTTTTCAGAAAACTTGCATATTTACTATTTCACATAGGCACATTTTGAAATGTGGAAAATTGGAATGACACTATGAAGAACAAGACCCAGGAAGTACACATTTGTGGGATATCAAAACAGTTTAAATTGAACGGCAGTATGCCAGGGTGGCGCCAGGCTTTATACCATAGAGGGCAAGAAAGACATTTGGTTCTTTTATGGACAGGTGAAATTTTGAGTTTCATTGCAAAAATCTGGAAAGTTTTGGACTTTCATGGATGGGGAATAGAAAAATTTAAGGGTCTCAAGGGCCTGTTTGGGTTTTTTTTGATGAAATGAGCAAAATCAAGCATATTGTTGGAGCTACGCAAGCATCGTTGAAACTACTGTGCCTATTTTTTCTTATGATTCCCCAGCGAAACTGGTAAAATTTCCAGAAAACTGACCACTTTTTTCGACACTGAGGTGTGGAGGCAATGCATGCCTTCCCGTTGGTGCCACCCCGAACCCCTGATAATGGTTCCCGGGCGAAACTGGTAAAATGTACTATCTTCTCCGAAACTGATGTGTGGGAGCATTGTATACCCTTCCGATGGTGCAACAATGAAGCGAACGGACAGTTTTCAAAGTTTTTTGGTCCCTGTAACAGTTTGTTCAATGTGCTTTTGGTAAAAAGTTATTTAGCATCGAACAAGTTAAGTGTGTGTACCGCAATGTGTATGTTGATCGAGGTTTGTTTATCTTGCGTATATGTTTGAACACCAAAGTTATCGAAGGCCAAAACTATTGTCTTTTTAAGGCAAATATTTTAAAATACGGGGCTTGTAAAATTTTGAATTCGGGGTATCCCTACTGAGGACGGGAGATCGTCGAGGCTTTATATATGTTACCTAAGGCCTACAAATTGAGAAAAAATCTTGTGGAAAGAAAAATTTTGAAAATAGGACCATATTTGCCCGTGTTTTTTGATGATTTGGTGTCACATGGCAAAATTCCGATCTCGTCATTTCCAGAGCTCGGAAAAACTTACCAATTAACTGATTAATAATCAGTTAGAATTCATTATATAACCTTATTAAGGATTGCATTAAACTGAGCCAGAAGCACACCTAAAATTTTGCTTTTTTAAGAAATAATTACAAATACGGAACTTTTATTGGAGAAAATTCAGAACTTCATTTAAAGTTGGAAAAATCACATTGTAGTTGTCTGGTGCTCACATCTGGCAAATTTCCGAATTTTCCATTTTTCATCCAGAGCAGCAAGGGGGGGGGGGTGATCTCCTCTTCTGCTCCCCCGTAGCTAAGCCACTGATTTTAACCCTTTCAGGAAACGGTCAAATAAAAAATTGCGATATGAGAAACAAACAGATTATGCCAACAGCTGACTCATGGAGCATCTGTCCCATTCTTTGTCCACTCTTATTCTTCAGAAGAACTATCATTTTCAATTGCTGGTTTCTTTTAATTTCCCACTGGTAATGTGGCTATAGACTAATCCGATTAGCACTTGTTTTTAGTGACTGTAGGCTGCCATTAGTGGGGTCCATCAGCCTTAATTCGTCTATATTTATTGTTTACATGAATTTCAAAACCGCATATTTAGTGCAATTGGAGAATTCAAGATACAAATTAGTGTACAACCACCCATGATAGAGGTAAGCAAAGAAATCTAAAGATTTAAAGGTGATGTACCCCAGTTATGGCCGACTGAAATCAGACCATCACTTGCTGTCCGGATTCGTGTATACTTGAAACGCTTGCCGTAACAAGTTCTACCTGTCAGGAAGTTCAATACCTGCTAAGTTTGCCATACCAAGGGTGAGCCATGGTGGAAATCTGGAAAGTGATTGGGAATGAATCAACGGGGGCACTGAAAAGGACAAATTTTTTTGGTTAAGTGATAATTAGAAATTTTGAGTGCTGTCATTTAAAGACAGATTTTGTAACTTCAAAGACGCATTTGATTTTTCGATTACGGTTTCTAATGATTTCACAACGGGAAAAGGGTACTGTCGTTGCAGTGTTCCATTAGGAAACCGTGGTGCTCATTTTAAAGCAATGTTAATACCGATTAAGTTAAAAGTATTTAGTAACTGAAAGAGATTCCAAACATATCTTCAGGTTCATATTCAATCTAATTTTTTTAATAGAAAGGTCCACGGTCACATCCAGTTTTCTTACATGAGAGGAGTACTTTTTCTAACCATTCTAGTGAAATTTGCATTACAACCCGATGTGTAGTTCTCTTAATATAAGTCAATAAACTTGCCACATTTTCAACAAATTTTGATCTTTAAGCAAGCGCATATGACTATATACTCTCACATTAGTGGACAGTTTTTTTGTCTTTATAAGAACTTTGCAACCAATTTTCTGCTCGAAATACCATATCAGAGTGCTATCGTATAAGTGGCATGAGAACTTCACAAACTTCACAATCCTAACGTGAAGTTAATATCGATGTTAACTTCAAGATCACTTCAACAGACTGAAAAACAAGAGAATCAAAATTTTCCTTGTCAATGTGAGGAAATGATATAATCTTTGCTGCTATTATAGGTTGACTTTGGGACATAAATATGTATAACTCCTTTTGCTCATTTCTCGAGAAATACACATTTGATTTGAATAAAAATTTCGCCAAACTGTGAAGATTTAACTCTTTTTTTTTCAAAAGAGCAAATGAAATTTTGCCTTATTCTTCCTTCATCATCAATTCTGGTTGTTCAGCATTAACGTAATATTGAATTAATATATTTTGTCAAATAATAATAAACCTTTACTCTGTAAAAATGTCTGGATCTTGAAATTTGACCTTCAATTTAGTAAGTAACAGTTAAAGGATCTTCAAGCGGAAGCCATCTTAAAAGAAGGGTTTAAGGTCACATCATGGTTTGGTATGTTAGAGGGGTACTTTTTCTGAGCATTTTGGTGAAATTTGCATTGAAATCTGATGTGTGGTTCGCAAGATATAAACATGTAAACTTTTCACATTTTCAACAAAAAGTGAACTTGAAGCAAGCACATATTTGTTTCATTTTCACAATCCTTTGCAATGATATAAGTATTATATTCTGTTGGTGAAAGTTGCATAAGCGTTCCCTTGTGATGTGAAAAGCAGTTTTGAATTAGTATTAATTTCTTCTTTTCCAGGACAAATTCTACATCGGCAGTCAAATGAATGACGGTCATTCGCTGATAAAGACTTCGATCTGTGACAACAGCAAAATAAAAGACGTTATCCTGGCATTAGCTGATTGCAAAGTGGACGTTGAAATAGCCATAACGAGTCGCAAAAACGGTAGTCGAATTCTGTGTCACCTGTCACACAAGTCAAGGATACAGAAACTGTTACTATTCTTGGAAACTGGAACATAAGCGACGGACGATAACAATTCTGTCAGCCCAGAAGAATTAAAGACAGCCAATGAATAAGAAGATGAAGTCGAGCACTGGTTTTGGAGGTCGCTTTAAAAAATTATGCAAATAAGGAGACTTTAAAAGAATACTCGCAGTGACCACAGGTTGAAATCAAGAGATGTATATTGAATACCATGATATTCTTGAGAAAATGGAATTTGTTTGAGTTCGTGGACTAACCAAGAACACAGTGTCCGATTCACAATGTTCAAATCGATGAACGCTTGTTTTATTTACAAGACGGTGAAAACTGGATTACTTTAATAGTCATACGCGGCGACTTGTTCAAACATGTTGGGAAATTAGGATTTGCCTGCCTTCGACTGTCCTTGACTGAAATATCAAATTATCGGAATCGTTTATTTCAATAGGGAGATTAAAAATGTCTGAAATGCATAATATCTCAACTACCCAGATAATATCCCCGACGCCGTCACCGGAAGCGGACCAAGCCCATTCGACGGTTTTGAGAACTGTTTTAGTGACCATTATCTTGGTTATGATAATACTAACAACAGTTATTGGAAATACACTCGTGTGTTTGTCACCACTCGTGAGCCACAGGCTTCGAACAGCAACTTATACATTCCTTGTGTCCCTCGCGGTAGCCGATTTGTTGTTAGGGATAACGGTCTTACCGTTCAGCGCAATTAGTGCAATCACGAATTCATGGCCACTGAGTAAAATAGTGTGCAACATTTATGTCTCATGTGACGTCATGTTTTGTACCTCTTCCATTTTACATTTACTTGTTATTAGTTTTGATAGACATTACGCAATCACAAGACCTTACGCGTACCAGAGAAAAATGAATCGCAAAATGGCACTTGTTTGTATCGCTATAGTGTGGATCATCTCTGTGTTAATTTCGTTCTTACCGATTCATCTCGAATGGAATAAAGATAAAAAACAACAGGAAGGAACATGCAAGTTTGAACCAAGTTTGTTGTTTTCCCTTCTCGATGGGATTCTGCTATTTTTCGTCCCAATGTTAGTAATGTTTGTACTTTACGGACGCATAGTTTGCATCGCTCGCCGACAAGCTAAGGCGATTCGACGACTAATGGTTAATTCTTCAGAAGCAGAGGAAGGAGCGCGCGAAAGAACTAACCGAAGATCCGTGGATGAACATAAAGCGACGAAAATAATTGCCATAGTTCTCGGGTGTTTTGTCATTTGTTGGGTTCCGTACTTTTCTGTTTTTACGTTTGAAAAGACTCAAACCAAGTTTCAAGTGAGCGGACCAGTATATAACGTTATATTGTGGCTTGGGTATGTTAATAGTTTGGTCAATCCCTTGGTGTATACGGCCATGATTAGGGATTTTCGAAACGCATTTAAAAGAATCTTTTCACTCTGTTTCTGTGATCAGAACGGCAAGAGATGTCGATGGTTTGGAAAAAACAGCGCCAAGAATAATTTCTCTACAACTTATGCACATAACAGCACCCACCCAGAAACATTAAACGGAGAGCAATCTTGTAATAGGAAGCTTCAATTTTCTTTAAAACCTAATGGATTTTACTCGAAAATATTGCGAATGTCAACGTCCACGGTGCAAGTTGAATCACAAGGTGTGTGAAAGATAACCGAGGATAGTCCAAGACAGGAAATCCAATTCTGGAACACACTGAGAGAATTCCTAACCAGATTACAAAGTGTCACACTAATAAAGCATGAATATTATATCAGTACTTTACAGTTTTTCGGTATGCTGCATGTATTTAAGTGGGATAACTTAATTACAAAAGACCGAAGAATTCAAAATACTAATAAAAATAATGTTTCTTAAAATAGGAACAGGAAGAAAGAAATAATGTAAATATTGAAGCTTAGATACAAAATTTATTTATTTTGTAAGATAGTAGGAAATAACAAATGTTCGGAAAAGACTATTAAACATATCGTAGAATTTATCCTTTTGATTGGATTAGTGTTGAAGCCACACATTATGTCTGATATGGAACAACCCCGAAGTATATGACTATCACAGACGTCATGCTACAGTCTCAAATGATTGAGTGTTATGCTGTTGCGGTTCATATCCTCCGATACGATGAAAAAGGTCAATTCACTCTCATCCTCCTATCCTATTGCTTAAGGAAAATAGCTAGGTTGAGTAAGGAAAATCTATATAAACTTTTTTTACAACGAGTGAATAGATTTTAGCTTCTAACAGGTTATCTTAAATGGATTAAAGATTCCCGAGATGACAAATTTAAAGTGAAAACACAGAGAAGTAATTTATAGTATGAAAAGCCTCCACCCAAAATTTTGATTCGTTATCCTCTTAGTGAGATATTTGTTTAGAGTAAAACTGTCTCAGAAGAAATTTCATGCAAGATTGGGAAGTTGAATTGTTTTTCTTTTAGTTTGGTAAAGGCCTTTCAACTTCAAAAGGATAAGGAACAACTCACAATCTGTGTTAAACTTTTAAACTATCACATATCAAACACAAAAATTTTGCACTGTAAAATTATCCTTCTGCACAGCATTTACATTCTGAGATATAAAACAAACGCTTTTGACTTATAACTTTCAAATCTGAGAGTTCAAAAAAGGGAATTAAAAGAACAGAGCCGAGCTTAATATCAAGCTTCACTTCTCTGGCATTCAGTCGTAGGGAGGGTCTTTTCAACCACAAATTCACCCAAACCGGCTTAAACTCATGGTTTGTCTTGTTACGAAGTAGTTATTCTTACTAATAAAAGTAGGTTTCAGTGTTCTTCATTTGAGCTTGAAGAGAATGGAGAGATATTCTTATTATGGGGTCACAATTCTTCCAGCAGAAATTTTGTGGAAGCTCGCTACACTACATTACAGATTTTACCCACCAATCGATAAGAAGCAGCAATTTGGCGGTAATAACCATTGCGCTATGCACACAATTTGTTTTATTTAACTGATACGCACTTTTCCTATTGATTGTGGAAACGAGCAATAAATATCACCGAAATCTTCACACACACCATGTAAACATTAGAGATAGGTACTTAACTATTCAGGATGAGACAAGGTGTAAAGCACAAAGTCAAAAATTAAATTGCCAGTCAAACAAATATTGATTAAGTTTGTCATATGGTAATAAATTTAATTTTCGTAGCCAAATAATAGACCCATTGGGGAAATGTGTGAAGTGAACATTCAGTCTTCGTGGAAGTTGTAAATTCAGTTAACTTTACTTGTAGGGAATGAGGAACGGGAGGATGCACGTTCGCTGCGTAGGCAGATATATCTGTACATGTACATATCTGTACGCAAGGGAAGATTGTGTACATGTACATTTAACCTTGTGACCATGCAGGAAGTGACAAATTTTCCAACTTTTCTATTTCTATTTCTGTTGTACATCTCCTTCCAGATCCCGGAAGCAAAATGTAGCTTCCTAGACACGGCCTATATATTGGAAACTATACACAGAGACACCATGTAAATAGACTACGTACAGTAAAGCTTGCAACTTTGCACGTATGAAAATTGATACTAGACTATATTATCCAATTAAATAAATGAATAATGTTTTTAAAGTTATGTTACATTTTTAAAAATTGTACTAGGGACAAGTATAGCAGTGTGCATGAAATCCATTCCAAGCAGGGGGTTGTATTCATCTGCCTGTTTAAAGTTATTGACTTCCTAATTCTCCTCTAAAACGTCCCCGCTTCATTTAATATCCCGCCTGTAGTGGTAGGCTAAATATAGGGAACCTTCCTCATCGTAGGAACAGCCGGGATTCAGAGCGACTTTTTTAAATTCAACGTTGACGTGTAGCACCTGCTCATATCAAAACAGCGTGGCGTACCATGCATCGCTGTAATAATTACACAAAATATCGATAGAATCACAACTCATGTATACCAATAAAGGAAAGATATTTGCAGTATGACAGTTGTTCTATTGTGCGACATCTATGATTTGTGATTTTATGACGTAATAATTGTCTCTAGTAACAACCCTAATTTTTGTCACAGATGACTTCAAAATGTCATTTCATTTCGTGCTTGTTTTTAACACTGAAATAAAATTGTGAATATTTAAAAGAATCCTGCCGAAAGAATGGATGATTATAATAGCTAAGTACAACCTTGAAAAGAGATGAAAATCGTGAAAACATTCAGAGAGTATTCCAGAGTATGGACGCAGTCCGTTTTATCTGATTTGTATCAATATACTTTTCACTCATAAGTGAAACTCACATAGGACCACCAAGAAATAGTATAATCAGGGGCGGGGTACTGATTTTGATAGAGAAAATATGAGTTGAGTGTTCCTTTTCTTCTTTCTCCTTTCTTTTCCTTCTTTTTTACATACTTGAGAATAAAACGTGCAATCGCCCTCTTCACCTCTCTAAGGACTGCCCTCAGTATGAGAAAGAACTTACTCTTCTTACAAAATATTTTCCCCCTCCCCTCAAAGGACTGAAAGATATGTTATATACTCCATTTCCAGTGTATGACAAGACTTTGAAGTTAATCACTCTGTCAAAATAAACAAAAGCAAATCTTGTAATGACGCAATCCAAATCGCCTCCTATGTATATACGTCGAGATATCGTTAAAATCAGTGTCTACATGCAGTGTGTTCCCTTATTGTCAAACACGACTACATAGTCAGAATAAAAAGTATGCTTAGTCCATTTATTCTTTTTTAACGCTAGCGAATGACATTGCGTTTCTTAAAATATTCATTTGTTTTAGCCTTCAGCATGTGCTTAAAGATAAACGTTCGTCATCCCTTGAACAGTTTTGGTAGGAGACAAACAATTTAAATCGGTGGCAACTGCTACTCAATTATAATTCAAATCCCAAAGATGTGGAACAGCTCCAAGAATAATACAGTACGTGGAGAAAGTGTTCTGATTACACATCGGGGTGGTGTACGGTGATTTCCATATTCCATCGCTAATCAAAGAATAGCTTTGTGTCTAAACAAACAGAAGCTTAAAACAATTTTGGAAAACGCGAGGACTAACTTCGTTCAAAAATCACAGTGGTTTGTCTGTAATTTACTATAGTGTCGTGGTATGTTTCTCGAGCCACATAGTGTCCGGGTTCTTCAATCCATCGATCTTGTAAGCACGAAAATTTTAGAAAACTTGCAAGCACATTGTTTTTTTTCCTGACGACTAGCAGTAACACGTCTTAATTATTCATTTCATGGACAATGTTTACATCATTTAAAGGCATGATAATACAACACACTTCCCTAAGAAGTTAGTGTTGCAGGCATTTTCAGTCCCAATGATTTAAAAGGCAAAACCTTCAACAGATAATCTTTCTTACTGCTCTGATTCATTTACGACACAGTATGAATGATATCCCTTTCCCACAGTCACACTCCATCATTTGTTGACAATTCTACTATGGTTCCTCTGGCTCAGAGAGAACTGTCAGCCATCTTTAAGTCCATTTAGTCGTATGTAGATAATTTAAATCACAATCAGCCATACGCTTCTAAGTAACTTTCATGCTTACAACACTACAAGTCACTTAAAACTCAGGAGGATAAACTGTGTAGGAAAACAAAATTGCTTTGATTATGTAAAGTGTCTGACGATTCTAATATATTCTTGACTTGAGCATTTTAGAAGAAAACGATTGCTTTTAGATATCTTGCACATGCTGACGAAACAAACTCTTTCGACAACCAGTAACGATAGAATATTGAAATGTTTCATACAATACGAGATAAATCTTTGTCAATTTTGTGTATTGGGAAGAAGTTAAAAACCTCTATCATTATCATTATTAAGTATCGAGATTATTATGGTACTTAACAACCTTTTCGGCTCGTACGAAAGTTTCAAAAGCTGTTGCAAGTACCTTGCATCTCGTTTCGGTATATCTTAATATTTAAGAGCAAAAGAGGGGATGAAGATTCCACGTCTCTTATTACAGCACTGTGGTATTCTTTTGTTAGAGTTTCGATGTCATATATCTTGTCTCAAACCAATACGTGTTGCAGAGAGGGTGGTATCTTATATCCCATGTCTGAAAAGACTTTTAACAAGAGAGGTTTCAGGAGGAAAAGCAAACACTTCAAGTCTTGGAATAAAGAAACAAAGGCATCAAGTATAAGGAATGATCTTCTATATCTAAACGTGATCTAATTAGTAAGAAGAATCACGTAGAATAAGCTATTTGCTTGACACTTTGCAGCTATTTTCATGAGAGTTGTGCTTGTGTTAAGATGAAGTAGCGAGATTGATTCTCTCGTTGAGATTACAATTACGTGCAAGAAACCAGTGTAGTTGAAACCCAATCTTGCATTGACGGATGTAACTTACAAAAAGATCAATATATTTTTGAAGAGAGTAGGAGAAGTAATCATCAGAGCAGATGTTTGAACCGCAAGGCAACCTACGTACCCTCCAAACTTACGGTTCAAGGGGTAAAATTGAATAATAAGTCTCGAAAGTGTTGGGAGTTCAAGTCAGTGAGTTATCGGTATAACCTATTTTGTATAAAGTCAAAACGTCTGATGAAATTGTGGATTTTTATTGTGTTTGGGAAGTAACTTATTACGAATTAAAACATTTTATGGCAATTTATTTATCAAAGTATTTGGGAATTATAGCGTTAAGCATTAAAAGCGCAACCAACCTCTTAGGGAGGTGCAAATGTTTTACCACGCATCATCGTTACAAGATAAGTTAACGTCCTAGCTAGTTTGTGTTATTCTTAATAAGCCTTGAAATGGGATTTTGACTCTAATTTTGTCAATTTAGGGCTGAATATTTAATAAAAGCTACATTCTAAAACCGTATTGGTCAATTCAATTTTTATAATTGAGTAGTCAACAATACACCAATAAATAAGTAGTCATATATTTTGACTGTAATTCGGTCAGGTTAGTAAAAGTTTGGTTTAAGGGGATCAAAATATGGTCACAATTGATACTTTTTTGTTCGGTGCATAGTTGACTACTGTGTTTTAGAGTTCCCTGCGTTCTTCCCATTTGGAGTCTTCTCATGTGGCCATAACAGGTAGCGAACTGTTTTTGAAATGCCATAGATCCACTGGGTATTTTCCTTTAATCGTGTGAAACAAAGGTGTCGATGTTTATTAAAGTGAGTACTTTGTTTGTTCGTTTGTTTGTTTGTTCTACGTTATTTTCTTTGTGGTGAAATAGGTATTAGGCTACTGGCAATTCTCTTCCGAATAGAGGGCAGTATTCTTTTAACGTCATGATCATGTTAGAACCTGCCATTGTATTATAGAAACATGAAAGATGTTTTCACCATTTTAAAGGAAAATACTTCACGCATTATATAGATAGACCATTGTTTGTCACAAAAAGTTATTACATGGTTTAAATGCATCAAATAAAAAAAAAGTCATGATCAAATAGTTTCTTGTTTTATTTGCTTCATAAAATTATTTTAATGAAACCCCCTTAATGTTCTGAAAATCCCTCCTCTGTAGACAAGAAAATCGAAGTAATCAACATAATAAGTGATTCCTCTCTTAGTTTGTTTTTAAAAATAAACAAAGTATAGCTCATGCATAAACAGAAAATGTCTCCCCTGTTAGCCAGAAACCCGGAGTAGAGAATCCATGTTTTCATTGCTACCAAAATAATTTAGTACTTAATATTTAGTAAGCATTTCAAAAAGAGGATTCACTTATCTTTTGTTTTTAGAGTTAAATGTGGAAATACAAAACAAACGCGTTGAGGTCTTGTTGTCTGTGACCGAAGCCAGTAACACTGCATTTAGGTGGCATCGATGCCGATCGAGGCTGGCTTCACCTACAACACCGATTGATAAAGCTGACAGTAGGTACTGGCCTACTATAAAAAAAAAAAAAAAAACTGTAAAATTCATTTGGTATTTTAAAAGTTTAGTTAGATAATTAGATGGGATTTAAAAACAAACCATTATTGATGCATTAAATTAAACCTTCAGGTAGGTAGCTAAGTAAAGAGCAAATACAGTTTTAAATGAAGCCGATTTCAAATACGTTTAAAATATTGTTCAAATCTTTCTTTTTAGTTGTCTCCAAGTTACAAAAGGCATTGAAAAGGCTGACATTATCTACAACCCCCATGCAGCCCTCATCCGATGTAATAAAGGAAACAAGTTTTACAGAGTGTAACATGCCGAATACGAAAAGGGGAACATAACTGGAAAATCGATCGGACTCATTTTAGTTGACCATTAAAAGATAATCTGGTCGAAAATGGAAGTATATATACATATATTAGAAACGATCGGCAAGACTGGGAATTCAATTCAAAATAACCTTTACGTAGTAAACCTAACATCAATTAAGTTGTTATACGTAACATACATTATCTACTAGTTTCTTAATGTAAACGAAGGAAGATATTTCCGAACAGTTTTCATGTTGTTAAGAATGCTATGTTTAATTTAAAACTAGAGAGCGCCCAGTAATGTCGCATAAAGTTTTGAATGGAACACTGGGTCATTTGAAAATTATATTTAAGAACAAAACAATCCTTTCAGATTTGGAACAACTCCCTTATTGTACAAATATCACAGAAAACCATCAAATTCCTTGCTGCTTGTGTTGTGTTGAAAGTGACACTTTTTCGAATAATGTGTATCTTGAAAATTACAGTTAATAGATCACTACAGAAGTAATAACCAAGTAGGGATCCGTAGTGCCCCCCCCCCCCTTAACATTTATCCCAGACCCATCACGCATATTGAGGTACATCATTATCAATTTCTGTAAAATGATACGATTTACATTCCATACATTTTGTCAGCAAACAGGATTTAATCTGTGATTTATTGAATTCCGTAGAATAAAAATCTTTGTACTTAACTCCTTCAGCCAAGGGTGTCAGAGTTAAAATCACAAATTAACCTGGCGTTTACTGTCAAACAATACTCACAATTTAAAAATAACATGGTGTTTTGTTAATTTGATAATTTAATAGGCACGAATTATATACTACACATGCCTTAGGCTTCGCAAAGTGCAGAAAGATATGTACATGTTTAAAATTAATAGGTTTTAATGCCCCAGTGGCTGAATTTTAATATCACTACACCCCACCAATACACTTAACCAATATTATCAGACACATACCTCAACCTAACGGAATTTTTTTAGCTTAATGAATTTGGTAGAAAGGGAAATAAGTTTTAAAGGCCTGTATGCATGGAGTTTGTAATTTAAGAAGTCATCTAGGCCATTGAGACTGAGGGAGCTCTAAATAACAGCTCCCTGCATAGGCTTCGTTTGATTTAGTCTGCTGATTAACCACAGGAAAATGATACAAACATTTCATAATTAACTTTGAGGTAATAGATTGATTACTTATGAGAAAAGTGCAAAGCTCTACGATCTGAAGGATTTATCAAGGTAACTGAAGCAAACTGCCATTC
This sequence comes from Holothuria scabra, assembly GCA_037179385.1. Lineage (NCBI taxonomy): Eukaryota > Metazoa > Echinodermata > Holothuroidea > Aspidochirotida > Holothuriidae > Holothuria > Holothuria scabra. Next base: position 7,257,607 of record CM074190.1, on the reverse strand, counting down.
GAAGGACCTGGTACACTACACAGCCACTTAATTGACCAATTAACGAACCTCTATGATACTTATCAAAGGTTGCAAGCTTTATAAACAAGTAACAGTATTAGCAAGTTGACGCCTCCCTTTAATAATTCTTGGCCTGAGGTCAGTAGTTAAGAAGGCTTTAAGGATGACAACTTGGTTTGGTATCCTTGATCTGTCGACAGGCAAGTCTTATCGGCACATAAATCATACGATACGGAGTGCACTCAGAGGTCAATTGTAAACTTAGTAAGGAGAAGAAAAAAAGAAAGCGTTTCATCTATTTAGGTTTTACAACTTTTAATTAAAAATTTTCCATACTACAAAGAACAAGGTTGAACGAGCATGGTTCTTGCTTAACAACAGATATAAAGTTGTGTCGCAGAAAAGCTGTTAATTTGCTAAACTCGGTATCACTGTAGCTACACACATTTTTATTGAACATATAGATTTATAGAATCTAGAAAAGGGTTTAGGAATTAAGCAGAATACCGTTATTTACCCCACTTTGTAAACACCTGTAGATGTTATAAAACGTGTTCAATTCCTAAACATATCTCTTTCTTAACACGTTTATTTGATATGTTTAGAATTTCTTGTTTACAAACTTGAGCATAGTAAGTGTTTAATGGCTGAACACGAAACGGATTCGATTTAGATGTGAACGGATCCTTTTGAGAGTGCTGACAGATGTCCATTGACAGTAGTCTAAATCAACGTGAAAAAAGAAGAAATAAAAAAGACAGGAGCAACCGTACAAAAACGCACACACAAATAAAACTCAACATTAACAAATTGTAGGCTATCCTTACTTAGGTCTTAGTTTGTTATTTCTGAATAGCCTTTGTAAGGTTGAGATATAAAGAATTTAAATATCTCTAACAAAAACCATGTAATTTTCATACAATTTATCCGACTGTTTTCCTCATTTGCTTCTTAATATTTCTAATACCAAGATTGTATACAACCCTGTATTGAGCATCTCGATGTCCTCTGTTTATTCTATATCAGCGCTCCCTTTTAAAAGCCTCCTATCACTTGTCCGACTGCATGGTCAAGTGGTTAAAGCATGAGACTTGTAGTCGGAAGGTCGAGAGTTCGAGTCCTGACCGGGTCATATACGGAACCTACTGCCGTTGTGCTTGGCGCTCAGCATAAGCAATAGAGTAAAGAAAAACAAGCCAGTTAACCACAACTGGAAAAAAGGCCGTGGCCGGCTTGACTTGGACCAGTTGGCTGGAAACTGGGCCGTAAAAATTCATCTAATCTTACCTATCACTTGTCTTAGTAATCATTCTGTTGCAATGCCTTACATCGTCATCTTAGTTCAACCTTGAAATCAGTAGGATAATTAACGTCATTAGACTTGCACCAATTACATCATAAAAACCCAAATCAACAAGTATGGCAACATATGGAAAGGATACTGTTTCAAACAATCTTTTTTAGTGTTTAATACCACGAAAACCACGGTAAAACCCACCACTGCGAATTCCGTTGATTAGAAAACCTTTTTTAAACCATTTTGTTTGGTAAATATTGATTAAAAACAAACCATTCCCAATGATCTCAAGGATCATTATTAAACTGAGTTTAATCCTCTTCTCCTGGTAGAATAAGTCATGTATTATAATAACCAGAGGACTTTTACATTCCTCCTTATAAGTTTTTAGATGCCATGGCATTCCTTGTAAAGACGTAGCTAAGAAAATTTTTAACAAGATAAAAGTTAGTAACCCATTAACCACACTATAGGTAAAATGTGGCACTCATAGAACGTGTAGAATTGTCACAAACTTATTAAGTACAGGGAAAATGCTGCTAGGTAATAGGTACTTATGAGTCAAAGTTTCTTCAAATCATTTTATTTTAATTTTTCATGCAAACTAATCGACCGCTGTTGTCAGAATGGTTACTCGTAAGTCATGTGGAGTATAGCAAATGTACTCAAGAAGACAAATTGTGAACAAATAACTTTCTCACATGAAATAAATATCAGAACCGGTCTATAGTAAGCGCTATTGTACTCCACAATGCAATTAATTTAACAAATTGTCAATGCAAATTAACTGAAACATATAGCAGATATTTCTTCCAAACATCTCAGGTGCTTCTCTCAGACCTATTGCATCTTTTGGCATCTGATTATACGCTCACTCCAACCAGGGAGTTGCAACAGACCAGTATTTTGCTCCACGTTTGCACGTTTAACATTGGCAATACGTGTATTACTGCCGTACATATTGTAGCTTTTCTACGTCATCGAAGTCACGGAGACAGAGCCATCATAATGCAATGACTGCTCTCAAAATTGAGTTCGCTATGCTTGTCGTAATGCGCAGCAAAAGTGACGTTAAAAACTAATCTGGAGTATTTCAACAAATGAGATCCATTTTACCTTATTATCTCTACACTTCACCAAAATTTTCATCCATATTTAAGGATAAATCTTTGTAAAAATATGAACCGTGTATGCATGGACAATTGCATTGCAGAATTATGCAGTTATTTAAAGTATCAGAAGTAAGGTTTGAAACTGTTTGTTGAATACACAGATATTTCAAAGAGATCAACTATTTCACCAGTCAAGGTCATTGTCAATGTAATTCCCATAGAAATATCGTGTATTTCTGTCACTTTTTCCGAGCGTAATATTGACGGAAACAGTTTGATACAATTACAACAAATGAGAATGGTTCTAATTGAAGGTTTCGTGACAAGAAGTTACAGTTTTGCTCCTTACATATCAACAATTATAATTTCAAATACGTATAGAAGAGTGATTTTGAAAAGAAATTAGTGCACACTGCTGTAAAAAATATTTTGCAATGCACAATATCAGTTTTTAATGAAATCGCATACGAGAATAAAATATAGGGCTTTAGTATCAAATATATGACCTCTAATTTTTTTCCGGGACGTTGAACCGGCAAAGCACCCGGACAGACAATTTATACCCACTAAGGCATATTTTTGTTGGGTATGAATTCTCTTTTAGACATCCATATAATTCTTTATCGCTCATCTAAAATTGTGTTTGTTCAACAGGAAACCAGTGTTAGTTACCCAACTAAATCGAGTTTTTATATAATTTTGACTTTTGTAACCAAATTGATAAGATTTTGGCCTTGTCCTCCTCCCCAACTCGGTCAGTTACAAGTTAAACCAAAAAATGAATAATCCATCTCTCCGGCAGTGTCCGGGGACTTAACTCTTTGGGTAGATGCGCACTGTTTAACAAGGTGTTTCTTGATTGTTTGTTGCCGTTGTATTGTATCGTATTCTTTGTTAGGGTTAGGGATTAAGTTGGGGATTAGGCTATCGTTAGCAGGAAATTACTTGTTAAACAGTGCGTATCGCCCCAATTTTTCATCCAGAGATATGCTAAAACCTCCAATTTTCCGAAGGCTTGGCCCCTTGGACCCCACCCCCAACGGTTGCTTTGGGCTTAGTTTTGCACTTTGTCTAAAAATTTCTGCTCCTCGCATTATCCTTTGCCCTAAGTTGCCCCCCCCCCCCATGTGACTTTCTGGCACCGCCATGGCGTATGTGCTATTTATTTACATCAACGTGCAGATTTATTGTATTTCACTGCTTTTCAAATGTGTAGCGTATGATGCAAACACTGATTTAGAGAATACGGAAGAAAAAATTTAAAAATTTATACAAATTGTAGAGGAGTGTAGGGAGATTCAACCCTTTGGTACCGGTATGATACTTTTACTATATGTTAGTCTGATGAAGTCGTGGTCACATCAACAAAAACAAATTTGTAATCCAAACATGAAGAGCTTCAGATTAAGTTAATGGTAATGCATCACATAATTTCAAAGGCAATAACACCGCTTAAATATCCAAATAAGCACAAAAAACATTTTTTTGAAAAAAAACCCAGTTGCTCGTGGATTCCTGTTTGCGATCAACCTTACCTAATGAGTAGATTTCAAGATAACAAATATCGAAATAAACGGGGAAGAACATGTCCTTTTCAGAGAGATGAGCGTTTTTCCCCAGAATGGGATACATCACCTCGAGCTAAGAATGAATTTATCGAAGGATTCAACAAGAGTACATTTCCAAACAATAAGGTATACAATGTAGCATGGAGATAAAAACGGCCAGGATAAGTATGAACAAAATAAAGGTGTTGCAATGCGCATGGGAATAGTTGTATATTAGAAAATTTTGCTTCCCTTGGAAGCAAAACAATAATTCTCGTCCTTGGTTTCAATAATTTGTTGGATAGTTAAGTGAGGTTTTACGGCTCAGTTTCTAACCACTCTTGGTTTGAAGAAGTAATCCGGGAAAAGGTTGTTAAGTCAGCTTCAATCGACGTCTAAATACATTAAAAAACTTGCAGTTTTCTTATTGTTATTGCTTTAAATTAACTCCGTGAAGAAAGTAGTATTTAGACAAATTCTGAGACAGTAAAATCTCATACGATTCGGAAAAACAGTGAACAAAAGTTTTATGAAAAATGTCATTCAGTAATGGGATTTAGAAACCAAACAAATCATTCACCTGTGGTTTTGTGACTTTAAAAGTTTCGCCCAGTTTTAGCCATAATCTCCCGGTTTAAGTGTCACTCTTCCATGGTAGCAATGTTTCATTTACCATACTGAAACAGGGAAACAAGCTCAATGTTTAAGGAGAATTGTCCCAACTTGCTAAACATAGTGTCGATCCCCGACCTAATCTCTAAACTTCGATACATTGGAAAAGGTCAATCAAGAAATTCCTTGCTTTTTAAACAGCACTGCTTAGGGTTGAATTAGGAGGATCCATTTATCGAAGAAGCAAACTGTATTTGGAGAATTTCTTTTAAGGAAGCATTTACCGTGCTCGTATCTCAATTAGGAAATATTTTAATGCATCATCTCACTGACGTTTTGTGAAGTGCCTCTCTTAGAATTTTTTAGCATTTTGTTGAAATACAATGTTAAATGATCTAATCTATTTTAGTGCTGATTTGATCTAATCTATTTTAGTGCTGATTTGATCTCCTTCAAATCCCTAATTTTAAAGATGGAAGGGGAATATTGAAATTTTCTTGCTGAAATCAAGTCCCTTCTACCCCAAAAAATCCGTTCTGCCTCTCCTGAAATAATTTCTTTTTCGGTAATGTAATAGAAGGAAAGCTTCCATAAAAACCTGCACCGTCGCGAGCTCATTACTGGTTTAGTTTACTCCTCACAGGTGCGATGTTATTTCTCTCTAATTTCTAACATATTGTGCCTGGGTCGGGAGTATTGTGGTTATGTTTCCAATTTTTTATAAGTTAGTTATGTTATTTCTAAAAATCGGATAACTTTGTTGTGAAGAAACATATAAATGAAGTGATATAATATTATTAAGAACAATGAGTAGCCTTACATTACTTGTAAGGATATGAGTATATTTTTATGGTGGATATACACAGGGGAATTAGTGTTGGTGGAATGACCCTTTACACCAAACAGTAAACTGTTTAAGTTGTAGGAGCTTGTGTCCATGTAATATGGAATAGAAGAAAAATGTTTATAAATAAATTTGGGTTGTAGGCACTCGCCATCAGATATAATTTTAATCAAAACATCAGATCACTTCTAGCAAGATAAGGTGTCGATATTTTAGTCACCTTAGTGTATTGAAATAGAGTCTGCAGCAAACCTCATACATATATTACAAATCACAAAGCATGACTCAAACTAAAAGACTGATTCTCCAGTATTCCTTCCAGTACTGTTAAAATAATTTTATTTACAAAACAAAGCTTAAAAATGATTTCAAGAGTGAATTCAAGGATTCCTATAAGGGGATTTAAGCATTCATCTGAGATCAAATTACTGTTTTCTATAAAATATTTCACCTCGATATATTGTGTTAGCATCGGCTTAACATTTAACAGTGTTTGCTGGAAGCTATAGTAAGTAGTATCAGAGAATCTTGAGCAAAGTTGTTGGAAAAAAGGATTTAATCAAACAGGGCTCTCGGCCTGCAAGAGGAGGATAAGCCCTCTTCAAGGTGGCTTAGAATAGTAAAATTAAACATAATTACGTTGGGCTCTTCAGAAGGATGACCACAGGCCCTATTGGGCAAGAAATCTTGGTTCAGGTTTGTTTCTAAGAATGAATAATTATGGTAGAAGTTTCCAGGCCAGCTTTTGATTGCCAGATACCTGCATACATACATTTAGCTTCCAGTAATCATTTGCAAGTCTAAATAAATGGAGTCTCGGCAAATCAATGGCAGAAAGACTTGACTTAAAAGAAATGTCTAGTTTTTAATATTTGTCTTTGACATCAAACGTGCATACGGTTTCGCAAGTGGAATGGATTTCGAATACAAAATATCATTTCATAAGAAAAGTAAATAAAGACAGCTAATTAAATAAGGCAGCTACTGCGAGGAAAGGAAAAATGAACCAATCGACACAAACACATTCCTTGCCTCGAAACATTCAACAACAAGTATAATGGTATTATTCTAGGTACGACAGTTTCGTCTAATATGATATCACTTGTAAAAATGGCAACTTAACTGAAAAATCGTAACTTTTCAAACACTCTACAACTTTCCGTTTAAAATAAAGCGGACTTCATGTGTTGCAATGGGATCTGAACCGAAATTAGTGGAGTGTTGTACTAGATTTGCTTTATTTTGAACGGACAATGACTTATTGGGAACAAGAAAATCCAGCATCGACTTAGTTCCCGTTTGGTCCTTTGAGGTGCAATTTGAGTCGCACGTTTAACCCTTTACCGTTGTGCTCCGATCGGGGCATATTTGCGCGCCTCGGGAGTAGGCGGAAAAGCGGACGTAGCACGCCCCGCATCAGCTTCCGTAGGCCATTGACCCCGTGACCTTAAACTATTGTCTCTCTCGTTGTTGTGGCCGAATTTTCGGGTAGCTACTCGCAGTTTCGAGCTCCGAGTGAAACAGTAAAGATGGGTGACAGCCGAGCTCTCCGTATGGGTCCAAAAGATCCCAAACAACGGTAAAGGGTTAAGAATCAGAAGACAATACAGGACTAAGCATCATAAGTTTCTTTTCGTAGATCTACCAAGTCATGTGCAGCCGGGATCCACACGATGGCGCACCTGGTTCGAGCCTATTTTTCGATAACCAAAGACTTTTGACCAAAAGAGAGCTTTACGCCTTCGGAGATCGCTCGTTGGCCTTTGGCCGACCAAGTGTGTGCCCCTTCCACAAAATTTTAAATCCGCGCCTGGGAACACCTTCATTGGGGGCAGGGGATGTAAGAGAGCTCCCTTCTGTAGCGGGGTATCTGAAAGTTTCTACTGTACTAATTTCGTAGAAGTTGATGTCTTTAACCAATTGCACATATGAAAATTTTCTCACAGTGCCAATGAAAAAATGGTGTGAGCTAAAAGATGAAATTACAAGATATTGTCCTATGAAACCCATGATAAGAAATTATTCATATTCAGGAAGATCATTGGTCAGCTAAACTTAAACCAATCCGAAACTTAACCGTCTGTAACACCTCATCTAAATTTCATTCAAGTAACCTACGTTTTCGAATAGTTACTTTTTCCAGTACCAAAGACCGCAAGGATATTTAATAGTCACGTGACCATCATCTTTTTTTTTTTCTCAACAATACTGGCTTTCTTCTGTAAGAATGGGCCAAAGTCAAATTTATCTTTGATTTTATTAGGAGGAACATATTTAAAATATCCTGGTGAAATTTGTATTCATTTCCCATGATATTCGGCCGGCTCTCAAGATATAATCAATCGGATGTGAAGATTTTCTAAACAGAATTAACTTCAAGCAAGCAGGTATAATGTTAGGCATTCACAATTTTTCAATGATTTGCTTTTCTTTGTAATTTAACACAAATTTTTGAAACTAGAAACTCTGATATAAGTTTATGCCACAAGTGCATCCTGAGTAATTATATTTTGAAAAACATATGCAAGCCAAGATTGCACCTCTGAACAGTTCAAGGTCAAACTAATGGGAAGAAAAATAAAGAAAAACAAAACATTGGTCAACATTGTGAATCCATGACATCACACATGTTTGCCTTAAGTTCAAAACGCGTGTTGTGGAAATGTGTCAACTTTAACGGCCGATGCCTTTAGAACCAAACATAGAAAATGAATGATCATTCACCAGACTGCCTAGAAAATGTTCCTCTTAAACATATCAAACATTAAATTGATTATTAACTGCTCCTTCAAATAAAGTTATCAGTTTTGAGACTCGACTCGAGTCACTTAAAAGTTTGAAAACTGGTGACTCGAGTCACTAATCTTCTGACTCGATTACAACGCTGGTCTAAAATGGAGCCATGCATGACAGGCCAGTGATGTAAATGGTCTGAGAGTAGAGAGGTTGGTCAAGTCAGTGTTGTCCTTCAGTGGACGTTATAGCTTCTTTGGGAAGAAGTTTAATGTTTGGTTTCGCCAAAAACCCTTTGCCAGAGGGTCGGGAGGACTTTAGAAAAGCCGCAAAAGAGTTTTTTCCACCTGAGAGTTTAAAAAAAATTCAAAGAACACACCAGCTAGATTTTTTTCTCAATATTTTTACCGATCTCAACATACAATTAATGGTTTCGTATGCTACGAATTCATACAAAAAATATTCAGAATATCTTTCATAACATCAGCAATATTTTGCTAACCTCGACTATTAAAATATTTTCAAAATTATCATTAGGAAAATTTAAAATTTGGCCATTGATGTCGATATTCTACACTGAGACAAGTTAAACTTTGGAAACAATGCACAAACGAGCATACTAATGATCCAACTGCCCTCATAAGGATGGTTGAAAAGCAACACACAACATTCACCAGTTCGCCATATTTCTCGAGTCACTCTCTCGATTTAAACATTTAGTTAGAATTCATTACAAATAATATTGTTGAGTAGACATTCCCACATACAAGGCCCAGATAAAATCATTTCAATTTTTGGGATTAGGTCTGCTGTCATTTTCTGTATTTCAATCTTCCTAATGTGGCACATGTAATGTAAATATACACCGTGAAATATAGGCCTAGCTGTAAATTTTGCAGAATAAAAAGGAGACATATCAATATTAAAAAAAAGTACTGGCAACTAAGTTTGTAGAATCGCAGCTCCTTTTCTTATTTTTTAACTTACTTTTGCTTCGGTGATTTAAATATATTTTTGCACCGTATGAAATATATGATAGAATTCTGTACATTGCACAAATACTGACTTATCACGAAAAATGAACAGATGTAGTACATGTACCTTTGAAGCTCATTTTGGGATTGGAGGTCGTATGCAAAATACTATGCGCTAAAAGGGTTGCTTATGATTTGAAAGCTTTTCTAAACACTTTTTTGTCACCAACCTGAAAACACAAACGGAGGGAAAGTTGACTTAACCCTTCTGATCTTAAAAGAATCGTTTTCGGAGAAAAACTTAGGCGTTTTTCTCTCGTCATTTTTATCATGCAATCTATACCTTCCTTTCTTTTGCGAATTGCCTTCCTGCCGTCACGGTTCTCTTCATTGCTCTGGCAAAAATCACGAGTTTTCCGATTTCTAAATGACATGGGGGATTATTACTAATACAATTTTTATTTTGTTATGTTATAATAACCCTCAAAGTTGTTATATATTTGAAAGTATATAATCCAGTCTCAAAATGATATAAATATTACATCTGTTGCACATGTGCGAAATATTACATGTGGAGGCACTTCAGCATCAAATCTGCCAAATACCAAAGATAATTTAAGAATCCAATTAAATCTCAGTCATAACATCCACTTATTCCAATGAAGCATGATTTGAAATTTGAATTCCCTGGTAGCGTCACCCCAAAAATGTGTGTTTATAATGGGCGCTATAAAGAGACATGTTGCATTATGAATGATGATTTCGAGTAACAGTTTCTTCTTCCAACTCCCTTTTTAAGGCATTATTAGCTCAATCATCTTGTGAGATAAATTTATTTTACTTCTGCCGCATTTAAATACCATAATACATCCCTTTACATTGTAAATATACTGAGCAGCGTATTCAAGAAGACGTACCACTGTAGGGAAGTTATAGTGCAATTTTGCGGAGTTCAATTTGAAATAAACCACACACAGATGTCATTTCAGATAGGAAGAGAGGGTAAGCTCCCAAAGGTAACACTAAAAATTTTCCCACAAAGCGTTTACTTACAGCAAAGTTTAAAATTACGATGAAGAGAAAAAGGTAAGGAAGGAGGTTTAATGCGGGCATTACTTCATTTTAAAGAACATTTCTGCATTTCTGTGTGAAAAATTGATCCAATGGTCGATTTCTTAAATATTGCGGAATATGTTTTCCTTCCCCCTTGAGATGTACCCTGCGGAGCGGAATCTGTTTTGCAGCTCGTGGGATTCCCAAACTATATGAGTGAAAAACGAATGTGCCGGAGATCCTGCTACGCAAGTAACTTGAGATGGAGACCGCTGTAAAGCAAAACTGCAGTCATTTGTCAGTTGTGACTGCAACTTACAGTGTGCTACAAGCCTCTTCGATATGGATGCATGAGGTGAAACTCTAAAACCCTTTTTTACGTTAGAAAGATCACTGAGTAACTAGAAGACGATATCAAATGAGTTATTTTAAACCCTGAGCTCTCTACTGTTTTAATATGTTACCCGTTTTAGCAAATTTAAATATTATGAAGAAGGAAAAAGTTAAAAGCAAAAAAAAAAAAAAATACTGAACTTGTATGCTTATTCTTCCACCTCAAGTTAAACATCGGGTTTAAAAATTGCTTTCGTACTTTTCGTCTTGAATTAAAAAAAATTGCCGTATGACAAAGAGTCATGTCCAACTGAAAAACTGTGTCATATCAACTGAACCGAATATATTTTCCCCATGGAGGGCACTATTTGACACATTCCCTTTCCCCTTGCGAAAACTGTCATAAAAGATGTGAGATTGATTTTAAAGTCATCTGAAGGTAAGTCAATGACTGTACTTACCAGAATGCTGCCAGGAAAAAAATTTCGAAAAATTCAATGAAATTTGTAAAAAGGATTTACGAGAGAGCCTTTCAGGATCAGAGACGAAAGGATTCTCAGTTAGTTTGATTTGATTAAAGTGAATGAAACCAGTCTACTTCTGGTAATGAATTGATTTGACTTAAAAAAGTACTTCATCCGAAAAGTAAACCATCAGTCGTTTTAGTCTTCTGAAACGAAAACTCCGGTGATAAAACATGAGAAATTTGTAAAATTGAGAAACCTTTTCTTGCTTTATCGGTTTATTCAATTTCCAAGAGTATGTTACACTGAACTGTAAAAGAATGACTTGAACGGAGTGCATTGCATTTTGTTAAGACTGATTGCCATATTGTCTTCGGTATGACCTGGCCGGGAGTCGAACTTTAGACGATGCAGCTTTTCGGCTCTAGTAAGACTACCTTCATACGATGCAGTTTTTCGGCTCTAGTACGACTATATTCAGACAATGAAGCTTTCCGGCTTTAGTACGACTATATTTTTCAGCCTCTATATGCATTTACATCTGCATATTTATTGATATGCACTCAGAGGAGTAACATCTTTTTCGCAAAATATATGAAAAGTCTCTCGTCGAAGAAAGATAAATTAAAAAGCAAGAATAATCGCCCAAGCCAGAAACAAACAGCTGATTCTCACTTTTTATTACTGTTCCAAGTATTTTTAAATAATAGTTTAGGACTCCATTGTAGCTTATCCAAAGTGAACCAAGCAGTAACTACTATTAAATTTTAAACTTGATGAGAAGAAATTTTGTCACATGATCCTTAAGAGCCAATCATGAAATAGGAGAGTCTCCCATACTAACACAGGACGAAGTGCCCTCAGTTTCTCTTAAAGAAACCATGTGTGAAACGAGTACGTTTATCGTCCATTCTCAAATGAAAATTTGCAAATACGATGAGAAATGGTTTCAAATATGAAGATTCATATGTTCAAGGCTTCCATGTAGACTTTACTGAAGACGGATTGGGTTAGACCTGGCATTAGGAAGTTGCTTCTTGGTCCATCTGGCAGCTCGTTCCTGACAACAAGCCCGTATCTTTGAATTTGAAGCTTACCTTTGAAAAATTCTTACCAAAGTGTGTCCCATTGTCAGTGAAGGTTAGACAAGATTTTATTAGCAAATGTTTTCAACTTCAATGCATGAAACAAAATTTTAGGTAATTACTACAACGGGTGATCTGAGACCATGTTATCAAAAACCAATTGAATATTCAGATGGTCTGAAAGTTAATGATATAGACGAATCTGGATAGCAGAGTGATGGTCTGATTTTAGTCGGCCGTATCTGGGACCCATCATTTTGTAATCTTTCAATTTCCTTGCTTACCTTTATCATGGGTAGCATGTAAACTAAATTTTATCGTGATTCCTTCGATGTCACCGAAAATGAGGGTGTGAAAATTCAAGTAGACAATAAATGAAGACTATTTAAGGTTGATGGACTCCACTAACGGCTGCCTATAGCCATTTAACACAAGTTCTGATCGGATTCATCTATAGTCTTGGTCCGTTGTTACGAAGTTGAAATAAACATGAAACTTGCAGCATTTGCAAAATTGAAAGTAATTGACAGCTTGTCCATGCTGTGTATCCTGTATTTTGTGGCAAGTTAATTCTAAAACCGTAAAAACCAAAGGTTTAAGACAAAGTAGCTATGAATGTAACAGCTGTTCTCGTTCTTATTATTCAGACATTTCAATTTTTTATAAATAGATCAACATTTAAAAAGGTCAAACACCTTACACACCCTCTCAGAAGCGAACAGACTTTAAGTTCAAATTTATTTCATTCCTTTCTAGGGACTTCTTCAAACCAAATCGCTTAAAAAATATATTTACATTCCGTGATAATCCAAGTACTTCATGTACAAATATTGTCGACTCATATTAAAACAAACATCAGTAATAGTCTGTACTAGTCTTCGGATTAACCCTTTACCGTTGTTTGGGTCCTTTTGGACCCATACGGAGAGCTCGGCTGTCACCCATCTTTACTGTTTCACGCGGAGCTCGAAACTGCGAGTAGCTACCCGAAAATTCGGCCACAACAACCAGAGAGACAATAGTTTAAGGTCAAGGGGGCAATGGCCCACGGAAGCCAATGCGGGGCGGGCTACGTCCGCTTTCCCGCCCACTCCCGAGGCGCGCAAATATGCCCCGATCGGAGCACAACGGTAAAGGGTTAAGCTAAAATATCTGCACCGATCGCCCCCAAAGGGTTAAGTGCACACACGCAGAGACAGTGGCATCAGCTTTGCAGTAAACACAGTCCACAGGCTTATTTTAATAAAGTATAACTGTGTTTGCTTACTGTTTAGTTTTTGTAATAGTTACAGGTACATCATATACATACAACCACAAACACATGAGTAATGGCAATGGTACAAAAATGTCCAACAGGCCACAGAAAACGAGAGGAGAGGAGAGGAAGATTAATACTCGTCGTTAAGACGTGTGTCATTTCCAGTCTTTATAGCATAGGAGCATACAGGAGAAAGTCATTTAACCACACGCTACTCGACTGTACCATAAAGGTAGCTGAATTAAGTTATTATTTGCCAACGCAAGTACTTCAACATTAAGCTAGTTACATCCGCTTCGGTAGAAACCCGGCTTACTGCAGTGACCACCATCTTAGACATTGCATAGGCGAACAAGGCTAGCAATAAGAATTATAAAGTAAATAATTGGTGGCTAAGATTTAACGTTTGTATAAATTAAGGAGAGGGGAGGGATTCAATTCTAAATAATAATTGGGCTATCGAATTCTAATCTCGTCCTTCTGCAAATTTTTCCCTTTTGAATGCCACATCCAGTCGTATCACAAATAGGATTCTTGAAGCAGATGAGAATTAGTCCAACTGAATTGTAACAGCTAAGATGGGGAGGGGGTCTTAAGCTAAAGTAACTCACGTGTTCTTCTACTCATCTGGATTTACCCATATGGGGGCCTATTTAGCTTTGCTACCGGTAGTAGGGATAATTCAACAACCGCAGAAACAACTATGAAGTGAGTGTTTCACCATCGAAGGCTGCTAAATACGTTCAAATAGACCCAGTTTCCAGTTGAAGGCGATCCAAAATGTCTACAGAGGACAAATTGCTAGCGTTGAAGCCTCCATAGCCCACGATCATTTGTAAAATAATGTCGGTACTTAAATTGCTAATTTTACGTCGAGGGCACTCTTACAGGTTTTTTCAAACACACTTACCTGTACATCGATTTATAGGTGATTATAATTACTAGGCGCAGATTTACATCATAAAAAATGAAGGGGTAGGAAGCGTGAAAATTATCAACATATTCATAGGTCATACACAAATATTAAATCGCTCTCTATTGTCATCTAAAGCTAAACTTATTGTTCCATGAGGCAAGGCGTAAGATTAGGGAAACACATGACATTTATTGGTTTATTTATTGTTAGACCTCTACGATGACGTCAGAGTCGGATGTTAACTGGATGCAAAACCCCTGCTGCAGATGTACCCTACTGAGAGAAATTGCACAAACTCTTGGGTACAAACCACGGACTTATATGCAAGGACAGAGCATTTAACGTGTACGTCATATCCGTAGATGGTTGCCACCAACTTGAGCAAAACAGGCGCACCAAGATGGCCGCCGTGAGGTTATAATTTGCGTGATTTGACGACGACGCTGTAATATTTTGAACATACGTTTAACTTGAATGAGAAACAATACCATATTCCTGCAATACATGTAGTGATTTTGACCTAACCTTGTCATATTTCAAAAATATTTCAAATTTCTTGCAAACTATGGATATATGCTTGAGCAAGTCCAAATTTTCACACAAAACCATAGCAGACGGCCATCTTGGTGCGCTTGTTCTTACATGTTCGGTAGCGACAATCTACCGTACAGTATGTTCTGTCCATGTGTAGGAAGTGTATAGGTACAAACTCTAAAATCAAATGGTCTAATACTTGTTTACTGAAAAAAAAACTTTACTTAACAGTTGCCTCTAGGGAAAACAACATTTTGAGTGTGTTGCTGCATAATGTACAATCAAGTCTGTATTTAAAACACTTGTATTGTAGGACACCAGGCTCCACTTGACGAAAAAACAGTTCCACGAAAAATGAATGAAATATTCCCAAGATCGTATTAACATTTAGGTTGAACTGAAATATATTAACTCTCAAATGTATTACAAATCATGACATTGGTGTATATCTTACAACTCATTAAATCGGAGAAGTCAATAAATTGATCTCGATTCCCTTCGACGTGGCAATTTTCTCCCATTACATTAACAGTTTCTGCATACATAATTTTTCAGCTCTCTTACGGTTTTATACGAAGTTTTATGTTCGATTTGAAAAGTGATACTTGGCACATATTTCTAAAACGACTAAAATTTAAAAAAAGAAGAAAATCAATCCCATACTCTGACTTAACCTTCTTTTGGGGGGATGATTCAAGCAGAAATATGCAAAGTCACGATTTCGCTTCCTCCTGTAATGAAAGCAAATAAAGTCAGATAAGTATCGATGATAGAGCCCAATTCGAGAGTTGTGTTTTGAGGACAAATTTAATACTGTTTATTTGAGGACTTTATTACAATTTTACAATAATGGGCAAAATTTTGAGGAAAAGGAAACATTGTACAGCTGTTTCTCGATGCTGATAGGGTGACTGTAGTTTTAGACTTTTGTGATATCACGTTCCGCCATACTGGCCAATGAGGTATGAAATCACTTTGAAAAACATTAGGCAAAATTTTCATTCACTGTAAAAAAGTTGGGTAAAATGGTCATCAACCGCATGTCACTTTTGTGAGGATGCTGAAATTGGATAATTTTGTCCAATAATTAGTCAGTGGTGGGTTACCCAAGAGAGGGATATCTGACCACATAATTCACCCATGAAGTCCACAATTTGGGAAAAGTTCAAAGGGCAGGAGCAGTCATCCCAAATTGAAGTAGTGTAGTAGACTGTCCAGTTTCATGATTGGCTGTCGAGAGTCATATGACAATGTTTTTTCTCTTTAAATAAAAATTTACTGAAAATAACTGCTTGGTTTACCTGGAATATGCAATAGTTAAATTTTATATTCTATTTCATTTTATATTCTATACATGTGGTTGTACAATTGTAGGAGATACACTTCACTGTCGTTAATATTATATCACATCATTTCACCTCAATTGTTATTAATTAAGTTTATTGATTGAAAACCTGCAGAAAGCTTGCAAAGATACGAACTTATCAAGATGAGATTTTCATCACACTTCTTTTATTTTAACTATCTTTAAGCAGGGAGGTGTTTTCTAGTAACACCTCCCTGTTTCAAGTAAGGTGAATCCAACAGATGGAAAGTCGGAACCGGTGCATACAATAAAAAGTATTAAGATGCAACACATTAAATAAAATAGCCACGGCTACATTAAGACATTTCATGATACCGAAAAGGACAGTGAAATATACTATCGACCTAGTTTCTTAGAGAAGTTAGCCCTTGATGTAATGGGGCGACGCCAAGTTGGATTCAACTGTTGTACCTGCATAGACTGGTTTACGTTAAGGTGTGAAGGTTTTTCCTGTGTCAAGGTCGCTACAACATGGTTTTACGTTAGTATGATGAATTCCTACTATTGGGTCCCAACAATAAACTTTATTACGTAATCTATCCACTGACGTCATTTTGGAGGAATACCAGTTTACACATTGCTGCATAATGTGTAGGACATTTATAGATCGGTGGGGAGCGCGTAGTAGAATCCGCCCCAAGTGGGTACAGACTTATACGTGCATATCTGATTGATCGACCAACCAGTTGTCTGCCCTTTTTGGTGTTGGCTTTTTATTTCTCAAAGGAGGGCATTTCTTGCATTGTGACATTAGTGTTATTTAATATGGATGATCGCAAATTTGTTGATTCTTTTCACGCAATTAATTCAAAATTTCCTGTTACCTAGTGGAAATTGTAGAAAAGGATCGTGGACCTGACTGTGTTTTACAGGGCAAAAATGCTGAGCCTAACAGAGGTCTGGCTCATACTGTATCCGAAACGCTGACGTGGTGGTGTAAAAGCGTTATGAGATAAGTTACAGGAACGAATCGCATTATCAATTATCGGTACAGAATAGGAAGTTACAATAACAACCTCCTTTATATTTTGGTCAATTATATAAAAGTGTAGTGCAACCAGAATGTCACGGGATATAGAAATATAAATAAATATCAGAGACACCTACCGCAACTTAAAGCGTCCAATGCTAATCAGATTTTACACATTTTAATGGGCATATGCCCAATTCCTAATAGTCCAATCTATCAAAATGTTTACACTCTAAAACCAAAGAGTGAAGTAATTCACTCTCTCAGTAATAGAGTAAATAGTGTATATTTACTACATTAGAGTGATACGTCCATCCAAGAATAGTAAAATTCACTCCAAAAAAGGGGGAGTTTCATACCTTTGATGGAGTGCCTGCAGTGATTACCCTTTAAAAAAGAGTGGAGGTCATTGAATTCACTCGTGGAGAGAGTGAATTTTCACTCTTCCTTGAGTAAATTCCACTTTCTTGGAGTGAATTCCGCTCTACTTGGAGTGAATTTCCACTCCAATGGAGTGGTGAATTTTCACTTTTCACTCTAGTAGAGAGTCACGGTGACTGAGTTCACTCTTTTGACTTTTAGAGTGTGGACACATCCTCTGATTCTGCATGCATACAAGAACGTTATAGATCATCATGTGTTGATTTCGCAAAACATGTCCGTAGTCATGAAAGTCACCATGACACTTGAGTAGTCTTTTCAAAAGTCATACATCAGATATCCTTTTGAGGCTTTTGATGCTTTTAATAATATAAATTATGCAACCTTTTAAAGGTTTCATTGAATCAAAATGCATATCGTATCAGATGAATATTTCCAAGAGAAATACACCGTTCCAATCAATCTCAAAGTTCCATGGGCGGCGATTTAGGGGGATTGGGTGTTATTCTCCCACTTTTCGGTAATACTCACATTCGATACACATTTTTAGGCAGTACATTTTTGACGGAAGTGGCCATGTTTCCCCACACACATTTGAGTAAAGATTGATGTCGATGCTTAAGCCCCTCCAAAACAGTGACATCAGAACTGATGGTTGGAGCTTGGGGCTCTGTCCCGAATGAAAAAGAAGCTGATTAGCCAGCAATACGTGCCAAGTACTCCATGAATTCCGGAAAGGGGAGAGAACTTCCAGGTGGGTGGGAACATTATTGATCGCTCCAATGCACGTGTATCAAATAGAACACCCAATAAGTGCCGATTCGGTCCATTTGGGGGTTTCTACAGCTAAAATTTTTTCGAATTTTCTTGAGCAAAATAGGTTGAAACATGGTTACGACACCCGTCATGCTCATTTATTAAGAGACCCTCTCACCCTTTCTCGTTTTTCACAAAGATGTCTACGTTATCGAGCAGTAAGGGCCTGGAACTCTTAACCGGACACTATGATTTCTCGTCCAAGTTTACAATCATTTAGGAAAAACGTCGTTACTTATTATATCAGCAAGTATTAATTAATTAGTTACATTGCCCTATTAACCCTTTACCGTTGTGCTCCGATCGGGGCATATTTGCGCGCCTCGGGAGTGGGCGGAAAAGCGGACGTAGCCCGCCCCGCATCGGCTTCCGTAGGCCATTGACCCCGTGGCCTTAAACTATTGTCTCTCTCGCTGTTGTAGCCGAATTTTCGGGTAGCTACTCGCAGTTTCGAGCTCCGCGTGGAACACTAAAGATGTGTGACAGCCGAGCTCTCCGCATGGGTCCAAAAGGACCCAAACAACGGTAAAGGGTTAAAATAAGCCTGTGGAGTGTGTTTACTGCAAAGCTGCTGCCACTGTCTCTGCGTGTGTGCACGTAAACCTTTAGCCGAGTGGTGCAGATATTTTAGCTTAAACGTCTCTACAGTGCTTATCAAATTAACCTATCAAGTGGCATGTATGCAACTATAGGTTGGGGTGGGTAGTGGAGGTGGGTGGGGATGGTGGGCTCATTTTGGGCATGGGTTTTTGCAGGCTGTTGGGATGGTATAAAATTATTTTTGTTCTCGTTGTCTTTTGTGCTGTTATTGTGCCTTCGTCTTCCTTGTTTGTTTACTCAGGAAGTAAGCTCCTGACAAGCCCCTAGGGGTTTTTAGCTTACTTCCTTCACATCATGTATTTGGATTTTTGTATTTGTGGAAACAAATAAATGAAACGAATGAAACGATGAAACGAAAATGTTGTGGCACTCTTCGCTCAACTGATGATGGCGCTCCGCTTAGATAGTCTTGCTAAAACTCATCCCCGAATATTTTGTGTTCGTATTCCTGCCACTGCCATAAATTAAAGCAGTAGCGCCATAAAAATATGTTCAAAGTTTGCACTTCTTTCTTGTTTATTGTCAATTCCTAAGATAATCTCTCTGTGCTTATGCGACATGTAATATGCGGTAACAAAACTGAGTTTTTTTTTTAATTGAACGTCGAAGTAGGAGCAGTCAACGTAAATTTAGAATTCGGGTTTCTGCAACAAAATGTATTTGAGATGATGAACATTTGTCTTTGAGGGGAATATTAGCTCCAAATTTACTTCATTACGAATTCGTTTTGTTTTAAGCGTCCGAGAAAGTCATTATGAGCTGGTTAACAAAACACGTCTGTACCACACATTACAGCAACCATTTGACTTACATTGGTTACATTGGTTTGTTAATAAACAAGAGCATGCAGTACAATGAACCACATTAACCTCATGGCTAAACCTGTTTTCGCCCTAAGTGAGTTTAACTTAAATAAATCTTAATTCACGTACGTTTATGTAGTATCATAACGACTTTAATTCCATTGGGAAATTGCACCGACCAAACTCTTTAATTTTGGCGCCTTTCATGAAAATAAGGAAACGAGTTTTACTAATTGGGTAATGACATTTGTGCATGTATGCGGCCGTAAAGAAACAAAATACAATCCACGTGAAACTCTGCGGAGAATACCTCCCAAACAAACCGCCAATGCCCGAAAGGGGAGAAGAAAACTGTTGAAAGTGCAGCCAAACCACAGCATGAAACAGTTCTTTTTTTAAAGTGAAATAGCGAAAGTTCTTAGAGCAAAGAGAGGATGATAACACTGGTAGGAACAAAACACACAACGTAAGTCAAATGATCTTTACAGCAGTAACCTCGGTCTTTGTCATATAGGCGAATCCGGACAGTCAAGTGATGGTCTGATTTTAGTAAGACATAACTGGGGTCGATTACCTTATAGTCTTCCGATTTCCTTTCTTAACTGTATCATGGATGATTTAACACTGAATTGCTTCTTGATTCCCGCAATTTTACTAAATATGAGGTTTTAAAATTACATGTAGACAATACATGGAGACGATTGTAAGGTTAGTTGATCCCACTTTATTGGTTGACTACAGTCACTATACACTAGCGCTGATCGAATTCGTCTATAGGTAGGCTATATATCAGGAACGATCCCTGACATTATTGTCGTAAACTTCATATGCTGTTACAACAGTTGAGGAAACACAGCCCAAACTGAATTGTTGAGGAGAAAATAGCTAATGCTGGGCAAACCATCAGGATTTCCCCCAATTATTTTGTAAAAATTGCACAATAAATTTAGCGAAGCTTGCTAAAAATTGGCATGTTCTATGGTTTCTCCAACATTGATTATTTGTCTTTCAACTGTTCGTAGATTCTATATGCCTAAATAGAGCGCTCCATATGAAAATGTGGTACCGTACTACGTTCAAGTTTCTTTTGCGTTCTGTATCAAATTCATAAAATCTTGCGCGAAGCATGGGATTGTCAGCAAAACTTTGCAACGTGGCAATCCTAATTTTTTGTTTGCAGTTTCTCACTCATACATTGCATGAATACATTGTAATGTTGTGTACGTGTTTCTTATAACTTCGTTTAAAATTCATTAAGTTCTTTTGATATTGTTCAATGATTGTTTTAAACAATCTGGTCCCGGACCAATTATCTATTCCAAACATCAGTAATGGTTTTCACGTGAATTCTCGTGACGTGACCAATTGCAGATCGATTTTTAAAAACGTGCGAGTAACGAAGTAGTTGAAGCATCTTCATAGCAGATATAAAAAGGTAAACAGTAATACATGTAAGTAATATTACTGTGAGTTTTATCATTTTAGCAGTGTTTAAGATGCCTCATATGCTGTAATAAAACATGACTGTAATGAATGTTTGTTGGGTTAAATCACGTTCACAGAGGTATGACTAGGCAGCCAAGGAAAGTGGCATTATTCTAATAAAGTTAGAAAATAGAAACAAAATGTGAAATATTACATTTGCTTGAAGATGATTCATCGCACCATACACAAAACCTGCTTGCTTTGGTTTCTCATATTTCTCTGGTTAGTTAAATCATGCAACGAGTGTCACTGTCGACCAATCACAAGTCCATCGCACTATTTATAGTAACTTTGTCTTCAGTTCGGATGCCTCAATACCACGGCACTTCGGGGTGTTATTACTTCGGAGTGGTATTAATATACACAGGGGTGCAGCTTATCACACTCTTCTTTACGATCTCGTGGTTGGAAACTGGGCCTTTAAACCCCATCCAACCTGATCTAACCTAACCTTTAAGATCTCTGAAGGTACGATTCCAGCATAATTCGACTTAAGTATAGAACTATTCACCATAATTTGGAAATATTGAGCAGAAGAGATAACAAAAAAAAATCACCTGAAAAGATCGACGATAAATCAGAAACGACATACTTGGATTTTCTCATCAAACTTCTTCCGAAGCCTTCTCAGCCAGGGAGAGATTTGTGCACCCCTATCTAATATGGGGAGGGCTCTGGCTATCAAACACTGAGTTCGCAAATCTTGTGTAATACTACTGCTTAACAAAATGATCACGCAAGTAAGCAAAGTATCTTGTTCAATTTCTTGTGTTTGTTAGTGCGTCGTCATATAATAACTTAATTTTAAAATGAAACAATCCATCAGAAACAGCAATATCGTATGCCACTGTAACACACCTGCTTAATCCAAATACGGAAGGACTTTGATGCATTGAGTTTCTCGGGGAAACTATTAATAAGAGTGCAGTGTAATCAATTTGGTCCAGCGGTTACATATGTATGCTTAGATCAATTGGGATGTACCGCGCGTATTCATTTTACTTTGAAAAAAAAGGGTAAAGCCCTCAATCATTGCGAAGAATCAAGGCCGTTCTACAAGGGTTTTTTCTCCTGTTGATAACTTTGGTCCTGAGATTCGAAACCAAAGAGTCAGGCGAGCACCAATTGGTGGCCCAGAAAATATAATCTTGTCAAATCGGCTTCAAGATTACCCGTGCCTATAAAGGGACAATTGCGTCTAAAATTATACCAAACATAAACGGACAAGAAAAACACCTAATTTTAGTTAAATAACTCAGTCTTACCAATCAGTTATGACATTCTATTCTCAAAACATTATGCATCACTGTTTAAGAAGTTACATCAGTTATGAATTTTTTTATAGTTCGGACCTAAATTTATTTTTCACAGCTGCGAACAATTTCATTTATTTTTGTGACAAGACATTTTAGAAGAACGGCTAGTATCTTGTAGGCCTATTGAACTTGTCTTTTTGTCTTATTGGTTTTGAAAATGTAAACCATTTTAGTAGAACTTACTCAAGTTAAATTCATTTTGTATTTCTTACATCTCTGCAAATATATATTCATTCCCTGAAGGTTTCTTGCTACTTCAGTAGCCTACCATCCCTGGCTTGGGAACTGACAAGGAAACAAACACAACTTAGTCACTCTGTAATAGGGTGAAAAATGTGAATTTACTCCAATATAGTATTAATTTACTCCAAGAATAGTGAAATGCACCACAAAGAAGAATTAAAATTTACTCTTGAACGCGTGCCTTCAAAGATCACTCTTTTTAAACATTGGCCCCTGTATGTACGCAATTCATCCATCACAGAGTGAAACTTTGAGAGTGAATTTCATTCTTCTTGGAGGGAATATCCCCCTTTTTTGACTGGACTTACTAACTTTTACTCTTTTAACGAGTGTAATTTCACAATTTTTAGAATTATGTTTGTTTACATCAGGTCGGTAGGGTGTACTGTTGGGCACACTCAAAATGTTATGATGGAATTAAAGTTTAAAGGCAGTCATTCGTCACCCTAAACTACAGTTTTAGTATGCATATACCAAAACTCTTAATTGGTACAGCTCTTTGATTGGCATCGCATTCAAACAATGCATCATAGCTAAATTACACAGCATGGGCACTGAGAGTGTCTTGATTACACATTATGGACTTGTATGGCCACTGGGACAAGCCATGAAGCAATAAACTAGGATTGTGTCTGGATAAAGATGAGTTTAGATAAATGTGGGAGGGGCTAGAAGTAAGTAGGTTGGGAGAATTGTAACTGTTTGGGATGATGAAAATATGCCTTTAATTCAGACTGTATTCGAGTCTTATTATTATTTTTTTTTAATTAAAATCTACCCAAGATTTAAACGTTTTCCCAATAGTTTCCCTTTTATTTGTTTCTCCAATTTCAAACAGAATATGTGCTTAGTTCACCTTCGATACAAACCAACAATAAATTGTAGTGAGATGAAATTGCAAAGGGGGGGGGGGGCGACATAGGCTACGTTAATGGGGGATAGGTTTTCTAGGTACTCTGTTTGTAAAAGTCGTAAATGACAGACCAACCGCAGAGTGATGCTATTTTTGGAAAACCGTGGGGTTTGTTCTAGCGAAGGGTGACAGGCAGGTTAAGGCCTAAACCTTATTTCTGGTATTTGTTGGTAGTGGGCAAATAAGAGAAGGTTTGGTTTTGATAAATTGCAACATTACATTCTCGAATGTAAATAATACCCTTATTTTAAATAAATGAAAAGAAGACGTCAGTCATTTAAATCTTGCAAACCGTCCTTACAGTAATTTAATTCCTATCTGCCTTGAAAAACGATGTGGTAGGATGAGCATTACTAACGGAGCGGATTGAAAGAACATAATGCTCTGATCTCCTGAGTGCATTTTAAAATAACCTTGAACTATAAAAATTCCGGTAGTATCGGAAATTCGTATTCCAAGGACAACCGTGGCTTCAAACAGTTTATCCCTTTTGGGCACCAAACGAAACTTACAGCTGGCACTCATGAAAGGCAAATTGTATTTAGATATTATTCAAACTATGACATATATGTAAAGTGTTGTTACAAAAATTCTCTTGTGCAAACGTTACTCTTTCCATTACGGCTAAAGAGTTATTTGAAACTTTAAAACCGATCTTCTTAAAATGCACGGGGATGTCAAACATTTAAAGGATTCGGTTCAAGAGGCGACTAATTTTGTTGGAGTAGTTCCGTAGAGCGATCATCAAGCCCATGTGTATAGATTCCCATTCGTATATGATTTACACAGACATTAGCAAGAATAAAGTAATCGAAATGGCTTGATGATAAATTACGCTATTATTCGGATTCTCACCCCTTGCCATTAAACAACTTTTCTAAAATGTCACCTGGTTTATTTGTAGTTCAATTGAAGCCTATTAGCAATGATTGATAATGTTTCAACAGGAAAAGGCCGGTCGCTAAATTAAGCACCGTATCTCTGTCCTTCCTCTTACCAATTGAGAAGATTCTCTGAAGCGTAGGGCACCAAAATGGAAAATGATATTTGGCTACGAGTGACTTCCCTTGCTGATGCAATACAATACCTGAGCTATATTGAAGTTTTGAATCAGCTTTCGAAAAATTAATACACATACGTTAGACAAATTTACGGTACAGAAGATGTTATCATAATAAATTACCGTAATATCTAAAGATGTCGCTTTGAAACTGCTAATATGATTCCTCCAGTGATTATTCCTCCGGTGAAACTGATCATCATAAGTGCTCAGACTGGATAACCATACGTGACAGTCTGAGAAGATGGATTGAAAATTTCCGGAACTATGAAAAGTGCATACATGAAGACAAAACTACGGGAAGAAATTATCGTCTTCGTAATTCACGCTTCAAAAGTCACGGTTTACTGAAGACATCAAAAACACTCGAGCTGCTAAAATTTGCAATCGAGATGACGATAGCCTCACAATAGTTTGGGTGCCAAGATTTTTGCTCTCTTATCTTCAAAGTGAAAGACAGTTAAGTAAATTATCGCTGAAGAAAGGCACCCAAGACATACTCTGGTAAATTTTACAGGAAGTGAAAGTCCATGGCATGTGTTACGAAACTACAGGGGCCCGAATTTGAAAAATACACTATTTTGATTCATTACTGTATTATATACCTTCTTTGAAGGTCCATTGTAAGAGAAATACGTTAGAGCTTTTAAAATGATAAACTTAGTTCAAAACTGATAAACTAAGTACAACAATTGAAACACTGACTCGAAAAGTGATATACTAACTACAAAAATTAACGCACTAAGTTCAAAAACTATATTCTAAGTACACAAATTGATAAACTTTGTACTGAAATAATTAGGAAACTGTACACCTTAGACATATTTTGACTTTTTAGAAAGTTGAAAAGATTCTGTTCACGTGAAGTCACCACGTCACTTTTCCGAAGAAATAGTCTTGATATACTAGGCTCCGATATGCGTGTCAATGATTTTGGAAACCTCAGAGAACGAATGATGTCTTAGTCAAAGTTAAAAAAACGAAACTTTATTTTTCTTTAATGTAAAGTTTTTACAATCCAGTTGCATTATAAGAAGTCGACTCTCCGGAATGGATTTCAGACGCTCAGGTGGACTATTATTTGTCTTTTAACAATCATTACCTGCGTAAGTCAAGCCTGTAGATTCTCTCCCCTCTTATATGACCATCTGATTAAAGAAATAAATTAAGGAATCCTTACTTTCAACAGTATCGCTGCTTTTCTAAAATAAAACAATAAACCTCAGGTTCTTTTGTTCTTGACGGTTCAAAATTTTATTGAACTAGAACCTTTTCAAATCCACACATAAAATAGGCCTTTTTACGATGAACCTTACCCTGCTCATATTTCGTATAATTTTTCCATTTTATTTCATTTTGATAATCCTAACCATTTTCTTTTCACAATATTCAAGTTAAAACATGTATTTAAGTTAACAAATTATAAACTTTGACTTACGATGTGATACAATCAATCACCGACTTGAACAAGCTCTAGAACGCCAATTTTTTCGTACTTTTTATTTACATGTGGCTCCCAGCGCTTAGCACGTTTTGTTTTACTTTTTATAATCTTCTCGTAACCTGGCGATTGACTTACACCGGGATTCGTAGCTGAACAAATGCAAGACTGTATACTGTGGTGACCCCTTCTATACACACGTTTTACGTCATTCTGATTTTTAGCTTTGTTTGAAGGCTGGCTCGAACCAATAGTGTTTGCCTAATGTTTGTTTTATAACTCATTCTCGAAATTGTTTTACGTTAAGTCTTAAAACCTACCACCACTTCTGTTAGCTTTTTTCCCAAGGAGAAATTTACTATAGTTCGATCACGTGTTCTAATAAATCAGTTAATTATTTAATTGTCTACCTTTCAGTAAACAATGGATCCAGGTTAAAACAGGAGAGGAACTGGGCCAGAGAAACAAAGGGCACATGCAAGATTTTAAAAAGGGTCATACCCGTTTTGTTAAACATTTTAACGGGGTTTGCACGGATTTGAAGTTAATAGGAATACAAACGATCCTTCACTGCAGCAGCCATCTACAAGAATACAAAAACAGTTTTGGATACTTCAGTTCGATGCATTTCAGCCTACAGGAATTAACGTTATAAAGTCAGTCAAGCAAGCCTAAGCTTTTTTATCCTTCAACCCCTTTTTTGTTTTGTATTTGCGTTGTGTAGGTGCGTTAGTTAGTATATGCGTACCTTTGTTAAATACGTTTCAGTCACCACGGCTTTTTCGTTATTATGGAGTAGTCTTTTGTACATCTTCAAGTTGTTTTCTGTTGTTTATCGACACATGGAGAAGACAGGTTGTCGGGTGTGGTGTGTAGGGGAGGCGGCACATGGGGGATTTATGTTGATCTCCTGTTTAGTCTTGTGTCTGCTTTCTTTGGGAGTGCTTTTGTTTCTCAAGCCAAGAAGGGTTTTAAGAGTACTTCCATTCGGAATAATTGTTTCTAAAACGTCTTTATATGTGCCTAATATCTATTATCTTGTTAATTTACTGTTATGATAAAACAAATAAATGAAATGAAATGAAAAAGACACGGACTGTTTCTTGTTTTATATAACGAGGTCTTTTCATTAGAACACAATGTCAGCAACTCCTGAACTAGAAATACGGCACATACACTCGGGTACATTCTCAAACATGTACTTGGAAAGTCAAGATACATTCACCAAAAAGCTTTGTCAAGAAAATATAACTTATCTTGATTTGCTCAAAGAAAAGTAAAACGCTGAACAGCTCCTTCGATCAGAGAATGCCTCCATCTTATCATTTCATGCATCCTTGAACATATGAGGAGATGAGGAGAACTCAAATGTTTCAACCAATAAGTTAAAATCCTTTTAAACTTCAAATATCTTTGATCATTTCACCGCTAAATCACTGATGGTTTGTTAATTTCAGTATACCGTTCTCATCTTCCCTCAATGACCTATTTTCCCAAGAAAGAATCGCTGTCTTCGACATCAAAAAACTTCTCTTGACCTCATTATGTCCGAATGCTCGAAAAAGAGGTTGGAAACAAATTTAGTTTTATACGTCAAGTGAAAATTGAAACCAAGATTTGCACATCCAAGTATTTGTTCGGGGAATGTTTTTACTTTCTCCTGGAGTGACATTCTTAGAGTGTGTTGGTAAAAAAGAAGTGTTATGCCTCCAAGGTAGAAAACTGCTTTGCTTGTTTACATTTCAAATTTAATGTAATATTGCATATCCGGGGGATTTTTAATTCATTCAATGTGACTTATTAAACATGGACGACTAAAACAAGGCAGAAAAAGCTTACCGAAAAACAGTGCCACCGATAGATTTTGCAATTGGTATTTCGTATCTGTCTTATGAGGGCATTTCAGTCCCACAGACAGTATTCGATGTATGGGATTATGTTTATTGATTTCACATCATAGCCTAGAATCCGAATTTAAGCCAAAACACGTCGTTCTTGTTTCACAACTTACTTGAACGGATTTTCTAAGATGAAATCCCAGAGCGCAAAACATGTATTCTAGATTATTTAGCTACTTCAGGTGTTAAATTTGTTCTAGAATGTAGCGCTGGGCTGGAAAAATGAAGAAGAGCTCCAAAGAAAATGTGGCAAAGTATAACGTAAGAATGAAAATCATAGTCGATGTAAAACTTGAATTAACCCACACTCTATGAACATCCTAGTGAAGTTTAACCAGGATAGGGGTCAATAGGTGTCCACACATTTCCTGGTTAAAAGCGACCACGAATCCCAATCAGAGAAACGCTTTCCTGGTAAAGGTAATGACTCTTTATAATATCTTAGTCGAAAATTAACATTTCCTGGTTAATTTTGAAAAGGATATCCCTGTGACATAAACCAGGAAAAGTATGAACAACCATTGACCCCTGCCCTGGTTTAATTTCACCAGGATGTTTTAAGAGTGCACCAGGTGGAGTCTTTGACGGCTTTCAGAGTGTACATCAAACTTGTATTGGACTTAATGACAAAAAAATACATACACACACAACACACATAGGCCTATACGTTGTATTTACACACAACCCGAGGACCTCATTGTGTTTACCTTTGTTCATGCTTCATTAACCCTAACCTTAACAACAGACTGTCTGTCTATTGTTTAGACCAGAGAGGACACTAAAAATCTATTGAATTTCCACCAGAGGACCTAAAATCCATTGTTGTGGTCTTCTGTTTGTACTCCAATACAAGTACACGCTCGCGTGCACCCATTCACATACATATCCATATACATGTATACATATACATCTGGATGAGCTTAACCCTTTACCGTTGTGTTCCGATCGGGGCATGTTTGCGCGCCTCGGGAGTGGGCGGAAAAGCGGACGTAGCCCGCTCCGCATCGGCTTCCGAAGGCCATTGACCCCGTGACCTGACACTATTGTCTCTCTCGTTGTTTTGGCCGAAATTTCGGGTAGCTACTCGCAGTTGCGAGTTCCCCGTGAAACAGTAAAGATGGGTGACAGCCGAGCTCTCCGCATGGGTCCAAACGGGCCCAAACAACGGTAAAGGGTTAAAAGCAAAGTTGGCTCCTCCGGAGTTCGAAGTCAGGGCCTCTGGAACTACGTTGTATGGATTCTATACAGCTTTTCTTCTTATTTTTATTTTAACTCTTAGGTCAAGTTGGGTCAGTAATGCATTGCCAAAACGACAACCCGAACAATTGGCAAACCTGTTTACGTTATACCCATGATCCCTTATTTCTCTGTAGTCCGGCAAATACAAGAAATTTTATTGTAGGCAGTAAAGGTATTTTTTTCAATTTCCTGAGGTTTTACCCATTCGAGGTCTTCAAGGTAAATGAAGCCAGCTAAACTTGAATTAATGTAGTAGTCAATCCTATTTTATGACTGGCTCTTGAGATTCAGGAGACAATATTTTCTGAATAAAGTGTGAAATTTAAGATGAGTGACGCATTGCTTTATTAATATGCAATGAAGGCGTTCTGAAATATAGTGAAAGGTACTTGGAAAAAGAATTAAAAGTAACTTGAATGTGAGGACTAGCTGTCCTCTCGAAAAAAGATTTGGGATGTTTCTGCCTTTCCAATTTATATACTTAGGGTTATGGTAAGGGTGTGCATAAAAGTGGACATCACACATTCAAACACAGTTACCTTTATTACTATTTTATACTAAGTATTCTATCAGTTTCTTTTACGATTAGAACAGGCTTTATCAATGTGGAAGCAATATTCGTTTAATGATTGAGTTCCATTTCTAACTCACATAATGAACAAACAATCGTAGCTATACGTACACATTTTAAATACAAACGTCCATGGTTGTCAGATGTGTTTATTCCTTTTAAATATCACAAGGGAGAGACCAGATGATACTTTCGTTTAATTTCGAATCGAAGGTAAGAAATAGCTGCCTTGAATGTCGTTATATTCCTGCATCTTAGATCTATAACACATTGAGGGTATTTGATCAAGAGGCAATCTTTGATTCGTCGATGTTCACAGCCATTGCAAGGTCTTATGGGAGTAAAAGTGTAAATAAAGGATGTTCAAAGATGTATGCAACACATTTCTTCGATACTGCAAGCTACTAGAGAGTTATTCCCGTGGTCATCGGTAGGTTTTGTATTTCGAGATCAATGACCTAAATAGCTTCAACTGTCAAACCAGACTTTTAAATAAATGTCTGCAGAAACATCCTGGAGAGGCTTAAAATTGTGGCCCCGCTGGAGGCTAGCAGCTATTTGTGAAGCAGAATAACAGCTTAGAAGAAAGGGAAGGTATATGGAAATTGGAGATGACAACACTTTGTCAAAGTAGTTAGTGAGAAATCTGTTAGTGATTCACACTTGTCAGTGAAGAAGATATAGTTTTGATGCTATAGGGTTTCATTTTGCTGCTTTCTTTATTTCGATGTGAAGATTCAAGAATTAATATTGAACATTTTGACTCCTTCCTGCTATATTTCAAAGGAAATTTCCGCTTCTCTGGCAGTTAACATTTAATTTTTTTAGTTAACCATCAAAATGAACATTTTTACTTGAACAAAAAGTAATTGAAAGGTATGAAAAGTTTTAAAATACTGATGTATTTTAGAACATCATTGCAATAAAATAACTCCATGAAGACATTTAAAAATTTTTAGACATAACCAGTATTTGGCTCATCATTGGCAGCGAAAATAGATAATTACCAATCCTCCAAAGGCCCATCTTTTTTACGGAAAACATTCAGACTTAGCGAAAAGAGGACAAATTATCACAATTCCATCAATCTTTAAATGTAATTAAAATAGTGTCATTTAAGCAGCATCTTTCGTATGTCATAACGTTCCTAGACAAGTTCCTAGACAAGGTAGATTCCATACCAGTTGTGTTTTGTTGTTTCGTTAGTTGGTTTACTCAGGAAGCTGCAGCAGTCAAACTCCCTGAATTATTTTTTGTCACAAACGAGAGATGTGTTTTAATTCGATAACACGACATACGGATTATCAGCTTTAGTGTTCCTAATTATGCCTCATCAGTATCAACCAAAAATGGACCCCATCGATTGGTAAAAGAAATTTAAATTATTCTGTGTCATTGATTACTGGTTTTAAAAATATAAAATTTTTGGTCCAAAGAGAAGCAAACTTTTTTCAAACGTTTTAAGCATGTCTTTGTCATTATCGCCAAAGTAAAAACTATTGTATTAAACAACGATTCCTGTTTTTTCTCTTTTGAAACATTATTCGCTCCATCGGATACATATTAGCAACGACCAACTTCGAAAGGTAAAAAACTATCTTTGTTTGAACAACTTTGTCAAGGGGCGGAGAATGAAAATGACGTTTCACTTTGTAGATGAAAGACCTCCTTTAATACAGTTCGTCCGACAGTTTTTTTATTATGTTACATCTACACTTCTTAATTTCAAGAAACTGGTGATATTCAGGGTGTCTCCGAAATAAGGAGCCTCAAAGTTGGTCTTAAATTATATAAACTATTATAACATATTTAAAGTAACAGTCATTGTCAGAAAAAAAACGACACAAATGTAAGGTAGAATACCTATTGACCTAAAATTTACAAGCGTGTTTACAAGGAAATATTGACCGACTCAACCATTAAGATGTAACCTAGCCAGGTTTCTTCTTTGGTTTCATTTATTATCCTTCCTTCTAAGTTTGCGGATCCTCAAAAAAGTCAAATAGGCTTCATCTAAAATGTAGAACTGCGGAATGATGAAGTAATTGACTTATAACAACAGTGAGAGTAACTTCAAACAAACTGTAATTAGTCTCTCATCGCTGGAGAGATCCAGCTGATATATTTAAAGTAACCCCAAAGGCAGTATAAATTTCACTAATATAAACATGAAAAGCTGATAAAAACGACCTGTCGAAGGGGTTGCTAACGCCGAGACTTCCGTCCAAAGGTACAACTCCTTGACGGAAACTGCAACGAAGTATCATATCAACTATTTCGTTTAATAAAGGGCTGGATTGATATTAGGGGATGCATTCCAAAGACGTAGATTCTTTGTAGAGAAATGTCTAAATTGCTCATTTTTTTGAATCCAGCATTTTTTACCAAGAAGTATCCCAAAAAATATTAAGTAACTGGTAATATTCTCAAATGACAACCACGGCTGTTACCGGTACACTTCATAAGATATTAGGACGAGCAGTTTGAGTGCAAAACAGCAGAAGAGGGTATGCAGCGGACCGTCTTAGGTGATTTTGGCGGTCCTTCGGAGAAATGTCAGGGCTCTCGCCGGTGGTCCTCCGACGGGGATGGAACTGATCGGCTGAATCATTTTACCAAGCATATAACTTGCTTGTTTACACATTTCTATATTCTATTAACTTCCAAAAATCCACAAAGCCAACAACCATGGTAGACCTATCGTCTCTCTGCACAGCTGCCCCACTGTCCTCATATCTGAGCAGGCTCCCTGATCTGAGTTTGTAGATTCCGCGTCTCCCCTTTAGTTTTAGCCTTGCCTTTTTTGGTTCTAGACACACCACATTTCTTGTGTCTTTGATTTTCCTGAAAATTGCGGTGAACGTCTTTTAATCACCATGGATGTTTCCAGCCTCTACACGTCCATTCCTCATGATGCGGCCTTGAAAGCTTTTCGTTACTACCTATACAAACAGCGTGATCCCCTCATACCGACCGATACCTTCTTACGTTTAACAGAACTTGTTGTCACCCAAAATTGTTTTCAGTAAGTTAATGGGCGCTTTTTCCGCCAAGTTAAAGAAGTGGCTATGGGAACCAAAATCGGTCCTTCTGTTGCCTGTCTGACCATTGGTTACCTTGAAGAACAACTATTTTCTCAATATACAGGGCCTCGACCTTTACTTTACAAAGGGTGTATTGATGATATTGTAGCAGTTGCCACTGGGTCCCGACGTGATTGTCCATTTACGTATTCCTATAGAAAAGTGTGTAGAAACGTTAAGGCGAAACTTATATTTCGCCCCCTAATTTTTTTCCCCTTAGGGTAGACTTTTCAACAACAATTTTCATAAGTGCCGAATTAGTGAAATATATATTATAGAGAGATCAAGGAGAGATTTGGGAATACAGAGAATTGAAGAAGAAACGAAGGGCAGACGTAGTTTAAATTGTGAACCTCTTTTTCGGACATCGTCCATCAATCCTATGGTCCTTTATTCCTCATGTTCCAAACCTCATGCATGGTCCTTAATTTTATGCTCGTTTGTCTTCCAAATCTTTTCCCAATATCGTTTCTTTTTATCAGTTTGTCCTTCACCTTTCAGACAATTTTTCTTAACTCGCATTTATGGCGAAGTCATTACCCTCACAGTAAGACAGTAAAGTTGACAAATTGACTAATGCCCTAGGAATGACTCATAGGAAAGTTAACTCAAGATGACCTTTTACCGTTAGTTTTAAAGAACAGTTGATTAGCTAAACGTGTCGTCACTGCCTCGGACAAAGCAACACAATTCAAGAAAAACCCGAAATTTATGGTACATTCCAGTTTAAGTTTACGTCTTTTATTCATTGCTTTTGTTTTAAATTACATTTAAAAAATAAAAAAAAAATGGCTACACGGTAAAAATGGGTCAACATCGTCATAAATGTAGGCCCGACAAAAAAATATTGAAGAAATACATGAAGTTCACAGTAAAGTTATCGACATACCATTACAGAAATTTTCAGTTTTTTTTTTAAGTTTTTATTCTGTAAATCTACTTTAATTTTTGACAATGTATAATAGGAGTAACCAGCGTGAACCAACGTGATAACCTGTCGCAAAGTATAAAACTCTTGGATTGGTTCAGTATAATGTCCTGCAACTATGACAAACATCTTGATAATTTTTGGAAAATGAATTCCAATTGACTACCATATTTACACACTACAGTTTAAGGTGGCATGCATGTTCAAAGTTATCTGCAAACATATCATTTACCGATCGAGGTGGACATATTGTTTAACATACGTCAGTCAAAGTGTATTCTCCAATTTATTTATCACGTAAGATGATATTCTAAATATATTTTATGTACAGCAAACATGTCATAATTCCAGTACTTACGACCGCGAATAACTTGTCTCCACACTGTACCATATGAGATTAAAGTACGCAGAATTAATGAATTCCACGTTCCAGGAGGTATTGGTTCCATTCAAGATTTAAACTAGTGTGGGTAGGTTGAAAACACAACACTAACGTTTCGTTTCGTTCGTTTCATTGTTTTTTCGGTTTATATTATTATGCATGCAACTTAAAATTATAACTTGTACGCGGTAGTTCATGCAGCTACACAAGCGAAAAAGAGTACGAGAAAGCCCCGCAAGGTTTGCAAACAATCATTCTCTTTAAACAAAAGAAGTGACATAAATATGAAGAAGAAAATAAAATAAACTTAAAAATAAACGAGAAAAGGCAAAACAGCAAACAAACTAAACCAGCATCAAGTAAGTAATCGAAAATATATAAAGAAAAGTGAAAACGAAGAAAGAGCTACCCCCCCATAAAAACCTCGACTCATTTCACTCCAGTCTCAAAAAACAACGGCAATGGAAAAAAGCGATGTTTAAGACAAATAAAAAAAAAAGTAGATATCAGGTAGGTTGGATGGAGTTTAACGGCCCAGTTTCAAACCAATTTGTTCAAGTCCAGCCGGTCACAGCTTTTTTCAGTTGTGGCTCAATAGCAAGAAAAGTAGCACGCGATGATCAGAAGTCGAGTGAATGAATTCAATTTAGTTGTAACATTTACTCTAATATTCTTCATTAATTGCGTGATTTGGTTTTCCTGAAGTATCGGGTGCTTTGCCTACTTTCAACAGAAGACTGGAGTTAACTCCCTAAAAGTATTTTTTTGAGTAGAGACCAAGGTCAAAATGGCGGAATGTCCATGCATGGAGGCAAAAGTTAGGTCAGAACTTGCAGTGTCTCGAACAACCAGTCGTTTCTCTCTTGTGTACTTTCAGTCACGTACTTGCCACTCTTTCGGTTTGCCTGCGTATCCAGTTTGCCTGCGTATTATGTGCACGTTTCAGAGCCAATTGCGACCTTTATAAACCAAAAAGTGCCTATGGATGAAATATGACGTACGCGCTGAAACGCGCGTGCTGTTTACAAGTCATATCATATAGCCTACATAAGGTACAACAGTTGCGTTCGCGTTCAGGTAAAGGGCGTGTACAGTTATGTTGTTGTCTATACTCTTTCGGTATCATGGTTACTTTAAAGGGAAGGTTTAAGCAAAAATTTAACTTTCAAATGTAAAAGAGGAACCAAATCTACACGGTGTGGTAAAAGTTTCATTCAAATCGGGCATGCATTTCTTGAGATATTGGAAAATTAAGTCAGTAGATTTGTGTTCAAAAGTGAGTTTGAGGGCAACAGAGCTTTTATCACTTCCTCACATTGACAAGGAATGCTTTGTTTCACTTTGTTTTATCAGACTGTTTTGTTGACCTTGAAGTTAATAGGAATATGACCTCTCTGTGGGGGATGCAATGTTCCTAAAGTACTCATGCCACTTATAAAATCACATTTTAATAATGTGTGAAAATCAAGTCTGAAGTTTAAAGAAAAACAAAAGACTGTGCTCTAATGTGGGGATGTGATGTCACATGTGCTTGCTTCAAGTTCACTTTTTGTTGAAAATGTGACAACTTTACATGCTAATATCCTAAAAAAAACACATCGGATTTCAATGCAAATTTCACCAAAATGCTAAGAATGAGTACCCCTCTAACATACCAAATCCTGCTGTGACCTTAAACCCTTCTTTTAAGCACTTTGGATACACATAGCCTCGGACTTGTTGTTCAAAGAGACCGTGACAAGCTAAAGGTAAGAGGCAATATTATCTATTTAAGACGACAGAAGCCAATTCTTAATCGTCGCGCAGGTAAAACGTTACTGTTGTAAGCTAACGTTTTATTACCCGCTGTATATATGTATGAGTTTAATATGTTTGGAAGGTAGGCATTACTACCGTTGCACAGTCCATGCGTCAGCGAGGCGGCTAGGTAGGCAACTGATCTTCTCTTGAAGTCGCTTTGCGACTCTGAAAGTAGCAAATAAATCCCACAAATACACGACATACCTCCATTTTGTAACTCCAAACCTGACATTACAGAAATGAAGATAAAATGACATTCATTTGGCGTCAAAATCGCCGTTGTCCTTATAGTCTTTAGGAAAGAAGAGAGAGAAAATGCTTCCTTTTCAGTAACTAAAATTATCAAAATGTTGTCGTCGTTTTTGGAACACGTGATGTCGACAGCACAACGACTGATCGCTGGTGACTAAACCATTTTGGACCTCACTTTTGCTTTTAAATTGGCCAGAATTTTGTACAGGGCATTTTACTAGACCCTGACCTCTAGTTGATAAATACTCTTAGTAATTAACCCCAAAGAAGAACACCGCCACAACGAAGAGAGTTGTGTTGGAAAGAACGTTAAGAAGATTTCACATGAGGAATGCAGAATTTCGTGTTATTATCAAGAACTGAACATTTGTGTCATGACAATTGATTTGACAATTTTAGAGGATTTTTTTTTTCTTCTGGCTACCCTACCTATCAGTATATAACCAGTATATTAAAATAATTTTTCTGTTGTTTCTAGAAATAGTTGTAATTCATTTTTGTCATATGGCCAAATTTTTGATATGTTGTTTGAATGCAGGGACGTAAATCTGGTTTGCAGATGGGGAGGGGGGGTAAAACTTTTCCAACTGCCAGAACCTCAGATCTGTGGGTAACCGGACTCTTCTATGAACTATCCACCCACACGAAGGTGAGCGCACACCTAAACACAAAATCACGCACGAACACATATATTGACAAGCATTTACACAAAACTAGACAGAAAGCGCTTAACTTCGGAGCCTACAGTCTTCTGTACACCACAATGTTATATTTTGTATACTTTGTCTGTTATTTTAATCTGCCTTATTGAAGAGGGAATATTTTCATTGGTGGAGAATCGCCTCCCCTTTTTCCCTCTCCCCCGATCAAGGCTCCTGGTTTGATGATCTGTAAATGGATGTGGCAAGGTTTGTGTGAAAAAGTAGGGGGGGGGGGTAGAGAAGAATCAGTGACGTGACATGGAACTATTATATGGGCTTGTCGTATGGAACATGTGTCTGACGGTTCTCGAAACAGAAAAGAACAATCAATTGATCAATATGTACGATCAAGATAGATTAACGCTAGATAAACTTGCACAAAGAGCATTTCTAGTTACCACGCCAAGACGATCGTACAGAACACACTGCATTTGGAGATGGGGATAACTGAAGTAACACCAGGGGTAACTGCGGTAACACATTAGTTAGCTCTGCACAGATAATTTTCCCGATCTAAGTGAAGCTTCATTTAAACGTACATATTTTCCTAAAAACTCAGTCACAGACCCTCAAAAGTGGCATAGATGAACTCTGTGGGAATTTTACCTGCAGAACAATACCTTAAGCTCTGAAAATAGTCGCATAATACCCCCCAAAAAAGCATACGAAAAGTCGAAAAATCTTACGCAATCTCTCTTTCTTTTGCGAGTCACGCTCTTTTTTTGCAAGTCTCACTCCCAGGTGTAAGAGCTACTCGATATAAGCCGGATATCAAGTGACACTTCTTCCTGGTCCTTTTCTGAACAACGGTGTGGGCAAATGCGTACTCTTTATGTACTTTACAACCCTGAAGCTATTACGTAATAGCTCCGTGCTCTCACACACACTCGCGTGGATTTCACGTTTAACAACGATGAGTCATACTTCTCAGTGTTTTTCGACGTTAAAACTCGCGCTTAGGTGAAAACAGAATAATTCACTTGCAAGGCATTGAGAATTTTCGTTAACACATCTGTTGTTCTTAATATATTTATAGTACATAGGTTAACGGGAGACAATCAGCTTTTAGGATATGCTATTCTGGCACTTTTTATCAATTTCAAATCTCAGTGGGCTGTGAGTAATCGGATTGTACAGTACGTGCAGCTGAGAGATACCGCTGCTGTAGAGATACCGACATCTGTTCAGATAGAGCTAGAAACTACTGTTTATCAATAGAACCGGTGTCTGTAGGGAGGCAGCACATATGTGGAACAGCCTGGTCAGAGTCATCAAACGATATAAGAGCGGTGTATCTTTACACCTTGAGTAGCGCAGGCAAGCAAATCCCAAAAGCAGTGAGTTCTGTACAGTCAACTTCTCATGACGGTTTATATACATAAGTCTCTTTAATATATGGACAAAAGTAGCGACTTGTAGCGACATATTGAATGAAAGAAAGCTTAGAACCGATATAAAAGCCCCAAATCTTAATATTTTTCCGAACGTTGTTTTCAAGAAATGTCGAAGCCGAAAAGTCTGGAGTTCCACTCGTACCCGGGTGATACCGGAAACGTTAAATTGAAACCTACTGCAAACGTGCTGCTCAGCTATACGCAAGACAGAAGGTAAAAGAATCCAGTCAAACACAGTTGGAAAAATTAATTACATAAAAAAGAAATTGCAAATTATTGCTCAATCGACTTTTTCGATTTAAGCAAATATCTTTTAACATGTTTTGTCTCAGCAGCCAAGAGGGCTATAAAGATCAGAGATTGATGGGACTAACTTTTAATACACGGTGCACTCGTATCTGTAACTGCAACGTGATTTGAGTAAGAGTGACATTGCATGTATTATTATTCTTTCAGATAAATTAACATTCAGAAGATCGAAAAGAGGCGCCTAAACTGTTCGATCGAGAACCTCACTGAAGAAGGGGTGGCATGAAAACAAGCATGACTTGCAAAGCATCTAATTCATCCAAACTGTTTGAAGCGTTTTCAGCTAATTACCATAAAATTCATGCCTCGTGCCCATGAATGAAAAAGTATGTGTCAGATCGAATGCCATGTTGAATAGTACGATCAAGGTATATATAAACTTTGAAATGTTTCTAGAGGGAGCCGACTGGATGAAAAAAAAGATATGACATTCGTTTCACTGCTTTTTGTCATGTAATACTTCGTCTTGTCAATTTCGGCATGCATGAAATCGTTTTGACAGGATTATACAGAACATTGGATGGCTATGATGGTTTTTCCTAACAAGAAGGACCCAATTTTGCCCATTTGTGACTTTCTGGTACCAATGATGACGATGAAACGGCAAATAAAACCGACAAAAATGTGCGGAACGCCTCAGAGGAAATCAAACGTATCGTGTCTTGTTTAAATGATTGAGCCGTCATTGGCAGGGAAAAAATGACAAGTTAAAAATCAATTCAGTCACACTAGATGATACTACTGCAGCCGAAATGCCGATGGGAAATCAGTTTCTCTTTTAACCACCAAGACTTGAATATTAATCGGAAGGAGTCTGTCATGGTGTAGTAATTTGACGCGAACGGCCGTCCATGAAAGTGATGCACGTCAAATAAGGAACATCCTGGTCCTAAATGACAGATAACACTCTGTGTTTAGATTTTCAAGCCAAAGAGTCTATTCTCACTGTCGAAGTCATGTTTTGAGTTTTGACGAAAACATTTTCATGACCACATATGAACTTTTTTGACTAACGAGAGGATTTGTCTTTTTTTTTAGAAACCAGTTTCTTTTGCACACGGTATCTTTTTACTGTTACCCGTCATCCTTCTCTCCCTTCACTTAAATCACAGCTGATGGGCATGTTACGAACCAGCATTACAAAGACGTCCAAAGGTCTTTGGCTATGGATGTAGAAGATTTGGTATGGAACATTGTGGAGGGTGCTTTGAGGATTGTAGATTTCTAAATTTTGGAACTATACTGGAGAAAACAATTTTGCGAATACAATGAGTGAAAATGCCAAGTTCGAACCATGTATCATTTAGCTATCAAATGACGTACTACAAGACATGAGATATCGATTGATTCCCTAGTTTTCTTTGCAAGCTATAATCTTCATTCTCATTCAAAATCCAAATAATTGATCCCTTGTAGGGACATTCCCCCATTTTGCTAGTGCCGTCATTTTATGAATGCCATTGAGTTTTACATAGTTTTGCAACCGTGATCTCATGAGGGTCCAAGGTTGGGCCATGGGGAGGTTATACTCCCTAAAATCACCATATGGCTACGCCACTTCACCCCACCACTGAATATTACTAGAAAGGAAATTTAACCACCTTTCCTATGATACCTTGTTTGAGGGCCTGTGACCTTCTGCTAGTGTGAACCTGAAAACCAAAATGTTGGCCATTTTGTATTTTACGGCAATTCCCACCACTTTTAAATAGCAAACAAGCAGAATAAGATGCTTGAACAACATTTGTAACATACAAACAAAGTGAATGAAAGTGGCTAAGGGGATGGGGGATACTGTCGGTTATTTGCCGTTAGACTGTAAGGGTGTCATTGGTCAAAGATGATGCTTTAAAAATAATTAGCGCTGTGTGAAAATGTTTTTCTTATAATTGTAGTAAACCGACATGTTTATAAACGAAAGCTTGAATAAATAACTCCGTATTGCAGTTTTATTGAAGAATTTAATTACCTTTACATTTCCATCTTTTTCATATAAATAATAATAGTTGTTGACAGGTAAAATTTCAAAGGTATTTGTTACAGTTCCTAAAAATTAAATACAAATGTTCCAATTGCAATCTTGGCATTTTTGATTTGAAATATAAAGTATTGAAGCTATTGTTCCTATGTGAAAATGAGTTGTTCTTTTTTAACAA
This sequence comes from Holothuria scabra, assembly GCA_037179385.1. Lineage (NCBI taxonomy): Eukaryota > Metazoa > Echinodermata > Holothuroidea > Aspidochirotida > Holothuriidae > Holothuria > Holothuria scabra. The sequence continues at coordinate 7,216,738 of CM074190.1, read as the reverse complement.
ATTACTGTATTGTATTTCTTTAGTTTTTCGATAGCCACAGAATTTAGCGTCGAAAGATGCATGATGGCTGTGGAACTGTAGGAAAACGTCATTGTACATGTCCTTTCCACATAAGGAATTGCAGGACACAAATAAGTTCTCAAGGTCAAATAAACGCAAACATTTCATAACTCAAAATGAAACAAAACATGCAGGCACTACAATCTTTTTGTTTTTAACTGAACACAAAGTAACGAACAGTAAATTATTCCATTTAAGGTGGCAACGTTTCAGCATTTAATATCTTAGCAAAGGTAAGAATTATGCAATTGTGAATTGGATGAATGAGATTCCTTTTTCAGCCTCCAAAATATCTTCTTCTAATTATACATATCATTAAAAGATGCTCTTTTTTACCTAATTGTTACAAAAAGGCGTATGACTATTCCTTGAATATCATTTGACCTTGAAGTCGCCTTAATACTTTTCAGCTACTCATGTTTATGCTCAGTAAATTTTCCTAATAACAAGCAACTCATTCGAAAAAATAATACTTTGCGTGATTAGTTACTGTCAGCGATTACTTCCTAATGCTTCATTTTTTTGAAGATACATTATGAAACACTCATGAAAGGGCCTTCTGAATGACATTTTATCCGTCTTTCTCACAGAAGAATCGTCTGCGAACATCATCTTTGCGTTCAAATAATTTCTATTTCTTTTTTCATCTAAATGGTGATAACGTAGTTACGTCCTCGGTTTCATAAACAAAATAGTAGCAACTCTATAGTCCCAGGGACATCAGAGGGAAAAATAGCCGATAAAAAATTCAAACCTTCCCGGAAGAGTTTTTAAATATTGCGTTTCACGTATGATCATTAACCGAAGGAAATTTAAAGTTACAGTTTCATCTTAGGAAGGTTTTACTTTATTGCCTCTGGAGGGTTATCTTCAAGACCAAAACAGGTCTTAAAATGTCGAATGAGTACGAGGACACAATGTTATTTCTCCTTTTCTGTTCTGTACAACAATCTTGAACCATGCATTAAAGACTGAAAATAAATCCACCAATTCCCCAGGGACATCTTTCATTCTCTAAGATAAGCCCTAATAAACCCTTAAACAAAGTACACAAAAACGCCCTTGAGTCATTTTTTCAAACGTTTTCAGATGTTTATTTCTATTGTAATTACCTAAATAATGTACAGGTCACATGATTGATACTAAAATCAGACGTTATTGGTGATCGTCATATCGTTGAACCTATGGAAAATATGAAACATGGCACTGCTTCATGGTAGTGTGGAGTGAACAAAAAAAGACTTTTAAAGACTGAAAAACAACCATCGGTTTTATCTTTTTCGTTCATTCATAAGAACTTGGTTAATCCTTGGTTTATATATAGTTAAAGGAAAAATTATCCTAAACATTTTTTGTCCAACGCCCAACTAAAAGTAACTCCTCAGCTTAGTTCTTTATGCTTAGTCTTAATCTCTTCCCCGTGCAGCAAGCAAACCTGAAAGCTATATCCTGGCAGCCTGGTAGACAAAGATTTTTCCAACGTGCAATAAGACTGTATCTGTTGAAATTCTCTTAGTTCTCAGTCTTCGTTCAGTGCTGTTCTTTATTGGCTATTATGGAATTACTTTATCTGGCTAATACTGACCCTTATGTTGGCTAAATTGAAAAACAGGATGACCAAATATAACAGTTACATATTAAAATTTCTGAAGGTATCCCTCATCGATCACGCCTTTCTGCAAGCATGCTTTCAACTCATGTTCCTCAAGTGCCATTAAGGCATCCTGTGAGTCCATGTTCATGTTTGGTCCAACGAAAAACTTCAAATTAAAGGGCTTATCCTCTCAACCAAAAACTGCAATTTTTTACTGTAGTCTATTGAATTAACAATTGGCCCATCTCTTGGATGGATAGGTATTCTTAAAATGCAGAAGCTGACGCTCATATTACTATACTGTATACTGATAGTATTTTGATTACAGAGTGGTGTCTTGTTTACTCACCTAAATAATAAACTGAAATTGCGTCTGGATGAGCATGAATTTAACACCGTGGTTGGTGAGGTATTTAAGCAAGCAAGTTTGAAGAATTGGAACTGTTTGTGGTTATAGGATTAGGCCTTCAAGTGTAAAGAGTTCTGCGACTCATTTTTCTGTAGGCTGGACAACCTCTCGTTCATGCCAATCGTCTACATTACAGAAATACCTAGATTGGGTTAAGTGTTTACTATACTTCTATTTGGTGTATGGTAAAATGAAACATAAATCAATGCATAAAGTAACAGTGACGTGGCTAGGGTTTGAAATGATATTGACGTGCGGGTAATCTAATGAATATATACACAATTCAAAAAGTTAAAATGAAACATAAATCAATGCATAAAGTAACAGTGACGTGGCTAGGGTTGGAAACGATATTGACGTGCGGGTAATCTAATGAATATAAACACAACTCAAAAAGTTAAAATGTCTGTTTCAATATCATGCTCACTGCATTGGTGGAGCCAGGATTTGATCAACATGGGACAAAGCTCACTGACAGCGGGAAGAGCTATTTAACCTCAACAAGGGCGATGAGTTCCCGGTGAGACGTGACTTGTAGAATTTTAGGCGTTCAGGACCGAAACTTTTGGAATTTTTAACACTGCAATACTTGCACAGCCAGAGCTTGTTTAGAGAATATTTGAAAGTTTTGGAAGAAATTTGGCCTTAAGGTTTGCGAGGACCATTGAAAATGTTAGCCAATATGATTTTCGTGTATATTGATGACTGAAATTTGTCTAGGCTTAAGCATTTTAACGTAGACCCACGTATTAAAGATCTCAGAAAAACTGAAAATTGCCGAAACATTTTACCTTTTGGAAATGAAGAGCCCATTTTGGAATTCAATGTCAGAAAAATTTGGGCTTTTGGTAAGTTGAAGTTGACCAGTTCGGGATTTTAATTAACTTATCTGCCCTCAAAGAAAAATTAAGTAGAATGTAGGGGCGATCGAAGTTGGCTTGGGTTTTACATTGTACCGATTATTCAACGTTATTGCAAAGTTTACTGAAAATCTTTTGCCATTTAAACAAGTATATTTGTAATTCTGAAGCTTAGATTGGAAAAATGGTAATTTTAAAGTATGACAGATTTTGGATTTTATAGACGAATCTCAGCTTCTTGTAACAAAAACTAAATGGGTCACCGGGGCGACTTCCAGTTAGAAGGGGTTACTGAATATGATATCATCATGCAGATTGCAGCCCTCGGATGATATTTGGAAATTCCTGAAAACGTTTGGCTTCCATCTTTTAGCTATTAACATCATATTGGAAAATCTGGAGCTTATATACTGAAGAAATTTTATGCCAGAAAATTTGAGGAAATGGTTTTATTTGTAGAGGAGAGCTTAAAAACTGAAGTCCTCTTATTTGGAGATCCATCTGCCCAAGTTCATTTTGGCAAAATCAAGGCGGAAGTTGATTGAGGTTTCATATTTTGTGGTGAGGCAAAAATTGAGAAGTTGTTCTTTATTTTCGGAATGTTTGTTAGCCTGGAACTTATTTTGAAACATTTAAGGATTGTTAAAAAGAAAATTGGGAATTTGGGGTTTTCTTGAAGAATATCTTCTTGCAAACAAAATCAAGTACATCGTCTGGTTGGGGAGGCTAAAGTTTATTGGGCTTATTTCTTTTATCATTTGGATGAAGGCTTACCGATCTTCTCCTTGGCGCGGGAGATATGCACTGCCCCGCTTGCGTTCCCCTTGAATATGGCAAAAGGTAGGTCCAACATGTTTTAAATTGATCTCTTTTGAGTGGCGCCCGGGAAAACTTTCCCCCTTGCTCCCTTTCCCGCTCAACCCCCCTACCCCCACCCCACCCTCCCCACCCCCCTGTAAGGTAAAATTGTTAGGTAAAAGTTTCACTCTTGATGGAGTGCCCACAGTGATCGCTCTTAAAAAAGAGCGATCATTGCAGGCACAATTTTCCCTCTTCCTCTAGTGAATTTCATTCTTTTTGGAGGGAACTTCACTCTTTTTGGAGGGAACTTCACTCCTCTTGGAGTGAATTATCACTCTGATGGAGTGAATTTACACTTTTCACTCGATCAAAGAGTGACAAAGTTCACTCTTTTGATTTTAGAGTGTATAATGAAAGAGTTTATTGGTTAGACTGAATGGTTCAATACTGATTGCAGCTATTGTCTTTGTATGAAATGTTGGTGCATTAAAATACCCCTATATTGCAACAGGATATATTTCATTAGTACAAAAGCAATGAAAGTGATATCTTATTTGCATTTTGGCCAATGCGGACCCCTGCCCGTCGGGTTCGGTAAGACTGTCTCGAGTGATTGTCTCCCCTCGTTTTTCCCCCGACTGTTTTCAGAGGTTGGATCATGGTCACGTGGCCCCATTGAACGCGCTACCTTTGATGAATTATACATGAATTAGTAATCGCAATAAAATAACAGTGGGTGTGCATCAATCGTTTTGGTATCAGTAAAGCCATCCAAATTACACCTATAGATGAAAATTACCCAGTACCACTAGAGACAAGGAACTAGATGTCGTGGAAAGAATACACAAATTTTCCTAGAAGCGAATTTGCTAAAACCAGTGTTGGTTTTTAATTTAGTTATTTAATTTTAGTGAACAAAGAAAACTACGTTTGCTAAGTTTTGGGGACTAATGAAACTTTTCTCACTTCCTTATCCATTTTTAAGCTTTTCTTACTTGTCCCCTAAAGCTACGACGGTCAAGGCCATATCATTCCTGAAAACAACCTCAAGCTAATTAGATACTTAGAAGTATGAAGCACAATTTCAAAGACTTAAAATAAAGCCATGCAGGAGAAAGATTTCTTCTCGTTGTCAATGAAGCTGTTGGCTCTCCCCTCTGACACAAAGAAGTTAAAATCGATTAGACAATATCCCAAGGGGTCGTCTGTCACATCCTATAAAGTTAGTTTCCCATTTCTTTTCCGCTTTCCGTTGTAGGATGTGGAATTTATTTTAAGCATGAAAAAATAGAGATTAAAAGAAAAACTGTTTGCTATAGAGTTATTTCAAGACTTTTCAATCTGGTTTTGCTGAGTGAAAAAGACATCAGGCGCCCACTGATTCTCAAGGTCTTCGTAGAAAAACAACAGATACATTAAAAGAATAACGATAGATTTTACAGAACAAATTTGTCTCTGTTCCCGTCTTAAAATGCATGCGATTATGTTAATGATTGCTTTCGTTAGTTTAACATTCTTATGGTAATAGCTAACTTACATCGGCAATAGTATACTAAACTATACGTGAAGATGACTTTATCATTAAGAAGAAAAACCTTTGCTCCTTAACTGGACTTTGTAAAATTATGCTGTAACTTGAACAGTAGATTCTTTTAATTTACAGGAATTGGAAGGTGATTGAGCAAAGTACCAGTGTATTACGTTTTACTACGGTGACGTAACCAGGACGGGATTTTCTTGGGGGAGTAGGTAACAAGTGGGGGGCCTGGTACCTCCGAGGGCCATGCGCGGCAAGACTATCTAAGCGGAGCGCCACCATCAGTTGGCGCGGAACGTACCAGAAAATTTTGGGTTTTACAAACCCTCCAGATGGCTGGAAAGGGCACTTTCCACGTGTTTGAAGCTGGATGTACCCAGCCTTGAAATACGAATCTCATGCCTGCCACTTCTCAAATAGTATGAGTAAAAAAATCAATCTATGAAAAATGATAATACATACACTTTTAAGGGACCCAAAATCTTGGCATTTCTGATCTGTGCCACGGCCTGGGGGATGAGACAGAAGGGAACCGGTATCTCCATTTCTCTTGAGAAAAATTGTGATTTTCAGGAGAGTGGAGATCGTAAATGCCACAATATTTGCAGAGAGTTCAGCTTTAGAAATAGGAAAACCAAAATCAGTTGTGTCCCCTCTGAGAAACTTTCTTTGCGTTCGACTTGCTATATGCAAAATGGTGCTATGTTTGGCAAAACTTCAAACTGATTATAGGCCTACGTTTCAAGATTTTCCTATTGGGGAGCATGCAAATACTCATTTCTAGTCTTTGTAGAGATTTTACAAGGGACATACCTACTACCAAAAAACAATGTTTCCGGTTTTCAGTGGCGTCTAGATCCAAAATAGTGCAGTATTTGTTCAGTCATCGTAACATTACGTAGTCGAAATTAAAATACTACGAGTAAATCTCTCAAAATATTTAAACCGTAAAGCAGAAGTAGGGATCACGTGGGAAACATTTGAAATCCGGACCTTGTGGACATTTTACAAATCCGCCCGGACGCCAGTGCCAACTAGTAAAAAGAAGACTTGTCGAAAAATCGGTCTACAGTGGCACTGTCATGGGAAGTAGTGAGGCACGACATAGGCCTACCTGTTAGGGATGAATGGGAAGAATTATTCGAAGGCAGTACCTTACCCTTAAAGGGCCAATCCTCTCACCCCAAACCACAATTTTGGTAGGGGTGTACTGAAATTCTCCATTGGCGCAGCTCCTTGACTGACAGCTAATTCAAACAATGCATAGTATCAAAGCTTTTATTACACAACATGAACTGTACTGAGAGTGTTTTTTTTATAAACATTGAGCTTTTCTATACTCGACTCGAAGCAATCAGTTGAGATTGTCTCTGGATGAGGATGTATTTTAGACAATTGTGGGAGGAGCTTAAGTATGAGGTTAGGAGAATTGGTACTGTTTGGGGTGAGAGAACAGGGCCTTTAAGGCATATTTGGTGTGTGATGAAGTATAGGAATGGTCGTGTAAGAATGGTCTCTAGTGTATGATTGCCCTGTTTTCAGTAAATCAACCAGCCATCCGAAAGGGAGAAAGGGTCTTAACCTAACAAAGTCAAATTCGAGTTTGACGTCAAAACGTTCGTTTCATCTTCGAAGTGTAATGCAATAAACGGCAGTGCAGATTAAATACGGATAATACGGTATCTAATTTAGTGAAAGTATGCATTTTGAAGTAATTACTTGATTTCATACGTGCGCATGAAATGTGTGTTACACACATTTATGCATGTTTTCTTAATTGTTACACATTTTATTTATTTACTATTTTTGAAGGAAATACTTCAAAGTGTATTTCCGTTCAAACACTTTATTTTTTCTTAATAACTCTATCAGGAGGCAAAAAATCTCGGGGGGGGGGGGGGGGGAGCTGAAGAAAATCTGGGTTATGGCCGACTGATATTAGACCACCACTTGCTGTCCGAATTCGTGTATATCAAAATAAAATGTGAAAAACCTCTACATTTTTTTTTTTTTTCATTTTTAATGTTCCTTCTGCTGGCTTTTCTTCCTACAAACAAAGTGTCATTAAATATGGGGTACTGTTATAATGTATGCGGTTACTTACGTAAAGGGAAATTGCAGTTATCCAACTTGAAGATAACATACAGATGTTCCAGTTCATGATTGACTCTGGGCGAACGTTGTGTCACTGAAACGCTCAATTTACTCAGAATAATCAAGAGTGTATCATATGCACGGAATATGTTTGTGGTGACACATCATGAAGGACATTCTTAGGCAAAATAAAAGAAAGATGTGCGATGATGGGAAGGTTTTTAAAATTAGAATTGATTCCTTAACGAAGCAAAAATTTAGAAGTCATGGTTACAAACCATAATCTCAAAGTAAAAGGAATGAATTATTGATTTGATTTAAGAGAATAGAAATAGCTCAGTCGAATGATTACAGACATAACAAACTGTAAAATCACTCGTTTTTTACAACACTTCCGTCACTTACCTAAATGTGTGTGAAAATGATTGGATTATATAAGCCATGTCACTCATATTTAATAAACTTAGAGAGGATAATTTCTGTATAGAGAAAAGATTCGGTTTCCTTGCGTTTTCTGTAATAAAATGTTCCGTGGTACGTTCATTTCTTATTTCAAGTTGACATTCAAATGCCACTATTTTTACCGAATGTTTCTTTACCTTGTCAAGTAACTATAATTCTTATACCTGGTGATATAAATTCGAGCAATGACTCAAAATAGCAACTAAATTTGATTAAAACAGCATGAGGTTTTAATGGCATAATCAGTTTCATGGTATTACGTGAGTCAAGTATTAATCACTATAATCGAACTTGTAATATAATTTCCGAATCACACTCGGGCAAACACGCAAAATGTGATTTCAAATCAAAAATTTAAAGGGATAATTTCTGTTTAAATATTGCCAAATAAATGTCGTCGTTAATGAATGGAAAACTACAGCGAAGTTGAATAAAGTGTTTCACCTTCAGGCAATGGAATGAAATTCGGGAAATAGATTGAAACCCATTATTGTCACAAAATAGCATCAACACAGTACAAGGGTGTTACTGTATTAATATTGAAAAGTTAATAGTTGAACAGTAATTAACGAACGAGGTTGAAGGTTAGTTCATTATCTTAAATTTTGTAAAAGTGTAACATGTTAACGAAGTATGTGGGAAATTATCGCAGTCATGATGCAGTAAAATTTTAACTACGATTAACAAGAATTGTTAGAATAACATATTGAAATGGCTTCACCAATTCAAAAAGGATCCATTTCATTTCCTGCTGTATATAAAATACTCACATTGTTTCTCTGATTGACAAAGAAAAATATGAGATATTGTTGTAAACTTTATCCCTACTTTAAACGTGCATTCTTAGGGCAGTCTAGTGATTGTAATCCCGAGCGGAAATGAATAGTCGAAGTTGGTAGATCGAAGTTAGAATGTGTAGGTCGAACGTGTAATAGTAACACATTGAATCATGAATTGGGATTACCAAGGTAACAAGGAAAGAAACTTGATTCACACGGGGTATTGGTAGCCTGTTTTCACTTCTGTGAATCACGAGCTTAACTGATTCTAGTTGTCCCAAACTCTGCCCGGAAAGAGGATGATGGTGGGTTCGATCCCGTGGTGCGGCTCGATTTTTCTCTTTGGTATTTTCTTTAAAACCGTTCCTTCTTTGATAAGAATCTGTAATCTATCTAGGAAGGGTATAAAATTCATGATCGAGTGTATTAGTATTACTCTTTCGACCTACACAATCTTTCACACAAACAACGTTCATTCGTGTCATGACAATCTCTTTTCAATTTCCCTCTTCCCTTTTCAATGCAGTCAAAAAGTCAAGTTGTTTCGGAAGTTACAGCACTTTGCAAGTCTTGAAGCAATCTTGGATAGTTTGGTGTCTTCGTGGTGTCCTCGTTGACAACTCTTCGCCTAAACATGTCATGGTAACATAATATTCACCAAAGAAATACACGTTCTTTTACAAACGTTTTAGTTGGTAATTTGCTATTCTCCGTGACACAGGTGTCTGGGTGATACTATGAGCAATATTGCGATAGCAGCCTACCGCACCAATGTCAAGGACGAATTCAGAATGGTGTAACGCATATATGAAATAGTATATGCCTTAACAAAATTGATAAGATTCTTACAACTTGGCCTAGTGAGGTCAAGATTAGATTGTCTGTATCTCTTGACCAGCGCAATCATCAGATGTGAAGTAGTCATATGTGATGTACCGGTAGATCAAGCGCTCCTGGTGTACGAACCGAAATCATTCTGTTTGTTTAAAATGCAGTGTGAGATGAATGACGTAAGGGAGAGACGTCGTTAGACTAACAGTTTGTCGGTGTAGATATGCCCTCATGGAACGCAGCAGAGAAGTTTATCCGTGATTTTCAGGTCCCTGGATCACCGTTTGGGCTGTTAAGTATTTGATGTTATGTATTTTTAACAGGCGAATCTTTTTGAGATATGTGTAATTTGAACATTTGTGCGTGGAATTTTACAAGAAACCGTCTCATTTGGGAAACGTTTTTAAGGAGAGGTGTAGATTTTTTTTTCATTTTGGAAATGATTTTAGTCACATGTTGTGAGATATAATCATTTGTTGCAATAATAAGTAATACTCTAGCAAACATAATAAGAACCCAACAGCTCACTTTTTTGAAGGTCTATCAAAGCCGAAGACAACAAAAGTGGAATTTATCAGTCAGGGCGGATTCAGACATTTAAAAAAGGGGGTGGGGGACTAATTTTAGAGAAAGCAGGCAATGAAAACGTACCAGTTGCGTACGCAGGATTTCTCTGAAGGGGGTCATGCGGTGTGTTCAGTGATCGCCGACCTGGGGAGGGGTTAAAGGGGGGCAAGGGGTTCCCCCTCCCCTTTGAAAACTTTTGGTGTTTTCAAGGGACCTAGATGCAAATTGATGCAAGATTTTCGACTTTGACGGGAACAGTGTTCAAAGTTGAATTGTGGTGGTTCATGAAGATAAAACTGAAACTTTGTGTCTTTTCATCCAGTCTCATTCCATTTACGCTACCTTTTGAAGTAAAACTTGTCATTAAATTTGCATACCTTTAGGAGTCAAAATAAAAGAACATAGATCGGTATAGGCGAACGGAAGCATTTTAGTTTGCGGCTTTCTCTTGGCTACTAAATGTTATTCTGCCATAAAAATTATCTAAGTGGAGCGTAACCATTGGTTGGTGCCGAGCGTAGAGAAAGTCTTGAAAAATCAGATCCTTAGATGGCCGGAAATAGCATTGTCCAGACTCATACGAAGAATCAAAGCAGTCGCTATCTTTGTTTGTCGTTTGAAATAAAGTGCTCACTTCAAAATAAGTTCGAGAACGGCAATGCCATGGTCCAATGCCCCCCCCCCCTTCTTACGCTACTGTTACGACGTACGGTGATTCTCTACCTGAAATATCTAATTCTGTCCAAAAGACCAAGCGGATCGCCACCATCTGTTGGCGCGGAGCGTACAGAAAATTTTGAAAAATCGCGATCACTCACTCCAGACAGCCGCCGGAAACGGCATTTCCCACCGACTTGTAAGTAGAATCTAGGCAATCATTATTTTAAGCTTTCGTTTGCAGTAAAATTTATATTTCAATAAAAAAAAATGAGTAAATTGTAAAATGATCAGAAAGTTACCGGTTGTATGCGCATTTTACAAACTATTTGACTACCTTGCAACATAAGATTATGAAGACTATAAGATCTAAAATTCGAACAACTTCATTGACTGGCGAAAATCCCTTCTGAACTTCAAGGGAGGATGGCAATGCATCGCATACCGGCTACCTAGCTACCTCGCCTTTACAAGTTTCATAGAACTTAACAAGGACCTCATGTGCTTGAGCAGCCTGATTAGCCCAGACACAGAGGCTTACATGCCCGAAGTTTACCTGAGTGGGAAATTGCATGAGAATATTGGCTTTTACAAAACCGACCAAATTTTCGCGCGTTTACCGCGCAAGGTAGAAGCCTGCCTGTATATACATCATTAACTATATGCATTTCAAAAAAATAAGAGGGCAAGTAATTTTCTAGCCAATAAACAGCCAGCCCATATCAACGGCTTCTGCACACTTGATGCCTCCTATGACCGTACGCATCAAATGAAAACAAACCGCTGCGAGAAGAAATAGAAATCAAAATCAAGCCCAATTATTCGTTGTTAACATCAACAAGTATACAAGGGCTTCAATTCTTACGTGTCGCACCATAATTAACACTTTAAACATAGTTGAAAATTGTAAGATGCGTTTTGTGTTTCTCCGACATAGTTGTTTTTGATCGCTGTCCCTCTATACCAGGGGTATGCGTGTGGGTCTTGGTACATTGGTCAATCTAACGGGGAAAAGATGGGGGCAAGGGGTGATGGTAAGACGCCACCTAATATACATCTATATCTGCTCTACTGGGACCACCCAGATGGCCAAAGCAACATTTGGTCCCAAAGCAACATTTGGTTGGCAACTGAGACAAGACCAACGCGCTGACCGTTCACAACCACTATATACAGTGCACATGTGGGCTGACGTGCGACTGAGTGAACATAGTTCAGTCGGTAACTCTCATCACCTGATGACATATTGCCCGGCAGCTGTTCTTATTTTTTAAATCTTGTTGTTGTGGCCAGGGAGTTGCAACTCCTTGTTGTGGCGCGAAGGCAAGAGGGCAGGAAACTAAGTAGATAGCCTATTCACCTGGACTTAATATCACACGAGGATCGTGTATTTGGATTTGTGTTTTGAGGAAAAGGATGAGCCTGAAATAGCCCCCATGAATATTCTCGAAGATAAGCATTATGCTCAGTTGCGTAACCAGCGGGGGACCGGGGGCAAAGTGCCCCCCCCGGACAAAAAACGGGAAAGGAAGGAAAAACGGGAAGGGAAGGAAAGAAATGAAAAAGAGGAAAAGAGAGGGAAGAAGAGAAAAGGAAAAAGACGAAAAGGAGGGGAAGGAAAGGAAAGAAAGGCAGAAGGAAAAAGGAAAACGGAAAAGAAGAGGAAATGAAAGAAAGGGGAAAGGCAAAAAGAGAAAAATGAGAAAAGAAAGAAAGTGGGCCAACTATAACATCAAAAGCGAGATTAATCTGCATTCATGGAACACTGTTTTGGTCAATATATGAACGTTCTTTTAAAAAAATATATGAATATCATTTAGTCGCCTAAAGTTAACAAAACATTATCTGAGGTCCACTTTATCAGAGGAAAGACTCTCCCCTCTTGCTCTTTGCCAGACAGTCCGGAGGACTTTAGAAAAGCAATCATTCTCAGATTTGTCACCAATATATGAAGGAAGAACAGATTCTTCAGTAATGCCCCCCCCCCCCCATCTCTTTAAACTTCCTCACAGGAATCCCAGAATCCAAAGCTTTCTGCAATATAAGCCCCATATCAACAACTAATTGTTTCAAAGGGCAGAAATTTCGGCGCTTTGCCGCAATACATCCCTAATACAGTGTTCACATTTGCAAGAAAAATCAGAAAACTTAGCTACTACTTGCAAGCCCGAGATATAAGGTCTTTTAATCATCCACAATCCTTATATGTCTTCCTTGAATAATAGGAATGAACTTGTTAGTAGCTGTAGGCACCGTAAAAAGAAGCTGTTATCTTATAATAACTTTTTATAATGAAGCATAGAGTGCCTATCTTACTGATCTGAAAAACACTTAGATTTTGTGCGTATTTTAATAACCCGCGCACTCTTAAGCTATTTTGCGCGTTCTAGTTTCTTCTGTGGACGTCATAATGGTCGCTTAACCTCTATGACGTGTCTATTACACGACCGTCTCATTTTCGTTTTTGTTATCGTATAACCGATATACTTCGCATTTGTAGACTGAGGAGTGTAGGCTAAAAACGCCTATGCGAAACAAGCTTGTATCTTGAAATGCAATAGTATTTACATTCTTATATATATATATATATATATATATATATATATATATATATATATATATATATATATATATATATATATATATATATATATATATATATATATATATATATATATATATATATATATATATATATATATATATATATATATATATATATATATATATATATATATATATATATATATATATATATATATATATATATATATATATATATATATATATATATATATATATAGATATATAAGGTCGAAATGATGCAGAGCACTGTGGAAATGTGTAGGTCGAAAAGAGGTAGTAAAAAGTGCTTAAAAGTTTGGGGAAAACTCCACGACGTTTCGGGTCAACATTTCAGGCCCCAACGGCTCCACACGGCCTTAACGTTAGAATTGACCTTTTGTAATATTCACCGCTTTTTTGAACCAGTTTTTACTCTTTTTACACTTTCCCGTTCGTGCTCGTTTTTTACTGTGTAGGCCTTATTTTTTTGCCGGTCCTAGTTTTTGTCTACTTTTTTCCCCTTTTTTCCGACAATGTTCGATTTTTACGTGCACTTTTTCATCCAGGACGCTCTTTTTCTTTTTCTGATTTGTGTTTTATCCTTCGCACTCATGTTTCCTGACTATCACTTTCGTCCGGTTCTGTTTTTACAGCGATCGCTTCGGATTTGATGTTTGTCGTGTCCAATTGTTACTTTTAGTTGTTCAGTTTGGTTTTTGCCACCTGATGAAGGGTTTATACCCGAAACGTCGTGGATTTTTCCGCAAACTTTTAAGCACTTTTTACTACCTCTTTCCGACCTATATATATATGAATATATATATATATATATATATATATATATATATATATATATATATATATATATATATATATATATATATATATATATATATATATATATATATATATATATATTTATATATATATATATATATATGTACATACATATATATATCGACCCCTTTTACCAGTTCAGCCCTTCTGCACGTGCACGTGGATATTTTTTATCTCTGTCGTTTTAATGAAGACCGAGGTTTTTACTTCCTTGGTGGGGAGGAGAATCTTGTCGCATGCATATAGAGTAGGTATGTAATTCTATCGTGCGTTTCTCAAAAAAGATATGTCCTTGTTAGGGACAAAGTTTCAATAAATATCGTAACACTATAAAAAGAAATGGCTAAGAGACAAGGTATTTCAAATCTTTTTCTTCCCTTTTCGTTAACTCAAATTATCTCCAAAATTTTACGATTCTTTGAAGCACCTTCTCAAGAAGCAAGGACATATGAATCCGATATAGTCAAGTGCCGTAACAGATTCGCGTCTTGGTCAAGAGATATACTTTGGTATAATCGAATCAAGGGTTTTTTATTTTATTACGTAAACACAACTGTCACGCTCAGTCTGTTGTCTTTGTAGTAATTACAGTATATTGCACGGGTCGCGGTTGTCGTCACTGAATACTGCACGAGGTCTTTTCAGGTTTGACTCAAAAGAAGTGTTCAATTATCATTTCCGAGGAGCACAATGAGTTCAAAAGAACGGATGAACCATTCGTATACCGATGGCGAGCTTTTGTAGGTGGTGGGGTCCACTTAGTTCAGTGAGGGCGGATCGGGTGATGCTTATCTGAACAGTTCAGGAGATAACCGCTTTCGGGAGAAATGAGTATTACCCCGATTGGGGGAAAATTTGCCTGTCTCAACGGTATGAATATTTATGAGCACTTGGTGTCTACTTCTTCACAGTCGTCGAATTGTTTAATAAATGTGTGTATATTTAATTGTGAGGTAATAGTTTAGACATAAAAACGAAATTACCATGGACCTTCAACTACGTATTTACAAACATATGTGCTAGCACGACCCACTTGCACACCTTCAAGTGAAAAATGGTGTACAAAACTTGTGGCTGCATGGAGTCTGTAAATTAAGCTTAGGACAAAGAACGTAGCAAAATTGCTCGATTTCTCAAAATCGGCGTGGTGAACAATCAAACATGACGAAGCTTTTTTATTCCCCTATCAACAGAGTTTTTTTTTTAAAAGCCCGAATTTCTCTTTCCTAAAATTGATAAAAATTGCAAGGCTGTTTTGAACGTTATCTCCGTTGAATTTGCGCGGTAGGATCGCAATGCATCGTGGGAAATATTTGAAAATGGCGCCACCCATGGCAAAATAATCCCCCGATCGGGTGAAAATTGATTTCCCCAGAAAGAGGTTATCTCCCGAACTGCTGAAATAGAATCTGTGTAGTGGATGAGCTGGGAGTGTTGTGTGGTGGGCTGGGAGTGTTGTGTACATTAGCCACAAGAATATTTGTTTGCTTGCATGACGCAAAATAAATGTAAATAATTGTGAATAATTCATAGTTGTGTTTTCCGGGTTTTTCCATTTGACAGTGTCCGTGACTATGCACTTAGAAAGCACGGACGGAGGAAAGCAAGAACAAACGTATATCTGTCAGACACTTGATTGAGGAAAAATATTTTTGTTGACATAATTGAACTGATATAAATTTATGGCTGTGATATGTTCGTGCCATTATTTTGAAGAGCCCTGAATGCCAACTTACACCTAGCGCTTACAACCAGAAAAAGAACTTACTACTTTACGTTCGACTTTCACCATTCGTTGCACTCTGTTTTTGTCCAAGAACCACTTCCTTAGTCCCTCTTAACTAGTTAGAAAAATTCCGGGAGTGCTTTGGTGTGTTCTCCTTTAGTTTCAGTTCAATGCACTTTAATTTGGGTAATGTGGTTATCTCCAACTTTAAAGGGCAAGCCTACAACTTGAAGAAGTAAAGTACACTGACCTGCTTCATAATTGGCTGAAGCAAGTGATGTGACAATATTTTTCTCTTCAAATGTGAAATTTACTTGGTGTTACTTCTTGGTTTACCTTGGATATAAACAATATTGAAGTCATAAATATGATGGAAGATACTTTAAAGACAAGAGGAAAATTGATATATTTATTATTTATCTAAGGAAGTGTAGATGTGACGTTGCGACTTCTAAATATAGAAACTGAAGAAATTGTTGGAAGCGGAAAGAGTCGCATAAATTTTTTGAAATATTCGTCTAAGATTGGCAAACCAATTTCTTCAGTTTCTATAGTCGCAACGTCACATCTACATTTCCTTATCTACATCAGCTGGGCGGAGCTTACGAGTGACGTAATGATGAAAGACTGTCCCGTCTGGTATTTGAATTAAATTGACCAGTTCTTCCAGCAGAGTTCCGATAGATCAGTTGGTAGAGCGTACTGCACGTTGAACAGTAGGTCGTTGGTTCAAACCCAGCTCGCAGTTTTCCATCATTTCTTTATATCGTCTTTCTTACTAGGGCAAAGGTTGCCAATGTTAGACGAATATTTCAAAAAATTTATGCCACTCTTTCCGCCTCCAACATTTTTTTCAGTTTCTATTACTTAGCTCCTTCTTCAAAATAAGTTTTCTGGGGACTGCTCCTGACCTTAAAGTACTGACCAGTGACGGTGCCAGAATGTCTAGATTGTAGTGAGAAAATCAGAGGCAAATGAAAATGTAAGGGGGGGGGGTGTGGCAAAGGAGCGATCATTGCGATCAGAACGAGAAGCAAAGGGGAATCCAGGGGATACGCCCCTGAAACCGTGAGGTTTTAGAATATACATGGGAAAATTTAAGTCTCAGGAGAGGAATATTAGTCCTGCGTATTTTTCTATAGACTCAAGTCAACTGCAAATTCAACGAAATTGAGGGGCACCTGGGGGACCAGAGAAAAATCTGATACACTTTGCGCATAGCTACCGAGTGTGGCGTAAAAGACGACGCTCCCAACAGCAGCTCGTCGCCGTCTTGTGCTCAACTTAGGTATGCGTATTAAAAGTTATTTACACCATTCTTTATCAGGGTTCCGAAGAGTGAGGCCCTACCTTATTGACACTTATGAAACAGATCTGTAAAGCCGTATTGTAAAAGCCTATTGCAACCTTTTAGATATATATATATATATAACCGTAATAGTAAAAAATAAATTAATAATGTCCGCCAGGCAATAAGTTCTTACAACATAGCTTTACAGAACTGTTTCGTAAGGGCCAATAAATAATACATACTTATTGCAATATATATATATATATATATACATATATATATATATATATATATATATATATATATATATATATATATATATATATATATATATATATATATATATATATATATATATATATTGAAAAGGTTGCAATAAGTTCTTACAACATAGCTTTACAGAACTGTTTCGTAATGTAGGTCCTCACTCCTCAGAAGCCTGAAGTAGAATGATGTCAATAACGTTAAATACGTATATGTTCGCTGCTTTTGAACGTGTCCGTTTTTAAGCACGTGTTGGTTCCGTGTTCGATGTGAACAGGCACGAACGGTGTACAGCGAGCCAAGGTACATTACCTATTACAATAATTACACAGTAGATGCTTGTTCCTGTGTCTACAAGAGCTTACAAGTTCGTTTCTTTTATTTAGAGTTGCTAAGGAAGGTTTTAGTATAATGAAGAACTTTTCTTCCAGACAGAGATTACAAGTTTTAGATGAAGTGGAGTATGCTCGAGCTTTGTTCATTAGTTTCCATTTTACGGAGTGTTCTACATTTGTATCCTTTAGTTTCCAGATGTATTCACTGAGTGCAGTTGCGTGTCTTTTGTCTTTGTGTTTAAAGCTAGACTTGTGGGCGGTGTATCTTGTTTTGAATGTGTTCTCTGTTAGACCAATGTATGTTTCTTCGTTGTTGTTGTCGTGGCGTGTTACAGTTGCTTGGTACACAATGTTGTTCGTGAGGCAGTTGCCTTCCAATGGGCACTTACTTTGCTTTCTGCAATTGCAGTTGCTTCGCGTTGCTGGTTGTACTTCCTGTTTCGCCAGTATGTATTTGTTGTGCGCTGATATAATTTGGTCTATGTTTGCCATGCAGCTGTAACTCAGTTTCACCGTGTTCCTGTTGAGTAAAGTATGTAGTTTGTGCCCAGGTGGGAAGCAGCTGTCCAAGAGGTTAAAGAATTTTTTGCCAATGTTGGTTGTGACACTATCACTAAACGGGGGGCTGAACCAGGTTATGTTCCTATTTCGTCTTCGTTTCAGGGCTCCCTTGGAATGACTGGTGCTAGGGGGTTGGGTCTCGTACTTTAGGTTGTTCCCATAGCCACTTCTTTGTAATGCTTCTTGGTATACAGGCGATGATGTGTTGAATGTGTTTTCGTGGGAAGAAATGTTGGATAGTCTCCTGTTGATGCTTTCTGTTTTTTTTTTTATGATAAGTGGGGGGGGGGGGTGGTTGCTCTGTTTGTGCACATAGAGAGGGGTGTTGTTTGGTTTCATGTATGGCTTGTATGTGCTTGTGCTAAGATCAAGGGTAAGGTCGAAGGAGTTCACTATTTTTTTGTTTGCTTCAATTTCTATTTTAAGATTGTTATTTGAGAATATCTTGCATATTTCTTTTTTTCTTCTGTTTGCCTTGGTGTTGCTTTGCAAACAGCCAAACCGTCGTCTCTGTATAGGCCGACATTCATGTTAATGTGCTGAAGTTGTGATAGGAGGTACAATCCTATTAGTTCACAAGTTTCAGCACCGTCGAAACTACCCATGGTGACATCGAATAAAGATTCGGTACGCAACATGGTGTTTTAACGTTGAACAGCATAGTTTTCTTTGTGTGGAAGATAATATGCCTTTCGAATGCTGATATGTCTGTGTAGTTTGATGCAAAGTCTAAAGCCTCGTTGACGAGGTCGGCAGTAGTTGAGGGGTAAAACTCACAAATGTCAAAAGCAATAAACGATTGTTTGTGTTTGTCGTGTATTTCACTAAACCAGTCTATGACTTCACTTGTGTTCTTCCATTGGTTGTAACCTGTAGATTGTTTGATTTCTGAATTTATCCGTTCTAGTATTTGTTTGCTAATCTTCCATAGTTCTGATTTTGATTGGTCGATTAGTCTGCATGTTCGGTTTGTGGTCTTTTAGTGCAATAAATGCTTGTTTTTCGCTTGTGATGTGGACTCTGTCACTGATTTCAAGGTTTGAAGCTATAATTTTGTCAACTGCAGTGATTTGAATGCTTGTGTTGGGCGGTGCTTTTTTGTATGCTTTGTTTACGTTTTGTTGTACCAGCTTGTTATACTGTTCAGGTTCTAATTTGTAGAAGTTGTTGGTTTTGTCAGTCGCAACGTATACTTTACTGTCCGCTTTGATTTTGGTCGTGTCGGTTTTTAACTGTGCTTGGAAGGGCTTGCGATTGTTGTTAAACTTAATATTCTCTACAAGGCTCATCATGCCGAATTAGTGAAACATATATATATATATATATATATATATATATATATATATATATATATATATATATATATATATATATATATATATATATATATATATATATATATATATATATATTTCACTAATTCTGCACTTAGGGGGAAAGTTGTTGTTGGAAATTCGACCTTAGGGCCTTAGGGGGAAAAACTTTTGGGGGCGAAATATAAGTTTCGCCGTAACGTTTCTACACACTTTTTCTATAGGAATACGTAAACGGACAAGGGCGTCCTCCTAGATTAACAAAGTAGATACAATTACTTCAAAGTTGTTAAATTTACGGACACGTAGCTATTAACACGAACGGATGGCTGGCCATTGAAATAACATTCTTTATATTTTTATACGTTAGGGCGAATACAGGCACACTCAGTGAATACATCTGGAAACTAAAGGATTCAGATGTAGAACACTCCGTAAAATGGAAACTCATGAACAAAGCTCGAGCATACTCCACATCATGTAAAACTTGTAATCTCTGTCTGGAAGAAAAGTTCTTCATTATACTCAAACCTTCCTTAGCAACTCTAAATAACAGAAACGAACTGATAAGCTCTTGTAGACACAGGAACAAACATCTACTGTGTAATTATTCTAATAGGTAATGTATCTTGGCTCGCTGTACACCGTTCTTGCCTGTTTACAACGAACACGGAACGAACACGTGCTTTAAAACGGACACGTTCAAAAGCAGCTAACACATACGTATTCAACGTTATTGACATCATTCTACTTCAGGCTTCTGAGGAGTGAGGACCTACATTATTAGCCGTTACGAAACAGTTCTGTAAAGCTATGTTGTAAGAACTTATTGCAACCTTTTCAATATTACAGCTCCCTTAACAGGGTTGAGCACTTTACCATTGCCTGGTTGATATATATATATATATATATATATATATATATATATATATATATATATATATATATATATATATATATATATATATATATATATATATATATATATATATATATATATATATATATATATATATATATATATATACATATATATAAAACCCCTTAGCTACGCCACTGACGCCAATGCCTCCAAATGATGGACGATTCATTCAAAACTAAGTTCCACTGTTTTTTCTTCCATTCATGATGACGGAATCTATCATCGAGTTCAACTTTTTTGCATCTTAGCACACTTTAAAAGATTTACCTCTTACCTAATACATTCCCTCCTACGAATTGGTCTTAATCTCTTCCCAACAGCAGACATAGCTCACGATCTTACATTTCTCAAAGACGACCGAACCAATTTAGACGAAATGGATGGCATAAAGTCGCAAATATATCACCGGCAATACATTTTGTCAATGACTTTGAATACAAGTACCCTAAGAAAATGCTTTCTCCATTACCTTTGATGTAAGGAATGCACGAACCGTAGCCGTAACTTTAAAGCATTTTAAACTGATGGGTAACTACGGACTTAGCTATAAAACTCTGGTTTCCAAAATAAAGCTTCACATGGTACATCTTGGTCACGTTGTTCGACCATTACTGCTTACATAAATTTCAATGCATCAGTCGGCGAAGATGAAAAAAGATGATGAGGACCATAAGACATTTCTAGTAAGGTCATAGTGTTACCATTTATCAATAATGTTCGTACAGTTTTACATAAAAGTGAGACGCAGCCTAAATTTGGAAAGTAAGGATTAAGAGGTTTTGAAAAAGAGTACGAAAACAGCATCGTTACTCTACACTATGTGTGTGTGTTTATTGAACGAATGCCAAAACTAACTTTGATGCATATTTAAGGAGTTGGACAGTCCGTACTAGAAAGCGGGAGGTCCCGAGTTCAAATCCCTGTCGAGTCAACTTCGTTTTTCACCTCAGCTAGATTTTCCAGCTTTTATAAATTAGTCGCATTGTGTGGGGCTCGCACTATCTGTTCAACTACAAACCCAGCCCACAAGATTTAACAGTTTCACTGGAGTAGTACACTCAATGGTGGAGTTTTCCCTAAAAAGAAGTTTAATAGCCAATTTGATCTGTTGGTGGTGTGTGGATGCATCGTGCATGCCAACACTAAGAATAGAAGTGACACACAATGTAATCTCTGCCTGGAAGAAAAAGTTGCAATAATCACTGCCCAATCACAAAAGATCAACCTCCTTAACAAAAGAACCGAACTTGTGTCCAAATGCAGACATCTCGACCCACTGAACCGGGGAGGAAAAAGAAAAGCCTTGAGAGAGTTTCGCTAGAATTGTCACTCGCCTGAGGATCGCAAGACAGCGTGAAACTATTAGTAACGAGGCCAGATCCAAAACATTGGCTTATTTTATATAATCATTTAATATACCGTATATATATATATATATATATATATATATATATATATATATATATATATATATATATATATATATATATATATATATATATATATGTGTGTGTGTGTGTATGTATGTATATATAACACCTATCATGTTATGTATATATAAATATATTTATATATATATGTTTATGTAAATATATATATATATATATTTACATATATATATATATATATATATATATATTTACATATATATAAATATATACACAAAAAAAAAACTATTCATAAAGGCAATACTGGCTGCAGCAAGGTGCGCTACTGCTAAATTTGCAAACATGTTGGAGAACATATCCACATCCCCAGTGTCAAATTTTTCATTCAATCCCCCAACCTTACTTGTGACTCTTGTAATGTTGTTTTCATTTTTCATTGTAACCTGTGCAATGATGGTCTTTACGCAGGAGGAACCAAGACTTACTCTCACCTCAGGTTTAATAACCATATAAAGTCTATTCGAGACAATGTTGCAGGTTACCCGGTGGCTGAGCACTTCAATCTTCCCCGCCACTCTATTGACAATCTTAAGGTTACCCACATGGCAAGCAATTTTTGTTGTACTGAACGCCGCAAGGTCGCCGAACATAGTTGGATACGGGACTAAACAAAGATCTCGTTACTTTAAATCATTAAACTTTCCATCAAACAACGTAATTTTTTATTTTAATTATTGTCACATTACCATCACCTCTTATTCTTTTTCTAACTGGACAACTGTCCTCACTTTTCTTGCTGTTATCGTTGCGCCCATTCAATTGGTTTTTATAACTGGATTCCCTCCAAACGGGGCTAAACAAAGGGCTCGGTATTTTATATTCAGTACATTTTCTGCCAGGCAGCGTAATTGTTAATTTTTAACTGTTGTTACATTCCAGTTATCATTACCTTTCTAATCATGTGTCGAAATTGCATCTCCGATTGCTAGGATAGGGCTAAGTCTAATTTAATAACTGTACGGTACTCATTTTACTTTCTTGTCTCGTTGAGAAAGGTTCCAGGGTAAACCGGAAATTTCGAAATAAAATTTTGTACCATTTGTAGTCTTCAAGTCAACCAGTTATGCTTTTATTTGCATCTTTTTTTATGATTTATATATATATATATGTATGTGTGTATGTGTTTGTATATGTTGACGTAAATAAATATCTTCCTGCCGGAAAAAAAGAAAAATACCTATGTATATAATTCGAAGATAACAGATTTACCAATTTGCTTCGAATAGAAGACTGTACTCATTGGAACATGTGTGGCAAGTGGGCAAGTGAAGGTACTGAAATCACGGAACACAGCGGCATATAAAAGTGCAGTCGCTGTGGTTCCTAGATAGCGATAAGACTATTGTGGTAGCAGATTAAGACGATTTAACAATACGGAGTAGAAATTTCTTAGAGTTCCTACAGACATATAAAAGCTCGTTTCTTTCTAAGAAACGCAGTACCTGAATAAGGGTGTACATATGTTATACATATTAAGATAAATTTAATAGTATTAATTACAGTGTATCTTGGAAGATCGCTAAGAATACTTTATCTTCAGCCCAGCTTCCAACAGATGCATCGAAAAAAAAAACAAAGTAAAATCGAGTGGGTTTGAAATATGACGGAGTCAGACCGATTGTGGAAAACTCTTCGTTACATTTTATAATTTTTATGCCTACACATTTTAAAAAGTAGGGCTGAGCAAACACATCGCGATTGAAAGAAGACGAAGAAATTTCAGATTATGGTTTGATTTAGAAAATATTTTAACTAACTTCTTTAAAGAAAGATTTATTGATTGATTATTCACTTAATTGATTGATTGGTTGATGAATTCATTTATTGATTGATTGGAAATAAACATGAGCAAATCGTTCAATATTGTTTCGTCTGTACAGGCATGTTTTTCCTTCGTTGTCAGATTATCG
The DNA here is from genome assembly GCA_037179385.1 of Holothuria scabra. Taxonomy (NCBI): domain Eukaryota; kingdom Metazoa; phylum Echinodermata; class Holothuroidea; order Aspidochirotida; family Holothuriidae; genus Holothuria; species Holothuria scabra. Next base: position 7,192,915 of record CM074190.1, on the reverse strand, counting down.
TATAAATTCTGATCGGTCGTATTTCCTACACCAGCAGTGATGCAAGCAGAAAACTGTCCGTGTGGAGAATGAAGACTTGTTCGACAAACGGAATTGATTGGATAGTGTTTTGTTCTTAGGGCTTAAGGTCTGTATACACGAGCAACATTTGTAAAACATTCTCAGAAGACTTCACCTGCAACAAACCCAAAACATGCTTGTTTTCGGTTTGTTGCACAGTGTAGACAGAGTAAAAACATTCTGAAAATGTTTTGAGAAAGTTTGGAAAAGAATTGACAGTACATTTCTTTTGCAACATTTTCAAAACATGCTGTATATCCTGTCTATACTGTGCAACAAACCGAAGACAAGCATGTATTTGGATTTGTTGTCAGTGGATGTTTTGCAAATGTTTTTCAATGTTGCTCGTGTACACAGGCCTTTAAAGTGATATCAGCTTTAGATGAAAATTCTGTACCTTCACTACGCCAATTTGAGTGAGGTTTGTCATTGCAGCAGGAATACCACATCTTCCTTGGTCAACCGAAACTTCTCATTTGCATACAATGGTTCAGCACAGGAATCGTTCGCTTGCAAGTCACCTACTAATGATATAGGAAACACGTGTTTTAAGGAATGTCACTGTTATTTGAACCTTCATCAGCGATCATTAAAAGCCATATAGGTATAGGTCGAAATCACGGACTTATATACATGGACAGAGCATGTGACGTGTACGTCCTATCCGTTGATGGTCGCCACCGACGGGGACAAAAACGGCGCACCAAGATGGCCACCGTGAAGAAATAAATCGTCTGATTTGATGACGACGCTGTAATATTTTAAACAAAAGTTTAACTTGAATGGGAAACAATATCATATTCCTGCAATAAGTGTAGTGATTTTGACCTTATCTTGCCATATTTGAAAAAAATTTCACCTTCCTTGCAAAATATGGTAGTATACTTGAGTAAGTCCAAACTTTCACACAAAACCATAGCAGACGGCCATCTTGGTGCGCTTTTTGTCACACAATGGTAGCGACAATGTACCGTAAAGTATGCTCTGTCCATGTATAGGAAGTCCGTGGTCGAAATTTACTCATCAACTTAAAATTGCAGAGCAAGGGTTTTAACTTCCTTAAGATATTACATTAAATAATTTCTTCCTGGTTGAACTACTTCGGTTCTTTGCAAATACCATCGATCTGTTATTTTCTTTTTTTCGGAAAGAGATCCTGTGGGAAGGCCTACGGTTTGACCATCTACTAACAACCTGTTCTGAAAGACATACAAGATGTAATTGAAGATACCGTGAGCCACCTCTGTTCGATTTTTCTTTAATTTCTGGTTTCAAATTCTTCCTTTTTGCCCACAACTTCAAAGTTATTACCCCTCAAAATGTGGTAATTACAGGAAGTTTAAGAAATTGCCTGTCTACATCTGTTCGATTAAGCCTATTATCTTGAAAAAAAAACTAATTTGAGATCCTGTCCTAGTGTTCGAACTCTCTCAAGTAATATCACAAAGTGACCTGTTTCTAGTTTTGGTTTATCCTTTTAAAGTTTATTTCGTTTCATTCCTTTAGGCTTCAAAGACAAGGCTTAGTTCATCACAAAAACTAAATCTTTCTGTTGAAAGTAATAAATATGCACGTTCTTCATTAATCCGCTGAGACTCGTCTCTAGTAGATTAAAGAAACTCTTAGCAGTTTTCATCGTAAAAATTCTGTTAAGTCAATAACAGTGAACCTATCGGGATCCGGAAGCTGGAATGTGGTGCCTAGACTTGTGTTCAGGGCGTTTTACTTCAATCACATTGACAAAACGTCAGACGTTTAGGTTGGTAGAGACATTTATATCGAAGAATCATTTTTTTTTTTCATACAGTTCATGGTTTACATTCTCAGAAAACCTTGAGAAGAAGCGTCTTTGAAATAACACTGGAAAGATGAGTTCCTGACATTGAGTCATTCTTGAATTATGAAGATTTCGTATTAGAGCTTTCATGTTTTAACTGGAGAAGTGATCTTTCATTGGGAGGTAACTCTTCTTTGCGGAAAGGTTGATTTTGGTGATAGCACTAGCGTAGCCAGCGGGGGGGCAGGGGGGGCAAAGTGCCCCCCCACAGAAATTTTGGGGACGCGATGGGCGATGTTGAAAAAATGAAGGAGAGCAAAAAAAAATAAATAAATAAAAAAAAGACAAACGGCAAGAGGAGGGAGGGAATCGGGGCATTTTTTAAAGTTTTTCGAGGAGGGGAGGGAAGCTCTTAGTCGTTTTGATAAAGTATGCAGTCCCCGACGGCGGCTAGTGTCCCCGATGGTTTACCTGTTTTTTGCTCTTAAGGGACAATTTCCCTAATAAGAACCCCAAATTTTCAGCGCGCTACGTGCGCTGTAGATTCACTCCAGTTTTTTTTAATACTTCCATTCCACATATCTAGAGAGTGTAAGTCCTGTCAACCTTACCAAGAAACAGGGAGGCAGAGTACACAGGTTATTTAGAGGTCTTAAATTTCATCCGATATCACAAAGCCTAGTTGCTGTTCTCTTGTGTGTGTCATGCGATAGGTCAGTTGGTGAACGACTCACGGACAGATGGAGCATAGTTTGGTTATTTTATCGGATATTCCAGGTGTTTTCGACGCAATGTATGTTATCCCCGATACGGTCTACAACCCCCACAGTTTCTATTTTTTTTTTTTTTTTGTTTTTAATGATTACATAGGCTATGTTATTGTTGTAAGTCTACCAAAAATTTTCGCGCGCTTCGCGCGCTTTGCAATTTCACGATTTAGACTCAACAGAACACTATCAGTGCGCAACTCGGCTTTTAAAATATTAAGTGATATTGTGCAAAATGTGAAAAGGGGTTCAATAACATGGGATAGTTAGGCTCCTTCATATCCCCTTCTCACCACCCCCTCGACATAGGGGCCGTCGGAACTTGTGGAAGCTGACATGGCCCGCTCCCTATCGGGAATAATCTGTCGCCTTCCCATGGTCGGTTTAATTATTTTGGCTTTCAAAAGAGTTATTTCTGCGATAAAACCCAAAATGTTCAGAATGCTTTTCACACTCTTCCTCAGTTCCGTTACCTAGAGCTAATAAATTACAAACCCTTCCCATCTTTTCAAGTAAACTAATATGTAGAATAAATGGATTAATGAACATATCGGGAATTTCATCTCATTTCGCTAAACCAGGGAGGTGTGATCTCTTGTGTCAGTCGTGCGGTACGGACTCGAAGAGGAAGTACAATATAAGTTGTGCCCGATAGGGCCAAAAGGCCGTGACAATTGATCTGTATAAGCTTTAAATAAGTACAGATTCTTTTTAGTGTAGGCTAACCCCCAAAAATTTCGCCCGCTTTTCCACGGTTAAATCAGTGCGGAAATATCTTCCTCTAGCATATAAAAATTTAATGTCGTATATGACTCGCAACGGCAGGTATAGTGCACAGGTTTTCTTCAAATCTCCCTCACCAACTCATCGACGGCATCCTGGCTGTCGGGGCTTGGGGTCGCTACCCACCCTACCCCTCCCCCGTTCGGAGAGTGGCCCTTCGTCGGGCAAATCCTGGCGCCAAGCCTGGAGGGAAGACACATTTTCCAGTTATGACTTGTATATGTGTAATGAAGCAATGAACTAAAGATAGAAGCTGCATTTTTTGGAGAGCGGCAACTATTTTGGAGGGGCGGCCAATTTCACTAGAAGGACGTGTCGGCCCTCTAAAACCCCCTGTGGAGAACACTGGAATCTAGTATAAAAAGAACAAAATATAGAACCATGTTGCATCTAAGCTCTTCGAGACAGCAAAAAATTCCAAAAGGGGAGGGGGACACCCAGGAAGACAGGCCCGTAGCCAGGGGGTTCGCACTTACTCCCGCCCAGACCTATTTTTTTATTTTTTTTTATTTAAATGGAGTTTTGGCGTTTTTCAAGGTAAATGTCAATTCCGCTGGTTTAGCCAATGTAAGTCTTATGAGTAGCTGTTTCAGTGTTTCAGTGCAACACAATTTCCTAGGGCCCCATTGACTCGTACAGTAACCCTCTTACAGGCACACAACTCTCGAGGGAAAAAGGAAAACATTGATACAAGATTGAAAATGTCCAAAAAATCCAGCTAAGGTGTTCACCAGATCGCTCAATTTTGATGTAAAATTGCAACATCTCCTTGAGGTAGGAGTGGGAGAACCACACCCTCTCCCCGTTCGGATGCTGGGCTCCTCACTTGGGCGCTTCGCTCCCTCAAGAAAATGCCACACCCCAGTGGCGGCGATGAAAAATGAAAAAGTGGGGGCTAAAGGTATGTGCAGCCCCTCAATATTTGTCAAGTGCTCCAATTAAGAAGCGAGGAGGATTTCAAAGTTGGGCTGAACATATTCTTGCTCTGAACACTCGGGAAGTGCCGTTTCCGGCCATCTGAGGGGTTTGTAAAACCAAAAATTTCCTGGTTCGCTCCGCACCAATCGATGGTACAGCTCCGCTTAGAAACATGTATTGACATTTTCCATAGAATGTTCTTCTTTTTTTTTGCATTAATTGAGATATTTCAGAAATGAGATCCATTTCCAGGTTGGGAACATGCAGCATAAAACACTCGGGAAGTGCCGTTTCCTGCCATCTGAGGGGTTTCTAAAACCAAAAATTTTCTTGTACGCTCCGCGCCAACCGATGGTGGCGCTGCGCTTAGATAGTCCTGTCGGTCAAGATTGGGGACGATGAGTCGACTTTGCCCCCCACAAGAAAATCCTGGCTACGCCCCTGGGTGATAGATACAGTTAAAAATGACACAAAATAGCTGTAATTTGCTGTTTTAAAGGCTCTTCAAAGCTGAGTTTATTTATTTATGATTTTCAGAAGAATGTTCTACACTCTACCAAAATAATTTTCAATCGAGATACTGTAATTAATCGAAAACCTTGAAGTTAAAATTAAAGGGGTTCTTTACTGTTATATTTTTATTATTTGTAAAATGCATATTACAGCAGAAAATGAGAGTCAGCAAAATGTTTTGCAAAATTGAGTAATGATTCTTCATAGTCAGTATTGAAGAAATCAATTTTTGCAATTGTTTTCATGTACCAAATTCAAAAGACTGGAATATAGTGTTGTTTTGCGTCTTTTTCTATCCTTCCTCAAAGCAATCCGTACCAAATCTCTTCCCTACAATCCCATGTAGCAGCCATTTGAAAGTAATGTTATGAAGTTGAGAAGAATGAAGAACAAACCTCATAACAGAGAGAGCCAAATTCACCGAAAGCACTTTGCGTTTTTCCGTGTTTACAAGAGCGAACACACCGAAGTTATCATTCACTAGAAGGTATTCACAGAAAAGGTAACAAGAACTTAAAAGCAAATCTCTGTGTCAGATAGTGCTGATTATCCCAACCAAGTTATTCCTTTTCCCTCCAAAAGCTGTCTTAAGCGTATCCTTGCTCAACCTTCAATTGGTAAAGTTTGCTAAGGCTTAAATGTTTTGAGTCTTTTATTTTGTATGTATTGAATTTTTGTTTTCTGTGCTTGTTTTATTTGGGGTTGATTATCCTGATAAGCTTTTTAAGTTGCTTGATGTTATTATTTCATTTTGTTTTTCATTTCATTTCGTTTTCATTTTGTAAACATTTTGCTACCGCTGTCAGTGTAAATGGATCTGAATTAGAGTAAAACTGAACTGACATTGAAATTATAAACACAATGCATAATAACAGGGCGTTATCTAACAACTCCCTGATAACAGCATATACCGGGTACCTTTCAAGCTAGCTCTAAAGTGCAATCAGGACACCCTGTGACCATATTGTGTCATGTATGTGATTTATAATGTCAGCCATAGAGATATGAATGACAACTATCGGTAATTTTGTCTCTCCAAGTAAAAAATCACATTGGCAGACGGATATCTGTTTTAAAATATACGTTTCCTAGTTGTCCATTGCAATGTCTCTATATTTGGTGTAATTATACGATCTCCAAAAATTAATAAATTCTGCCCATACGCTTGGAGTAATTAAGTCTTGCCTCAAGGTGATTCTCGATCCCTAGAAAGCATATGTGACAATCAAGGAACTAATTAGACATTTGCGGGATTAAGTTTCTTGTGCACTTTACTTTCTACTGTAGGGAAGCAGTTGTATTATAAGTCATTTGTTATAAATCCCACTGCGAATTGATGACCGCCTTATATCACTCTTGTTGATATCCACAATCACCGTGTGATGAAGACTGGAGACGTTGGAAAAAGCTCGGTTCGTTGATGTTCCAAACTTGAATCAATGTACATTTATCCATTGACGTTTGCATTGAACTTTTCCTCACCTTTGGTTTAAATGTCTCTTCGTTTTGCTAGAAGACAGTGAATATGAAAGCGGTCATTAAGAGTGTAAGTTACTGATTACACACTGGATCTAACTAGTATTGTGCCTTCTAAATCTGCCCCTTCAGTCTTTCACAAGTGACAACATTCCATGGTCTACAGAGTTGACGTTAGCCACGTTACATTGACTGCTAGGCAGTTTTCAAAAAAAGAATTAATGTCCGGATAACTTGAAAGGTCGTCCTCTGATTTGTAAGAGTGTTTTAAAGTTCAAGTTGTTCTTATGATTTCGCAAGACTACGTGGAGAAGGTAGCTCAATGAGGTATATTGAACAATAACTGCATCAAGTATTGCTTAGAAAAGATCTCTATGCATACTGTATTATGTGACGTACGTTACACCATTTCAAAGCCAAATACTGTAAAGGTGTCTAAGTCCCTCCAACCACCAGGGACTCACAATAGAGTCAATCAAGGGTTTAAACGAAATATGACGTTGCATTTGCGTTTAACTTTAGACAACCAATATATCCGAACCCGTTGTTAACCTTTCAACGAAGGGTCACTGCAGATGAACGCGAAGCGCTCGAAATTTTTCTTTTTTATATTTCTGTTCATTAACAATAATAATAATATGTGCGTTGTTCGTACAGGAATACTTTTCCACAGGTCCAACAAGCTGGACGGATGTACCGACAAAATCAACCAATTTACCGAAAAAGCATTCCAAAAGCTCAAGCGGGGGATGCCCTCCCTCCGATTACGCTGGTCCCTCAGTTGTAAGCTGGTGCGATATTTTACATCTTCAGTGTTATTCCTATACTTACACAAAGTTGTTTTTTACAAAAAACTGTACTACCACTTCACAATGCATTGTCACATGGTTAGAAAATAAGTTTGTCAATAGGAGAGTACCTCGAACATATGGGCAAAGGTATGTGGAAATTACTTGAGCTGACCCTTGATATCTATTCATTCTAGATCCCTCGCGCCTGAGGAACAATGAATTAAACTTTAAGGCCAGTGGCGTAGCTAGGATTTTTTCCAGGGGGGCAAAGGTACGAAATTTCCCCAAAATTTTTCCCAGTCAATGTGTATGTATTTCATATAAAAAATGCAAATATACAAGTATAACAACATTACCATGCCATTATGTAATATTACCTGCATTTTTAATCTTAAAGTATAACATAGAGCAATTGGATATAACAGCTCTTAGTATATTATTTTGGGAAACAATATCTGGTTTATTTGTATGTACTAACGCAGTGGCGTACCCAGGATTTCTCTGAAGGGGGTGGGGGCATGCAGTATGGTCTAGGGGAGGGGGTGTCCGGAAATTTTTTGACGTTTTCAAGGAGCCTAGATGCAAAATGGTGCAAGATTTTCGACTTTGACAGGAACAGTGTAAAAAGTTGAATCATGGTGGTTCATGAGGATAAAACTGAAACTTTTGTGTCTTTACATGCATTCTTATGCCATTTATGCTACCTTACGAAGTAAAACTTTTTATTAAATTTGCACACTTTTATGAGTCAAAATAAAAGAGTATTGATCGGTAAAGGATTTGTGGTATTTCTTGGCCACAAAACGTTATTTTGTTATAAAGATTATCTAAGCGGAGCGCCACCATTGGTTGGCGCGGGGCGCAGAGAAAATTTCGAAAAATCAGACCCCTCAGATGGCCGGAAATAGCATTTTTCAGACTTATACGAAGAATCTACCCAGCCATTATCTTCTTTTGTCGTTTGTTAATAAAATCCTTCCTTCAAAATATGTTCGCAAACTGCAAAGTGATCAGAGAGTTAAGGGGTAATCTGACCCCAAAATGTAATTTTGCCCAAAAGACTGAGCGAAACGCCACCATTGGTTGGGGCGGAGCGTGAAAAAAAAATCGAAAAATCAGGCCCCGCACATGGTCAAAAATAGCGTATTCATGCTTGTAAAGAGAATCTAAACATGTAGTCTTTATTTTTATCGATGCCACCAGTGGGGAACAGAGTCTACCTTTTAACGTTAAAATTGGAATTTGACAGAATTTGCCTATTTGTAGGAGTTAAAAAATTGTCATCACTGAGGGACGTACTCACACAGACAATCCTTCTCCTTTGAAAATTTTTGAAAAATTGGGTGTCCTTATATGCAACCTGGTGCCACAAATGCTATCTTTTGAAGTAAAATCTGTGTTACTAAAGTTTAACTACTTATATTTAAGAACAAAGAAAAAATGGCATCTGTGAGGGGGGATGGCCCAATTCCCCCCTTCGTACGCCACTAAAAGGAGACCTAATACTGGCTCGATCACACAGGATATCCTGTTAGAACAGCAGTCTGTTAAGTGAAAAGGCTATAAGGTACTCATGGACCCGTTTATTGTTACACCCCAAGTGAGCAGAAAGCTTTTTCCCAAACTAGCCTGTAAGCCTCCAAGGATTGGGCTAAGTAACAAAATCTTAGTCTGTCAATGGATCCCGTTCATTCTAATTTCTAGACTAACCTTGAGTTTATCGTTGGCCATGGATTGTTTCAGCCCCATCTATCGTTATGTACACAGAGAAAAATCGGTATAGCTACTACTAGCTTGCAGGACAGTATAATAAACTCGGAGGGGGGGGGGGGGTCAACGTTAGTGACTTGTCATTTTTCACATCCTTTTACTGAATTCCCAAAGTGTACAACACAGAGACTGTGTGCAGGGGGATAAGTGCGGGTTTATAGCCTTTCAGTGTTAGTTGTACTGTATCAGCTGTTGTTAAATTCCTGAATAACACTTTTATGTGCACTGAAATGCACTGATCATAAAAACCGCGCCTATACAAGAGAACATTCAATCTGCTACGCGGCGAGGACATTTTTGTGGAACGCGAGTAGGGCCGGTTTATGCGACACTGACGATGTCTCAAATATGGGTTAATTTGTTGCATGAAAATTCGAGTTATGTATGAGAAATGTCTCAGAATTTACTATTCTAACAAAAATTTTGAGAAATTTTTGTTATATTTAAGACAATTCATCAAATTTCCCCAGTTTCATCAAATTTCCCCAAATTATTTTTCGGGGGGGGGCAACTTGCTCCCCCTGCCCCCCCCCCCCCCACCCTCCCCAGTAGCTACGCCACTGTTTAAGGCAAAACAAACATTATTAAGGATACCTTAAGCGAAACATATAAATGTCAACGTAGTATGAAGAAGGTATCCTAACAAGTCTGGCACTACTCTCGGCCGGATTCATTTCTTAGGAACTTTTTCCATCGTTCCCTTGATCTATTGGTATTAGGCAGAAACGGCAATTCAAATTTATAGATCAGAAGGAATTTTGCTATCCAAAGAATAATCGCCCCCTGCAGGGACAGCAAGAAGTTGAATATGACCAGTTAGTAGCTTTTTCTGAAAAGACCAGTCTTTGACCAGTTATGACCATTCTATAACCAGTCAATGGACAGTCTATGACCAGTCTATGATCAATCTATGACCAGTGTATGTCTAGACTTTCGCATCTCTGTATCGTGTCTTACAAGCTGGTAATATTATTGACGGAAGTGTCGAGAATCAGCCTGAGAATCATCAAATTTTCCCTTCCGGCGTAATATCTCTCTATTAGATTTTCAGTTTCAGCGACTTCATCATCTATTCATGGACACATTACTAGCAGTCTATCTGTACTTATCCCAGTCAAACATTAAAATAAGAATTTATCACACATGGTTAAAGATAATTTAAACATGTTAAGTAGAGGCTACTTAGCTGACTATAGTTGGGATTACGATTTCTTTTAGAGAAAACTCAAGTGATAGACTAATGCAATAAATTGAAAGTGAGAAGTTTATTTACATTCGTGACATCTACTCACGTGTCAGTATCTGCGAGCATGCGTCTTACCACTTAGAGCGAAGCTGGTGTGTGTCTTCATGTAGTAACACGCCTACGACGCTTCAATGTAACTCGATAAATCAATCGAAGCCGTCTGATGTTCATTTAAAAATATCGGAGATACCGTTCAGAAAGTAACATTAATGCTGGAAGGCAACTCAATCATATGGACACGCGAACGTGGGGTATTTATGTCTCCCCAAGGTCGTTTGTCTCAAAAATTCGTTTCATTGACAATTTTAAGTACAAACGTTGAGAGGAGGTGACAACTTTAAGATGCATGCCCCAGCTATTTCCTTTTTAAACAATTCTGAAAAGTGGTAAGGTATCAGCTTTACTGATTCAAGCATTACACTGCTAAGAAGCTGTTCGCTTCTGTAATCGAACCTCTACCTTAGTAAGGCAGAATGGTAATTGATATTGCTGTAAAAAGGGTGGAATATTATGTACGATTTACTTTTATTTCACTCTGAATGTGGTACTTGGTGGAATCAGAGTTTTGTAACTGAGACCTTATGTACAATGGAACTCTCGTCGGCCTTCAAAGCATCAAACACAACAGATGCCTGGACGAAAGACGAGCAAATGTGGAAATGGATGATGTTAGTACCGAGCTATGCCAAATAGTATAACTGTTATATAATAAACCAGATCGGGATTGACATACATTTTTGAACCCTATTCTCTTGGGCATTTGGGTAGTGGATAAGCTAATGCTGACCACCCCCTCCTCCCCGTTTACATCAATAAAGCAGGTTAAGCTTCAAATACTATGCATATACTCTTAATGATTAGTTAAGTACTGTGACTGAAAGCTCAGGGAGTGCAACAGTTTTCAGATACTCTGCCAATGTAATACACCGTTAAGCACGACATACGTCGTAGTAAATGATTAATATTAATCCGGCACTCCTTGTCAAGACATTTCCCCTGTTACCTGCAGCAAAATTCTCTAACTTTATCTCCCCTCGTTTGCATATTTCAAGTTATTGTTTGGGTCAAAACTGATCGTTGTTGACGACCCTTCTTCGGGTGCTCCGTACCCGGCGATTCTATCGTGCTTCATGCTTATAAGACACAGAAGGATCACAGCCAAACCATTCATAATTCAGTATCCAGTTTTAAAATAGTAGCTGTCCTCTGAAAAAAAGGAAAATGAAGCCTTAGAATGAACCAAATTTTCAAAATGTTAATCGCTATCCTGCAGGGAAACATAAGGTTTGATGAAACCAATATGCTATTATAAGTTTATATCGCATTAAAGAACGCTGAGCTCTGTTTTGAGTGGGAAACAGTCCACGATCCGAAGTCATTGGCGCATCCCGCATCCAATGATAGCATTAACCACACAGTTCATTAAATTGTATTCACTATGTAGTTCCAGACTCGGTTTGCCATGTTAATACATACACAACGAGATGTTGATCGAAAAAGCGAAAAAAAGAAAGAAACTGTGAATGTTAATGCTCCATTATATTTTAAATATAGTCACGTGAGAAATCACAACAAAAATTAATCAAGAAGAAAACGTCCGTGCCATTGAATTTAATCCAACAACATTATCCATAAGAAATTCAAAATTGATGTTTGAATTTGGGAGGTGGGACTTTGTTAACAGGTAAGTGTTCGTTATTTGGTCAACATTGAAGTACTTGAGTTGACATTACGTACCTCCACTTGCATTTTAACACAAAGTAACGTATGCCCATAAAAACAGTGTGTGAAAACGTTAAAAAGGAAAGGCATTGCTCCCTAGCAGTAAATTTCCCGAGAGACTGATCTTTTTGCTAAAACTTTCCCCCTATATTCCACAGTTAGGTTTATATAATCCAGTGCGGTATTGAATAGTCGCATGAAGACCTTAGGCCATTTCCCCTCAAACACAGGCATTGCCTCTGATTGAAAGAGGATATCTTTTGATGTTTTAATAAGATCAATCAATCAATATATTGCAAAGTAATGAAGGAAGCAAAACTGAGACCAACATGAAAACACCAATCGTATTATTTAAAATTCATTGCTTTTCGATACAAGGTTTGTTGACGCTATGGGAAAATTTTAAGATTTGTTGCTTTTGGAAACGAGACTATATACAATGCTACAGATGTTTCCGGTATTTTCATGATTTTTAATATCATAGAGCACATTATTTAACATTTAAAACCTCTTGTCCATTCCACTGCACAAATTTAAACTTGAGCATAGGCTAAATGGTTAGTTTTGTACACTAAAGCATGATAGACCTTGACGGCCCAGGTGCCTTCTTCACTTTTTAAAGGTAGTACGTAAACCTCTTTCATATTTAACTGTATGAAAAGACACGTAGGAGACTTCTTTTCATACCCGTACTCTTTATTAGAGACTTCTTTTCATACCCGTACTCTTTATAAGAGACAACCAACCTGCCAATAGCCATGATACTCGCTTGAGAATTTATAAGGAAATTTGACAGTATCCAAACTCTGGAATTGACTATGTTTCGCCTTCGTCATAATTCATGAATCCCTATCAATACTGTAGGTGTATCGTTAAACCCAACCTACCTATCGTATCACAATTATAACAGATTCTTAACTAAAGCCTTTTTGAGACATGTAACCGTCTGTGGATAATATTCATATTGTTATATTAAATCATCGTAGATTTTTGAGCGGTTATCACGAATCTTTAATACAAATCTCATATTTTGTTCATCAGACATGTACTGAATAGATTTCCTTAGTCCTATTGAACAGAAGGTGTGTTATTCAACGTATTGGTATAGAGATGCTATGACGTCAAACTTCTATGAAGAGTCACTTTCCAACCATGATTTGATTTATATCTTCATATTAAATAGAACGTAAGTGTCACAAGCGGACATTTTAATCACACTGGACCTATATTCATTAAATAAATATGTTTTAGTGTATTTTAAATTTCATTTTTGCAGGCATGCAATATATCTCGTAGAGCTCAAATCGACTAAGTAGGTTGTATGGGAGCACCCTACCATTACTGCTCCTATGACTAACGCAGAATTTCCTACATTACCCACAGCCTTTCGAAAGTACACTCTTCTAGAGCTATCCTTTGCATGAAGGTCAATGAGTTTGCTTAGCAGATTTACCATAGCATGACGGCCATGATTTTGAGCTACGGGGGGGGGGGGGGGTTAGGGTCTGTGCACCCACCCCTTTTATCAAGAAGGTGACGGAAGTCAGAAGTTTCTTTTTTACCCTTACTGAAATGGCCTGAATCACCTTTAAAAAATTTCAATTTGTCACCGTTTACAGATTGACATCTCCTCTTTCATATCCACGAAAATAAAAGCAACATCCGAGGATTCTATTCAGGTCACGCTCAGAGATCATCCAAAATTTACTGTTTACTTTGGTCCTATTTTTCTCGAGGAGGTTGTTCTGCTAATGGTGGTATGTTCCCTGATAGAACTGTGTGGTAGGTAGTACTTAATGCTTCTGTACAGCATTGCATTAACAGTTTGAAGTGTTGTGGTATGTCTTCGTATCCCAACTGATATCTTCGAGTCGGTGTGGGACCGTCCCTACCCTACAGACAGTACATGCGCTTAGAGAAGTGATGTTAATAACACCTTCCGTATCCAAGTCAGAACACGTGATGATACATATAAGTTAGATCAGGAAGTTTGCAACAGACTGAATTACATGTACTACGAATGGTATACAGTAAACAACCATAGAGTTCAGTTTTCCCACTGAAAATGCAGGTAAAAACGTTAAGTCTGTTGCAACACCCTGGTAAGATTTATTTTGCCATGAAGGTCGCGCCTACCTCAGTGAATAGAACGAGACACGTTTATAGAATCTCTGCGGTCAACATGCCAAATTCTATGGAAACATTCCATTTGGGTAAAAGTGCTTAAGTTTATCCAGGAAAATCTGAAGTTCATAAGGAATTCAAACGTTTCAAATAGAGTTAACTTATTAAATAACATTCTTTAGTCAGATGCAAATGCACTAATCCTAACCTTAATTTTTACGGTAAATAATGATTAATTGGGCCAACACCGAAAAATTAAATTTTCTACCAAATGATTAAACTGCCATATGTAAGACGTAGACTGAAATGAACACATTTCCCAGATACGTGTTGCCAATTTTTCAGAGTTTACGTTGTTTAATGAAGATAATGGAAAACACTGAATTCCATAGTAGTGGCATTTACTTTTGTTTGATAAGTAATTATCATTAATTAATTACAAATAAGTTATAACTATAATACTAGACCATTGCTAATAAAATATATTTTACAATTATTTTGGGAGTTCCTTACAAGTGAGACCTTTTTACGTATTATAGATTAACGTTGGCTTCGGAGGTTTGACATTTTTCATCATTAATATTATTATCAGTTATCTTTTAATTAATGTAATTAAACTAATTCTTTTTTATTTATTCCCTCAGAGGTACGTACTCGTCCTAGTCTTGTGAATAAAGAGATAAGAACCAAAGCAAACAATTATACTTTGGAACTTTAAATACGTCACGTTCACAGTCAATATAAAACCAGAAAGTTCACTTTGACAGAATCACTCTCTGAATGTATTTTGTATCACTCGAGGTCTCTCGTGACTGGAACAAATAAAAAAAAAACTTTCGCAAGAGAGAATAACCATAATATCAATGCGTATAGACTAAGTTTATCTTACAATTTGGTGTTTATTAGGTTTACCACATTAAGTATCGCAGTTGAAGGTTAAATTGGAAGGCATAATACTGGAGTTTATTATATATGTTATTTGCCAAATAAATTTCAGAAAGAAAAGATACCAGACATGCGAAGATGAGGAAACAGATCAAATAAAGAATGCCGTCATGTATCCGATCACTTACGCTTCTTTAAACAGAATAACGCAATAGTTGTACATGTTAAGGTCACTGTGTTTGGATAAGAACCGAGTGCAATATCACAAAGATTCATTTACTCTCTTCAACTTGCCTCATCTATTTTTTGGACTGGATCTCAGAGACGAGAACACCGATGATTCCTCATGCATTCGACTTACTATCAGCGTGTATAAGAGATGATGCGTTCAGGAATTTAATGAGCTTCAAGGAGGAGGATACAAGAGGCAGAAGTTAAGATTGTCTCCATCTGTTTGAAAATTGTGTTTTAATCAATATCATCCAAATAGTTTCCGGGTAAACCCGAATGAAATCAAGCATGTTACTGTAAAATGTAGAATGCATACAACCGTCGATCAATGCCGGCGGGCCGAAAGAAACACGTAAAAGGCAGGAGGTACACCTGCTCAGCAATACGGGTGACTTGTCAAATTTCTCTCTTTCTTCTCTTTGTATGCCAGGGCAATTTGCCTTGAGATATGGAGTTGGTAACACAAGCTGAAACAATCATTTTTGTTTTGGCAAACAGAGCTTTTGAAGGGTTGCCTTAAGCATGGTTAATCTAAAAACATAATCTTAGTATTGGAGTATGGGAAAGCCAAAACAAGGTTCAGTAGTAGATATTCGGGATATTTGTTACAATAGTTGGCGGTTTATTATAAAGAAAAGAGGATAAAACACGGAGCATGGATCAATAACTATTTTAAAGATAGTTTTTGCCTTGACTTCATGCCTAGCTGATATCTAAAATTGATGCCACTGATTCATTCTGAATAACAACGTTGATAAAGATGTAAGGATGAATGACATCTCTGGAGATGAAAATTTTTAAATGTTAAACAGTGTTATATCAGCACAGTAGAATATGTCGCTACCGGCAGACCGGTAATTGAAAGTTATGCAAGGCTTACGTTGCTTGTAAATAAACATTACTTCGAAAAATATTGACCACGTGGCAATGTAAACATTGTTTTAAGGAGGCCTTTCTTTGCAGTGACGCCCCTGCAGTCTCACTCCATTAGTCCGATCCATTGCAGAATTGTTTAAACTTCCAGATTTGAAAAATGACTTGATTGATTCAGTACCATCTTTTCCTGAGGTATACTATGGAAAATGTACCACGAAATAAAACTTCAGTAAAAGGTCGAAGAGATAAACAAGCGCTTTCAAATAACTTTGTTTTATGATTTTTCAAAATGAATCTAACAAAGGCTAACAGTTATCAAACATTATGTAATGTAGCTCAATAGAGTATCAACAGCTTGCATGTGCAACGTGTCAAGGCATTTTAACATGCTAATCTAGCACAAAAATGTTTTCAAGGTCACAACTTTAAATAATGTAAAAGTAACTGAGAATGGCATTATTAAGGATAGAATATCGTAAAATACTCAAGAAATTGCAAAACGACAAAAAAGGAAAATAATATCTACTAAATCGGCGATCCATACAGAGGTCAAAAAAAGGTTCACTGCAATACAGAAATGAGTCGATGAGTTGTGCGTTGATTGAGATAGGGAACTTTAAATCAATTATTTTAGGACAATTTCTGTTCATCTTTGGCAGTACATACACTTCTCTTTCTACACTAAGGACAGCTTTCATCAGCTTATTTTCGTCGTTGCCTATAAGATAATAATGAGATGATCTGCAAATTGAATTTTCTGCGAATCCATCATCATTATCTTGCAGTCACTAAGGACTTTTGTAGGATGACCCAAACGTCAAAATTATTCTCGTTGGTAAACATCTGTTCCCATGGGTCCATTGTATTTTAATCTCAGTCCTGAGGTGTACGAATGGTCAATATCTCAATAAAAGCGGATTTTTCAAAATAAAATCGATTCCGTCCTTTGATTTTATGTCTTTTGTGCCTGCTTTGATATGATGCTTTTAGGGAAACATCCATGGCTTATTATCTTTTACCTTCGGTATTGGAAATTAGAGCCCCAACTTCTTTCCTGGGTGTTGATGTTTATAACCCTACACTTTCAAAGCAAAGTTTGTATACTAAGCTTGATTGACATGTTTGCGAACACTGTGACAGAAATCGCTAAGTTATGAAAGGCGGTCTGGGAAAGTATTCGAGAGAAAATGCACCCGTCAATTTGAAACTACCGTGTTACGATGCATTAACACAAATAAGATGAGTTTCTGATTATTCCAAGAAATAGGAATTGTGCTTTTCCAACACATTTAACACATTTTGTCACTGCGTCTAACGAACGCTATGGCTTGAGTCAGTTGGGCATGCCCTTTAGCTGGGTTTCTTTTAAACCTTTCCAAATAATTGCCAGTGTTGTATTCGAGACCGAGACTGAGGCCAAGACCGAAACCACAAGGTGTCAAGACAGAGACCAGGGGCAGAATTCGAGACCCAGACCGCCAAGGTCTGAGACCAAGACCGAATGCACATATTGCATAGGAAAATGAACTGTCCAAAATTTTGAATGTTTTTTACGTAACTTTATAACCTCATGCTACAGCCGTAGCACCAAACATGCAACGTCATTGATTTGTACATATTTTATTATAACCATGCATGACCATATGGGATGGTGGTAGGGGGCTGCAGGCCCTCCCATTGCCTAAAACCTTGCTGAATCGAGCAGACGTCCGTTTCTCTGTCGGGCAGAGATTGGTTGGGGATCTGCAAAATCGGGCAAAAAGTAATCCCTGAGAAAAGAGTCCAATACGGCCATGAACATACGCCAAAAATAAAGCCAATGACTTAACATAATCCAAATATTTTTCTCATGTGCCTCACATGGCCGTACGGGACTCTTTCTCCCCGGGGTGGTGACTTTTCGTCCGACTCCAGATGCCCAACTATAGAGCATAATCTTTGCCTGACTGGGGCATCGAAGTTTTCCCGATTTAGCAAGGTAATGGCCATTTTAGGGTGGTATTCCCTACCCGTCCGTAAGGCTTAGGTGGCCCTTCGCATTAAAATTTGAGTCAATCAGTGCTACGTATGTTTAGTGTTGTGTGGTTGATGAGGATTGATGCATGAACGCGAGTTTCTCCAACCCACAGAATAATAAGTCGCAGCACTCTATATAGTTAAAGTCAAGTTTTCCGTCGGACCAAATGTGAATATGGACTACTTGCACCCTCACAGAATGCCTTCATTGCAGTTCAAGAACATGAGTGTTGAAAAAATGCCTAACTAGAGAGGGTTCTCGGTGTGGAACAAGTTGAGAAATTTTGAAATGGAACCAGTGGCGTCACTACTTTTCATTCTAGGGGCACTGGCGAACACAACAATTTTGAAGGAGACATTGCTAGACTCCACTCATGGACCAAAACGCGAGGTTCTTCGAGTCGGGTCAAGAAGCCCACATTCAAGCCCCTGGTGAGGTCCCTTGGAGCCCGTGGTGGGGTTCAGGGGTCCACATGGAAAATTCCCATGAAGCTCCTCTGTTTAGGGTGTTTGTGAGGTCGTACACTTTTTTTAAAGGTAATTGTACAAACTTGACTCTGATCTAGGAATAATCTCCAGGGTAACTTCAAGTAAGACGGGTACAAAAAAGTGAAACTACCACCAAGATCGAATCCGACTGACAGTTTAAAAGGGGGAGAGGAACTATAGACAAAGAAGTTGATGGGAAGTTAAATGTGAGTCCCGGTGGGGGTGCAGGGGAAGAGTCGCCCCCCCCCCCTCCGAAGTTCCTGGGTTTGAAGATGTTTATGAGGTATCGTCGTCGTAATTGAACGGCAATTCTTTTGTCTTTACACTGGTCTAAAATTACTTTTAGGACAACTGGAAGTAAGATTTTATTGGTAGCAAATTTAGTGAAACTAATAAATAGAGCAGATTCGGCTAACATTTTAAAGATTGGGAGCTAAAATAAAAAGAGGAAGAGAAAGTTGTTGAAAATGTGATTCTCTTAAGGAAAGATGTAGGCCTAATTCTTCCTGAACGGTTACCTGAGCTGTGTGAACTTCAATTGGTGTACTCAGAAGTGTGCAGAAAATTTTGAAAAAAAAAAACGCAAACCCCCAGACAGCCGAAATTGGCATGTTCCAGGTGTTGTTGCGATACTTTCATTTGCAGAACATGAAAAATAGTATTGCCTCTTCTCTTCAAAAGAAGAATCAAATCTTAAATCTTAACATTCTGACTACAAAAGACCTATTGTGTTTTGAAAAACTCTCAAATCTTAGTCGGGGGTATACGGGGCATAAGATTTTCCCAGGGGGACCGTGTCCCTTGCCCCTGCCCCTGCTCCCGTTGGTGACCTCACCTTAAAGATAGTTCTCAGTGATGTCACAACTAGACATTAGCAACCGCCATGTCTGGGGCAAGCCTACACTTACCTATACGGGTTGCCCTCAAACACGGCTGAATACGCCACGTGAAAAGCTCTTAGACGTCACACTATCTATGAACTTGTATTAGTGTTCATCCTGTTTTACAATTTTGCCAATTTAAGGATTACATGTAGCAAGATTGAGTAAAACCCATAAAAGTACTGAAGACTGAGAATTAAGGGGAATTCATTGAACACACACACACAGCGAAGACGCAATGCAGTGCAGTACCGGACTTTCACTACTAATTACACTGAGTAACCGAGCTTGTGTGATTGTGAACATAACCCTCATTGACCAAGTTGAATACCCACGCAACAACTCACAGAAGAAAGTTGAGCCTGGAGTGGAGATGGAGTATGTGGACTCATAACATGATTTCTTCTTTCCTCAATGATTAACCTACTTTTTAAAGCAATTAACGTTTTTTGAAAGTTAACCATGTGTCTATGAAGGTCAGGTGAGATTAGATAGGCTATTGGTATTTGATGTTATTGATATCCATCATAAAATAACAATAGAAAACAAGCACCTCATTTAAGAACAAATTAAAATTGACACATTTTCGCCGGTCTCGAAGCAAGACCAGAACAATTTCTGAGACCGCAAGGGGCCCGAGACCACTGAGGGTGTCAAGACCGAGACAAAGACCAAGAACGGGAAAAACTGGTCTCGAGACCGAAGGCCGCTCTCGAGTACTACACCACTGATAACTACCCGCTCACATTCAAAAGCCTCTCGGTAAATCCTTGTTTTCTTCTCGGCAAAAACAGGATTTAAAGTATACAGTGCTGAAACAATTCCATACTATCTGATTAATATTAATCTTTATAAACTACCACATCCTTTTGCTTCTCTGACAGCATCTTTAAATTGGTAAAAGATACAGAACCACTGGTGTAACTCATCCGATAGGACAGCTTGAGTAAACTTAAAACTTGATTTGAATGCCTTACAAACACCACGCAACAAAAGTAACCAGTTATGAATAGATAGATTAAAAGTTGAAACAGAGAAAGTGAGTCTACTTCATAATGTTCACCAATATATGCAATTACTTCGATAGATAGTATTGCGGAATCTTTCACTTAGAATCTGCAGGCGAATACGAAAAGTCTACTGATGGCCTGGTTTAGTCGGCATAGATGGGGTCCATCAGCTTTAATATTTGAAATTCTTTAATAACCTGAATCATGGATGATTGTAAAATAAAATACCCTTGATTTCCTCAGTTTTAATGAATGTAAGGGTTTAGAATTGACAATGAAAAGATAGATGAATGCATGAAGTACTCAGTACCAATCAATAAAGTCCTACACACTTCTACCTCATTTTTGAAAAAGCAGCAACAAACTGACAAAAGAAAGGGTTTAACTAGATAGTAAACTAGATAGTAGTAGCGCAAACGCAGAAGAAGTTTAAACTATAGTGATGAAGCAAGGAAAAATTTTATCCATCATTTTGCTCATCGAAATTTGTTATTAAAGTGATATTTTTGCTCATAGAATCTTTCCTTAATAATGTCCTTAATATCACTTCGTATTAAAGACTATGCCTTTTATAAAGTTGAAGAACCGCCTTCACGGCTTGGTTTAATAAATGTTTTATACCCTTTCGGCATAGATACACAACGTAATGTAATCTTCTAAAGTGCTTGGCTAATAAAAATTGTTTGGCTTCACTTGATTGAGCAGTCTGAATAGGTCACATTTATATTTAGTAACTAAAAGTAAGATTTGCTTCCCGGATTTGAATTTAAAGACGAAGGCTCGTGAAATGTGTAGGTCGATAAAAATTGTGAGAAGTCATGAGGTTTACACACTTCTTATAATATTATTGACCCTTGTACTGTATATATTTGAATATTTCCTACATCTTATCTGCAATTTATGTGTAATTTATGCAGTTCTTGGAACAAACCCCCCAATAGCAAAGAGATGAAACTAATTCACAACATCGCGGAAAGGTTGATCAACTTGCTGTTATCCATTTTAATTAACTACGTCATTCGATAAATGGTTTACGTGTATTATGGGACACGGCCAGATAAATTTCGAAGCCTGCAAAAGAAAATTTTGAAGCTGAATCAGAAAACCACACCATCTTTTCTCTCAACTATTAGCGTAGTGGAGGGACTAGAATCTAAGCCTAAGTAAGTAATCCGATTAGACTCTCATGGTGAAGGGAATTTAAGTCAACAAACCTGACTTTAAGATCTCAGTGCTTTGGAAAGTTATAGAACATTACAAAGTTTAAATCATCCAAGTTTATACACTTCTCGTCACGTGTAATCACACAACAATGACAAAGCTAGTGATTTACCTAATACTCAACATTATATGAATGGCTATGCAGGTTTTCTTCACCAAATTTCAAACCTACTCTACTATTTTTAATCTCTGATATTCCGCCTCTTACTACTCTAGCGCTGTTTTTCTGTAAGTATATTTTCGGTCCTCGGCTACACACTGAAATGGATTGGTTTACGGTTCAGTCTGTTTTTTCCATCCGTTCTTTGTTACTCCGATATGCTAATTCCTTGTATTTGCATTAGCATAAATTTGCATTAGCAGTCCATTGCAGTAAATGGGTTGCTAACTGCCGTCACGAGACCATTCTATGCAATAGCGAAAAACGTGAAGTTACACGTATTGGCTACGGCTATAAGAGTGGAAATCCAAATGAAATTGTAACCACTTAAAACGATAGTACCCCCAAATAACGAGTATTTAATTGACATGTTTATCAGAAACACACGCCTTTGTCTATTTGGCTATTTGTTGAGCACCCTTTTAGCTAGGAATAACGTTAATATGTACCAGAGAGATAGGGGATGCGTGTTCACGTTGCCTACGACCGAGAAGGATCCTCGAGGCACTTTCCACTATCCCACTGGCAATTAAACACATTGCTAAAAATATCCACCCTTATTCTTTACTGTGAGAAACAGAATGTAAGACTTTAATTACTAGTGCGTTTTTACTATAAACTTAGAGCTGGACAATTTGCTAGATGTAATTGTTTCAATTGTAAAGGAGTTTGAGGGAACTGATACTAGCTCTCTCAATATTACAATATCGGTTTACAAATTATTTTTATTAATTTCTGCCATTTGAAACGGATTACTTCTTTCGTTTAAACCAAACCATTTCTCTGCTCTACAGTTGTTTATTTTACGCTTTAGCACAGTAGTAGGCATTTAAAAAAGGGTATCTGATTTAAACAGTCATTTGGAATCTTTTTTCTTGACAATCGTCACTCAATCACCGATCTTTATCTCCCTGTATACTGAATCAAGTAGGACAAAATCCGTAATGATCAGGAGAGAAATAAATGAAGGGACTCGAGGATTCTCCACTCATTTGTGCCAACACTTTCATTAGGAGGTTTACTGAGGTATGGAAAATGTTCTCGTGAAGTCAGTTCTATTTCAATTTACCGGAGGTTTAAGGAACGAAAATTTGCATTGGCTGTTTCTGTCAAATCTTGCTCGTACGGGACCAACAAGTTTACCTAAAGCGATAAAAGCTGATCTGTGAGGAACATGGAGGCACCTATGAAGATGGAATGCATGTATTAATTAGTTCAGTTCTTGGATCTTTACATCGTTAGAAATCAAACCCATGAGGAAAAATTGAAGTAGTTATACAAAAAGAGACCACTCAGTATGTGTGGTGTTGCCCGTTGTGGTAGTATGTGGTGTAGGGTGATATGACGTGATTGGAACAATGTGGGACGGAACAGGTTAAAATTATACAGCCATTTATGATGAGACACTAACAAAGACAACTAGTTCGGTTACATGAGTAAGTTTTATATGGTTGTAACTCATCCAAAATGATTGATAATTGAAACTTTCCTCTTCAAAATGTTTTCAATTTGACCTACTGAGGTACTTTTTTGACGATCTGTAAACGACACCAATTTCGCTACATCGGAATGAAAAACATCAAGATAAGAATTACAGTTCATGTACATCAGTACATTGGGAGGGGGGTTTCTTTTTGTCCTCCGTCACACGTCTTTGAAGTTTTATAACACGTCCACAGGGTAGAAATGTGACACAAAACTTCATTTACCCTTTGTTAAAAAATTATTGAGGACAAGAAAGGTAATCGAACTAATCGAGTGGGCGAGCGGGAGAAACATGAATGGCAATTCGTACACGTTGTTTTATCATCTTTAAATAGTTCACCCACAATTTAATCATGTAATTATGGGAGTATTTTAAGTCTGGAATGTGTCTCAGTCTAAATTTCTCAAAAGTATCCATGATGAGAAAAAAGCTCTAGTTCAAAATGAAGGTAACACTAAAGAACCTGTGTTTCGGAACCATACGAATAAACCATTTCACCTTTCCTGAAGCTGATCCAGGAGGTTTTGCACGACACAAGTTGTATTGATTGTTCCATGCATGGAACCTGAGATTTTCATTCTGTCTAGAACAAGTTCACAAATGACAATCCTACGTTGTAACGGTCGAAAGTTTGGGAGGAAAACTATGCCCGTTTAGTTTAGATGAAAACATGGTTTTCAAGACAGCAATAATTTTTTTGCTTGTCATAAAATTGCAAAAACTTCATGTACTTACGCTACTTTCACAGCATCGAAGTCCCCATTCACCAATTTTAAAACTGACCTTGACTGATGCATTACGTAGCTCTCTGCAACATTAATCTATTACAATAAATAAATGATGAAGTCTGGTTCACCAAATAAGGGTCAGAGTACTTCATGTTCCAATCCTACCGCTTCAATGCTTCGCATCTTTAAATAATCTGATGTTAACCCTTTTTATTACTTTGCTTTTCGACCCTAATCTAGCAATAGTTGGGGACAAATAACAATATCTCTGAAACAGCTCAGCACTCATAAAATAACATGAGTAAAGCGATTGGACATGACGGTGCTTATCTTATTACGCACATATTGGATGTTGGAGAGGATTAACGACGAGCGCTGACATCATAACTAAGTTTTCCACTTTAGCTTATATCGCGATAAATTTTCTGAAGAGATCCTGCTTCTTTCTCTGTTGAAAATCAATGAACATGCTCAAACGTTTGAGAGACATCTTGATTGATACGTGTTGCTCTTACACAGCACGTAATCATCCCATTGGGCGATTTGCAGTACTTAAATAGCACGCGGTTTCACGAGTCACAAGGGCTCAATCTGACGTTTAATAACAATAATAATATTAATAATGGTTAAATTTTTTACAACTTATACATGCTACAAACATCTGAATGCGCTTTACAAATGCACTATCACAATCTTGTCATTCAAAATCGTTGTCAGGCCCCAGAGACTATACTAACCAGTGTACACTGTTAAAAATTTCTGTAAATTTACAGCCTTTTTTTAACTTAAACTTTTTGTATTTTACTTTTAATAGAGATTTTCTGTATCTTTACAGACACTTTGTATTGCTACAATAAAAAAAGGTTGTTTAACATGTATTTTCTGTTTATTTGAAAAACCATTTCTGTCTGCTTTTTAACCAAATTTTACTGCTTTGTAAAACTTTTTCTGTAAATTTACAGAAATTTTAACAGTATTTTGTATTTTTTCTGATTTCACATAAAAATACTGTCATTAAACAAACATTCATTTTGTTTTTAAGCTGAAAAAGAAACAAAAATAAGCCCAAACAAACAAATAAGAAATAGCCAGAAAATTTTCAATATATAACATGCATCGTTCTGCGAAGTTTCAGTTTAAAAAAAAAACATTTTTGGCAAATTTATGGCCCTATTTGAAAATTAACTTACATTTATTATGAAAGCATACTTAGTTATTACGTTCTTAGTTATAAATATCATACAACTGGTGTTTTGGCACACATTTTTATGTAAAAAGAAATTGTAAGGCCCTAATTTCAGAGCACTGACGATTGGTATACTGATGTCAACTCATCGCCACAGGCGCTCATGCACTTGATCGGAGCAAACTAAAAACGTTTCACAAATTTACTTGAAAGAGTCTTTAAATTTACCACTTTATGACGTAAATCTCATTTTGCATAAATGGGTGGAGCTTATTTTGTAGGCATTTTCCTAACAAAAGTATTGCTGTTGCTTTGAATAATATCTTCTTTGGTGTTTTTTAATCAGGAAGTGATAAACTTATTGTTTACCTTGTCTGGAAATGTTTGCAACCAATGTATTTGCATTCTTTGTCATATTTATTTTAAAAACAATTATTATATTGTACAAAAAATGTGATTTTCCAATTACAAAGTTCCTAGAGATAGCAGTCTACTTGACAACAATATGACAACAAAGCATCCTCAATGTGTTTTGATTGAAAACAACTTCGTAACGACACACTACGTTGATAAGCAAATACCTGATCTACGTAATGGTGAAGTATATGTTACGTAATAACATATGAAAGGTAAAAAAGCGATATTATAATAAATATTAAAACGTCGGGAATGGAAACAGTAGGCTGTAAATTCACATAAAATTAAGGTAAACAAAAGAGAACAATTCTGTAATTCGATTTTACAGTAGACGTTTGTAAACTAATTTACATGCAAAAACTGTAAAGAAAAAACAAACCCTTAATGTTTTTTCATGATTACAGTCTGCCTGTAAAAAAAACATTATTTGGTTGGAAAAAAATTTGCCATAAAAATTATGTAAATTTACAGAGAAATTTTTTAACAGTGTAGCTCTTTAAGCACTACCCGTCGAAAGTCCATACTCATTATTATTATTCCTGTTCCATTCTCTTATGCTGAGCACCAAGCGAGCGGGCAACATGTCCCATTTTTAAAGTCTTTGGTATGACTCGACCGTGACTTTAAACCCCGGACTCCCAGCTGACAGGCGGGTGCTCTAACCGCTAGGCCAACCAGCCGGTAGTCGGTAAAAGAAGCATAGGAACACACACGTCATTGACGAGACTTTTATTCAGACGTGCTACAAACCAATTTCCAGCTTAGAATGTACCTTTTTGGATCTGCTCGTGCTGACCGCGCTTTTATCCCGAACTGATCTGAATGAAACCGACTTGATTACGTATTTCAGACATAAATGTAGGCTATGGGTCTCTCGGATCCTTTCCAGCAGTGTGCATCAAGCAAGTGATGAACAGGTGAGGTTCGTCACCCTAACGGCAGATTCACAAAACAACCTAAGACAAGGGGCAACTCGTAAATTGGACTAACAACCCAGTTACGGTCCAGCAGGAGCCTAAGAGGGAACTGATTTAGGGTTTGTCTCATAAACGTCACTTATAGTTCGATGCCTGGATCGAAAAGTACCACGAGCTTTAAAAAGCAAAGCCCGGTCCATTCACCTCGGGATCGTCGCACATGTAGTAATTCACGCTTAGATTACACAATAACGTTTGAGATCTCGGGGCTGGCAGCGCATTCGTATTGGATGTCGTTGTATCAGGTTCGAGGCCATCAAAGACCTGAGTCAAATCAGTGTTCTAGAGTTCAAAAATTACTCCGTACCCACATTAGGTGTCAGAAATTTTCACGCAGATGATTAGTCGAGAGCAAGCTTTCCTACAATGATAAATATCCAGTTACCTGTATTTTAAGAGACACGCCTTCCTCCTTCAAAGCCATTTTCTCCAACGTTGTCTCTGGTCTCACGTTACTCACATATTTCCGTTAGCCACGTCCACACTATGCGACTATATGCCACGCAACTCGTTGTCACGAGATTTTTCAGACGCATTGCAAAGTGTCGAATGCTCCGAAACTAGTTGCAAGCAGAGGCGCAACCCAGTTTCATGCGACCGAACATGTTCGAACGGGTGAAACTGAAACGCGCAACTGATAACAATGACGGACGTCTGAAATGGAGCCCGCGAATATCATTTAATCAAAATGGACAGAACACAGTCCTGTCTCTTTAACGAAACAAATAAGGATTATTTCAAACGTTAGAATTTTGCGTGAATTGCTTCATGGACTTGCGGATTGTTGCATAATGTGGACACCATGCTTTTGAACTAGTAAGTCGTCAGTCGTTCACCACGTCAAGACATTCTTGTTGCAATAAATCGCGTCGCTTAGTGTGAACGTGGCTTTACACTTTTATGTATCTTCAAAACAGACCTTCATGAACAAAGAAAAAGCTCGTGTTACTCTCGAATGCATAACGGCTAGTTCACTTTTGAAAAATATCCTGCATAAAAGGCCCTATTTAAATTTGCCCTGTACATCTAGCGCGACGGATACTAATCTTTCACCACATAACCACCTCATTTCATCTTTAATAATATTTCTCACATCCGATACTGATGAAAAAGTTCAAGACTCTTGAGATCAGAAATGCGATTCGATTTATCCACTCTTCTCATGCCAAATTACGCTGGAATCTTTGATCAAAATTCCATAGTACCTGTATGGCAATTCTCTTTATTTTTCTTTTAGTGTCGAATCACAGACATATCACTTGTCAACTTTGCTTGTTTAATGTTATTTCTTATGTGCAAGCGGTATGAGAACAGCTATTCTTAGACAGCACTAAAAGGTTTCAGGAAATCAAACGCGTACTTGTCATAAAGTTATATGAATGCTGATACAAAAAGGATTGTATGAGATCTTTTAAATTGACTTCAAAATAGAGCCGTTTTAATCATGTTAAGTCACGTCACATAAAACGTGATCTAGAAATCTTATTTCTTTTGTAACAAATGTAGAGTTACTTGCAAAAGTTTGAAAAAGGAAATTACCATTACAGTTCATTAGCAGTTAATTTTAGGGGGTGGGGTGGGGGGGGGGGCTGGTTTGGGTTGGAGCTTAGTGTGAAAGACGGACCCTATTTACCTCTAGTATTAGTCTTCATTGAATTTTCTCTTCGAAAGACCCTTTTGCCCAAAGCAATACTACAAAGGATTTTAATATTAAAGGATTTTTATGCACTATTTTCACAGTTAAATCCGGCCTGACTACACCCACATGTTGACAATTGTTGTCGAAACCTAGTGAAAGACATGATGACTACACGCTTTTGGGAGGAATACGAATTTTTCTTCAGTGTTCATTTAATTTACTTGCTAAGTTCAGTAACAGCATTACAAAGTACCTGAAGTCCAAACAATTAAAGCATATATATTAAAGAGTATGAAAAATGAGTTCTAACAGTCTTACTCCCACCTTGATATGTCATTCCTGAGCTGAGATATAAAATGTTAAGTTTATTCACCCAGATTAAAATGGTATATTGTGCAATTATTTGTGATGTCACTGTTGTACTACTCAAATTACAATCTTTGTATTTCTTTGTTTTTCTGAAAATAACTGCACCTTGTACCAAGGTGTGATAACACTTTTACTCTTATCGGGTGATGTCTTTAATTAAGCCCTCTCTGCGCAACATGCTATGCTAGCAAACAGGAGGTGTTCAAGGTCATAAAAACATTTTTAATTTTAAAGAAAAAAAAATCAGGTTCTGTGAGTTGTACAACAAGAAAGTCACAAATTATTGCGCATGGGACCAGTTTGTTTAAAGTGAATAAACTTCAACATTTTATATCTCAGCTCAGGAATGTCCTACGAAGATGAAAATTGGTCTGCTATAATTTATTTTTCATGCTCTTAAAAATGTATACTTTTTTTATTTTTTTGACTTAAGGTCCACTTTAAGCACTATGATTATCCGACTTATTAGTGTTGTGTGAGGCTCGTGTGAGTCAAACAATTTCAGATGACTTTGGTGACAAATCGTGAGCATAACTTGGACAATTTCTATTAAGTACTCCCGTAAAAGTTACCCATTGATAACTTTTTATTATCACATTCTGAGAAATGTGTAACTCAAGCTGGCCAGTGTCACTCGCTATATTCCCCTCGGTTGCAGATCGCAATTTTGGGGCCATTTTAACTGTACTCGTCGTCTCTAAAGAAACCGAAGAAGAACATTCAGCTGCTATAAGAACAGCCTCATGACTTAATTGGTCTGTAATAAAAGACGCGTTATTGCACAAGATGGGTTGAAAAAACACTAGTTTCGAATATCTTTTCTGTCTAGACATAAATTTTGCCAACACATTATGTTCAAATCAAAAAGGTCTTTTCATATTGAATAAAGTCAGGACATAACATTTTACAAAAGTGGTGAATTCAAGTTGTTTTAAGTTGCTTCTATGAAGTCAAACAAGATCATTCAAAGACTTGACGATGTTTGCTCGCATGAGCAATAATCATTCTACTTTTTAGCAATTAACCTATTCAACAATGGTAAACACCCTTTAAAGGATGTAGCGTTTTCGGACCATAAAGTCAAATATTAGAACACCCAATTCTAGGTTATATCAGATATTCGAGGTAACTGGCATTTTGAAGTGCGAGAGGTCCATTGCCCTTTTACAGAACAATTTTAATAATTTTCCTTTACAATTAAACGTTTGAATTTGAATGATATTACTGACTCTATCTCCTTTGACTATGAGAAAAGCAGTGATAAGCTGAATACAGTACTAAAAGCATTGATTTTATTTGTGAATTTAACATCATAACAATGAATGTAGGAATTAGGGTTTAACATGCGGTTAAGCAAAATTTGTCAAGTAAAATCTCAATATAGGTATATATTTTTTGTTCGGGGAGAATTTGTAAGCTGTATTTAGTTGCCTTAACACTCTGTGCGAGGTAAACCTACAATGGCCAACTATGGATGAAATTTGGATGAGAATTATACTTTTTTAAGTATTGTACAAAGTTTCCAGGAGATGCTCAGTTACAATTGCAACCGCTCCTTTTTTAAACTTTCACAATCTCCTTCTTTTTAAAACGGCGACACGTCCAATATCAATAACATCTACATTTCACTGCCTCTATGAGTGCGACTAACAGCTTAGGAGCCAATAGGTCATGGGACTTCAAAATGTAAAAATGTTGGGAAGATTACGGAAAATACCGGAAAATGTTTTTGGATATAAAAGGTTTTAGTCGGGTAAAAGGGTTCTATTTCCCACTCGTCCAAAGGTAAAGGTTTGACATTTCGTAAAGGAACTGAAAACACAAGTCAACAAGGAATCTGGTTTTGTGTTCCTTGGAAAGGGTCAGGTTACTACCATCATGCCTAGTGAGCCCCAGTGGTGCTTTGTTTAAGTTGTTACATTTCCTTTGAACATACACTACAAAGAGCGGTGACAAATAACACATTGTCAGATTAAACCAACTACATCGTTGTTTTGAAACCATCACTCGTTGCAAATTATGAAAGGTTCAAAAAGCGGATTTTTAGCAAATCTGAGGAACAGGAATTTCAAGCAAGTCAACTTATGTTTCGGCAATGTTATACCAAACCAAGTCACTGTGATTCCTCTAGGCATTTAAAATCAGAGGAATTATTGATCCCATTAATCCAATACTATAACTTGGAAGATCTACTCAGACACTGGTATCCACATAACTCAAAACTTCACCTACTAAAGGGGCTCATTGAGTTGCTATCAATAACTTGATGAACGTGTTTAGGGGTACTACTTTTTGCAAATGCTAATAATTAACAGAATTAGCTAAGTTGTACATCCAATAGCTACGAAAACAGTCAAAATTTCTGAATTTTGTGGTGTCCTGACTTGTAACGATTTTGCGCATAATTTGAAAAGTGTCTGGTCACAAATTTTTGAAAACCCAATTCAACCACTAAGTACTCACTCATAAAACATTTCTTTGTATGAAGGAATAGGGATTGTCTCAGTTTGACCATTTGCCATTGATACGTGAAGAAAACTTAGCACTTTTGGGAAATTTTTTTGAATTACATGAATCAACTCAAAGAGTCGCTTTAATTGAAATAAAAATCGAGAATCGTAGATGTGGATATAAAAGAGACATTTAGGCTCTATGAAATGCGAACAGAAGAGAAGATGAGCTTTTAATGGCTTTCATGGTTTTTATAAAAAAGATTCTCGTAAGCAAGTAAGCAGGAAGTGGTCGGCGATGAAGGCTAAAGATGCGTGGACATCATTTTCTGTGGACCTACCTTCACCCCCTCTCGGCAATGGAAAAGTTCCATTTGGAAAATTTTTGTACTGAAACTGTTATTTAAAGTTGTTATTCCTTCCCAAGTTCTCCGAACATAGTAAGGTTGACACCTTTGCAAAACATTCGTTTTCAAATATCCAAATGTTCCTTAAAGCTTTATTCAAAATTTCACCAGTCCAAATAACCTTTGCAAAATAATATTAATTGGCGGTTCTTCATTTTCTAATTAGTTTTTTTTTTTTTTTTTTAACTCCTTTTATTGGATCTCTGTCTTTTTAAATAAAAATAACAGTGCTATTTGGCACAAATCAAACAGTAAGTTTATATGTACATTACAACATAAACATTATATACAAAATTCTTTAAGGTGGTGTTACAATCAGACAAATTGGAATCACTTTAATTTAATACAGTATACAAAAACAAAATACGAAATTGCAAAATACAAATTAAATGCTAGGGTACAAGGCTCAATGGTTCAAAAATTTATTCTGTAAACAAATTAGGACACGACGCAAAAGCCTCTCTTAAGGCCGTAATTCTCACATTACCTTTCTTCACATTTTTCCTGTGCTGTTCTACTTTAAGAACATATTTAAATTTGTAAAAAAATTCATTAACATCTGGTCGTTTCTTTTGACGTTTGCAATCGAAAATGAACTGTTTCATATAGAGAGCTAAATAGTTGTATGGGTGATTTACATTTCTATAACTAAAGAAGAAGTCACGCTTAGAAAATACAAACTGATTACAAAGGATCAACCTTTCCACCTCTAAAATAAACTCAGAAGTAAAACTACAAGCCCAAAATAAATGTTCAATTCTCTCTTCTTCCACTCCACAAAACGTACATGAAGAAGATTCAATTTTTCCCATTAAAGAAAGAAGTCTATTGGTCGGCAATATCCTATGTATAAATCTAAACTGAAAATAAATTACTCTGACTTCTGTTACCGAAGACCATGGGGTACGGTAGTAATTGTGCCAGTCCTGTTCAGTTATATCGTCAAAAGTATCTGCCCATTTCTTAATGGCTGTAGGGGTTTCAGCAATTCTCATAACATATTTACCATAAATATATTGTGAAGACTTAGGTGCACTTAAAAAGTCTTCTAATAAACGCTGATTGCTAGTTGGGACATGGTTATCGTTTCTGAGGTCCCCCCTCCAGCTAATTGGAACACTGTGGATCAATCCCCAATAAAAAGTAAAATGAAGGTTCTCGACATTAAACTTCTCCTTAAAACACTCAAATGATAAAGGTTTACCGTCTCGATCAAAAAGGTTTTTAACATACAAGACATTTTTGGTGAAGAGATCACTGTGAAATACTACCTCCCCATTAATTCGAATATTCGAATTATTCCAAAGAATTAGTGAACCATAATTATCTTCAGGGTACGAATACGAAATATTACACCAAGCTTGAGCTACCTGTTTAATAAAAACGTTATCCATCTTCTCCACATCCTCTGGTTTGCAGTTACAGTTAAAGAAGAAGCTACATCCAACTGTCTTCAAACTTAAATTAAAAAACGATTTCCAAGGTCCACAGGATTCACTAAGATAACGTTTGATCCAGGTACATTTTAGACTATTTACAAAGCTAGCTATATCTGTAACATTTATGCCACCCAAACTAGTTGGGTTAACCATCACAGATCTTTTAACTCTATCGGGGTTACCACCCCAAATAAAATCGAAGATTGTTGCTTCCACCTCCTTAATGTAGGCTTTGGGTGGATTGGGTAAAACAAGAAACAGAAAAACCAACTGGGAGAGACCAAAAGATTTGACAATTACATTTCGACCTATAGGGGTCAAATCACGGCTAGCCCAAATACGGAGGCTGTTTTTCAGGCGAGAAAGCTTGGGCTGATAATTTAAACGAAAAAGGTCATCTCCGTTATGTGTAAATATAATACCAAGCATATTAACGGGTCCCGATGTCGCCTTTACGTCAAAATATCTTAAATAGGAAGGTCTATTTTTAACAAATGGACCTAAGGGGAAAAGATAAGATTTCGATAAATTAATCTTTAGCCCTGAAGAGGATTCAAAATTATTCAAAAGAGAAAGCACATTGCGTAAAGTATTTCTACTACCATCAAGAATAAAAGTTGTGTCATCAGCGTACTGAAGAATACGAGTTTCTGATCCATCAACCAAAATACCACGAATGCAGTTAGACTGTGTAACTTTGAGCGCTAGTACCTCAACACAAAGGATGAAAAGATACGGGCTCAAAGGACATCCCTGCCTTACACCTCTGTTTGTCTTAAAGAATCCAGTTGAATAACCGTTGTTGCATACACATGTCTCAGTGTTATTGTAAAAGGTGTCAATCCACCTTTTAAAACTATTGCCAAAATTGAAAAAAGAGAGTGTAGCATGTATAAAATTCCATTCTAATTGATCAAACGCTTTTTCAAAGTCGATTAGAAAAACAAAACCTGGAATATTAGAATCATTTGTATAATTGATTAGATCTAAAATATATCTAATGTTTTCTCCAATATATCTTCCTTTTAGGAAACCAGTTTGCTGTGGACCAATTAGAGACTGAATAACCGAATTAAGTCTTGTAGCAATAGCCTTTGCACCTAGTTTATAATCTGTGTTTAGTAAAGTAATGGGACGGTAATTTTGAATCTCTGAGGGGTTTTTCCCTTGCTTCAAAATCAGAGTAATTATACCTCGGGTCTGCTCTGGGGAGAGGGAACCGTTCCTATAGCCAAAATTAATCGAATCCATCACGATAGGACCAATCAGGTGCCAAAAATGTTTATAGAAATTAGTAGTTAAACCATCCGTCCCGGGGGCTTTATCGTTATGTAACATATTAAGAGCACTAGAGCATTCATGTAAGCTAAGTTCACCATCGCACAGACTAGAATCATTTTGACATAATCCTGTATGATCCAAACCGCTGAAAAAAGATCCCACATGAGTATTATTAGAAGCATACAAGGAACTATAGAAGCAACGAATTTCACCCAAAATATCTTCCCCGTCACTCAAAATACGGCCCTCTGAACATGAGAGCTTACGGATATGGTTCATTTCTTTTGCTCTTTTTTCTAAATTTAAAAAGTACTTAGTATTTTTCTCCCCTTCTTCCACCCATCTTACCCTTGACCTCATGATAGTGCCTTGCAGCTTGTAATCATAATAAGAGAGTAAACTTGTCTGAGCTGCCTTTAATTGGGATCGAATCTGTGCAGATTCAATAGAATAAAGTTGATGTTCTAAACTTGCAATCTGGAGCAAGAGTGCGTTTTCTTCGCGTCGTCTTTCTCGGGCTTTTTCTTTGGAGTAATTTATAGATGCTTTTCGAAATTCATACTTTAAAGTCTCCCAACGAATGATGGGATTGGTTGCGACAGGGTTTGTCGCATCTGCCCGGATAATTTTATTTATAATTTGCACAAAAGTATCATCTTTTAATAAGGAGTTATTAAATTTCCAATAGCCTGGACCTCGCTTTACAGGAGAACATACAACAGATAATGAGATGAAAGAATGGTCTGACTGGATTCCGGGTAGAAAAGACACATCTGACACCGAGTGCTGGATACTGCGGGAGACTAGGAAGAAATCCAGTCTGCAGTGAATCCCAGGGGTAATATTAGAGCTTCAAGTATAGTGTTTTGAGAGAGGGTTTTTTTCCCGCCAGATGTCAACAAGATTGTATACTGACATTAAAGAAAGGCACTCTTCTCTAGCTTTAAAATTTGTTTTTCGTAACCCCCCTGCCTTATCTAAATCCAGGTTAAAGACGAAATTAAAATCACCTGCCATAATAATAGTATCACCCTGAAAATTATATAAATCATTGCATAGCTCTCTAAAAAAAACGGGTTATCGTTATTAGGACCATAAATACCTACAATTGTCAAAACACAATCCAAGCATTTAACATCAACAATGAGATACCTTCCATACTTACAAATAGACTGCTTTAAAATATCTGCATGTAAAAGTGGACTAAATAAAATGCAGACACCTTTACTACTAGTCGACCCATGTGAGAAAAGGATTTTACCTCCCCATTCACTTAACCAATATTTTTCGTCATTTAAGCAGCTATGTGATTCTTGAATTAAAACAACATCTGATTTGCGTCTGTGTAGATAAGCAAATAGCCGTCTGCGCTTTTTTGGTTGCCTAAGCCCTCTAGCATTAAATGATAGAAATTTTAATGTAGACATCAAGTAAATGGTGGAGTAAATTGCATAATAGATTTTAAAGGAACACCACACACAATGTAGCCAAGAGTCATTAACTTTACAAAGTTGTCACAGTACTTACATGAGTAATACGTCGTATAAAGATCCATAGTCATAGGAGAATAAAGAAAAAATAAAAAACAATCAATCCAAATGGAAACAGGGATGGTCGAAACCTTCTGCAAAAGCAGGTCCTTAACCATCAGGAATATCCGACACAAAAATGTGCTGGGAAAAGGACGAGAACGCCTGGGCTGACAAAAACATGATGAAAAGATGAGAATTCCAGTGTCATTCCTACTGTAAATTAATTGAAAGTTGAAATCCAAAGTCAAGTTGAAGATAAAAAGCTCATAGGTAAACAGGAATGCAAAGTTAACGGATATACGTTACTGCAAGCCATACTGACGGCAACATCAAAACATGAAATGAACTTTGCTGGAGCAAATTTCAAGCGGGATAAATCAGGTGAAATCATACGGTTTTCCGTTTGAGGACCGCCATCTTCCCCCAGAGAAACGCAATCTCACTCCATCTTGGTAGAGCTCCGATACTCGTTTTGCCCACTTTCGTTTCTCCGCTAGGTCGACTCTGGTGAGGTCTTCGATAACAAAGAAGGGTTCATTTTGTAGAGCATGTCTCTGATTCTTGAGAACTGCAATTTTGTCTTGGTAGTACGACACCTTTACTAAAATGTGCCGATCCCTTCCATTCCATACCTTTCCGTCCCGGTGGGCTCGCTCTATACGACAGTCTGCTACTCCAGCTTTACGAAAGACCTCCTATTATTATTATTAAGACCTCTAATTAGTTATTATTATTAAGACCTCCTACTATTATTATTAAGACCTCTAATTAGTTTTTCAATAAAATTTGGAATCGTAAAAAAAGGAATAATCAACATTCTGAACGTCATTATTATATTGTTGTTTTTATTTGGAATAAACAGCATCTGGTTTACGAACAATTGGTTTCAAAGGATTTAGGATAGAAGAAAATCAATTACCGTCGGAGTTTGTTCAAACTGGACTCTAATGTTCCTAACGGGTTGTTGATGGGGAATAGTTTACAGCTTAAATTTATGGAATGAAAGACTCTCAACTGCTTTCTCCTAAATCTCTCCTGAAATGTATGTAAGGCGATTCGCCATTATTATGTTTTAATGCTTCAAATCTTTCTTTCACTTAATATTTCCATTAAATACTCTTACAATTAAGAAGCCAACAAATATAACAATGAAATCTGCACTGTTTTTTTATTATTATTATTATTTTTTTCTTGTTCACATATTTCAAACACTTTCCAAATGCACCTTAACGTATAAGAAATAAATATATAAATTCTGTTTGCTACGTCATTTCATTACAGTACGCCAATCTGTTGTTTCGATGTCTGTTAAGTCTCCTCACTTAATTAAACGGCGTGTATAAAAATTTAGAACTGATAGGGTAAGAAAGACCTTAGGCTTAGCCCGTCGTCAAATTAATAACCATAACAGAATTAGTTGACAGGTAACCACGTGTCATTTCGACAGGAGGTGTTCGAGCATTACCTGAGTATCGGCTTAGTTTAATGTAGTCATTTGAAAAATGTGTTAACATATGCACTTATTATGACCTGAAGATGTTTCAGGCAGACATTGCTCTCAAAGTCTCGAGAAACGAGAAAAGCGAAAGAAACACCAGGTTAGGTGATTGAGCGTAAAATTCTTAAGATTGAGATAGTAACACACTGTGTCGTTCTTCGAGAATCAAAAGGAGGAAGAGGGAACTCTCTGGATTTAGAAAGGACCTAAATTTAAAAGTTACGGAAAACTGATAACTTTTATTGGACTGGAACCAACATTGAACTGGAGTAGTGTTATGTGATAATGTTTGGTATTTCTTTTAATGTGCACTACAAAGAATATTTTTGGGGGAATAATTCATTAATAAGTACACATTTTGTATGTAATAGACATTATGCTTATGGTGTCACAGGGCAACGAATGCGCCCTTCGTTGGGTGCAAAACAAAGGAACACCGAAAAATGCAGATAGCTGGTTTGTCAACCAGTCGATTAAGGGTATAGTCTACCACGCATTTAGAGCGAATCCTTTTGTGTGGCCAAGTGCTCTATTGTTTTGCTCCAAAAGAAATTATTGAACGGAATTTTATGTGAAAACTCATGCAATAAATAGCCAAAATGCAAGGCATTCATATTCGCGAATGGGGCGGTGCTAACATTTCTTGTGATATAAACAGCGAGTAGTTGATACGAACAGTATAGTTTAGCAACTGGTAAATTTGTTATGATGAGGATTGTGCATTTCAGAAAAGTATGTCAGTTTTCAAAATGTTTACTTGTTAAACAAGTGATAGAAAGCGAGGAATATAGAAACACTATGCTACAAACTCGTGTTTTAAAGGAATGGATCAGTGAAACGTATGTATAGTGTTGTTAAATTTCAAATGATCAAAATAGGGAGTGGATGGCATTACCCAATAGACATAGAAAGTACGGACATGTTTAGATTGAAAAAGAAATGTTTTATATTGTTAGTTTCAGTAGCCAAACTGCTAAAATTTCACGCCTTTCATTGGAAGTTAAAAATATCAAAAATTTCCTCACCGAATGACAATTTCAGTTTTTCGAACTTTCTTAGTGTTCTCAGTATTTTCGATGGTACTGCTGTACGGTTTGGCAGTTCAACCAGATATCCAAAACGAAAGAAGGGTAACGACCATGTTATAAAGAACGACAAATGAGAAAAACGATAGAAAGGGCTTTTAAGAACGCCATTAAGTTGCTCCAAGAATCCTCTAAGGCAAATATCCCTGGAGGAATATGTCTCAACATGAAATGAGGCGAAAGACATCATTAAATAAATTATCTGTATTTATGGCTAACGTCTTTTAATCTACAAACTCTTACGGATTGACAAAATCAAGGAGGCAAGAGGTGAAATCGCTGTAGCAAGTCCTTAAACCAACTACTATACTTCCATTCGCTCGTAAAAACTACTTAAAATATTGAAAGTTAACACATTAAATCGATCTACCTGCTCAAAAATATTCACTTTCCTTTGAAATGGTTCTCCCACATTTAATTTACTTTATTTTCCTTTTTTTTTTTTTTTTTTTTTTTTTGCTTCATGAAGGTGGGAGACAGAAACTAAAATGAAGTCAGGGTACAGTAAAAGGTACCATTTTAATGTTACCACACCTAAAACAAAAAGTGATAAAAAATGACTCGTTTTTATTCGTTGGTCAGAGAGTAAGATTGATCCTGTTACTATATTTAAACCAAAATACTAGATATATTACAAGAAGAAACATTAAAGGCGTATTCTGATGGCACAACATGTTGGACTGTTGGGGTGCCCTTTCCTGTAGATACAGCATTACTGTAATGACATTAGTAGGTTGTGGCGAACAATGTTGCTAATTATTTCTTGCAGCATCGCACGTGTCAAAACACAAGTGAACGCAATGTCAAATTGTGGGGCAATGACATCACAAATTCCCACAATACACGTTACCCGAAGAAAAACATTACAGTTCTTTATAGGGTATCTTCTTAACGCTATATTCTATTTAAAGGCAGTTTTCACAACGGAAAATCTGTCTGGACATTTTTAATCAATAAATTTTGTCTTCGGAGTATACTTTAACAAATACAACCAAAATATGCTGAAAAGGGCGGTTGCCCTCCCTGCCCACTTTAATAAGTGTCTGATACGAATGAGCCAATGGAAGTATCGGAAGCATTTCCTTCAAGAATGTGCAAATAGAAAATAGTTTATTTTATTAAACAATGAAGGAAACGATAAAAACAAAACTTTCAATTTTTTGTAGGACTGATATCGAATAGAAAAACAAATTGCCTTCAAAAGAAAGTTAAAAATGTCTATTTTTAGCATCAAAAAATAAACTGCTGCCACGCACTGTTGACTTAAGACTTTGTCATTGGAGTGACCAGTAACTTGAATAATATACCCCTCGAGGAATGTGAATGTTTTCCTTAATGAAAAAAAAAACTAAACTCAACCTGACACTTCCTCTTAGTTTTTAATGATTGAGGTATTTTAAGTTCCAATTCTTGAAAACTGTCACCCAGACATGTTTACAATGAGTTTAAGGAGTCGTAACCATTCGGGGCACAGGGAGTGATGACAGGGGTAAAACGGGATACGAGGAAAAACATCCAATAAGACGCCCGATGAGCTTAATCGATCGTTTTTGAGAAAAGAAAAGCAAATGAATATTGCTGAAAGTATCAAACTGACATGACACGGTGCAACGACAAAGTATGACAGTACGAAAGACCTCTTGAGTATTTTGACTTCTCCTCTCCTATTAAAATGTTTGCATTGGATATGAAAAGCTTACATACTTACCTCTTTCAGCTTTTTGCATCAGTATATTGGACAAGATTTTCACAAAATTTGTTTTCTTTTAGAATTAATCTTTTTTGGTTCTACAACGTGACCTCTAGCAACCTCCATAACCTTTAATCTTAATCGAAATTACAGAAATCAAGACACTACCACTAAAGAGATACTATGTTTCAGATGGATGTACGGTTTTCTTCTTCCGATAGCATGTCCCTATAGTGCAAGCTTGAGAAAGCAAAGTGTGCCCTCCACCGCCATCAAAGCTCCTCGGAGACTATCCTCAAAATGAAGTCGGTAAGTTTACTATGAAAATGTTAACAAAAATATGAACCACCTTTAATATATAAGATATAATAAAATGTAAACACCAATAGCTTGCACTGTATCAAATTCAAAGGGATATTTTGAAACAGCACCGATAACTTTATTCAAAGGATAAAATTCGAAAACGATACCCATCGTGTTATTCTGTTTTTACAAACTTCTATATTTTAGCCCTTAGGTTTTGCTTATACCTTCTACTTCATAACTATGATCCAAATACCACGAGAGGGGTTCGTTGATGTTTTCCTCCTGAAGGTATTGTGTCTTAAGGTTTTCACAAATTAACATTTCGTTACCCAAGGTGTTCTGTTACACCAATTGGTAAAATAAGAATCATGGAAGTCTAAGAAGCCATCCACTTTTCATCCATCAAACCTTCCAAGTTGGCCCTTCTTAAAATTACAACAGAATAGCTTGGTTTTCTCGCAGTCAATCAAGAGTGGCTCACAGAATGGACAATCACCCCCTTTTTTGAAAAGGTCCGGTGTAAATTTGTCTGTAAATGTACGGTTGCTATTGCCTACAAAAGTTGCCATACATATTACCCAATAGGCTTGGAACGTTGTGAACTGAGCCAACAGTCCACAAGTTGCCGGATTTGGATGAAATTAACTCTTTTGCAATTTCGTGTACGACAAGTTAGAAATAAAAGCAACTAAGCAACTTTGCCAGACCGTATGGCTAGTGTAAATAGCAAAGTCGCAAAGTCGAAGTAACTTTAATGGGTCGAACAATCATCATTTAGTCTCAGATGAGAAGTTATCGAGTTTTTACGATGATTGAGTGCTCGTCGCGACCTCCTCCAATCTAAAGCCAACTTTTTCGCTTACATGGTTCTTAATATTGGCATGTCTCATTTTTGGTGTAGCTTTCAGGAAATGTTTTGTTTAGTTAAGTTTGAAAATTTTTCATCTACGTCTCTACGTTTAAGTGATAAAATACAAGTTTTAGAACAATAGAAAAAGGGTTTCGTTACATAATATGATACTCGTGTCTGTTGTGATGAATAATGATTATATTACAACCAATTAATTTTTTCATGTCATATGACTAGTCATCTAGAAATAGCTATTTCACAATGAATGTTGGTGAATATTTGGTCATTATCTATTCTTGTTTCTAGATATATTTTATTCAGCTCAGTTAAAACTTGGTAATCTTAGCCTGTCCTATATTCTTGATTGACGGAAAAACTGATAAAAAAGTCACATTTCCTGAGATTAAATGGTTCGATGAGCGCCTATTTTTGTTTACATGTTTCAGTTGTTCACAAATCAGCCGAGTCACTACGTATCAGCAAAGTCATGACGTCCACTTTCAATGTGGGGGCAGAATTCCCTAATAAATAAACCACATCCAGACTTGCCAAACAAACCGGACGTAGTCCTGATGTGGAATCTCAATGACTTATTCATCAAAAATAGTCTGTTAGTTGCAGTTTATTTGTAAGTTGGCAATCTCGAATTTATGTGGAAAAATCACGGACCGAGGGAAACTAAGTCCGTTATTATTTAAATGTGGAGTTCTTCTATAGCCTCGATTATGTTAGACTAGCCGCACTCTAGTAAACTCATTACCGGTGGGAAATTTTACTGAGAGGTTGCTTTTATAGTAGAAAAGGGCATTTTAACACCTTGCTTTTGTGTCAGTTCAATCTTGTCCGATTTTGATTTAGTTTAGACGGGCGATATCATGGGACAGTTGCAGACGTTTAAAGCTTTTATAAAAAAAAACTGAAAACATCGAT
This sequence comes from Holothuria scabra, assembly GCA_037179385.1. Lineage (NCBI taxonomy): Eukaryota > Metazoa > Echinodermata > Holothuroidea > Aspidochirotida > Holothuriidae > Holothuria > Holothuria scabra. The sequence continues at coordinate 7,150,929 of CM074190.1, read as the reverse complement.
CAATCTTCTCGGGATATTTAGGCAAACGTTAAGTTGGATTGGAAGAGACTTAAGTAAGTGCGACTAAGGAAGATTCCTTCTTTTCGATCTTCGCTTCTCATTAATCTCGTCTTATATAAACCTACTGATGTGAGTAGTGTAGCTCAATTCAGATGCAAGCTTAACTGCCATCATGTCCAAGCTATAGATAGATGACAATACTGTGAAGTCGGCGACAATCCTCTGTGTGGAGTTAATAAATATAGCAAAGATTATTCATGAAGGTCTGCCGATCTCAGAAGCTATCTCCGCAAGGGTACAACAAGATTCAGGTTGTTCTCAACTAAAGTACTATAGACATGAACAACGTTGTGGATTTCAGACCTGAACATAACGAGGTAATCATGGCTAAAAAGAAAAATTCGCGCCAAACGGCAGAAGTAGCAATGACTTCATGTTACTTTACTAGTTATATGTGGAAATCATGGTTAGTGCGCATCTGTTCCATGTGTATAGATTCATTCATGTTTACAAAGCAATGGCGCTACGACTGCTTGAAAGCAGAATTGATGAGATGCGCTTACATTAAAGTCAAAATGGATTGTAGATTCTATTTCGTCTAAATGCTGCATACAATCCCGAAATCGCTGCAGGCGAAATAACCTCACATGCACTCATTAATTACGCATGCGCATGAGCTATGCCAACCAATACCAACCGTGACTTAACCCTGAATAAGTCTTTACACTTTAAATATCTATATTCAAATGTGAAACTAATCTTGTACGAAGGATCCTGAATGGAAGCCTGATCAAAATTTTGATTTGATTCAGTTAAAAATAAAACATTCGTTTATATTTATGAAACAAATCTGTTCAAATATTTGATTATTATTATCTTATTCAATGGACTTTTGACAAATTTAAGAAGACCTTTTAAAAGTGTACCAGTCGGCCTTGTGATCCTGTTTCCCTACAAGACATTTAAACCAAGATACGAGACACTTGATACCTAAAGCCCGAACTGGTGAAAACTGGAAAAAGGCAATAAACCAATAAAGAAAAAGTGGTGATGAGAATCTTTCAGGAATAAAGACAGGAATAAAGATATACAATGGAAGAATTTTGGAAATTTTGGAATTTGGAAATTCACCACTTAAGACTAGAACAAAAGGTCAGGTCAGATGCCCGCTATAAGAGAGTTTATTCACCTGTGTTGCATAGCTTTATTGGACAATCTACTGGTACTGCCATTTGACTCGCGGAAGATGCTCATAACGCATTGCACACTACACTCTCAAGAAAATTGAAATTCACTCCAAAAGAGCGAAATTTCCTTAAAACGAGAGAAGTTTCACTCTTGATGGAGTGCCTACAGTGATCACTATTACAAAAAGAGTGATCATTGCAGGCACTCGTGGAAGAGTGAATTTTCCCTCTTCCTGTATTGAATTTCCCACGTTTTGGAGTGAGTTTCACTCCTCTTGGAGTGAATTATCACTCTAATAGAGTGAATTTACACTTTTCACTCTATCAAAGAGTGAGTAAATTCACTCTTTTACTTTTAGAGTGTAGCATTCCCCAATTGATCTATCTTTCGATCGCGGAATTTTATATCGACTTGTCCAGTTAATTCCCAACTGAAAGACAGAAGCTGTATTTCATCCGTCAGGCAAGATGTTATTCTGAAAAAAATGCTCGTGCTATATATTTGGAAGACCACGTGCTTTTTCTAGACGAAAATTCTATGCTTTGACCAAGCAAATGTGTATTTTAAGTCCATCGTATGCACGTTGCTTCATACTTTCATAACAGAATGGCTCGAAGTACGTTTAATATAATAATGTGCACTTATATGACATGATAAACAATTGTCACACTGATCCTACAAATTTGTTGAAAAGCATTGAGTTTTAATTTTTCATACATCATTGTGAGGATAGCCAAGGTGTAAGTACATCTTGTAGATTTTGCATCATTGCAGTTATAGTGACACAGGTATCAGGAGTGTGACGTTGGACTGTCACGTCGTCTAAAAATAAATGGATAATACAACTGAAATTGAGAATTATTTTGAGAAGAAGACTTTTTCGTGACTGAACATTTCACTGAATGTTCCCTACAGTCTTGGTGATATCTACATATGATCTCGATAACAAAGTTGTTGGATATTTTTCTGCTTCGCAGAAAACATCCACTTGGGACAAATAATGTAATATGTAAGAAAAACCACCGAACAAAACTGTACAAATATATCAGATGAAATAAAATTGATAAGTAACCGAAGTTATATTGCATTTCAAAAACAGCAAAGCGAGTACTTATGTCATGTTACGAGTTCCTTAAAAATACCAAAGTCGTCATACTAAGTAAATGTCTTACTCGGTAATCTTGATACAATCAGCACGTACGCTTGTTTCACTTTTTTGCCAATGGTGTCTAAAATAGAGCCTTTTAAAGGCTCTTGCCAAGCGACGTCCGGAAAGGTAGGCTTCTAGACAGAATTGCCAAGTTTAAATTTGTGCGAAGAAAGAGAAATTACTTCCCCAAATTGGTTTTTTTATTCGTGTAACTATTAGGATTTAGTAATAATGTGCCGCGTGGTTAAACGCGGTGGACAAATGTTTTCTAAGAATCCTTTCCTTAATCTTAAAATTATTTTATATCATAACTTAGGGTGTTAAAATGTTGAATATAAGGCAATGACCCGGCCTTTTATAAAATGTACATAGCAAGAAAAATATTTTCATGTGTGTGTGAATGCTTAAATATGAAAATCTGAGTCTAAACTTGGACCCAGTCTCAACAACAAATGTCTTACTAAAGTGGGCAGACGGGCTGGTGCATCTGGGGTACCATAAGACAATTGGTGATCAAAAACGGCCAGAGACGTCACAAGACTTTTCATCTAGAAGGAATAAAGTGGCCTTGAAGTACGCAAGTGCACTCGAAATTGTCAAAATTTTCATAATACCTAAAGACTTTCTCGACGGGTTTCGCACTCCTTAATAATACTTTCATAGGTTGTAGTTATATCTTACACAGGATAGTTTGAGCAGTGTATTTTCAAAGCCTGTTGCATCTTAAAACTCTTAAACCAAAAAAAAAACTATTCTAGTACTTCCATGTGTAATATATAACCCCTCGTTAATAACTGGGGGTGGGGGCATCTTGCGTGGCCTATTATTTCCTTGGTACGCTGAATTGCAGCAACTATTTTGTTGGTCGTGAGCAGGAAGAATATGATGTGAACAAAGCGCCTGCAAAGATCGCTAAATGGTTATCTGGGAAAAGTCCTGGATCTTACGTCCAAATGTCATTTCACTAGAGTCGGACAATTATAAGCTAGCAACCTTAAAAAATTAAGGTGACTTAATTAGTCTGGGTCTCATACAGACACGATTAATACAATATGACGACGAAGGTTCCGGGACTTTGCCCGGCTAATGCGGGGTGTACTGAGCTGGACCCCAAACCCTTGGGAGACGCCTTCTCTCTCCACTAAATTTTAAAACCATGAAATCGATTCAGTCTACTAAGGAGAAAAAAGCCTCGTTCAAAACATAATTCACCAACACCCAGCATAACCGCGTTGCTTTATGCTTTCCTCTTCTTTTATCATTGTATTCAACAGGTGAAAGTCTCACGACTAACATGTTTTCTAATTACTGGGAAGATAATACAATTACTTTGATATTTAAATAATAAAACAGAATGTTCAGGGTTTTTTTTAGCATTCAGGACGACTCTAAGAGTAGACGCCGTTGTATACAATAAGGGTTCCTTTGTAACGAGCGCTTTTTGGGGGGATATGAATTTTTCACATTCTTCGCGTTATCTCGTAAAGGATTTTACCAGTAGGTCTTGTTTGTTATTTTAAAATGATATTGTTGCATTCGAATTTCATCCAATGGTATTTGAGTGGCTTTGCGAACTTCCTATGACATTCCAGGTTGAATAAATTGCAGGGTTTCTCAAATCTAGGAACGTTCCGTCTTTTTTCTGGTAGTTGGAGACCACCAATTCTTGTTCACTCTGTTGCAAAAAGCTTGATATAAAACAGCCAAAGATTAAGTTGCAGCAACTCCTGTCACGTATCTTTCATTACTTTCTCCTCTATCCATTCAATGAGCACTTTAAAAGAATTCCTGATCATCCATTAGCATTTATTGTGTTGTATAAAATTATATCATGCCTGATTATCAGCTGATTGTGTCATACTGAGGTGGTTAATAGACCCGTTGATTCCTTAACCGTTTTTGCAAACACAGTAACTTTCTTCTTATCAGGAATTTAGTACAGTGGCACGTCCGTGATACCAAAACGTTCGCCCCCTAGAGGGTCCACTGGTACATATGTGTTTATTAAAATCGAAAGACTTGTAATCCAGGGTTGTGTACCATCAGCTGTTGAAAAAGACGTATAGTAAGAAGATGAGAATTATTGAGCACGTGTTCGACCTTTAAACATCAAAATCAATTAATCTTAAAGCCGTTTGCAGATTTGCTAAGAAAGACATGTAGACATCATGTCGTAGTCTGTTTTGATTGTTTAAATTGTTAATATATCCCAATCTAATTTGGTAACTTCAATGAAAACCCTTTCAAACGTAATGCAACTTATTTGAGTCATTTAACTTGTGGTGACCTGCTATCGATCAAAGCAAAGTTATTTCACTGGGCAGTTAAAGATGGAAAGTTTCCTGTAGAACCTTTACCAAATACAAATGACAAAGGGTTATGGAACATCGCATTTGTGTGCGTCGGTACAATAGCATTGACAAAAGCAACACACTAGAAATCTGTCGAACAATCGTTTTATTATTGCTTTTTTGAAAATGGTCAATGGAAACATCTGTTGAAATAATCTCCAATCTAACAACGTTTCAAAATATATTTCTTCAAAATTCGACGAATTTTGGAATACGTAATTGCAAGGTAATAATGTAATGTTCCACATCATCTTTTTTAGTAACAAAGTAAAGTATTTCGATATTACATAACGGTTCACAGTTCTGTTGAAAATGTTAAAATTTTAGTTGGCCAGTTTCACCTCCGACATCCATTTTATAAATGCTGTCTAATTGTTCGTTAAATAAAGTTGATCATGATAATATTGACCATATTTCATGTGACCATCTTTCGAAATGGTATAATTGTATATGTAATTCATGTTCATTAAATATCCTTACTGCATAATTTAACTTTTACCAGAAGTTTTTGTTAAAAACTGGAGACATGAATGCTATTAAAAAATCGGTGTACGACCAACTGCCGTTGTGCGTTATGCTCCGCACAAGCAATGGAGCATAGAAAACGAGCCAGTGAGCCACAACTGGGAAAAAGGCCATGCCCGTCTCGACTTGAACAATAGGTTGAAAACTGGGCCATAAAACCCCATCTAACTAACTAGCGTAGTGACTTTGTTTAGTCAGTCGGAACACGGTCGCCACAACACTCTATATTGGTGGCGCCATTATCGAATTCCTCCAATGGAACCATGCCATCCTGCCGCGCAAATTCAATGGAGATGAACCTTTTCAAAAAAAAAAAAACCGAAAATTTCCACTTAAAAAGTTACGGCTTATCCGAAGGGTCTGTTTCTAGGAAAACTTCTAGAAACAAAAAAGCCTATTTATTTTAAGTGCTACAAAACCAGCAGTTTTTAAGTTTTTGAGCAATTTCTCTATAATCATAATTTGAAGACTAGACACAACATCTCATTTTTGTACGTTTTCCTCAAAAACGTGGATCCGGTGAAGGTTTCGTGTAGTTTTACTACAAGGGCGAGTAATATATTCCATAGCAGATATTAACACTAATATTCATTAACAAATCGAACCACTGGGAGGACGTGAAAGTTGAATCTCAATGCTCGTTAATAAACATGTTTGCATCCAAGCAAAATTTCTTCCGATAGGGCAAATTCTCACCTTCTCCAGAAGACGATGACCTCCCGAAATGCCAATACGATATGGCTGACCATGTGTGCACAGAGCTTTTCATAAATAAAATGTCTTTGACGGAGTAAGGAATGGAGCATTTAGGAGCTTCCCACAACGCATGTCTATGTGCGGTTGACCTAGCCGTGTCCATATCAACGTTGGACTCTCTATAAGAGTTTCACACATCGATAATGGAGTGGACGTCATTCCAAGAAACGAGTTGACACGTCCCCATCCCACATTTTGGAAATACACCAACTGTCTTAGAATTTTACACAGTAAATTGTTGGTAGTGGCCATGCCCCGAACGTTCAATGAAAGACTGACGCGTGGAAGGTAGATATTACGTCCACGTAAACATCAACATCGTGTTGAAATCAGTGTTAAGAATTATTAGCATCTCCTTAATAGTTATCCCCTTCTCTTGGAGAAGACCCATTCTATTTATAAATTTGACGTATTGGCGCATCTTCTTCGATGTTATTCATATAGAATTCAAAGAGTCAACATCTTTTGTGAGAGTGGTTTCAACCTTTTCATATACAATTTGTGATAGAAATCAAATTATTGTAAGATGCATTTCCTCTTATTCTCTGATGGTCTCACAACTCCGTTGCTATTTTCGCTAATTTAGCCCAAAGGTAAATAGTCTTTATGTATTGTCATTTTGAAGAGCTAGGGATATGAATAAAATATGGCTGTGTTTATATATTATTTTAAGGTGTCCAATATCAGATCTGGCCTGCCCTACAGCCTTGGAACCGTAGCGTAACTAAAAAACCACCTTACAAGGCCCTTTGATTCATGACGTGAGGCCAGCTAAAGAAAGACACTATGTGTCCATCTTTATCGGTGATGTTTAGTTAGAATATCAGATATCTTTTGCATACAAAACGTGTGGATTCCGTCAGAGGTCCAAGAAAATTTGTTAATATTACAAACGTTCATGTAATTTAACAGTTCTCTTCAGATAGTAATGTAGTGCCATTAAGCCAAAAAACGAAACTTCTTTTGTTATTAATATACCTACCATGTCATGTCACCTATGCTAGGCACTTCAGGTCACGGTGAATGTAAGAATGTAGATACATTGCTCTGATCACGTAGATAAGACTAAGTGTATTAGAAAACCAGATTCTGGACGTTGTACAAAACTCTGAATGCACTAATGTTAATATGCTCACAAAGGGTTGATGACGTTCGAATCTATGGAAGAATATATTTGTCGTGCGCATGTCTAGACGCGTATAAAACTCGTCTGTAACATCAACAATATATATATATATAAAATATATATATATGAAAATAAGAAGCCACCGGACGCACGACATATCAAAAACAATCCATAAAAGTTTATTAAAACGAGAATGTTAGCTGGATCGTTAAAATCTTCAATGCAATAAGATGATAAAACTGGTTAAATCTTTGGAAAGGTATGATGAGTAAACATATTGCGCCGACGTTTCGAAAAGGTAAACTTTTCTTGATCACGTATAAAAGTACACTGAAAAGCCTCTCAGAAACCAGCACATGGGATAAGAACGAATACAGGTAAAAAAGCAAATACCGGAAGATTATGCTAAACGCTATGGCTGACGTCATTAATATTCACGCCTACTGGATCAAAGGTATTCAGACGGTAAATCCACTTTAGCTCTACTTCTTCTCGAGTTTTCTTGTTATTGTTAATAAGCTTTTCAATTCCAATGAGCTCAAAATTTCTACAGGATTAAAAATGTTTGCCAAGGGGTGTATTAGCTTTACGTATTTCTTGTCTATGCCCACGGTGCCTAATCCTCAGCTCCCCGCCTGTCTCTCCCACATACTGTTTTTTACAATCTAAACAATTGACAAGATAAAGGAGTCCTTCCGTATCGCAGGTAATGTCGTGAAAAATTCTGAACTTTTGACCTGTAGAATTACTCTGTACCAAATTAGTTTCTTTAATAGCAGTACATGTTACACAGCGATTGGAATGAGTTTTAAAACATCCTTTGCTATATATATATATGTATGTATATATATATATATATATATATATATATATATATATATATATATATATATATATACATATATATATATACATATATATATATATATATATATATATATATATATATATATATATATATATATAAATATATATATATATATACATAGTAAGTATATATATATATATATATATATAGTAGGTCGAAGTATGGTAAATCGAACGTTGAATGAATAGGTAGAAAGGAGTGTTAAAGTTCGATTTTGAAATTGAAATTAGTCCCAAGCATTGGCATTAGCCCTAATGAACAAGGGAAATAAGAAATAAATTCAGAGAGAAAATTAAGTCACGACCAGGAATTGAACCCGGCCATCGTCACTAGGCCATATCACTAGGCCATCGTGACACTTGTGATTTTAGACGTAGACTAGGGTTCTTATACCTGCCGCCCTCAATTTTCTCTCCTGTTACCATGGTAAGTCCCCAAGCGGGGTAATTTAATATTCGAACGTTGAATGAATAGGTCGAAAGGAGTGTTAAAGTTCGATTTTCGACCTATATATATATATATATATATATATATATATATATATATATATATATATATATATATATATATATATATATATATATATATATATATATATACATATATATATATATATATATATGTATATATATATATATATATATATATATATATGTATATATATGTATATATATATATATGTATAACCAAAATGGCTCCCTCATTTGCTTACTTGTTTATGGGCAACTTCGACATAATTTGAAACCACAAATTTGGTTACGCTTCATAGACGGCATCTTCATGATCTGGCCCCACGGTGAAGACTGTCTAAAAAATTTTATTGAAAACATCAATTCGTTCCATCCCACCATCAAATTTACGGCCGACCATTCCAGGTCCAGTGTCCACTTCCTGGACACCACTGTAACCATAGAAAATGGTTCACTCAAAACAGACTTGTTCAACAAACCAACGGACAAGCACAACTACCTTCTACCCAGCAGTTGCCATCCTCCGCACTGCACCAAAAACATTCCGTACAGTCAAGCACTCCGCAAAAAACGCATATGTTCCTCTGAAACAGATTTTGACACTCGGGCAAAGGAACTATCTGTTTACCTCCGTAACCGGCAGTATTTTCGGGGTTCAATTGAAAATGCCATCAAAAAGGCAAAAGAAACCCCCCGCTCGCAAACTCTGACGTACAAAACTCGTCAGCGCAATTCCGACAGAGTGCCGTTGGTAACTGAGTACCATCCCGGTCTACCACCACTAGCCAAATTCATCAAAAAGCATATGCCCACACTTCAGAGCACCGATCGCCTAAGGTCTATCTTTCCCCAACCCCCCGTTGTTGCCTTCAAGCGGCCCTCAAATTTACAGGACATTTTGGTTCGGGCAAAATTCCAGGACAAAGCCTCAGTCGAGGAAAACAACGAAAATTTTGGTTGTTCACCTTGCCCTTCCAACTGCAAGACGTGCGCCCTGGTTGATTCCACAAAAGGCTTCCAGAGCAATCAAAATGCACGCACCTTGCAAATTAGACAAGAAATTAATTGTCTTTCCAAAAATGTCATTTATCTCATATACTGCAATTTATGTGGTGTGCAGTATGTCGGAGAATCTAAAAATAATCTTCGAATGAGAATGACACAGCACAGGTCAGCAATTAAAACCAAAAAGGTTGAACAACCTGTTGCAAACCATTTCAATTTGCCTCATCATTCTATCAAAAACTTAAGGGTCATTGCTATTGACCAAAACGATACATGGACCGACAAAGCTAGAAAAGCTAAAGAAAATTTCTGGGAACTCAATCTCAAAACCACATCGCCTTTCGGCTTGAACATCAGAAGAGATTTACCAGGTAGTATTCCTCGAAAGCTCTACTTCAAACCTTTGGCTGTTTAATTTATCTAAATTCTAGCCTTCCGCTATTTGTATCTCCTCGGAGATCCAGCCTTTCAATTCTGTAGCACCAGTGTTTTACAGTTTCTCCGTCATGTTTATATATATATATATATATATATATATATATATATATATATATATATATAGATATATATACATATATATATATTTACATATATATATATGTGTATATATATACATATAATATATATATATATATATATATATATATATATATATATATATATATATATATATATATATATATATATATATAGAATATACAGAATTGAAAGGCTGGATCTCCGAGGAGATACAAATAGCGGAAGGCTAGAATTTAGATAAATTAAACAGCCAAAGGTTTGAAGTAGAGCTTTCGAGGAATACTACCTCTTTGTCAATACTCGGTCAGAGAATGACCATATATATATATATATATGAAATGTTCCCATATGTCCAAAACGTAATCGGTTCTCCTCCATACTATATATACGTAAGAAATAAAGTTAACCAACTCGGCTAACCACTCAATAGAAAACGTCAGTATCACTGGTATAGAATCTGTAACAAAAAAATCGCGTACCGTCATACTCCACAGGGAATCATTTTGGATAAACAAACTCCACACCCTTCATCCTCACGGAATCAATGTTGATAGATCACCATAATACTCCATGCGAATCCGACACAGTGCACTTCACATACATACATCCACACACACACACACACACACACAATTCACTCACAAACCACTGCCACGCAAACTACAACGCAGCATCTACATGTAAGTCCTATATAGTTTTTCTTTTCCAAAATTTTCTAATTTCTTGATACTTATATTAAAATAGGCCTAGCACTAAAACATTCATTTGTTTCATGATTTCAGAACCTGATGAAGGCCAAATGGCCGAAAGCTTGTAAATAAAAGTAACAGACTGAAAGCGACGTCCTATCTCCTATCATTTTTCAACTTTATTTCTTATTTTTATATATATATATATATATATATATATATATATATATATATATATATATATATATATTTTTTACCAATTTGATTTATATATATATATATATATATATATATATATATATATATATATATATATATATATATATATGTATGTATATATATATATATTCATGCAAGTCTCATTTTACTATTCACAACCCAACTCTAGGGTACTTTTTTATCAGAAAAATAGGGGGTAGGCATTGTTAAAAGAGGAGATTTCGTTACTGGCTAACGACAGCGCTAATTCCTAACAAAATCCCTAGTCCTAGAATACAATCGGTAAAATTCAATGATATCAGCCAATTAAGAAAGATTTTGTTTCACAGTGTGAATCTGCAGAAAAAATGTTGAGGTATAAGTAAAGACGATTAAAGCTTAATACTTTTATTATTGGATAGAGAGGCTGTACGAAGTAACATTGCTATGCAAAGCCGCCAAAACTTTAAACTCAGCAATTAATCAATCAGACAAACAAAATTGAAAATTAAAATTCATGAAACATATATAAGGAGTAAAATACAAGCCATGATATCAAATAGAATTTAGTCAAAGGACACTGTTCTAAGTATCGCGTATAGGCCATGCCCATTCGACTATTTATGAATATTCAGCACGTAGGCAGTGGCGTAGCTAGGATTTTGTCCATGAGGGGCAAAGGTATGAAATTTCCCCAAAACTTTTCCGGGTCAATGTGTATGTATTTCATATAAAATATGCAAATTTACAAGTATAACCACATTACCATAATTAAAATTATGTAATATTGCCTGCATTTTAATCTTAAACTACAACATAGAACAATTGGAAAAAACAACTCTTAGTATATTATTTTGGTAAACAATATCTGGTTTATTTGTATATATTAACGCAGTGTCGTATGCGGGATTTCTCTGAAGGGGGGGGGGGCATGCAGTATGATCTAAGGGGAGGGGTGTCCGGAAACTTTTTGACGTTTTCAAGGAGCCTTGATATAAAATGGTGCAAGATTTTCGACTTTGACAGGAACAGTGTTAAAGGTTGAATCATGGTGGTTCATGAGGATAAAACTGAAACTTTTGTGTCTTTATATGCATTCTTATGCCATTTATGCTACCTTAAGAAGTAAAACTTGTCATTAAATTTGCACACTTTAAGGAGTCAAAAAAAGAGCTTTAATCCGTATAGGATTTGTGGTTTTTCTTGGCCACAAAACTTCTTTTGTCATAAAGATTATCTAAGCGGAGCGTCACCATTAGTTGGCCCGGACCTTTGAAAAAAATTCGAAAAATCAGACCCCTCAGATGGCCTGAAATAGCATTTTCCAGACCTATACGAAGAATCTAACCAGTCGCTACCTTCTTTAGTCGTTTGCAATAAAATGCTCCCTTCAAAATATGTCCACATACTGCAAAGTGATCAGAGAGTTAAGAGCTAATTTGACCCCAAAAATGTAGTTTTGCCCAAAAGACTGAACGAAGCGCCACTACTAGTTGGCTCGGAGCGTAAAGAAAATTTTGAACAATCAGACACCTCAGATAGTCAAAAATAGCGTATTCATGCTTGTAAAGAGAATCTGAACATGTAGTCTTTATTTTTATCGATGCCACCAGTGGAATACAGAGTCTACCTTTTAAAGTAAAATTGGAATTTGACAGAATTTGCCTGTTTGTAGGAATTAAAAATTGGCATCACTGAAGGACCTTGCAGAGACAATCCTTTCCCTTTGAAAATTTTTGAAAAATTGGATGTCCTTATATGCAATCTGGTGCCACATATGCTATCTTTTGAAGTAAAATCTTTGTTATTAAAGTTTGACTACGTATTTTTAAGAACAAAGAAAAAATGGCATCTGTGAGGGGGACATGGCCCAATGGTCCCCCTTCGAACGCCCCTAAAAGAAGGCCTAATAGTGGCTCGATCACACAGGATATCCTGTTAGAACAGCAGTCTGTAAAGCTTAGAAGGCTACAAGGTACTCATGGACCCGTCTATTGTTACACCCAAGTGGGCAGAAAGCTATTTGCCCTAACTAGCCTGTAAGCTTCCATGGATTAGGGTAAGTAACAAAATCTAAGTATGCCAATGGATCCCGTTCATTCTAATTTCTAGACTAACTTTAAGTTTATCGTCGGCCATGGATTGTTTCAGCCCCATGCATTGTTATGTACACAGAGTAAAATCGGTATAGCTACTACTAGCTTGTAGGACAATATAATAACCTCGGTGGGGGGGGGGGGTCTACGTCAGTGACTTGTCAGTTTTCACATTCTTGTACTGAATTCCCAAAGTGTACAATTCAGAGACTGTGTACAAGGGGATAAGTTCGGGTTTACGGCCTTTCAGTGTTAGTTGTACTGTATCAGCCGTTGTTAAATTCCTGAATAACAGCTTTCTATGCACTCAAATGCACTGATCATAACATCCGCGTGTACCGCGGGACCCGAGCAGGGCCGGTTCATGCGACACTCTTGAAATCTGGGTAAATTTTTTGCATGAAAATACGAATTATGTATGAAAAATGTCTCACAATTTCTTATTCTAACAAAAAGTTTGAGAAATTTTTGTTAGAATAAGAAAATTCATCAAATTTCCCCAATTTCATCAAATTTCCCCAAATTATTATCGAGGGGGGCAACTTGCCCCCTGCCCCCCAGTAGCTACGCCACTGCACCTAGGCGACCGCATCATAGCACTTGGTAGTTTGTTTAAACGTTAGGGCTTACGTCCTTCACTTGAAGCTTCGAATCGGCTTAAGCACAAGTCATCATTCTGTACAGAAAAAACGGAGGGAAACTGACTGTAGTCTCGGCATTTCTCTATCAGAAACACGCCGGAGCGTAATCGGTCACGGTAACTTTGCTTTCTCTTGTGGTGTTATTCGCCGATTATCAACAGTTTTTTTTTATAATATATTTTTTTTTGATCTGCTATTGATGTTTCGTTGCTTTTTGTTGTTGAGTGTTCAGGCCCTTCTTTCTTTCATCGAGCAGTTTTGCGCGAACTAGTAGCTTCCATATTTTCAGAAATTGGGAACCCTTCTAGTAATGGTCTTTGGTTGAATAAAACATTAGCAGATTCAAGACCACATGAACACTCAAACCCGAAGTTTCTCTCCTACTCCCTTACGAAGAAACGAATATCAAGCTAAACTGAACATCTTTTGTCCTAAGAAAATATATTGCGTCTTCTTGTCAGAAAATTTTTTTCCCTCCTCTTTATTAAGTAAACAATTATCCAATTCATATATACAATATTTACCTGAAACACTGTACAATCAATTTCTATTTAAATAACTTTTCCACAGCGTTAATCTTGTTGCGTTTCTTTTTGCAATTATCAGTTTTCAATGAATGAAAATGATTTTCTCCTCTTTAATCAAGCACTCGTCATTTCATAATTAATTACAGGCGCTCACATTTTTATATCATTTAGTGGGTTGTGTGTTCAAATAATATACACTGTTTATAATACTCATTACACACAATGATGGTCAATAATCAATGGTTATACAGTATCTTTAGCACATCATTGTAAGTTTTGCGATTCCTTTTATAACTTTCGACTTTCAATGCAAAACTGAACTTTTGGTAAAATCTCTCTATTTCCAATTTTTCCATTTTAAGTGAACAACAGAAAATAAAATACTTCATATGTAATATTACAACATTATACGGGCTGTAGCCTTTCCCTTGGAAACCCCCAAAAATGTCCTTTTTTGAGAGGAAAAATTGCTTGTTTAAAACCTTTTTTTCTACACCTAAAATAAAACTTGAAACCATACTGCAACCCCAAAATAAATGATCCACTGTTTCTTCACTTAAGTTGCGCAAAGAGGAGAATCCACCATGTTTAAAGTCTGTCCTCATCGTAAAAATATGTATTGTTCCACTTCTTTACGGATGTTGCTGAAGTAGAAAAATTCTTTAAAAGAATAGGATAGACAAGTCGAGAAACCGACGTACAATTCATCACCTGGTGTAGCGAAATAACATTTGTCTGAAGGTTGTCTACGGTATTATTTAAAGAATTTCTCCAATGGCTAGGGATAGCTTTTATCGGCCCCTAATACTGAATAAATGATAGTTCAGTAAGGTTATAAGTTTGAGTAAAGTTAAAGTAATCAAGTGGCTTCTTATTAATGTCAAAAAGGTCTATTACTCTTAAAATTCCCTTTCTATACAGACTTGCATTAAATATAACTTTGCCATTAATTTTAACCTACGAGTTGTTCCAGATATTTTGGGTGGGAGTTGTATAAGTACAACCACACCAAGCTTCTATTACTTGAAAAAT
The DNA here is from genome assembly GCA_037179385.1 of Holothuria scabra. Classification (NCBI taxonomy): domain Eukaryota; kingdom Metazoa; phylum Echinodermata; class Holothuroidea; order Aspidochirotida; family Holothuriidae; genus Holothuria; species Holothuria scabra. The sequence continues at coordinate 7,135,788 of CM074190.1, read as the reverse complement.
AAAATAATGTGCAGGCAGTCTAATGTCAGGTCGGTAGCAGTAACAAAGGAAAAGTAATTCATAACCATAGGGCTTAAGGGCCCTGGTAAAAAAAAAAACTTTCCATGGACTTTCATTATCCATTAAAAAACGGCGAATCCATGTACACCTAAGGGATTTGACAAAACTCCCAACATGTGTAACCTTCAGACCCCCCTCATAATAGTTAATAATCATTGTCGTGCGTTTAACTTTTTCCGTACGGCCACACCATATGAAATCGTAGATAACCTTTTCAACCTCTCTTACAAAAGTGTGTGGTGGGCTTAGGTAAAAGGAGAAACAAAAAGACAAGTTGTGAAAGTCCAAATGACTTTGTAATGATGTTACGGCCTATAGGGGTCAGAAAAAATCTGGAAGACATTATTTCAGACACATAATGGCAGAAAATTCAAAATGAGTCAGTGTTGCAAAGTTAGTGTAAAAGCTTCTCTCAGAGAGAAATTTGAGTCATTTTTATGTTGATATCCAATAGATCATTATTCTGGGATTGCTCATTAGTTCAGACATCCTTCAATAATAGTTCTGCAACATCGTAAAGGAATCTATGGAACCCTACCCAAGGAATATCAACTTCTGGTTATTCTAATGAACGTAGTATCTGGTTAACTTTTATATAAAATGCATGCATTTTTATTTGCAATTGCAAGGTGGGAAAGAAAACAATTTTCTTTAATCATAAAATTGTTTTGAAAAATTTAATTGCAGTGCCGTTTCAAAATAGCATTTTTCTGGAAGTTTGGATATTCTGTAGTGTATTTTATTTTATGTATGGCGTTTCATTTGACAGTGTCAGTGAACCTTTAATATTCTGTTTCACACTGGGAACCTGTACACAGTTCTCAGGGCTATTCCGTCTGGCACAAAAAGAAATAGTAATAGAGATTCATTTTTCCGACGTAACTTCTCAAGTACTTCCCAAAATCTTTTTACTTATTCGAGATAACGAGTTTTATGCGCCACACTCAGTATAAAGTTGCCATAAATTTCAAGGACAGAACAACAAATAAAGGCATTGATATAGATTTTGGAAGAAAGTTTGCAACTTAAATTTTCATGCAGTTCTTCTTAAACCTTTTTGTAGTTATTAAATTTTTTTGTTCTGTAATTTCCTTTTTTATTTTAAGGGGTTGACTGACTCTCCCAAAACTCTGTGACATGTTCGCTTAGCTGAAATGCTTAAGGAAAGGGCAGCGGTATTTTATGGCTAAAGCCCTTAAGTCGTTGTAAAAGGTGTAACTGAGAATAACATTATCTCGATGATTTTTGAAATTCATAAATACCAGTATATACACAGAAGCATAAATCAGGTACCCTTAATATTCGGGCTTTGAGTTAAAGCTAAAGGGGAAGTTTAAGCAAACATTTAATTTTCAGACATGTGAAGAACAACCAAATCGACACAGTGTGGTGAAAGTTCCATTCAAATTGGACATGTAATTCTCGACATACCAGTAAATGTAGTCAGCAGATTTGTGTTCCAGAGTGAGGTTGAGGTCAGCAGAGCTTATATCAATTCCTCACATTGACAAGAAATGTGTTGTTTCCCTTTGTTGAATCATATTGTTTTGTAACTTTGAAGTTAATATGTATAGGACCTCCCTGTAGAGATTCAAAGTTTGTGAAATTCTCATGCCACTTATGCAATCACATTGTAATATTATGGGATTGAGAAAAACAATTCTAGAGTGTAAAGAAAAGCATAACGCTTTGCACTAATGTGGGGATATGATGTCATCTGTGCTTTAGAACCACACATCGGATTTCAATGCAAATTTCACCAAAATACTTTAAATAAGCACCCCTTTAACTTACCAAATCCTGTTGTGACTTGAAACCCTTCTTTTAAATAATATTGTGACCTTGCGTTAAAGCAAGTTATAGCATGGTGTGTTATTGCTAGACGCGTTTGGACGGATAAAAGAGATAATCATGAGGTCCCATCAGTACCAATGAGTAAACAGCCGCTAAGGCCAGAATGTCAAAAGAATGAAAATAATGGGTTATTCGGACAATATGCCACACAGAAAAATATCTCACCTAAGTAGTTTTTGTTCTAGTTTTGCATTTTATTTGCTTATTTTGCTCTGTCTTTTAAGCCAATAGGGTTTTTTAGTTCACTTCCTTCTGCTTCTTTGTCAAGTCAGTTTTTTTTTTACTTAAAACTCTTCTATTTTGTAACTTGTACAATGTATTGAAGAAACAAATAAATGATTGAATGAATGATTGTAGGAATGAATAAATGAATGAATAAATGAATGAACGAACGAACGAACGAACGAACGAACGAATGAATGAATGAATGAAGTTTCAATGATCCAGTTACACTGGTAATAAACTAAGTTTCGGACTCATCATGGCGTACACATAATGATATGTTTAGTACATTAAAGTATATACAAAACATCACTAGAGCTTGTGGCTTAGAACACCTCCAGCTACTAAGTTCAATGGTTTTTACACAACCAACTTAAAGGTGAAATATGTCATAACGCCAAAAGTTACAGAAATTCAAAGATTTTATGAAATACAGCTCCCACTCCTGTTATTAGTAATATCCATTTTGTCTGTAGTATCTCGGAAGGCATTCGAACAGTGAGTTGCCATTATAAGTCTTGGCAGTCAAACTTTAAGACATGCACTCTAACAAGTTTGGGTTTACTTGTATCTTAGGAACATTGCTCTAAAACTGCCCACTAGTATTGACAGTTTGAGATGTTTTAATGTAAGACTTAAAATTATTTCCATGCTTCAGAAGTAAAGGGATAAAGCAAGACTAAAGAAAGAATTTCTTTTGCTACAAGGTTTTTCTATCCATTTTAAACCTTGATATGTCTTCGGGTTAGTCTCTTATTAAAACGCTGTCAGTCACCTGTTGGTTTTTCATCAATATGCAAAACTGAAGAAGGCTATGTTTGTGTAAAACAAAACCATGGTGTGAATTGATCAATATTTGAGAAATCACCACGAATAACATCTTCACAGGTAAAGTTTCAATGACCCAAAATCTACCTTTAACGTTAAATGTATTATAAGCGATCCAAGTTTTGACAAGTTGGTGCAAACGACACCTCTACTTTCAAATTTGATACATGATTTGTATGAAAAGACTGCATGCAAGCATTTTCTAAAACGTTGCCTCCGGTATTTCCACCAGAATAAACGGACCACTCTGACGACAAGACGGTGAATTTAAGTAAGGGCCACTTTGGGCATTCAAAAGAAGGACGATCACTCTGTCAGTGCCTAACTCAGGGATCTGTTACGGAAGGAGATAAAGTACTTATCTTTCATTTACATATAATTCCTACTTGTTGTACTCATTTACAATAATTCCTACTTGTTGTACTCACGAAAATGTAAGATCTCGTACAAAAAGAATTAGTGAGTGACAACAACAGTTCCTATCGTCTCCTAGATCTCATATACTTGTGGCATGATTTCAACCATTGCCATAATATTGCCATTCGTCACAGAAGTAACAAAACTTTATGTTTCTGTACGCCAATGTTCACATTTTTGATGGGTTGAGGTGAGCTTCAATTAAGGTTTAGAACATTTATTCCCTCCTTGCTGTTTCAGGAACAATCCGGAATCTTTTCAAAATTCATATACAAATGTTAGACTCTGCATTTATGCTGAAAAACGATGTCAGTGACCAATGGAAAAAATACAATAATGAAAGAATCTGATCACTTAAAAGTGTGGTAAAGTCGTTTTGTCTAAAAGGCTGACGCAGGTGTCACGCCTTTCGGGACTGCTGATAGCTTCAAAGCATTGTCAATATGAGTTCGTTGTTTTTAAGGCTAGTACGAAAAGGTTGATTTCTCATTTAGAGGGCTAAGTCAAACAAACTTACAAGAAGAACTAAAGGATCTGTCTATCAAAACCTTTTAAAGTTGTCACAATACATATTGTTGGGTTAGATGATATTGGATGAAGTCCTTTATCTCCTTCCGTGACAGCTTCCTGCCTAACTGTTTTCTGACTTCGGTTGAGCATCTGCTCTCTTTGACCAGGGAGTTGTCCCATGCTTTGACGTGGCAGCTGATACGGCTCCCTGCTTTGACAGAGAGTCCCCCTATCTGTCTGTGAAGACTTCAGGGCAAAGCAACGTGTATGTTGACAGTGTAAGCCAAATAGTAAAGTTCGTTCAAGTTGATATATACTGCCTTTACTTTCTTAACAATTTACCTTCACAAAGTTGATAAGTTTAAGGGAAAATTACTTCTGTCGCAGTCCAACTTCAGTGTCGCAATTTCTACTCTTATGAAATATGAAATATTAGGCACATGACGGTATTTGAATAGCAATAAACCTTTTCAAATACATTAAATGTTTGCACAGTCGTTAGTATATCAGAAGAAAGTTTTCGCAGGCCCTCGCCTCCAGTTGAAAGTACTTTAATAACTAAAAGCCTGTTAATTCTCTTTTCTGATATACGTACTTAAATTAAGGAGATAAAGAAAAATTTTCTGGGGAGATTCTTGTGACGGCCGTAAATTAAGGCAATGACATAATGACATTATAAAGCATCACTCCGTTTTATACTATGCATTTAGCAAATAAATCATACACGTTATTCAGGTTGGACTGTCAGTTTGGTAGGGAACAGTTATATGTTTGCAAATGAAAATCGTCCATCAGGCCAAACCTTCTCCACGAAAGCACCCCTCACAAACAAACAGTTTAAAATTATGAACGCCGTTTGCGCAGAACTTTATCATTCATCAGCCAATTTCGCCATTTGGTAGTCAATTATCGATGAGGTTGGTTGATATTAACTATGCGATTCCAAAACATATTGCTAATCTTCTCAGTACGTAATGGTAACAGGTGATGTATATAACGCCTCGTGGTAATTCCTCTGTCATTACGACTTGTTATCCTCTTTAATATCATTCTCATTAGACAAATTTTCATTGTCTCCCTCAATTATATTATCTGTACATTCGATGGCTCTCAAGTGTGGCGTAAGCTTTCCTATTCCGTCAATGTGACATGAATGTTTATAAAAAGTGACAAGATGAAAGAATGTTATGGGTCACTCTTCCTTACATTAAAATAATTTGAGTGTGCTTCCTGACTCGTATCAAAAGAGGACATCCTTTAAAACATCTTCCTCATTTCACCACTAGTTAATTATTGATTGCATTATATGGGGCCGACGTTCTCCATCTTTATATCTGTTAAAAGTTGTTAAGAAGCATGACCTGGTTTTTGTGCTTTTCTTTTTTCCTTTGTTTCAAGTATAATTTTTCTGCTTTGAAATTTTATCTGTCCTCCGTTTTTTTTTTTTTTTTTTTTTTTTTTTTTTTTTTGTGAAAGAACTTTAACACCCATGTTCATATGTAACAACCCTAACTATAACGCTGATAAAAAGAAATTTCATGAAAAAAAATCAATTTATTTCTATAACACAAAAAAGTTCTTATATCTCCCCTCTTCAAACCCATGGCCCAGATACGTTCCCTCATCCCATGGTGTAGAACTATTTACAGAGAATCCCCAAAAAGGCCTATGGTAATTAATTTAACCGTTTCAGAGAGTTAAAAAACTTCAATTGTATTTCAAATGAAATTAAATTTTAGATATTTCTGTTACTCTGTTTTTGACTTCATATTTGCCTTTCAAATGTTTGAAATATATTTTTGAAACACAAAATGTCGAGTTGAAAGTCACGTATAAGGGATGAAAAGTAACGGCAAAATTTTACTTTTCTTACATTGCATTTAATCTAACAACGTTTCTATTATTATAACTATATGTAATCTTCATACATGTTATGCATAGGATAATAACGTACGGTACTTTTCTTCATCTCACATCAGATATAAGCCTACGTATATGCGTCTGTGTCTGGGGTACGTTCGTGTAGGTGTTAGTTGATGTTTGCGTGTGTACAAACAATAAAGTGCAGTTAGGTTATGTTAGATGAATTTTACAGCCGAGGTTCTAAGCAACTGGTTTAAGTCGAGCCGGTCACGACCCCTTTTCAGTTGAGGCTCACTGGTGTATGTTCCTTACTGTATTTGTATGCGTCCACCTTTAGAGAGCAAGATTGATAAGTTCAAACTTAATTATTAGTTAACCGACCTTGTTGTCAGTATGCCAGCAGTAGTAATCAAACTTAAACTGATGGGGACGTTTTTAAAATGGTGCTTCAAATTTAATAAAGGTACTATGATATGTAGAAATGTCGATCAGGGTCAACTTTTGCGGAAAATTTATGTAGCAAACTTCTCTTTAACCGTATTCTCGATGAAGTTCCAATTTGATAATTAATTGTATCATGCCTGATTGTTAACATTACAGCGGTTCACGGTTTGTATAACTTCACCACTAGCAGAGTCCTAAAAAGCAGTTCATCAATTACAAGGATGGTTGACATTTACATGAACACGAAAACTCTATAAGACAATATTTGCAAAACTGCATACTGTACAAAAATGTCATGCTTGCGTGACATGTACCGATGACAGCAGGGTGACCGAAGAGCGGGGAGGGGCCATGGCTTCACCTCTTTCTTTCATATTGTTCATTTAGAATTTAGTCAATTTTGATGGCGAAAAAGTATCATTTTCCCCGGCAGACTAGTTTGGGAAATAAACCGCCCTTCCCCCACCACACAATTTCCGGGCAAGCCATTATCGATTGATGCAAGATAATTTTCAACGGTACATTGAAGTTGTTTTAAAGTAAATTGAAATGGTTAAAAGGAGAATTATATAATTTTACGTGTTCCATACAAGGGACTCGTCCACTTTTTTTGAAACAATGGATTCAGGCACCTACACCAAAAGCTTCAACTTGAACTAATAATATTCTGTGTTCACTTAATTTCCACAATTTTATCCTAAATTTCAACTGTAAATGTATGTTAGGTTGGCGTCTGTGACAAAATAGCAACAAATCTACATTTTCTGTTTTTTTAAACAGTTTCTTCCCAACATAATATTAGCACTGTCGATTTGAATGTTACAAAATACTTTCCCGATTATTTCACAAAACAGCTGCGCAATTATTTTATCTAGTTGACCACATTGCCAACGTTCCTTGCCAATGTTCCGCGAAAAAAGACAACTAGCAATGATACTTAAACACTAAACATTTATATAATATTTACTATGAATCTTAAAAATCTGCAACATTATATCGCCCTTTTATATACCTAACATACTCTAGATGTAATGGCTGATTTATGGCTTACTTCCACTCATTGTGAGAACCCAAGGGCTTTAGAGAGCAGTGGAATTATTTCATATCGGTCGGAAACACCCCTGTGCTAAAAGATTTAACATTAGACCTCCAGGAAAGTACGGAATGTTGATAGGAATACTTTGCCCTAAATTAAATTACCTATCCAAAGTCGTTGCAATTGCGAAGATGGCATATATATCCAGTGGCATTTAACGCTTCAAAGCCTCCGATTAGTTTGAAACCCTTTCGACTTTCTGTTTCATAATTTTATTTGAGAAATTGGATCGTCATCAATTGTTGCCCAAAGCGATGGTTATCATAATGTTATCTTTAAGTAATGTACTATTTTATATGCTGATGACCAAGTGGATTAAAAGGTGTTTCAGTTTTAAAAAAAGAGCAAACTCGAATACAGCAAGGAATAGACCTGATATCGTTTTTAAAATCAAACGTTAGCTGTAGGTAACTTTTTAAACTGTCTCTTAGTTGGTGAAGTTAGAAACAGACTTGGAACAATGTCCTCTTAGTTAGTTGTTAGTTGCATGCTAGGATATCTAAAGAGGAAGCTGTTATCATACAAACAGACTACATGAATGTCAAGAATTGAAAATAATCATTGATGTATTGAGTTTCATTTCATTTATTTCATCACAATCTAAGAAGTACCACGAGGTGAATGAACTATATGTGCATGACAAAAATATATGAGACAAATCGTAAGAACATGTTATCACAATGCTAAGGACAATGTCTGTTATTGTTATTATGAATCGACACTGTTACTACACCTGATTACACACATTTTACTGCATTAACGAGATCACAAAGACATAAAACAGAATCATATTCTCATTTCATCATGGCCAACCAAACCCAGTTTATGCATGGATAATGGAGAAAGCAAGGTTCAGAGTCGGTAACTAAGTCTAAAAAACAGTATACATTGAAAAGGATGCTAGTTTAAAAAGTCACATGTGATGATATCTTCAGAGAATTAGCTTCAGTTAGGTGTTCTTATTCATTTACTTTTATCTGAAACAAACATTACCATCAAAACACCGAAATGAAACTATAGCCAAATTTACTTGTAACATTAGCCCTGTGCAAAGGATCCCGTTTGCTATTTTCTAAAACCATGCGTCTTATGGTTATGTTTGTTTTATCATTATTTGTTTGGGTGTTAAACAGTATACGTATCGCCCCATTTGTTCATTCGCCCACCATTGCCTGTGCATTTGTATGGTTTTAATAACAACTGAAATAAGTGCAGATAAAACTTTCTTTCCAGCTTGATATTAGTTAAACTATTGTATTAATTTTTACTAAAATAAAACTCTAACATCAGTTTATCCTATAAATGATGCTAAAACATCAGGAAATTCATTTCACAAGTTTTATTACAATGGTTACTTTTTCCTAACAAAAACATTCTTTACTTCCCAAGACTTGAAAGCTAAACGTTTCATCCCAAAATGTTTTTCATTTATATCTAAAACAAGAAAGATTTAAAACGACTTATAAAATAATAAATAGTCGAAGAGTTTTTAACTCTCTGTACCTCTTGAATTAAACAACTCGTACTTTACCTTTATTAAAAGACCAGTTCCTACTATACTTTTTGTTTAAAATAATATTTATATATTTATGATAAATTGTAAACATTACGCTTGATCAAGCATGATGATAACTGAACCAAAAGATAGCTACACATGAAATAACAAACAAAGCTTAACGGTCACAGAATATATGAGACACTGGAGATAAACCGTTTTGACTAACATGTTCAGTATTTCAACCAACAATTGTTGATTTAAGTATCTAAATAGATGATGAATGAGTATTTTACATTGTCAGTGACAACAACATTCATTCTGATTTTAGCGATATACCTAATACAGTAGCACTTCTCTTTTAACTGAAAGTAATTATTACGGAACTTGTCATCCATTTTATTAAGCAAAAAGCACTTGACGATAATATTTTACCGATAGTGATATTTTGCAAACTTTCTATAAATAAACTCAAGGTTAAAATAAATGGAAAACAAACTCTAGAAAAATGTGACGCCTGTCACTAAAGTTGACATGTTGATTTATTTAAATGTCTTGAGTTGAACGATCATGCAATCTAAAATCAAGTTATCCCGGTGGTTGGGTTGCCTGAATAAAACACCACTAAATATAGATTCCTTTATAAACATCTCAACATTCGTGTCCACCAAAGTTTAAAACTGTTTTTTCAATATATCTCAAATGTTTCCACTTTGCGGTAATTTTGCACTTTGAGGCAGGTTTTCAACGTATTTCACGGGCTTCGTTTGACAGTCATATTATTGCAATGTTTTACAACAACTATAAACATCTGTAAACATTTCAAAAATACTCACAAACTTAGATAATCAATGTATAATTCATTTTTCAAATAAACCCGTTGCATATTAGAACAAGCAGGCGAGTAGTGAGAATGTGATATACACTACAGGCCATTAAATCAATTTAGTCCGTTTGACATATTGCCATTAAACTTTCAATTATTTCCCATGTTACCTTATTTATGAGCTACGCCAAGTAATATATATTTCAATTTTATTACAGCAGAACACGATTTTGTCCACGTGGCATTCGTTACGCTGTTTATGTAATACGTTGATTTATCTTCTGTAAGGATCAGCAGCTTTGCTATTTTCCTCCTAAAAGCATTTTTAATAAGCAGAATTAAATTGAATACTTCTTAAAGTATTTTTGTCACGCAACTGCTTGCTAACAGAAAAACGAATTTCTATCTTAATTAACACAACATAAGTGGTCAAACGTGTTGAATAGGATGTTTCTTAGTCATTGAATCGTTTTGCTAACATGATAGGCAAAAGCGAGCTTCAGATACAGTCATGCCAAGTTAGAGTAATGTACCCAGTCTCCTAACTACTGAATGATTCCTTGAAAGTACGTGAAAATAATTTTTGTAAGTGATTTTTTATAAAACTCCTTTGTTTACTTAAGACCCTCCATGCCTGCTATGTTTCGAATCATTTTATTTCATTTAATTTCATTTCATGTATTTGTTTAATCACAAAGTAAATGAACACTAAAATAGATATGTACGATATTGAAGATTGTAAAATAATTGTGTGAATGAAAGTACTCTTAAAATCCTCCTGGGCTACTTGTTATACAGATAAGTGCCTCTCTCAAAACCTTTAAAACTCTTGAATCTTTCAAGGTAATTTATAAATTTCATTCCCGAATCTTCTTTTATGTTCCATTTCACCAACTGCTTGCGTGCTATCCGAAATATTTATTTATATAAGTACTAGCACAAAGCAGATAAAGAATCCTTGAGTATAAAATTGAAAACAGCAAAATGTAAAATTTTTATCGTTAATGTTTATCTTGACTGGCTGTAACGCACATGACTAATGGAGTTATAAATCTAACTGTGGTATTTAGGTTCCAAGTACTACACTGTAAAAAATGTCTGTAATGTTACAAAATTTTTGTACAATTACAGAAGAAAAAATAAAGAAATACAAAAAGAATACATAAAAGTGCTGTCAATGAGTTGACAGCGCTTTTTATGTAATCTTTTGTTTTTCTTTATTTTATTTTCTGTAAATGTACAAACATTTTTTACAGTGTACTAAATCAGTAATATTCTGGATTTACAAATATTTGGAAACATACATAAAATAATGAACAGAAAGAAGGATGCAAAATAATGTGTTTCATGTTTTGAATCAGAGATGGGGGGGGGGGGACTTTAACATTCCACATACTTTAAAGGTAGTGTGACATGTCAGAAAATGCCCTGACTTCATTTGGCAGGAAGGGAGTGAGCTTTCCTAAGGAAAATCCGTTGGAATTATCGGGCTGGTGCGCATTGTTTAACAAGGTGCTTCCTGGTTGGCTTCAGCCTTTGTATTATATCGGTTGTATTCTTTGTTATGGTTAGGGCCTAGGTTAGGGATTAGGTTAGGGATTAGGGCTATTAGGAAATTTCTTATTAAACAGTGCGCATCGCCCCGAATTATGTCAGTATCTTTTAAGGTTCTCAAGAATGTACCTCTTCAAATATTGAATGTTTCTGCAGTAGCTCTCTGCTTATGCAAAAATTATGACGTGCAGTCCTGCCCAGTGCTAACATTTCTTTTGTTCACCGTATGTTAGTTATCTAGTCATTATTCATCAGATAGACTATGGTTTGTTAATTGATTTTGATGGCTTTCAAGGACACAATTCAAACTTTCAAAATAAAACCCTTAGAACAAGCTAATTTAACAACTACCCTTGAAATAAAGATTGTAAAAACAAAGGATTACATTGGCCATATACAGCATTTGCTTCTTATGACTTCACAAGATTTGCATATTGAGGTAATGTTTATTTACAATTAAGTGCAAATCAGAAATTATCTTGTGAAATGGCCAATTTTTGACAGATTTTGATGTGAATTGCGGCTTTTTTCTAAGCGTTCAAAGCTTTCTCATCGAATACCGGTACCCAGTCTTGCAATTTTCATGTCTCACGAGTTTTAATGACAGTGTCGATTTAGGGGATAAATGCGATGGTGCCCTTCCTTAAATGTAATATAAGACAGACGGTGACTTCATCAATGCCGAGGTCCTCTGCTTCTGTGATGACGTACCCTGTTTTTGAAATGCAGGGAATCGATAAAAACATCTAATTTTAGACAAAATTTTATAGATCTTATTTAAATTCTTCCAGCTAAGTTTGGGTTCTGCTATGACGTCGTGTTTATTCTTGAGATAGAAGCAAACAACTCCAGCGAAAAGCAAAGAGGAGAGCCACGCAAACATTTTCATACAGTTCATGTGCAGTATCCGTTTTTTTCACACAATGTAGAACGGAGCCGTACATGATAGACCAATGATGAAAATGGTCGGAGGGCCATGAGGTTGGTCACGTATTGTCCTTCAGTGGACGTAATAGCTTCTTCGGAAAGCGGTGGAAGTTTTGGTTTCACCGAACAACCCTTTGCGAGAGGACCGAGAGGACTTTAGAAAAAAATATTTGCACTTCTTTAAAACTAATTCATTTAATACTCAATCGTTTAAACCATATTTGCAATTGATGTAACAATAACATATGCTTCATTTCATCTTACATCTTTTACCTTTTAGAGTCACATTGATACCTAACTGCTTAGTTCATGGAAGCGACATAAACAAACACAGGACACAACTGCAATTATACACAATACATACCATACACAGTCAGTTAGCTATCCTTGCAGTGGCACACAGTATGTAGCACGGAGGGAGGGGGGGGGGTTGACTGCGTATACCAGGAGTTGTTGGAGCCTTATTTGCTTTCACGGTGTCGTGCGCGCGTTTGATTTCATTAGTCGTTCTCTGAAAAAAGGAACTACGCGCTCAAACCATGCTCGTTTAGAGCGCGGTACTCTTATTCTGCCAGATGTCAAGAAACCTGTCTTAAATGAATTTGAGACCGGTCTCAAATGATTTCTGACCAATCAAAATGCAGGAAACGAAAAGAGGTGTTTATGAATAAAATTTTGTTGGTGTTTTCTTTACATTGCCCTTCCCTATGATTTGATATGAGGAAACTTTGAATCTAAATTTCCATATAGTCACAGAGATTTTCAAGTGATCTCCATATTAATTATTCCGTTTTGGGGTACACAAAAATATCAGTTTACACAATTTTAATAACAACTAGGCCTCAGTTGAATAGCAAAAGTGGTTTTCAAATTTTAATTCGACCGAAATAATATATTCAATAACCCCAAGCCAAAAGGGGAAGGGAACGGCTGTATTCAACATAAACATCTAGTATAATACAGACTTGGTAAGAACAGGAAACTGTCAATTTCAATTATTCAAAATGCTTTAACTTACTTTCCCTGCAGTAGCGTGTTTGAAGGGGCCGGGTGCACAGTCACCCACCCCACCTACGAAGTCAGACGGGGGAAAAATCACTCAATCGGGGGTTTAACGGGTTCGAGGGAGTAAAAAGCTCTAAGAGACCAGGGAGGTTTTAGGAAGGAGACACAAAAGCCCTATCTGCCACACAATAGGTACTTCAAAAATAGTTATTCCCATTCAAGCATCAAACTTTGATTGACAGGTCTCTTTGTTCCTATTGTTAAGACTTGTTGACCTGTCCCAAGCTTAAGAGGATTTGCCTCTTTCACACCCAAGTAATCCTGAAACAATTGTCTTTATTAAAAGATGCTTTGATCTGAGGTTTGTTACCGACAGGTTTCAAACTCTAATCAAAAGTTTTAACTAAACGACTGTCAATGAAATTTATAATAGAATATAACCCTAGTTAGTGTGTACCTCATATTTATATAAATATTACATTCCTATGTTTTTGTATACCTCTTGGCTATATTCATTTCCTTTTTCTTTGTTTCACTATATTTCCTTTTTTATCTTAATTGTGTATTACGCCTTCTGGATAAAATTACCAAAAGACATATCCAATGTTAAAATTGCAGTGGTGCCTTTATAAATGTGTAACAATGACTGTTTAGAAGTAAGCAGTTTTGTGTTGAGAGTAAGCTTACAAATGCCCAAAGTTAAAGTGTACCTTATGTCAAAAAATTAAAAAATATGTTTATTAAACAGCATGAAAAAATTCTAACGGTCTAACATTCATCTTCATAGGACATTATTGGGCCGGTATATATAAAATGTTGAAGTTTGTTGACTTAAAGACCTGATCCTCTCACCCAAACAGTTATAATTCTCTGAACCTACTTGCATAAGCCGCTCCCACAACTGTCTAAACCCATCCTCATCCAGACACAATCTCAGTTTGCTTCGGGGTGAGTATACAAGACTGTGTATCAACAACTCTCTTAGTACAGTACATGTTGTGTAATATGAGCTAGGGCAATTTGCATTGTTTGAACTAGCTGTCAAATAAAGATCTGAGCCAGTTGAGAATTTTTATTAACCCCTACAAAAATTGTAGTTTGGGGTGAGAGGAGGCATTTTAAATAAGAATGCTACATTGCGCAGTAATTTGTGATGTAATTGTTTTACAATATTTGCATTAAGTGAATAAATTTCTACATTTCATACGTCAGCTCAAGAATTTCCTATAAAGATGGGAGGTTGGATTGTAAGAATTCATTTTTCATGCAGTTTAATATATATTTTTGAATTGTTTTACTTGAGGTAAACGTTGAGTAAAATGTTTTAATCCCATGGAGACGTACGGCCAAAAAACGTCACGTTTTGTTTCTGTACCATAGCTCTTTGAAGCGTTTTTCTATTAAAGTGTAGTAATGTGAAGAATATTCTTTCAAATAACCGTCTGTAGAAGGGGTCTAATAGGGGTCTCCCCTCTCGGGAAATTGAGTATTTTGTCTAGAGTTGTTAGATGCAATTTGGTGCGATGCATTTTGCAAATGCGCAAGCTCCATCCCCATTTTAACGGGCTAAAACTGGTGTTATGAGATACCTAGTGTAGCTAACTGGAAAACAGATGATGACCCGCGTGTGACTAACTGATGCACTAAAACACTGATAATTTTTGCCCAATAAGGAGAATGGCTTACCAATTGCGACATCAAGTGAAAGCAGTTGTTGTAAAATTTATCATCGATGATGAAGCAAAATTGATTCTATGTCTTAAGGAGGATGATGTCTGAATATCGTAAACATTTAAACTGAACAGAGAGAATACGGAATGTAACAAAGACAGTTGCTCCTAATGTTCAACTAATCTGCAGTATCGTTGCTGGCAACTTATAATTACCTCTTTGGTGCATTGTTTATCATTCAGTTGCGCGATCGATTTATTCCAAGCGAATCTCCTTCGAGAAAGTATCAGACAAGCCTAAAGTGCACATCGGCAAGGTCTAAAAACTAATTGTGAATAAGAAATCAGTCTTAATCTAGCTGTCGCTTGCAAAATAGAAATAATTAGATAAAATAGATATTTTAGAATGTGTTTGACTGTTTACCTATAAAATTACCGGGCAAACTGAACAATATCTTGCATCACATAATCTGGAGAAAAATGGGAGCTTTTCTCATTGCGTTTAAGTGAAGACACAAAAACACGAAAGACTTTAACAGCAAACTAACTGTTTCCATAGACAGAAACAAATTCTTTTTACAAACTAAGTGCAGTTTCTTCGATTTTGAAGAAAAGTCACTTATCAATGGTGACCATCAGAGCAAAGTGTTAGTTCTATGTACATGGCATGCTTCGACACTCTACGGTAGTGAATATTATAAAAGCGCGATACTGATACTGTAGGTCGGCAATATTAAATGACAACTCCAGTTTACTTTTCAAGCTTCAAAATTGTAATAATGTATCAAAGGGGCTTTTCAAATACGTAAAAGCCGTTGGGGAATCTTCATAAAGTAAAAAGTATCCATACTTTGTTAACCTTGAATTGAAATGCAAATAATTACATTTCCAAACAAAGTAATGTGCTATTCGTTGCATGTTTAGCAAACTGCCACTTGCAATGAATCTTTATCCATGTTAGGAGGGATTTAACAACCCCTTTGGACACTATTTGCAATTGCCTTATGGTAGTACAAGTTTACACCTCAGAAATTTGTTTGCACTCGGAGCGAAGCAGGAGTGGTACCAGGGAGAAAATCAAGGAAGCGCGATCGCCTTCGGAGACGACTTCCCCTCCAATTTCAAGATCTGCACCGTTTTCTTCATCGGCAAGCCATAGTGTGAAGGATGGCTAACGTTATGCTATAATGACTTGTTCCTCGTACAAAACGTTTTTATATAATGCGTAAAGGAGAGCAGATATTTTTCATAAATATCCAGAATTCCCATTTTCCAAGAAAAGCTTTTAAAAATTTAATTAAATTAACACATACTCCCAATTTTTTTAGGCCAGAGCCTTGCTTTTGTTTTTGGCAGCAAAAAAGGTATTTCTCGTTTAAATTGTCGGTTTCACTGAGATTAGGTTTACCCCAGAAGGGCAAATCCTAGCGCCACACCAGATTGAAGAAGTTTTTTACAACAGGCGATAGGCAAGCTACGCACATGGACAGCTGTCCCCTACTATCTGCCTCCTCAGACCTTTGAACTTTTAAAAAGTGAACGGAGCAGTTTCAAACTGAGGGGAAGGGAACTACATACTTTAAAAGACGACTTTAAGGTGTATTCACTTACGTCACAAACCTTGTCCCTTTCTAGACTGCCGGGAAAAACTGTAGTGTAGTACGTACAGCTACAATCACCGCCAAAACTAATGAACAAAACCCTTTCAAAACAAATGGTGCATTGTCTTTTATCCATTTATCACGGTAACCACTCTCCCCCTTTCCCCAACTTCAACGTTGATTGGGAAAACGGACCAGTCCTGAATGTAGCAACATTGAAACTGGGGATAGGGGTTTATTTCAGTTACTTTGGTGAAGATTGCACTGATAAGCCCAACCATGACGTCACGTGAAAACACGTCTAGACACCTTGAAATATTGCCAAAGTCAAAAACATCATCATCCTCAATCTTATACGAACATATACGGCTCGTTGAGGTATGTCAAGTTACAGCCACATAAACGCTGCTTATAGCCTTACTGTCAAACTGTTAGTCAAAGTAATTGATGTACCTACTCTGTGATCTATCAACTATTGGTCAGATTTGGCTCATTAAGTTTTTCGGCGATGGAATACGCAGTGTCTTTGTAATAATTTTACCTTTCTCAAAACTTTAATCAAACACAGTTAGTCATCCTTCAACTAGAACATGTTCATTAATATATATTTCTCGATATAACCACAGTGCATATGTAAGTTGTACCTGCAAGGAAATTGAAACCCTTTGACCATTTATTTATTTATTTCCAAATCAGTAAACAAAAGTGACAGTTGTTACGTTCTTGGGAGGGTACCCATCAATTTCCTCTTTATCTATTGCATCGAATGACCACCCTAAAGCCTTCGCTAATAAAAAGCAACTCAGAGATCTGATTGACTAAAATAGCAGATATTTTCAACTCTCCTATAAATTGTCAGAACTTTATATAACAGAATACATAAACCCAAAGAAAGTTTGCGGTTTCTAGTAACATCAAGATTAAAACTTGATGAGAAGAAACGTGTTTCCAATAAGGCGCAATTTATTACCTTAGTATGCCTATTACAGTACATTGACCCTGCATATAGAAAAGAAAAGAGGCAGAAATAAAGGAAGATAATTGACTTTTGGGATCGTTCCAGGATGATAAGGAATGAACCTTCGGTTACATCAATAGGCTGTTTTTTTTTTCTGGGGAGATTTGACTAACGTGGAATACACGCAGGATGCTGAACTGAGCTTGAAAATAAACAACGGATGAGGGAATACATTTTGACCACATTTGATGCTGATGCAGTCATAGAAGCTGTAAACGTAGGCTGCTTCTACGTTCCAGTGAAGCGCATCCACAAAGAGGAGCAATGAACGACATAAACAGCACAAATTTCAGGTTTGCAGTAAATGTAGTAAAGATACATAACTTATGAGGTTAATTAGATGTTGTCTTCATTCAACTTGTCCCACAATAAACAAAATAACTTAGTCGAATTGAAAAAAAAAACACTTAATTTGTGCCTTGAGGGAAAAACTACAAAACTATATTAAAAAAAAAATAACAAAGAAATTATATTGATTTATCTCCTCCAGTTCATTTTTACATTATACCGTTACGTCTAAATCGGGAAGGGGAAGGGAAGTCCAGCCAAACTTTAACTGTCTAGTAGCCTACCCTGTTCCATGAATGACCTTTGAGAATCTTGTACTTTGTCAGTTAGTTAGACTGAGTTTCACGACAAATTTTCCATCCTATTGATTCAAGTCGAGCCGACCATGGCCCTTTTCCAGTTGTGGCCTCTCTTGCTTGTTCTTCCTACTCCATTGCTTATGCTGAGCACAAAGCACAATGGCGGCAGGTTGGGATTTTAAAGTCTTTGTTATGACCCGGCCAAGACTTTAACTCCTCACCTTCCTACTGCAAGTTAAGAATCATATAAGAATATTTTTCTTATTGTGACTGTTATGAGGTGAAATCCATTGCTCTGCCTTCAGTGGCGTGGGAAGGGCAGAGGCATTGGGCCATTGTCCTCCCACACTGTCATTTTTCCCTAAAATATTCGTATCCCTACTTTACTACCACAAACTTTTCTTCAAAAGTTGGAAGACGTTGCACCATATTGGATACAAGGAAAACCAAGTTCTCAAGAATTTTCAAAGGGGAAGGATTGTCCCTCCAAGGCCCCTCAGTGATGCCCCTTTTTTAATTCCTTAAAGTAGGCAAATTATGCCAAATTCCAAATTTTACTTGAAAAATTAGACTCTGTAACGCCCTGGTGACACCGATTGCCTCTGCGGACATCTACCTTTATAAGAAATCTCAAAAGGGAGGGGCCTATCCCTTAAACTCTTTCCCCGGCCGGCATAGACGTACGCAACGGGGAAGGGGGCATGGAAGCAGATGGTCTGGGTGCGGTAAGCAATAGTTTGCCATTTATCATGCAAGAAATGTCAGGGGTAAAATAATTAACAGTCTGGAGTTCGAACAGTCACAGACAATTTTATCAATTCAGAGGATCTTGAATTTAGCCAAGAGTCCCAATAGAGAACCATAAGCATATTTTCCGTTCCGTTGTATTGTTTCCAAGAAAAGAATTAAGATCATTTATAAAACATTTTTGTGTTGATATTCTGATTACTTGGCATGCTGCTGATTTTTTAGTTATTGCAAACAAAAGCTAAACATTAAGATTGTTTAGATTCTCTTCCCAGGCATGAAAACGCAATTTTCGGCCATCTAAGGGCCGCAATTTTTCAAAATTTTCTTTGCGTTTCGCGCCAGCCATTGGTGGTGTTTCACTTAGACAGTCTTTCGGGCAAAATTGCATTTTTCAGGTTCAAGGTATTTGTCAACTTTCTGATCACTTTGCAGTTTTCCGAAACTCATTTTGAAACGAGAAGTTTATTGCAAACGACAAAAGAAGATAACGACTAATTAGATTCTTCGTATAAGTCTGAAAAATGCTATTTTTCGATCTTCAATATTTCGGTGTGATTTTTCGGAGTTTTCTTCGGGCCAACTAATGGTCTTTATAGTAAATGACGTTTTGTGGCCAAGTAAAAAACAGCAAACTTAAATGCTCCCGTTCGCCCATGCCGATCGAGGTTCTTTTATGTTAGCTTACAAAAGTATGCAAATTTAAAAACAAATTTTTCTTTTACTAGATTTCATGTAAAGACACAAAATTTTTCAGTTTTATCTTCAAGAACCACCACAATTCAACTTTTAACATTGTTCCTCTCAAGGTCGAAAATCTTGCACCATTTTGCATCTAGGCACTTTAAAAAGGCCAAAAATTTTCAAAATGGGGGCAGTCGCCGTTCCTTTTATACCCTCCCCTTGGCGCCCATCACTCAACACACTGTTTGCCCCACCCCCTTCCTTTAAAGAAAGTGGTAGATTGGGAATTGCTTTTTAGCACTACTGATATTACTAGGGTCTTCCTATTGAAATCATAATGCTTGTACACCTTTAAAACTTGCCATTCTCTTTCACGTGGAAGGGGACTACAAGTACATACAGTTTTAAAAGTGTAACTGTTATAGGGACCCATGACGAATTTCCATTGTGGCTTCCAAATAACAAAGACATGAACTATATTGGAATGTGAATAATGGGAAAGACGAAGTTAAAAATTATTGAGAACCTACCGATTTAACTGATTAACTAAAGAAGTTTCGAATTTGCATACAGACACAGGAATAAACTGTATATATTTGAGTTACAGTAAATGCGTTCATTTGTAAACTTTATTACATTTTTGCTCTGTAATTTTAATTTTTTCGTGCCAGATGTCCTTCCTCTTAATTTAATTCATTGCTTCACGAGTGTTAAGGGATGACGTTCAAGGTAATCAACTTGTCATTTTCCCAGAAATTGGTTCATCAAATTGATTGCTTTCTTAAATGTTTTACATCAAGATTCAACGACCCCAATGAATAGATCGTTAATGCGATATTTTTACAACGATATTACAAGATATATTTGAATAAGTAGGTGAACTGTAATATTAAACAATGGTAATTAGCGAATCAATTATTTCGTTCCTCTCTTATTTCTGTATCTCATTATTTTATTGGTTTACTGTTGGTTTTGGTACACTATTAATGAGCTATTATAGTCGGTAAAAAATGTCAGCAAGCGAAAGAACCATGTAGACAGTCTATCCAAGTGTATCACCACCATCGCTGGCGAAAAAAATAGAAACGTTGGCAGAAAATGCCTCCTAGCCTGCCAGAAATGGCACCAAAGGGCTTTACACCGTATATTAATAGGGGAAATATTACTGTAACCGTAACATCGTAAAATAAAATATGTTCAATCTGAGAGGTTACCCCTTCGTATCCTGGCTACCCGCTTGGTTTATTGTACATGCATCAGTTACCTATGTTCATTACGACTATTACTTGTCTGAAGACAAAATTTCCTGGCAAAAATCTCTTTTCAATTTCAAAAATCTCTTTTCAATTTCAAAAATCAGATCGGCATTGATGTGGAAAACATGCACGTGGTAAGAGTGCGTGGATCGCATGCGTGTTTTTTTTTTTTTTTTACAGCAGACGCACACTGTTTTCCCAAAGAAACTACTGTGACATATACTGCTCGTTATCGTTGCTCAAGTTATCTTACTGAGCATGCTGATTAAATAGAGGCTTTCCCGTTAAATGACGTTAAGTGAAATTGCCTCATAGACACAAACGTTAAAATCCAGGTACCAGAAATTCAAAATTTTAACTTTTGGGATAAATATTGGATTTGAAACTTGACCAACATTGGCATGTGGTAATACATTTCAACACCCTCATTGAGATTTCGACACAATACGCCCCTTTAATAGATATTTACAGTGATCCAAGCTGACAAACGGGATCGAATATAATAAATTGCACCTTAACTATTCTGTCAGATAACAGCGACAATAAATGAAAACTGGCAGAAAGATGCCCCTATTTTGTGCGAACACGAGGTTAAAGCTCGATACGAAAATAAAACGCGAATTATTTATTATTTATTAAGTATATTTGTTCTCACAAATAAACAATTAACATGTCAAAAAAATATCTTAAGTTAAAAAAAGTTTCATTGATACCATTCTTCGTTAAGAGAAGCAAAACGGTCTTTCACTGAGTCTCCATACTTCTGAATACAATAGTAACATTTTACATAGGAGATAAATGCCCCAAACGTTTGCTTTATATACCTAAATTTACTCCTGTAAAGAAAGTACTTCCCTTGAAGAATAATACAATTCAATATGTATCGAAGAAATGAAGATACGCGTTAAAAAACAATAAGTGGAAGCTATCGAACATAAACGATTTTCCAGGTGGCTGTTTCTTGCAATAGCTTTAAGGAATGTATTGTTTACATATTTCTGACACAACATACACAGGGTTTCTATACCAGTAATCATGTAAACAGGTGAAGTCATACGTATTACCATCTATCATGGCACTGAGGAGTATTATGTTCCTAGTCGTAACCTATGAATCACTAGCGTAGCCAGCGGGGGGAGGGGGCAGGGGGCAGAGTGCCCCCCCCCACAGAAATTTTGGGGACGCGATGTCCGATGTTGAAAAAATGAAGGAGAGCAAAAAAAAAAAAAAAAATAAATAAAAAAAAAGATAAACGGCAAGAGGAGGGAGGGAATCGGGGGCGTTTTTTTACAGTTTTTCGAGGGGGGGGGGGGGAAGAAGCTCTTAGTCGTTACGATAAAGTTTGCAGTTCCAGACGGTGGCTAGAGTCCCCGATGGTTTACCTGTTTTTTGCTCTTAAGGGACAATTTCCCTAATAAGAACCCCAAATTTTCGGCGCGCTACGCGCGCTGTAGATTCTCTCCTTTTTTTTTTTTAATATTTCCTTTCCACATATCTAGAGAGTGTAAGTCCTGTCAACATTACCAAGGAACAGGGAGGCAGAGTACACAGGTTATTTAGAGGTCTTAAATTTCATCCCATATCACAAAGCCTAGTTGCTGTTCTCTTGTGTGTGTCACGCGATAGGTCAGTTGGTGAGCCACTCACGGACAGACGGAGCATAGTTTGGTTATTTTATCGGGTATTCCAGGTGTTTTCGACGCAATGTATGTTATCCCCGATACGGTCTACAACCCCCACAGTTTCTATTTTTTTTTCTTTTTGTTTTTAATGATTACATAGGCTATGTTATTTTTGTAAGTCTACCAAAAATTTTCGCGCGCTTCGCGCGCTTTGCAATTTCACGATTCAGACTCAACAGAACACTATCAGTGCGCAACTCGGCTTTTAAAATATTAAGTGATATTGTGCACAATGTGCCAAGGGGTGCAATAACATGGGATAGTAAGGCTCCTTCATATCCCTTTATCACCACCCCCTCGACATAGGGGCCGTCGGAACTTGTGGTCGCTGACATGGCCCGCCCCCTGTCGGGAATAATCTGTCGCCTTCCCATGGTTCAGGAAGGTGTCATTTGAATCACACCTCCCTGGTCGGTTTAATTATTTTGGCTTTCAAAAGAGTTATTTCTGCGATAAAACCCAAAATGTTCAGAATGCTTTTCACACTCTTCCTCAGTACCGTTACCTAGAGCTAATAAATTACAAACCCTTCCCATCTTTTCAAGTAAATTAATATGTAGAATAAATGGATTAATGAACATGTCGGGAATTTCATCTCATTTCGCAAAACCAGGGAGGTGTGATCTCTTGTGTCAGTCGTGCGGTACGGACTCGAAGAGGGAAGTACGATATAAGTTGTGCCCGATAGGACCAAAAGGCCGTGACAATTGATCTATATAAGCTTTAAATAAGTACAGATTCTTTTTAGTGTAGGCTTACCCAAAAAAAATTTCGCCCGCTTTTCCACGGTTAAATCAGTGCGGAAATATCTTCCTCTAGCATATACAAATTTTATGTCGTATATGACTCGCAATGGCAGGTATAGTGCACAGGTTTTCTTTAAATCTCCCTCACCAACTCATCGACGGCATCCTGGCTGTCGGGACTTGGGGTCGCTACCCACCCTACCCCTCCCCCGTTCGGAGAGTGGCCCTTCGTCGGGCAAATCCTGGCGCCAAGCCTGGAGGGAAGACACATTTTCCAGTTATGACTTGCATATGTGTAATGAAGCAATGAACTAAAGATGGAAGCTGCATTTTTTGGAGAGCGGCAACTATTTTGGAGGGGCGATTTCACTAGGAAGGCGTGTCGCCCCTCTAAAACCCCCCTGTGGAGAACACTAGAATCTAGTATAAAAAGAACAAAATCTACCACCATGTTGCATCTAAGCTCTTCGAGACAGCAAAAAAATTCCAAAAGGGGAGGGGAACACCCAGGAAGACAGGCTCGTAGCCAGGGGGTTCGAACTTACTCTCGCCCAGACCTATTTTTTTTATTATTTTTTTTTATTTAAATGGAGGTTTGGCGTTTTTCAAGGTAAAATGTCAATTCCGCTGGTTTAGCCAATGTAAGTCTTATGAGTAGCTGTTTTGTTTCAGTGCAACACAATTTCCTAGGGCCCCATTGACTCGTCAGTAACCCTCTTACTGGCACACACTAACTCTCGAGGGAATAAGGAAAACATTGATACAAGATTGAAAATGTCCAAAAATTCCAGCTAAGGTGTTCACCAGATTGCTCAATTTTGATGTAAAATTGCAACATCTCCTTGAGGTAGGAGTGGGAGAACCACACCCTCTCCCCGTTCGGATGCTGGGCTCCTCACTTGGGCGCTTCGCTCCCTCAAGAAAATGCCACACCCCAGTGGCAGCGATGAAAAATGAAAAAGTGGGGGCTAAAGGTATGTGCAGCCCCTCAATATATGTCAAGTGCTCCAATTAAGAAGCGGGGAGGATTTCAAAGTTGGGCTGAACATATTCTTGCTCTGAATACTCGGGAAGTGCCGTTTCCGGCCATCTGAGGGGTTTGTAAAACCAAAAATTTCCTGGTTCGCTCCCCACCAATCGATGGTAGAGCTCCGCTTAGAAACATGTATTGACATTTTTTATAGATAATTTTTTTTTTTGCATTAATTGAGAAATTTCAGAAATGAGATCCATTTCCAGGTTGGGAACATGCATAAAACACTCGGGAAGTGCCGTTTCCTGCCATCTGAGGGGTTTCTAAAACCAAAAATTTTCTTGTACGCTCCGCGCCAACCGATGGTGGCGCTCCGCTTAGATAGTCTTGTCGGTCAAGATTGGGGACGATGAGTCGACTTTGCCCCCCCCCCCCCACAATAAAATCCTGGCTACGCCCCTGCTATGAATGAGAGTTCGCTGATTTCATAACTGTTCAACAGTGTAATTTCAAGGGAGTTGTGACCATTTAGGACAACATAACAAGTATATAAAGAAGGGTAAGTTGTGTTAAGCACTCGTTTCTTACCTTTCCTTTAAAAATGTAAAATTTTATGTACCTTCATCTTTAAAGTAATTAGGGACTAAAACATACAATGGACAAATCCTCTGCAGGCCCGTAGCCAAGAGGACCAGGGCGAATTCCCCCCTGACAATTTTTTTCGCCCAAAGGACTCTGTCTTAATAAATTTGTACACATGTGCCCCCCCCCCTTCGATGCCTTGTATGTCTACTGCCCCCCCCCCCCTTTACAAACAGTAATTAATGTAGCCCCAAACCATCACCCAAACCAAATCCCTATTCCTTGCATGTGATTTCTAAGCACGCAACTCGGTTACAGCATTCACTTTTCACGCAGAAGGCCCGGGTTCGATTCCCAGGTCGAGTCATAACAAAGACTAAAAAACGGAACCTGTCGTCGTGCGCGATGCTCTGCATAAGCAATAGAGTAGGGAAAACAAGCCAGTGAGCTTACTAACTAACTAACTAACTACTACTAAGTAATTTTTATTTCATTCACTTGTTTATCTTTATGTGCAAAATATATAAAAATGATTACAAGTAATACAATTAACATAGTTAATAAAATCAGTGTTGGAATGAAAGTACTCTGTCTTGAATAATAAGGATACTAGGCCCAGGAATGAAATACAAAGTTTAAAAAATAGACAAGAAAAGTTAAAAAAGAAAATCCTTCCCATACCCATCTCAAGGACTAACCGTCCTCTACGTCATTAATAAATACTTCCCTACAGTACTAGTCAAAGTTACGTATGTATCACTGTACCCGGCGTACCTACTACTTAGTATGACTTATATATATTCACCGCTCATCTGTGAATACACTCAGTCAAAGTTTTAACTTATTGAACTTTGCAAATTGGCTGTATTTTAAAAAAGAACATTCTGATCCAAACGTTGCTCACGATACACCCTATATATTTTTATAATGTATAAGAAATTACAGATGTTACTCACCAATTACAGGCCAGCATTCTCAAATAGATACATATGAACTGGGATGAATAACAAGTGAAAAAAGTCATTCCTGATTAGTTTTGATCTTTAATATAAGATATATGCATGCCAGTGAAAAGCTGTTAATATGCTAACTTTTGAGAAAAACAGAACAAACTTTTCAGGTTTAAACCCTTCAACGGGTGGCTCAAAATACAGTTGATCGTAGGAACGGTCAAATGTGCTAATGAAAAAGCACAAAGTAAAGAAGAAATAGGCTATGCTAAAATCTCCAGGGATACACTGCCGATTTAAGACAAAGTTCGATAATCTGGGAAGTTGTACTTTGGTGAAAAGTGTACTAACTTCCCTACTTTAAGATACTAGTCGTGGTAGAAAGCGATCTCATTGGCCAACTTACTACTTAATGACATTCCGTTGCCCTACGCAATTGGCACACTTGACATCACCCTGGCATTGTACAAATGAACCCCTCAAAAAGACAGTTTAGTGCATTTCTATTCACAGGTCACATTTAAGACTTCGTTAAATGTTCGTTAAATGTAAAATTATCAAGTAGAAGCTATCTGAAACTCTTACTAATAAGGATGAAACTTTATGCAAAATCTCAAAACAATTGAAATGTGACGAAACTTGTCTGGAAGAAGGTCGGTTTACTCTTTCGCTGATTTGCAGGTAATTAACTTTCATCATTTTAACATTCCTCGCGGTAGCAAGTTTATAACTGAGATGATCAGTAGAAATTTAATACTCATGTTTCGAGGGGCAAGGTGTAGGGGAAAGCTGTACTTACATATTTGATTGTGAAGGTAACTTCTGTCCTTGTTACGACGTTTCAACTCTTCACAGTCACAATTTTCTAAAACTCTTCAACAGAAGAACCCCAAAAGAAATAGATTAACCTCTTAGGTAAATGCTTAAATGATTGTCACACTCTTTTTTGCAGACATATCAAATGTGTTCAATCATGTTAAAGGCAGCTGTGGAGTAGCTACATTTTGGTAGTTTAAAACTGATTAAAGGCTCTTTGATGCATAGCCAATGACGTTGAAACTTGAAACCAGTGCCTAACTTTTTATTTTAGTTTAGCCTTCAGGAGAAAAACTGATTCAATAATAGAACATAACACTACTAATTAAAAATGGGACTGATTTTATTAAGTTTCAGGTATAGCCTCTTTCCATGAATTAATTTATTATAGGTGCACCTGACATTAGTTGAGGATTCTTGAATTACGTACAGGTGGCTTGAAGTGTCTCATTTGTCACATGGACGGTAATAAAGACATAAACAGGCAACATGTCCGGAAGATATAATTGTAAGGAAAGTTTTAGAAACTTTATGAATGTAATTCGGAAATGCATGTCAACAGTCAATCTCTGCGAAGTAACAAACTGGGTCAGACTTCGATGCTAAAGTTTTGAGAATAAACTATGGCACAATGGATACTGTTAAAACAAGTGTGTACAGGTCAAACAACCCATTTGAGGATAACCCAAGGCGGAAAAGATTAAGAAATGTGAAGATTGCAGTTTTAAAAAATATGACACTTTAGATCTCATGCAACGTCGTCACGATACCACACAAACATTCAGGTTTGGACCAAAAACAATGAGCACATGGCGCGCCATTGAACTCTGTGCAGGTCAGTCAATCTATCAGTGAGAAAGTCAAACAGACACTCAGTCAAACAATCAGACAATCAGACAGTCAGTTTGGTTTGGCTGGTTTGTTGGATTGGTTGGCCAATGAACGTTTGTGGATGTTGGTTTGCTAAGCTTCCAAACATGGAAAAACTAGCTACCATGTGCTCCAAAAGGGAGTGTATGATTCTCGATGAAGTCAACTGCAAAGTGCAAATATTAAACCTCTATCACACCCTTGGGTCCTGGTACGACATTTATAGATCTTCCAAACAAGATTACAAGGGGAAAAACCCATGCTTAAGTTCATATTATTTCATATTTATTTCATATTTATTTATTTTTTGATTTTCCACAACAATATATACACATAGATAAAGTACAAACATGTAATTGAAAATACAAGAAAAGTGATTGATGTAGAAGGAAGTATTCTTAAAAACCCTTGTGGGCTTAAAGACAAGAACACTCCCCCAAACAAAACAAAAAGAAAACAAAAAAACAATAGAGACAAAAGAGCCCCCCCCCCCAAAAAAAAAAAAAGCAGACAAGATACAGAAAATACGAAAACCCGTCTCGGGCAACTCACCAAAACCACCCACCCACCCATTAATCCACTCATCTGCGACAGTTAATAAGTTAACCCATCCTAAAAGCAAAAGTTATCCCACACGAACCTTATCACGATGATCCATCTCTAAACAGAGAGTTGCAACTCTGAGTTCTTGAGAGAAAAGGTCATCCTACACAAGTGAGGTAATGGGTGGAATTCCCTAGTAGTAGCAGATATATTTATGTGAAACCATCAAACGTATGCTGTTAGATAAGACATGGAATGAACCAAGCACGGTCAAGTGAAATTTTATTGACAGTTAACGAAATTAGAGCTGACGAAGGGCTGAATGTAATGATTACCTACGCGACCTTCATCGTCTACGACGCCAGATTGAACAGTATATCCTTTTCGTATCCATGTACAATGTTATACTACTCCTGTAGGGCAAGTTTTTACTATAATCACATTCCTCGTGACTTTCAGATTGATGGTAAAGCATGGAGCCTTGTTGTTACTTCTGTTGGTATTGGATATCACCCAAAACCTGTCTTTCTTACAAATTATTTACGTTTGTAGTATGGTAAACTTAGTAAAATTGCGTCAAGTTGAATTCTAAGGATAACCCTGCCACAGTTCATAATTTTATTGAACTGAAGGACGAGTAAATAACTTATCCAAGGCAGTTCAAATCCTCCCAAGTATATTATCTATTTCACCCTGTTTCTGCAACACTCAGTTTATTCACGTTCTGGGGAAGACAATTCAGTGCCTTAATGTTGTTCCAGACTTTGTTTTGACGCAGAACTTCTAAGCACATTGAGCACTATCTGTGTTTACTTTGCTCCACTGCATCTTTTGACTATCTATTTCAACTCCGAGAGCATACCGAAGAGTTCAAAATGGAACCTTCTGCCATTGTGCTTGGTGCTCAGCATAAGCAGTGGAGTAGGGAAACAAGCCAGTGAGCCACGACTGAAGAAAAGACAGTGGCTTTCTCGACTTGTACCAACTGGTTGGAAACCGGGTCGTAAAACGCCACCTAAGTAACTAACTTCAACTCCAAGAGGGGTAGGAAATATAGGAGCTAACAGAAGGGGCGTACATATTGGAAGGTATACATATAATTAGCGAAAAATGTATTTATTGTAAAGAAAATATCTTAACTATCTTTAAAAGTATGTATTTTTAGTACTTGCACCGATGAAAAGTTTCTAGAAAATATTTAAGAGACAGACCACAATCGGAAAAAGGGTAGAAAGAAGAAAACATTTTGTCAAATAGTGAAAGTCCATGTCCTATGATAAGATTTATTAAACTAGCGAAAAGTTTCTATTGTGATTCAGAAAATACATAAAAACATGATGCAAATGAAAGTATAACTGGTTGACTTAAAGAGTACAACATTTCAACCAGTCAAGCAGTTACGCTATTTGCATTTTTTTAAGGTGAACGAAGGCGTCAACTTGTCCTTTTTACGTTATACACAATATATCTGTTCACATTCTTGCCTATTAGAATATTTAAAGGAATAGTGACCTGAAATTCGTAAGGTCAGAGGTACTGGTAAGTACCAGTCCCGGCAATCTGAGGAGTTATTTTAGCTAAAGGTCTTGCTGTGTGCTACAGGCTGAGATAGTGTTACTCCTTGCCCCTCCGCTTCAACCCCTACCCTCATGAAGAAGCTTTGTTGCTCAATTGATTATCAATCTTCTCGGCTGTTTTTTCCAAACTACAAGTTTTCGTCTACAAAAATCATCAAGTAGCATCGCTCTTTGATTGACTGAATGACTCGAATGCAAAAAAATGCAAAAAACAAAACGCATTGAGGTCTCGATGATACATAAATGTTCTATTGCAAATAATCCCATCATGTGCCACTGTCTTCTCACTCAAATGTTTTAAAAGCATGTTCAAAAATAATTTTGTTGTCCCACATGACCTTTGACCTCCACCAACAAAAATAGGGATCATCTTCTCACCATAATGTGCATCTACATACCACATACTACATCTATTTAAGTTTCCCACCATTAAGATGTATTAACACGTAACAACTTTTTCATTCACATTTTGACCACCAGTGACACAAAATGACTTCCATAAAAGCCACACTTTTGTAGACGAAAAAACAGACAGACAGACAGACAGACAACATTCTTGTAAACTACATTTAAAAAGGTTTTCAGACTGCGACCATGGTGACACCGGATGACCATTGA
The DNA here is from genome assembly GCA_037179385.1 of Holothuria scabra. Taxonomy (NCBI): domain Eukaryota; kingdom Metazoa; phylum Echinodermata; class Holothuroidea; order Aspidochirotida; family Holothuriidae; genus Holothuria; species Holothuria scabra. The sequence continues at coordinate 7,105,767 of CM074190.1, read as the reverse complement.
TCTCCAACGAAAATAATAGCAACTAGGTTCTGGCTATAATGCATCCACATACCAAATATGAAATCTACTCTAGTTTCCTATCATGAGATATCGTGTAAACGAGACCTTCAGACTTTGACCCCAGTGACCCCGGAGGGCCTTTAACCTCTGCCAAAAACAGTAGGTACCTAGTATGACGCATCCACATGCCAAATATAAAATAAAATCTATTCAGGTTTCCTTCCTTGAGATAACGCGTTTTCATGTTTTTCACAATTTGACCCCTGGTGAGCCCAGATGACCTTGGACCTCCACCAAAACCCTATAGGTTTCTTCCTCTTGGTATGGCGCATCAAGGTATCAAGTTTGAAAACTGCCAGACATTTCTATCTTGAGCTATCGTGTTAACAAGCAAAGTGTCACAAACACACACACACACACAAAGTCGTGTTTTTACACACAACTGAGGACGTTATTGCAATCTCCATTGTATCTGCTTACTTAACCCTAACCTTCACAATTGACTGTCTACTGTAAGACAACCGAGGACGTGAGAAATATATTGAATTTACTACCGAAGACCTGGAAGTCGTTTGTTTAGGTCCTCGGTTTTACACAAAGACAAAGCCACACAGACAGACGCCATTATGAATGCATAGGATTCTCTTATCATAGGAAACTAAAACTTGAAGAGCACTGTAGCTCATATTACACAACATGTATAGTCAATGACCGTAAATATCACGCACCCCAGAAATAGGTTACCATGCAAATTTTACTTCTTCGCAGTAGCAACACAAACACCTAGTCATTTGATGATGAAAGATGAAAAGCGTGACATTTTTCATTAAAATAAATCCATTTTGAATTCAATTCAGCTCTAAGGTCGTTCAGGATTTTGAAATAGTTTCCTTCATTTTCTGCTACGATTATATTATTGAAAATCTGTGGAAGCAGTGCCACATACCTGTTGTTTTCTTTGTCACACGATGTTATCGCGATTGGAAACTTTGGTGGTCTGTTTATTAACATGTTTTCCACGATTCATGTGTCAGTTTTGCAAAGCAAATTGTTGTAAAGTCTTTTTTTCGCTATAATGGCAAGGGGGTCAAAAACATTTGTCTTAAAATTTGACGTAGTATTACAGGGTGCAATCGACATGCATGTACATTCCAATGACTTATCCCGTCCTTCGGACGTCTATAATAATATTAATGTTGAAAAATTATTTCTTGAGCATAAACGACGTTTTCACTGTTACTTAGTGCTATTTTGGGGGGGGGGGTAATAAGACAAAGACCACTTTGACCAGGAATTTAGTTTAAAATGAATGAAAAACAGTCATCAACTTCGTCAACAAAAATCCGGTTTTAGTCAGTTTTAACTCATTTAAAGACTGAGGAATTGCCGAAACACCATTTTTGGCAACTTCTGATAGATGTAGTATCTGATGTTACTCCCACAAAGGACGCCATCACTGAAATTAATGATGCGCGAAACTTATGGACATAAAACAACATGAAGTTGTGACAATAGAGCCCAACTTCAGTCAACTATTACTTCCTTATTTTTTTTTATAACTAAATCATGTTTCATATCAAAATAAAGCGAACGAATGATAGTTTGGCCTGGTTATAATATTTTTTAATTAAAGGGTGAGTCGAATACGATTTTTACAAAATAGTGCTGGAATGCGCGAAACTTTCATATAACCATGCTACTGTACTGAGAGTGTTCTGATTACACATTGGACAGTTAGATCTTGCATACTCACCCAGAATCAACATGTTGAGATCGTTTCTGGATTAGGATCAATTTGAAATATTTTTGGAAGGGGCATAAGTAAGGTTAGGAGAATTGGATCTGATTGGGGTAAGACGTCCATTATTATTTTTTCAGATACGACCAAATTGCGGAAGTTGTCTTTTGCAAATTAACTCTTTTTCCTACAGTTGGAACAATGTAACGTTGAGTTGCAATATTTATTACTGCAACATTTATTAAATCCAAAAATCGGGTTAGGAATACCAAACACATTTTCAACGTGGCTTAATTGTGGTATGTAATGGGCCATGCATTTCCGCTATTTAACACTTTATATGTCCACTCTTTTTAAAGATTGTTACGTAAGTCTGCACCTTGAAAGTAGAAGAAAATTTCATCTTTTTCTTTCCAAATAACTCTAAAATGCCAACACGTTTTATCATCAAGGAAATTGGTCCCCAAACTGATTGGGTGGGCGGATATGTGCGTAAAAGGGTTGTGTTGCACCTGCTGCATGGCTCATTCGCCGATTTTAGATGATTCGGTTTTCTTACATATAATATTATTTGCTTTCATCATATTTAAGTGCCAATTGAGTGGGTGTCAACTCTGACGGAAATTCTAGCCCAGCGGGATACTCTATAGTCCCAGTGAATTGACGGTCGATTTTAATCAACAGTTACATAGATTAATCATTTGATTGAGAAAATGCTATTTATAAATAATACTTCACCTGCCAGTTAATTCGCCGGAGTGGGAAGACATTCAGTTGGAATCACGATCCATGTTACTGGATCTACTAAAATTTCACCAACTATGTTTGCTGCAAAATGAATGTGACATTCGTGTTCGTTGTAACAGAGCTTAACGACAAACCAGAATGCGTTGCCATTTATCAAACTTAACCGTATCTTTACATAGCGCAATGTATTTCGATCGACCACAAACTCGAAACCAAATGAAAACTGGTAGAAGGATACGATCTAACGTACTCAATGGTCTGTGGGATATGAAAATTACATGGTCGAACATTTGATGTAACAAGGTGGCTTTCTTCAACCAGTACAGTAGGCTCATACGCACTTTAGAGATCAACCGATCCCAGAGGCAACGGTGCACTCGTCGCGTCTGGCACTCGCGGTGCAGGTATTATATAATGTTAAAATTTAACTATTGGAAGTTGAATTCGTTCCCAATCTGGCTCTCGCACCAGAGAATTTGCCAGCGATGGGACAGGAATGAGGAATTATCACAGGTAGAGCAACACGACCAACCGTTAATTAAACTCGCTGTGACACGCAAGCCTTGTTCCGGTCCTGGTATTTAGAGGGTATTATCTGACAGACGATCTAGTACAGATAGGTACACTATATCATAACAATGACTCTAGCCTTCATTTACGAAGCTGTATACTTGTCACTAAGTTGCCGTAGTGTCAAATTCAGGAAAGCTACAGACACCAATTAGGCAGAATTTGCAAACTTTTGAAAGTGTCTTGCTGAAAACATCTAAGCCTTCTTCCCTCATCACAGCTCGGAATCTTCCTTTACAATGGTTTACCAGATATGTAGTGTTGCTAACCAAGCAGGTCGATTTTGGTCATCGGCATACATGCTGCATGAAAACATTGGCATACGTTCGCATGCAGCTTCAGTAAAAAAAAACCGAAATGTTTTAATTTCTCCCTCTCATAAACCCACACTTTCTTAAAATTCAAAATCCTCCTGATTTTCAAATATTTCTCTAAAAGGGGCAACATTGTACCAACGGAAAATGTTCCAATTTCTTCTGAGGTCCCCCAAGCTGTAGGGAAGAGATTAATGCGCTACCACAATCAGGAATGTTGTGGGAAAGGCAGATTCCGCATAAAAAATTAAATGCCCTCGTAAAATATGGAATTTCCTTCCCCAAACTCCAGGGTATAATCTCGAAATTGTCCAAGACAGTATAGGTTTAAATAACTGCACTGGTGTGTCCGGTACATGGATAGTCATTGGTACTGATATTACTTTATGTCACGTATTCCAACGACAGTCATTGTAATATTCCCGGGGGGTTCATTTTTAAAAATACAATTTGACAAATATTGACATCCCCTCCCCAACATGGAAACGGTCTGGCGGAAAATTGAACGACAGTTACGGTTTCCGGTGACATAGAAATGCCAACAATGTGTAGAGTTGCACATATTTAGTTTTGTATTGGAATGGTGTGCACAAGACTGCGGTACTTGCTAGAAAAGTTCAACAGTTCAAGAAGTATATCTTGAGAGCGAAAAAAGGTATAGAGTAATTCCAAAATTTCTTCCGTGGGAGTTTCTTTTTTATTGTCATGTAAATCAGAAATTTGTTGACATGTCACCACAACTTTCTCATGTTTATTGAAATTAAAAGTATTTAAGTTGATTTAACTTTGAATATTTGACTATTAGTATACCATACCACTTACTGCAGTAATTGAAGACTAGAATTTCCTACAGCCTAAACTAACAAGTAGGAAGCATCGAAATGATATTGACAGGCTCTGCATGACAGAAGACTGTTTAATACTTTTTAATGATATTACTGCCTAGGGCAGACGTCGAACGACCACCCGTGCAGGCCAACGACTCTGCACTCATGATTTACATTGTACACGTCTCAATGGTGGCCTTACCATGATCGTTAGAAGCAGGAAATAGGAAACCCTTTGCTTTCATCTACATATCTATGACAGTTAAACGTAGACTCGTCTACTTCGGATGTAACTCTTGAGACGTCCTGTTGATAAAATAATTAATAGTCAATGGTCAGTCTCCAAAATAATTCAAAATATGCCACTGAGCTCTCATGAGAATACCAGCAAACGAGGTGAATTGTTGCGGACCAAGAAAATGGTTTGCAGGTGTGTTTTCAAAAAGCAACAGCGGAAAAGATAGGTTAACGAATCACAAATTGTCCACTTTCATTGATGCAAATTTATTCGATACCTGTGGCGTTTTAAATGAACTTTATACGTCTACGGGGAGTAAAGTATAATGCGACAGGGAGGCAGTTCCATTACATGTTGGTGATTGCTCTGCTTTAACGTGTTTTTTCGGTCAAGCCAGTTTGTCAGAGGACGAAAAGTGGGAGAGGTCCAACAGTGATGGTCACTTAAGGGTCATCCACTGAGAATAAAGGCATTACAAGGAATGGTCGGTCGATATAAATGATTAATTGACTTGTAAACAATACCAACGAAACGTGATCATTAACGTAGATATCTACCTGAAAAAATAAGGTCATGTCGGTACAGGTCACGTTTTGCTAGGAGTCTGGAGATGATACTGACACCAGTACGAGAATCGCTACCTGGCTACAGCATAGAATCCCTAAGCTTTAGCTAGAAGGAGCGTCCCACAATCACAAATTGGATGACGCACAAGGGTTACGTGCCGCGGGAATATAATTGTGTGGTTGCAGTTTTAGTCTTATGCACCCTTCTTGCTGCGTACGTAACCGATTGCGCTGTTCTTTAAAGGCATATTTTCATCATCCCAAACAGTTCCAATTCTCCCAAACTACTTACTTCTGACCCCTCCCACATTTATCTAAAATTCATCTTTATCCAGACACAATCCTAGTTTTTTGTTTCATGGCTTGTCTCAGTAGCCATACAAACCCATAATGTTTAATCAAGACACTCTCAGTGCCCATGCTGTGTAATTTAGCTATGATGCATTGTTTGAATGTGATGCCAATCAAAGAGCTGTACCAATTGAGAGTTTTGATGTATGCATACTGAAACTATAGTTTAGGGTGACGAATGACTGCCTTTAAAGGCCCAGTGGTCTCGCTCCAAACAGTAGCAATTCTCCAAACCTTCTTACTGAAGCCCCTGCCACAATTGTCTGAAATTCACCCTCATCCAGATACAATCTCAGTTTATTGCTTGGAGACGAGTATAGAAAAAGTCGAATTCTGTTATCAAAACACCCTCAGTGCCGTTCATGCTGTGAAATATAAGCTTTGGTACTCTGCATTGTTTGAATTAGTTGTCAATCAAAGAGCTGAGCCAATTCAGAATTTTGGTGCCCTCGTACCAAAATTGTTGTTTGGGGTGAGAGGTTTGGCCCTTTAAGCGTGTGGTGAAATGCTGCTGCAAATGAACGCGGATCAAGCACAATATTGCGACGCTTTGGATGTACAATGCACTACACGCACTTTATGATTCACAGGTAACTGCACGAAACTGATGTGGGTCGGTGTACGGGTTTGGTTTATGAATTAGAGTTCGGGTAAGGGTCAGATTAGGGTTAGGGATTAGGTTTAGGGATGAAGATTAAGTTAGTTAGAAGAAGGTTAAGTTAGTGTTCGTAACATTCTGCGGTACTTTCGCCCTCTTTGAGCCCAGTGCGGGTTTTAAAATGTAGATAGTTTTCAGCAGTCATTTATAAACAGAAACTTGTCATTTCAACTCACATTTCTGCGAACACAAACAATAATTTGGTCGAGAGGTCTTTGCAATTTACGTACAACTTACAACTATAACTTTTCATTGATTAAGCCTATATGCAGTTGCTACAAAGCAGTTATAAAGTTGTGCCAGAGAAAAGGCCAAACTTGTCCTGGCTGCTCTTGGTAGTAATCTGCTTGACCCGCGTTGCCCAGTGTCACCATACGATTGTAAAAAAGAAACGCTTAGTACGATTGTGTTCTATTCGGGTGCATCAAAAAATTAGGCATCTCATAAAATTGTATTCCCGCGGCACGTGACCCGTCATTCGGGTCCGTTTTGACTCGTGCGTTCCGTTGGCGTGCTCCTTTCAGCTAAAGCTTGGGCTACAGTCTCATCGTAAAATACAAACGGCACGTCAGTTCAAATAACCATACATTAACGTTCAGACTAGTGATCTGAGCTACCTCCAAAAGTGGGTTAAATCCGTCGTTAATGCTTGAGCAAAACCAGGTGCACTCTAAAAATAAAAAAGAGTGAAATTTACTCGTTAGCAGAGCACAAGGTTATAAAGTTTACTCTAAAAGTGCTGAAATTCACTCCAAAAAGAAGTGAAATTTGCTAGAAGGGCGAGGTTTCACTTTCTTGATGAAGTGCCTACAGGGAACACTCTCAAGAAAAAGAACAGTCCCCTGAACTTATTTTGAAGCATCGGTTAAATCGCACAATTTTCGTCCTATTTCTCTTCAAAGTTTTTTACAGTTTACTTCTTGAGAACCGCACACCGTATTTCAATGCAAAATTTCACCAAAATGCACAGAATGAGGATTCGTCTTACATATCAAAACTTGATATGACCTTAAACCCTTCTTTTCAATTGCCGTCAAACAACCTTTCTTTGTTACCACGCTTCTTGAATGCTCTTAGGTTATTTGAAATTAATGCGATTTATCATACCCACATTAATACAAGATTAAAAATCACGTTGTCCTGTTGTTAGGTTCAATAACTCCCATCAGTCAACATTTCATTCAAGCAGTCTTAGAAAACAGCAAGACATTTGTCCATACCATAATTGACAAATAACTCACTCTAAGTGTAACGGAATTGGTCTTTCATTGATGCAAATTTGAATGATCAACGTTACGAGTAAATGCATACATGCTTACACGCTAAGACAAGAACTAACCACAAGGAGAGCATTGTCAAATTAATTACTTCAATAGAAATTTTGTGTTTATTTCATAGAAGTCATTTAAAATTTCTAAAGGCAATATTTATGAATATAGAAAATGGAGTTGAATGAAAATACACTACTTTAATCTTGTGTATGTTTTGATTTAATTTTAGTTATTACATGAAAGAGGCGGTCTTATTTTGAAAATGTATTACATTAAACGCAAATGTTAACGTTTAATTCCTTACATTATTTTTACATGGGCAAAAAAGCAGATGATCTTCATATAGCACCCTAGTGTGAAAGCACCATCGTTGTCAAGTGTAATTATTCTACTGACCGCATGTACAGCTCATTGATAAACCATACTGAGCTTGTGATAACAGCAGGCAAAGTCGCCAAAGCTTTTTTTACAGCTACATTATACATACTTCCTGTAGCAGAGTTTCCTGACACCCTATTTGCATTTTCCTTGGTCCACTGGAATAGGCATATCTTATTTCAATGTTCAGCAATGAAGCAAAAATAGGACCCGGCCATAAATCAGATTTCTTGAAATTCCTGGATGGAAAATGTGGCTCTTTGCTTTAGGAATACGTGTCATATTATTAGACAAACGTCTTCCACTTCATCCAGACTCTGAATTCTAATCAAAACAGAGAGGACAACTCGTTAGCGTACATCAACGATTTAATTCGGTAAAATCCCAGATGGCCTTTCTGACCAGGAGTAACCCCAAACTACTCTGAACAACAATAATCATTTTCTTTTGTTTGTTTTTATATACAATGAAATCAAACCAATTAGATATTACAGTGGAGTGATTGTGAGATTTCCTTAACACTGAATACTTCGAAACGCATAACTTTCTGTTTCTTCTTACAGTAGAAATCAGCGCCTCAGTCAAAGGATGGTCAGATTAACACCTGTCATAACTGCGGGTTCCACCAACCCTACTATTTCTAATTTATTTGTTACCTGTTCCATGGGTAAATTCAAACAATTCAAAATAAAACCGTGACATGAACAGATCAAACGTGCAGGTTCACAATTTAATGTATCTTTCCAACTAATAGGTTGAAAAGAAGAGAAGAAATGAGAACATTTAGGTTGATGGCCCCCGATTATGGTCAAGACTTACTTCAATCACTTGACTGTTTCTTACTGCTCAAATTCGTTAAACGGCACATTTTCAGAGACCTCCTCTTTAAGATGTCACAATTTGAAGAAATTTCGTCATTTTTTTATGTTGTTCTTGGAGGCGCTATTTACTTTACTCAAGGAAGTTACTACCTTTTTCTTTTGACACTTTCTCATCGAGCCATACATTCAAGGGCAACCAACTACATTCTTCAAGAGGGTTCTCTCAAAATGTCATACGAGCGCACCCAAGCATTATTTTTTATCGTTCACCCTTCACACGACCTCATATAGCTTCAGCAACAAGGCCTTGTTGATCACGTGGATAAAATTATCCAATTAACTGAGATCACATTAATTCTTGACCTTCAACTCCATGATTTCTGCATCTGTTGGATATATCGACAGCATGTCGAGGCCTCAAACTCTTAAAGCATGTACCAAACTTGAAGGATTTTGCAGCACAATTTCATCTCGGTGTATCCTATCCTTCCGTAACTCTTATGACCCTCGGGCTCTGTTCGTTCGCCTATTAATCGTGTAGACGCTTTCCGTATTGACCAATGAGCGTTTCTCACAAACATGTACTTGACAACCGGTCCCGCGCTTCGGGCGGTCGAAATATCATTTGCTAAAACTGTGGGGGAATCAATTAGGTTCAAGCTCTCAATGAAAGGTATCTGTGCTCGAGGCAGTAGAATAAGAAACATGACATTAGAGGTGCATTTTTAGCTCAAGATGTAACGAAGAGGCAATGACGATTTATTTTGAAGTGTTTCGTGTTGACTCTGAGATTTCTCTGGAGGAACGAGTATCTCAATGTCGTCGTTGAGATGTTCGCAATCAGCTGAATTATGGAATCATACCTTTCTATGTAAACATAACGAATGAGTTTACAAACACCTTACTAATATATGCAAGGGTGTATATATCATGGAATAGACACATGAGATCTGCCTACAAATGCCAAAGGCTGGTGACATAGACTTATTCATGATCAGCCCCCCGGGAAATTGAAATTGGTACTTGGAACAACTTTCTAACCAGTAAATTCTGAAATTTGATGAGTTACAACAGGGAGTTGCAACTCCCTGGTTAAAAACTGTTGAAATCGTGAGCGACAAGAATAGTCCGCCTGGGTTGGAACTCTCCAGGGGGATCCTACAGGATTTTAGGTTGTTCGGCTAAGGAATCGAACAGGTCTTGAAGGGGAAGTGTTAGCAGCAACTCAAATTTCTTATGTGAAAGAGGAACCAAATCTACACAGAATGGTTGATCTTTCATTTCAATTGAACAAGTATTCCTCGAGATATTATTAAAGGCATGCAGTAATAAGATTTGTGATCCAAAGTGAACATAAGGGCAGTAGACGTTATATCACTCCCTCATAAGGAATACTTTGTTCCCTCTGTTTTCAGACTGCTGTGTTGACTTTGAATTTAATTGGACCTTCCTGTGGGGAATGCAAATTTAAATAAAGTTTTCATGCCACGTATGCAATCAAATTCTGCTTAAATGGGATTTTTGAGGAGGAAATTTCCAAATTTAGAAGAAAAACAAAAACTGTACATTACTGAAAGGATATGATATAACATGTACTTGCTTCAAGTTCAATTTCCCTTTTAGTTAAAAATTTGACTTTACATGTTCATATTTTGAGAACCACACATCAGATTTCAATGAAAATTTTACTGAAATAGTAGCCCCATGACTTATCAAAACTTGAGATCACCTGAAAACCTTCATTTAAGTTGCCCGACGGGAATCGGTTCCAATTGCGGGATGTTACAACCCCTCGGAGTAGACTCTGTTTTCTCAGCTCCTCAGTTTCCTCTTTAACAGCAATTTGATGGAATAAGACAAGCAATATTCCTTTTTTCCGATACAATATTCTGATGTCAATCCAGTGCCGCACTTAGTTGAGGAATTACTTTTTCATGGGACAAAATTAAAAATAAGTGTCGTTACTTTAGCGCTTTTACATGGAAAGTGGAAATAAAAATAACTTTTAACTCAGTGAGGGTTAGATAAACGTGTTCTAGCTACTTCATCTTCATCAGAATGCGATGTTTTAAATTTCACTGACCATGTCAAGATGTGCCACAGTTTTTTTGTTTTTTTTTTTTGTTTTTTTTTACAGGATTTAATGATTTCTTCAAACATGCACTTGCATATGGATGCTACAGCACTTAAAAACGGGAATAAACTCTAAAAAGGCATACACTTCAGTTCTTGAAAACGGAGTTTCTTTCCCTATCCGTCATTTTGAAACAGCTTTTTATTTTAAAGAGTATACGTCTTGCCATCACCAGTTGGCCAGATAAAAATGTTTCAGAATTAGTTGGTAGAATCCGTCACTTTCAAGGTATCTACAAAAGATTGAATCCAGAACATCCAATGTTAAAATTAACAGTTTCTTGATCCATTCATAGGCAGTACACAAATATTGAGATAAAAAAGCGTAGTGTTCAATGTTTGAAAACATGTATTTTAATACATAAATTAGCGTCCACCAGTTTCGGCTGTTTCACATCGCAAAGTTCGAGAACCATAAGTCAGACTACCTTTGATGATTGGCTGATTGGTGAAATACATTTTTGTTTTCATCCATTTTAACCCTGGTAAAAAATTTTGTTTTTAAAAACTTCAACCACTTCCTGTTCCACATTTACCTAATACAGAAATGTAGTTCAGACTTTATCCAAATCATATAGGCTTATGCTACTACGAAATTGTTACCTTGCCTCAGTATTAATATTTAACACCACATGGTCCTAATTCAAGTCAACATCCGAACCACCACTGGACGCCCGGCTCTTAACATTTCTTTGAATTTTTCTTAGACACTACGTACAAGCAAAAATAAAAAAGAAATTCAGAAAACTCTCTTGCAACAGTGTAGGAATTAGACGAATGGGAGTTCCCGACGAAGAAATTACAGTCACACATGTTTATTTGTAATCAGTAATCCTTATTTTGTTGTTTTTAGATAGTTCAACATGATGACAAACCCTAAAGGGTACAGGGGCTGAATAAATGCTTTGTTATTCACTATTTCCATGAAACAACTTTATTTGATAAAAGTTTATTAACAATCGGTGGGTGTCTTGTTTTTATCGCGTAGGACTAGTAATCTTGATTACAACGGCATCTAAGTGCTCAGCCCAACTGGCAGTTGGTGTCATTACTTGGTCAATCGAAGCTGAGTAAGACCTTTGTTCCATTCGGAGAGAAAACAGTCCAACCTCATTAAAGGACAAGAGTAGTAGCTCCAAATTATTTTGAAACTACATCTTATTCTTCAAAGTACCTTTTATCATATTCCAAGAGTTACAAATTGAGTATTCAAGGTGAAGCAACAGGCTGCTCCCCCATAATTTCCACGACTTAACGAGAAAAAATTCTGTCACATGATCCTCAAGAGCCATTTATGAAATATGGCAGACTACTTATTCCAATTCCGATTTCCTGACGAAGTTTACCGCTGTTCCTGCATGACAGCGAACAGGAGAGACCCTTTGCCATTTTTGTTTACTTTTAATTGGAAAATCGATCAAGTTAGTGGACTGAAGAAGTAATCAAAAAAACGATATCAAGATTTTTTTTCAGATCTGTGATGAATATCTGTCACCCTGAAAATATTTTAGCTTTGAATTTAAACGAAGAAATATTCTTTCATTCATGCAAATTTTACAGTCTCTAAGGCAGAGACGGTGACGAATAAAAATGGGTGTCGCTGTGTAGATTCTTTTATCGAAAAAAGAGGGTTGGAAACGCTGTTTCACGGCTTCAGATGAGGACTACAATGGGATAATACTTTAACTTTTGCGGATCGAATATTTCGTTTTGAAAAGTCCTTTTGGGGTAAATGTGCATTATTTTCAATGTTTATTAGTCAAAACAATGCTTAACTACTCATGTAATGTATAACGTCGTAAATATCCTTCAAAACCGTATCTTGTAATCATAGAGCTATGTGTATAGATCACCAATAATGTTTATCATATATACCTTACTAGTTAAGTTTAGCCAAAATAAACAGTTAGGCTCGATATGTCGATCGAGCGTAGTATATTAGAGGGTGATTTACATTGCTGATAATCAAAGGCCTCTTTAACGTATCACAACCTTTATATGAAAATAAGCGTCAACTGGTTGACAACATCCCTGCTTAATAAACTGAGGAAGGCATTGAACTGTTCATTTGGAAGATAGATATTTAATGAAAATATTTAGATTTACTAGAAAAAATCAGCATTGCCAAATAATTTGATTTGAAATCCGGAGAGCTTCTTTGCAGAACCTTTATGGCAATATGCAAACAAAATTTAGTATCTCTCAGTTTAAAATGTCGCGGCTTCGAGGGCATTCGGCATTGCTTAGAAACGACATGTAACCCGACTTCAATTTTTTTCACAGCGCCGTGCACATATCTGTATCATAAGCTGTCTGAGATGGGTTTTTTTTTTAAGCTAACCATTGGCTAACCCATTCAAGTTCATCTCAGAAGGAGATTAAAAAAAACTAGTCTAAAATTTCCACAAAAAGAACAAGGAAAAAAACATTACAAAGCACTAAAACTGAATCCGAATGGCCCGACCCCAGATTCACAAGGTATGCCAGTGCTGAGATATAAAATGTTCAAGTTTATTCCCTAAATTAAATGGTTCACATGGGCAATTATTTGGGATGTGTTTGTTGTACTAGCTCAAATTACAATCTTTGTGTTTCTTTGTTTTGCGAAATCTATTGCATCTTTTGCCAAAACATGGGCGCGTTCTTAGTGATCTGGGGTGACTTGACTTTACAAGCTCTCCCTGTACAACATGTCAACCAAGAAACCAAGGTGCAGTTTATACATGAAACGTTCTAATAGAAACGTTCTGTTAGAAAACCCCGTGTACAGGCCTATTGTATTTTTACTAACGATCAAAGATAAATCAGAAATTAGTAGCCTGTTTGAGGCGAAGTCAAATCCTTCAAGAACAAATGTATTATTGTCTAAAATAACCGTCTATTTTGGGAACCGTCTTCGGAACGTGTTCATCACACGTACATACTTTACTCCATTTGTTAACAGTCTCTCTGTATTTTATTGACTGGAACAGTTGCTTAATTTGTTGTTTTCTTTGGTTGTTTTTCAACTGCTAAAAGTTCAAGTTTAACGAGAGAAACAATGACTCTACAAAAACAAAAAGATTTGGACCGCTCTATTCTGTAATTAACGCAGGCCCTTGGTTATACGCAGATGATACCTATAGATACTAGTCGCACAATGTTGATCCTAAAGCCCCTCCGGCATCATTCTGAAAACATTCACCTAAAGTTATCGAGTGTCTTTTACATTCCCCTTGGTTCCCCAAAACTTTTACGTCGCAAACATTACAATAACATAAACAAGGAACTATGTTGCCTGACTGTAACGGTTATATGATTAACAGGAATACATATGACAATACTAATTTTAAATTAGGTATTTAAATTAGGTACACATCAGTTTCAACTGCATTGTGCAAGCGTTGTGTTCTACTTTTTATGGAACCAGATATTAAGTGTACCTCAAGTCAAACAAATCAAAAATATATATTACAGAGCATGAAAATGAATTCAAGCAGTCCAACTCCCACCTCCGTAGGATATTCCTTAGTTGAGATATAGAATGTTGAAGTTTATTCACTCAATTTAAAGAGTATATTGCGCAATAATTTGTGATGTCATTGTTGTACTATTCAAATTACGATTTTTGTATTTCTTTGTTTTTCTGAAAGTTACTGCACCGTGCACCAAGGTGTGATAGCACTCTTATACTTATGGGGTGACGTAATTAATCGGGTCACCTCTGTGCAACATGCTCAAACAGAGCAAACAGGAAGTGTTCAAGTTCATAAAAACTGTAAAAAGAAACAAAGTACTTTATGTTAGTTGTGCAACAAGAAAGTCACCAATTATTGCGCAACAGACAAATTTGTTTTAAGTGAATAAACTTGAACATTTCATATTTCAGCTCAGGAATGTCCTATGACAATGGGAGTTAGACTGCTAGAATTCACTTTTCATGTTCTTTAATATATATATATATATATATATATATATATATATATATATATATATATATATATATATATATATATTTTACTTGAGGTACCTTTCAAAGAAATATTAGTCTCAGCAACATTTTTTCCTTTTTGGAAGATGAACTACTACATCTTCACAATGTGGTGAAACTTCTCTTCAAATCCGACATGTATTTTTTTCTAGATGCAACAAATGAAGGATATTACTCCCTCACATTGACAAAGAGTGCTTTGTCTTTTTAAAACTATTGTTATCGTTTTTTCATTCTGTTGCCCTTGAATTTTTGATCTGGCAAATGATGTGGTGGCAATGCCCAGTTTGTAAAGTTTTCTTGTCACTTGTGTCCTTTACATGCAACCACATTTTGATTAAAATGGAATTGTTGGAGAAAATTGATTGAAAATTTTATACAGAGGAATCATTAATGTGGAGATATGATGTCCTATGTGCTTGTTTCAAGTTCACTTTTTGTTGAAAATGTTGCAACTTTACCTGCCCATATCCCTTGCTGAGACTAACACAGATTAGCTTTCAATGTAAATTTAACCAGAATGCTTAGAATAAGTACCCCGTCCTTGACCTGAATACTTGAGTTGACCTTATAGAACCTTATTTTGGGTCAAAAGTAACTGTAGACATTTTCCTTTAACGTTCATTACTATGAAAAGCAAAATATGAACACTTTGCTTTCTTGTTCTTAAAAAAGGGCAGTTGTATTAAAAGATCTTTGAGAAAATCGATTCGTATGCACGCAAAAGATAAAATGTCATTTTATCAGTTAATTTTTTTTCTCCCACAGGAAATTCTATATATGTCTGAAAATGGCGATGTTCGGACGTTCCTGAGACCTTTGTGTACGCTCTTTTATCCCGTGACGTAATTGCAAACTCAACAATGCAAGAGATCCCCCACCACGGTAGCTTAGTGCTGAAAATATCATGATCAGCATGGCAATGCGGACCGCTTTCTCTCAAGGGGTGACTTTTTGCACGACTGCATCTGGTCTGCCCGATTCAGCAAGGTTTTAGCCTATTGGGGGCTGCAGCCCCAGGACTCCTGTCCCGTACGGCCATGATGTTCACTTAATTTTCTAATAACTCTTTCCAGTACGTTGCCACATTTGGGGCCACAACCAGACAACATGTATTGATTTCAATGTCATGATATGGCAGAAAACAGAAACGATGAGTCACTTCTGAGTTATTTGTAGCTCATCTGACAAACCCATTGTAAGCAATTCCATTTTGACGGTAAAGGCCCCTGTTATCTTGTGTAAAATCATAGTTTTCTGTATTAATGACTGCAGTCAATCAATTTTATTGATATTTATAACTTTTAACCCTGTCCATTATATCAAGCATTTCGTACTTGTCTGAGCCTCCAGTAACTTGCTAGACTAAGTCTAAGATCAATGTCAAGGGGCCGGGAGTGTACTAAAATAGCTTTTTCCTTCAACTTGGTCTGGTGACAAAAATAACAAAGTTGAATATTGATGTAAAAAGCATTAAAAAGAAACCAAGAAATCTGCCACAATTTCCATCAAAATCCTTCAGAAATTGCCCATTTCGTAGAGAATTTTCTGATTTGCACTTAATCATACATAAATGTGAATTGAATATGCAAATTCTGTGATGCCTTTAGAGAGGGACATTCTTATATGGTTCATGTTAACTTTTGTTTTTGCAATCTCCATTTAAAGGAAAGTCACAACATTGATATGTCATCGGTATCAATTGCCAAACCATAAACTTATCTGATGAGTAATTAATATCAAGTAAACAAAAAGTTGCCTCAGTCTTCAGAAACATACAAACTCTGACGATGTAGGCCTATATCTTGAGAACCGTAAGAGATACTAACATAATTTCAAATGTCTCTTTATCATAGGACAGCTTACTCCTTAAAGTGTACCTCAAGTAAAAAATTCATAAATATATATTATAGAGCATGAAAAATGAATTCTAACAGTCCAACTCCCATCTTCAGAGGACATTCTTGAGCTGAGTTATAAAATGTTGAAGTTTATTCACTCAACTTAATGTATATTGCGCAATAATTTGTGATGTCATTGTAATACAACTCAAATTTCAATCTTTGTATTTCTTTGCTCTTCTGAAAGTTAAACTGCACCTTGTACCAAGGTGTGGTAGCACTCTTACTCTAATGGGGTGATGTAATTAATTAAGCCCATTCTGTGAAACATGCTGTGTAAGCAAACAGGAAGTGTTCAAGGTCATAAAAAAAATTTTAATTTTAAAGAAAAACAAAGCACGTTCTGTGAGTTGTACAACAAGAGAGTCATAAATTATTGCGCATTTTAAGTGAATAAACTTCAACATTTTATATCTCAGGTCAAGAATGTCCTATGAAGATGGGAATTGAAATGTGAGAATTCATTTTTCATGCTCTTAATTATATATTTTTGAATTTTTTGACTTGAGGCACACTTTAACTGCCAAGTTAAATCAGGTTTTTTGCTGACAACTCAAGCTACCTTTCAACCTACCGTACTAAAACCAAAATATGGAACAGATTCACCATGTATGTCTTATTTATCTTTATAGCGTGTTCCAGTGTAAAAGTGATTAAAGCACTGAATCGGTATATGCGGTGACTAATGCTAGACAAAAACAGAGTTCTTGTCTCACTGTTTATTCTTGGGCCGTTTATATCACTAGAATACACTGTTGCTATACTCAGCCATTACTGAGATAAAGAAGAGAGGAAAACTTGTTAGTCAACGAAGTTTTTACCTGCTTGGAAACGGACATGAGCGGGGCAAAGTTCCAAAGAAAGACCGGAACTGCCAGAAACAAAGACGATACTCTACTTAAAACCACTATTTCAACACCCTTAACTATAACTATAAACATGGGGAGGGGGGGGGTATTGTTGACAACATCCAACGCAAGGAGCATCCATCACCCAGCACCCAGTTATCCTTCCAACGTCATCAAGGACAGTCCTGCGCCAGGTAGTAGGTAAACAAACTAGGACTCGCATACCAAATCAAAAGAAAACCTTTCAATATTTATTATTTTACTGATATTCTGTAAAATTTGACACAATTTACGAAAAGATGGCATTCACCATGTCATTTCAACCTATATTTATCAAACCTAAGGGTAAAGCTCCTTGTCCGTTAACTTTCAGTCTCAATTTTTTTTTCAAAACATTTTCAAAAGCTGTGATTATGAAAGAACGAACACGTTGCTATAATCAAGTAGTTCATGCGTCACGGAGCCATTGAAGGGGAAGTGAAAGCAAAACTGCAATTTTCATTTGAGGAAAGAAACTAAAACTACAAAAGTTGGCACAAAATGACTTTCGAACCATTCAAATCGGGCATGTATTTCTCGCGATATCAGCAAATGAAGTTATTAAGTATGTATGCGTCGCCAGCATGACTTGATCGCCAAAGAAGTCCGTCTGTCACGTGATCATTTCCATAACAGAGCTAACGACTCTTGGAGGTTGCTAATTTCAACAAAAGAAAACAGCCTAGATGTGTTCAAAAGTTTTTTAAGGGCAGTAGAGTTTGAAAAGGAATGCTATGATATTTTTGTTTGTTATTTCCCAGTATGTTTTGTTGACATTTAATTAACAGGAGTTGGATAACCCAGGAATGTAACTATTGTTAGACTATTCCCCTCCTGCTAGAGGACTTAAAATGGACTTGAATCGCTTTTGGAGACAAACTTGAGTTTGAAGCATATTGGATACAATTTTTGAACTTAAAGTGTACCTCAAGACAAAAGATTAAAAAACATATAGATTAAAAAATATATATATTGAGCAGCATGAAAAATGTAGCAAAGCAGTTCAACTCCCATCTTGAAAAGGATTTTCTTGAACCAAGATATGAAATGTTGAAATTTATTCACTTAAAAGAAATTAGTCCATTGTGCAATAATTTGTGAGTCTTGTTTTACAACTCACACAACGTTCTTTGTTTCCCATTAAAATTGAAATCATTTTGCTGACCTTGATCACTCCCCGTTTGCTTGCATAGCACATTGCACGGAGAGGGCGCAATTAATTACATCACCCCGTACGAGAAAGAGTGCTATCAAATTATTGGTGCAAGGTGTAGTAACTGTCAGAAAAAGAAAGAAATAGAAAGATTTTAGTAGTACAATAATGACATAACAAATTTTTGCATTATGTGCCGTTTTAATTTGAATGAATAAACTTCAACATTTTATACCTCTGCTCAAGATTGCCCTCTGAAGATGGTTTTGGACTGTAAGAAGTCATTTTTTTTCTTTCTTTCTTTCTTTCTTTCTTTTTTTTTTTTTTTTTTTTTGTTGTTGTTCACATAATTTTTGATACATTTTTTACCTGGAGTAGCCTGCACTTTAACGTTTTTTATGTAGCTGACATTTGAGTTGGCGTGTCATTAATCTATCTACCTAGGCTACTAACTGACGCACCTATTTTGAAATTTAATTATTAGCAATGTCTGACTATTGGTACACAGGAACCGACATGACAAATACTGAGGTTTACAAAGCCAGCGTCAACGGAAGCCTTGTGTATTTTACTGTATCTGTTGTTGGCACTAAATCTTCGGAGATGCCAGCTGGAAAGATTGCAAAATGAATCCTTTTCCAGCAGAGTTACACTGCGTAGTAGACAAAGATGAGACCTCTTACACCCTCCTCAAGCCCTCCCAGATTTCGTTTGAACATTAATTTAGCTATGTGAAAGATTCGAATAAAAGCAGCCCAGGATCATTTTCAAGAGAAGCATATTGCAGACATAAGCTATGATGGTATTCAACTTTTGTGAGGTGCTTGTAGGGAGTACATGAGATTACAGCAAACATTATGGCTGTGTTAGCCTACCTACATGAAGGCGTTCACGACATGACCCGATGGCCGTCTGAAGGAAGATCATATCGTTATACAGTAATCAAGTACGTGTTCTTTGCCGTCTTTTCTTAGTACTGGGCCCCTTGATACAGATAAAACACAGGCAATTTAACTTCGGTAGATAAGCTTTTGGATTACATTTCAAGCGTCAAACCAATTCCAAATTACTTTATTACCGAAAGTAGGATGGAGCTGCGAAGCAAAGAGTGTGCTCCGAAGATTACAAACATCGCTGACCTGCTTTCATTACTTAAATCGACTCGACATGTTACAGCCGCAACGATGTTTTCAGTCAAGTTACGACTAAAGCTGCTTAACCTACAAATCGGTTTTGAAAGGCGAATTTTATTTGATTACTGTCAGAGTGGAAAAGGGGTTCCCCAGTAGTAATGTAGCAGTGTAAATTCGACACAAGATTAAGCATCGGTATATCACATGCAATTCGTCAACGATTGTAACGTCACCTTCAATATACGATTGCATAGGTCTATCAGGTAGTGAGGTGTTTCCGAGAGTAAGTCTATTATTCGCGAGTGCAAAATATACCGGTACTCGCGACAACGAAGGTGGGTGTAACCTCACTGTAGAGCAAGAAATTGATAAGTGGACAACGCACTTTCCCGGGGGGGGGGGGGGAGCTGCAAAACCGTAATGTGAAAGCAAAATAGTTGGATGAGTTGGACACAATCCTGAATGACTAATATCCTTTTGATGTAAAATATTAAGTTTGCAGTGTAATGTATGTCGTAACGAAATGGATATGGACCTAGTCGAATGAGGATGGAGGGGATTGTCTGCCTGAGAGTCTAGGCATTTGGGATATATTCTTTGCTAAATTTCAAACAGTTTTGCCGGAATATTGAGGTTATCCAAAACTTCAAGTGGATACAGTTCCCCCTCCTCATATATTCTGACTGTAACTCAGAATTTATAGTTAGGTAATAAAACATGTGCCGTACTGACGGATACAATCATACTTTAAAGCAACAACCATAAAAATGATAAGTTAGAATTGTGTTTACGTATAAATAGGATAATATTCTATCATACTCTTTTAATGAAAATGACCATACAGAGGGTCTTAAACTTGGTGGGGAGTTGCGAGGTGAAGCTTTGAACTATTCTGTCCGATAACCTGGCTAGGCGCTCTTTTCTCAAAACACCACGCGGTTATAGTGAATGCGGTTCCGAACGGCCACTGGCATAACTTTATTTTGGTATTTACATAAAATTTCTTTTAAGTAGGCCTACAGATTAAAACAAAAAGCCAAAATAATGAAACGAACCTTGCCGAACAGGAAGAAACTTACCCCTGGACCAGGGAGTTGCAACTCCCTGCCTGGATCGAATTACCATGGAGTTGCAACACCTTGGAACTACTGACCAATCTTCCATCCTTTCCGTCCCATTTTTCGAATTGAACAAAACTAGGTTTCCGTTGGTTGTCCTTCGGACCCCAGTTCAATTTCAAGTTTTGAAGAGATCTTTTTCGGGAAGCATTGACTATTTTTAAATTTACATACAACTTTACATCAATTTGACTAAGTTTTATACCAAATTTAATCAAATATCTCAGCTTTAAATATATTAAGTGTCAGACATTTCCGTCGAAAATATTTGGACTGTTAACGAGTTGCTGAAAAACAATCCTACTTTTACTAATACATATATACGCTGACACGTACCTTAGAGGGAGTAACGGGGTGCTTAGCCTTGTTATAAATCTGTCAACTTGTGACTGGAAGGCACAAGTACTTTCAACATTGATTTAACATGAAAGCATGATACGACCAAGACTTTAACAAGTGACACAGTATCACCAATAAAACCTTCTGTTCCAAATATAACACACGAAAAGGGTGTTCTTTATTTTAATCAGTGACTTTTATTACTTGAAATCGGTCCGATAGTGCTCTGTAACATCTGTTTTAATGGGGACATCACCTTATATAAATCGACCTCCTTCCTCTCAACTGACACTCAAAATACAATGTAATTGGTCGCTGTATCACAAACTTATACTGAAGCTGAATTTTCAGTCTCACCTTCTACATTAAAGAGGGATTCAGAAAGGTACGCACTGAAGTCAATACATCAGTGAAACTTGCTGAAAATGTCAACTTGCATTTAAGGATGTCCTGTAAGAGGCCAGAGAAAAACAAATATTCAATCTAATTTAGATTTCTTCTGTGCAAATGAAAGAATAAACATTTCTTTTTGGAAGCACAATTTGGAGACTAAGCACAATCATGTCCAGAGGGAACATTGAATACTTATTCGAAGACACGAGTTCTGTCCCGTCCAAAAACTAGATAGGCCTATCTTCATTCCATTGTGTGAGACTAGTTACCCTTAACCTGAGAGAAAAAATGTTTACGAGTTCTGTCCCGTTCAAAAACTAGATAGGCCTTATCTTCATTCCATTGTGTGAGGGTAATTTCCGGTACCCTGAGAGACGAATGTTGACGAGGCATTGCAGTGACAACTATTAGTGTTTGATATGTATGTAACGCCATAGTAGTTATGTAACGTTTCCTATTTCATGCCGGATGCAAAGGAAAATAAAATGCAATGGCGAGTAAGTGTATGTATGGATCCATGCAACTCCATAATAGACCTTATGCTTTGACGTAACACGACGTCAATTTGGAGTAAAACAGTGAAGCACGTGACACGCACGGAGAAGTCTTTGCCACGCAGGTGTTGCGGACTTACGCGCATATCCCAATAGAACTTGTGCATTGACGACACATTGACGTCATTCTTGAATGCAAAACAATGATACAAGTGGCCGCATGCATAAGAATTCGCCCTGCACGTGTAGCAGATGCGCGTATTTGACTGGTTGACAAATCAGCTGTCTGCCTTTGTATGTGTTGCTTTGTTTTGCCCCCCAAAGAATGGAGTACTTTCCGCTCTGTGACATCATATGCACGGGGTCTATTGGTTGACTAATCAGCGGTTAGAATCTGTTGATGTCACTTGCTATAACATACGCGGTTTCCCCCAAATGAGGCAGCACCTTTTGTTCTGTGAAGCCATATGCATATGGTAACAAAATGTTTAAAACACGAGCTTCTGTTTTGGGAAGGGTGGGACTGAGACCCAGATGTCGCGATGGCCCTGAAAATGGGAGTAAAAGAGTTTGAAAAAGAGACGAGGGTATTTTTCTAGAAAGAGTGCAATGGGTATTTGATAAAAAGGTTCCATGAAAACGCAAATACCGGTATGATCTTGCTAGTGAGTGAAGTGTTTAAGAAGAATACCAAGGGATTTCACACAATCCAGTTTGAAGCCCTTAACTACGAATGTCAATTCACGTTGATTACTTGCATTGAAAATATAATAAATTCGTTCTGATCATTTATAATGGATAGCTTGTCCAACCAGTCGCTGACAACAAATCATTTCAAAAAGGCTTAAAGCTTGTTGCAGTCGCGCATAAACATCCACATGCAAGAAAAGATTTGAACCACCAGCAAATAATATCACCAGGGCATTGTTAAAATTTCAATGATACGTTCGATGTAAATGTTTATAATGGATCCAAGGATTCTTGACACACCACATTGATAAACATTACTAAATCACATGATGAAACTTTCCTTCTTAATTTCTGTAACATCTTCCTTCTCTGCCTGATTACATCTTATTGCCTCAGGGAGGAAATAAAGCATACTTCATACAGTCTTGATATAGTCTGATTTCACATCTCGTTAACTGATTTAAAGGAACAATACATCAAAACACACAAAAAGTTACATCGCATTTGGGGTTAGCTAACAGGCCAATTTGTTATTGTTTTTCACGCTTTAGGGCACAGATCCTGAAGCAAACCCAGATACCAGTTACACCCCCACACCGCCTTTGATCTACTGGGATGTCTATGTTGCATTCTGACGAAGCAACGTCACGGCATATTTCATAATTTGCAAAGACTAAGATTAATCGTTTTCTGCAATGTAAAGATATTTCATAATCAACCAAAGAAAAGTGTTCCCAGTGTAGCGATGAAATACTTGTCAAATGAGGGCATGAAGAATAGTGACACTGAGGCTTTTGTTAACTTTCACGAACTGCAATCCCCCGAGGCAGTATGGTTCTTTAAGACCTCTGTTGTTGATGGTATCAATGAGGGTCAATTTAATGTCTGGCTATCCAAAAAGGGTTCTGTAGAAAATGCGTTCAAGAATTCAAAAAGGAACAAATGAATAGGTTTATAACTAAAATACCGCACTTTCTCAAAAATCGGGAAGGCGATTTCAGATCATCAGGAACTCCAGACGAAAAAGACAAGTTTGAACACAAGGAGTTTACAAGTAGGACAAAAACCCCGGGGATATAGCAGAAAACTCGATTTCATGAAACCCAGCACATATTTTAGGCATATTTTGTATGTGTGTACACTAATTAATCCATGTTCAAAAAAGAAAGGAAAAAAAACATAGAAGAAAATAAAAACACCGCAAACTTAGTTCTTGTAGAAACATTTTTATTGCAACAAATATTTTACAACCACTTTTCAGATGCAACGGTTCACACAGACTTTCCACCAGTTTTATATTGTAATGTTAAACTTACATGAAAGAAAATTAAAATTAGATTCGCGTGGCCAACCCTGAAATGTAAAAAAAATTTTCCTATACCGATAAGGTTAGCATAACGTATGGAATATGTAACATATTTACGTGTCTTTCAACCAATGATTGGGAGATAGAATTGAGTTTATCAATTATGTGTTACTACTACATCAAGTTGACGTTTTGCCAGTACAGTTCTAATGTGACGTTTTGCGTAGTTTACTTTTTCAACCACCTTTAACATCAACGAACATTTTAAACAAGTCTACTTTAAAAACACTACATGAAAAACAGCAGAAAAAAGAGCAATGAAACATTACTTATAAGTATGCAAAACACGTTTGACGTGATGTATGAAAACAAAGCAAAGGCGGTTTAACACTTCATAAAAAAAAAAAAAAAAAAATACCTCAACCTTAACCTTAATGCTGCCTATACCAGGAGGCACACACGACTGTGACGCCATCTCTCTAGTCTGTTGGTTCTCTCATTTGTCACCACAGAAGGTACACCTCTCAGTATAACTTAACATATAATACTTTGACATGAGGAGAAATTTAGAGACCATGATATCACAAAATTGAAACTAATACAACAATTTCAAACTAGGTTCTTTCTCACTTGCTTTTTACTGAATATTTAATATTTGGTGTTATGATTTATGGACAGTAGTTTCACGTTTAAAGCTACATCTTGAAGGAGAAATGTAGTCAACCCAATCTGAAAGTAGTGTAGTAGCATCTGTTAATTACTGCCCCCCCCCCCCTCCCTAGATAGATAGAACATAGCTTTGTTTTGAATGTTTACACTGTCATGGTAATATACAACTACCCACAATATAGAGCCTAAGGGATCCCACTTCTGAAATCACCCTTGGAATTAAGTTAGATGAGATTTAACGACACACGAAAACAAATGTGTTATATAGTGTGTGTAAATGAAAAGAAAAGTTTCAATCCTGTTTCAAATACTTTTCAAGTTGGAAGTGACCTTTAAACACAGTTCAGACAAGGTGCAAATTCTTCCCTTTATTTGTAATGGAATGAAGGCTAAACAAACAAGGGTATTAGAACATACACACCTCTGCGGTCGCTCATTTTACCTAAAAAATTTACAGATGTAGCTGACATTAATGCATTATTCAAAAGCAAAAACACAGTAGCCAGTTAACTGTGAACTTCAAGTTGCAAATTTGTGATGAATCATGATTGGAAGTGTTGCTATGTGTAAGAAATGTATCAACTTTACACATTATTTTATCATACCTTTAAAAGATATAAAGACCTCCAAAACACATACCTCATCCCAACCATGGAACCACTATGCAAACAGAACTTTCTTAATCCCAACCTACTTAATATGTCTGAATGTAGCTCAATTCTATACCCTTTAAACAATGTCAGTTCTCCTGAATATTGCCAATTACACTTACTCTACAGCAAGAGGTCCCAGTGCACAGATGCCATTAAACTTGAGGCAATTTATGCCATTACCATGATTCAAGGTTGACGGTATCGGTGCATGAAAATTACAACTTTTAGTTTATCACCACAAATTTAGCCTTTACACCATTTCTCCCTCATGCTACATTTTCAATCTCTTACCAGCATCTTAGTATTTTTTTTTTTCAATTTTTTAGAAAGTGTTTTGTCAAATAAACAAGACTTGGCAGATATCTGAGCTATCTACCAATCCAATGTTCAAAACAGAGGCCTAAGCAGGAAAATCGGCCACTTATTGTACAAAGTTTTACTTCTTATTGGAGACAAATCTGAACAAACATGTCAATGCTGTTGATTCCATCAAAAAAGTAATTTCCTAAATGAAACATGATCAACAATTAGAGATTAAGAAGCAATGTTAAAGAAAAGTAAACACATCTTACTTTGAAATGAACCTTAACATGACAAACAACGTGACAAATTTCAAAGTTGATTTTCCTCAAATTCCTCTAGAAATTCAGAATTGAAGGATTGATGGCTGGAGAGGTGAATGTGTCACAAGTTCAGGCAAGAGTACACTTTTGCAGAGCTCAAAAACAACTCCATATTTTGAACACCAACATCATGTGATTCTGTTTAGTAACATATGATACAAAGGTGTGGTATGTTTCCCTAAACTCTCTGGTTTGGTTATCTACCAGCCCCCATACTTACCTCCTATTTACATTCATGCCTCCCGGCCCCAGGCTGTCTTGGGTTTGGCATCTGTCTACCTCGGCAGGTCTCTCTTTCAGGGTAACCTCTTCTGGAGAACACCTGGAGTCAATATGCTATGAAAGCTTGCCAGGGACTTACTGGGGGTTAAGTGGGTATTACAAAGTGTAATTAGGAGGTAAGGAATGACCAAGTAGATTTCCAGTCATTTTTACCTCTTTTTAACAAAGGGCTCTTAGCCCTACATTTCAAATGATGCAAAATCTGCAATTCTTGATGTGCATAAATCTTTGAAATAATAGACTTTCAACCATCAAAGCGTTTACTAAAGAGACTGAATGGTTTAAAGTGTCTCATTGAATTAGTTCATGAATTTCAACAAATTTTTCCATAGCTGTGAAATTTTCTTCACATAATAAATATAGTCAAACTTAGACAATTCCCATATCCTACATACAAACAACTGTTTAGTGAGTAAAACCTTGATGGCTCAATTTCGTTTTCAAAAATTCGTGACCAGACACTTTTTCAAATTATGCAAAAAACTGATACAAGTCAGAACACCACAAAATTCAAAATTTTGATTTTTTCCAAAGCTGTTAGATATGGAACTTGACTAATCATGCTATAAGCATACTCAGGGGGGTCATGCACACTGTTTAACAAGAAATTGCTTACTGGCTAACGATAGCCTAAACCCTAACCTAATCTCTAACCCTAACAAAGAATAAAATCGAAACAATACAATGGCAACAACCAACCAAGAAACACCTTGTTAAACAGTGTGCATCTACCCTTTTCATGTGGTGCTGACCCTCAAACACTGTCATTGATTTATCCATATCAATTCACTGAGCCAATTTAATACTGATTATTGCTATTGTCTTTGCACATTATGTTCGTACATTATGAAAGCAATATGCCCCTTTAATGATTCAGGATTATTTCAGTAGTACAAAAGAAATCAAAGTGATATTTTAAGAAATGAATACTAGATAATAGACCTTTCACCAGTCTCTGAGAAGAATTAAATGGCAGATGTCCCATTTGTAAAGCAGAATATTTTATATCTTTCTTTGCCGCTACTTTTGGCAAGAATCAATTTGAGAAAGATGTTGCTGTGAAACTTCATTGCAAGATTCTGCAGCCAGTATAGTCACATTGTAAACTTGTCAATGAGATCCAGCTGTCCATCATGTTTCCATTATTCACACCCATAATGTTAATTCACAGTACTCTCTTTACTTTCTAACAACAACAAAATTTTAGGCACTGCAGCAACTCATAAAACATTTGACACTCTATGCTGACTAACTGAATTAAAGGAATACTAAATTAGGTGTTTTACAAATGAATATATCAGTGCCGTCATGAATGGTATGATATCAGGTTGTATCCATATTTTAATCACAAATTAGACACCATAATGTACATCAAGGTACTGTATTTTTAAAGCATCAACAAATTAGTACTACAAACTCAACTTATCAAATTAGTACTACAAACTCAACTTACATACATCAAGGAGTCCATCACAATTAATACATTAATACAGCTAAATACTAAAAATATGAACAGCAATTGTGTTTATTTGGGTAAACAAAACATATTACTTTGGCGGCCCCTTATTTTGATCACTTATACCTCTCACACCAATCTGAAACCACAACAAGGTAACTGGAAATAAATACTTTACAAAAGTATCCAGGGCCTCAGTGGCATAGCTAGACATTTTTCCAAATGGAGCAAGCAGCCAAATTTTCCATTTTTTTTTTGAAGGTGCTTACAATCACTCTCTGGAAGTTACAGTATTTGCAGCCCCCTTTTAGCACTTTTGAAACAACTATTTGAAAATATGGAGCTTGCATGGGAGATAATTTTGGATTCTGCTTTTGTTATATAAGAAACTTTGAGAAGTTTGGGAATAACTGAAGAATCTGTATTTCTCATTGGCAAGTCTGAGCTTGCACAGTGATTAAAGATCTTTGTTGCTAAGAAATGTTACCAAGGTCTACAAATTGAGGCTCTCCAAAGACATTTTAAATGTCAAGGACTTATATTCATGAAAGTAGCACTGCAGTTGCCAATGTCACTTGACGTGGTGATTTTGTTTCCAGAGTTCCAAAAAGTTTACCAAACTGGTTTATGAGGACCGAACACTACTGCATTAGGAAATTTGCAAATTACAGCATATTACACCTGCCAGAAATTTCCCATTTTTTTAAACAAAAATTACACAAATGGAACTTTTATTGAAGAGACTTTGGAATTTCATGAAAGAAGGCTTGGAAAGACAATAGTGTAGTGTAGTTGACAAGTGTCACATGGCAAATTTCTGAATTTTTCACTTTTCAGTACTAGAATGGGGGGGGTGAACCAGCCCCTTCCCCTTCCTGTAGCTATGCCACTGCAAGGTCTACCTTTTTTGCCCATTTTAGATGCCAGCAGGATTTTATTTCATGGTACTTTTCTTCACTTTTGTGTGTTTTCCATCGCCATGCTGGAAACAACACTGGAAAAATGCTACATCATGTCCATTTCCTGGAATTCACAGATTTCAGGCTGGTGACTTCTTGTAGCCATCCCGATAGCATCCGGTGATGACTGTGTCACCACTATGTGGTGTCAGAGGTAACTATGGCATTAACTTGTGAGTGTAGTCCGTGGCCAGTTCAAGACGCTGTTGCTTTAAGATAGCCCTGTCATACCACAGGAAGCCTGGTAACAAAAACAACCCTAAAGCAGACCAGCAATCAATCTGGGGCTATTCAATGAACTTGGGCCCATCCTTGAGTACACTACCAGAGTACTTTAACAAACCCATATGGAAAAAATTTCCAAGTCAGCAATTATTTGTTGAAGTTGGCATGTTTCAGTTTTTCAATAAATTCTTGGGTGATCTATGAACCATTCATGAAAGTCAGCCTACAGAATCATCTCATAATTAAATCAAGGCAACCAATAAGTAGTAAGATAGTTAGATAGAGTTTTACGGTCCAGTTTCCAACCTACTGGTTCAAGTTGAGCCGGCCACAGCCTTTTTTCCAGTTGTGGCTCACTGGCTTGTTTTCCCTACTCCATTGCTTATGCAGAGCATCATCCACAACGACAGTAGGTTCCTTGTTAAGAGTCTTGGTATGACTTGACCTGGGAGGTGAACCCCAGCCTTCTGCATGGGATGGATGCTCTTACTGTTAGACCAAACACGCAGTCTCAAGCAACCAATGAAATCCTGTACCATTTTTTGGTCACTCTGATTTTTAAACTTCTGTGCACACCTTCAAGTGGCCCTGAAGTGGCTTTACAGATTGGTGTGAAAGGTGTATTACCATTCGGTGAATTTGCACAATGATTGTGCAAATTCACTTCCTCCACCAGCAGTAGTAAATCTGTCCTTGCAGATGCTCTGTTATTCAAAATGAATACAAGCCTATTGTAATATTGTGCCGTACACAAACAATAGAAGATTAAAAACCTACAGTATGTCTTTTGGTCCCTGTTTTGAATAATTCTGCTTAAACAGAATTATTCTTTGAATCAGGTACTGTACTATTGAAGAAAAGGCTTCAGCAAGATTCCAGGAATTCATATACAGTATAATAGTTGCTGTGAAGCTGTCATGTCACTATTATGCCTGCTCAAGTGAACAAATTACAAATTATTCCTACTGCCTACAGTGTATGTACCAGAAATGGAACTAGACTGGGCATGACGTTAAACTGCATCCAGGTTGTGGATTCTGTTCTATTCAGCCAGTCTAGAGCAGGACCACTCAGTGTTTGCCCTTTGAAGGGCGTACTTGTCCATTTGGGACGTTAAGCTCCTTAAGGGAGCAGAACTCCTCCGGGAGTAATCGTTTGGTTTTCGCCCCTTGGCTCTTCGCCAGAGAGTCGTGGGGACTTTTAGAAAAAAGAAATGGAACTAGACTACTGTATGAGTGATTGCGAAGACAGCTTATTGCCAATGATAATCAAAATTTACATACTGTACACTTCAGCGTTGACAGTTCACATGAATACCAAAGAAGTAAACCATCATAAGAGACCCTAATAAATGAGAATCTCCGATTATTACCACTATATCTGCAAAGGCTACAGAGCAATTGAAAAGTCAGGTGATGCCTTGTTTTTTTTATTTTAAACAGGATACCTTTCTAATGCTAATCTTTATGAAACTCGCTCTTTTTGTAGTGGAAACATGACAACATCAGATTTGCTTTTATATTTCAAGAATCTCAATATCAGACATCTACATACATTCTTGATGAACTAATCACTAAGTGTAAACCCAGCCACAGATTTGTCTTTTTTTTTTCCTTTTTTTTTTTTGAAAAAGTACAGAAGATGGTTTTGGTTTCTGCCAAAACTAAAAACAAATTCTAAACTAGACTGCAAATATGAGAAAAAGTTAGCATGGGCAAAAGATGAGATTACTTTTACATACTACTACGCTTTTCTTACTTTTCTTTACATTTTCATATCATCTGCAAGTTCAACATCTTAATGTAAACTAAAAGGCAAATTTAATATTACATATATTTTTTTTGTAGGGGTTGTTAAGGACACTTAATTGAGATACACACTGCCCCAATAAAGTGCAAGCCTCACATTAACACTTTACTGTCCAGAGAAGATGGTACTAAAAAAGTAGGTCACCTACAGTATACAAAGTTACTGTACAAAGTGATAGATTTTGAGTTCCATGTACCCATAACAATAGAATCCCTTAATTGACAGCCACGGAAGAATTCCCGGGAGAAATATTCTTCTTGTTAAAGTCATTGCACGTAACTGCCGCTTGCAACACCTGTTTAAGAATAATTCTACAATGACAACGACCTGCAAACTCTCTCAGCCTGAATGAAGATACTCATCCTGTCTGCTGGAGAAAGTTCATAATTGGATGAAGCGGTTTGCTCATCTGGGTATTTGGTGTTGTCACAAGAGTGTGCAATGATGATGTTAGGTTGATAAGCCTGTAAAAATAGAGACAGAGAGAGAGAGAGTTATTGTACAGTATTACATCACTGGCCCTTAAAAACAAAGTTCTGTTTCACAGTGAAGTGACAGAGTGGGGCACGAGAAAAAGGGTCCCACCCAAAACATGGCAGCCCACCAAATATTTGCAGACTAAATGTACTGATACTTCAAAATGAGTCATGCAAATCCTCTCATTTAATTACTAAGTCAACCCTCCCCAAAAATATCTAGCTATCGTAAAACTATGTTACAGAACTTCATAATCTGAGAAATTTAAAGATCCAGTGACAAGCAAATTAATGACAAAGATGGGCATTTCATGCAAAAACATCGAAAAACCCCAAAACTGTGTAATTCCCATCAAGAAATTGACCATTTTACAGAAAAATTTATGATTAACACTTAATCACCCATGATCATTACATTTAATACCTAAACATGTAAATGTTTGTGATGTTAAGAGAGGTATATGCCATAACAAATACAGTTTGCATACATTCAACCTATTTGGCATATTTCATATTAAGTTGCAGCACAATTTGTGACATAGGGTCAAAATTTTAAACTTACTTTACAGTATTAGACCTCACATTTGACAACTACCAGATGACAGGGGCAATGAAAATATTGTAAAGCATTGACCTTTAATACTGCTGACATATCATGTCATCATAGTACGGATACTACACGGACACCATATTTTGCAAAATATGTAAATTTTAAAGATTTATAACTCTCTTTTGATAGTTCGGATAATGGCTACATCCAATATTTCATTTTAGACATATGTGCATTCAATTAATGTAAAAGGTCTACAGGCCTATTCATTGGTGTCCGGGAAATTGAGACACCACGCTCAGAATAGTATTCCTTTGTGGTGCTTATCACATAGCTTTCATTTAAACATCAAAGTACAATAATAGTTGATGACACTTCAAACAGCATGGAAAATATATAATCACTATGCTACACTGGACGCAGACGTTACATAGCAGACAAAATGGGTATTTTTTAAATTTGACACCTTTTTTATGAAGGAACAATTCCAAAAAGGATGTTCCACTATAGACCTCTAGTGAGGACACTTTTGGGCAACTGTCTTCTAAGTTGACTGAACGCAACAATTTTCTGTTGCACATGTCTACGTAGGTGTCTGGTTTATCTACCAATGCTACACTGGACGCCATGTTTAAAACCAAGAACATTTCATGAGATAACTTTAAAATGGTATGTTCTTTGGGCATTGGTGCTAATCAGGGTTTTGTACAGTAATGTGAGTGTACAGAACATCACATTGGAAAGCACAAAATTTGAACGTTAACGTTGCTTTTTTTTTGTTTTAGGGGTTGTACTGAATGAATTCAGGTGTGAAACACATAGATTATGTTGCAGTATTGTGATTATTCTGCAGTTAAGTTTATAAAAAATTGCCCATTGTTTGACAATACTTCCACATCATGTTTTTTGGAAAACAATAGCATGGAAACCAACTAATATTAGCTCGATAAAAATTAAAATAAACGGATGCCTTCTCAATGTTATTTTTAAGAGATAGTTTGAAATAGGTTTTATCTACAAAAATAGTACTTGTGGTACCAGACTTTAGTAAGGAGTTTTAACCAGAAAGCCAAAAGGCTTCGTGATTCCTTGCCGCTGAAATGTAAGGCCTTTTTTCACATTGACATTGCTTTGCAATGTTTTTCAATTAACAGGGCTCCATAATGTGCCCACAAAGTACACATGCAAGGCATCCAATCTTCCTACATTGAGATCCCTCTTGCCCGTTGTGAACCCAAATAACATTTGACCTCCACCAAAAACTTCTGGGACCATGTATTCACTATGTGCTATCTACATGAAAAGTTACAGGACCCTACAAGCGACCTTTCTTGAAAGACTGCGCAGGAAAGCTTGTCAGGCTTTGAACATGCTGACAAATGACCTTTGATCTCCACCACAAGCAATAGGGATCGTCTACTCAATATGACCGACCCACATACCAAATATGAGCATAGTTACATGTACTGTTCTGGAGATATCCTGTTTATGAGGTTTGGACCTTTTGACCTCTCGTGACCCCAAATGACCTTTGACCTCCACGAAAATCGATAGGGATCATCTATTCAATATGACCAACCCACACACCGGAAATGAGCATAGTCACATGTACCGTTCTTGAGATATCGTGTTTACTAAGTTTTGACGTTTTGACCTCTCGTGACCCCAAATGACCTTTAACCTCCACCAAAAACAATAGGGATCATCTACTCAATATGGCCAATGCACACACCAAATATGAGATTAGTCACACTTACTCTTCTTGAGGTACCGTGTTTACAAGCAATTTCTAAGGAATTTACTTATTGACCTCTCGTGACCCCAAATGACCTTTGACCTCCACGAAAATTGAAAGGGATCATCTACTCAATACGACCAACACAAACACCAAATATGAGCATAGTCACATGTACCGTTCTTGAGATATCGTGTTTACTAAGTTTTGACGTTTTGACCTCTCGTGACCCCAAATGACCTTTAACCTCCACCAAAAACAATAGGGATCATCTACTCAATATGGCCAATGCACACACCAAATATGAGATTAGTCACACTTACTCTTCTTGAGGTACCGTGTTTACAAGCAATTTCTAAGGAATTTACTTATTGACCTCTCGTGACCCCAAATGACCTTTGACCTCCACGAAAATTGAAAGGGATCATCTACTCAATATGACCAACACACACACCAAATATGAGCATAGTCATATGTACCATTCTCAACATATCGTGTTTACAAGGTTTTGACCTTTTGACCTCTCGTGACCCCAAATGACCTTTGATCTCCACCAAAAACAATAGGGATCATCTACTCAATATGGCCAATGCACACACCAAATATGAGATTAGTCACACTTACTCTTCTTGAGGTACCGTGTTTACAAGCAATTTCTAAGGAATTTACCTATTGACCTCTCGTGACCCCAAATGACCTTTGACCTCCACGAAAATTGATAGGGATCATCTACGAAATATGACCAACCCACACACAAAATATGAGCATAGTCACATGTACCGTTCTCAAGATATCGTGTTTACAAGGTTTTGACCTTTTGACCTCTCGTGACCCCAAATGACCTTTGATCTCCACGAAAATTGATAGGGATCATCTACTCAATATGACCAACTCACACACCAAATATGAGGTTAGTCACACTTACCCTTCTTGAGATATCGTGTTTACAAGCCAAAGCGTCACATACATACACACACACATACACACACACACATACACACGCATGACATCACCATCGCATAGATTCCTTGGCCTACGGCAAGGAATCAAAAAGCACTTATGTTGCATACTGTAGATCACCATAATTCCCATTATGTCCCAACTTCATGGAGTTACCCATTCACAAATTTTGTTTCAAGGATGGCAATAACATGCGGATGACGTGTACTGAAGGTGATCTTTTGGAATTTCAAATTAGGTCCTTAATAACCATCAATGTCACTTATATGATATGATACTGGAGAGCATATCTGTGAATGAACTACACACTGCTCTTATTTGAAAAGGGACAATCCTTCATATCAGCTGCCATATTTATCTGTTTAATAGTATCATATTACATAACAGAGATAATTATTTGACCACACAACTTGTATATGCAAATCAATTATGCATTATGTATGTTTTTTGGACACCAAAATGTGACCTAGAAATAAGTACTGAAGACAACTCACATTTTTCCCTACCTTACTTAAATTACTGTGTTCTCATAATTATCTGTTTTGTGAAGAGTAATCCTTTAAATTTACACACACAATTCATGAGTACATGCTCAAGAACTACAGAAAAATAAAAAATTACCAATAACAGTTCATTTAACAGATTTAATGCTTGGTGTTTGCTGTTAAATGGGGGGAAATTCTATTCATAGTGATATGTCATTAAGCAGAAACCTGGTTTACTGAGAGCAGTCTGACCCCTTATATTTGATATATGTTGTTTGGGGCTATCCACAAACAATGTTTTCTGTTTGATGTCCACACTGTTACATCTGTTAAACACTGATTGCAGTCACTCTGCAATAGCAAGAAAAAAATGATTTTATACCACAAGGTAAGGACCCAGTTGGTACA
This sequence comes from Holothuria scabra, assembly GCA_037179385.1. Lineage (NCBI taxonomy): Eukaryota > Metazoa > Echinodermata > Holothuroidea > Aspidochirotida > Holothuriidae > Holothuria > Holothuria scabra. The sequence goes on along the minus strand of CM074190.1, from coordinate 7,070,481 downwards.
GTAGTGATGATAAAACAATACGGGGTTCCCAAATCTTCAAAATTCCATGACATGTGTAGCAATCAATGTTGGGTGTCCACTTGTTTGACAGTGTTACATCACCAAGTGAACCATGCAAACATCTGGTAAAACTTGCCTATCCTGATTCTATTGATATATTTTGTCCAGAAGACATGTTGCCAACTCTTTACAATTTAAATTGACCAAAAATATCCAACTTTTGAGAACATGTTCTGTTTCCTCTTTGGGTGTCTTTTGTTAAATTGGTTAAAAAAATGCAGTTTGATTCTGAGAAAAAAAGCAGAAACACTGATTTTTGCTAAATTCAAACCCTTTGCTTACAATATAAAAACAGATAAAATGCAAGAAGCTCCCAAATTCCCTTCTTGTGCTAGAGAGAGAGTGTTTTATCTTTAACTGCAACGGTTTTTATATATGTTACAGTGTCCAAAGAAACTCCCTTTATTATTCCTTAATAATAGTGGTCTTAAGTGAACATTTTTAGTTTCCTCATTAGCAGGTATTTTCTTTAAAGTTAAATTTCACATACTCCACCCAATTACGGCCCAGGAAGAGTCATGAATCCATAAACAACTTTGGACACAAGTTACCTACGTTAACTATCACATAGTTTATTTTAGCCCCACCTGTCAACTTCCTCATGTTTTTTATCCTTCAACTACTTTTATTCAACTTAGGACTTAATTTATGATATGGAATAACATTCAAAAGTGTGTTTCAGCAATTTTCAATTTTTCCCTACATGTCACACTTTTGTAACCCAGTATCAAATCTTAGCATTTAACAAACCATAAACTTTTTTACTTGACAAGTATATATTTGGTATAAAATCTACATTACTAGTTTTGCATAGGCCAAGTTTTTTTTTTTTTTTTTTTTTGCATAGGCCAAGTGCTTTTCTCAAGAAACATTCAAACTGTACTGCACTTTAAAGACTAGTGTCTCAAGAATGGTAAAAGACTACAAGATGTACAGTATTCTTCTGTAGAATAATTCTAACAGATATGTCCTTGGCAAATCTTAAGTACAGTAGGCTAACTCTGTAACTGCAGAGTAAAGACAAGGTGGCCCTTTTGACACCATAGCTAATATATACTCCCCTGGTTGGGAAACTTAACATGTACCTATACGCACACACATACAAGCGTGAGGAGGTATGTTGAGAACTTCACAAAAGTGGGTCATGTGACATTGATGGTGCACATGATCAAATGGCACATAAACACTGCATTAAAAACGAACAGAAATAGTACCAAAATTACAAGTGAATAGATTGGTGTTTGAGTGATCTTGTTTCCCGTTCACCACATTGGGGCTATACATGCTACACTGTATACTAGCTGCACAGTTTGAACAGTAACCTCTAACATTGCTATGTGCACTATATATCTCATTATCTGTATTTTTTTTAATGAGCTGGACTGCTTTATTTGCGACACTAGTACCAACATCATGTGGAAATTTTTCCCCCTCCCCCTTGGGTGGGTCACAAACGTCGAGTTTTAAAAGCCTTTTTGACTGCCTTTGACACGATGAGAACTGTAGTGAATTGTATTTATACAGTACCAACCATTGCTGTGCCAGCATGTGTACTGTCACAGTGACGTGACCACTGAATACTGTATGCGGATTCCAGTGCACTGCCTTTACACCCTAAGTTTCCCAACCAGGGATACTGTAACTATGGTTACACAACATGATACTTTGATTGATGCTGTACAATGATTGATCCCACACAATGAGTATAATTCAGTGTACCATCATCATGTGAAACAAAATCTCTTCTTTATGTTTTGGGTAATTGCAGTTATTAAATATAGCATGCTACCGTATACCTGTGGAAATAGAATAATTTAAGACAAACTACAGTACATCCCCCTACTTGGTTACTGAGTCACACACACACATACCTAGAACAAGGTGACTGCATAGGTTCCTTTGTTACACAAGGAACCAAAAAGGGGGGTCCCCAATAATGTTTCTACAAAAATCCTGACACTCCAACAAAGCTGAAAAACCAAAGGCCAGGTCACACTACAGCGATATCGGATCGGATTTCGCTCCGACTTTTGTCAGTTGTAATTAATATCTCCTCCATCTTTGGTCGAAAAGAAACAAAAATTTGCCAACCATTGTAGTTGCATTGCATCCCAGGACGACAAAATTCTGAGTTATTTATACCGATTATTCTGTGACGTCACATCTGCCGACAGCTTTTATTGGACACGTGTAGTCGGATGAAAGATATTTGTCAATGTGACGTCCCGAAATAAGTAATTTATATTTCATTTCTGTGGCCCTTTCACACCAATCATATATTTACATAGGATGGCAAATTTTCGGTTCTTCCCGACAATGGATGGAGGAGATTTTTACTAAAACCCACAAAAATCCGACAGTAATCCGATCTGATATCGCTGTAGTATAACCTGGGCTTAACCAACCACAAGTTCCTGAAGTGTCAATCAAATGGAAACAGTTATGAGTGTCATTTTTCTTTAATCTGAAGCTTAATTTAACAGTACAGTATAACTGTAAGTGCTTACTTACAAAAGTTCTTACTGCACGTGTATGCAGGTGAACAGCTGGCTGAAGTACTGAATGCAGGATAGGAATTTTTATTCAATCAAAGCCTTTACAATGAGTTTACTGTGGCTGGTCCAATCTTCTCATTAATTATCCAGTACTGAAGACATTTGAAATGTTTACAACAAGCTTTAATGCTGACTGGGCACAAAGGTTATGAACATTAGAATAGTAAAACCTTCACAAAAAAGTGAAACTTTCAATAAGTATGTTTGCCTTGAAAAAAAGACTGGCCCATTACATAGGCCTATAAACAAGGGAATAATTCTTAGTGATTCTTAGAGAAAATTCTTAGAGGAAAATTCTTAGTGATTCACTCATTGTCAAAGAGATGATAAAAGTTGCTGTATGACTCTTGGCATCTAGAGAAATTACACCGAGTAGCAAATTTGTGGTTTTTTGCTGTTTGTTTCTATTCTCAAGTTCTTTCCTGCAATATGTGTGCTTTCCACACCTCTTCATAATAATTTACAATACCAGGAAAAAACAAATTACAATGGAGTAAACTATTTGGTAGTGATTGTGTAATAGGACTGACAAAAACACCTACAGAATGTAAATATTATGAACTGCTTACAGAACAGTGCCCATATTAGGTTAGCAAAGTCTTAAATACATAATTCACAAAAAGGAAGCTGCCTCTTATCAATTTATTACAAATTAAAATGCAACATCCATCATTCTACTCAATGCTTGACTAATTCACAGGACTTTTATCCCAAATAAAGGATGACAACAGAACAGAGAGCTTCCTTTTTGACTATTTCCCACCTTTTTATTTCGAATAACTCTTCTTTTATCATAACTGGTTGCTTCATAAATTATGCTACAGTTACCTGTCTCCCGTAATGTTGATATCAATTTCACAACCGAAACTCCGGAGAGAACAGTCAAACATTATTAAAATTTTACTGCGTCTAATTCAGATTCAATTCACACTACCCAAGAAGATATTTTTGGAAAGTTTAAGAAACATCTACCTTATGCTGCCAGTATTTATATATGAATAAGAACAGCTGTCCATGAAATAATGCAACAATGGAGTTACAGTGATAAGTAAGTAAATAATAACATCAACAATGATATACATAATTAAATGTTATATAAATAAATATATAAAAATAAATATAAAAATATCTTCGCCATAATTTAAGCAAAAAGAGATGGCTGTTGCTATCTACAGTACCGTAATTACTGTATGGCAGCCTCATGTTCCACATTTTATCATGGATGTAAAATGTTAAAAATACTAAACTGTATTGTATATGACTATGTTTATACAATGTGGTTTAATACTGTATTTAAAGGGCCTATCCTCTCACCCCAAACTACACTGCTTGTAGGGGGTACAGAAACTCTCCATTGGTCTAGCTTTTTGATTGACTGTTAATTCAAACAATGCAGATTTCCAAAACTTATATTACACAGCATGAACTATACTGAGAAAGTTTTGGTTATACCCATAAGGTTTTTCTATACTCCTCCTGAAGCAATAAACTGAGATTGTGACTGGATAAGGATGAATTTCAGACAATTGTGGGAGGGGCTTAAGTAAGAAGGTTAGGAGATTTGGTGCTATTTGGGGTGAGAGAACTGGGCCTTTAATGTTCATTTATATCTACAGTAGAAATACTCCCCAACTTATATTGTTCAATGTCATTACAATCAGGTGACTTTGCACTATAACATAGATGTATAAACTCATGGTAACCGATAACCCACTCATCTTAGGCTACTTCATTTTACTTGAACTGGGTTATTTTAACTTGCCTACATATTTAAAAAACAGGGTGTACCATATTTTGTCATTTAAATCAAAATATTTGCATGTTTGTAGGCAAGATTAAACAGTTCTGGACCTGTGCATTGGTTGATAATGCATTCTATGGGGTTAATGGTAAGTACTGTAAGTACTGCCAAATCCACTTGGACTATGTCCTTGAGCAATGCTTGGATTAACAGGAAAAGGTCATTTTGTTGAGTAGTTTCTTCCCTTTTCACATGGAATACCAAACAAACAGGCACATCAAAATACATTATACTGTACTGCCACAGGCAACAATGTTTCTACTGGGTTAACTGCCTATAATGTAACTGTACAGTGTACTCTTTAATTGTGCTGTAATTGAACAATATACAGTAATGCATTTGTGGGAGGATAACCTAATATATTCACATGCTGGCCTGACAGTAGGCACAATTTCAATAAGTACTGAACCTTCAGATCTTAGACTTCTGTTACATTTGAGAGCACATATTGAGGGGCAGAACAAAAGCCAGAAAAGATCCTCTTTTCATTAACAACCATTTCAATTAGAATCTTCATTCTTTGCAGTAAAACACATACAGCATAACAACAGAAGTATCAACATTATGGAGTTGCACCCTGCAAACACAATGTCAACTACACCAATTGAAATTTTTGTCTAAAGGAGATCGCACTGTTTTCGATCCTGTTCCTCAAACTCTGACTTGAACTTCATTGAGTCCCTTAACATCACTGGATTGGAAATTTAGGCAGTTGGAGGGAAATAATTTCACTCCCTTCTAGGGAAATATACATTTTTTTCCAGCCCTGGCTAGTGACCCAGTATGAATGCTCTTTACTGACATTTACTGTAAATCAAAGAAACATACTGTAATTTTCAATTTTCATTCTGCAGAAATTAACATAAAGTTAATGTTTGTTCTAACCTGAAAGACCTCTTGAATGTTTCTATATTCTGGTATTAAAGCAATCACTTCAGAAAACCAAGGTACTGGAACAAAGGATTAATTTAGCCTACTCTAGGTCTGCAGGCAAACTCTGCAGACCCCTTTAACAGAAAATGAAAGTTGCCACCATTTTTTCAACTAATTTGCAATTTGCAAACTGTTGAATATTAATGTTAATCAATCACTCTATTACATTATTGATCAAACTTTCTTAACTTTGTAACCACAGGTATAATGCAACCGAAATGATTGAAACCATTATGGTTTACATTGTTTAATACATAAGACCTAATTGCTAAACATGTTTGTCAAGCAAAATATCAATTGTTTCAGGACGTGCTTGCAGGCGTTGTATACTGTCCTCTACAGGCATGTATACACGAGCAACATTGTAAAACATTCTCAAAACACTTCACCTGCAACAGACCCAAAACATGCTTGTTTTCGGTTTGTTGCACAGTGTAGACTGAGTAAAAACAATTTGAAAACATTTTGAAAATGTTTTGAGAATGTTTTGAAAAGAATTGACAGGATATTTCTTTTGCAACATTTCCAAAACATTTTCAAAACATGCGGTTATACCCTGTCTACACTGTGCAACAAACCGAAAACAGCTTGTTTTGGATTTGTTGCACAGTGGATGTTTTGGAAATGTCTTCGGAATGTTTTGCAAATGTTGCTCGTGTATACAGGCCTTTAGTGCATTTTTAATTACACTTTAGAGATCTTTTGGTGCCTGGATAAAAGCATGTGATCACATTGCATTTCAAGTATCCAACTTTTACCACAGCTTCCAGTCAACAACCCCAAAACAAGCAAGATAAGGACCTCAGGCAGTCACCTCCATCGTTGCACTGTGATGAGCAAAGACCCCTCTGTGTGTAGATCTATAAATCATTTTTGTATAATTTAAAAACCCTCTTATATGTAAGAAGAAGTACAGTATTTGCACCTTTTTACATTAAAGGTCTACAGTGCCTCTGTGATTTCTATTTCATCAAAGTCTTGTCTCAAATCCACCTTCATTACACTTGTGTGAGTGGAGACGTTGTCCTAGCGGACAATTGATATATCACATCACAAACCTCAGTCCCCTCTTGTGTTGTTAAATTATTTCTGACATAACAAAATGTAAATTACGAGTCTTCCAGTCAATAACCTACTAACACAAATCCATTTGACACCAAACAGGGAGTATGACTTTCTGTATTAACCTTTATCCAAGTCTGACCAGATTGCATCAAGATGCATTGATTCCTAAAGCACAAATTCCCTCACTGAATTAAAGGACTAGGTATTTTAACTTGTTAAAAGGAATTGTTGTTAAGGGGCACTTTTATCAAGTACACTTTTACTACCACATCCTGAAGTAAAAAACAGGAATTCAGATCTTGGATGTACTTGCAAAGGCTGACTGCATACAAAGGAGACGCTCTTTACAAATTATGCAGTTATGAGTGGAGAAAAATTATTTAAAAAGCTAGAATTTTGTAGCAAGGAGAGCATTAATCCCATTTTAATATGAGCATGTGTAAATGACCAGAAGCCACAGCTTCCACCATAGGGATTGTTCTAATAATTTGCTCTGTCTAAAATAGAGTTCTCTACTACTGAGACAGTACAAGTTGGTTAAAGTAGTCAGTTACTGTTAGTACAAGGAAAATATTTTGGAAACAATACTGTTCTAAAAAAGAATTATATCTTTTAATTAGCCACTATTTGATTGACAGATCTATTTGTTTCTGTTTATCTGCTGTGAGATGTATTGTGATGTGACTAAGCCCTTATAGTGATGATCTCTTCTATTATTTTCAAATTAATCCCTAAAAATTTAGCTATTGTCTTCATATTCTTTAGCTGAGGTTTGTTTCTACTGTGTAACTACATGTAAATGATACAAATTTTCAGTAAAATGATTGGCAATAAAAAAAAATTACAATAGGCCTATACTTCCAGGGAATAGTTTAGCATTCTAATTTTGCATAGCAGTTTTGAAGAGTTTTTAATCTTTCACACATTGTTTGTGAAAATGCAAGGGTTATGCACACAAAAAATTGCTACACAATTTGTTATTTGTGTAGCAACTCGGCCTGTTTGTGTAGCACATTGTGATGCGAAACTGTATAAATTATTCCCTGACTTCCCTTGTGGCCCAGATGGATGCACTGGATGTTCACATAAATACATTTCCCTCAAATTTAAAAAAAATCACCATTAAGAAGCAAAGATATCATTGAATTAGTTTGTTGAAAAATTGTTGCCAACTTCAAATGAAATGATACATCATGTCTCCCACAGTGTCAAATGACAAAAATTTCATAACTATGCATGATGGCTAGCAACAATAACAAGTAGAGTTGTGTAGGGAATGTATCTTTTCACTGGAATTTTGATGATGCATCACTAATCCTGATTGATCAGAGCACTTAGATAAGCATTTTGGGGGATTAAAGCAATATTAGTAACATTATCTTAAAGACACCACAGGATGACTTTTTTCCTCCAGCAACTCACCCATTACTCAGATGAGGTTTAACAGCTCAGTCTCTAACCAAATGGTAAGGTTAAGTCAGACTAGCCACTGACTTTTTTCCAGTTGTGGCTCACTGGCTTATTTTACCCACTCACTGCTTATGATGAGCACCAAGCACAGTGGAAGTGGGTTCCTTTTTAAAGTGTATAAAACTGTAGGACCCAGCCAGGAGTCAAACTCCAGAATGCAAGGTTGCTGGTCCACTAAAACCAATTAGTTAGAAAGTGACTTACAAAACTCATCCAAGTAGCTGTAAGCAAGAAAGATCGTTGAAGGCTTTAAATTTCGTCTGTTTCAGAAAGTTTGTTCTGATGAGAGTATTACAGTATGTGGTCCATGCTAAAGAAACATTATAAAGAGTATCTATTAAGGGCAAAGTCTGGTACAAAAATTACTGACACATTGCTGTGTCAGAGTGCAATAGAATCACATACAGTAGTGCAATGCTATTCTATACAGATTTGGCTAATCAGACTGTACACAGTTTATACAAACCTGGTCAGGATAAACCGTCCATCAAGGATATGCTTCACTCCATCTTTTCATACTCTTGACATCAGGGAGCAGATAGTGACAACAGGGACTCCATCAACCAGATAAGTTTTGTTCCTCAACCAGGGAAGAGAACTCCCATGAATGAAGTATCAATACTCATACCGGCTCGACTTGAACCAATAGGTTGGAAACTGGGTCGTAAAACTATCTAACTAACTAACTAACTAATATTCATGTAATCCCCCAAAACCCACTGGTCCAAAACTGTATGTAAATCTTTGGACATGCCAGAAGGAAAGATGATGTCATCAGGTGACCTTGTTAGGAGGTCACCTGTTGCCACTGAGCTAGCAGAAGCTTGCCAGGGCCTTACTGTAAGTAAGTAGGGATTTAAACGTATGTAAATAGGAGGAAATGGGGGTGATGTAGATTTGCTAATGGCAAACAACTTACAAACAACTTACAAACAACATACTTTTTCATTAAATTCAATCCCTACTGAGACATTTAAGCCCCTGAAAGGATGATTGCATGAGCTTTATGTCTGTCTGAAAACCTCCCATTAACATATTGTGGATAACCTCTGAAAATGTTTGAAATATGAGTTATTCATTATAGCTCAAGTCAAAGGCATTCAGGTGTTATATACAAATATTACACTCTAGGACCAAGAAAGGTTTGTGTATTCCTAGCAGAATTTTTACAAATACCTTAGACTTAAAAATAGCACTACCTTTTGCCTGAATCCTCAAGTGAACAATGATACTAGAGCTGCAATAAATGTAAGTTTCAGCTTGAAGCCCGCCCTATTCATTTGAAATCAGAATCTGTGCTGACTTCAAGTACAGTATACTGTATGCAACATACAGTATTATCAAACTATGAATGATCATTTCACTACATTTGCACAGCATCTGAAGGAAACTGGTGGCAAATGAAGTACAAACAGTATTTGAAGAAAATCTGTGGAAAATCAGGAAGCAGGACTCGATTTACGTGGCTGTCTGATTGTCCGGGACAACTGAAATTTCATATGGGCAACCAAAAGTGTAAGACTGGTTGTCCAATGGGCAACCATTTTTCTCTAGGACTGAAAACGAATACTGTTAAATGATCAACTCTTTTGACTCTCTGCATTGTACCATAATTCAGAATTCAATTGTTTCTGTCTCTCAAACATCACATCATTTTATTCTTCAAGACTCTAAGTACATGAATACAATTAGTGTTTGTTTCGGACAACCAAAATTTACTTGTGGACAGCTAAAATTAAATGGTTGCCCAGAGGACAACCATAAATTTTTCTGAAAATCGAGGCCTGACTGCACAACTGAAGTGAATTTGACAATACTCAATGAGGGCTGTAGTTGTTTTTTTTGCTTCAAAGTTAATAATATTCTTGTATTAAGAAACTATGGGATTAATGTTTCTTCAGATATTATTTTGCTCAAGAAAGATGTTCTACTGTATCTAGCATAAAGCAAGAAGTATACAGTAAGACAGCATGATGTCAATATTACCAGTACACTGTGGATTTCATCAGCAAATGATATGAACACTGCAAAGTCATATCACTTGCTCAGGTGCAAGGGGCTTGACGACTCTTTGTAAGTTGGTTTTCAAGACTTGATCTGAATCTTCCTTTCTGTACGACCTTGATATACATACTAGAATTGATGTTAAGAGGCTAAATAGTACTTCAATTATGAGAGCTCTACAAGTCAAGAAACTGAAAGATGCATGGAATTTGCCTCTGGTAAAAACACTTAACCTTAGTTACTGCAGGGATGCTTTACATTCAAGGCCAGATTTGAAATCATGTGTTCCCAATTTTTCACTGAAGTAAAGGGGCTTTGAACAAGTTTGCCCTACTTTCAATTTTCAAACCAACATCTTTTTAAGTGACAATAATTGTTTGTGATATCTTACAGTACTTTCCATTTATCTAGGGTATCATATAAGGAAGGTTGTAAATTTGAAATCATGCTTTCCTGAAAACTGAGTTTGACATAATCTTGAATAAATGTGTCTTGAACATGTACGTACATTAATGGAAAAGAGGAAAGCTTGACAATTGACAAGGAAATGTTTTCTAAACAAGGTCATTCAAAAAAAAAATGGGGTTAAGAGGTTTAACTGGCCTGCAAATGATCTAAAGAACTGTCACTAATGATTTTAAGAACTTTGAAATAATTTAAAAAAAAAACAATTTTAACTACAAACACATACAGTACCAATGATTAATTTGATGGTAAACTTCAGTAGTAAACTACTGCATTATACTTCCTGTTTTACCTATTGCCATTATGGAATTGAAAGTACTGAAGCACACTATTTTTTTTTTCAAATATTCTGGGCACATCTATAATTTGTGTTATTTCCCATCTATATTACAATTCTAATACTATATATGTTTCAATCAAAGATTTTGTGAGAGGAAAAAAACAGCTCTGTATGGATCCATACACACTACAGCAGCAGATTATAAACATAAACTGAAGCAAGAATGGTTAAATGGGATGTAATAACACTGGCCATCACCAGTGCGTTTTACAGAGTCAACAAGATAACAAATTTAAGTTCAAATAGGTCTACTGTACTGTTCAAGTTCACATTTGCTTTCAAATACTTGTACTGTAAAAGTGCTAATACTGTGTGGTTCAAGTCCAGGCTTTCCCATGAATCACTTTTTGAGTAGACAGATGGGGAATACCATAGGTATATCATGCTTTGATGCTATGAAAATGTCCATGAGATTCCATCCTTGGATTGTACACCATAGCTTAAGCAAATGACATGAGCAGGGCTGAAAAAAATGTTTATTTCCTAGGAAGGGAGTGAAATTAACCGGTGCTTTGGCCGAGTGGATAAAGGCGGTGGCATTTGAAGTGATGAAGCTAAGCAACCGGGAGGTCTGGAGTTCGATTCCTGGCCGGGTCAAAGTAAGGTGGGTTTTTCATCCAAGAGCAATCTACGGTTTTCCCATCTGAACTGGCCTTTCAAAATATACCAAATTTGATCCAAATTGTTGAATTGGTTGCCACCCGACGTGAAGTTGTAATTCATAAGCCAAATGGCACATTCGTGGTCGCTAAGCGTCGTAAAACAACTGCCCTTCAAGGCCTTCAAGGCCTAGAAATTATTTCCCTGGAAGGGAGTTGAATTTCCCACAATTTCCCCCCATTTTTTCATGCACAGAAATGGGAAATTTCCCTCATTTTTGTCTAAATTTCCTTCCATATGGCAAAATTTCACAGGAAGGAGCCTCCCAGCTTCCCAACTTTCTTCACACATGGACGTAAGTATTCCTAGAGGAAGCTACAGTATGCATCTGTCATTTGCCTTCACACCTACAGTATACTATCAGCTAAGTATGGGCCAATAACTACGTAGGTTAAATAGGGCATTTTAATGTATGCAATGAGTAGTTAAATGCAAAACTATACTTTTTTTAAAAAAGTTGCATGCTTGGGGTGAACTTCTTATGAGTGAAAACTTTGTGTTCCTTTGATGATAGAAGATGTACTTCAGTAGCACATTTTCTAACTTCAATGGTCCGGAATTCCCCTTTTTTCAAATACCACTCAGGAGACATTTAAAGTGTGCCTGAAGCAAAAAAAAAAATATCAAATATATATATATTAAAGAGCATGACAAATGTGAATTCTAACAGTCCAACTCCCATCTTCACAGGACAGGAATTTTATTCACTTAAACAAATTGGCACAATGCACAATAATTTGTGACTTTCTTGATGTACAACTCACACCTGCTTTGTTTCTGTATAGAATTACAAAAAAAATTTATGAACTTGGACACTTCCTGCTTGCTTGCATAGCATGGTTCCCAGAGAGGGCTTAATTAATTACATCACCACATATAATTAAGAGTGCTACTGTACTGTATCACACCCTAGTACAAGTTACAGTCACTTTCCTAACTAAAAAAAAAATAAGATTTTAATTTGAATGGTACAACAATGATATCACATATTGTTGTGCCATGTACCCTTTTAAGTTGAGTGAATAAAGATCAACATTTTACATCTCAGCTCAGGAATACCCTACAAAGATGAGAGTGGGACTGTTAATATTCGTGGTCTTTTCATTTTTCATGGTCTTTAACATATATATTTAAATATTTTGACTTATCATACGCTTAAAAATTTCACAAACTTATTTATTTTGACATGTACTGTAGGTTCACTTTCACTTTTTCTCTCCTTCTTCCTTTTCAATTTTGTATTGTTATGGTAACACAGAACAATCTGAACTAGAAACTTGCACACTCTGAGACCAGATGTACTGTGCACGTCCTTGAGACAACATCAGATTCTTAGAACTGATCTAGGCATCCTCAGGAAGTAATGTGCTATCTCCTTCATAATTATTCATAATACAGCTGCAGAGAGTGCATGCAGATACTCTGAGAGAAGTGACATAGTTTTTTATAAAGTAGTTGAATTGACTGTACTTTTGAAAGTACCAAAATCACATCTCAAGGAAAAATTCATATTTTATCAAGGAGGATTTTATATTTTTAAACCCTTTACAAGAAAAGCTGCATCTTCACTAAATAAACAGATGATTTCTTTTATGATAGCAGCTAAGTACTGTTTCTCGAACAGTAGAATCCCAATACATCATCTTTCAACAGATTTAATTTACTGTACAAGTGAGTTGAGAAAATATCAAAACCTTTCAAAGCCAGTGGGTGCAATACCAGCTGTCCCTTAAGGTCCCAAATGGATGACATAATTTTAAAGGATTCAATGAAATTTTTCTCTTATGGATGAAATCTCAAACATTCAAACCCATGAATACTAAGAATATAGGAATTAGGCAACAGTGAAACAACACAGATGGAGGAAACAAAAGATATCCTAGGTCTAGTGGACAAAAAGAAGAGACTCTTTTAAAAGATAAAATTATCATGTATTCATCATTGATCATGTACAAACAGTTCGAATTCTCCTAACCTGCTTACTCTCAATTCTCCCAGCCTACTCCCTCTAATAGCTGTCTACAATAAAACTCATAGCTCTATATCTTCTGTAGACACAATCATAATTTGTTGATTCAGGAAATATCTTGGTGAGCATACAGGGGATCCTCATGTGTAATTAAAAACACTCTCAGTGCATGCTGCTTAATATGAGCTACTACACATTTTATGAGTTTAATGTCAATTGACCATCTTTGCCAACTGAGAACTTTCATAGACTTTTGGTAAAATTGCAGTCTATGTGACAAATGACTGCCTCTTTACTGCATTCATTGAACACTAACTTTTTTCAAATAGAATTGCAATTGTTAAAAATTGCCGAATCAATGTCAATGACACTTTGTGAGATTAAGCTGCAAGGAACTCAGTCAGCTTTAATCTTCAAATAAATTTGTGTGACTCTTTCCAGAGACTATGTCACTGGGAACTCAACATAATTTATGACATACATTATTATTTTATATCAAAACCAAGATCACTCCAAGATATGCTGTTTTTTATTCTTTGAAAATTATTTAAAATAAAGCATGAGGACTTCACAGCTATAAAAAGATTGGAAAATACAACATTCCTAGGATAACAGATTCCAATCTGGAAATTGCGGCACTTCAAAGAAAACTACAGCAATTATGTGCATGCTTTCACAAGTTACAGTTTGAATAAATTGTATCTCAAAACTTCCATCAATTGAACTTTCATGTAATAAACCTCTCCAACCTATTTTATGTCATTACTTTCCATGCTTTTATGACATAACTGCCCTTATTTTCACAAGGTCAAAGTACAGTACAGCACAGAATAAAATAAGCATTACATAGGGAGGAAAATAAAAACAGCATATTTAAAGGATACTATTTCAAGTTTCCTTACCACAAAATATGGAGTCATAAAGTATGAAAATTGTTTAGGGGAAAAATTGCTTAGGTGGGGTGTCTGACTGACTACTTTCCAGCGAAAGTTCAACTACTGGCAATTGTGGAGGAGGAAATTATATGTGTGTGGGGGGGGGGGGGGGGCAGAAAGGGTATCTTAAAGCACACTGCCTTTGCTATCTTTCACAGGGATTGATAATTGCAGTGTAAACTATTACACAGAGTATAAAGTGCATGCTCAAAATGACTATTAAAATTTCCACGATTTTCTCATTTTTTCAAGGACTTTGACTGATATTTCCAGGACCTTTAAAAAAAACAGTAACATCCCATAATTGACTCTCAGCATGGACAAGTGGATAGAACATTATACTTGCAGTTGGGACATGGCCAGGTCATACCCAAGAATTTAATGGAAGGAATGGAGAAGGGGAAATAGGCCAATGAGCCACAACTAGAAAAATGGCTGTAGGGGACTCAACTTACACCAACTGATTAAACTGGGCTGTACAAATCCATCTAACACAATCTACTATAACCCCATCATCCCATCTTTCTTCCAAAAAATTATGGATCTGAAAACTAGCAAAATAAGAGCAATAAGTCTATTTATTAAAATTACCTGACTTTTTCAAGATCTTGAGAAAAATTCCTTATATCCCTTGACTCCCCAGGCATGGCAATTCCAAATTTCCTAGAAATTTTTCTGGACTTAACAGGACTTGTTGAAACCCATTTAAAGAACAGCAATTTTCCAAACTTATTTTGAGACAACATTTCATTTTAACCTGTTTCTTCATTTTCCTTGTCCAAGTATATTTCATTACATTTTAGATCTTAATAATTGCATCTCAAACATAAAGCAATGACTTAGTTCTTCCCAATTCAGTGAGAGCAATATTGTCACATGATTCACAAGAGCCAATAATGAAATAGGATCTTCTAGACCAATTTAAATTGGGACAATTGCATTCCCTCATTTAAGTTTCCACTTCTTTGGGGAATATCCCCCCTACCTGAGATATACTGCAGTTTCCAATAATTCTGACTTTAAAGGGGATAAAGGGCAAGTTACTACAAAAATTATTCTAGTATTGAAAATGTGAAATAATGCAGAGATGTAAGCAACATAGAAGTCAACTTCCTGAAATTGCTATTGAGAATTGTTGGTCTGGGGGAAGGGTTTATGATGCGAGTTTCCCTTTGAGAAAATGGATATTTTCTGTTTATGATTCCAGAAAGGCCTTGGAAGGATTCCAAAGGGTCCAAGGAAGCCCAAACATCCCCCCATCCTTGAACATTTTTACCATGGTGATCAGGGAAAACTCTTTTCTACAAAAATGGAAATCTGGAGAATTTTGCTCAAGATTTCCAATTTTCTGAAATAGTAAATTCCCTGGACTGTTATCACCTTTGATAATGGTATTTGTTATGGGCAATGTTAGTTTATCAGTTGACTATGATTTTCTCTTGTATGTCTTCCTGTCAAACCCTTTCTGTATCAAACTGCTGCAAAGGAGCACCTCGAATAGGCAGTTACGTCTTTGATGACCTATGTAGCTATCATGAGGGTGCACTTAGTACAGTACAGTATGTTTGTGGGGTCACACATTTTCACACACCATAACAACCCTTATACATTTCAACAGATCATAATGGTATTGAAGTGGTATACCGCTGTGGATTTATCTACTGTTACACTTTTTATAGTGTATTCAACTCAAATTCTACATACACATATTGTCCTTAAAATGGCCTCCAACTTTGAAGGCACAAGACTATACAGGACACTTACAGAGTACACATATATCACTCTTCTTTCATTTTCAGTCCCTTAGAGGAGATTTCTCTGACACTTAAATACCAGACTAATAACACCCAAAAGAATGATCAATAATTTAAGCAGTAACCACACACACTTGATACTATCAGGAAACAAACTAATTGCTGGACTGTAGGAATGCTGAGAAGTTGAATTGGTAATATGTTTCTTTTAAAATGTACTGCACATTACTTCCAAATTGCACTTTCACCCCCAATGGTGTAGACTTCCGACAGATTAAACCTGTTTCAAGCCTTTAAAGTTAATTCAACATCAATATACCATAGGATTCTAAAAATAATATCACTAGTACTGTGCGTGCTTATTGCTTTCACTTCTCAATTGTACGGTTAACTAGTACAGAATTCAATCAAGTATACAGGTCAATATCACCTAGAGAAGGGTTCAAAGGGTCAAAGATCAAAAGTCAACTCTTGACAAAGTATGCGAATTTTAAACTTATAGGCAGTCTTGCAAATCTCACCAAAACCACAGTTTTTAAAGTACGTTTAAAGAAATTCTTTGGCACAACTCTTTAATTGGCAGCAAGTTCAAAAATGGGGAGTACTGTAGCTCATAGTGCACAGATGATGGTCCTTAAAATGATCCTTACCCTACCATAATGGTGAACTTAATCCCAAATCTATTTCAAAGTATAATTTCCCTAAAATTTAGAGGGAGAAGGTTGTACAATGAATAAAGATGAGTATACAGTAAGAATAATACATAGTAAATGACTCTTGAGAATAATGCAATTGTACCTCTCAGCGGCAAAGTTTAAGAGGAGCAAATTTCTGTTTGATTTACCAGGAATTTGTAATAGTTACATCCTGATATATCATGAAAGATACTTAAAAGAAAAATTAGATGAAATTTGTGAAATCTAGCTATTGTTTTAAAATAAGTTTGGGGCAAGTGTTCTCCTCAACCTTTAAAAGAAGAAAATTTTCATGTGACAACTGGGCAAAGGTTTTCATGTATGTAATTGGGCAAAGTGTCCCTTTGATCAAAGGTACTGTCTTACAAGGGTTTCCAGTTCCTTTGATGAAAGACTGCAGGAGTCGACCAATGACCTTCAGCTGATTTATGTGAATACTTTTATAACTCCTGCAGGCCTAGATTTCTTGTGGAACAAGGTTAGTTGAATTTTCTCTTAAAAAGTTCAATGCTGCTATTTAACACATTTACATGTTTACAAAAAAGCATACAAATCTATTTAATCTACCTTCTTTGTAAGCTAGGACCATCATGCTTGCAAATCACCAAAGACAGGCTTGAAGATGTCAGATAGCAAGCCATTTTTACTGGACAAAATGATAAGAACAAACCAAGACTGAGGTGAAATTTCTTCTCATTTCTTTTTATCTCTTTTTTTTGTTTATTTTAGTATTCATCTGAGGGCAATATGAGCTAGAGACATACTACTCCTTGAGGAATGCCTCTTTTTTCCTACCTCTGACACACAATATTAACAAGAACATCTGGTTTTCTTGACTTTAACAACCTTTACAACAAGTCCATAGGGTTTGGGAGAACAAATGACCTTCTTTCGTTCTCAGAAGCACTTCGCCTGAAACATGATCATTCAAAGTTGGCCTTGAAGTTCAGTGAGACCTTACTGTTGTTTTCAAGGGTCGTTGACCCTTCTGAGACACCTGAGCAATTCTACTGTCAAAACATGGCAGTGACTTGAAAGACTGATTACATGATTATACAGATGCAGCAGTTATACAGTAGTTGGGGGCACTATACAAAAACAGTTCCACAATATTATCTTTGACAAATTTGAGTATACTCTCATCATTATGCTGGTTATAGACAACTCCGGTTAGCAAGTGATAATCTGACTTTAGCAGGCAATAAGTGGGGTCTATAACTTTTAAACATTTTTAATTTCCTTGCTTACCTGTACCACGAATGGTTGTACACTGAAACACTTCCTGATTTTCTCAATGTCACTGAATATGAGGGTTTAAAATTCATGAAGACAACAAATAAAAACAATTTAATGCTGATGGACCTCACTTAACGGCTGCCTACAGTCATTTAACACAAGCCCTGATCAGATTCCTCTATAGATACAAATTATAAAGTAATAAAGACTTGTTGGACAGCGTTTTGGTGTGCATTATTTTTGACCACAGCAAAATAGCATTGACAAAATTGAGGTACACAAAAATCTATCCCGCAATCCCTTGTAATTGCTATTTTTTTGTCTTGGCTAAGGCAGCACATCCAATTCTTTTGTACAGGCCCTGTACTTCAGAGTGTACCTTCTGGTCAGGATCTACATATTCACTTTACATTCCTTACAATAAAAAACAATGCACAAATGTACAACTTAATTCACTGCTAGTCATGCAGATCTTGTATTTGACCTTACAATAATTAAAGGTCAAGAGCCGTCCCCAAAACTTACTTTGAAGCAATTGACTTCTTGTAACTTTCACATTTGAGGAGAAAAATATTGTCATGTGACTCTCAACATCCAATCATGAAACACAATGACTTCTACACTACTTCGAATTGGGATGACTGCTCTTGCACTTTAATGTTCAGTCTCATGACTACCATTCAAAGATTTTTGGTTTTGTTCATACTTGAGCATTTCTGTAGAACACACACACTTTTAACATCTCATACAGCATCTATATGTACAGTATGAAGTGGAGAGAGTGGGAGAGGGCTATGGTGGTCACAGTTTGAGATGGTTTATAACTTTTACTCTACAAACAAAAGTTGAAAATATATAGAAACCCTACCAAGAGAATTTTCCTCCTAAAGAAGCAATTAGACTTCAGTTTTCTGCTTGTTGTGAAAAAAGGAAAGGTCGTCAGGTACTGAGATCTTATGGAGCAACAGTTTTACATGCAGTTAAAACATCACTTTCTTCATCTTTAACATCAAGGGTATGCCACTTTTTTTAAGAAATGAATGCAAATATTTTCCTGCATTGTACATCTAAAATAATCTCAATATACTCTACTTGAGAGCAAAATATGTAAGATATTTATGAATATTCCACAATTAAATTGAAGGTAGAGCACAGGCCTTTACATCACTGCAGTGTGAAACAAAATTCAAGCACTTTTGTCACTGAAGTTGATCTAATTCAAATTCAAGGGCTATTTCTAGGCAATACACAATGCTACAAAATATGGCATATATTGTATGAAAGGAGGCAAAAATTACCACAAAACTGCCATTTCAAAATGTAAAGTACAATTCACTATTCATGTCTGAAATTAAAAGTATTGAGCATGACAAACCTAAAAAAACAAGACAGAAGACCTACATCAAAAAAGCCATTATGAAGCATTGTAGGAGAATTTCGTGTATGAGCTGGTATCATCAATATTACTTCATGTTGGTGAAAAACCACTCAAACCAAAATTTTCCCACAATCCTTTGCAAATCCTAGTTGGAAAAGGGTCCATAGGACTGTTGGACTGTACCAACAACACTGTTTCTTCTCTTCTATTACGAAACAGGCTAAAACTTTTAGTAGGTTCACTACTTATTTAATTTTTTTTTCAGTTAATTTTCAATTCTTATGTTAAATTCAAATCTGCACAAACTATAGCTCCCACATCATTCTATGTACACTTTAGTACTACAACCTCATAGTATTAATCATTTGCAAATAAAGGGTTGTTCTTTACAAAGAAGAGTCAAGCCAAGCCTTGCACAAGAATACAAAACGATCACTCATAAAAATCCTCCCTTATACTAGAGTGTAAAGTGGTATAGAAAGTTCAACTAAAAAATTGCAACTTTGGTAGTTTCCTTTCAGGACAAGAACATTAGACTCCTGTCCTAGAATACACTGCATGCATTTCAACTGTAACTATTTCATACAACTGCTTGTGACTTGCATTTGCATCTACACATAGATTCCCTTGGGTCTCAAAAGGACCAACCAGCCTTAAAAATATACTTTGCAGTTTGTAGTGCTGTGAAATAGGGAAGAGTGAAAACAATTCACACACATACAGCAGTTTAATATGAAAATACATGTAGTCCTATGTCCTCCTACTCTATAAAAAAAATTAGAAAAATTTCAAAATACCAACAGTCTTCTCTCCTTATTGTACAAGTTAACCTTACATTTTCTTGCAAACTTTCCTAAGGCCATCTGTTCAAATATTTCTGAAATGTTGACCACAGAGTGTTTATAGCATAGGCAGGGATTCCAGGACAAAACAAATCCATTTAGATATTCAATAATTACATCATTAATTATAAATGTAGCTGGTACTGGCATAGGCTTAGTCCAAACATTTAGCAGGACGAGGTCATACATGAAAAGAAATGGAAATAATGCACAGCAAAATGTGTAGAGGACATGGACCTGCTAATATCACACAGGATGCCCTTAAGCAATAAACCAGAACCTTAATACAGGTGCTTTAACAGCAAAGCTGAAATCTACTGCCTTTTGCAGGTGAGATGCAAATTTTTTCTAGCTACAGGGGAGATTTTTAGAAATTCCTAAAGGAAGCCTACTCTTTCAGTCTAGATTGACAAATTTTGTATCCCGCCCACAAACAGCAGCAGGTGTCATTTGGGTGTGAATGCACCTGAAGACAGGTTTTGGTGGAGCACTAACTGAACTTGGACTGCTTGAGATGCAAAAAGTTGCCTTTCATAGAATCCAATTGCAGAAATCATGGTGATGTTTTTGAAATACAGCTACAATAATATTATTACACTTTCTTGGGACTCTAAACTTCAGATATTTGGCACATCACTGCTCCACACTGAGGACTTCATGTTCCTATATTTCTTAACCTCCACTATTGGTGCTGCATATTAAAAAACTTTTAGAGGTGTTATATGTGATACAAGATTTTCAGCAAACTTGGCTGAAACAGTGCCAAAAATGTGTTATTTTGAGAGAATGCTAACCATGTATGTTATTATTTAATGAAGGAAAATGGAAACATGAATAAAAGAAAAAAATAATAAAACATGAACTTAAAAGACTGAATGAGATTATGCATAAAAGAAGGTAAAAAAACTAAAAGGTAGCATCATTTTGAGTCTAACTCCCCTTAAAAATTAAAAACTTCCTGAATCATTATGTAACATGGGAATAATTTGTTTTCTCAAACTTGAACATATTTTTTAAGTGATGCAACACTTTTTAGGTGCAGCATGCTTGTCAAGCTAAATGATACAAGCTAATTTTTTTTTTTTGGTGTCATGTTGATGCAAGTATGATTCTTGAAAGAGCTGACAAAAAACAGATGCTTCCTATAATTTTTTTTCTTAGAAATAACATCCTATTCTTTTCTTACCAATTTCTCATGTCTTCAGATAGCTGGGGGTGCTCTGTTGAGAGAGACTTTTTCAAGGATTTGAAGGTTGTCTCAATGCTTGTTCGGAACTCCACAAGAGCCTTGACATTGGCAAATTTAGTAAGGGTTGTCTGCATGTAGAATTGAAAAATGCAACTAACATGAAAGCTACCTGTTTTAGCTAAAAAGGGAAGAAATTCACAAAAAAGCAACATTAAGGACACATCAGATGAGATAACACAAGCATACCTTACTTAGCTCAAGGGTGCAAATTATCCAAACTGAATGAAGGTAAAGTAATTCTATCAGGGCTCCCAAGTCCCACAAATATTGAGTTGAGAGGAACTTCATTAGCATAATAGGGAAGTACAATATAATACTTGGAGGGAATAACATTTTACTTCATTACACGTTCTTCAGTGCTCGTTTTTTCTGTTCTGCTTTATGTTACCCTGGATAGATCAACTTATTCAAATTTTCCTTATAGATATGGCAATGGTAAAGACTGCACTTATTAATAAAAGCACTATAACTGTCTAAAGCTGTAAAAAGATTTACTCCTGCTCCCCCAAAAGTGGTATGTTCAGGAAACAAAGAAAGATGGAAGGGAACCGCATATGTGTTACAAGGTCACAATTCAACCAAAGGGTTGGAAACTGGGCTGTAAAATTCCATCTAACTAAATGGTCACAAAGAAATACAAAGAGGACTAACATTTCACAGGATTCCAGTATTTCTGTAAGCATAATGTACTGGACATACTGGTACCAATACAGTTCCACCAACCATAAGGTACCTTAGTATCATGGAGACCAGTACTCATCTGTATGGTCAGCAACTCTTCTTAAAATTATTGCAATTGAATGAAACAATACTGAAAAATAAACATCAAAACCCTTTGACAAATGCCCTGTGTTTTTAAACATTACAATATAAAAATGAATGCTCACTTGATAGCCATTTTGCACAACTGCAGTCACATAATTCACCTTCAATTTTCCGAGATTAACTTTAATTTTGCAGAACTATTGACTCCCACACGAACAAGGAGAATGTTTGAATTCATGTCTTTCACTATTGTATTCTGTTACACTGTCAGAATTTGTTAGAAAATTATTCATGGTTAAAATAGATCATAAATTCTCTTACAGGGCATAAAGTAAAGGGGTCTCATGCTGTGTTACAAACACCCATCAAACAACATGTGCAAATCCAGTCAAAGCTCAAGTACTGCTGTGCAAAGTAATCACAATTGGATGACAAAGCTATCTGAGTGGGTAACGTCCATATTTACGTGCTCTTTGATTGGATATGGTTACATGCTTTGCACACATGCTGGTGATACCAGTGGGGTAGGCAAAGAGGAGACAGGAGGGAGATTGAAACCCCCCTCTTCCAGCTTTAAAAAGTCAAAAATTTGGAAATTTGCCATTTGTGACACCAGGGAACTAAAGTGTGGTTTTACATGAAACATGCATAATAATGAAAGCTTTGATTGCATGAGTATTCTGCAAGCTTTGACACAAACTTTGCTACTACAATTTTTGACACAGTGATATAACAAGACTTCTCCATTACCCTGTGTGTGCAAGAGATACCTTTGCAGTTACTTTCTTTCAAATGTTTATACAGTGAAGCCAAGGTTCTGTATGCAATAAATCTCTTTTAAACTGGTGGCCATGCAGCAGTTAGAAATTTGCACACTTGCTATTGTGTATTAACAGCTACTGAAATAGTAGTATTGCTATGGTACAGTACAATGGGATGTTTTGCGATGCATCAAAAATTCAAACATGAAACACATCAGAAAGTGTTTTGATACTGATAATTTTGGTCAGAAGAAAGCTTGATGAACCAGCATCTAATGGAAGTAATTTGGTAAAGTTTTCCTCATAACTTTTGGTGATGATTAAGGAGGGCTATATTTATCATTTTTAGAGAGTTTTCACAACCTACTGATTGGCAGCAGGTTTCAGGTTTTGCTTACAGATATACTGAGAGTTGGGCTACTAAATGTTTTTAGAGTAACAAAAGGCATGGATTATCAGAACTCTTCACGTAAGTCAATGCATGGTACCTTTGCGGATATTTGCATGCATTCAAAATCCAACTTGTTAATAGGACTTTTTACATATGGCACCAGTACTACAGTACTTCCAGTATTGTTTGTGGTGGTACTGACGGTAGTATTATCAATACTTACCAAAAAACTTTATTAAAGACATCATTACTTGTAATCAAAGATTTTTGCTCACAATTTCATTAAATTGACCAATTGCATATCTTCAAAACTTGCTTCATGTACATTGCCAAGTTATCATGGAACAAACTCACAAAGGAAATAAAACTACAAGTGGCTGAATTTCAATATTTAATCTGACTGCATTTGTCAATAAAATTTCCTTGTCTTGAGAAACTTACATAGAGCAAAGCTACTTGATGAGCCAGGTATTTATGGTTGTGTAGATTCCTGCAGTCTGACTGGATCTGATTGCACAGGGTTGTAATTTGGTTGAGAGCTGACAGATGAGAAAAGTGATCTAAAATATACAAAGCAAACAAGAAATTAGGAAATAAATAAAAAATTGTACACATCAGCCTCACAGATGAAGCATGTGGTATTTGAGGCTCTCAATATAGTCACATCAAATAAAAGTTTACAGGGGTGTCACAATTGTCCTTTTGGGGCTCCCTATTACTTTAAAGGTTACCTGTGAACAGCTTGGGTGTTTCTTGCCTAATCTGCATGTGAATTTAGTGAGTTTTTTAGCTAAGGCTTTATACTTCAACTTACAAACCGCTGGTTTATTTAATGACACTGATGGCATACTACTACAATAAAATGTACTGTAGTTAACACTTCTTGGGCCTTGTTCATCTATTGTGTTCATATGTTAATTAAGCAAGGGAATACTACGTCTTTTGTGCTTGAGTTGGGAGTTACTCTATTTGTAAACTGTAAGTCCCAAATACATGGAAGTCTAGCAACTTTGAAGTACATGTGTTCCAAGGAGTGGCAAATCTGGCCATGTCATATCAGTTGCATGTTTTAATAATTGCAAAATTTTTTTCACTGTACTTTGTTCTTTTACAAAGGGGATTGAGCTATACTTCCAAACTTGGAGACTGTAGTTTTTGATTGATATTAACTTAATGCAAAGCCCCCTATGGTTGGTCAATGGTGACTTGTACAAGCAATTCTACTAAGTGCCAGTGCCATTGTGCTTGGTGCTCAACATTAGCAATGGCGTAGGAAAAACAAGCCTGTGAGCCAAAACTGAAAAAAGGTTATGACCCAATTTAAACCAACTGGTAAGAAACTGAGCCATAAAAACCCATCTAAGTAACTTGCTCTACTGCCTTAG
This sequence comes from Holothuria scabra, assembly GCA_037179385.1. Lineage (NCBI taxonomy): Eukaryota > Metazoa > Echinodermata > Holothuroidea > Aspidochirotida > Holothuriidae > Holothuria > Holothuria scabra. The sequence continues at coordinate 7,045,768 of CM074190.1, read as the reverse complement.
CATATGCCTGGAACATCTCCACAACTCAGCGTTCTATGTTGATTAAACTTTTGTCTGGGTGCTCTAAATGCTGATGGTAAGTAGGAATCGCTGTCTTGCTTGGCAAGCAGCCCAAAGAGAGAGAGTGTTTCTCTTTGGAAATTTTTAGCTCAAATCAAGGATGAATGTAACACTGAACAGCTTTCTCTGATGACTAGGAACATTTTTGATGACCATTACTCAATGTTAATACTGCTATTCTTACTGCTGGCTCTGTTGAAAGTTTTCAGATTCAATTTGGTAGCTTTTCTCTGGGTGGCACAACTTTTTGTCCAGGTGTCTCAACTTTTTGTCTGGGTGATATAGCTACCATGATGGTGAGCTTGGTCAATTTTGCAACAGAAGTTACTTCACTCTTAGGTGAAGTATATGTTCTGAACACTGTGTGCATTGCCTATAAATGCTGTTCAGCTTTTGTTGAGTAAGAGTTGAAAAAGGCTGTCATGTACCCCCCTGTATGTATAGTGTATGAAAATTAACAAAACAGTTTCATTGTCCATAGCTGTATTCAGAGAAGTGTTATACTGCATGTCTAAAACTTGGATATTTCAAGAGGAGATATGTGAGCACATGTAGATTATTAAAAATAAACTGAGATTATATAAAATGATAAATAATGAGATTTATAAAATAAAATGAGATTATTAAAAATAAACAACTATCCACAGTTAATGAGGTCTATGAGTCCCACGTCAGGCTCAAGTTAAGGTCATTGTGGAGTGACAAAGATCATCCTCTTTTTGAACGACTGAATTGCCGGCTTATCCAAGGTAGTGGTAGACTCAGACTCATCCATTCTGTTACAAACCAGTATTGTTCATCTTTCCTCGGCTCGGCAATTACTTTACATTACCTGGATTTTAATAGGTATTTTTACTCTTTTACACTTTTTGCATATTTTGTTTATTTGCTTCCTTGCCCTTATCTGTTTATTTTTGTAACACTTACATCTTTATACTGTGAAACTTTCTGTGTTTCCTTGTATTTATTGTTTGGTGGTATCATTTTACTGCAGACATGTAATTTCCTTTTTTAAGGGATTTAATAAAGTATATCTATCGATCTATCCAGTCACATAACAATTCCCTGATCCAACAAATCTGCAGCCCCTCCACAAACACAGATGGTTTGAAAACATACCTGGTAGTGTATACATTAAACATATCGATGAGGCACACTTAGTATGTGTAGCTTCTGCACTACATTTCATTACTAAAGATACTGGACCTGGACTGGACAAGGTAGAGTGAGATGTCAGCAAAATGCCCTGACTGTATTTGGCAACAGAGGAGTAAGCCTTCCCCAGGAAGAATCATTTGGGTTTAGGTCAGTGTCTTTTAAGATTTTCAAGACACATCTCTTCAAAGTTTGTTGCTTATGCTGAAATAATCAAGTGGATTGTTGCACAATGTTGGTTTTCTTTCGTTTAACCTATATGTATTATATCTTAGGACCTAATTAATCATCACTTAATTTAAGGTTTGGTAAATGAAACTGTTGATTAAGATGTACATAATTTAAACTTTCAAAGAAAAACCTTCAGAACATATTGCAATGTTACAACTGTCCTTAAAATTAAGACTACAAAATTAAGACTACAAAATTAAAGCTAAACAATAGTGATGTATGGCATGTCCCTGCCAAGACATCAGATTTGCAAATTGAGTTCATATTTATGCATAGTTAAGTGCAAATCAGAAATTGCCCTGTAAAATAGCAAAGTGTTATGGATTTTGATGGGAATGTCACCAATTTTCTCCATTTTAATGCTTTTTCCATCCAATTCCAAATTTTGCCATTTTCATGTCACAAAACCTTCATGAAATAAAACCACTTTATGCATAACATCTCTTGAAGTTATGTGGACAGTACTTCCCAAATAATTTGAAGTACAATTCTTAGCTGAAAACTTTACAACTTGAGTAACCCTGCCTGTGCTGGATGTCATGTCAATTTGACTTACATCAAGAAAAACATAAAAACATTCCAGTAGCCTATGTCAACTCAATATTGAATTTTCCTTCTGAAGACAATACTGTATTTTAAAGAAAATGAAGTAAATAAGTTTCTCTTCTTACCATCCACAGAAGCAGATTTTACATCAGGAGGTGGACCATATGGGTCAGAAGCAACCGCAGCTGCCCGAGGGTACATTGAATCAAGGCCAGTCTGGTAAAGATAATGCTGTAAGAAATAATACATCATGATGTATTATAACATATTGTAACACATGTGTTTCCCGAAAGGAGTTGCACATCTTACAAGCCCTATCTGGGTAAAAAGTATGATACGAATGATAAATTTGTTCAAGAGGGATAAAATTTAAGTGTTAACAGCAGAACCTGCCAAGGTACAAACAAAAGTGTAAAGGAGACTGCCAAGAACATAAACAAACCAAGGCAATGGCGCATGATTACTCTACTGAGTAAATTCTGAAGAAAATCTCAAAACATAAAAGTGATCAGATTTTTAAGTACCACTTTGTTGCCAAATGGCTCCATGGAAATATTACAGCAGTCAGGAGTAACATGTCCAAGCTGGAGTAATGCTAATAACAGGACCAGATGACAGGTTACCTCATAAGAACACTCCTGGGTGAAGAAAAGCAATTTAAGTATACCTCAAGTTAAAAAATTCAAAAATATATATTTAAGAAAATGAAAAATGAGTTCTAACAGTCCAACTCCCATCTTCGTATGACATTCCTGAGCTGAGATATAATGTGTTGAAGTTTATTCACTTAAAACAAATTGGTCTATTGCACAATAATTTGTGACTTTTTTGTTGTACAACTCACATAAAATGCTTTGTTATCCTTTAAAATTAAAAATGTTTTTATGACCTTGAACACTTCCTGTTTGCTTGCATAGCATGTTGCACAAGGAGGGCTTAAATAATTACATCATCTCATACAAGTAAGAGTGTAATCACACCTTGGTACTGTACAAGGTGCAGTAACATTCGGAAAAACAGACAAATACAAAGATTGTAATTTGAGTAGTACAAGAATGACATCACAAATTATTGCGCAATGTACCATTTTAATTTGAGTGGATAAACTTCAACATTTAATATCTCAGCTCAGGAATGTCTTATGAAGATGTAAGTTGGACTGTTAGAATTTATTTTTCATGGTCTTTCATACATATTTTTTATTTTTTTGACTTGAGGTACACTTTAATTAATATAAAGCTTATCCAAGAAAGTACCCTTATTTATGACAAAGTAAAAAAAATTTACATTTGGTAAACCATTCCCTTTTAAATCAATAACAGCTTTGGCTAGCTTTTTAAGTTCTGTTTCCAGTTTGAAATTTCTGAAAAGTTTGCTACAAGGTCATGCTTTCTGCAAGTGTTTCTCAAACAGAAACTTGAAACTGTAGGTTAAATTGGTGGGTTACGCATACAGTCACCTTCATGATAGAACAGACCGATTGATTCCAACTTGATACCTTCATTTTGACTCTTTGGCATTGCAGACCAATCATGTAAATATTAACATTTAATGTTACACTTTGGTACCTGTATGCACTAAGTAAAAGATACTTAGTCCACAGCTGCTCAAGTTGGTTCTATTTCAATGTCCTGAACAGTACCAATACCCAAATGAGACATGCCTGCATGACCACTGGAACAACCCTGTTCCAAAGTTTCTGGATAGAAGACAGAGAATATAAATCTCAGCTGATACATGTTATATAACAAGACTGTACCCCCTCCCCAGGTATTCCAAATGTACCTTGTACAATCTGTTACCTTACTTACACTTGCTGAAACTAAAAGTATATTTTTCTTTTTGAACTGAGAACTAGTGATCCAATATACACCTATACACTTAGACCAAATGTGAATTCCAAATTTTCAAAGGCTAAATAAAACTTTTAACAATGGGGTTTCCGACCTTTTACAGTTGTCATCTGTACTGCATCATGTTAATCACTGGATAAAAACAGAGCAGATGTTGCAGTTTGGAGATATTCCTATACCTTAATTTTAGGCATACTGTATACATCATTGCATTCCACTCATAATCTTATCTGAAGTCATTACTACACCCAGGGGTTTCCCTTAACTTTTTTTTTCACCCGCCCGCCGAGCTAGTTGAAAAATGTTTTGGGTAGTCCCCCAGCAGTTTGAATAGCCGGCATGGCTTCAGTGTTTTTCTCTTTATAAAAATGGTATTGCAATACACAAATTATGATGAAACACATGGGTAGAAAAGATCGAATCACAAATATTCCCCTACAAGCGGCGCAGAGCTGTTTTACTTTTACCTCTATACCAATCAACTCAATGAGCAAATGAAACCATACACCAATACCCAGAACTTCATCCTTGTGACAATTATTGTATGAATCAAAAATGACTGAATTCTCATAGGATTTATCAATAACTTGTGACCCTGGAACAACACAGTTTTGCTGTGACACAATTTCGCGAATTTTTCTGATTGCTCGATCAGGAAGATTCCGAAACAGACTCCAGCACACAAAGTCAATTAGAGAGTTGCACTGACTCGGCAACATGAGGGGTGTATCGCTACACTAAATTCCCATAGACCAGGCCTGTCATAGACTGACTGATTGGCTCAGTCACAAACTTTGGAGCTTCCACTTTCACGGGAATTTTGAGGAGGGCTCATAGATTTTTAACAGCATACAGGGTAGGATTTTGAACCAATGGCGAACTTAAATTATGCTGATATTCAATAACAAATTGTAGAGACATGGAAGTAGGCTGGCTACATGTATTTATTTCACTGCATTGCCTGCACTTTTATTGTGTATCAGAAACCAAGTAATTCGAACAGCCTGTGACATAATCGTCACATGTATAAATAAATTTTCTTGATAAGAAAAGTGATTCAATTTCATTCATGCTCTGGGAGTCTAGGTCCGACGGGGTCTAGACTTGGTGTAGAAACTTCTGGTTAAAAGTCTGATAGTATTTTTGGTAAAGGTCATGCACCTGTGGTAATAGGTGACATTTCTTTAGTCACCCGTCGGGCTACAGAGGAAGGGTTCTTCACTCGTCAGAGGCTGTTTTCAGTCGCAAATGGCGCTCGGGGAAGTGCTAATTTTGAACACTGCTAAGCCCTTATTTTTTTTCTATGGATCTGGGTATAAACTCACGTGCCATCGGTGGTATGCATCCCTCAGCTAGACGACCAAAATTGTACACAAATCACAGCAGTGAAATAGAGTAAAAAGCAACCATTAATGGGGTCCATGAGGCTTTCACCTTCTAAAATTTAATGTCTACAGGCAATTCTGAATCCTCATACTCAGTTAATACAGGTTTCAGTTTACAATTATCCGTGATACAAGTAAAATAAATTTGGAAAGATCATTGGCTACTAGCCCACTGTTATGACTGGCTAAATCGTATTGCCACTTGCCTGTTCAGATTCATAAACACTATGTCTTCCTTATAATCACTTGCTTCTTACAAGTCAATTACAGAAAAAGAATTTAAAGTGGCTCATTGAGTTGAATGATGAATTCAACAATTTTTCCAAACCTGTTTAATTTTCTTCACATACTAATGACAAATGGCCCAACTAAGACAACCTCCATATCCTACTTACAAATTAACTGTTTTATGAGTGAGTATTCAACAGCTCAATTCAATTTTCAAAAATGTGTGACCAGACACTTTTTCAAATTATGCGCAAAACCATTACAAATCAGGGTAACACAAAATTCAAAATTTTAACTTTTTCAGTAACTATAAGATATGAAACTTGACTCTTTATGCTAATTTTAAGCATTGTCAAGTGGTAGAGACCCTTTGTTATTCTTATTTAGTTACTGATTTCAGGCTCAATGAGCCGCTTTAAGGTAAAAACAATCATCAACTTTCACGTCTTCACAACAATATACTTAAGTATGAATATGACCTAAGTGAATAACTCGACAAACAAAAGCCTTTTCTTGGACATAAGACTTAATACTCCAAGAGTAAACATTGCACGTCTGTTTTATATGCCACTTACTGGTATTGAAGGACGGGGTGATGGTAGGCACTGTAGTACTTGATTTATTTTATCCAAGATCAAATTAGCTGAAAGATAAAATGACAAAGCAAATCATCTTACTGTTGTGACCCAAATGGTATTTAGTACATTAATGAGTATATGGAATCCTCTTAAACAAAGAGTATTTAGGTAACTACTGTATATGATGTGATCATTGTTAGAGGGTAACTAGATGAGCTGTCTAGACAATACGCCAAGCAAGAATACAAAATTTTGAAAGATTTAAAAACCAGTTTTATTTCAAAACAAAACAAGAACAGGTAGATTTAGACTGCACAAGAAAAACTTCACAAACAAGTATGCAACGACTGGTTTGAACTAAGTACATTATTTTCCAAAATTTGATTTCTTACCATCAGAGTTTGTTATGCATATCAGATTTGCACATCTTCATTAACAGAAAATTAGGAAGAGCAATGAACTGCTCAGAAAAGACTACAGACTATTTTGTTCTCCTGGGTTCTTTGAGGAGAGAAATTTACCCCCCTAAAAAATGCCCTTGATAGGTAAGAAAATTGAAGTGCACCACAGGAGGTAGCGAGGGCACAAATCTTCATAGGGGAAAGGATATGGCACAATGTAAACAGTAGCATTATCTGTCAACCAATTACCTTGTGATTTACAGTACGACTTGTCAAGTTGAGGCAGTAAAACAAACGAATGGCCATGTAAACAGCACCCTCTACTGTAGTTTCACTTGTGGATCCCTACTTTGCTCTGATATCATCTAATTCAAAACAATGTTCATCAGCCAATTTAAAGACCAAATAATGTGTCATAAGTAAACTACTGTTGACACTCTATTCATATAGTTTGTAGCATAACGGGCAGTGATTTGATCTCAATGGTGAGGGGACATTATTGTTTTTCAGTTTTGAAAAAACTAAAGTATGAAAAACTTTTAGTCAAATGCATATTCTTTCAACTATTAGGAGGGACATGTCTACCTTTCCAAAAGGATTACCTAGCTGTCCCTTGGGAAAAACTGTCCATGCACAGCATAATTGAACAGTATGGTATCACAAGCCATCTGTACCAAACTATCTTGTAGGCTGGTACACAACTGTTAAGTGAAAAACTTCTAAAAGTACTGTAACATCAATACCATTTGATAAATTTCATGTCTTTAAAAATTACAATATAAACAGGGAATGTTTACTTAGTAATCATTTTGCACCATTCCAGTCACAAATTCCATGTGAGAATTCCTTAAATTCACTTTGCATCAGTGTTCTAAGCTGCGTGATTGCGGGATTCCCGCAACAGAATCAATAATCCCGCAAGAAATATATTTGTCCGCAGGAAATTCCCGCATAGTTTTTCTTGCACAAGCGATAGGGTTATAATCAAAGCACAACTTATTTACTTGTCCATTACACGAATAAAAACTCTGAAAATCGATGAGTCACCGTTTGCATAAATGTTTGTGTAAAACTGAGCTCTACACAGTACACCCTTACACCCAAACTGCATGGACTGGGTATGCATGTACTACTACTAGTGCTACCTATAGTGTATAGGGCTGTAGGCCTAGCGTACGATTGCGCAGCAGTGGCAGCTAGCTCTGTGCAGTGTGTGTACTGAAACTAATCGCTCTGTGAGCAAACATCGGTCGTGTTTTAGACTGTTGTGAAGTGTGAAATGGCCTCCCAAGTCAAAGTTGGATTATTTTTCAAACCGCTACAGGGTAGCGATAATAACGTAAATAGTAATACTACTAGAAGGCCTAATACTACTACAGTAGTAATGCAGTACTAGTACTGGGCCTAATGTTAAGCCTAGGTCTGCTAACAAGAGTAGTAAAACTAAGAAGAAAAAAGCTGACAAGTTTCAGTTAAATTGGCTGAAAATTTGGCTGTGGTTATGGTACGAGAAAGGAGAAATATTCTGCGCCACATGCAAATGAAGCCAGGCCAACTGATACATCTAACTTTGTTGAAATCTTGTTTACTCATATCAGTTATTGGCAATGTTAAAAAATGTACTTCGTAAATCTCTTCATTGGTAAATGCAGATTGCAGACTCGACGTAACTTCTCAGAACTTAAGACTCCTCCCCCCCCAAAAATGAAAATCCCCCCCTAAATTTTTCAGAAGGGGGAAATTTCCCACACCCCCCCCCAAATTTCAAGTCCCAGTGCTCACACTGCTTTGCATACAATAACACATAGCATTATGTGAGTGAGAAATTCATAGCAGGCAAAGAACTATAGCATCGCATGCTCTATCATAAACATTGCCTCAATGATTTCTGACACAGTGAGATAATGGGACTTCTCTATTGGGTCAGCTGTGTGTGAGAGAAACTTCAGCAAGAATGTTCTTTCAAAAATTTACACAAAAGCAATGGGACTTACACACACAGTTCTGTAAATCCCTTTTAAAACATTGTCACAAGGTCATTTGAAATTGACACACTTGCTTTGGTATGTTGATAACTACTGTAGTGGGGTTAAGGTACCATTGATTGCAGCATAATATATTCTGTGAATTCAAACATGAATTTCCCTGTGCTTTCCTTTATTTAGGAACATAGTTCCACTGCTCTTCTGCAGAATTTAGGGAGTGTGACTGAGCACTACGGTAGAAGATTTCTGGGAGCTTATTTAAGGAGCACTCAGGAGCCCAAACACCCCAGCGCTCCTTATAAATCAGGCCCAAGAATTAGAATGAATACATTCCTCCTATTTAAGATGTATGGTACAGCAGGTATTACTTAATCTCAACCAATTTGACGATGCATTCTTTCAAGGGCACAATGCAGTCACCCCCAATCTCTTAAAGAGTGGTAGTGGACTGTCCTTCTGTATTTCATTGATGGCTCTTAAGAATCTTGTACACCAAAAGATTACTGTTCTCCTCCATTGTGAAATTTATAACAAACGACTACTGGGTTTACCTTCAAATGAAATATTTCAGTCCTGAAATACTGTTCACAAGAAAAACTTTGAAGAGAAATAAATAGAAAATTGTGGGGTTCACCTGTTGTTTCCACAAAGTTAGGAGTTACTGCATTCACCCTTTAAAGTGTACCTCAAGTCAGAATATTCAAAAATACATATTGAAAAAAAACAAAAAATGAATTCTAACAATCTTAACTCCCATCTTCATACAACATTCTTTGGCAGAGATATAAAATGTTGAAATTTATCAGTTAAAACAAATTAATCCATTTCACAATAATTTGTGACTTTTTGTTGTTAAACTCATACTTACACCTGCTTTCTTTCCCTTTAAAATTAGAAATGTTTTCATGACCTTCAACACTTCCTGTTTGTTTGCATAGCATGTTTCATATAGAGGGCTTAATTAATTATTAAATAAAATTGATTAATTACAAAATCACCCCACACAGGTAAAAGTGCTATCACACCTTGCTACAAGGTGCAGTAATTTCAAGAAAAACAAAGAAACACAAAGATTGTTATTTGAGTAGTACAACGACATCACAAATTATTGCAGAATGTCCCTTTTTAATTTAGGGGAAAAAACATCAACATTCTGCTTTGTCATACTGCTTAATATATATTTTTGAATTTTTTGGACTTGGGGTGCACACTTTAACCTTCAAAAAAAACATGTCAGATATAATGTTTAAAAACAAGTCTTTCTGTAACCCTCTGGAAACAGGTCATTCTGTTCTTGTGTTGAGAAGTTCAATATAATAGCCTATGAAATACTGCAATGTACAAGATAGGAAGAGGAAAAGTGCACATTACAAGGGAAGGGACAAAAAATTGAATGCAGAAAATGAAGATCCATGCTTTCTCAATAATGGGCAGATACCATGATGCACTGTACATGCAGCATTACAGCAGCAGGGAAAACTTTTCCAAGGAGATGCAAAAAAAGAAAATTCCAACTTTGATACAGGTACCAACATAACAAAAGTAGACCACAAAATGACCATCACAGTACATTTTTTAGGAATTACTTCTCCAAATAATTTGAAAATGGATCAGTTTCACCTTGGCATTGCTACACCTGTGTGGACTTATATTAGTATGGAATGTCTGCCTACCCAGGGCGATGTCTGTTTAGCCTATACCGCATTATTGTACGTTGACTCAGGGCTAAGCATTAACTTTAAAATGCAAAACTACAAAATAAACTTGCCCTAATAAATCTTTACTCGACTTGACATACAACAGAAGTGAAAAAAGATTTACCAAGTTTCTAGAACCATTACTAATCACTCAATCATAGGTGCAATTGGCAGTACGGCACACATTTTGTAGTTTCAACCAGTAAGCCGAAAGGCTTAGTGATTACTTTCCGCTGAAATGTTAGTCTTTTCTTTTTTTGTCAACTTGACAGTGCTTCATACTCATCCACATAGTACAGTACATTTGAAAGGCATTCAAGCTTTTGACATTAAGATAAAGTAAATCAGGTTCTGAGATGCAGACCCTGCCAGACCTCACATTATCCTTGACAACAAAGAACTATGGTTCTACTCACTATATTGAATCCATACATAAAATTAACAGTATACAAGAATCTTCACTATGAGAAATTGTGTCAACATGGTATTGAGACTTTTGACCCCTTGTGACCCAAAATAACCTTGGACCTCCCCAAAATACTATAGGAATCATCTACTCCATATCGGCAATCTACATGCCACAGTATCTCAATATCTCAATATGACCAACCCAAACATTCTATGAGATGAGTCCCACTTACCCTTCTTGAGATAGGGTCTACAGTGTTTACAAGCAATTTCTATCACCATTTGACTTCTGGTGACCCAAATGACCTTTGAACACCACCAAAATCAATATAGGGATCATCTACTCAATATGGCTTACCCATACACCAAATATTTGAGAAAGAACAGTACTCTGTAAGAAAACCATTGGAATTCCCTTTTACCCTGTTAAATCATGCAGTACATGAATGTCATGAGCAAGGGCAGGCTCTTGCATATCATGTGACAGACCTCATTGTGGTGTCCGAATTTTCAGGTAGCCACGCCAGCTACGAGCTTCACCTAAGCGAGGGAAGCCATGCAAGTCTTGAGCTCTCGGGAGCAGCTTCTGATAAGGCATTGTTTACAGATGCACCCTTACCCATACAAAAACACACACACAACATCACCATTGCATAAATTCCTTGCCTGCCTTTGGCAAGGAGTCAAAAGTTACACCTTTTTCAATTAGTGATATTCTTAAATATTTTTTACCATAGTTTTTAAGAGTGCCACATCTGGGATTAAGGCTTGCTAATTTAGGCTGGCTAATTATTGGCTGGCTATGTAACTGCCATGGAAAGTGACAACCATTACAGTAACGGGCGGCTAATGTGTTTTCAGCATATTTTCTGGTAGGAATGTGACAGATCCACCCACAATTCTTCACTTGCCCAATCAGGCATGTTTACAACCTAGGAGTGAAACAACTTGTCCAGCATCATCTTTAGTTGCCCCAGATAATCAAGTAATTGGGTAATCCTTAATTTCCAACCTGTGAAGTCCATTTTGAACTTCTCCCATGAAGGCTAAAGCAGGGTTAGTAATACTAAACAGATTTTGAAACCAAATTTATCTTAATTGGTTGAAAAGGTTTTCAGTCACACTATAAGTCTAATCCTAGTCAGGCTCTAAGGATTTATTACACTAAATTGAGAACTGTCCCAAATTTGCTTCAGGATAAACTGGTCTGTACTAACATCACATGATACGGCCACATTTGTTCACAAACCAATTTCATTTCTGTGTGATTGTCCAATAAACACTACAGTATCTCTGTCTGTGGAGTGTGGAACAATGAAAAATAAATAGATGGCATTTCATTTTCATAGTCCTCTGATACAAAAAGTATGCTTATCTACAGGGGGTTGAAAAACCTTTTCATCTTTCTGACAAGATATGGAGACATTTTAAGCTAAACCTCACAAAGCTCAGACTCCAATCAAACTTAATATTGCTCTCATATGACCAGTGCATTTCATCTCTAAGACCCTGCCAAGTGGCAATGCAAACAAACATTTCCCAGTTCTTTTATTCTTTTTTAATTCTTCTGTTCTCTCATTGAACATTTTAAAAAAAAATCCTACCTTTCATTTCCATAGGAAGGAAAAAATGTGATTATCTTCGTTTCTTTATAATTAAGGGCACCTTTGCAGCAACATTCAAGCTAACATAAATACAGCTTTCAAAACCCTTCAGACTGCACCAAGTATGGCCCTGAAGCAAGCTTTTCCCAACACTTAACCAACGTGCAACTTTGGCCAAGGGTTTTATGAATTTGGACTTGGGAGTTTGGAAATAATACTTCCCCCTTCTTTTTTGCATCTCTGTTGGAACAGTCAGGTGGTATCAGCATCACATTTGTGGTCAGGAGGTTGGGAGTTCGAGTCCTTGCCAGGTCATACCTGAAGAGTGAAGACTTTCAAAACTGTCCTACTACCGTTGTGCTTGGGGCTGAGCATAAGCAATGGAGTAGGAAAAACAACCCAGTGAGCCACAACTGGAAAAAGGGCTGTCACCAGCTTGACTTTAACATTTTAACCTATTGGTTAGAAACTGGGCTATAAAACTCCATCTATCCTAACCTCTGTTCGAACCCTGAAGGACAGTCAGTTGTAAAGATGGCACTATGGCCTTAGTACACACAGTTCTGGGTATATCCCCAATCTGAGACTAAAGTTACCCACATACCTTGCGTTCCAAATGTATTGCTGTAGTTTCTTCTCCTGCCTCTGAATCCTGGTTTACGAACTTTCTGTTGAGAGATTCAAAGATGAAATCACTTTAAAATTGGACAGTAGAAACACACAAAATGACTGTCAGGGAATTCTAATGAATTAGAACTAAGGTCTTACCCCCTTCCAGAGTAATTGGCTAACTATTTTCACAGGAGCCCCAGATCAGGAGCAACTTTGGGGGTTTGTAACTCCAGTTTGTACTATGGATAGTTACCATGACAACTACTCCCAAGAGTCAAAATATGATTGACTGTTCAAGGTGCCACAGCCAATTTAACAAGAAAATTCCCTTGGAAACTGTATTTCAATTTCACTTTAAAGTAAAACTATAAATAACATTTTGTTTTGCATACTGTATGAAACATTTTGTTAACCCTTATAAAATATGTTGTGTGCCCCATTTCCAATCATAAATGTATGCCAAGTGCTGTAAAAAAAATCAAAACTTCAAGGGACTACACCCCCAATATAGGATTCTTCCTCTTGGAGCTCTGAGGCCCTACCATTAAAGCTCTAGCTCCAGACTTAATTTCAATGATTTGTACATACTGTCATTACTGTACATGGCCATGCAGGCTTACAAAAAGAATCACATACAAAAAGAACTTTCCAAAGTTGTTTTTCCACTACAGGCGCAGTAAAAATCTCAGTTTGGTTTCAACTGTAGGTGGCTCTGACATGCCTTTTGTGTCTTCATACCAATCACATATGAGCACAAAAGACATGCCAAGAAGGATGCAAAAAGCAGATTAGTGAACGGCCTTGACATGCAAATCTCATTTCAAAGCATTCTTTCTTCATCCAAACAACAACTCCCTGGTACAACAGATTCTTAAATCCATTGACTGAAGGTACCCCACACTGTAGTCAATTGGAAAATATACTTTTAAGCTTGCAACTGATCTTACAGTATGAAAGCAAATGCATTATGTCACCATGTGATCCTATTATTAACCTAATCATCAAATAGTCAATGAACATCACACTGAGACCAACAAAAGAATTGTTGATTATCACTGACATTTGCACTTCTCTCAGAGGTCCATTCAGGGTAGAGGGAATCAGGGTTGGTGACAAGTCATTTTTCTTCAAGTCAAGTCACAAGTCAAAAAACACAAGACTTGAATTGACTCAAGTCGCAAGTCGTTGACTCGAGTCAACAACCCAGAGTTGCTGACAAGTCATATTTTCTTCAAGTCAAGTCACAAGTAAAAATAAAATGGACTTCAGTCGACTCGACTCTCAAGTTGTTGACTCCAGTCAACAAAGTCTGGAGGGAATTTTAAAACTTTGTTTCAGGAAAATCATCATTATCATATTTTTCAGTCAATTATCATGAAGGTACAAATGGATCACCCAACACTTAATATGAGCAGTAATAAGTGTACTTTCAATCACATAGGGATGCGAAACAGTACCTCTTGATACTCCCTTTGGCAAAGAAGTTCCAGTTGAGAACAATAGGTCATGACTTCGATAACAAGCTCTGGTCCTGTCATTGCAACTTCCCATAGTGATTCATGCAAGCGTAATTCAACTGAAGAGAGAAAAAGACATTTGTGACTGTTTAAAATATTTAAAGTTTTTCATTTCATCACAAAATTATTTTTGCCCTGTTTTAAATTCTGTACAATGCTGACTATTGATTTTAGAAACTAATCAGGATGATATTCCCTGGAAGGCTATTGACCCAAAATACAATTCTCAGTTTGCATAGGACATCCTGCCAGGCAGACTTTTAGTTAAAACATCACAGGTTGTCATTACTGCAAAAGGGAATTGCATTTTTCAGATGTTTCACATTCCTGGAAACTTTTAAGGAGACAATTTGTTCCCATATAGAAAGGCTACAATTACAGTAATTGTGTACCTCCTGCATGGATTTTACATAGACAGCAGTCTAGGTTGGCAGGTATGAAATGTTTTATAAATCAGACCCTCAGAACTTTCATAAATCTTTCAAACCATCAATTTGCTCTTTCCTCGTGGTTTTGGCCATTTGTACCAACAGTATAACTGACACTTAAAGGTTCAGTAATATGATATACCAGCTACAAGTCTGCAATTTACGACAATACATGACAATTACGTAGTACTGTAACTTTTGTAAGTTAAGCTTTCCTTAGACAAAAAATTGTTTGCATTATTCAGCAACTTTTGCAGTTCTCGAGATACTGAGTGACTGCCCTATATTCCAAAACCCCTGAATTCTGACACCCTTATGTTCTGACAAATCTAATATGTTCAGGGCTATGCCCCTTTATTCTACTCCATTACATTTCCAATTATGATCCTAAGATGCAATGTACAAGAAGAAATTATGAAAGTTTGGGGAAATTATCCTCCCATTTCTTTCCTGGAAAAAGAGCTGAGAGCTCAGTGAATCCTTGCTTTTCCTATAATGACATCTTTCAAAAAGACACTCTTACCATTCACATTAGTGCTTTCGGATGGCTGGAATAGGAGAAAAGCTGGAATTGGCTTTTAGGTTTGATGTCCTAGGCTTGTTTCTTTCTACAGTATGTACTCTACCTATATTCAGTGCTGTCATACTGTATACGTATTAGTGCTTGCACAGGTTACCCGGGAATCCAGGTACCCACCCACTATTGTATTACCACTTCCAAATCTGCTACCTGGAACTTAAAAAAAATATTGCATGCAAAAAAGAATCATCCCAATAACAGTACGCCATTGTCCACAGTAATGGACTAAAATATTTCGCCAATTTTGCAAATATTCTCCAAGACTGAGAATGAAGAGATCCCCTAGAAATTATAAGTTTGAAAGTTGTTGTTGTACCTGGGTACCCTATGGGTAAGGCGATTGGGTACACAGTTCCTATATTTTAGTACCTGTGCAAACACTAAAAAATACAAAATATTATAATATATTTTAATTTAAATTTTGGGGAATAGTTTGAAAGTTTGATATGAAGTTTATCATGCTTTGAAAAGAAGAACTTGTTCAGACCTTGCCTCACTGAGTGTTACTACTAGACCCATTCCCTAAAATCTGCAGTGAGCCTCTTTTATACTGTAGAAAGTTATCATATTCCTCTGAAATGTGATTATTACTTCTCTTTCTGATGAACTCACATCATACTACATGAAGAAAAGGAGAAAATAACCCTAGGTGAATATGGTATAACTGACGACACTGTGACTTATTAAATTATGATATGAGATGGTGACAAATGTTTGTCTATGTACCTACTGTATGCATTACACATGCATAACAACCATCTTGCCTTCTATGAAGGGCATTCATGCTAACCTCTAAAAATCTTAAATGTGATGATGACACAAGATTTGTAGGCCTGTAAGCCACATAATGAATTACACCAACAACTCATTTTGGTTTGAGTGGAAAAGGGCTATCCTGAGGTTCAAAGACCTTGATTGTCTCAAGATGGCCAATATTATCTAATTCCAAACAAACCTTGGATTTTTACTCACACTGTCACTCTTTTAATCCTTTTCTATACATTACATGATTACATTAACAGCCTGATATACATCCATTTTCTGATTAAATAAAAGAACCATACTGGCTACTGTAACTTGTATAATACAATGTCTAGTTATCTTTTTGTGATGCTTGAGTTGTCCTGTTATTTTGCTTTGCAAATCTAGTAAATTACTGTACCTACAATCGAGTTGCCATAACCATACTGGGGATGTCAGAACCCTACTAGGGATGTCCAAAATTAGGAGTGTCAGAACATAAGGGTGTCAGAATATAGGGGTGTGGGAACAGAGAGGTGTTAGAATGCAGGGCTGTAATCATATACTGTACCTCTTTAAAATTTGAATGCTTCTGAGGCAACTTGTTAGAAATGCAAAAACAATTATGTGGAATGCTGCAAAGTGTTGACATTTCTTCTGTTAATCATACAGTACTACAGTACCATATCATAATTACTCAAATGATAGCTCATGACTTCGTAACTGATACAGTATTTTCAAGGACACAATTTAAACTTCAAAAAAAAAACCCTCAGGGCATACTTATGTCACAGTTGTACTTGAAGATGAAAAAACAAAGAGAAGCATTTGCCGTATGGTTTTATGTCCCTCTTTCATTATAACAAGATAGATAAATTTGCATGTTGAGCTCATTATTCACAACATACAGTATTGTAGTACGAATCAGACATTACCCTTTAAAATGATGGGAATTACTGTACAGCAAATTTTTTGGTTTCTAAAGCTTTAAACAAAAAATACCCAACTTTGTCATTTTCATGTGGCCAAACCTTTAATATTTAGATCCAGAGGCATTATCAGTCCTGGCTCTCTGAGAAGGCAAGACTACAGAAGTTTTCTGATTTGGTACCAGTTTTGCCTTCTTTCTTCTCTTTCCCACACTCTTTTCCCTTCCCAATTTTTTTGGCCTCCTTCCCATTTATGTTTTGCGCCTGATTAGACCTCACATGTAAATTTAGACCTACACTTGTCTGTAGAAGAATATTTTGTGATCTACAGTACATTTTTGAAACTGTATTATATTCAAAGCAACCATAAAATTATCACTTCGATATTTTTAAGAACTCAACTGGTGTAAAACATCATCATAGGATAGATGCTTCACTCCCTAGCCTAGAGGCCAATTGTTGCTTGAACAGGGCCATGTTCTTCACTGACTGGTGCCACCTACAGTACCCCATACACAGTCACTGGCCATACCACTTAAAACAGCATGACACTGAGGGCTGGGGACAACCCTGGATTCCTTACTGAACAACTTCAACAATTCACACACAACTACCACACCTGCTGTTAATGATTTTGTAACCACATCTTAGCTATTTCTACTGTACCATTCATTCTTCATTTGAAGGGAATGAAGGAGAGCAAGAAGTTAAAATCAGGAGGCAAAAATTGACTGCAACACTACTGTAAGTTTAGTGCTCTCTGTTTGCATTCGGAAGTCACATGAATGAGGGTACAGGACAGTGGGGTAAAAATCACAAGCAGAGCAAAGTAGGAATGCAAAAGAGATACAAACTGTCATATCTATAGGCCTTCCCAATTTGAACAAAACAGTCTATTCAGACAAAACAAGGTAAATTGTGTTATATTTTTGCAAAAATGACACAAATAATTGCTCCTCTATGGTTACAGTATGGTCACATCCACTGTGCGTTAATTCTCAGATCCAGTGTACAGTATGTAGAGAAAAAAATTGTGCATTTGAAGGAAGCTTTCTCTTTAACAAATTACTTTACACTACCTCTTTCACAGCCACAATGAAGGGGCTACATGTATGTACAGTAGGCCTATGTTCCAATGTAGCTAGCTTCCTGTTGGCATGCTAACATAGCTTTCATTCATAAACTTTGTAGTGTGCGCAAGGGCCACTTTTGGGGCAAACTAACATCATGTAATGGCCTGTTTCTAAAACCTTTTCGTGAATACCTACGGTTTCAATACAGTGATATCTTAGTACATAACAAATAGTGGAAAAGTGCGGATTTGCGTAAATTGACACATTTAACCAAATGTTATGAAATATTTGAGGATTATACTCCAGGTGGCATACTGTATTAAATATAAGACCACACACATGCAGGGCTCAGTTAACATAGTGCGCTTAACGTTCGGCCACAGTCTCTGCAAGCTGGGCAGGGTGAAATGTCTGCTGGTTTTTGCGTAAAAGAGTAAAGTGTGACTTTGAATCACCATCAGATAGCTTGCATGCAAGATAATAAGTGAGGTATGTGTGATATGTCAGAATCTAAGCACAGAGCAACCGTGGGTTAGCGCAACCATGGGTTCGCACTTAGCCTACAGACAAACTTCTGAAAAATGAAGCCTCTAAGATTGCAGGAAATGGCCCTTCCTAGCCCTGAAAGCCCCTGGAGAATGAACCCTGTGGCTGAAAAATTACGTAGCCCATCAGGCTTTTTTGACAGCTTCCAACACTACAGTACTTTGTTCAGGTCCACCCTAATCATGAATTTAAGCATGGGGAATGCAACTTAACTGCTAATGTAGAGCTTTCAAATTATGTAGATTTTGAATGAAACAAATTTAAATTCCATTATTGAATCTGTCCTGTCTTCAAAGTTTGCCCTACTCTTTTCTTCTGTCAAATGAACGGATTAACTTTGGAGCCATACAACTTGTGCATGTACTGTGGTGCCGCTAAGATTAGCAACTACAGACAGAATGGCAATGTGTTCATTCAGTGCAGCTACAGTATGCAATGAGCATGGGAGGAATTTGCCACTCTGAAAAGCCCGCATTTCAAATCTGGGCAAGTCCAAGCTAAGGTGGGCCCTCAAATGACAAAATACCAAACTAATAATATAAATGCAAATTTGGTATCATCATGAAGCCAACAATTCATATTTGAGTTCAACTTCAACTAGGACTACAGTAGGAATCAACCTCAAAATGGACTCCTTGTCAGCTGGTTCAACTTTGACTAATGTTAAGACTAGGCCTTGATAAGAATCCACCTTAAAATGGAATCCTTGTCAGCTGGTTTCACTTTGACTAGGACTAGGAATCCAGCTCAAAATGGATTCCTTGTCAGCTGCTTCAACTTTGACTAATGTTAGAACTAGATGTAGGCCTAGTTAGGAATCCACCTCAAAATGGATTCCTCGTCAGCTGGTTCAACTTCGATTAGGAACCCAGGGTCATACCTCCCAAGTGATCCACATTTTGTGGGTTTGACCCACATTTGAACAACCTAACCCACTGACCCGCCCAGCACTCTGAAAAACGTGCATTTAAAATCTGGGCAAGTCCAAGCCAAGGTGCCCTCAAATGACAAAATACAAAACTAATAATATGAATGCAAATTTGGTATCATCATGAAGCCAACAGTTTATATTTGAGTCATGGCACATTTTTCTTTTAAAAAAAATCTGTAATTCAGGTGAGTAGTAACCTCTAATTTGCTTAATTAACATAAAGTATTAAGGGTGTTTGGTATGGGACATCTTATATGAATGGATGTAACTCACTGAAGAAATGCATTGAATATAGTTTTTCTTCATGGACATACTGTACAGTATGTAACTCAGCACAGAGTTTCAAATAAAGTTGAAAAGTTAGAAAATATGTAATTAATTATGCCAGTTAGGCTGCTGCCTAAGGTCATCTGTCCCATACGAAACATTTTCAGACCATTTTTTTAACCCCACACAAAACTTTGTGATTTTTTATTTTAAATTTCTCAGAACCTCTTAATCACGAGACATTCATGAATCTTACAGTATGTAATCACTTTTTGCATCATAATTTTTCTTTGTTTATTTTTTATATAGCTAATTAATTATTTGTTTCGTATGGGACATTTGTGTTTCGTATGGGAAATAATATTCCAAAGCCAGTTGATTCTAACCACTGAAGAAGTACATTTAATATATTTTTTTCATGGACCTATGCAACTCATCATGGAGTTTCAAATTATGCCAAAACTCAGAGAAAATGCAATTAATTACGCTAAGGTCATCTGTCCCATACAAAATGTATTTAGACAATATTCTAATCCCAAAACAGAGTTGTATTGGTTTTTGCTATTTTAATTAACTTAGAACCAACAATTACAAGACAATCATCTTATTTAATCACTAAGGACTTCATAACATTTTTTTGTTCATTCTGTATACCTAATTACTTGTTTCACATGGGACATTTGTGTTTTGTTTAGGACAAAATACTCCACAGCAATGGATTCTTAAAACAAAATTAAACTGTAATGATGCTACAAACATCTAAGCTCATGGTATATTTTGGAACTAGTATTCAGCTTATACAGTAGGTGGTGTCTTTTTCTGTCCTACCAACAAAAATAACCAGTTCCCTTACCAGTTTTTGTGTTAAGCCAACCTATTGCTTGCTAATGCAGACACAAATCACTGTTGTAAAATACACATGATCTACGAAACATTGTGAGAGCCTGGGCTGTTACCTTATCCCTCCCAGATGGTACAGTAAGAAAGTCAAAACAAAATCTTTTTCCCACAATCTATATCTAACCATCTCCCCTTCACTCTCCCACACTCATACCCCTCATCAGCATACACATACCTGTACATGGTGTTCATTGAAAGTACAGTATTGACTGTGCAGTGAAGCAGGTAACTACGGTAGGGAGTCATTTTGCTACTGAATGTTGTTATAAATTTTTTTTCTACATGAAATCCTAAATACAGTACCAACACAATTTGTTTTTGGGGGAGAGACAGCTAAGATTTCTGTCTTGATGGTGCTGGAATATTGAATAATTTACATTGTAGTGTATGAATGACAAAATGTCCCATACAATATGCCATATTTTTTATACAGTACATTTAAAAAGTATGCCACCACCCACTCAAACTTTTCCTGAAAAACTTATATGTCCAAAACAGACTTTGTGAGCCATAACATACAGTACAGTATGTTGTTAAAACTAACTCCTGACTTATATTTTCAGAGAAATTTGAGAACAACTACTGTACTTACCTGTAAGATGAAAAACTGACATTTTCTCTGGTCCCATACGAAACACAGTACATTAATGAGCCCTACATCTTCATATTTGAATACTGTAGGGATGCACCGGATCCAAAATTTTGGATCCAGCCGGAGCCGCATTTTGCCGGAACCAACTTGAAATCCGGCCAGATTTTTTCTGGCCGGAACCGGATGTTTGCAATGCAGATGAATAAAGTGAAATTCAGAAAAGCAGAGAAACTCTGGGATAGGAGTTAACTGCTCTGTAATGTAATGTTTGTGAAGGACTTAAGAGAAATGTCTATAAATTTATCTTCAAGTGTTGTACAAGGGTATTTACCTAATTTTTTAACCAAAAATTGCTGTATAATAGACAAAAGGCATGAAAAACTGTGTCTCTGCAGAAATACAGCAAAACTGTAGCAAAGGGGGGCAAGAAAGAGCTCTTTGTATTTTCCATCCCTAAAAGAGTATTTGTAGAGAAAAGGACTGAGGAAATCTTGAAAGTTGTTTTGCATACCAGTTTGTTCCTTCTGAACTACAGTACTGTACTGTACATCACCACTTGTTCCAAAAAATTGTACAAATTATGTAGACCAGTAATGCTTGGCAAAGAGAGTCCTTGGAAAGTGATCACTGAATGGACCAGGCTTGGAGCGATTACATCTCAATGTAATCGATTACGATTGCGATTACTTCATATTTTACGATTGGGATTATGATTAAGATTACAGCTAAAATTGAAAGTAATTGATAATGATTGCGATTACATTGCAATGTAATCATGATTGCAATCTTTATTACATTTTCTTTTCACATAAACAATGTAATAGGCAACACAATCCAGTGCCCACAACTGGAAAAAAGGTCATGGAGATTGCTCTAGATAAGCCCGGACAAAACCAAGCCCTCCCAATGCAGAGATTATTGAACCAATGCACTTCTCACTCATTTTAAGCTGGAACATCCAAGAAAGAGGGACAATTAAATTTTGTCATTCCAACGGAAGAACCAAGCACTGAAAAAAATTGCAAATAGTAACTTTACTTCTTTGTTCAATTCAACTTTATAATGTAATCAGAAATGAAACCAAGATTGCGATTTCTTTGCCTTTGGAAATGAGTACAATTGCAATTACTTTAAGATTTTCACAAAAGTAATCAATTGCGATTACAACTACTTTAAAATGTGTAATCGATTGCAATTGATTACGATTACTGATAACAATTCCCCCAAGCCTGGAATGGACTGCTCATATCTACTGTAAAAAGACTCTAGGGTTCAGGTTTTAACTACCTGTACAATATGCACAGCACCATTGTTTTATACACCATTTCTAGTATTTAAACATGCCATGATATCTAAAAACTGAAGCACATTTGTCTTCAATAATTTTTTGGGGCAGAGATATATCACACGTTGTGACACTACGTATTAGGTTTGATAACATCATATTGTGTACAGTACACTGTACAGTACTTAAGTGTGTGTGATTAATTATTCCGAAAACATTGACACACAGTGACCCCATAGGCAACTTTGATTGGTAATGAGTAATCTCCTCTGAAATCAAGATGAAACACATTTCCTGCTTGTACTACACAACTTTAATGGGCAAGTACTGTATGTGTTAGAAAGTAAAGAAAAGTAAAGTGAAGTGTTTAAAGGTTCAGTTCTCTCACTCAAAACAGTACCAATTCTCCTAACCTTCTTACTGAAGCCAGGGCTTTCATTAGTGTGCGTATAAGTTTGCGAATTGAGTTTACTATTTACATGGTCAAATACGCATCAAAACAGCAATGAAAGGGTCAAATACGTATTCAAATATGAAAGAAAAGAGTATGCATACTCTTTCAGTTTTAGTGTTGAGGTCATATACGCATCGCATAAATCCCCCGTGCGTTTTTGTATCCACTTTTTTCAGTTTGTAGGAAAGTGTAAGCCAGTAAATTAACAAGAAATAAGGATGCTATTTGAACAGTACAAATCCGTTCATGATCTTCATAACGTACACATTAGGGAGTTACATGTACTTAACTTCGCAGTAGACCACATGTTCGTACAACATTACATAGGGGTATGTCGCGCCTTCCAAGGTACCGTGTTCTGTGTTCATCTAATTAATGAACCCATCAAACATACACCATAGCATCATTTGGTAAATCAGTACATCTAGCATGCCACAGTCATCACAAGTAAGATATGCCACACAGGCAATCCTTGAGCTGAGCATCAACTTTTACTGTTTTAGTATGAGCTCCAACCTTAATTCCAGCCCTGTTATAGGGACAGACCTGACAGACAATTCGGGCTGGCTGTAAAATACCCTTTCAAAATTTTGACTGGCAGTCAAATACCCTTTCAAAATTTTGACTGGCAGTCAAATACCCTTTTGGATTTTGACTAGCAGTCAAATACTCTTTGGGGTAAAAAATTAATTAAAGCCCTGTTAAGCCCCTCCCACAATTGTCTGAAATTCATCCCAATCCAGATACAATCTCAGTTTATTGCTTCAAGGGGAATATAGAAAAACTCAATCGAAAAACTCTCAGTACTGTTCATGCTGTGTAATATAAGCTTTGGTACTCTGTATTGTTTAAATTAGCTCTGCCAATCAAAGAGATGAGCCAATTAAGAATTTTGGTACCCCCTACCAAAACTGTAGTTTTGGGGTGAGAGGTTTGGCCCTTTAAGTGTGTACTGTATTTGTAGACAACCCAATGCAATTAAACTGAAACAATGCCTTGAATGATGTGACTCAGTTACAACTGTAATATGAATTACCCATTTTGTACAGTACTACTGGGCACTGCAGTACTTACTTATTTAAATTGCATGAAAATGATGAAAGGTCTTTTCATCCATTCAGTTTATTTCACCCAGTTGGAGGAATTTGAAGTCATAAAATTTGTTACATGTACATGTAAATCAGGTACTTTTATAACTTTGTTGCCTGTTTGGTTCAGTCATTTTTAATGGCTATTAAGAGGTTCAAATATATAACATGCACTAATTTATGAACTTAAAATTAATTCTGTGACAGTTACCACAGTATTCATGTTTGTTTTAACTCAGATCATTTACATAATGCTACCCAAGCTAACAGAAAAATCTGGCCGGATTTAAAGAAAAATCCGGCTGGAACCAGAACGGGATGTTTTTTTACTATTGTCCCATACAAAACGTGCGGAATAGCTTGAACTTAGAGAACTACACATATTAACAAATAATTCAGCTTACAGATACTGTAACTACAAATTCAGTACTGTAAAATCTTATATCTCACAGGAGATTCAACTGCTTGTGCTGCTATATAATGCATAGGCCTACAGTAGGGCCCAGGTATGTTCAGACAGATGTTTGCTGTTGCAACATGGCTATTACTGTAGCTACAGTACCTGTAACCTTCTCAGCAGGTATACAGTATATATTTTTTTCACTGCGTAAATAGTGTATTAACCCTTTACCGTTGTGCTCCGATCGGGGCATATTTGCGGGCCTCGGGAGTGGGCGGAAAAGCGGACATAGCCCGCCCCGCATCAGCTTCCGTAGGCCATTGACCCTGTGACCTTAAACTATTGTCTCTCTCGTTGTTGTGGCCGAATTTTCAGGTAGCTACTCGCAGTTTCGAGCTCCGCGTGAAACAGTAAAGATGGGTGACAGCCAAGCTCTCCCCATGGGTCCAAAAGGACCCAAACAACGGTAAAAGGTTAACGTCATGCAACACAGCGTTTGATAGCAAAAATGAATGCCCACAATGCGGGTTAGAGGCGGGGCTTGTCTCAGAGTTTCCTTTCTGACGAACCTTCTGACTCTATTGACAGTTGTTGACAGTTTTTGACTATGTATTTTCATGGCTGGAAAGCTGTGCGAGATGTACGCAAATATATAAATCACTTGCAACATGGTAAGGCCGTCAGCATACCGCATTGAAATTTGCAAACTGTACCAGTACGGTGCCAAAATTTACAGTAATAATGATGGAATATTGTGATCAGGAGTTTAGTAGTCGTGCTTTTGTGAGTATCTACCTATTTTGGCAAATCTCTCAGTACAATATATTTTTAGGTCACCGCAAATAAAAATCAGTACCATACTGAATTTTTTTGAGGTACTGTAGCTTAAGTAGCGAAATTTTGTGGACTGATTTGAAAAAAAAATGCCACCATTTTGCAAGTAGACACTTCTAAAATTCAAAAAAGGGATGGTGGGCACCCCCTCCCCTTACCCTCCTCCCCCATGCCAGCGATCCACCAACAGACAGATCAGAGAGACCCCTGATAGCAAAATTTCGTCAGCCCGACCACAGTCAGCTGTTGGAAACTTCAGCGGCCACCCTGCAATTTGTCCTGTGGAAAGCCAGCAGTTCACCAATGGCAGCGACGGTGATTGATTGAATAACTGTATGATGTCATAGAAGTCTAGATTCAGCTGAATGTGAAGTGCCTCTGACGGCACTTCGTAGGCCATTTAGCCCACGGCGTGCCAAATTTTGTTATCAGGGACCCACATACAGGCCACATAGGCCAAAGTTACACCAAAACATGGCCAAAAGGCGAGTTTCACATGATTTTCCCTTGAGTGTGTGGGCAACATGGCATGATCAATCAAAATTCTCCAAATGGAGGATTTCCACAGACAGGTTGACAGGTCTGCCTTAGAAATGTAACTTCAGGCCTAGGCTAGGCCCCTATGTAACTATGTAATCCTATGGTAAAATGCCCAGTACCCGACCGCTTAAGGATTTACTGTTCCAGTTTCCACAGTTTTAACTAAAACAGAATATTACCATCACCATCTTTCCTAGCTTTTGTTCTCCTTTCTATTTCATGTGAAAATTAAAATTTATTTCCAAGGATTGGTATGAAGAAGGCCACTAGAACCTCAGACCCCAACAGCCCAGAATTCAACCTAGTATGACCAGTAATCAATTCATCAACCCAGAACCCGACCACAGTATTAGTTATTGTCAGTTTATAAGCCTGATTTTATTGGCAATTACTTTAAAAACAAAGTCTGAGATATTTTATTTAAATTTCACGTAGCATTGTCTAATATCAATAGAAAATTAAGGAGTGAATGAAGGAATTAATTTTGGGCAGTCGTATACTGGCTACCAAAATTTTTGTAGCCCACAATTCAACCACAACTGTGTTATATGTATACTGTACGTACGGTCGAATACTGGGCCCAACTTTTGAAAGTGGAGCCCAGTATTGAACCTCCCCCAGATCTGAAAACACAGCATTTAAATTGAAATTTTTCTTGTCTGTGACTGGTTTGGCTAACCTCACTTCTCAGTTAAAACAAATTTGAAGAAGGCAAGATCTTCAATTGGGCAAAAATTAAGAGTTTTTATAACAGGATATCCTTAAAGTACCTTTTAAGGAGAGTGGCTTTTATGAACTTTATCCCACCATATACAAAAAAGACTAAAATAAAGTTTCAATTTTATTTAATTGGGCTGGTTTGTTTTCATCAATTGGAAATACAGGGTTGCTTTCAAAGATTAGATGTGAATATATCAAAAATGCTATTATGGGATAGGAGAGACTTGTAAATAACCAAAAGCAGTTGGGTTCCGGGGGGCGGTCGAGTATTGGGTATTTCATTTGCCTACTCACGCGTGAGTAGCCTAGGCATCCCTTACGTCCCCAAAAAGATACCTTTTCTCACCAAACTTTCCACAGATGATCTTTGTCATCACATTCACCTTCCACACAAGTCTGTTAACGAAATAAGACCTTTAAAAGGGAAATTTTGGCTGGATAATTCTGCAAGTAACGTTAAGCCTGTGCAGAGTAATTTTTCAGTCGAAGAAGTCAAAGTTTGTCATGTGATCTCATATAAAACGGGGAAACCTACGCAGTGACTGTACAATTTCGTAATGTACAGAGAGCTTACTTCAGGCCCTAAGACGTACAAGTATTGACTAGCCGCGCTTACTAATTGGTCTTCGATATCTTGTCGAGCGAAGTCCTTCCCATCATGCAACACAGTAGCAGACGATCAAGCTGTCAAGATGGGGATGTTACTGCGAAGGATGGCACCACATTTCTCCTGCCTTTTGCTATGAATACTCTGGTATTAAACATTCCAGAAGCCTTGCAGAAGGTATACTGTAAGTGGTAGGCCTATTTGAGAATGCTCAAAATCATTATGTTAACTCAAATCTGTTCCATGAACCGTACCATTGTAATTAGAGCTCAGTTTGTTGTTTTGGCTTAAAACGTCGTTACCTTTGTACATGTAGGCCAGTGACCGTAGTAAGGAGTGACTGCAAGGAGCGGATTATACGGTCATGTTCAGTGACTGGGCCTAAAGTAAGGCCATGCGTTAGTACTTAGCCTAGTAGGCTAACGTTTTGTAATTGACAAAAGCATAGCCTAGCCTATGGTAAGCTAACGTTAGGCAAGCCAAAACATTTACGAAAACGAGAACAGAGCAGCGCTATGTTACATTCCCTCCTTAGCTAAATTTTCAACTCTAAATTCTTCCCAAAGATTTTGAATTACATAAAACGACGAATGGATTGATATACTGGTAAAAACCTTTGTAGTCAGGGCTGTAAGCAAAAGGTATTCGCAAAGGAACAGCATTCAAAGGAACCGCCATTTTGCCGATGCTGATGTGCGAAATTTCGGTTTGAAGAGAAATCGTACCAAGCCTGCTAATATCAACACCCGTACAGAGTGGCAGGTGAGAAAAACGAAAGTTGATCGCCTTGAAAACATTTGACCACATTATTCTCGGTAGTGTTGTTGGGGAAGGAAATCAATCGCGGGGAATTCAGGTAGGTCTACAGCGATGAGGGTTTCCGGTTACATCTTTCCACTATACTTACGGCAAGGGGGATGTGAAAAGCTTCTCCTAATCAGTGGCGTCGCCAAAGGAGTGGGGGGGGGGTGAGGAAGAGGGGCACGTGCCGCCTGTAAAATCGTGTGACCTTGCCCCAACCCCCAAGGTTCGAGATTTTAAAAAAAATATGTTTTATGTATGTAATCAGAGTTTACTATGACTTTTTTAGGATTCGATTCCTCTGTTGAAAAGAGAATTAAGGCAGTAAATTTTCATGTTTTCCAAATGAAAATATCGCAAAAAACCATGGAAATGCTATTCCGGCTGTCTGAGGGGGTTGCGTTTTTTCAAAATTTCCTTCACACTTCCAACTACATCAATTGAAGGTGGCGCACAGCTCAAGTTGTAGAGACCAAGAGAGTGGGTGGAGGAGAGACAAGCAACTCAAACAGGAGATCTGGACACGCCTGTGCTCTGTAGTAGACTGAATCTTTATTCACTTCTCTTATGAGAGAGCTATAGCTTTGTGCATAGCTAGAACAAGTGCAATAATAGAATACTTAGTGGTGCATGGACAGCTATAGAAGTATACAGCTGCCAGGTTAAGCCTTACACAATTGTACATACAGCAATAACAAGCAGTCCAACACGGCAGTAACACACACAATACATAAACACAATACACCTATAGAATTCACACATGATGAGATCCCCTCTAATCCCCAAGGTACATACATACCCAGCTGTGCAATACTCTTATCCCTACACCTCCCCCCACTTAAGAAACTCCCCAGTAAAAGGACCCCAAAACACATAACAACAACAGCTAGCGTACCAGTACCTTCACCTGATCAGCATGGGCAATCCTTTTTTCTTTCTGTTCCATATCTTCCAACTCAAAGGTCACAGGTGAAAGTCTAGCAGTTATAATATAAGGGCCCCTCCATTTTGGAGCCAATTTGGCTGAGAACCCCTTGGCCATGTTTGATAGAGGATGCGACTTGAGCAATACTCTATCTCCCTCTTTGACTTTTACCTCACTCCGTTTCCTGTCATAAGCACTCTTGTTCCTCATCATCTGTTGTTCCATCTTTGCCTTGGCCACTCCCATTCTAACATCATGATCCTCCCTCTTTGTCTCTCCTTCTTCCACCCACTCTCCCGGTCCCCTAATTCTCCTTTCCAAAAACAACTCAGCAGGAGAAAAACCTGTTGCATCATGTTGATAAGAGTTTAATGCAAACATAAATTCTGGCACATGTTGATCCCACTCTGCATGGTCACCTTTAACAAAGCAGCACAACATTGACACCAGATTCCTGTTGACCCTCTCCACCCAATTAGCCTGAAAGTGGTATGGTGTCGTCAACACTCTCTTCACACCCCATAACATGCACAATCGGGCAACTTGATGGGACACCATTTGGGGTCCATTGTCAGAAACAAGGGTCCTGCAGGCCCCCCAGGTACTGTACAAAATAACTGTCTAAGAATTGCAGTGAGAACCTTACCAGTCGCTCTCTTCAAAGTAAACAAAAAACAAAATCGAGAAAAATGATCTGTAACAACCAACACATATAAAGCTCCCTCTCTACTTTCTGGAAACGGACCAAGGAGGTCCATGGCCACAACTTCCCATGCAAAGGTACTACTATTGGACTCCATATACCCAGCAGGTTTCTGATATATGGGTTTGCATAACTGACACATTCTGCATTTCTTTACAAAATCCTCTACTGCACGCTTCATATTCCTCCAGTAAAACTTTTCCTTAATTTTAGACATAGTCTTCCTAATACCCATGTGAGGACACGTTGGAATGCAATGGTAAAGAACAATGACCTGTTGTACTAGCTTCTCAGGTACCACCACTTTGTGTTCCTGTGTGCCATCATTGTACATCAATAAATCATTTTCTACAACAAATTTTTCGTGAACCCGACTACGCCATTGTAGAGACCAGGAGAGTGGGTGGAGGAGAGACAAGCAACTCAAACAGGAGATCTGGGCACGCCTGTGCTCTGTAGTAGACTGAATCTTTATTCACTTCTCTTATGAGAGAGCTATAGCTTTGTGCATAGCTAGAACAAGTGCAATAATAGAATACTTAGTGGTGCATGGACAGCTATAGAAGTATACAGCTGCCAGGTTAAGCCTTACACAATTGTACATACAGCAATAACAAGCAGTCCAACACGGCAGTAACACACACAATACATAAACACAATACACCTATAGAATTCACACATGATGAGATCCCCTCTAATCCCCAAGGTACATACATACCCAGCTGTGCAATACTCTTATCCCTACAAGGTAACCCTTCAAGCAGGATTAGGCCTATATTTTCCTTCAGAGGACTGTAAATTTGCGTCGTGTCGCGGTGGTCAGTCTTTTTAGCTCTCAGTTTTATCCTGCGTTGTATCTTCTCTCTTTGTGCCCATCGAGTGTTATTTCTTAGTATTTTATCTGGCGTTGCCCGTTTTTATCATATCTCTTGCGCTTTGGTGGTTTTAAGTGCTGTTCCGGCCTTTGTAATTTTAGCTCCTTGTTTGTTGTTTTATTCCGGTTGGGGTGTCACATGTTCTTTGTAGCCTTAGCTTTTATAGTGTATACACCTGTATTGTAGCCGTTCACGGCCCTACGGTGCTGAGTACGATGCATACAACTCAATTATGTGGCCTTTTATGTGGATTCTTACTGCTTTTATTCAAGTGCCAGAGGATTTCTCAAACCCAGGTGGATTATATTAACCCATCCTCCCCCAGTTTCAGCAGCGAAGCAACTACACATATCGAAAAGTTTGTACACAAAACGATGATTTGCTCATTTCATACCAAAATTTCTGAATTGTTCTAATTCAAGTAAACTTAAATCGGTAATACTTCGAAATGATGTGTTTAGATGAAAGCAATTCATGAAATGCCGATTTGCATTCAAAATACATGAATTTTGACGATTTCAAAATTTTGTGACGTCATAATTTGGGGAATTTCCCTAAAATAATGCACCATTTCCTGCCACACCCACGCCGTTTACGACAAAACTATAGCTCCAAATAAAACCAATTCTTCTCTTCCTGCTTCCTATGCCATGTAGCTCTCAGAAACGCGTTTAGCCGTGTTAATGTATTTGTATCTACAAGTATTAATCCCCTAAATTATGTTAACTTTGGATGAAAAAAGCCTTTCTTCCTATTAACATCAAATCCGATAAATTAATGATTTACGATGAAAGTAAGGGGTGTATCCAATCAAAAAAGTATTCCCTGAGTGGGTAATAGTATGATCATCACAAATTCAGTTTAGCCAAACCTTGAAACACAACCTCGAGCACTACATAAAGTGAAAAACCCCAAAATACTCCATGCGCCCACACACTGTAATGCGTATATGATGGAAACTTTTCGATATGTGGTCGGTGAGTCTGTTCCTTGCTCAAGGATTTAACATTAGGCCTAGTACTTTTAGTGTTAGCTTTGGGAGGAGGGTTGGGTCAAAACTAAAGTCGGTTCAAGTCAACCATATTGGTTTTACAGTTTTAAGTTACTCTATGCCTGGGAGTCTAACCAATAGGCCTAGGCTGAGGCATACATTGGTGTACATCTCCCTCCTGTTAGTGTTGGCAGGGGATGTTGAATTAAACCCAGGTGATGGGCATTACTGCGTCTTTTGCCACAAGCTTGTGAAGAGGTTTGATAAAGCCATACTGTGTTATGGCTGTGAAAGGTGGGTTCATATTCGCTGTGACAATGTTAGTATTGGAACTTACAAAAAGCTTCAATGTTCCAACGCCGATGATAAGTGGTTTTGTAGCAATTGTTCAGCGCCGTGTGGTCTCTGCTCTGAGTATGTTCTTGATTGTGATCCCGCGATTGAGTGCGACACCTGTAAATTGTGGATTCACAATAGATGTTCCCAAGTTGCTACCTCTCAGTACGAAAATGTTCAGGCAACAAATTGTATATGGATCTGTCCGAAGTGTGATAATGGGAATTTTGCATGTAGAACAAACTCTTTTTTATCTCAGGCAGGTAGTGATCTTGTACTAAGCAATAGCTTTAATGCTCTTGACCCCGTTATTTCTCAAGATAATGTTTCACAACAGAAGTTAAATAAACCAACTATAGTACATTGTAGAAAGGAGATAAGCCTTATGTCTATTAATATAAATGATCTGCGAGGGAAAAAACTTGATGTCCAGTCCCTCCTTAATTCTGCTGAACCTGATATCGTTGCATTGCAGGAGACTAAAATTGACAATTCAGTTACTGATAGGGAGCTTTTTCCAGATTGCCTGAATTATACTGTTTTTAGAAATGACCGCACCCTTGGAGGTGGTGGTACTATGCTGCTTATTAAAAATTACCTAGCCCCCACTGGTGCAAATTTTCTTTCCAATGGGTCTGAGTCAGTTTGGGCTCCTTTTTCTATAAATGGGAGTCAGCATTATGTTGCTTCCTGGTATAGGGATCCTGACGCCCATGTTGGTCACATCTCTCTTCTTCGTGACCAACTGCACAACATTACGATCAATCATAGAAATAGAAATCCCTCATTCCATATACTAGGTGACTTTAATTTTAGGCTCATCGACTGGGAGACTAGATTGAATAAGGAAAATGAGACCTGTCTCACCAGCAGTAATGGTCAACTCCTTGTTGACATTGTTGATGATTTTGCCGCAGATCAACTTGTTAAATTTGCCACTAGAGGTAACAATACTCTTGATTTAGTCATTTCTAATACTCCCAACCTGTACTCTGAAGTCAGCAGTTATGACCCACTTTGTGATCATGACATTATCTTTTGTAAATTGAGGTGCTTTTCCCCTAGGCCTAAGCAACCACGTAGACTTATCCGACAGTATTCCAAAGGGGATTATGACACTATGAGGTATGAAACCAGAAATTTCGCCACTGGTTACCTAAATGGCAGACAGGATAGTCGTACTATTGAAGAAAACTGGTTCCTCATTAGGTCTTTTCTCGAGAGAACTGTGAAAAAAACATCCCGTCCAAACTTTCTAAAACTAGGAAATCTCTTCCCTGGGTCACTGATTATATCTGTAGGATGATAAAGAGAAGGAACAGACTTCATGCTTTGTACAAGAAGACTAGCAAATTATATTTTTACAATAAGTGGGTTGACCATCGCGCCAGTATTAAGAAGGAGGTATTCAGTTCTCATAGGAAATACATTAACGGCATGATAGATGATATTACTCATGACTCCAAACCCTTTTGGAGGTATATTAATGGTCAGAGGAAAGATAATCATAGTATCCCCCCCCCCCCTTACAGGTCTGTGGTAAAATAGCTAATAGTGATAAGGATAAGGCTGAAGCCTTGAATAGCCAGTTCAGTAGTGTTTTTACTAGAGACTCCTTTGACTCTGTCCCTGTACAGAGAGACAGAGAGGACCTATCTGTAGTAGAATGGCCGATATTTCCATCTCTACATTTGGGGTTGAAAAGTTGTTGCAAAACCTTATGATTAGTAAGGCCATGGGTACTGACAATATACACCCATGGGTTCTTAGAGAGCGTGCTACTGATCTTTCTCCAATGATCAGTCATCTTTTCCAGCAATCAATCAACAGTGGTCAAGTCCCCAAGGACTGGAAAAAGGCAAATATCTGTCCTATTTTTAAGAAGAACGATAGCATTCTCCCATCCAACTATCGCCCTGTCTCTCTTACTTGTATATGTTGTAAGCTACTTGAGCATATGATCAGCTCAAATATGATGGATCACTATCAAGCGAACAACAGCCTTTCCTCTAAACAGCATGCATTTAGGAAAAATCATAATTGTGATACACAGTTACTGGCCGTTGTGGACGATTGGACCTCCGCCTTAGATAAAAATAAACAAGTTGATGTCTTCATCCTGGACTTTGAGAAGGCTTTTGATACAGTTCCTCATGAACTACTTAACCCTTTACCATTGTGCTCCGATCGGGGCACATTTGCGCGCCCCGGGAGTGGGCGGAAAAGCGGGAGTAGCCCGCCCAGCATCGGCTTCCGTGGGCCATTGACCCCGTGACCTTAAACTTTTGTCTCTCTCGCTGTTGTGGCCGAATTTTCGGGTAGCTACTCGCAGTTTCGAGCTCCGCGTGAAACAGTAAAGTTGTGTGACAGCCGAGCTCTCCGCATGGGTCCAAAAGGACCCAAACAACGGTAAAGGGTTAAGACGAAGTTGTTCTCCTTGGGGGTGTCTAGGCAAGTCATAAATTGGATTGATAACTTTCTTGCTGACCGTTCACAATCAGTTGTTGTTAATGGTACTAGGTCTGCTTCTGCTCCAGTCCTTTCCGGTGTTCCTCAAGGGTCTGTCCTTGGACCAGAACTTTTCTTGTCTTATATTAATGATATTGTTAGTGCTGCTTCTTCTGAAGTTAGGATGTTTGCTGATGACTGTGTTTGCTATAGGGTCATCAATAATCCCAGTAACTGCAGTGAGTTACAGAAGGACATTATAAACTTGGGCCAGTGGGCCAAAACTTGGGGTATGGGATTCCACCCGGCTAAGTGTAATGTTATGTCTGTTACTAGGAAGCATAACCCAATAATCTATAATTCTACTCTTAATGGGGCTAATCTGACGAGGGTTCTTTCAATTAAGTATCTGGGGGTGACTATCACTAAGAATCTCAGCTGGGGCAAACATATCCAACTTGTTTGTAATAAGGGAAATAAGATCTTCGGCCTATTACGCAGGAACCTCTCATTTTGTTCCAAAGATGTTAAATTGGCTGCCTTTAAGGTTTACTAAGGCCCTTGTTGGAGTATGCTTGTTCCGTCTGGGATCCACATCAGATTTCACTCCAAGATAGATTGGAGGGAGTACAACAAAAAGACCTGCTAGGTTTATATCCGGCGAGTACTCCCGTGAAGTTGGCTCTATGACCGCACTCCTCAAAGATCTAGGTCTACATACTTTGTCTGACCGCCGGAGACGTTGCAGACTTATGATTTTTGCCAAAGTTATTTACGGCCAAGCTAACACCCCCCTGTCTAATCTGTGTAAACCTACGCGTTGTTCTCGTAACATGCATGGTTTGCACTTTCGCCCCCCCCCCCCTCTGCTAGGACTAATTGTTTTAAGTACAGTGTTGTCCCTAATACTATTCGGGATTGGAATAACCTCCCAGAGAGCCTTATTGCAGGGGCCATAAGTCACCCAAAGCCAGTGGATTTCATTATGAACTCTTTGAGGGCCTGACTGATCACACGTCACGTACGCGGTGTATAAATGTCCTTTTGGATGTCTCACCGTTTTGAAGAAGAAGAAGGACCACATCTAATTGCCCATCAACTGCCTTTTCTTTCTCTTTCTAGTGCAGGTCACCTTCCTCAAAATGTCAGCCGGATCCGCTCTTAAAAGTAGTTTCACTAACGTTAGTTGTGTTACCAAAAATAAAATCTTACTCGAAATTGCCCTGTAAGTAATTTTTAGACCGATGTAAAGACAACCCTTAAAAAACAACTTTAAAACCTTAAAAACACGCCTGACCCCCACCAAGACCAACATTGAAGTGCCCATAAACTTCTTTCTCATAGACCATCTACCCCTTTTTCAAAATGTCAGCCGGATCCGTTGTTGGTAATTGAATCAGTGGTTTTTTACTGAAAGTCTTACCTGAAGTTACCTTAGAGGTATTTTTAGACCAGTGTGAAGTCAATAAAATCCTTATATAACGTGTTTAATACCTCACAAATAAGCTAAAACCCACACTCTAAGAACAGTTGGGTAAGCTTTTACCCATGGTTGGGTCCATATGCCACCACCTAAACTGTTGGGTAAAAAATTCCCAACGTTGGTCACAAGGTATCCATGTTAAGTAAATTTTTCCGACGAAAAAGCTGATTGTGTAACCAACTTGGGTAGTTTTTTACCCAACAATTGAGGTGGTGGCATACGGACCCAACCATGGGTTAAAGTTTATCCAACTGTTTTAGAGTGCAGGAGCTTCCGGGGTTTCGCCCCTGGAACCCAACTTGAAACCGGGCTTTGCCTCTGGACCCCACCGGTTGAGCCTGGTTCTTCGCGCTCGGTGGCGCCTCCGGCGCCATGAGTGGAGTCTAGTAACCCCCCCCCCCCATAAAATCGTTGTGGTCCCCAGTTTCCCGCTGAGTGAAAAATCTAGTGACGCCACTGCTCCTAATGAACGAAAATCACGGACTTCCTTTACATGGACAGAGCATACTGCACGTGGTAGATTGTCGCTACCGTAGTGTCGGAAAAAGCCCACCAAGATAGCCGTCTGCTATGGTTTTGTGTAAAAGTTTGGACTGGTTTTTGTTTGGTTCGTTGGGGTTGGATTTGCTGGGTTTGCTTGAGTTTGGTAAGGTTGGATTGGGTTTTATGGAATTTGGTTGGTTGGGGTTGACTGGTTATTTTTGGTTAATTGGGTTGTTTAGTTGGTTGATTTCGGTTGGTTTGGTTCAGTAATTAATATGGTCGGGTTTGTTACAAGTACCGCCATCCTGGATGGATGGGGGGATATATCCCCTCTCATGAAATTGAATGGGGATACTGTACACTTTATTCCCATGAAAATAAACCTTCAGATTCAGAAATTATGGAAAAAGTTAAGGATGCTATTGTGAACACTTCTTTAATAGAACGGAAACTAAAAGATTACAAAATCCTCGCTTCAAAATGTACCATAAAACCGTTTCTCTAAAATGGGAGGGAACGTATGAATGTGGCTTGACAGTTCTGTACACCTTCCCATGGAATACCTTCCTTTTTTGAGTCTTTGGTATGACTCGACCTGGGTGGCGAACCGGGGCCTTCCGCGTGAGAGTCGGATGCTCTTTTCTCTCTCTTTCTCTCTCTCTTTTATTGGAAGACGAGCCCACTGGCTCACCCGTTTTAAAAGTCGTTTTTACAGTAAATACAAAATTAAACTATACATCACGATCACTGCACAAATGTAGAAAAATTAACCGTCAAAACATCACGCGAGGTGTGTCCAACTTTAAAACGAAAGGAAAGTAGAAAACCTACTACGTCGCACATCGCTTGTCAAATATATACTCATAACTACAGTCTTCATGTCGTTTGAGGAATACGGAAATTTTACCTTGGTCGAACATACCCCAAGTTTGTAGAGTTTATGAATCTTCTTAAAATAAGGGTAAATCAGGTTGAGTTTCTCTTTCAGGTTATTGTGAAAGAACAATGGAATATCAATATTACAATGGCTGTTGTCGCTTTTCAGAATAGCAACTCTAGTATTCGAGTATTCCAGATTTTTTTTTTTTTTTTTTTTGTAAATATTCAGAAGAAAATTAATTGGGGTAACCTCACAGTTTTTCTTTGGTAAATCAAGACCAAGCAGAGTGGCTTCCTCCCAACACGAAACAGAAATAATGGTACCAACGTTTGATGTAGGCGAGAACCAAAAATTATGAATGACTGGACAGTGAATGAAAAGGTGGTGCACCGTTTCCTCTTTCTAATTACATAAAGAACATAATGGTGAACTGATCGTTTTATACTTATAAAGACGTTCCTTTGTGAAAAGAATGTTATGAAGAATCTTAAAATCGAGATCAGCATCGAGATTGTCTTTAATACCACCATACATTCCCGACCACATACTCTTAAAACCAATTTGGGCAAAGTAATTCTGTCAGAACTGCTGGCCCTTAGGGGTTGTTGCGCCAGTCAGACGTTATAAAAGGGAGGCACTTTTTGCCGTCAGACCGCCAGCATCTTGACAGGTATCAACCACTTGGATTCTCAGGGACAAATTTTCGGTGACTTGGGTACTGACAATTTTGTCATCTGAAAAAATCTTAGTGCACCACTCTTGAAGAATACCATCCAGTGTATGACTCAAGTGCTTACATATATAAACAAAAGTGACCCTTGTATCAGGATTTAAAGCAACAATGTTGTCATAGACTTCCAGGGCAGGAAGACCTTGTGGAATTATTTCATAAAAAATATCACTCAAGCAGGTACATCTACCATCAATAAATTCTCTGTTAAAGAGCACTTGCCCATCATCATTCAAAATAAACGGATTGTGAAAAAGAGGTTGGAAAAGAATGTCTGTTCTGGTCTTAGGTGGGAACAAGGTACCCACAGTGATTTTCTACCAAGCAACCAGTAACTCCTGGTAGAATCGTGGAAGCTTCCTAATGAAATTGGGTTGGGGAACGGTACGAAATTGCTCAGCCCAAGCTTCATACCAGCATAATGATTTAAATTGTAAAACAACATATATTTTAATTTGTAATCCAATTGATCGTTGAACAGTCTGCTAATATCTCTAATACGCATTGAATTACTCAAGACAGCAAGGTCACAAATATTAAGTCCACCCTTTTCTCTTGGCAGGGAAATAACAGAGTATGCAATGGCAGGTTTTTGTCACCCCGTACAAACGCAACGATGGCATCTTTAATGCTGTTTATGTCCCAGTCTGGAACGGGGAGGATGGCTGTGCGGTAGACCAGCCTTGATATCACCAGCGAGTTAATAACTAACGCCTTGCCAATGACTAATAACTTTCGATTACTCCAGTGATTTAAAATACTAGCACATTTCGTAATGCTTTCATCGTAAAGAACGACTTAAAATTTGCGATATTGATGGGAGGCTTTTCTACGACTGAGGTTCGTAAAAGACAAGAATTAAGGCGAATCTTCAGGTCTGAGAGTCACGTCCAAGGTCTTTACCGTGACCTTTCATTCATGGCCAACAAGCGTGACCGCTGATCAGGTCGCTTGTACTGTCCTCTTCGTAACATTGTAAAGCTTTCCATTATACTATCGATAAGGAACCTAGGAGGTTCGAAAAGTTCAGTTTGTACATATTCTGTATTTTTTTACTATTTGCTTTTGGTTCATCTATAAAGCGCAGGATTACAGAATGTACCGTCGTTTTCGTTTTTCTTGGTTGGTGGCAGAGGCATTGCTCTTTTTCTGCTTATTTTGTATATATATATATATATATATATATATATATATATATATATATATATATATATATATATATATATATATATATATATATATATATATATATATATATATATATATATATATATATATATATATATATATATCGCTGGCGAATAAACAATTGTGTTCAGCTGGATAGCATCAACTATCTCTGGTTGGGCTTGCGTCAAACGAGAACTAGTGCTGTTCCAAAAAATTAGACGCCTGCTCAGGAGGTGATTTGCGAGTTGCTTCATCTGTTATTTGAACAAAGGCCAAACCAACTTGGCTTCATGGCTCAGTGGTTAGAGCGTCCGCACTAGAAAGCGGGAGGTCCCGAGTTAGAATCCCGGTGGAGTCAACATCGTTTTTTCACCTCAGCCAGATATTCCAGCTTTACCAATTTGATATATATATATATATATATATGTATATATATACTATAAAATGCTAAAAGTCAATCTAAAAGTTAAAATGTCATATCTACAAGCTTGTTTCGTGAGGTTCATAAGAACATCACTCTTCAGGATAAAACATTGTATGAGCTGGAAGGGCAGAGTCAGCTCCTTTTATTTCAGATTTAGCCCGGATTAAAGTTGCACAATAGGTATTTCTTTCTGTGTCTGCAAGCAGATCCTAGCTCATTTCTATTGTTCAGACTGGCCATGTCTGGCTTGTAGATAATGAAGTATTTTTCTTTCAGGCAGAGATTACAGGTTTTGGTCGAATTTGAGTAGGGATTACTTCTTCCAACAATTCTCCATTGGGTGGAATAATTGATTTTCTGGTCATTTAGACCCCAAATGTATTGGCTTAGTGTAGTAGCATTTCTGTTTTTGCTGTTCTTGAAGCTGCTTTTGTGTGCATTGTATCTTTGTTTGAAGGTATTCTCTGTTAGGCCTATGTATGTTTGTCTGTCGTTGTCATCATGGCGGGTTACTGTGGCTTGGTATATTACTCCTGTTGTTAGGCAGTTTTGTAGGGGGCAGGTGTCCTTAGCTCTGCAATTGCAATTCTTTGGTGGGGTTGGTGCCTGGTCCATATTACGTATGATAGCTTTGTTATGTCCAGATATTATTTGTCCCATATTAGGCATACAACTGTAGCTAAGTTTGAGTTTGTTCCCGTTGAGTATTTTTCTTAGGATATGGTGGGGAGGGGAGCATTTGTTAATCAGCTGGAAAAACTTCTTTCAAATATTTGTGCTGACATTGTGACTGTAGGGTGGGTTATACCAGGTAATGTTGCACTGCCCTTTTCTTTTCTCAGTTTTGGTGTTTGTGGCTGGTTCTGGGTTGCAGTTTATCTTATGGTTTTATTTGCTCTTCTTGAGGGCTTCTTGGTATGGTGTTGTGGCCTTATCAAAGGTATCTGGCTTGGCAGATATTGCTTACAGGCATTTATTAATGCTCGCTAAGATGTTTTTTAATATTGCCGGTGGGTGGTTGCTTTCACAGTGGATGTAAAGGGGTATGGAATTTGGTTTTATATATGGTTGATATGTTTCACTTTTGAGGTCCATAGAAATATCCAGGAAGTTAACAGTTTTCAGGTTTGCTTCAATTGTGATTTTCAGGTTGTTTTCCTTGAAGATTCTATACATTTCCTTTTTGATTTGTTCTGTTTGTCTCGGTGTTTTGTGTGCTACGGCCAATCCGTCATCACGGTAAAGTCCAGTGTTGATACCTAGGTGTTGTAGTTGTGATAAAATGTATGTTCCCACAAGTTCACATGTTTCTGTGCCATCATAACTGCCCATTGTATCATTGAAGTTTGCGTTTGTACATTTTTCCCAGGGGGTGTCGTTGTCATATAAGAGTGCTTTCTTCGTCTGAAGGATGATACGTTTTTCGTTGTCTCTTAATTGTTCAAACTTTGAGGCGAAATCAATTGCTTTTCACAGGAGTTTTCACTAATTGAGGGGTAAAAGTCACACACGTCAAAACAGATAAACGAACCCCGCGCTTTGTTCGGAATATCTTCGAACCAGTTTAAAACATCCCCAGTGTTCTTCCATTGGTTAAGCTTCGTTGCAATTATGACTTTTTTGTTCACTCTTTCCAAGATTTGTTTGCTAATCTTTCCAATTTCACTTTTTGTTGGGTTAATCAGTCTACATGTTGGTCTATTTTGAAAGTTAGGTTTATGATCCTTTAGTGTGATAAATGCCTGTCGCTTTGCAGTTATGTCGATGCGGTCATCTAGTTTCAATTCCTTTGCAATTTGTTTTTGTTCTGTATTCAAGATGGTTTCAGATTCTGAAGGTGCTTTTTTGTAGGTTTTAGTGATGTTGTCTGCCAGTAGTTTATTGTAAGTTGCTGCGTTGACTCTATAGAAGTTGTTTGTCTTGTCGGCTGCTACGTACAGTTGTTGATCGTCTTGGATTTTCTTTGTATCAGCTGCTAGGTGCTTTTGGAAATCAGTCTTGTTATTGTTGAATTGTATGTTTTGGATTAGATGGAGCATTCCGTCTTCAAACTCTTTCAGTTCTGGTATTTGAGGAGGTGACTTTGTGGAGCGGAACCCGTAGGTATTTTCTTTTTTCGTTGACTCTCCGTCAGGGTTTAGGTAAAAGAAAGTCCTCCATCTTACAGATCTTATGAATTTCTCTGTTTTTTTGATGAGTGCTGTCAGGTAG
This sequence comes from Holothuria scabra, assembly GCA_037179385.1. Lineage (NCBI taxonomy): Eukaryota > Metazoa > Echinodermata > Holothuroidea > Aspidochirotida > Holothuriidae > Holothuria > Holothuria scabra. Next base: position 7,004,133 of record CM074190.1, on the reverse strand, counting down.
CCCTTCCTGCTGGGTATGGGGATATTTTTGGTTGAATATCCCAAATTGACTTGATCCATTGTGGTTCCGAGAGTGCTAAACAGTGGTTGGCTGGAGCGATAGTTAGGAATATGAAGGTTGGGACCATACAGATGGTAGAGTGCTCAACAAAGTAGGAGCAGATATACTATAAAATGTTAGAAATGAGCTAGGATCTGCTTGCAGACACAGAAAGAAATACCTATTGTGCAACTTCAATCCGGGCTAAATCTGAAATAAAAGGAGCTGACTCTGCCCTTCCAGCTCATACAATGTTTTATCCTGAAGAGTGATGTTCTTATGAACCTCACGAAACAAGCTTGTAGATATGACATTTTAACTTTTAGATTGACTTTTAGCATTTTATAGTATATCTGCTCCTACTTTGTTGAGCACTCTACCATCTGTATGGTCCCAACCTTCATATTCCTAACTATCTATATATATATATATATATATATATATATATATATATATATATATATATATATATATATATATATATATATATATATATATATATATATATATATATATATATATATATATATATATATATATATATATATATATATATATATATATATATATATATATATATATATATATATATATATATATATATATATATATATATATATATATATATATATGTATATATATATATATGTATATATATATATATTTATATATATATATATATATATATATATATATATATATATTTATATATATATATATATATATAGTAGGTCGAAGTTGGTAGTTGGTAGTTAGTTAGAATGTGTAGGTCGAAAGTGTTGTAGTAATAAATTCGATCATGAATTTTATACCGATCCAAGATAGAGTATAAACTCTTATCAAAGAAGGAACGGTTGAAGAAAAACACCAGAGAGAAAAATTGAGCCGCACGGGGGACCGAACCCACCATCCTCCGCTTTCCGGGCAGAGTCTATGACCACTACGCTAGAACAGCTCGTGATTCACAGAAGCGACAACAGGCTATAAACACCCCGCGTGAATCAATTTCACGTAATAGTAAGAATTAATTAATAATGTCAACCAGGCAATGGTAAAGTGTTCGACCCTGTGAAGGGAGCTGTAATATTGAAAAGGTTGCAATAAGTTCTTACAACATAGCTTTACAGAACTGTTTCGTAAGGGCCAATAATGTAGGTCCTCACTCCTCAGAAGCCTGAAGTAGATTCTACTACTTCTTGCGACTAGAGAAAGCAACATGAAAGGGGGATAATCTTATTGTACGCACGTCTTTCACATTGATGCCCACCGGAGAAATGCTACCAAGTCTATAAATCCATTTGAGTTCTATAGCTTCCCGTTTTTGCTTGGATGAGTTAGTAAGAGATTGCAGACCGATTAATTCAAAGTTTTTGCAGATTTGGAAGTGTTGACCCAGCGAAGTATTCCCTTTTCTGATTTCCTGTCTATGGCCGCGGTGTCTAACACGTAATTCACCTCCCGTTTCACCCACGTACTGTTTCCCACAATCTTTACAGTTAACCAGATAAACTACCCCAATAGAAGTACAGGTTATAGAACTAAAGATGGTGAACCTTTCTCCGGTCGCATTACTGACAACTCTCTTGGTTTCTTGCAATACTAACTCATCCAAGCAAAAACGGGAAGCTATAGAACTCAAATGGATTTATAGACTTGGTAGCCTTTCTCCGGTGGGCATCAATGTGAAAGACGTGCGTACAATAAGATTATCTCCCTTTCATGTTGCTTTCTCTAGTCGCAAACCGTTTTCGGTATTACATTTTTTGCCTTTATTTGCTTTTTCGTATCGTTTGTCGTGTAGTGACCAAGGATAGCAGATCTATCCGACACGTCTACATTTTCAGCGCTCTTGAATGGATGTAAGGGTAGAAATATTGGAACTTCTTGTTTTGTAATATATATATATATATATATATATATATATATATATATATATATATATATATATATATATATATATATATATATATATATATATATATATATATATATATATATATATATATATATATATATATATATATATATATATATATATATATATATATATATATATATATATTACAGATCGAGGGCGTTTTTATGATTTGGACAGGGGGTAAGGATAAACTTCTCGAGTTGCTTTCGTACATCAATACGGTTCATCCCGCTATCCAGTTCATGTACGATAACTCACCCCAGTCCGTGAACTTTCTTGATGTTTCGGTTACCCTTAACGAGGATGGCAGTTTAACCACCGATTTATATAATAAGCCTTCAGATACTCACCAGTTCCTTCATGTGAACAGTTCCCATCCTAACCATACTAAAAAATCCATTGCGTATTCACAGGCTCTCCGTATATATATATATATATATATATATATATATATATATATATATATATATATATATATATATATATATATATATATATATATATATTTACATACCTGTATAACTTTATAAACGGCCCTAAACCCCGTTAAAACCACTTAAATACATTAACAAGGAGAACTGCGAAAATTATTCCAACACCATATGCATAACTGTTAAATTATAAACGGCAAATGATAAGGCCATATGTATAACCATCATATAATGAAGAGCAAATGATAGGGACTATACAGTAATTTCCTGCAGTTAAGGACAACATCTTGCTACTGTGCCCTCATACTTGCTGGTAGAAAAAATCACCAAAAGTTTTCGTATCCATAATTCAGCCAACGTGGTTACGATCATTTACAGAGGAGCTTAGTAGGCTAGCGAAAAGATGGAAGGTAAATCCTGTTTAACTGATAAAACTGAAACGTACAATGGCATTCACACACACACATAAGTACCATAGCGTTAGTAAGACTCAATGGGGTAGGAGACGGGGATTCCCTTTCCCAATTTCCATGAAATCATAAATTCGGGCAGGAATTTGGAAAATAATTGAACAGTCACTAACGTTTTAAATATGGCCTGTTTTTCGTGCCGAGAATCTTAAAAATATATGCCCAAAAAGGGTGAAAACGTCAAAGCCGCAATGATCGAATATCCAATTCATTTCAAGATTTTGTCCGAAAACAGAAAATGACCATGGTGATTTGAGGAGTCTGTCACTAAAAAGAAATAATCATCCTTCAAACTGTTGTTTAGTCTTGCATAACACTTTGTCCGAAATGGCCGATTATTCTAATACTTTCAAGTCTTTGCCCAAAAACAAAAAACGCTAGTTGAAGATAAAATTTTTATTGAAAATAAAAAAGATGAAAAAAACATTTGCGACATATTCGGACAGCATGTGAAAAAAAGTTTTTTCATCCTCACTTCAAAATGTAGTCTTGCAGAAAATTGCCCTAAAAAACCGGGCAAAGGTTCAAAACTGCTGGGACGTTCTCAAATGCCAAATTAATTCAACTGACAGACGGGAGGATATTCAAGTTCAGCTTCCAATACTTTGCCATCTATTCTGCCCATAGAGCCAAATTCGGGCAATGGTGATGAATATGGGTTATTTGTTTTTCGATACTGTACGGTGCAATGTGAGAATGTTTTCCCATAAGTCTGCCTAAAAATTCAATTAAAACCATCTTCTAACGTGACATTTTTTTTCAAAAGGTGTAACTAATAGAAGTAAAACCACTTATAGTTAGGCTTCGGGCTTTGACACAATTTCATTAATTCAAAATATGCCGATCTTGAACTTAGCCAAGAGTCGCGACAAGGTAAAATACATATTAAGAATGTGTCAATTCCGTTTTATAGTTTTCCCCCGACAATATACAAGATCATTTCGTATGTGTTAGTGGTAAAATTTATTTAATTATTTTCTGATCCAAAAAGCGACTGCCGAGAGCCTCTTTTCAAGCCTGGAAATGCATTTTCCGGGTGTTTGAGGGGTCCGATTTTTCCAACTTTTCTGTTAGCTCCTCTCCAACCAATGATAACGCTCCGCTTAGACAGTCTTCCTAGCAGAATTTTAGTTTCAAATCAGTATTTTTTTTTTTTTTTTTTTTTTTTTTTGCAAAAGGTCACTCTTCCGGAAAAATAACATTTTTCCGGCAAAATGTCTCCCCCCCCGCCCCTCGAAAAACCTGAAATGCTTCCGTACGCCCATGGTCAGACGTACTGCTTATCAAGCTACATGTTGGCTTAAAGACTTTTGGACGGACTATTTGTTTACTTTTAAGGACGTTGGTGCATTATCCCTAACGTCATTTAGTGTTAACTTATGTTCCTCTTAATTTAAAGCAAAAAATGTTGGGAATAAATTATCTGTAAAACTGTGCATAATGTTAGTCCATCAAATCCAGACTTTATATAGACAGGCAACGAAAATTGAACATGTCAAATTAAAGGGGCAACACAATGTGGACTCTCTAAAGGATTACTAGCAAAACTTCAGGCGATTGATATCAATATAGCTTTCGACATTTCTGGGATGGATGCAAGAGAAAAAAGTTCAAAGCACAGAAAGATTAAGCCTGGTATATTTATATATAAATTTGTTAGTTAATTAAATGAGGTTTTACGGCTCAGTTTCTAACCAATTCGTTTAGATCGGACCGGCCACGGCCGTTTTCTAGTTGTGACACACTGACTTCCCTACTTCGTTGTTACAGATGTGCACCAAGAACAATGGCAGAAGGTTCTAGTTTGAAATTCTCCGGTATGACCTGGCTGAAAGTCGAAATCCAGACCTTGATAAAAAGTAACTTTAGTGAAGGCACTGTGGTCTATGATACCAAGAGTAAATGCTAAATCCTCTAATACAAAACGTTTTTGAAACGTGTCATGAGGTGATATAAAACGTTTTTTTTTATTCGTTTTAAAAATGATGTGAGTAAGCAGATAGAGCCTATAGAAGCCTAGATTTATATTGTAGCTATTTTAAAAGTTTCCAAGGTAAAGCGATGCAATCTTTGATCAAGTGAAAGAAACTGCACTTAGTTCTTAAAAAGGAGATATCAGTTTTCCAAAATAAATAACAGAAATGAGTAAACGGAATGAATATGATGTATATCCTCCGGATGATGAGTTTTGTTCTATCCATTGCACATATGCAGACACTCTCGTGAAAACACTTTTAGAACTGGTCGTGCAGTTGATGTCACCATACGAAACAACTCCCACTAATACTTGGCTTTTTAACATATCGTCGATACAGTACAAAGGGCCTCCACTATCTCCCTGAAAATCAAATAAAAAAATTACAAGGCTGAACAAGCGTTTGCATCAAAATTATTCACTTAGGCCTATTATTTTCCAATCCTAATGTGTACCCATTAACATAATATTCTGGCTAATTTTACCACTGAAAATCCAAATATTTAGCAGGCCAAAACTTAATCCTAACCTACAGAGTAATTGCATTTTGTTTCTGATCACCGTATACTTAAACTTGCTACTTACTTAACACAGCCGCACGATTGCGTCCTCACTGTGTTTCATAATCATTAAAGGTAGTGTGACATGTCAGCAAAAAGCCCTGAATTTGCGTGGTATTTAAGGAGCAAGGTTTCCTAAGGAAGAATCCATTGGATTTATGTCAATATCTTTTACCGTTCTCAAGATATGACTCTTCAAAGTGTTAATGTTTCTGAAGCAAATTGTTGGTTATGCAAAAATAGTGATGCTGAGTGTTGCACAGTGTTGACATTTCTTTTGTTAACCCCTTTATTAATTATCTCTTAATTACTCATCAGATTGTGTATGGTTTGGTGATTAATAATGATGATTTTCAAGGACACAATTTAAACTTTCAAAATAAACCCTTCAGAAAATACTAATGTTACAACTACCCTTGAAATGAAGATTGCAAAAACAAAGGATAACACTAGTCATATATGGTATGTTCCTCCCATCACATCACAAAATATACAAATTGAGCTCATATTTATGCATGATAAAGTGAAAATCAGAGATAAACCTGTAAAATTGCCAATTTTTAACCGATTTTGATGGAAATTTTCTTGGTTTTTAATGCTTGTTACATCAAATACCCAACTTTGTGATTTTGGTGTCACAATACATTTAAGCTTCAACAGGACTTGGACATAAAGGCCTAATCCCTTCACCTTAAACAGTTCCAATTTTCCTCACCTGCTTACTTAAGCCCCTCCCACCACTGTCTAACATACTTCCTCATCCAGTCACAATCTCAGTTTATTCCTTCAGGAAGATTATAAGAGTGACCGTCAGTGTATAATCAAAACACTTTTAGTACAGTACATGATTCAGAACTCTTCATGTTTTGAATTGCTGTCAGATAAAGAGATACACCAATTGAGAATACCTATGAAAAACTACAAAAATTGTAGTTTGGGGAATGTGATTAACCCTTTAATACCACGCTGAGATCGAAATGCCTAGTAGTGAGCTACTGGTTTCACTTCGAAAACAAAAATAAATTGCTTGCCGTTAACCGTTTTGTTGAAACTCATGATCCAATCGGGCCAAGGTTATCACAATTATAATTTAATGTTCGGGTAAAATACATAAGCAAATAAGTTTCACAATCCTCACTATACGGTTGAAAATGGGAAAATCAAACTCAATCCTTGTTTTTACCATGGATCGGTTAAAAATAAAATACTCCAATTGTAACGCTACATAAAAGTCTGATAAAGAGAAACTTTTCGCATAGTTACCGTAAATTATGTCGCAATAACGTTTCTTTAAGTATAGGTAAGTTGCTTGGAAATACCTGACGTTGAATGCAACGTTGGCCTACAGACTTTCATAGAAACGGGTTGCATTGATATTCAGATATCACTGAAATAACAGCAAAGTATCTAAAACGGTAGCGCCCTCCGTGTCCCCATTATTCAAATGACATCACGCATACTTTCCTTTATTTACTGAATCTAAATACTAATAATCATCAATAAAAAGAAATACATTTAATAGTAACAAATGCAAAATGGAGCGGATTTCAATTCCCTACAAGAAAATGATGTTCTGGGTTACAACTGTGTGTGCATCATGTTGCATTGATTTACATAATAATACTTTCAAATAACAATGTTTCACACACGGATGTACGGACAGAGCATATACTGCACAGTAGATTGCCACTACCGTACATGTGAGAAAAGGCGCACCAAGATGGCTGTCTGCTATGATTTTGTGTAAAAGCTTGGACTTGTTCAAGTCAATTTTCAGATTTTTGCAAGAAAGATGAAATATATTCGAAATATGGCAAGGAAAGGTCAAAATCACTTCACGTATTGCAGGAATATGATATTCTTTCACATTCAAGTTTAACTTTTGTTTAAAATGTAACAAAGTCGTCGTCAAATCAGATCTTGGTGCGCCTTTTTTGTCCCAGTCGGTGGCGACAATCTACGGATAGGCTGTACACGTTACATGGCCTGTCCATGAATATATAAAGAACTAAACATTTCTGTGAACGAAAGTTTAGAATTCTGAATTGTCTTGGGGTCACAGTTTTTAAAATTTTCTCTGCCCTACGCGTCAACTGTTGGTGGCGCTCTTCGAAGGTGGTCGGTCTTCCCGTGAGCAGAAAATAAAATTTCCCTTTTCAAATTGCCATTGTGAGCCAAAGGCTAGATTTTTTCTCTGACCAACTATTACATACAACAAAAAATACTGGGAAATATTTTCCATAACTTATTTTTCATCTTTATGTTTCTCTTTAGTTTTTATTCTGTTGTGTTTCATCGACTTTAACAGTTTAGAAACGCTGGACAGAAATAGACTGGAAGCTTTCATCAGTAACCAAGAGGAAGGAGTCTACCGAATAAAAAGCGACAACGTACTTACACCGCAAGTAACGGAATGATCGCTCCCGACACAAATCATCATGTCATCCGTAAAAGGAATGTCTATGTAGAGGGAATATGATGCCGAATCATACAAAGGCTCAACATCAAACAGGCTATCACATGAAGACCCATTTTGTATTTGCACTTCAGCAAATTGGAGCACGCTCGTAGTCACACTTTTACCTGCCGAATGTAACAAATAATTCTGAAACATGTTAATCTATAACACACGTTTGGGTAAATGAAACCCAGCGGTTTTTGTACTGGTACCTCTGTGCTGTTCAACTTCCATGAAATATATGAAATACAACACGTATGGAAAATCTTTATTTCTGTGCATAGTTAAATCAGGGTATATGGTTCGGTAGCTCGGTTTAAGCTGAGTAGGCGAAGGCCTTTATAGTTGTCGCTTTCTGGCATATTTTCCCTACTCCAGTTTTGCTACAATATTACGATGTAACGCCGGAAGTCGGGGATGATCATGTTGTCTGTCTTTCTCAGTAAGGAACGGAGACTGATATTGCGATATTACGTTCATTACATCATTAAATTACCATCAAATCTGGAATTAGGTGTGATGTGCGGGGATTGTCCAGAATTGTTACGAGAATTGAACTATAAATCGGACTCTTTAAGTATTGGTCCGTATAAGGCAACTCAAGTTCATTCTCTGCCAGTAGTGTATGAGTACAACGGCCCCGGGTAGATGCGCACTGTTTAATAAGGTGTTTCTTGATTGGCTGTTGCCATTGCCATCGATTGTATTCTTTGTTAAGGTTAGGAATTAGGTTAGGGATTAGCACCGTCGTTAGCCAGTTAGGTCATTTCTTGTTAAACGGTGAGCATCGTTCACAACGTAGTCGAACAAAACCCAGGTAGGAAACGTTTATGGGCCCTGTCTAAGTAAACCCATATGCTGGCATTTTAATTTGAATTCATAAGGGCTCCAGGGGCAGCCCACATGCATGGGGAAAAGCTAGTGATGATACCAGTGGGTGGCAAAGGGAGGGGTATTTGCCCCAGTCAGAACCTTCCCCTCCCCCGTTGTCCCCTGATGAGCAGATGTGATCCCAAATAAAGTGCCGTGACATGAATTTTCTAGGCAAGGTGATTAAAAGGAAATTCTTCAAACAGATTGAACCATTCCCAACGTTGTCAAAGAAAAGCAGTTTTTATGAATTGCTTTGATTCATTGGCGTAACTACATAGGGCAGAGACCGAAATGGATTATGAACCAGAGTAAACTTAGCACCCTGAGGCTTTTTGAGACTTAGAGACTTAAAACCCTGGAGCTTAACAAGGTTTCGCCACTGGAACCACACCAGGGGCCTTACGGTGGTTCCTTAAACCCCACCGGCATAGACTTGCACTTCCCGCGAAACATCCCATATAGGTCGTATGCATGGGTCATGTAGGCTGGCCCATATGAGAACCTTATAAATCCCGGATACAAACTGCATAACCGTTATGGTTCTAAATATTGTGCCCTTAGGGTAATCTTATGGAAATTTTGGTTTGATTGTATCCCAACCATGAAAGCAAGCATACGTGCGCTAAAACGGATTTTACGGACGTAAAATGGATAGAAATGAGTCCTAAGCCATACCTGTGGCCCCCCATCCAGCAATGATACATCTATGGAATGTATTTACGTCTGCATATGCGGTAGAAAGATGTACAGGCTGGACATAATCTGTTATATTCAAAGGCTTCTTTAAGCGCAACAAAGCAATGTCATTGCCGTTGATAGATGTGACGAAATCTTCGTGAATTATGACGTCAAAGGAAGATTCCTGACGACTATCTGTGACTTTATTGGCATCGACATCACCAAAGATAACTCGTACTGGGACAGGATCATCAGGTTCAAACCTAGAACTAACGTAAATAGAAAATATTGATTTTATGAGAATGGACATTACAAATTTATTAAAATTCTCAGCGCTGTATTCTAATATAAATCTTACTTTTTATTGTTTATTGTATTCAAATTACTACATTCAGTGCTTAAATGAATGTTCAGATCGTTAAATGCAAAAAGCTCGAGGACTGATCAGGAGCCTTTATTTCAAAGCAAAAGAAAGGTAGAACAAATTAGGAAGGTTTGACAAAATAAAGTACCTATAGAATTTGACTCAATGGCTGATAAGTTAATTTTAAGTCATTTAGAAAATTCGAGTCTACTTCTTTAGCTTTAAAAATGGAAGTCATAGAATCGTCGCGTAGTACTTCAAACTTATAAAATATGTATTTCAATAAAGCGTTTACTTACAAACAATGTGCAGCAGTGACTGCCAATTCGTTGCTAATTAAGGTTGCTCCACACATTTTAAATCCATTACTTGTTACAATGTAACCAATGGATGGAAATAGTCCTGCAAAGGCACTTGACCCTCCGTGAATCTTCAATGCGATACGATTGTCATCTTCTGTAAAAGGTAAAGATGTAAACATTGTGCAAAAACTAACCAACATGAACAACGGGTACAAAAGTTTAAAATAAGGCGAGACAAAAAAAAACTTAAGCCAGGCTAGAGAAATCTCACCACCTGCCCCCTCCTGGTTGCAACGTTAACGATACACACCTCAGTTACATAATGAAGCAAATAAAACTTTGGAAACCCAAGTGTACGAATTTAATTATGAAGGATTTGCGGTACAACCAACCAAGTTCCTTTGCAGTTGCCTTGCCAAACCATTAACATTGAACATCATATTATATGAAAAGATATCAAATCTCCGTGACAGCTAAATGTGGACCGACTTTTGTTATTGTTGTATACAGATACCCTCTGGAGCTTTTTCCGTCTTGGTTTTTACTGAAGATACGTCAAATCTATAACACTGTAATAGACCAGGGTGCTCTTCTGGGTCTTGAAGACACTAACACCCACACCAGATTGTTTCTGTTTTCAGTGTTGTCACGTTGCTTCTTAAGGATGCAAAACAGACACCCCGGTAGATCAAAGGCGGTGTTGGGTGTAACTGGTATCTAAGTATGTTACATAATCATAATGTCCTCGCGAAATCTATGCTTTCATACTTTTAAGACTTTGTTTAAAAGAAATTGGTACATACTGGATTGGCCTGTTAGCTAACACCAAATACTCCGTAACTTTCGTGTGTTTTGGTATATCTGGTAATATCAATTCAATTCAATTCAATTTACTTCTCATATGTACAACAATCATCAACAGAGGTATAATTTAACAAATACTAAAAACAAACTACATATGATGGGCACTAGAAAAACAATACAGTTTATCAAGGCTAGTAACCATACAAACATAGACAAATGATGACAAAAAGAAAAGAGAAAACTTGACAGAGTAAAGAGAATTGAGACTAATAACTAAATATTTGCTAATGGTAACTACTTATAAGGAAAGATTTCAAATTTCTTTGAAAAGAATGAAGTGAAGGGCTTGATCTAATAGGGGAAAGTTTGTGCCAAACATTATAACAATAATTTTGGAGAACTAATTTGCCGTGTAAAGTTTTGTGATTGGTTACTGAAAAGAGGCAATTGTGGCGGGTCTGCATTGGGAACTAGGCTACATTAGGTGGCTTTATTACATTAGATAATACCTTCGGTAGCATATCATTACAATATTTAAAAACGATTAATCACATGTAAAATCTGACTATATCAAGTGTGTTTGTTGTGAGTTTTATTTCCTTCCTGAAATGATTAGATGTAATCAGGCAGAGGAGGAAGATGTTACAAAAATTGAGAAGGAAAGATTCATTATGAAGACCAAACCATTTGAACCATCCATGGTTAGAACTTCCTATAACCTACCAAAACAGTTAAACTGCTATATGCGCTGGCACGTGTCGCGAGAAATTTAAAATTTGTAAGTGAATTTACTGAGTGAGTTACAGGAAGTTTTACAACTCAGTTTCTAACCAGTTTAGGTCGAACCGGCAACGCTTTTTCAGTTGTAGTTGACTCTTGTTTCTTCTACATCATTCACTATCCTGAGCACCAAGCACAATGGCAGTAGTGAAATTTTTAGAACAGTAGGATAGAGGTGTACTGTGATGTGTTGGTCTTATTCAGATGTGCAAATAGTGATGTGTAGATATAGGCATTGAAATATTCTTGGTACAAAGATTTATGGGGTTATACCTTAGGATACTTTGAAACCTGGGTGGAAGCAAGTCTCAAATACCTCTATGTCCGCATCTTCTTCACCTTCTGTAGCCTCGACAACTTATGCAGCAATAGCAAGCTATGAGCAGATTGGTGACTGCCATACTTGCCAATTAATGTTGTATTATATATCCTTAATCATTTTCCTTTTGGGGGATTTATACCCCATCACCCAGGGTTGCCGCCCTGTACATTTTGCATTTTTGAGACAGTATCCTACTGCACCTCTGTGATACTACAGACTATAGCAACCGTTTGTTCAAAACATTTGAACAGACCATTAACCAGTTCCGTACATGAAAAACGTGATAACAGAGTACGATAAGTCAGGACTAATGAGGAATGTTGCTGTTAATCAAATAGAACCAGTTTATTATCGTACATGAAAAAAGACTACTGAAGAGTATTACTAGTTATCACATAGCCTCACATTCAAGTCGTAAGGTAAATAATGAACAGAGGAAACCTTTAATTTTTTTTTCTCACTTATTCTGCTTCCACTTTGCAAACACGTTTACATTCTAAACATTTTAGCCAATAAACAATAAGGGTTTGCCATTATACATGTTGAAAGGCAAAATAATTAGGAATTAGTCATGTACATCTAAACCGGTGCTTACAAAATTTTGGTAAAAAGTGTTTACACACTAAAAGTAATAAGAGTGAAACTTCGCTCGTTAGAAGATGGAAAGGTACGGTATTAAGTCCATTCTAAAAGAACGGAAAAATTTACTCCCAAAAGAGTGAAATTGTCTCTTTTTAAAAAGGTGATCCCTGGAGACTGTGAGTTTTTATTCTTCTTGGAGTGAACTGACAATCTCGTGGAGTGAATCCACACTTTTCACTCTAACAGAGACTAAGTCCCACTCTTGCTTTTAGACTGAAAATTTTTTAATTCCTTCACACCTTTTTAGAGTGTAAGTATACAAACGGTATTGGTTTGCATGGGTATACCGTTACGTATGGTACTTCATAACTAGTCTAATGCAGCCACTTGAAATTCCTTTTCTCTTTATTAATGTACAAATATTCGTTTTCTTTAAAGTGAAACGAAGGGAGTGAGTCATGTATTGTGACTGGAGAATGGACGTTACCGTACCTCAGAGCAAAATGAGGTGACTTTCATCCCAGAGAATTCCATATGGAGTACCTTAAGGTACTTCCTCAGAGGTTATGATGTCCATTGCACAGACAGGGGTACCTTATCATTTGACCTTTGTGCTGTGTTCATTTTTCCCTATACATTTCTCTTCAACTTTCAAAAATGTGATGGTGCTACTGCATAATGTTATTTGCTCAGAACGCACTAAGTCCACTTGAAGGCTTTTGACTTTGATCTTGCTCGCAAGACAAAAATGTCCCATTCAAGCTAACTCAACGTATATCGTATTAAAGATTGGTTAATTTTGATAGAAACAAAACGCTCTCAATTATTCAACAAATCCGCAGAGATTTGGGTAATGTAGGTACATTGTGTCGGATTTCTTGTACTTTTCTATTTAGTTCAATGACTCAATGTCCTGTTTGTACTTAAATCTAAAGCATCTACAACACAGGGCTGTGCACACCTGCAGAGCGCACCTCCGTCAGCTAAGCAGTAAGCACACTCCAAGGGCTAAGAATGACCCTCTACTGCCCAATGAGGCACATTTGCTACAGACAGGGAGCGCTGCCCACGCACGTCTTTACTGTTTTACGTGGAGCTCGAAACTGCGAGTGGCTACCCGAAAATTCGACCACAACAACGAGAGGAACAATAGATAAAGGTCACAGGGTCAATAGACTGCGGAAGCTGATCCGGGAATGCTGCGTCCGCTTTTCCGCCCACTCCCGAGGCGCGCAAATATGCCCCGATTGGAGCCGGGCACTAAAGGGTTAAAACTGATGCTGCTGTTTGACTGTATCTTCCTGTACATCTGGTATTGCCCTACACCATATGTTGTTGTTGTTGTTGTTGTTGTTGTTGTTGTTGTTTATTTCAACTGTACTACACACAAACGTACATTCATTATCATTATTATTATAATACAATACGTAATAATATTTACAAGAAACGTGAGTATGAAGACAGTAGAAAAGGAACCAGATGAAGCTTGCAAGCTTTTCTAGTCTGGCCCTAAAAACTGAGATGTTCTTAATTGCTTACACAACTAGAATATGTAAATACGGATGTGACTCCTATAATATTAACATGATTGTATATAAAGAATTGCTGCTAGTTCGATGCTTACTTTTAGCCAGATTTTTAATTATTTATTTATTTGATTATTTATTTATTTTTTAGCCAGGTAAAATTAATTATCCACATACAATAACAAAAAAGATTTCTGTAAGTACTTCTTGAATAGATTAATGTTAGGGGCATTTCTTATGCTAATGTCAAGAGAGTTCCAGAGAGATACCCCGCTACTTCTCACGTGAGAGTGCGCAAACATTGTCCTAGTATATGGCTGGAGAAGATTATCTCTTCTTCGTGTTGGATAGTTGTGATGACAACTATTAAGGTTGAAAAAGGAATGGAAATCAGGAGGGAGTTGACCGCTGTTGTGCCTATACAAAAGAACGCCTAACTGGTAATTGTAGTGGTTATGTAGGGTACATCAACCAATGTCGCCAAAGGTTCCTTGCAGCAGCATCCAGCATCACAGTAACAAATATTTAAAAATTCAAATAAAATAAAGGTGCAGAGATTACGTCACAGATTTAGCGTTATGCATTGAATTTCATGAATCTCCATCTTCCGAACGCTACATGCTACTGAAATGCTGTTTCACCCAATAAAAGAAAACATTTTCTGCATATTTTTAAGTCAATATATTCCATCTCCGGGAAAATCGCTTTAATGGGTCTACAAAAAGTTTACTTTATGCTCACTTATTGTGGGGTTTGGCCATTATTTCAAAGATGATCACATCAGAGCCAGGCTATTTCGTTAGCCATAGTGTCAAGCATGAGGTGAGTTATCCGCGCCGTCCTGCATACAGTGGGAGAGGTGCACGGTCAACCGAAACATTTTTCAACTACCATGTAACCTCAGTGGCAATGGATTTGGGAATGTATTGTATCTTTTCATACATTACAGTATCTGCTCGCTTGAAAACTGAACAATCTTATCATGGCCTTGAAGTCCCTGCTTGCTTAACAACTGACGAAAAAGCCATCTCGTTGCAATTTTCATGGTGCACCTCCGTCAGCTAAGCAGTAAGCACACTCCAAGGGCTAAGAATGACCCTCTACTGCCCAATGAGGCACATTTGCTACAGACAGGGAGCGCTGCCCACGCACGTCTTTACTGTTTTACGTGGAGCTCGAAACTGCGAGTGGCTACCCGAAAATTCGACCACAACAACGAGAGGAACAATAGATAAAGGTCACAGGGTCAATAGACTGCGGAAGCTGATCCGGGAATGCTGCGTCCGCTTTTCCGCCCACTCCCGAGGCGCGCAAATATGCCCCGATTGGAGCCGGGCACTAAAGGGTTAAAACTGATGCTGCTGTTTGACTGTATCTTCCTGTACATCTGGTATTGCCCTACACCATATGTTGTTGTTGTTGTTGTTGTTGTTGTTTATTTCAACTGTACTACACACAAACGTACATTCATTATCATTATTATTATAATACAATACGTAATAATATTTACAAGAAACGTGAGTATGAAGACAGTAGAAAAGGAACCAGATGAAGCTTGCAAGCTTTTCTAGTCTGGCCCTAAAAACTGAGATGTTCTTAATTGCTTACACAACTAGAATATGTAAATACGGATGTGACTCCTATAATATTAACATGATTGTATATAAAGAATTGCTGCTAGTTCGATGCTTACTTTTAGCCAGATTTTTAATTATTTATTTATTTGATTATTTATTTATTTTTTAGCCAGGTAAAATTAATTATCCACATACAATAACAAAAAAGATTTCTGTAAGTACTTCTTGAATAGATTAATGTTAGGGGCATTTCTTATGCTAATGTCAAGAGAGTTCCAGAGAGATACCCCGCTACTTCTCACGTGAGAGTGCGCAAACATTGTCCTAGTATATGGCTGGAGAAGATTATCTCTTCTTCGTGTTGGATAGTTGTGATGACAACTTTTAAGGTTGAAAAAGGAATGGAAATGAGGAGGGAGTTGACCGCTGTTGTGCCTATACAAAAGAACGCCTAACTGGTAATTGTAGTGGTTATGTAGGGTACATCAACCAATGTCGCCAAAGGTTCCTTGCAGCAGCATCCAGCATCACAGTAACAAATATTTAAAAATTCAAATAAAAATAAAGGTGCAGAGATTACGTCACAGATTTAGCGTTATGCATTGAATTTCATGAATCTCCATCTTCCGAACGCTACATGCTACTGAAATGCTGTTTCACCCAATAAAAGAAAACATTTTTCTGCATATTTTTAAGTCAATATATTCCATCTCCGGGAAAATCGCTTTAATGGGTCTACAAAAAGTTTACTTTATGCTCACTTATTGTGGGGTTTGGCCATTATTTCAAAGATGATCATATCAGAGCCAGGCTATTTCGTTAGCCATAGTGTCAAGCATGAGGTGAGTTATCCGCGCCGTCCTTCATAAAGTGGGAGAGGTGCACGGTCAACCGAAACATTTTTCAACTACCATGTAACCTCAGTGGCAATGGATTTGGGAATGTATTGTATCTTTTCATACATTACAGTATCTGCTCGCTTGAAAACTGAACAATCTTATCATGGCCTTGAAGTCCCTGCTTGCTTAACAACTGACGAAAAAGCCATCTCGTTGCAATTTTCATGGTCCAGTGAGCGCCAAATGTTGCAAGCGGCTTTTGTTTAAAAATTCGGCCAAGTCCTGACATCTTCTTTCAAGTGGCAGAATTCTCTAATGATGATAAAATTTGTATGTTGCATCCACAGAACTTAGATTTCTGTAAAGCTGAGACTTAATGGAGTGTCAGTCAAGATAGTCGTCAGTGGTCGACAAGTTTCAGATACACGCAACACTCAGAAAGCAAATGTTCCTTTCGAGTCTATTAAATGCCTACATTCAGCGCAACATATAAAACGCTATAAATTTGAAGGGGGGGGGGGCCTTAGGATGAGGTAGGAGCTTTTTCTGTTACGCATTTTTCAGTGAAGTACTTTTCTTAATGTTAAGTTACATCAAGAACATCTGAGATAAAAACTTTCACAACATCGAGCAGACCGTTTGCCACATAAAATCAAACATGGAAAATGAACTAGGAGTGATCGTGTGAAGATATCGCGCTTCATCAACCATTCAAAACTGAAGGCAGAACCAGTCGTTTTAGGGTACTGTTAGGTCTCTGATATCCTTGCCCAGAACTCCAAGAGCCTTCTTGTTATTAAAACGCCTAAATATATTCAGATAAAGGTTTATCCAACCATTCCCTTTCCTTAATCGTCTTCCTCTCTCTGTTCCTCCCTTTCTCTCTTTCGTTTTCTGTCTTTTTCTTCTCTAACCCTCTTCTCTTAATCCTCCTTACGATTTTCCTTGCTACTGATAGGAGAATGACGGCTCCTTGCCCCCTGTGACACCACTTTGGGTGATCACAAAATGTGATGGACACTATTAGTCTGCACAATCAGTCACGACAGTTTTCATTCACGCTCGCCGTGAATATTTTGTTACGTCCCTATATGTGAACTTTATAGCAACCATCTAAACACTAGAAACATGAGCTAGTCAAAGATATACGCTATTACCGATTTTACTACCTTTGTTTCATTTTTTTCACCGTAACATTACCAACGTATTTCAATGATTCCCTTTTAGAACCTTAAAATTTATTTTGAATCTACGTCCTTAATCTGACATTATTGCTAGACAATTCCGAAGAATTGAACACAAAGTCGTTGAAATAACCTTCACTTTAGTCTCAGCCATCTTGACTCTACTAACTACAATGACAACAAAATGTACTGTATTTGGCATCTTTGATTTGTCTTTTTTCCCTTTGTACTTTCTTTTGAACGGAAAAATCCTGGCAATCTTCGTTTATTAAGTCCAATTCCTTCTGTTATTTAAAAATACAAAACTAATGTCTCTTTAAATTATTCAAGGAATTCGCATGTCGAATGTATATAAGAAACAATTTGAACAAGAAAATTCTTACCGTTAGCCTCCACAATAAGGGCCGATGCCAAAACAACATGAAACCTTATCAAAATCCACTTTTTAAACGACATATTTGTCCCCATTTGCAAAATCATTGCCACAAATGAAAGTGCAGGGTCTTTCACGTGATATCAATCGGAAACAAAATGGTAATATCGAAAATTCTTATATATAAGATCCATAGGATCGATTAACTACCAGTGCTACTTGCAGCACATCCTATACGCAGCTTCCGTTTTTCAGTCAACCTCGAATGCTTGGGTGTCAGCCAGGTCATTGTATACTCAAGTCTTCTAAGTGTTGTGTAAAAGACCTCTTTGTCGTGTGTTTGCAACATAAAATGTGAAACATTTAGAAATGGGAGTGCAGTGAAGACTTCTGACATTGGCACCGAGAACTGTTTTTGTCAGGTGTTTCCTTGGTTGCTGCGATGAATGACTAAATAAAATAACAAAAGAACAGATCGCTTATTTCATCCCAGAACTGGGTTAAGTAATTAAGCAATTTTTTCCTAAATTTGTTAGGAAATATATTCGTTCACAAAGCCATCATCTGGTCATAAAAGTTTCTGTACATGTCGTTTGCAAGTAGACTCCCAGTTCAGCATTCAAAAAGGTCAATGTTTTGTGTAATAGACCAACTGTAGGACAGACAACAATAGCGATGCTTTTTGTCGAAAGATCATAAAGGCACAATGCTATTAAATGAAAAGTCAGGTGAAAACTCGACCCCTTATATCACGTTCAAAGAGTAGCAATTCTTCCAGTTAAATTGCAAGAAGCTACTCAGTCGCCCCCGTCTTGGATATGCTGTTCTTGAAAGTCCTTCTAAAAAGTAATGTAGAATTCAAAATATTATTCTATAGTTGCTAAGAGTTTAAGTACTCACTCCCATTTATTCCTGAAGAGTGCAATACTTGCTGCCGTGCACTTTACGTTGTAATCTCGTTAATGATGGAATGGAAGCATATCAACATTATAAATTACTTTTTATCTGTTGTTGCAATTCATAAATGGACAAAACGTTTGTCCTTCCTTCCAGCGAGACCTGGAAATAGCGTTTACAAGTTTTTCTCAGTGAAAGTCGCATATTTCACGAACACTGAAGACCGTGAAATAACTTTAGCGTCAGTTGTAGGCAGGAAGTCAAATTTGTAGTTCAGGGTCGTTTGACAGGATCGTTCTTTAGTTTAATGGCTTTTCATACTATTTTTAATACTTTCTCTCTAGGTGATAGAACTGTTTTGTGAAATACTTGGTTGGCGATGACAATTTTGAGTTAAGTGTTGTTCCCAAATTCATAAGGGAGACAGTCCGACTACATTAAGCAAATGTTCGAAGAATCCGGCATTTTGACACGGACGCTGGATTAGTATCAACTACCACATTATATAAGAATGATTAGTGCATGTGTTCAGTGTAGACGCTCAACTGTGTAAATCACTATGAAAATAAGGTACATTTTCCGACAACTGTGCCTCTCTTGCCCAAACATATAACAGATTAACACATTTCACTCACGTTGTATCTCCTTAACAAGTTCCCTTTAAATTGTTTAAGTCCCATTTCCATATCCTGAGAAAAAGTTTCGTTGATTTCCAGTTAAAAAAGAAGTGGTTTTATGTTTTTCCTATTGGAAAGACAGATTTCATTGTGTTTTCGATCGATAGTAGCAAACAAAACTTGCCATAATTCTTGCCGAGTGTCATCGGTCAAATATTTTCAAGTGATATAAAAAATTACATATCTTTCGCTAAAACATTTGTTAGATTCAGATTGATTGGGCAGAAAAAAACTCGTTATTTTGACATCGAATTGGAAGAAAGCTTTAAAATCTATCAATTAGAAAACGCAATACCGTTTTCTGCTCACAGACGGATTCAGTGAAAAATCCTGCTGTGCGCGATTTAGAGATTACCGTATGGATGTCACTCAAACATAAGCAAAGAGAATAAAATGAACGGCCCGGTTCTCTCACCCCAAACAGTACCAATTCTCCTAACCTTCTAAGTTAAAGCCCCTGCCACATTTGTCTGTAATTCATCCTTTCCCAGACACAATCTCAGTTAATTGCTCCAAGGTGAGTATAGGAAAACTCAATTTGTATAATCGAAACACTCTCAATACCGTTCATGTTGTGAAATATAAGCTTTGGTACTCTGCATTGTTTGAATTGGCTGTTAATCAAAGAGCTGAGCCAATTGAGGATTTCAGTACCCCCGTAACAAAATTGTAGTTTGGAGTGAGAGATTTGGCCCTTTAATTGTTCGCTAAGTGCAGGAAACGATCTTCCTGCTCGCTGATGGGAGTGAGCACGATATTGCAGGGTACTTTTTAGATTAATTACCGTTTGAAAACTTTAAAGCACTTGTCCATCTCTTTTTTTGAAACAATTACCAACTCAGACTTTCATATTTAAAATGTAAAACATGAACTTTGGGGCAATGCGCACTATTTAACAATAAAATTCTTACTGGCTAACGATAGCTCTAATCCTAACCTAATCCCGGAAACTGCGGTTGGAGAATCGAACAAATTTTTATGAAAGTTTTGGTCCCCATATTTAGCTATATTGCACTGAAATTTTTAATTCATTCATTTTTCAAGCACTGACGCTCTAACGATCGTCCATCCTGTCCATAACTTCTTCCCCCTCCGGCCTAGTGAAAGATTTGCCCATGAACATGCACCCCTGCCTCACCTTGGGTTCATCATCTTTGTCGCGTCACACGAATTTTGCTTTGGATTAGACCTTTTCCGATTATAGGTTTTGTGATGGTGCTTTTTGGACACGTCTGTATTCCTACGTCTTTGAATAGCACTTGACATATACGTATGCCCATGGTTGTCGATTTCGGGGCAGGGGACATGCCCCCTCCCCCTTTTTAGACTGGAGGGGACACTAAAGTAAAAGTCTCCCCACTATTTGTTACCTGAAACTTTACGTGTAGGTTATGAAAGGTGTTTTCTAAAGATTACGATCGTTTTTTTGTATCAATAATTCCACATGTTTGCTTTGCAAATCCCCAAAATTTTCGTGCGCTCCGCGCGTTTGCACTCTCATTGATGTTCTTTTTCAGTTGCATACCAAACATACATTATTGATAGGTCCCTATGATTATGTCGATTTTTCGGGTGTATAGGCCAGCAGGTGTGGTTATGAAGGAGAACAGCATTTAGGAATTTGAATAAGAGGAATCGTCACTAGTATGTTTTAATGAAATATTTAATCTTTAGTGAATGACCATCCTTGTAGGCTAAAATTGGCAAACACATTTTAGGGAAATGAAAATGTTTCGGTGCACCGTGTATGATGAGGTGTCATTCGAATATACGTATTTTAATGTTTTTTTTTTCTTTTTTTTATGTATCAAAAGTCTTACACCGGTAGACCTAAGCAAAGGTGTCTCAGTAGCACCAGCGTTTTACACTCCCACCGATCTCCTCGATCTGTGATTTTCCCTCAGTATATTGAGTGTGCTTTCCCAAAATATTAGAACTTTTGCATAAATCATTCGCAAACTATCACAATTTTCAATGTGATTCTAATTACTTATAGAGTACACCCGGTATTTAAATTCACATTGACCGTAGTTCGTTGAAGTAATAACCACACTTTCATGACCATATTTTGAAAAGTTTGGAGGTTTCCTATATAGTAACTCAAAATATTGAAACATTAAGCAGCGTGACCATTTTGCATCAGGACCCCTTCTTAAGACACCCGGTGGATTAGCTACATGGGTCAGGAGGCTCTGAAAAATGAGGAATTTGTGTGAAACCGGTGTACTGTGTGGTTTTGACAGCTCATGACATTACGAATTCTCTCCAGAAAAGCTTCATATTCGTCATTGTTTCGAAAAAACGTGCGTCGCAAATTACAATTCCTAAGCAGAAGTGTTCGCTCATATCTTCAGTAAACCCTCCCGAGGTCTGGAAGTGACAAAATCGGAAATTTTCTACATGTGACACCAGATGATCAAGTGACACCAGTAACTACAGTCCTATTTTCATAAATTTTCTTTCATAAAATTGCTAATTTTCACCAATATAAGCTCTTGACTAAAAAAAAAATTCATCGGAGTCTCATCTCGTAGGCGTTAGATAATATTACGTAGCAACAACGACCTTTGGTTGCCGTTTAATCTATTTGCCAAAAGGAAATGCAAATCCTTAAAGGGCCAATCCTCTCACCCCAAACTACAATTCTAGTATAGGGTAACAGAAACTCTCAATTGGCTCAGCTTTTTGATGGACTGCCAATTCAAACAATGCAGAGTACCAAAGCTCATATTACACACTATGAACTGTTCTGAGACTGTTTTGATTATACACATTGAACTTTTCTATACTCACCCTGAGGCAATAAACTGAGATTGTGTTTGGATGAGGGTAAATTTCTGACGATTGTGGGAGTGGTTTAATTAGGAAAGTTGGAGAATTGGTACTGTTTGGAATGAGAGAATTGGGCCTTTAAGTAATCCCCGACCTTTTCAAATTTCTTACAGGAAACCCAGAATCCAAACTTTTCTGCAATACAAGCTACATACTTTCAATTATTTGAAAGGGACAAAAATTCGCGCGCCGAAAATTACCCCCCTGGTTAAGTGGTGTTCACACTTGAAAACAATCGTAAAATTTGAAAACTTACCCACCCTCATTCCGGCAAAAAATTTCCAGCTACCCCACTGTAAATACCTTACCAGGACAGAAGAAAAAAATTAGGCCAGATGTCCCTCTCCTGCCCCTCCCACTTTGAAAATCAAATCGACCCCCTTGTGTATGCTAATAGTAATTGATGGACTCGCCAAACAATATTCTTAAGGCGGATTTCCTGTAGGCCTCCGATTTATCAAAGTAGGGAGTTCTCTTCGAGCTCCCTGATCAAAACTCAAGCTCAATGTCAAGGCAATCCCTTTAAATTAACATTTAGATTTGCTACTATAGCAAAAGATGTACTTGATATCTAAGAATCCTCCATCTACTAATCGAAACCGACAATTTTCTCCGTAACTTCATGTAATACGTTTTTGCCATTTTTAAATTGAATTCAACTTTAACAAATCGTTTTCAGTGGCTATAAGTCTCAAATAAACAAAGGTTTAACATTTTCTATTAAGTAGTTAACCTCCTGTATACTTTAATAGTAGCGCATAAATGTAATTCTTGTTTTCGTTACTCATAATGTATTCAACCGTGTTTAGCAAACGGACAACAGAAGGGTATGGATGGCAACTCTCTTTCGAAAGACAGTTTTTTAAACGAATTGCTTTCCTTGGACCAACGACGGTGATAATTCAAACGCCTATACTTTCTACAACATCCAGGAAACATGA
This sequence comes from Holothuria scabra, assembly GCA_037179385.1. Lineage (NCBI taxonomy): Eukaryota > Metazoa > Echinodermata > Holothuroidea > Aspidochirotida > Holothuriidae > Holothuria > Holothuria scabra. The sequence continues at coordinate 6,980,731 of CM074190.1, read as the reverse complement.
ATGACATCTTTTGCAACTGGTACCTAGCCTGGAAACCGTATAACCTCGCTATCTCACCAAAGGGAATCATAAGAAATAATTGGCAGGTATAGGAATACAGGAAGGAGACAGGCGATCCCCATCCCAAGATCTAACTTTCGGGCAACCATAAACAGCAAACTGTAGTGAAAATTCTAGAATGTGTTTAATTTCAAAAAAGTTAAGGGCTGGAAAAAACCTTATTCTGAGTTATACCCTGTTAAAGTATATGTTGTCACCGGGTGGGAGAGGTTCAACTGACACAACCAAAAAGAAGATAACAATACGAATTGTTTTAGTAAAGCAAACTTATATTACATGAAAAAAATAAAGTATCTTGGCAAAATAAATTGATTCGTACATAAGTCCTACGTGCACGAGGTAAACTAAAGTTACGAAAAAGTAAACGGTACCACACCTTGGGGGGGGGGGGGGGGTCCCAACGGCCGTGTCTCACACTTCATACACTAAGCTTAGCTCCCACACCACATACAACTGTCACTCTTAAATCAAAGTCTTTTGATAATTTCCGCTTTTCAGTTCCTCTCCAGTAGCTCGCTTTGATAAATACGGTATGCTCTTTCGGCTCACAGGTAACGAAAATGTTCCATGGCATAAATTAAACGTTTGTTGGGAAAAATCCAACATAGCTCCCACTTCAACTGTCCAATAAGCAGTTACTTGCGAACTAAGGGTGCCTCTCTGTATTCTCTTTTTACTCAAACATAGCCTCTCCGTTTTCTGCTTTCGTTGGCTACCTTTTAATTGGCACCTCCAACATTACGCCAGGTTGAAAACTTAGAGCCATCTATAACCAAAATACACACAACTCAGTAATAATTTCCATTTTATCGTTTGAACTTTTCGGTAAATGCATTTAGAATCACAATTTTTGACTCCCTAAGTCTACAAATAACGCTAAAATTTACTTTCTATTATTTTGATGGAAGTTTTGACTACGAAACTTTCCCCACATTTTACCTCTTAATAACTCGATCCTAATAAATTAACAAGACATACTCACACTTAACGGTACAAAACATCAGGTGTAGAAACCAAACTTAGAATTCAGCTAACGTTGTCCCATACTGTCCTGAAGTACGGTGGAATTGCGATAGCCTGCATTGCCACGCCTAACCTCCTATACTTTACAACACCCTGGTGGGTACAACAACGAGCCCATAGACCTGCCACTTGACAGTTTCCAGTCCAGACTGACTAGATACCTTTCCTCCACGTGAAAAGGGGGATTTAAGGTACACAATAGCGCACAAGGTGTGCACAATGCATATCGATCGCATCACCACCTGTCTCTTTCATGCATAATCAGGTACTCCTACATGCATAATTAGGGAGTATAACACAAACACAAGACTTCAATGTGACATTTCACTCCCCCCTTTGAGGAATGTACTAAAGTGCATTTCCAATTTTGTCACATTTCCACTCTACTCAAATACCCAGTTAGCAACATGCTAGCGGTCCACCAGCGGTCCGCCAGCAGTGACCCTGGCGGGCCGCTAGCGTAAAACGCCGGCGGAGCGCCGCCGAAATGGCCAGCTTTTCTACGGTGGTCCTCCGGCGGAAAAACGCTAGAGAACGCCAGTGGTCCACTAGCGGACCGCCAGCTGTTACAGGCTTGTAGTATAGGGTTATTCCATTATTTTACAGAGGGTGATTTTTCATTCATCATGATATTTCATTCATTTCCTTTATCGTCCATTTTGCAAGCGAGTTAGCTTAACACAGATTGCTTGTTACAATGGCCCCAAAGGAGATAATGACCTTTTCAAACAATAAGGTGTCTATGCCAGTAAAGAATTAAAATGCCTTCAAACTTTGACTGCCAGGAAATAATCTTGCAAAATGGCGTTCAGTTCAAACTGGTCAGCTTTACAGTCCAAAAGTTAATTCAGTCCAACAGAACTTAGTTATAGCCTAGGATAAGTCTCTGATCAAGTAAAAGCTCTAAAAAGTATTCCAAATGTCCACAAGAAGAAAAAATGGGTTAATCCTGCATGTTCTGGTTTCCATGCAAAAAAATGTAATTCTTCAGCAGTGGTTAGGCCTTCCGTCAGCAAAGGTTAGGCCGTTTTATGGCCCTGTCCTAGTGTCTCTAAGAACTTGTCTGGCTAGCAGTAGAGAATCCACTGATCGTTCCCATATGAGGTATTAAAATTCCAAGAACAGTATAAGGCCTACCATCAACACTCCACGGTGACGGATGCGAAAATATCGCTTGACAAAAGTAGTGTTCTTTGCACTGACTCCATTCAACAACTGTATGCAGAAGTTGCTATACCTTTACACTGACTGCCAGCAAAAGGTAATTCCATACACTGTCTTTGTTATGTGAATAGCCTATACAGACCAACACACTTCATCAGAGGCTTCACACTATAATGAGCTTGCATTTGAAATCCCCTTTGTGTTGTGCACACAATTTCACTGACCAGTCACAATGGACTTCCTGGATATTATTGTAAATGCATGAGCTCAGTGCATGAAGTACAGCTAAGGATGTAGGCAAGCTGACCTGTTTATGTGGAGCAGCTCCTGCCAGAAGTAGGCCTAAAACTTCTCTTTTATTAAAAGTCTTCTTAAGTGGGTAGTTTGATAGATTTCCTAAGAACAGAAACATGTACTTTGTACAAAAAATTTCACTAGCGGTCCACTATTGGTCCGCTGGCGGTTTTCCGCCAAGACACATCTGTACAAAAGCGTCCGTCGGTGCGCTAGCGGGCCGTCAGCGTTAAAACGCCACCGTTTTTCCGCCATATACCGCCAGCGGACCGCTAGCATCATGCGTACTGGGTAGTCAGCACCCGCATTGCCTGACCCCTTTATAGCCTCAATTCTAAATCTGTACGGTGCAACGCAAGAGCCCAACGCATAATGCGTGCATTTGTTACTTTAGCCTTCGGCATGTATAGCAGAGGTTGGTGGTCTGTTTCTACTACAAACTCCCTGCCGTATAAGTATGGCTCAAAGTATTTGATAGCCCAGACAATAGCAAGGCATTCACGTTCAATAACAGCATATGCTCTTTCTCGAGGTAACAATTTCTTGCTCACATATGCTACAGGGAATCGCATATTTTCTACTTCTTGTAATAGGACTGCCCCTATTCCCACATCAGAAGCATCAGTTCTTAAAAAGAACTGTTTTGTGAGGTCGGGTAAAAGTAAAATTGGTTCCTTAGACAATTTGGACTTGAGTGTTCTGAAGGCTTTTTCATCGTATCTTATTTGGTTCTCCCCGTTTTGTTAAATCGGTCAAGGGAACCGCAATTTCAGAAAAATTAGGGATAAATTTCCTATAAAAACTTGCCATACCCAGAAACGAACGAATTTGCGTTTTCGTCGTTGGTTGGGGAACGCGTTGTAACTTTTCAGTTTTCTCAGGGTTTGGTTTTCTTTTACCATGACCTATAATGTCACCTAGATATTCTATGTGTTCATAACCAATAAAACATTTCGATGGTTTTGCCGTCAAACACGCACTTCTCAATTTTTTTAGGACAGTGATAAGTATTTTTACATGTTCATCCCACGTCGAAGTATGTATAAGAATATCGTCGATATAATTGTCCACACACTCTACTCCTCGTAGGAGGCGTCTCATAATGCGACTGAAGCTACTTGGTGCACAAACCAGGCCGAAAGGCATAACCCTAAATTGGTACAAGCCACCGGAAGTTACGAAGGCAGTTTTGGACTTAGCCTCATCTGTAAGGGGTATCTGCCAATAGCCTTTGCTTAAGTCTAGTTTAGTAAAGTAGTGTTTATTGGCTAACTTAGCAAAAATAGCATCTTGGTCAGGGATTGGCTCAGCGTCGAATACTGTAATTTTATTTAGCTTCCTAAAGTCGACGCAAAACCGATTCGCCCAGTCTTTTTTTCTGAGAACTGGGGACGCATAAGGCGACTCGGATTCTTCAATTACATTAAGATCCAACATTTCCTGAACTTCTTTACTTACCGTCTCTCTCATAGCATAGGGTAATGGGTATGGCCGGCTACGGACGGGTTTCTCGGTTGTGAGAATTATATTGTGTTTACCAAGAGTAGTACAACCCGGTACATCTGTCAGTACATCCTTAAAGCTACCTAAGATTCCATGCACTTCTGATTTCTGCTCTTCTGACAGGGACTCACTAACTTTGACCATTTTTACAGACTCGGTCGCTTTTGATGGGGGGAAGTGTATAAGACCTTCGCGCCTATCTTCGTTGCCGTGGTAACTATCATCCTCACCCTGGTCCTCTATCACTGCTGTAGCTGCAATCTCCAGTAATGACGCTGAAGAAATCTCATTACTATTGTCACTGTGACCCACACTACTACGACGGTGATACTTTTTCAAAAGGTTTGCATGAAAAGTTTTCTGCCTGTGACCAAAATCTACACAATAATCCATTGTGCCCAAACGCTTAACTATTGGAAAAGGACCCTTCCATTGTATAAGAAGTTTATTCCGGTCCGTGGGAAGCACGAGAAGAATTTCATCCCCAACTTCAAACATTTTATCCTTTGCCTTTTTATTGTAGTAGGATTTGTACCGACTACTAGATTTCAGAAGTTCTTTCCTTGCTTGAAGACAAGTGTTTTCTAAACGTTCTTTCAAGTCAATGACATATTGATACATGGTCTTAGTTTCACTCTCATCTACGTGACCTGACCAAATTTCTTTCAGAATTGCCAATGGACCACGAACAGTACCGCCATATAACAACTCAAACGGCGAGAATCCAGAACTATCATGAACTGCTTCTCTATATGCAAAAAGTAATGGCTTCAAATATCGATCCCAGTCTCGTGGCTTTTCTGCACAAGTTCGTTTCAACATTTGTTTTAAGGTGCCATTAAAGCGCTCTACCAGCCCGTTGCAAGCAAGGTGATAGGGCGTTGTCGTTAATTGTCGAATACTCAAGAGCTTGCTAACCTGCTGCATTACTTCTGAGGTAAATTGTGCACCTTGATCGGTCAAAATTTCTCTAGGTATGCCCACACGGGTATAAATTTCAACAAGCGCCTCCGCTACACGTTCGGCTTCAATACTGGGGAGTGCTATCGCTTCGGGGTAACGCGTGGCGTAGTCCATGACAGTTAAAATATAGCGGTTTCCTCTTTCAGTGGCTGGTTGGATGGGGCCTACTATATCGACAGCGATCCGCTCAAACGGAGTCTCAATAACTGGCATTGTTCCTAGGGGTACTTTAGTTATTTTCCCGTTTGGGAGTGTTCTTTGACACACATCGCATGAGCGACAAAACCTGATTATTTCGGCTTGAATCCCTGGCCAAAAGAAATGGGCCAAAACACGGTCGACTGTCTTTTTAGAACCTAAGTGCCCTCCCAATATGGACTCATGCGCTAATTCCATTACTTGGGTACGAAATTTAGCAGGAACCACTAATTGACGAAATTCATTCCCATGTTCAACTTTTGGTGAACAGAAATTTCTATACAGGAGGCCATTCTCATAGAAGAACCTGGATAAACTGCCATTTTTGCCTATTTTTTGTTCTCCAGACTCTGCAGCTTTCCTTATTTTCGCAAGTGTTTCGTCATCGCTTTGGGCGCTCCTTAAAATTTCTGATGAAACACTGTCCCCCTTACTTTTGGGTACTTTCAACTCCCGAAAAGGTTTTTGCTTGGCGAGTTTTTGTGCCCTAGTCTCTACTACACTGACAACATTCGCGTCAACATTCCCGACCTGACCTACATTCGATTTGCAACTTTTCGACATTTCACGTTCCTGAACCTGTTGTTCACAATTACTTACATTACCCACAATAAGATCATATATAGGGTTTTCCATACAAAGGGCTCTAACCTTCCCTTTGATAAACTTTGTGTCAATTCTAATGACTGCAACTGGCAACCAACGAACTGTACCGTCTATCAAGATACAACAAACAGTTTCACTAGTAAATTGATGTGGCTTTACCAAATCCTTCCTAACTACCACCCCGGTGCACCCTGTATCTCTTAGAACAGTCACTTTCTTGTCACCTACTAGCCCTTCAATAACTGGTAAACGACGTGTGCCCTTCGAGCTACATGCCGCACTAAGAACAGGAACTTTGGTTTCATTTGGTAAATTTATAAAACATTTTCATTCTTTCTCATCACATCCTCATCTGGCAGGACTATCATACAAGCTGTGGTGTCAATTGTTACATTTTCCTCTTTAGCTTCCTGTACCTCTGTATTGTCTAATTGCATGGCTGCCAGCTTATTTACGGCTTTCCATCTGTTACAATCTCTGGCAAAATGACCAGTTTTCCCGCAAACAAAACAAGTTTTCTTGTTCTGATTTTCAGATTTGACATCTTTTCCTTTACCAAATTTGTCATGTCTAGGATTTCGATTACTCTGTGAAACTTCATTTGACTGTTGGTTAAACTTTTTCTTGTTTGTCTCTGATAATGTGCCTAAACCACCACGGGCCTCTAAAAAACTATCGGCAAGCTTTGCCATCTCAGCCATATTTTTGGGCTGACGTTCTTTACGATACACAGATAACTCCTTGCTACACGAGTTTGTAAATTGCTCACGTATAAATAAATCTTTCAACCCATCGAAGGACTTTTCTACGTGTGCTAACTTCATCCACCTTTCCAAATAATTTTCCAACCTACATGCAAACTGTGAAGCCCTTTCGCCTTCTTCTGGCTTAACCGTACGAAATTTCTGCCTAAACCCATCCTCAGTAAGCTGAAAACGCTTTAATAATGCCTCTTTCAACTTGTCATAGTCATTAGCATCTGCAGGAGGCAACCTTGAATACACTTCCAATGCCTTCCCTTTAATTAAAGCACTTAAATTAATGGCCCAGTCTACCCGCTGCCAACCCTGATTTGTTGCATAACTCTCATACCTTTGCAAGTATGCATCTAAATCATCTACATCTTCAAAAGGCGGCAACCTAGGTGTTTTTACCTTAGGCCGTAATGACTGACTTTGTTCCCCCGTATTAACTCCACTATTATTAAAACTTTCACTAGCTTCCTTCTTCATAGTTACAAGTTGTAATTGAGCATCTAACGACTCTTTATCCCTACGCCTCATCTCGAGCTGGTGGGCCCTTTCATTCCTTGCTAACCTTTCCCTTTCATGCCTTTCCGACTTCACAAATTCCTGCAAATCCTTGCCAGATAATCCCATTTCTTTACCTAGATTAACCAACTTTTCAATATCCATTGTAAGAAACACCGAGTAATTGACACGTAAAATAAACAAATGCGAGGGGCACCGTTGCCTGTTTACGTTAATGAATATGCGTACGAGAATACATACGATTAATACGTAGGCCTAAATACAGCCTTTCCTTCCCGGATAAGCCCCCAGAAAATGTCACCGGGTGGGAGAGGTTCAACTGACTCAACCAAAAAGAAGATAACAATACGAATTGTTTTAGTAAAGCAAACTTATATTACATGAAAAAAATAAAGTATCTTGGCAAAATAAATTGATTCGTACATAAGTCCTACGTGCACGAGGTAAACTAAAGTTACGAAAAAGTAAACGGTACCACACCTTGGGGAGGGGAGGTCCCAACGGCCGTGTCTCACACTTCATACACTAAGCTTAGCTCACACACCACATACAACTGTCACTCTTAAATCAAAGTCTTTTGATAATTTCCGCTTTTCAATTCCTCTCCAGTAGCTCGCTTTGATAAATACGGTATGCTCTTTCGGCTCACAGGTAACGAAAATGTTCCATGGCATAAATTAAACGTTTGTTGGGAAAAATCCAACATAGCTCCCACTTCAACTGACCAATAAGCAGTTACTTGCGAACTAAGGGTGCCTCTCTGTATTCTCTTTTTACTCAAACATAGCCTCTCCGTTTTCTGCTTTCGTTGGCTACCTTTTAATTGGCACCTCCAACATTACGCCAGGTTGAAAACTTAGAGCCATCTATAACCAAAATACACACAACTCAGTAATAATTTCCATTTTATCGTTTGAACTTTTCGGTAAATGCATTTAGAATCACAATTTTTGACTCCCTAAGTCTACAAATAACGCTAAAATTTACTTTCTATAATTTTGATGGAAGTTTTGACTACGAAACTTTCCCCACATTTTACCTCTTAATAACTCGATCCTAATAAATTAACAAGACATACTCACACTTAACGGTACAAAACATCAGGTGTAGAAACCAAACTTAGAATTCAGCTAACGTTGTCCCATACTGTCCTGAAGTACGGTGGAATTGCGATAGCCTGCATTGCCACGCCTAACCTCCTATACTTTACAACACCCTGGTGGGTACAACAACGAGCCCATAGACCTGCCACTTGACAGTTTCCAGTCCAGACTGACTAGATACCTTTCCTCCACGTGAAAAGGGGGATTTAAGGTACACAATAGCGCACAAGGCGTGCACAATGCATACCGATCGCATCACCACCTGTCTCTTTCATGCATAATCAGGTACTCCTACATGCATAATTAGGGAGTATAACACAAACACAAGACTTCAATGTGACATATGTACCTTAACTAGGAATTAGCTCAGTGCTGTTTAGAGACTGCATATTACTGCATATTACGTTACGTAGTAATGGCGAGACTACACTGTATAACTGTATACCAGCTGTACCGTTTGTAGGGCAATTCCCCCCCCCCCCCCCATTACGTGAAATAGGGTTTTCTGCCGTTTTCAATGAGCTGGACCGGTGGCGGAGCTAGGGATTTCGGTCAGAGGGAGCGAAAGTGGTTTGCAGGGGCGCTTTGAAAGAGTAAATACCCTGAGCCTCAGCACGATCGGAGCCACCGCTGTTCAGACTTTCCATTTGATTTCCCGCACCTGGTAGATGACTACTTTGACATTTTTCCTCAGCAAGTTTTTCTGTTAAAACATGTTGAAATTTTCTATCCATGGGCCTTCACGGCAGTAAACTTAGGGCAGGGACTAAATACTTTTAGGGTTAAAGCTCCGCGCCACCATGGTTTGGCGCGGAGCGCAAGAGAATGTTGGCCCAAAATGCCTCTAAGATCGCTGGAAATGACATTTCTGAAGCCTAGTTACGGCATGTAAATAGGGAAAACACTGAGTGAACTGAGTGATACCGTATTCATAACAAATAAAAGAAGCCTAGACTTCAGCTTATTTGAAGCAATTTTCTGGCTTTTGAGACCACGGAAGTATAGATATAAGCAATTTCGTGGGATTATCGTGCAGTGTCAGAAAAAGCCATTTATCGTGAGAATGGTCACTTGAAGAAAAGCAAAATGGAAACTGCTCATTAACAATCCTAAACCATTTCCACTATGATAACAGTTTTATTTTATTTTTACCTGAATGTTCTCTTCAAATGATCTTAGCACAACAACAACATTCATAAGTGCGTATAAAGCATGAAGATAGTTTCGACAACATCTATTCCTATATTACAGACCATGAATCAGAATAAAGTGCAGATGGTACAGTTGCTGGTGGCTGTTGAAGCATTTTGTTATCTGGGCCTTAAAGCAACACGTTTAAATTATGTCCTTTGCCAAAATGGTGCAAGAGTAAAGTATGTTAAAAACCTGAAATGGGTGTCGACAGACGATTTTGGTCCGTCAGGGGGGGGGGGGGCGACCACCCCTGACCATATGGTGGCTCCGCCACTGAGCTGGACTGCTTTATTTCTTTTAATTGCGACATTAGTATCAACATGTGTAAACTTCACCCCCTCCCTTCGGACGTGTCACAAACGTGTTTTAAAAGCCTTTTCGACTGCCTTCGAAACGATGAGAACTGTAGTGTATATTGTATAATACAGTACCGACCATTGCTGTGCTGGCGGGATGTGCACTCTCACAGTCACTTGGCCACTAAATATGTGGGTTCCAACATACTGCCTTTACACGCTGAGTTTCCCACCCAGGCAATAGTATAATAACTATGAAAACACACATAAACTATTTGATGAGAAATCTCCCCAATAGCAAGCAATCTCGTAATATAACATACTTCTCAAAAGAAGTAACACCGTTTATACAGTAGGAAGGTCGGACAGCCAAACACGGGGGGTAACTTTAGTCCAGTGGACGGTGGACGATGTTACAGAAAATTTAGGAGCAAAGGAACAGGGCCAATAGAGAGCTGCTAGGTGAGGCGGAGTGAGGGTAGGGGTGAGGGTCTAAGGGGTAATTGGGCATTACTGCCTTCAAAAACGTGATTAAGTTATGATACTGAAATCTAAGACCGAGCAGATCAGCAGCACACTGTGAAGTAGCACATTAAGTACCGTTTTGACGGGGATCAAAATAAATAATTGGTATACATCGACAGAAAAAATTCAGGACACTTTCAGCACATGGGCCTGATACGTAAAGGAACATAATAAATCACCACTTTGCATGCAAGCCCTTCGAAACGCACAAGAGCAGAAATGGGGACTCCCTTTACCCTTATGCACCTCCCTTAAACGGCACTCAAAATTGGGAAGACGAATCGACTTGGTGCCTCCTTTAATTCAACTAAATGTCTCGTTATTAGCGATGAGATAATTATGAGACATTTAGTTGAATTAGTAATCACTTTGCGCCTTGAACTATAAATGGGAGTGCCAGCTGAAATTGGCACTGTTGCCATGGTAATGGTTGGTGCCACCAAGTTACTAGTCCAAGGGTCTAACTTAAGGTGGGGTCCCCCAAGGTAACCAAAACTCCAGTTCTGTGTGAGGGGTCAAAACGTGTCAGTGTGTAGGTGTGTGTGTGTGTGTGTGAATTTTTGTTTTGCTTATATCTCCTAAACGGCTCGGCCGATTTTCTTCAAATTTTGTAGAAAGGTACCCTAGGGGGAACTACTGTACATATTGCATAACCGGAAGTAAAGGTCAAAGTTCATAGGTCAAAGGTCAAATTTAGTGAAAACCATATTTTTACTATATTTCTGTAATGAAACATTCCACTGACAGAAAACGTTGCACGTGTCATGAGAATATATAGGACTACCAAAATATATGGTTACCATGGCAACAGGTATCAAAGGTCACGTGATGGAAGGGAAGTATCTATTTTTAAGCGAAAAAGGAGGAAATTTGTGACTCTAACTCCTCCTAGTGGGTTGGACCGATCTTTTTCAAACGTGATGGGAAGGTACTCCAAGGTTAGAACTTGTGTCTCGCAGATTTCCGGAAGTGAAGGTCAAAGGTCATAGGTCAGAGGTCAGAGGTCATATTTCGATAAAAATCATTTTGGGAAGATTTTTTTGCTGTATTTCTGGTCTTTCACCGTATTTCTTTAAAGGAACGTCGCATTTACGTGAAACTTTGCACGTGTCATGAGGATATCTAGAACTACCAAAATGCATGGTTACCATGGCAGCAGACATTAAAGGTCACGTGATGGAAGTGGAAGTGTCTATTTTCAAGTGAAAAAAGCAGAAACTTTTGACTCAAACTCCTCCTAGTGGGCTAAACCGACCCTTTCCAAACTTGGTGGGAAGATACCCCAGGGTCGGAACCTTTTTCTCGTAGATTCTCGGAAGTGAAGGTCAAAGGTCAGAGGTCAAAGGTCAAATTTAGGTGAAATCATACTTTTCTCTGTGTTTCGGTAATGAAACATCTTAGTGGAATGAAAGTTTGCACATGTCATGAGGATGACTAGAACTACCCAAATATATGGTTGCCATGGCAACAGACTCTCGAAGTGACGGTCTAAGCTAGGTCAACGATCAAATTGAGTCAAAATCGTTTTTTGTACATAATTCCAGGGGAAAACATTGCACCGACATGAAACATAAAACGTTTAAGAGGAGTGACGTATTCTGCCAAAATATTTCGTTGCCATGGCAACTCAGGTTTGAAGTCGCGTAACAGGAGGTCAAATGTACGGTTTTACTTCAAAAACTGCTGGTTGTTGGCTTTTGTTTAAAGGTGGTGAAGATGTGCCCCAGACTGAGGAAATGTGTCTCGTAGAGCCCGGTCCAAGGAATAGCAAACCTTTTCCATAATTGTCTTGCGTATAGAAATCTTCTTCTTTAATTGTATGGGGTTTGAAAGTATAGTGAGTCAATATTTGTTACCGTATCATAACGGAAAATAACGCCTCGTGGATTCACAAACATCAGTGCACGCGGAAGTGACAATTTGACTTGCCCGTTGTTCTATTTGACAATGTGCTTCTACTTAAAAACGCACTTACTACAAAAAATGCTGTTAATAGCTGAAATTTATAAATTCATAAATTCATCATCGTCCATGATATCAGTTCAATAACCACTGCAATTGCTTCAAGAACTCGATGGTTTTCCACTCTCCAACTTAGGCCTACATAATCAGTTAGTTTGACTTACACCTTTCCGCTAAATACTGTTACCATTAACAGCTCGGTTTGCCCGTCTGCTACTAGTACTCAAACGAAGGTCGAATATCACCACGCGACTTTCATGCCGCGTCGTAGAAATCTAAACCGCAATATTTTCAGGGCGCGGACGTCAGCTCGAAGACGTGAACAGTGAGCTAAAACGCTGGGTCGCCGTGGCCACGTCGTGTAATCTAAAGCTCCCTAATGACGCGTGTGGCCGAACGCAGTAGACTTCGTAATGCGCGTGTGGTAGGCTAAGCGCGCGTATCTGATTGGTTAATCAGCTGTCCGTATTTGTTGGTGTAACATGCAATGATACGCGTTTTGTCCGTCTCGGCCCTACTATAGGGAGCTTACACGCATGTAAAAGCCAACTAACGCAACCACCTTCTGGAGGACAAATAACACACGGAAGGTAAGCAAAGAAATGTAGTGTGTGGCAGGATGTCTTTTAGAACAACTAGTGCGTCCGCTGAGTTTGATCTTTTGACCTTTGGTGCAAGCTCCTCAGAGAGGTCAGGTACCGACGTCACTGCGTTGCTCGTTTCGGTATTTTTTCATCCAGGCGTACATTGTGCAACAGTTGTTGCTAAGGTTCTATCGTGTGCGCGTATCGGTAACACAAGCTACTGCAAATGATCAGTAACGTCCTGTAAGCCAATTTAAAACACGCTGATATCATTATTTTCACTTCTGGAACGCGTTTCTAGCACCTCAAAATTGGCATGAAGTTTTTGTAGCTAAAATCCCCAAAGGAACTGAAAACTCACTGTTAAACTACCTCCCTCATGAAATACTTGTACCTACAAATCTTGGACCAAACTGTTGGAACACGTTCTACCATTATGTCATATCTGATGCAGTGCGAGGTTTATGACACCTTAGTTCCGATAGTTCAATTCCGAGTTCCCAGGATTTTTTGGCTGTATCTTTTACCATATTTCTGTAAAGGAATATCGCATTGACGTGAAACTTTACACGTGTCAGGAGGATATCTAGAACAACCAAAATGCATGATTACCATGGCAACAGACATTTAAGGTCACGTGATGGAAGTGGAAGTGTCTATTTTCAAAGCAATGAGCTTGATAGAACAAAGTCCCACGTTTACTAGCGATGAGATCAGCAACTCCGCGGATTGCTTCTCGTTTTGCATTTTATTCACTTTTTTTCACTGAAGTAAACATTCCGCTAGCTGAGAAAGCCCAAAACAAAACAATGTTTAGATCATACTTTCAAGCCTGGGAAAAGCCATTTTCTTAGCTTTTCAGAATTTTCTACATTATCCGAGCCAAAGTATGGTCCTCCTATTAGATCGTCTTTCGGACAGGATTACATTTTTCTGCGACAGATGTCGTGCCCTACCAAACCCCGCCGCCAAAAACCGATCCATTCCCACATCTCTCGAAACCTGAAATGCTACTCTTTTGGGGGAAACACAGAATTAAGGTGTTTTACTTCAGTTGCATCACCGTGCATGAGATCTAAAACCAAGGCGAGGGATCGGAGATTGTCCGTGTCCGGTCCAGATGATTCCCATTTTTTGAAAAAAAAATACGTTTTTACCAGATCGAGAGAAAAATTGATCACAGACGCCACTAAATTGACTGTTTTAACAAAGAATCTGTACTTGATCTTTTCAAGAAAGGACTATTTTAAAATAACCTATGGGATGTCGATCTTATATAGTAAGTTAGTTAACTAAAATAGAGTTTTATCACCCAGTTTCAAAGAAATTTGTTAAAGTCATGCCGGCCAAGGCTTTCTTGCAGTTGTGGCTCACAGGATTGTTTTCCGTATGCTGATCACAAAGTACAATGACAGTAGGTTCCATTTGTCTTCGGTATGACCTGGCCATGACTCGAACTTCTGACCTACCGTCTGCAAGTCGATCTTATATAACGGAAGTGAATGTTTAAATGTCATAGCTACAGAAAGGGTAAAAAAATATTTGATTACGTTTATGAGAAAAACACAAGTTCTTGAGTGGTCTTCTTTCTTGCTGAACGTTGTACTAGCTTGTTAGGCTACATGTTAGGCAAGCAAGGGAGTATCACCAAGGTCATTTATGGGTACAGAAACGGATGTGCAGGTTTAAATTCTTAAGCTGGAATGTTAAATAGATTCAAGGGCTATGTAAGGTATATAAAAACAACAGCTGAATTTTTTTCATACAAGAACATCCAATGGAACTACTGGCGATTTATTCTCTGGATGTTGCAGGAAACGCCCGCTAAAGAATAAAACTGTACAAACTATCAACATATTTAAAGTGCAGTGAACCTAAAGTGTAGAACATATCATTTTAGAGGTTTCAAAAAGAATCATGTTCATCCATTGGCGTATCTCCCTTTTTATTTCAGTTTTGGTTATAGAAAATTAATTTCATTTCACATTGAGGAAAAAACTTTTCCAAAGCACATCATGCAAACAGTAAAGATTAGTGAGAACGGAGTCACCACCAGGGCAGAATTTCTTTCTATCCATTGAGTATATGCTGAGATTCTTGTGTATACGCCGTTCAAACCGGTTGTGCAATTGGGCTGACCAAACGAAACAACTCCCACTAACACTTGACTCTTTGACAAATCATCAATACAGTAGAGAGGACCTCCACTATCGCCCTGAAAGCAGAAATTAATAATAATAATAATAGTTATTCTACTACTTATAATGATAATTATTATGATAGTGAGAGTGGTAATGATGAGGACAATGGTGAAAATACTAATAATAACAATAACAATAATGATGTGGCGATTACAACATTGAGAAAAAGGTTGGAAACTGGACCGTAAAACTCCATCCAACTAACTAACTAACTCAGAACATTGAGAAAAAGACTATGTAAACGCGTACATTCTATAAATGTCGATTGCGTTTTTCATAAATTTCCAGCATTTCAAACGATTATACTCTAAAAAATATTTAAACGATTTTGTTTAAAAATTAGGATACTCACGAAAATGAGTATTTCTACTCGAAATAAGTGAGTACTTCAACTCAATTTGTGTAAAATTTTGCACAAATTCAGCAATTTGTGTAAAATTTTGCACAAATTCAGTTGAAGTACTCACTTATTTCGAGTAGAAATACTCATTTTCGTGAGTATCCTAATTTTTAAACAAAATCGTTTAAATATTTTTAGAGTGTTATAGCGACATGATCGAGTTTCTTTTATTCAAGCCTTTAACTTATGGTCATAACTCCCGATTGCAGCTGGGGAAGTAGGAACCATTGCTCAGTAGCCTGCCTTTAAATTTTCAAAGGAATTATCACTTTTTTTACAAACTTGAAGGCACTGAGAGAACCACATCGTTATCATGGAACAGACGCATGTCCAGAGGGAATATTCTCCATGCGGGTGTTTTCCTGAACAATTTTTTTCATTACTCAAACCTTTAGAAGGCGATTTTCCGCACCCATAGATTCTGAGAACCGTACCAGTTCCACTATTTTAACTTCATGCGAAATATATTGGCTAACATCACCTTTTCAAAGTCCAGGAAAACCTTTCTCAAATCCTTCGCACAATCTATCCTGATCGGCAGTAAACAATTTCCGTGACCGGGAGAATCATTTCAGCTGCATGTAAACAGCGTTACCATTGAAACTAATCCATTGTTAACTGTTTGTGATCGGTTTAAACTTTTCATTTTGCGTATTTTCAACAACTACTCATTTGTCTGGAAATGTCAGGGAGTTTGAAACATCTGATAAAATGCGACTTAGGTCCGTGTAAAGGGACCGAAAGTTTGCTACAAAGAATAATGGTGCAATAGTTTGTTTTCTTTTTATTCTCCTTTTACAAACCCAATTTTCCCCCATTGAAGGCTCTGTGACCTTTTGCAACCCCCAAATGGGCTCTGGACCTGCCTAACAGTTTTATCCGTAACCTAAAGTCGCTACTCTCTAGTTGAAATGGAAAAACTATTCCAATCAATTCAGTCTAAAATGGAAATGCAAGTATACCTTAAAATATGCGTATGAAGTGGGGTCATGTGATCAAACTTTTCCTTCCTCCACCCCTGAAAAAAATGGGGCGTTGCGCACTGTTTAACAAGAAATTTCCTAACTGGTTAACGTAACCCTAATCCTTAAACTAATCCCTAACTCGAAAAAAAGAATACCATCGATACAATACAATGACAACAGCCAATCAAAACTGTTTCACGTCATTTTGGAGTCCGTACTTATGTGAGAAAACAAAACTTACTTCACATGCATCTGATGTTTCACTGCCGGCACAGATCAAGAGGTCTTCGTTGTATGGAAGGTCTTCATAACTCGATTCTGATTGCGATGATAATGAGGAACCCAGTCCATAAGGAAAATAGCATTCTGTGTCATTTTGTATCTTTACTTCTGTGAATTGAAGGGTATCTGGATACACATCGTCTTCTACAGATCACACAGAAAGATGGTTTTAGAATTAGATGGTTCTCCGTCTATGCAATTGATTGTGCGTAATTGATGGACGATTTTACATATTCGTGTTATCCTCTCAATTAGGGTACCAGTGGTACCTTATTACAATGAAACGTTTACTCACATGGTGGCGTGTGCACTTTTTATTTTGTCACTACAATTTAGAACGATTAAATAATCACCACAAAATTTTGGTAATGTAATTTGACCTCCCCAACTAGGTAAAAATAGATTTACCATTTTAAGGTCACAAACTGAGGCATTAAATTTTACCACATCACAATTTGGATTTGTTCTCTGTGCTAAAGAGAAAGTGTTGGTAATACTTAAATTGAAAAAATCGAACTTATGCTTTAAAATTATTGACAATTGGGGGTATCGAAGAAATTTCAAATTTGACCAGAAAGCTTTCAAGGGTAAACTTTCGTGTTGTGCATTACACGCGAAATATTCTTTCTCCTTTTAAAAAAAATGTTGTTTTTATTACGTTTTTTACCTAATCCTCTTTTGTAGCATGAACGTTGTTGGGGCCTGGAAACCGTTTTATGCAGAAAACAATGAGGAGCAAAGTTTCAATAAAAACAGCGAAAACGTCCATTCTTCCGTTTTGAAGACTAGTTTGTTACCCCTTGAAAAGCTTGCCTTCTGAAACTTCGAAAGTTAAAACGAACGTCTTTTATAGAGCCTTATTCAAATTGATATCGATATTTTCAGAGAGTTTTTAAGGGTCACAACCACATAACATTGCTTACAGTTAGAATAGTGATACTTGCGAAAAATTAGATTCTTAATTTCGTAGAAAAAAATAAAATTCTAAATTTCGCAGTGTCCTGACTTGTTACGGTTTTGCGCATAGTTTGAAAAGCGTCTGGTCACGAATTTTTCGAAACCGCATGGGGCCGTTAAGTACTCACTCATAAAACAGTAATTTGTATGAATGATACTGGGATTGTCTAAGTTTGACCATGTGACATTGCTATGTGAAAAAACCTAACAGGTTTGGAAACAAATACTGAATTTAGTGAACCAACTCAATGAGTCGCTTTAAATTAAGTCCCGACAGCCTTACACCTTTTAATAGCGCATTTGACATGCACTTCGTAATCTTGGTGTCTTCTTTTCTTGTTTACATGTAAAACACTTGTTTTTGTAGCACACAAATGAAATCAAAAATCATGAAAGAAAATTTAGCCTCGAAGTATTCAATCTAACAATATAGTGAAGAGATTCATGTATTGTACCATTGCTAACACTACTTACTAGTCCCAAAATAAGACAATTTTGAAGATGTAAATCATTTTTGTACTAATGATTGGAACTTAGTTCTCGTCATTTTCAAAAAAATTAGTCTACAAAACGTAGCATGAAATCGTGAATTAAAAATGCTGTGTCACAACTCGGTAATCAAATTCACAAAATAACCCGATATAAAAGCACAAAGGCAGATTAAACCTTGAAACTCTGAAATTCTTACAGAGCGACGGTACGACAAGGCCTCAATTTCCTTTTATGAATATTTTAACTCATTAGTACACCCACTCACCTTAAAAGAAATGATGGAACACTTTCTTTTGTACCTTTTGACTGATTCAAGAGTTTACCGATCGAAACTTCTTATGCAAAGTGCGATGTGAAGGTCTATATGTGTATAGGAAATGTACCGTACACAGCATCATGTTTATGTATACATAAGGGAACATTAAGTTTCCTAGCTACAACGTGCACAATACCTACAATTTTCTCACATGTGTCTTCAACAAGGTAAGCAAAGCATGACGTCAATTTAAAGTAGTCTATATAGTCTTTTGGCATACCTGTTGCTCCCCATCCAGCAACAAGGCATTTTCGGAAAGTCGTTGTATCTACATGTGTTGTTGAAAGCTCAGCAGGTTTGACGTCATCAGTTATATTCACTGGCATATTTAAATGGATCAGTGCAATATCGTTCTCAAGAGTGGCATCGTTGTAGTCCTCGTGTACAATGATGTCAAAACTTGATTCTTGATGGCTCTCGCTGACTTCCCGGGTATTTATGTCACCAAAAACAACGCGAACTGGGACAGGGTCTCCAGGTTGCATACCAGATCTAACAAAAAGAGGATTAGAATATTCCAAACAATGAGATCTTCTGGAAAATATGGCTTTACCATGCTTTTATAGGATGGTATGGCAATATAGGCTCATTATGATCTCCCACAGGTACATGAAATAGGAAAAATGCAGTAAGGCTAATAGTCATATTTGGGAATATGAATAAAACACGAATCTAATTAATCTACATCCCTGGGTCTTCAAAGTACGTTTTATCTAAACCGCTGACAGTAGGGAATTTAGAAAATGTCAAATTCGTAAAATAGTATTTTCTTGTAACTTACAGACAGTGAGCGGCAGTAACTGCCCATTCGTTGCTTATTAAAGTTGCGCCACATGAATTTATGCCATCACTACCAACGATGTAACCAATAGAAGGGAACATTCCTGCAAAAGCATCCGATCCTCCATGTATCTTCAAAGCAACACGGTTGTCATCCCCTGTAATATCAAAGGGAAGAGTATACCTATCTATGAGAGTGTCTAAGGAGATGGTGAACATGTACCAGATGCAGGAATGAGAGAGTAGGCCTACTGTATACGGAAAAGTTTGTAAAGCTGTATAGGATACAATTACTTACTGGAAAAACAAAAGTGTCATCGTCTTTAAGCGTTAATGTGAGAGGGATTGTAAATGTTTTTCATGCCTTTTTTTCCTACAGCTTGCTACAGTTCTTCTACCCAGCTGGAACGGGCACATTTTTTATTTCGTAAGATCAACGAGGTCACGCATCCAAGACCGATATGGAAATTGCATAAATTGCTAACAGGTATAAAAACACTTTCTCGAGAAAGATTTGTTTTGCCACCTCCCCTTCAAAGTTTACCTCAAGTAAAACAAAATGCAAGAATATATGTTAAAGGGCATGACACATGAATTCTAAAAGTCCAACTCCCATCTTCATTGAATATTCCTGATCTGAGATATTAAAATGTTACAGTTTATTCACTCGACTTAAAATGGTATATTGTGCAATAATTTGTGATGTCATTGTTGTACTATCCAAATTACAATCTTTGCATTTCCTTGTTTTTCTGAAAGTTACTGCACCTTGTACCAAGGTGTGATAGCACTCTTACTCTAATAAGGTGATGTAATTAATTAAGCCCTCTCTGTGCAAGCAAACAGAAAGTGTTCAAGGTCATTAAAAACATTTTAATTTTAAAGAAAAACAAAGCGGGTTCTGCGAGTTGTACAACAAGGGAATCACAAATTATTGCGAAATGGACCAATTTGTTTTAAGTGAATAAACTTCAACATTTTGCTCAGGAATGTCCTATGAGGATGGGAGTTTGGATGTTACAATCAATTTTTCATGCTCTTATTTATATATTTTTCAATTTTTTGACTTGAGGTACACTTTCATTGATTGTACCGTGTTTAAGCATTTGACATGCCCCTGATGTCGCACAGGTTCGCGCTGAGGAAACAGAAGGTACAAATGATCCGGTGACTAGTGTAATTTTTGGACTCTGCAAATTAATAAAACCATGGAAGAATATACAAGCATGGAACTAACACGGTTCGTGTTAGCTTCATGATACAAGAAAATATGGAAGAATTTGGCGACCAATAGACAGCATTATTTTACAATTTTTCCAGTCGTTTGTGATTTAGTGACCTTGGGTGTACATTTATACACTTGCGACGGAAATCCTAACAAAAGATGACGTGCGGTAGAAGTCTCGAAAGACATTTTATTTAATGATGTCTTGTCCTTGATTTCCATAAGAAAGTACTTATAACGTACTGATAATAAAACTCTCACTGCCTCAATTTGAACGCCTTAGACTGTTTTTGGTCATACCATATCGGAACAGCCGTTTTCATATAGAAATGAGTATTCAACAGTAGCGGGGTATCCTCAAACATATATTTGCATGTTAAATCGGGAAGAATGTGGTGTTTAAGAACAAATTTCTGCCGCAGTCCCCCCAAAGGATTATGCTGCCACCACTGAAAAGTTTTTGAATCTCCTCCCCACTTCGATCGGGGAAACCCACTTGGTAAACTAAGCTCACTACACAGATCATAAAAGCTATAAAAAGCCTAGGATCATGTGTCCTTGGATCGCCCTGAGGCGGACCAGCTAATTACATCTGCTTTGCTTGTCCTTGGTTGCCCAGTTTACAACTGTGCCACACGCGTTTGGTCATGAAGTTTTCATTCATGTCATTTGAAACCCAAATCAAAACATCTTCGTCTGCCTAATAACCTTCTCTTCAGCAGTGGTCAGCATTGACTGTTGTAAAGCAGTGCTATATTATGAGAAACCAGTGTAAAAGTATTGTGTGCTTGTTTACACCAAAGAGCTGTATGTACACTCAGCAAAGCTATTATGTTTTTATACGTTGTCACTATATAACGCACTGAGGAGGAATGGTAACTCTGTTTAGATTTAGATGAGTGTCTGGTAATACAACAGCCTAGCTGCATGCACAGAGGCAATACAGTTGTTTCTCCTCACTTCTCCCACGTTTTCACTCCTTTCACTGGTAAGGCAGTCAGCATTATTCTGTATTAACCAAAGCATAACTTTACCAGCGATAGTCGGTCAATGTACTGTAAAGGACTGTAATTCGAAAGAACTATATTTATACAAGTAAACTTTATCATTTTTTGGCTAGCCTGTACGACAACAATTGCTGCAAGCTCATACATAAGGCTTCTGAGGAAAAATTATCTCCCCGAAAACCCCACTGACAAAATACCAAAAATGTTTTCATCGGTTGAAGCTACAGGGTTTGAAAATTATTGTTTGGGTGGTGTGTGTGTGTTGTGCGGGACCGTAAAATGAGGACAAGAAATGGTGGAGATAACAAAACCGTCTAAGGGACACTATAGTGGGTCAAGGGACAAGTCGCCCCCCGGCAGAGATTACGCCCTGGTGGGGATCTGGCGTCGAGCAAGAAGTCACCCCCCGAAAAAGATGTCCCGTTAGGCCATGGGTGGATCCGGGGAAGAAATCAGTGAGAGCTCAGAGCATGAATTCATGGAGGCTAAGACGTTGATATCGAGGTGAGAAAATAAATCGCCAGATAACATTATTTGGGTTCTGGGACCGTGTATAGGCAACAGGGAAGCTAAAAGGCTAACAGGGAAATACCTCCAGTCCAAACCTACCCGCCGCTTCAAATTTATGCTGTTTCTGGGATATTTTCCTCTCTTCGTTCACTTTATATCTTCGCTGGCGCATCTAGGATTTTAGCAGGGACCTATGGGAGGTACATCAAACCTTTTCTAAGGAGGCATAAAGTTTGAAATCTATTTACACTGATCCACGGTACGAAACTGTACATTCCAAAACTCTCAAATGAGGACACCTTAGATCCAGACTTTACCGTGGGGCAGTAGCATGGCTACATGGGGGGGGGGCGGAATTGCCCCCCTCCCCCCTCACACTGGAAAAAATGAAAAATTCGGGAATTTGCCATTTGAGACACCATTCAACAAGGGAACAGTGCGATTTTCCCAACTTTTCTTCATTAAGTTTCGAATTCGTCTAATAAAAGCTCCATATTTGTTATTATTTGGTTTAAAAGGGCAAAATTTCCGCGCGTATCGCTTTGAGCGCACCAAATAGCAACCTCTATTGCAGTAAGTGGTCGTTCATAAATCAGTTCAGTGATAAACTTTTCCGGGTCGCTATAGTACCGTTTCCCTAAATTTCCTTCAATATAGGCTCTTAATGTTGAAATACTTTGTCTACAAAAGGCAACAAAGTTTGAATGCCCCCAGGAAGCCTCAATCCGCACTAATTAGATAAAATTATAATGTAACAACGACAATCTTCAGGCCACATGCTATCTCAGATATATGCTAACAGGAAACGCAGATTCTTCAATAGTCCCAAAAATTTTCAGTCAAATTTCTCAGTCCTCACAGGAAACCCAGAATCTAAATTATGTTCTGCAATACAAGCTCCATATTTACAAATATTTGTTTGAAAGAACACAAATTTTAGGCGCACTCTGCTCGACGGAAATTACTTTCTAATTCCGTTGTGTTCACACTTTAGGAAAAATCGGAAAATTTTGGTGCTTGCCCCTCTTGAAAGAAGTTTAGCTACACCACTGCCGTGGGGCTCATGTATCTTTATGCACCCCCCCCCCTTAAGATGAGGCATTGTATTTGTCTACAGGTTTGGATTACTCGTAAAAAAAAAGTTATTTGCAATAGCTCTCCGAGGTACGTTGGGCGCGTGACAGTGAAAAATGGGTTTTGAATGGTTTTAATATGTGGGCATTGGTATCGCAAGACATGCACTTGTCATGATGACATGCGAAAGTTCCTTACGCAAACTCAATCACGGAATTGATAAGCAGGAAGTGCCGGCCCTTATCCAGACCACTTTTGGAGCAATTGGCTGGGGCCAACCGGCCGACAGCGGCAATAGTGGTTGGCAAAGATGTACGAGGCGGGGAAGCCGGGCACTGAGGGGACAGGCTAGCCCCAGAAATTTTGCAAAGGATCTGAAATTCGGACATGGATATGGAAAAATCGGCTAGCTATTTCAATCTCAAAAATCTGTCATGCATTCTTAAAACACCTAAGACCTTTTAACTCTAAACATGTTTAGAAATTAAACACTAAACGTTCAACAATTGAATGCGTTTAAAACTGACTCGGAAATCCGGGAAACGTCTTGGAATAAACACGACGGTGTGTGTAGCATCTAAACGTGTTAACAAAGCGAGGAAAAAAAGTGTGTGAACGATTAATTTCTGAACACATTCAGACATTTTTAAGAGTGTGTTTTAACGACACAGTAAACTCGTAACTTCGCCCGAATTCTCTTAAAAATTTGCCAGACGAAAGAGCCGTCATACAGATTTTTTTATGACAACTAAAGAATAAAAAAAAGTGTTACGTATTTGAAGAGCTCATAAAACAGTCATCGTTCTCTTCTCCAAGTCGTTCCCAGCATTTTTCGGAAGTGGCCGAATAGCCTCCGAATTTGAAAAGGTTGCAAAAATTCGCAACATTTTGGGGAAGCTTTTAAAAAACAGTTATTCCATAGACTCTAAGTCTTTTCCACGATTTTCCAGAGTTTGGAAACCGAATAAACAAATCCTTTCATACATTTGGCAGGAAAACAAGAAGCACCGTAATTAGGTAATGCAACTTTGGTAATCTTTACGAAGAATAAAAAATATTTCAAAAATTCTCGACACATGTGGGCAGATTATTTCTTTAGCCAGGCTTTACATTTCTGCGCGGCAACTTCGCCCGAAATGGCAGAATCTCAGGCGAATGTTTTCCATTGCCAGACGTGAAGGTGCCCGAAGTTATCCCCTAAAGATCAATCACATGTCATCGTGTGAATGACGGTACCAATAGTCACAAGAAGGCTGAGAGTGACGGAATGTTTTGGCAGCCTGTGGTCAGTTGGTTAGGTTGTTGCAGTTTCAATTTGAAGAATGGATGAAAACTGCTAAGATACCTTACAGTGCTGTGGACTCAAAATTCGCGCAACGGACCCTTTTATCGGTTTAAACTGACACCTCCTTGGCAAAAAATTGGACCTTGAATTTGGGTTGCAGCGTCGCATACACAAACTTTTTCAATTCCGTTGTGTATTGTTTTCTACTGAGACGATACATGACCATTTCACCGAATGGTAAATATAATTTTAGCCTAAGCATTGCCAGCAGAGTTTAGAGGAATAAAGGATAATAAGCCAGTTCGGTAATTCATTTTGGTGGCTAAACACGTGCGCACATCCTCCAAATTGTCGGGATAAACCAATCCCGCACCTACAGCATGTATTCCGAAATTTGAGTTTACATGAAAACTTCGTGAAATCATTCTTTCTCAATCCATCCATAACATAAAGAGGAGAATCTACAGTAGTGTGGCTTTGTGCAGTGTAATGTGTCTAAATTGTTTTTTGGGTGTAAACATTGGCATTTAAACCTGCCTTAAAGTAGGACTGAGACCCCTATTTTCGTTTGCGTTCACTCGATACTTAGTGTTGCATGCACAAAATAAGGCAACAATGTACGCTACGTGCTGAGCTCGGTTTGTATATCCCGCACGGTTCCCCACAATTCCATGCGGCAACGAATGAATTACCAAACTCGCCAATTGTGGCACACTTGGTCCACGGTATTTTCTTTTTGTGAAATCAAGAACTGAAATGAATGGCAGTTATAGAACAATGTAGGTTTTCACATTTTTTTCTTTAACATGGGGTACAACTTCTCAGTGAAGAGCGACTGATCAGGACATTTCCAGCATCAGGATTGTGCATAAAAAACAAACAAAATATAGCACCATTTTGCACCTAAGCCCTTAGAGACAGCTAGAAATTTCAAACAGGGCAGGAAAACATCCCTCCTTATAAATACATACTCGAAGGGCGGTAAAGAGTTGTTACAATACGTCGAATTTGCCCAATCGTCAGCACTCTCTTTGTCAGCAAGGAACAGATTAATAAAAAGAAGTATAAATGAGCAATGCGACACCAACAGGCAATGAAACGAGCGATCCTAGATGGCCCAAAATGTGGTCAGCATTGTGCTTTACAAATACACTTCGGATAGACCGTGGCCTTGATAAAATTATTTGGGAATATGTTTATCCGCGAAAATATTGGGGGAAACATATCGTTCCCTCCGGCAAAATAGCCTAGTATGCGGCAAAGTAAGAAGGAAATTCTCAAACGCCAAGTTTGTTTAGAAGAAATCGTGAAATTTGGGAAATTTTTAGTCGAAGCAGGTAGAATCTACATGACCACCAGATTTCACTTTATAACTACCCCTACAAATGCTAAATGAGCAAAAATAACGCATGCCGTGGACTTGACAAAAAGTTCTATACGGGTAATATAAGCCAACTGCAAACAACCACTCGGCATTGTTAAAAGAAGTATCTCTTCTAGACACCAACAAATTGGGTCAACCCTTTTGAAAATTTCTGGAAACAATCCGTTTCCAATGATTAATTGCTGCACATGCAGTCGTTCCCCGCACACCTTATGCATCACATTAACATACTGTACACATGGCCTACCTTTATTCCACAGAAAATGCACACTTGTTTTACACAAAATCTATGAGTTGCAATAAATGAGCTAAGCCTTGATGTGTGGTGCGGCAGTAACTTTTCCAAGGGGGAGGAGGATACACCATCCCCACCCCTAAAGTATTCACAGCTATCGGCCATTTTGGGAAATCAATCGGAAGCAATGTAACCATGACCTTTTGGTTGTACAGTATACTGTAAGTACAAATGTGCTTACGAATGTTTCAAATTTTGCACCATTTTGCGTTTCAATATTTTGAGCATCCTGGTCAAATTTTTATTTATTTCTCATGTTCAGTTTTCAAGATATTAGCTGTTGAATGAGACAAACTTTCCTACACAGAATGAACTCAAATGGGATGTCATGGATTCACATTGTTGGTCAATGCTTTGTTTTTAGTTATAATTTACCATAACAATAATATGCAACTAAATTTTGACACAGCACCATATGTGCATCCGAAGCAATGGAATTTTAAAAACTTTATATGGCTGCGGGACAAGATAGCATCCCTAGTCAACTCAAGGTCAAACAAATAGGATGAAAAATAAAGAAAAACAAAACATTGGCCAACAACTACATGTATCCATGACATCACACCTGCTTGCTTCAAGTTTACATTTACATACAGCAAATGTGCTAACTTCAATTGCTACAGTAATATCTCAAGAACCAAACATGGGAAATGAATACAACTTTCACTAGAATGCTTAGAATGTGTTCCTCTTTAACATATCAAAACTAAATTTGACTCTGGACTATCCTTTTTAAAGGAATGAAGCATCACAAACACACCAAAATATACATGCTGCCATGGGTGCATTGGTTTTATCTTATCACTGAAACCAAAAAGCAATGATTTTCTAAACTGAATGGAACATACATCCCTTAGACCCCTCCCTAACAATAGGACAATCACACCCTGCACCATCTCTATTTTTAAAGGTGTTTTCCATTGAATTGGGCATTGGAAGGCACCATTTTACATCTTAGTTCCCCCCGAAAGGCAAACATTATTGAATGGGGAGAGGGCGTCTCCCCATTTAAGGATGGAGATTTTACACTCTGCCCACTCCTCAATGCCTGCAAAGTTCAGAAAGGGGATTGTTGATGTTCATCTCACTTGTTCATCCTTTCTCACAAAAAGAACAAAAACACAAGATGCACACTGCATCATACAGTAGGAGAAACGCCCACTTAGACAGGTTCAAACACACCCAGATTTCATTGCAGAGGAGGTGCTGATGGACAACAGCTTCTGTATGCCCAGAATGCTGTTCATGTTCAGTAAGTGGGGTAGTATGCACAAAGGAGGTTTGTACTTTAACTAAGCCTTCAACTGCTTGTATAGAAGATATGATTGAACTAAACCACACTGCTACTATTAATATATCATACAGTATGGGTAGGATTTAAAATCCACACTGTAAGAATTAATTCCAATAATTGACTGATTTGTATTAAATTGCTCAATAACAGACTGGCAGAATCTTGATGATCATCAAGTTGAGAAATTAATTTGTCCCCATCATGTACAGTTCAGCCCTCTATACCTTCACATAACACAGAAAATTCACAACACACTTACATTACTATGTTATGCATATTGAGAGTGTAAGAACAAACCGAAAGCCCGAAGGCTCAGTGATTTCTTGATGTGAGGAAAATTTGGGAAATTCATGCAACTACTGTATACCCCTGGAGAAACCCCTTCTCGACCATACTTTACTGCATCTACATGTTGAATTTAAAGTGTATCCAACTTTTCAGTCTAAAGGTATCTTGTTTACAAGATTTTTTGACCACTGGTGACCTACAGGAGTAACCTTTCTTCTTTAATGACTTGACATAACCTCTGATCTTCACTGCA
The DNA here is from genome assembly GCA_037179385.1 of Holothuria scabra. Classification (NCBI taxonomy): domain Eukaryota; kingdom Metazoa; phylum Echinodermata; class Holothuroidea; order Aspidochirotida; family Holothuriidae; genus Holothuria; species Holothuria scabra. Next base: position 6,952,977 of record CM074190.1, on the reverse strand, counting down.
AGCTATAAAAGCTTTTCCTTCCATTACGATAAAAAAATGCATGATTTTTACAGTAAACAGCCTCTTTTGACCTCAAAAATAAAGACCTTTTGATTCCACCAAAAACAATATATCAGCTTACTCTTTACATAGCAAGTCAACATATACCAAATGTGAAAAGTGTCTTTCATTGCTGCCATTTACAGGTACAAGATTTTCAGTTTTACCTCTGTTGAATACAGTTGTGTTATCCTTTCAATATGAAAAATCTACAGTGTCCACTAAACAGAACAAGTGTCAGTCATTTGTATCAACAAAAGACCATAAAATAATTACGATTCCAATAGAAAGAAGGCCTATGTTAATTCATTCGTATGGCTGCCGTACTATTGCTCTGGCTGTCACATATCAGCCTTCATCCTTCTTGATTTATGAAGGAATACCTACTGTAGAAAGTGTGAAAGTTGGTCAACTAGCCCATTGCTTTTAGCTGTTACAGAGACATCCCAAGGAATAGACAAGGTTGCAAGAAAATGAATGTGATAGTTCTGATGAGCCTGAAGAAATCCAACCAGAATGGTGTCACTGTGGCAACTGAGTACAGTAGAGATGCGCACTACAGTTGAGAAAGTTTGCTGCTGCCTTCACATAAAAGTAAAGCAATGTGTCACCAACCAATTTGGGAACCTTATACTGGATCCTGAGTCTCTAGACCTCGGCCATCACTTAGAAGTGTAGCTGTTACTCTGCAATGACAGACTAAACATTAACACACATGCGAGCTACTGTACAGGCACAACATGTTTTGGAAATGATGAAATCCACTCCAGGTACTGTAGGAAGAATTACTGTATGACAAAATTCCTCCTTGTGCTGTTTGGGCAATGCAAAAACCGGAATCCTACTCCAAATGGCCATTACACTGGATTTGTTCCATCTGTTTTAGCAACCAGCAGTCCACTTGTTCTTGGTACAGTTTCACTTGGTATCTGATTCTATTACAGGTGTCATTCTGATTCATTCTTGTACATGATTATAATCCTTTGGCTGCTTTCTAAATTTTTGCAAAAAACCTATCCAGAAGAGAAGAAAGAAACATTGCTGAAGGAAATTACTCTCCCAACACAGTAACAAAAATGCAAAAATGCATTGAGTTTTGATGATACATACAGTCCATGTTCTTTTCAAAAAATGCTACATTTATTGTAAAACAAGGTGACCCAAAGTGACCTTTGACTCCACCAGTGAGTAACTGGTTTTTCTTTTAACCATTAACACTTCTACATTCAAAAAAGCCAAATTTCAAGCTGTGCCTTAAGATACCTGGATATTCTGCAAACAAGGTTTTCAGAGTTTGGTGCCAGGTGATACTACTGTAGAAAACCATTGACCTAAGTCCACTGAAAACAACTGGGACTTTCAACTCACCATAACGCATCCACACTAATTATGCAATCCATCCAGTTTTTGTACGTTTGAGCTATCCTATTAACAATGTTTCCATAGTTTGACTTAGAACTGATGACCCCAAATAACCTTCAACTTCCACCAAGGACTACAGATGCCATCTGAGAGTTAAGCTCTATCTCACTTTCCTACTGTAACTTAGTAAAATACAAAGTAGAAAAGGTTTTCAAGGTTTGAACTTGGATAACTCCAGGTTAACTTTGACCTTGCTCAAAATTAATTGAGGCCACCCTCTCATCATAATTCATCAACAAAACAAGTTTGAAAACAATCCAAGCTTCCTCCTTCCTTGAGATATCATTCAAGAAAGGATTTCGGATTGACCCCTTTGGTCCCAGACAACCTTTGTTCTGTATCCAAATTAATAGATTCTCCTTCACATTATACATGTAATGCATCAACATTACTGTACCAAGTTTGAAATTGATTCAAGCTTCCTACCTTGAGATATCATGCAAACAAGGTTTTTGGATTCTGACCCCAAATGACCTTTGACCCTACCAAAATCAATAGGGTTCTTCCTTACATCATAATGCATCAACATATCAAGCTTGAAATCAATCCAACTTCCTACCTTGAAATACAGTATCTTACAGGTTTTTGAGGTTTTACCCCTTGTGACCCCAAATGACCATTGACCCCAACCAAAATTAATAAGGTTTTTCTTCCTATCATACTGTAATGTCTCAACATATCAAGTTTGAAATCAATCCAAGCTTCCTACAGTACCTTGAGATATCGTGTAAACAAGGTCTTAGAGGTTTGACCCCTTGCGATCCCAGATGACCTTTAACCTCCACCAAAACAAATAGGGTTCTTTCTCTCAGTATAGGGTATCTGTTAACCAAATTTGAGAATTGTCAGATCTTCTCTTCTTAAGATACCTGTATCGTGTAAACAAACAAAGTGTCACAAACACACACACATACATGCACGCCATCATGAATGCATACAGTAGGTTTCTCTTTTCATCAAAACCAAAAATGATACCATCTCCCTGCTCTATTGAATTGGTTTTTCTCTGCTCACTGTACAGTAGACTAAATGCACACTAAAAAAGAAAAAGAGTTAAATTTAACTATTTGGAAGCTGGAGGCTACAACGTTTACCCCAAAAGAGTGAAAGAGTAAGGTTTCATTCTTGGTGGAGTGTTTGAAGGTGTATCAGGTACATGCATGCTCAGTAGAGAGAACATCCCCCTGTGAGGCATGCATCATAGTGATGAAGCTCCGTACTGTATACTGCAGTAAATTGTGGTAAAGATGGCAAAGTGTTGTTACCGTGCATTAGATAAACGGTCCTCAAAATATGTTCCTTTATGGTCAATTTGATTGCTCAAATAAGCCAAACTGTATGCTTAGCAAAATAGTACTGACTGCAATCACCATCATGTTCAGAAAGTCACAAATAAAATGGAACACTAAAAATCCGGGAGTATACTGTGGCACATGACACCTGGAAATCAGAAGATCTGAGTAAAAACTGTGAGTCGCTTCATAAAACTGGCAGATAGGCTATCTCCCAGTTTTATGAAGCGACAGATAGGACAGGTGCGGCTTTTGTTTGGGTTTTTTTTTTTTTTCATTTTTGTTTTTGCATTGTGTTTCATCAGCTTCACGTTACAAACATACACAAAGTGGAGATCTAAGATCAGTTCAGTCAATTTTTGAGGATGTTGCAAGTATACCCTTAAACTGATTATCAAAAAAGTCCTTTTTGTAGTATTGGGTTTTTCTGGTGGAAACCATTGTCACGTTCGGTTTCTGTTTGTGCTACAGTATACAGTACCATAGACATGCATCAAATTTGGGGTATGATTACAGTACCTGAAGGATGATGGTTTACCCCAGGTTTATTTAAGTGGAGTCTCTGTCAATGCTGCATCCCCCTCTGGCCTCTCTGCAAACCTGGAACAAAAAAGTTAAGAACAGTGTGCATGTGCATGCAAGGTTTCATGGTTTCTTCAGAAAATACAGTACATGGAAGAAACTGTAATAAACCAGACCAAACTACAGTAAAACTTGTAGGGGAATGGCTGTAAAGTATTGAGGGATACACTAAAACAGTGGTCTATAATTGCCCTGTAGAGTACAGACTACAATATATTTAATCAACATACAGTACAGTACAGTAGTTGAAGTGTACAGTACAGTACAGTAGGTCCTTTCAATGTGAACTGCTGACATTTCAGTACATTTCAAGAAAGTTCTTAGCATGTGCATGTAGTACACACAGTAATGTGCCCCTCCCACCACCCTGCCGACTCTCTTTTCATTAGAGCCAGGGGTCTGTACATAGTGACTCTGTAGTCCATACAAAAGCAGTATACAGTTCAGTATGTTACATCTGTTTGTGCAGTACAATTTACAAACTCTAAGCAACCTGTGGTCAGTAAATTACAACTTACAGTACTGGCATACTGTACATGTGCAGACAACCTGTATCTTTTAACAAGCCCGTGTACAGTATCTATGCCCACAGTATTGAACTCATATACTGTACTTATGTGTACACAGGGCTGGAAAAAATGTAAATTTCCCTGCAAGCAAATCAAATTTCCCAGCCAGCAAATAAAAATTTCCCAAACACTTCACATGTTTACATACAAAAGAAGTCAAATTTCCCTCCAAATACTAAAATTTCCCTGCAATGACATTCCCGAATTGCTGGTTTTTTCCAGCCATGTGTGTACACTCATATACTAAACATGTATCCTACAGTAGGAAGACCCAAGAAGCCTCAGTGCATGTACTATGTTGTTCAAGACATGACTGTAGATTACATGCAAATTAAATGCTGTTTTCATTGAATGACTGATGAGTTTTAAAAGTTCTCCCAATTTCTTACACTTATAGTGGAACATGAATCAGGAAGAAACCTGTTTCTTGCAGAAAAAAAAAATGTTTCATTTCCCACTTTGGAAGAAACCTACTGTATGACCCCAGTGTGCCTTTGAATGTGATTTATAGGTTTTCAGTCTACAGTACTGCAGAACAATGCTACAGCAACAACCCTTTCCCCTCCCCCCCCCCCCCAAAAAAAAAAAAAAAAAAAAAATCATAATAGCACCAGGTGTACAACTATTTTGTTTATAAAAAAAGGCAAAACAGTTACAGCGTAGGGGTATTTTTTCAATTGAGTAGGATAAAATGCGACACAAACTTCAGGGGCCTCAACATTTCTACAATGTAGCCTTTTGGTTTCAAAATCTTTGTCTGAAAAATATAGCTCTTATCAGAGTTTTTCACATAAAATATGAATCAATATAACAACTGACAATGGACTTGATTTACTGAGAACACAATCTTTCAGTAACAACCCCAAATTTTCCAATTAAATATATCCTATTATCCTTAACAGTGATGTACATATTTCTCTGAAAGGGGGGCATGCAATGTGGGAATCGTCTAAAATTTGTGACACCTTAGCGCCATGACATACATGAGGAATTTTGTATTGGTGAGGAGGACCAAAATCTGTGGCAGTACAGTAACTTTGAAGTTTGATGACGAAGACTTACCACCATACTAGTAAGATGAGCTTGCAGCAATCCTTTTAAAGGCCCTGTTCTCTCACCCCAAACAGTACCAATTCTCCTAACCTTCTTACTTAAGCCCCTCCTACAATTGTCAGAAATTCATGCTCATCCAGATACAATCTCAGTTTATTGCTTCAAGGTGAGTAAAGAAAAACTCAATTTATATAATCAAAACACTCTCAGTACCGTTCATGCTGTGTAATATAAGCTTTGGTTCTCTGCACTGCTTGAATTAGTTGTCAATCAAAGAGCTGAGCCACTGCCAGTTGTAAATTTTGGTATCCCTGTACCAAAATTGTAGTTTTAGGTGAGAGGTTTGGCCCTTTAAATAAGCTCAACCCTCCCTTATCTGATTTCAAAACATTGCAAATCTTGCACGCATTTACACTTTTACAAGGAAAAATCACTTAGTTACAGATTTTCATTTTCCAAGCATGCAGAAGTACAGTATGCTCAGTTACCCCAGACTACAGTATATATGCACAGAGTTTGTGTTGTGTTCCCATGCATGTTGGCTCAGTGCATCTAACAGAGTGGGGATAGGGTTTGGAATGGACAATTCCTTACACATACTGTAGGTGCAAAGTTCGACTTTCCATGACATGACAGCAAATTATTGTTGTGGTGGCCAAACCGGAGCCCTGTGATGGAAATATTTAATGAGCAAACAAAAAATGAGAGCCGTGACGGTAAATTCCATGGATGCATCACAGCTGTGAAGTTGTCATGGGTTTTTACAATTTCATGCAATAAGTTTTCCTGAATCAAAGTTGGCCTGGGGGATCAGGGATCTAAGGGAGGGTTAATCCAGATCCCCTACCCCTTTGCAAATTTTGAAATTGGGTCAGGTCCTTACAGTAAATGCAATCTCAGTATGCTACCTTTTGAAGTAAACTTTGAAGTGTTTCAAAATTTCTGTACTTTTTGGACCTAAAAAAAATTGGCATTGGTGAAAGGCCTTTTGGGAGACAAATCCTTTCCTTTGATTTTTTCAGAAATTAGGTATCCCACATGCAATCTGGTGCCACAAAGAGTATGCTTTGTACATTATGAAGCAAAATTTGTGTTACTAAAAGTAAATTACATACAGTACATTATTTTTAGGATCTGAAAAAATAGCATCCGTGGTCTGGAGGGGTGTGCATGCAAACAGTGGCAGTGGCATAGCCCATGCTGCTAGAATTGAATGGGAATATTTAGTCAATCTTATATGTCCAGATCAGAGCTGCCAACATGCCAGATTGAAAAAGAGGAACGCCACCCGTGAGTATGCTAAGGTAAACCTCAAGAGGTGCAGCCTGTCACATTTCAAAACCCAACTTAACATTAATATTGTACATGATCATGATTCAAGTGACATTGAAAATCAGAACATGACATTGGAAAATCAGAACAGAACAAATTTTTATGCAGAAAAGGGGAACTGTTCCTCCTAAATTGGAACAGTTGGCAGCTCTGCACGTCTTCTCTGTTAAACCCATTTAAACCAACCTTGTTCTATTGAGCAAATAGTCTTTGTAGAGGGAGAACAGCTTCAACTGATATTGATCTCAAAATACCTGAACAGGAAGTTCTCTAATAACAGTTGGGACTCTCACCGTTTCACCATGAGACTTCACAGTTTCAGACGTCCGCTCACAGTCACATAGTTTGTCAGATCTCACAGTGAATTTCTTATGCATACAGGTACAGTATATACAGTACCCGATGGAGCATAAACAAATCGTTGCAACAGGTCTACTTAATTCATCTTCGGAACTTTTGTTTGTCCTCCCAAACGGCTCTTCAACAGAGAGTCGGGAGGACTCAGAATTATATAGAGCCACTGACTTTCTACAGTCTACAGAAGAATAATACTGTAGTTCAATACAGATTATCTGTTCTTCTGCCACCTCCGCCTATAATTCAGCCCGACCCTAATACAAATAATATGCCCTACAGTATTTAGTTTCCACTAAAATTGAAGCATACTCGTAAAACAAGGTTATGATACCATTGTTAGGTGAAAAAAATTGTGTATTTGACCAGGGCATATTTCTCTGGACAATGTACAGTAGTCACATTTTTTCATGTTAATTCAATCATACAGTATTCAATAAGTAGATTTGGCAAGTGTTGCACCATCAGCGGAGTGAACAGGGTGGGGGCATCTGTCGAATGCATGGTCATATGGGAATTTTTCTCTGGAGGAGGAGAGGTGATTTTTTGCCTGCCACACCAGATCTCATCCCATTGTCTATTCTCTGGCAGAACTTCAAGATGCTGTCGTGGAGCTTAACCAACCTGCCAGGCAAACCTTGGGCCCACCCCTTGATTTGGCAACTCTGGTATGCAAATGCAAGTTGGGTAGTTCCAAGCCGGTACTTAAAAAGATTTAAAAGAACCTCCAGGTTTGAGAAACCAATCTCCATCTTTCCAAGTTCATGTACTGCGGTAAATCTCAATGATTGTTATTTGGAGGTGCAGGTCTAGCTGAACACTGGATAACTGAATTTAGTACGTTACTACTCGTACCGTACAGTATGTGTTTGGCTACAAACATAAGTGAACAAAAAATTAGTTGTTACGTGTAATTTTGTGTCTCGTGTGCCCTATACTGTAGGTCTGTAAGCACACAAAAGTAAGTAGAGTTACTCTGTCTAGCTTTGGCTAGGCTTAGCTTTATCATGACCAAAATGCTATTGTAACAACACTACTAGTACTGGCTACTAGGCATACTTGATAGTTGATACTGTTGGCCTACTGTACGAGTATGATATTTTGGTAACAGGTAACCTCTGACCTAAGCTTATGCTCATACTTGCAACCCCCTAAAATATGAAAACTTGTGTAGACCAGTAAAGGCCTATAATATAGACCTTACTCACCCTTAACAGCTCGGTTCTGTGGCCACAATTTCGTCGATGTACACCCAATACTGTTGATGGGCAGCAAATTGAGGGAATTCGCCGCTACCGCTGTCTTCCTTCCACGCACGCTTCCAACGATTCGGAGATCTTGCAACTTGGTCAACCTGCACTTCTTTTCGGTTGTCTTTCTATGCCTTTTCCGAGCAGAGAGTGTAAATGTCCTTCTGTCACTAACAATTTTAGTAATACTAGTAAGCACAGAATATGAAAGTTTCTCTTTTCGATAGCCTATTTCAGTATGTTGTTTCACGTTTGTTTGTGGGGTACAGTAGAGTAGTGCATTGCCCACTGTAATACAACAACGTACCGTTGAGATTGTGTGTGTTGTGTATACCACCGTGCGTTTGAACATTTGTAAACAAAACCATGTGACCAATATCCACCAATCAGCATAGCCTTCGTTTTGAATTGAGACGGAGACTAACTGTCAATCATGAATGACGTCAAAAAATGGTTCGTACAATCAAAAAATCGATCAGACTACTAGAGACGTTCATTTTGGGGGGACTGCTGCTTCCCTTTATTAAGCGTTTTAGCCATTTTTTGACATCTGCAAAAAGATGCAATGTGAACTATCGCATATTTTCCGGTTTTTGTTCTCCTAGCAACAGCGTTTCTACATTTACCAGAATCCACCTGATCGAAGAAAATGCTTAAGTTGTTTTGAACGTTCGTGTCATTAAATATTCAGGACAGGTAAGGGCGCAAGACTGCATGGAAGAAGTTTAAAAAGGCGCCACATGTTAAAAGCTTTTCACCTGATTGGGTGAAAATGCATGAAAGCGGTAATCTTCCAACTGTACGACCGACTGAACGGTCAATTCAGTGGCTAGAGCATCCGACTTGCTGCCGGGAGGTCTGGAGCTCGGCTTTTGACCCATCAACCGAAGACTAAAAATGGAGCCTACTGCTTTGGTCTCAGTATCAACAGGGAGTTATTAACCAAATAACAGCTCCCATGTATAAACAATAGAAAACAAGCCAGGGATGAACAACTGAAATGGTTAGTACTCTTTTAAATGTTGCTAATGTTAATATTTGTTTCATATGTTCTTCATTTTAAGGCGAAAATAAAGTGGTATTGTAACAAAAATGTAAACGGCTGGCACAACTTTAACCAATTGTTCAGAAACTGAGCGGTAAAACTTACTCTCTAAACTCAAAAGAGTGAGCTCATCCACTCCTTGAATTCACTCCATTGCAGTAAAACTCTAGTCCAGACTAGTTAAATTCACCCCACGAAGATTGAAATTCACTCCAAAAGGGTAACGTTTCACTCTTGCATAAATAGTGATCACTCTAAATATGGATTGATCATTGTCAGATTGCAGGTACTTGTTAAGGAAAGAATTTCACTCTTCTTGGCGCGAGTATCTCTATTTTTGGAGTGAATTTACACTCTCATGAAGCTAATTCACACTTTTCACTTTAAAAGAGAGTGAATATGTTCACTCCTTTGCTTTAAGGGAGTACATCCAGCTAACTCTCGAACGGTGCATATGTGCCTGATAACAAAAGTAATAGCGCAGCGCCAGTGACGCGATTGACATTGACAGAAACTACTTTAGTTGTCGTTGTCTTTCGGCACACATCCACTTGTCAAAAGCTATGACCATATGCTTTATCATATGGGTAGGTTATGACACGCGAAGGTCATTACACCAAATAGTTAAAGTAAAAAAGAACGCGATCCAAATTAAATGTCAGCAGCATTGTATACCCACGGGGGAGTTGAGCTTGCGTATATGAAGTCACAACTTAATATATGGTCGGATTTCGCATATCCTTGCATACCAAGCTAATTTAACTGTTTAATGAATTCAGTGAGTCACATATCTCTCATGAAGGTTAGAAGGCTTTCTTTGCCTCATTTATTGACGATATTTACAGTTGATTTTGCAAAGGTCATTATTTCCTGAGATACCCCCTCCCCTCTCTTGCACCTATTTTCATAATTCCCGTTATTGCTAAATTCGTAACAATTTAATTTGCAGTAGTTGCCATGGTTTTTGTGCGCGTCTAGTATCATTTAACAGATCAGACACATTGGGGAATAGGCAGTAATTGGTTGTAGCTTTGCATTAAAATGTCACATTTTCAACTTCTTCGTTAAAACAATTGCAAATTTAAAGGGCAAGAGCAGTCGCCCCAACCTGAAATAGTGTATAACTGCCCTGTTTCATGATTTGCTCTAGAGCGTCATGTGACAACATCTTTTCTCTTCAAATGTGAAATTTACTTGAAGTAACTACTTGGTATACCTTACATATGCAATACAGAAGTTATAAAATATGATGGGATATATTTTGAGGAGAAATAAGAAGACAATTGTGATATTTAGCTATTGCTTCAAAATAAGTGGGAGAGGGACTGTTCTTGACCTTTAACTTCAAAAAGAATGATTTTATTTATTTTTTTTTTCAAAAGGTCTCTCTAATTTGCCCTTCATGCCAGAAGAATCCTGGTTTATTCTCCCAAACTTATGAATTGAATATCAAATACTAATAGTTGAAGTTTTTATTTTGGTTCACTTTTCTTCCCAGCATGAATCCAACACCCATGTTCAACCCACTGATCTACATCCCTGGATGCATGGCGTGCACGTGACTGACTTTTGTCAAATTGAAGTAACCGGAAGCCTTGCGGTGACCATTTTGCAGGTAGCAAAAACATTCAGCCGCTGCACAAACTTCACTGATTCCTATAACCGTATGTGCACCGAGTGACAACTGACAAACTTTTACTCCCCGCCAAATTTCTTGATTTTTTTTACTGAAACGTAAACATTGTATGCAATTTAACTTATTGGAGACAACAGATATGCCGAGATCATGTGCTGTTTTTAGTTTCAACTGCAGCAACAGATTGCAGGTATATGAAGTTAGAAACATTGACACCTGTGCTAGTTTTAAGGTAAGCTTACGGAATGGGAGTACTTCAAATTCATGCTTTTACAAGGGGCCCTAGCAAATCTACCACAAGTCTTCTCTACAAAGTTTCCCTAGTAACAAACTAAGACCCCCCCACCGAGTTACGAAGTCATTCCTGACAAACTCGATCGCCTCCTAACAAAGTCGAACCTTGAAAAAATCCTCCTGCCGGACAAGCCAGATTCCCCAAGGCTAACAAAGTCCGTCACCTCCGACAAGATCATACAGTATGCCTCCCAAAGACTCACGTGCCTCCTCAAAAAATAATAATAATAACAACCATTTTACCGGTAACATTCTCATAAGGGAATCTTACAGATCCACTTCATAATTCTTAAGGGTACTCCATGTCGTTTTGCGCCCGGGATTATGATAAGGAACCCATGGGCCCGAGCCTTAAGTTGAATCCAAATGATCGATAGGGTAAACTATATAGTACTGAGGAAGTTTAACAACTGATAGTGCGTGGGAGAATATGGGTCAACTCCAATCCTTTATTATCCCTCGTGCATGTGGGATACCCTTATGGGCCCCTTATCCGTAAATGTCCCCACCGGTATGGGCTTACCCATAAGGGACCCATGTAGGTTTACTAACTTTGTTTGATGGCGCGTTTTTAACATTTTCTAGGGACCGTCGACTCTGTCAGGAGGCCATTTTGTTAGCCTGGACAACTTTGTTACGGGCGACTTTGTTGGCCAAGCGGGCTACTTGGTAAGGGCGGGCCTGGTCACGCTTTATAGGGGCGATTTGAGTGACTGTATTGCCCCAACTGCGCCATACATGGTTTATTGGCCACCTTTGTATGAAGCATCGGCATTCGGCCTGTACTATTAAATTACTGTAGGCCTCTTTTCACTTGGGCAGTAAAATATCCAGCAGTAGGCCTATTTCTGAGTTTAGAGTTGATTACGTCACGTGGTTTATTGACTTCATAATTAACGCTCCTACCTATGGAGTGAAGCTTGATTCACTTTCACTCCTGAGAAAAGGAATATTTGAAGTCACAGGGCCGGTATTGACTGAGTGGCCTGGTGAAGTTGTCAGGGGGACTTTGTTAGGGGGCAGCTTTGTGTGGACGACTTTGTGGGCTCGAATTTTTAGGGTGAGGCTCCCAACCCCCTCCCCACCTTTTATTGAACGTAGTTGTCACTGTGACGGACTAAGAGGGACTGACGCCCTAGCCACCCAGTTAAGTTGAACTTCAACCCACCGCTGCATTAAGTGAGTTTTCCGCTCATTTTAACATGATCTTGTTCAATTTGCAAAGTAATTGACATCTTCTGTTGAAAATTCGCACATTCCACAACATATTTGGTCGTATTTCAAGCCAAAACGTCAAATTATCAAGTCAGCATATCAAATTTCCTACCCAACTGTGTGGAGAATGGCGCTGTTACACGACGCTTTTGCCAAACGCAATATGGCGACTCTATTGCTTCAACTTTTCGGCACCACCTTACATCCAGGTATTTAGATAAGTGGTTCAACCAACTCGTCCATTGCACTGTAATGCACGCTTCATAGACCTATTTCCAAATAGCAATTACAATGAGTTATGGGATAGAGTTTTGGGTATACGTCATTTTTCACCACAGTAAAATGCCATTGACAAAAATGACAAACACCAAAACTCTACCCCTGGGGTGGTGCCAGCGGGGGGCCGGGGCCATCCCCCCGTCGGGGAACACTGCGCCCCCCCCCCCACCCGCGTCGGGGAAGGTCGGCGGTTTCGTCGGGGAGGCATAAAAATATAAAAAAATAATAAAAAAATAAAAAAAAAAACCACAAGGACAGAAGTTACTAGATTGGTGATCTAGAACATATTTTTGTTTTGAAATGTTATTTTAATACATATCGGAATCGATTTTAAATCACTTCTTAACTCTGTTGAACCCCATTCTATGTACCTTGTCCTACCTCTTCCCGCGGCGGAGAAGGACTGCAATTTTTCGGGGAGGCCTTAACATGAAAAACGTAAAGGACTGAAGTTACTAGATGGAAGACCACGGTTTTTTTCTTTTTGAACTATTTTTTTTTTTTGTAACGCTATTTTAATGCATATCTGAATCGGTTTTAATCACTTCTTACTAGCTCTCCTATCCCTCATCCTATCTTCAATCCGTGCGTGCAAGTTCATGCCTCCGTCAGGAACGGGCTACAAACCCCCTGTTGTTGACAAAATCCAATTTCGTCGGGGAGACTTCATCTACAGACCTACGATAAAAGATTTGGGTCTGTAGTCACTCGGACGACCTTCTTGATCTTGCTCACTAGCCAGCTAGAAGACCATATTCTTGAAGGAAACTCACTATTCCGAACTCTCCTTACAAAAACGGACTAGGGGTTGTTCATGTGCGTGCATTACCCAATGGTCTGCCATTGGGCCTGCCCGGACAGTCGAATTCTCACAAAGGTAATGAATATCGGCCATGACGTTTTCATCTACAAATAATGATAAACAGTGGTGTGAGAAAATCTCCCCATAAGTCTGACTGAAAATTTGTTTGAAGGCACCTTGTAACGTGCCGTATTTTCAAATACGTTGGGGGCAAAACCATTTATAGTCTTGAGTTCGGGCAGACACGTTAAAAATTGCATCTATTTAGTGGACCTTACAATTGAATTCAACGAAGATTCTTAATACAGTCAAAAACATTTTAGCATGTTTTCAATTCCGTTGCATAGTCCCCCCCCCCCCCTTGAAAAGAGACAAGACCATTACATCTAATTGTAGCAATACATTTTATCTGGTACTTTTCTGTTCATTAGCAAGTTGGAGTTTTTCTCTATTGAAGTGAAGCTTTCATTTTAAAGGTAAGCTCAAAATAACGACTGCTTCATTTCTAGTTACAAGTCTGGGAAATGCCATTCCGACTATCTTAGGGGTTAGATTTCTTAACAATTTTCTGTACGCTCCGCGCTAACTGATGGTGGCGCTCCGTACAGATAGTGTTCTAGTCGAACAGATAACTGAACAGAACAATGCGTGTTTGCAAATTAGTCTTCGTTTTGGGCATTATTATGAAGTGAAGATATTTTTATTGCGAAAGAAATCTGAAAGTAAGGACTTCTTTAATTCTAGTTATGAGAGCAGGAAATGCCACTTCCTGCTTACCGGGGGTTCTTCATTTTTTAAAATATTCTGTGCGCTCGACTTAGATAATCTTTCGGGCAGGATTACGTTTTTTCGGATAAAAGAACAATTCTGCCCCTCCTAAACTCAGCTGACACGCTCCCGTACGCCCATGACAATAAATAAAATATGAAACTTCAAATAGGCCTACATGCGAAGCCAAATTTTTTCCTCGGGAGAATGCTCCAATATGGTCCGAGGGCCTAAATCTGCATGATGATATTCAGAAACCTCAACAAAACTACAGATCACCTCTACTTGATTTTCCTCATGAGAACGTCAGATTCCTCCATAAAACCCCCAAACTGTCATAAAATTACAATTTGTCTCCAATATTAGCATAAGATTATTAAAAACAGCAAAATTTCCCAATTTCGATGGATACTCCGTACAATAAATAACCAAAGCCAACTCTGTTAATCACCCGACATACTACCTAATTTTGCTCCTGAAAGGCATATCACTTAGTAAAAGAAACCAATTTTTTCATTATGACCTTACCAAAAACCAAATTTTCTTTCATTAAAATCCAAAATATCTCCATCATGATAAGCTCTTAATTTTGAAAGATTCGTTCAAAAAAGGGAAAAACTTTCCGGGCGAACTTCTAGTATCGTTTCAAAGCCTTAGTCAGTAAGTAGGTCTTGTGCTATTCAATGCGTAACCCCAAAATAATTTCAGCTGTCGCCCATATAACGTTTTTTATTTTTCCCTTATGAAGTACAGATTCTTCAAAAAACACGCAAATTTTTTTATAGTACCATAAAAGCCAAATTTCTTTTTTTTTCAAAAGTTTTAATTTTAACTTCATTAAACTCCGGATTTTTAAGTATTTTTTAAAAAGAAAGCCAAAACTCTGCAAAGTCACGTTCAACTGGGACTTAACATCGCCTTTGTCGGGCCTTGAAATTATGGCCCCCCTGTCGGGGTGCTTGACCCCCCTGTCGGGCAAATCCTGGCGCCACCCTTGCTCTATCCCACAATCCTTTGAAATTGCTATTTGGAAATAGGTATATGCAGGGAGCTGTTATTGACCCATGTAGGCATAGCTATTAGCTAGGCCTACTTATGATTGTACTTGTCGTTCCAAAAGAATGTTGGTTGGCAAGATTTTAAGTACAGATAAACATTTGCACTAGAAGTGCTAATTGCCAATACAGGTTTCGGTTCCCTGGCTATTTAAGTTTTTGCCGAACAGGTGATTTTGGCATGTGGGCGCTGCTGTCCGAACAAAATCACCCCCCTGTATATACTTAGTACACAAGCAAAGCAGTAGCTTTCTTGAAATAGCATTATTTATTATTTACAAATTCTTGAATTAAACCACGCAGCCCGCAGGGAGAACCTGACCTACGACTGGTGACAGACTATCATTTCGCCGTAAAATACTTGTAGTTGTAGGCTTCATATTTTCGTGTACTAGTTCTGGGCTAATGCCTATGCCGTGTTAACGTTGTGGCATAGCCAGAGATATCAAAAGCATCAACTTAACGTTATGGCTCTATTGCTATTGTAACGGTTGCAACAGTAACAGTAATTCAACAGGGCCTTATATAAGCTGACACAACAAGTGGATGAATTCTATTAATAATAATTTCTAAACGTCAACCCCTACGGAGAAAAAAGTAGCAAAACAAACCAAAATATTGATTGAAATTAGCTAAACTATTCTTACCTTGTACTTCGTAGAAAGTAATGAAACACAACAGTGTAAAACATGTGAGAGCTGAAAGATCCATTTTGAACTTCTACAAATGCCAAAAGTACCAAAACAGCTTAGTTCATAATATGGAGCACGTTGTAGATTAGGCAACGTGAAGTGTAGTAAGAGTATTATATGTTATATAATGATATTTGAGTATAATTCTTTGTGTTTCTGCACGTTCTCTTTCGTCTCTCTTCAGACCATCCAGTGGAAAAGTGCAGACTTCCTATCTATGTAGAGGTTACTGTCAATGATACTTCTCAATCACAAAAGAAAAGTCAGTAACAGACAAAAATAAAAAACACTCTAACAAAAATGAGGTTTATCGATCAGGTCATAGCTTAACGAAGGTTATGTAAATTTCAGGGTAGCCAAGAGGAAGTATGCGGGCACTTCAGGAAGGCGAATTGATAGCGTACTTCAGAATTGGTCAGTTGGCTTGTTAAATCACTCACGCCGTCAGCTGTCATAGAACCAAACGATGAATGAACAACACTAAAGGGAGTGGGGTACCACAAAACTTGAGAAGTAGAAAACGTCAAAATTGTTTTGGGGGCTGGAGGAGGATGGGAGAGCTAAAAGCTAGAAGCCCCTTCGACAAAATGGGCAACAAATATTGATATTTAGGGTCCCAAACCATTTTTTCTCATATATCTTCAATGTTCATTAGGAGGTGCAAGGTTACACCAAGTCCGAGCTGTTGTGTCAATATACCCGGCGAATCAGGAACTTGGACGGGGTCCCTAGATTTGGGTCAATTAGCCTACCAAATGCAGCTAGAAGTCACCAAAGCACACTAAGGAAATCAATTTTTAAGCCCGGCCGGTCACACTCGATATCAGATCGGATTTTTGTGAGTTTTACTTTATATCTCCTCCATCTTTTGTTGGAAAGAGACAAAAATTTGCCAACCTATGTAAATATATGATTTGAATCCCAGGACTATGAAAGTCTAAGTTATACTAAATATTTCGTGACGTCACATCCACAGACAACTATCGGATACGTGTATAAGCTGCTTGTAAATTTGACGTTACGGCATATATAGTTTACGTTTCATTTCCTTGGTCCTCTTATGCAGATCATACATTGTTCTTTCCGACAATGGATGAAGGAGATTTTAACTTAAATTCACAAAAAGCGGATAGTGTGTCCTGGGCTTTATGCCAGCTGTAGGAAACCATCATTCTGCTCGCTGATAGGGGAGAAAGCAGAAGGTTACAGGGGGACTATTGATATCAATGACGGTTAGTAAACTTCTAAGGCTTCAAAGGATCTCATGACTAGCCCGCAGAGCGGACGAAGTCTTTTCGTTGAGCTCATCGCTCCGAAAAAAAGCAGCAACATCTCATGACCCGCTTTCTACACGGCTGAAGCCTTAGCCCCATCTTTTCAGGTACATTAACGCTTTCATTTGTCAGTTGTCACTTATGTTTCATAATATGCCGAACTCTCCCAATAACTATAATGTAGGCCATCTCCAAAAATGCAAAAAACTAGTAGAGGTGAATTGTAGCTATCGAAAAGGCTAGCTCATTTGAACCCTCTCAACGACAATCTAAAATGTTCGCTCTGGCGGAGATGACTCCTAAAGCCTGTGAATTTAACGTGGTATTAATTTCTATGCTGGGCGCAGTTGAAATACGTAAATTATTCACGGGTTGTGAATCTTATAAGTGGGTATATCCAATTCATATTATAGGAAATGCATTCTTTCCAGATTAGTAACTTCAAGTATGACAGATTCCAGAAAGTACTAAGCTTGAACCGGTGCCTACATATCACGAATTAAAAATGCATCCTTTCTCGTTAAGGAGCGATGGAATTTGAAGGTCGTTCGCATAATGTGGTTTTTGGTTGTGAGATAAATAATGATAACTATGCTGGGAACTTCTAAATTTCGTAAATTATTCATGAGTTGTGTTCTGATAAGCAGGTGTCTGTATTGTTCTCGCACTTATCTTCCAGAGCGGTTGTACTTATACTATCAGCGTCAGTACGGGGTCAATCATATACGAATGTGTTTGGTGGCGTAGGAAGCAATTTGAAAGTGGGACTGATCATTTTTTATTCCTTGCCGAAGCTTTGAAGTAAAAAGCTTTAAAGCAGTTTTCAAAGACATAGCTGAATCAGTAGACTTCCTGGATAACGAAGTCGCTGATATAAAAACAAATATTAAAAAGAAAGAAGAGTCAACCGAGCTACATACCTTGATAGACAAAGTGAGTACTTTGGAACTAAATATTGGTCGCAAATTTGAAGACCTTGAAAATCGCTCTCGGAGAAATAATTTGATATTTCATGGGGTCCCAGAAGATGACGGAGTTGGCCCATCCCGAAATTTGGAATCACAAATTAAAGATGATATATTACGAGATATGATGGGAATGGATGCCTCCTCGATTCATATTGAAAGAGTTCATAGAACTCCGAGCAAAAGGGTAACTCCAGGACAGACAGAAGGATCTTTAGGAAAACCCCGACCCATCCATGTTCGCTCTCTGAGGTATACAGACAGAGAGAAAGTTTTACGCTTAGCTCCGTCGATGCTATAGAACAAAACGTACAGGGGTAAGGCCATCTTCATTTAGGATGATGTTTCTGCTGAGGTCCGAGAACTTCGTAAAAAGCTGCGTCAAAAATTGCCCGAAATTAAGCAACAGACTGACGTTCAATATGCATATATTTCATGGTCGATACCTACCCGCATTGCGGTTGTGAAAAACGACGGATCGCGACAGCTACTTCTTAGTTCAGAGTTAGTAGTCTCTTCGCGCCGGTTATCGTATCGTTTCCAGTTGATGGCAGCCAAGGTCACAGATGATCCAGTATCAACATTGTAAAGTACTGTAAACTAAAAGTCGGTACACTAGTACTTCCGCCGTAAAAGGTATCCTCTCCAGATTTTAGAAACTCATTCTTTATATTTTAACCCTTTACCGTTGTGCTCCGATCGGGGCATATTTGCGCGCCTCGGGAGTGGGCGGGAAAGCGGACGTAGCACGCCCCGCATCAGCTTCCGTAGGCCATTGACCCCGTGACCTTAAACTATCGTCTCTCTCGTTGTTGTGGCCGAATTTTCGGGTAGCTACTCGGGGTTTCGAGCTCCTGTGAAACAGTAAAGATGGGTGACGGCCGAGCTCTCCGCATGGGTCTAAAAGGACCCAAACAACGGTAAAGGGTTAAGTCCATGCACTGTATGGAGTAAGAGCTGGCTTACATTTCTGGGGAGCTATTTTTGCATGGGATCATTTGTCTCATTATAGCCCATGTGCTCCTGAAGAGACAGTTCCTAAACAAAATTTGATTACAGTACCAACTGATTCCTTTAGAACACTAGTGAGCAGGCCTTTTGTACGTTTTGTTGTTCCTTTCTATGTTTGTGGTTTTTGTTTTTGTATGTTTGTGTTTTTGTAATTTCTGTGTCTGTAGAAAAAAGTTCTTCTCATTTGTAATCACTCGATCTGCAATGTTCTGTAGCAAATCATGTGAGTTATTAATAACCAAAAATTTAATAGGGCTATTGCAGTTCTGTCTAGACAGTCTATAGTGAATAAACTCCCATTTTATCTAAATGGAAAATATTAAAATATGCCCCTGAACTGTAGAGGGCTTGGGGATAAAAAAAAATGAAAGAAGTATTTGAATGTTTACGAAAAATGCAATTTACAATCAGTTGTTTACAAGATGTTCATTGGACCAGAGAAAATGAATGCGTCTATTATTCTGAATGGGGAAGTGATCTATATTTTAGTTCCTTCTTATCCAATTCAAGAGGTGTTGCTGTTCTTATTGACATGAAATGCTTATTTAAAATTTCTTCTAATTACTTTATTATAATTATTGAAATAAAAGGCTTTACCTTTAATCTTGTTAATATTTATGGGCCAAATTCAGATTCCCCTGATTTTTACGAAAATGTGTTTCAGGAGAGCTTGAGTATTGGTTGTGACTTTAATGTTTTATGTGGTGATTGGAATATGGTGCAGGATTTTAGCTTAGACAGCAACTCGTATGAAAAATTGAATAATCCGCATGCCCAGGCAAAGCTTAGTAGTCTAAAAGAGGAGTCATTTCTGATTGATCCATGGCGTATCCGAAATCCTAATGTCCACCAGTTTACTTGGAGACATCGTAGAAATCCTTTAAAACAAGCTCGACTTGATTTTTTCCTAGTTTCGGAAAATTAACAAAACTGTATAATGGGTTCAAATATTTTGCCAGGTTACCGAACAGATCATTCCATTGTAGTGCTTGAGATTTCTTTATATAATATTAAACACGGAAAAGGATATTGGAAATTTAACATTGCTCTTTTGCAGAATACTGATTATATTAATTTGGTCAATACTACCATTGATCAGTGTATTTTACAGTATGTTGTCTCTCCATATAACCGTGAGATAGTTTTGTCAATACCTCACGGGGATTTACATTTCACTTTTGAAGCTGATTTATTTTGGGAGACTTTGCTTCTTTTCATTAGGGGTGAAACAATTCAGTTTTCTAGTAGATTAAAAAAGTCAGAAGTACACAGGGAGAACACGTTACTCAATGAAATCTCTCAACTTGAAATGGAGAATACTATTGATATTCTCTAAAACCTAAATAGTAGTACATGATCCCTTTTGTAGATGAGATCCCTTTTGTTTTTGTTGGGGGTCAAAGGTCATTTGGGGTCACAAGAGGTCAAAAGGTCAAAACCTTGTAACACCATATCCCAAGAACGGTACATGTGACTATGCTCATATTGGGTGTGTAAGTTGGTCATATTGAGTAGATGATCACTATATCAATTTTTGTGGAAGTCAAAGGTCATTTGGGGTCATGAGAGGTCAAATGGTAAATTCCTTAGAAATTGCTTGTAAACACGGTATCTCAAGAAGGGTAAGTATGACTAATCTCATATTTGGTGTGTGGGTTGGCCATATTAAGTGGATGATCCCTATTGTTTTTGGTGGAAGTCAAAGGACATTTGGGGTCACGAGAGGTCAAAAGGTCAAAACCTTGTAATCACGATATTTCAAAAAACGGTACATGTGACTATGCTCATATTTGGCGCGTGGGTTGGTCATATTATGCAGATGATCCCCATTGATTTTTTCATGGAGGTCAAAGGTCATTTGAGGTCATGAAAGTTCAAAAGGTTAAAACCTTGTAAAAATGATATCTCAAGAATGGTACATGTGACTACACTCATATTTGGCGCATGGGTTGGTCATATAAGGAGATAATCCTCATCGACTTTTCATGGAGGTCAAAGGTCATTGGGGGTCATGAGAGGTCAAAACCTAGTGAACCCGGTATCTCAAGAAAAATGCATGTGACTAAGCTCATCATTAGTTTGTGGGTTGGTTGTATTGAGATGGTGATCCTAGCTGATTTTCGTGAAGGTCAAAGGTCTTTTGGGGTTAGCAGTGCCAAAGTCTGACAACTTGCTTGCATAGTATTACTGTACAAGGAAGGTAACTTATAGGCTCCTCATACTTGAGATGTAGTTGATTCATGGTGAATAAATGATCCCTATAGTTTTTGGTGGAGGTCAAATCCCACTTTGGTTCACTTGGGGTCAAAGTCTCAATATCATGTACACAAATTTCCCACGGTTGGAGTCTTGGATACTGCAAAATTTCACACATAGTATGTGGATGTAATATCATGAGCAGAACCCTAGTTCTTGTAGGAAGCTTCGATGCCTTGCATGCATACTTTGTGGGTACATTACGGAGCACTGTCAATTTGAAATACATTACGAAGCACTGTCAATTTGAAAAAAAGATAGTCTTAAGTTAAAAAAAGATAGGCTTAAGTTTCAGCGGCAAGGAATCATGAAGCCTTTTGGCTTTCTGGTTTTACTATGCACCTCACCCTACCCCATTGACCAAAAATTACACTTTGATGCTACGTTTGTCTGTTTTTCTACCATGAGTAACGGTTTTTTAAATAAAAATTGGATGCTATTATTTTTTTCAAATGGAACTGGGCACTAAAGAAGATAGAATTCTTCGTTTTTCTTCCAGCCATGCTTCAGTAGGCAACAATTCCAGTATATCTATGGTCTCTGCAAACTGAGGAACATTGATAACATTTTAATTCTTTGAAATTGCTAAAGAATCTATCTACTCACAGAATATTCAACTGACAGGGTTGAAAGGGAACTGACGGGTATATATGATAGCAATTGCGGTAGGTAAATAATTACCTGCCTGAAGTCTTTCCCGAAAGACTATTAAAGAGGAGAGCCACCGTCAGTTGGCGCGGAGCGTAGAGGAAATTTTGAAAAATCGGACAGTCGAAAACGGCATTTCTTATACTTGTAAGTAGTAGCTAAGCAGCAGGGAGGCAAATAGACTTCTTCAGGGGAAAGGAGCACGCCCCCCAAATTTTTCTACTTTTTTTTTTTTTTGAAGTGTAAACACTACTGTATTGGGGGAGCGGCCGAAGCGCGTCCAAATTTGTGCCCTTTTTGAAACAAGTATTTGTGGCTATGGAGCTTGTATTGCATATATTTTTGGATTCCGGGTTTCTTGTATAGGGAAATTTGAAAAGTTGGGGGATTACTGATCGAAAAATCTGCATCTTCTATATTAGCAAATCTGAGAATGATCGCATGCACGGTGATCGACCGGAGATCGTTGTTGCTACATAATGTTATCTTGGAGGTCTACGAACTGAAGCTCTCCAATATAATTTTAAAACTTTTCGATACTTTGTTGTTGGTTTTTTTTTTTAGCCAAACGTTTTCAAAGTTTTCAAAGCAGCTTATATTGGAGAAAATTTTGGAATTTATTTTATGAAAGAAAATTTATCAAAATGCAATGAAGTTGCCGGTGTCACTTGAAGTTCTAGTGTCACAAATGGCAAATTTCGATATTTTGTTTTCCAGAGCTTGAAAAGGGTTTATCGAACTGATTCATGAGACAGAACTTATGCATTAGGCACGTTGTAGCGGGCGGAAAATTCTACTTTTTGAAACAATGAATTACAAAAAACAATAAAATTACAAATTGACGAATTGACGTATTGAATTTCATGAGAAAGAAGAATTGAGAATATCACATGAATGAAAAGGGGTTTTTCTGACCCGTGAGCAGCCTTCCGCCACTCATTTTTCACTGGGAGACTGTCGTCCCCGCAGCCCCCTCCCGGCTTACTAAGCCTATGAATATGGGGAGCATGAATGTGGGGAGACGTTTTTCGCTAGCTTCCACACAGGGACTGCCACCCATGAATAGCATCCGCATGGTGATCCGAATTGCCACCCATAGTAATTAGAGATTTGGTGTTACACCTAAGCTGAGATAAATTCAGCAATGTATGGCTGCAAAGAAATTTAATATTCACCACCAGGTTAATTTGAAAGAACGAACATAGCATATTCCTCTCAAAAAAAAAAACGTTGCCGATTCGAGCATGAAAGGTAGGGTGCAAGTCAAGTTGCAACCCGGAAAACCAACACTCAACACGTGGGAATCATTCTCTCTAAAATCATGACTTTTAGTCGAAACAAAGCTCAAAGAGCAGTTTTGGAAAGGTATTTCAGGAGGACAATGTAATGTTAAAGACAGTCAACTCTCACGCAAACTTCAGTTTTAATAGTCCACAGAAATTTTGATTGGCACCTGACAGCTCTTTAATTGACAGCATGTTCAAAAAACCAGAATACTGTAGTTCATATAAAAAAGTTTGTGCTATACTCAGGGTGTTTTGATTACACATTGGGTCTTGTATACTCAAGCCAAAGCAATGAACTGAAATAATGTCTAGATGAGGATGAATTTTAGGAGGTAAGTAGGCTCAGAGAATTGGTACCGTTTGGGGTGAGAGGATTAGGCGCAGGTCACACTACAGAGATATCGGATCGGATTACGGTCCGATTTTCGAAACTTTTTGGGAAAATCTCCACCATCTTTGGTCTTAAAGGAAACAAAAACTTGCCAAAGTTTGGTAATACGTGATTTGTTGCTTATTACTATCAAAACTGACATCAAACTAATTTTTCAGTGACGTCACATCCGTAGACCGCTTTTAGAGGATACGCGTAGTCCGATGAAAGCTATTTGTCAATGTGGCGTCACAATAATTAGTTAACATTTTATTTGCATTATCCTCTGATACGAATCATAAATTCACAAAGGATGGTAAATTTTGGGGTTCTTTTCAACAATGGATGGGGGAGATTTAAACCAAAATTACAAAAATCTCGCTGTAGTGTAACCTGCGCTTTAGATGACAAAAGTTAATCAGCTGTTTACTTTTACATTTGTTGATATTGATTTGCAATTCCTCAAAAGGAGGGCGCACTTCTCGCAATTAGACGTTTTGTGCATAAGATCTTTATTCTAAACATGATACCCTGTCCATCTAACATCAGTCGTGGTTTACGCCAGAATAAATGATAGCACTGTGACTTTCCACGAATTCTAGTCGAATCAATGCATCCCAGAGTCGATTTTAACAGTATGGTCTTGAATCGATCAACTCTGTTCGAGCTGCCTGCAAGGCGGAATGGGATATGGACTACAATAAGCAGGTAAACTACTCCCAAACAGAGTTGTTGCTCGAGTTACTGACTTGCGACTCGAGTCGACTCGAGTCGCCTTTCTGTTGACTTGTGACTGGACTTTGACTTGAAGGTTTGTTGACTTGTGACTTGACTTGACTTGTCAGATTTTGAAAATGATTGACTCGTGACTTGACTTGACTTGACTTGACTTGCCGAGGTAATGACTCGTGACTTGACTTAAGCGTATTTTACTTGCCGACATTGGCGATTTTTCCTCCCGATCGTGCCCGAAAATGCAAAACTTGAAGTGTCGCCGCGCGAAATACGAGAGACGCAACATCGCCTGTACCATACCATGCACGCGAGTCGCGCGTGCCCGTCGGTCCCTTTATATCAGCATGTGGAATTAGTGAACAGACAGAGTGACTCCATTTACGAATCTCATAATGGTTTATATGTGATGTGACTGCGCTATTTAGAACCCAACTTCTGCACTGTGATGCTCGAATATGTTACTCCGTTTACATTTTCGCAAGCATTACTGCCAGTACGTACGTGCTGTAGGCTACCTGACTGCGATAGTTCTTGGCCCATGTAAATAAATGGTGAGTGGGGACATATGAATCAGCTCTGCAATATCCCTCATGCATGTGTGCTACCAATATGATTACCTTACTATTCTTGGGTGGGACCTGGGCCAGATCCCATTTAAAGTGCACATTTAATCAAGCAATTCATATATATTAAACAGCATGAATAATGAAGTCTATCAGTCCAACTTTCGTACTCATAGAACATTCTTGGGCTGAGATATATGTTGAAATTCCATCACTCAAATTAAAATGATACATTGCGCAATAATTTGTGATGTCATTGTTGTACTATTCAAATTATAAATTTTGAATTCATTGTTATTCAGAAAGCTACTGCACCTTGTACAAAGGTGCCATAGCTC
Organism: Holothuria scabra; assembly: GCA_037179385.1. Lineage (NCBI taxonomy): Eukaryota > Metazoa > Echinodermata > Holothuroidea > Aspidochirotida > Holothuriidae > Holothuria > Holothuria scabra. Next base: position 6,927,852 of record CM074190.1, on the reverse strand, counting down.
TCTTACTCTCATGGGGTGATGTAAGTCACAATTTATTGTGCAATAAACTAATTTGTTTTAAGTGAATAAATTTCATCATTTTTTATCCTGGCTCAAGAATATCCTCTCAAGGTGGAGAATGGACAGTTACAATTCTTTTTCATGCTTTTTTGTCAACTTGAGGTACAATTAAATAACTTTCTCATGTTGAATGTTTTGATTAATCTAATTTTAATATAAATTTCCCGAAGACGTGGGGAACGTCGTTGAACGAAAGACTTGTAGCCAACAAAAAGCACTTCTAGATCATTCCACTTACAAGGAAGCAGTTACGCTGCTTAGGAATTAATAAAGCGCCATCTATATAGAGTTCTTCAGAGTTCATGCCAGTTACAGGGGAGTAAGTATAGGAGCGAAATAAGAGTGTAGTTGCACTTTTATGTATTTTTCAGTTTTTGAACTAACCTACAACCTCCTAGGAGAAACTTGCATTACACCTATGAAAGCTTTGATCACGACGGTTTCCGAGAATTGACGGAGTTAATGTCTCAGGTTGAAACATCCACGACACTTTTTGTTTACCAGTTTGAGGATTAAGATGTTTACATCTTCCATCCACAGAATCTTAACGTAGAATTGGCTTGATCCCTGTTTTGTGACGTCGATTGAAGATTTGCGTTAAACCGCAAAAAAAAAAAAAAAAAAAAAAAAAAAACAGAATAAAGGCGTTTGCGTCAGGGGAGAACGTTAAGTAAAAAAATCACAAATTTGACTTCGTGTTAGAAAACTGTCATAAATAGCAATTAACTTATTGTTTGTCAAAGATGCGCAAAAAATATTGAAAAAATATGTAGCACCTATTTTCAAAGGAAAGAAATACTTGGTGCGGAATCAAAACTGGTCTCGGGAGACAAATGTACATATAGCCTACCTGTGAAGGTTTGTGCCGAAAAGGCGTATAAAGTGGGTCTTTATATGTAGGGTCTTCATGGACGAATCCGGAAAGTCAAGTGTTGGTCAGATTTAAGTTGGACATAAATACAAGGGTCTTTCATCTTCGATATTCCAATTTTCCTTGCTTACCTGTATCATGGATGGTTGTTCACTAAAATGCATCTTAATGGGCTCAAATTCACTGCTTATGAGGGCTTGATATTTCAATTAATCAATAAATGAAGACGATTTAAGTCTTATGGACCCCATTTATGTCTGACTACATTCACTATACACTAATGCACCTTGGATTTGTCTGTACCCCTTGTGTGCAACGTAAGCATAACAATGTGTTTCTGCAATTCGTCTCCAACCATATCGGTTTTTATTCTCATTTTTTATTGTGTGCTTCCATCTAAGTATACAAATAGAAAAATAGTGAGCGAGGCCAGTATAAAATCATTTTATATCTTTCATTTCCATACTCTGAGATTTTATGAAAAAGGTTAATGTGTGGTGGCCGGTCAGGGACCTGCAAAGTATATATTTTGTCCATATCTAACAAGCTATAACGAATTATCAATTCGTTTTCACTAATTCGTAGTCCTTTATGAGGAATAAGACATAAATATACATTGCAAGTGCCTGACGTACCACCTTTGTTCTTTTCTTTTCCTTTCTTAAATTATAGATGATTAGACTAGGAAAGTATACAACTTCTTTACACAGCTGCAAGTTATGAAGTTACAGTTTATCTTATTATTAGAAGAAGGCCCTCTCTCACAGTAGAATGCCCTAAGAAAATGATTTTCCGTAGTGACTTTATATTGCTTGCCTCCTATCACCCTCCATCCAATCTGTAGTTACCTTATAAAAAGTCTTCAACTTTTCAGATCGAACTCAGAATTAATGCAGAGTTATCAGTTTTTATGTCAAAATTAAATGTTTCTGCTTTTCCCTTGCTCACGTTTTATTTTGATCTTTCGTAGTGAAGTTAAGAAGATATCCTTATAAAGACGACAAATGTTTGTTGTAATTTCAAAAATATTGAAATTAAAAGGGGGATACACGGTGGAACGGTTTTACAGTGGTAATTTACAAAACGGTTGTAATGATCTAGTTTCTGTAATTCTGAAGTGTAGATTGAAAATAACTTAAATCATATCATAAAGATTTATGTAGCAGATCTTTTCATGACGTGAGCATGTTTAGAAGTATAGGATATGAGATTATATAGGTATATAGCAAAAGGTAAGTAACCTTAATACCGTATTAAAGATTTTTGGACAAAATCCAACTTCATATTGGCATCTTCATCTTCATGAGACATTCCGTAATCAGGTAAGGCTTGAACTGTGAATTAGTGAATGGAATTATAACCTTTCACGGTAACGAAAGGAGACCTGGGGTTAATTGTTGTTGCAATATTGGGAGTAAATTTCATTAAGTCACTCGTGTAATTTTAGACGATGAAATAATGTGGGAAGAAATCGCAATATTAGTGTACATACTTTTGTTTTTGTGTATTTCATTGTCTTTTAGGCATGTCTTAAAAGAAAATGATCTTTTTTACTATTGATACTTGTTAAGGTGTTGTGCTAGCTCCATGGCTATATATAAAACTCCGGGGATTATCATGTACTATTGAGATATTATATTTATTATTTTAGTTTGAAAAATCTGTTTATTGACCTATTTGATTATTGGGTAGAGACAATTTAATCATTACGGAAAATGAAGAAGTGGATTGCACCATTTACTTGCCAATGCAAATATTTTGCTCACTAGTACAGGAGTCAGCAACCATTTGGTCGAAGCCAGTTATTGGACCGGGTACAGATTTTGGTGATGAAAACCTTCAGGTGTGAGCCTTTTGGCAGTGTAAAGCTGGATTTGTTGCAAAGTTATGGATGTTGCTAGTTGGCAGCTCCTGATCAAGGTTGCTTCTTTACGTGCTTTACCCTTTTCCCTCCTTGAAAAGTTCGAAAGGTGGGGTCTCTGGTGATATGCATAGGAGGCCACTAGATACCTGGCACATTGACTGCTGTGCCGACCGATGTTGGCGGTTTTCTTACCGTATGTGGCATGTAGGCCAACACGCGTTTCCAAATTTCACATATGGGGAGCAGCTTAAACCAAGGCCTAGTGGAAAGGAATATTATCAAATTGCCATGCATCAAATTAAAAATTGCGGAGTATTTCACTACACAGCATGTACGAGGGCGGTCCTAATTAGACATTAGGACCTCTAAAACTAAGATTCATGACTGCACAATTCGAGTACTCTGTTTCCAGCCCTACTAGGGTCATCACAGAAAACGTACGCTCAGCAAAATTCCATCACTTTTCCACTAAAACATGAGCATGTTTATGGATGGGTCAATAATGATTGACTTTCTACCACAGCCATAAATTAGATTGATAATTATAGTAACACTCTAAACAATTCCCTTTTGTGTCAAAAATGCTAAAGAAATAGTTTGCTCGTAGGTCTCATGTACGGTCGGAGGAACAGTATTAAGCGACAGTCACATTACAATGAATTCGGATCGGATTCCGATCCGACTTTTCGGGATTTTGTTAAAAATCTTCTCCATCTTTGGTTGGAGAGAGACAAAAATTTGTCAACCAAATAAAACTATGTGATTTGCAACTGATGTCCTTGAAAAAAAACATACCACCTGTTTTTTCTTGACGTCACCGACTTACATTTTTCATCGGACAGCGTTATCCGATTAAAGCCCAGGTCACATTACAGCGATATCGGATCGGATAACTATCCGATTTTTGTGAGTTTTAGTTAAAAGCTCTTCCATCTGTAGACGGACGGATCTGAAAACTTTCCATCTTGTGTAAATGTATGATCAGTATTAGAGGACCACGGAAATGAAATGCAAACTATTTATTTCGTGACGTCAAGTTGACAAATAGCTTTATCGGACGACGCGTATTCGATAAAAGCTGTTTGCGGATGTGACGTCACGGAATGATTATTAAAATGTAGATTTTCGTAGTCCCGCAATATAAATCATATATTTACACAGGTTGGGATATATTCGTTTCTTTTTGACCAAAGATGGAGGAGGTATGAAGTAAAACTCACAAAAATTGGAGCAAAATCCGATCCGATATCGCTGTAGTGTGACCTGGGCTTAAAGCTCTCTCTCTCTATCGATGTGACCAAACGAAATAATAAACACACATCTAATTTTCATTGTCCTGTTTTACAACTAATATATTTACACAGGTTGGCAAATAAGTTTGCTCTTTAAGACCAGAGATGGAGAAAATTTTAAGAAAAACTTACAAATTGGATCGAATCCGATCCGAATTCGTTGCAGTGTGATCGTAACTTTAGAGTTGTGAAAGTATTGCTGCATAAGCCCTACCCCCTAACTGTAATATTAGTCTCTAACAGAACAGAAAACACCTGGGAAGGTGGACCACGGTGAATCTTTTTTTTTATCAATTTCAGATTAACCTTATTCCTTTGGTATAAAGAGTAGCATTTTATTCATTTAGTTACCCTTGTCTATTACTTTAATGAAGTAATAATTGGTTCTCTTTCAAATTACAACAAGGGTTTGATATATTTTACACAGGGAACAGGCGCACAATGGATTTTGACCTTGAATTGAAACTGGTTAAAGAACTTTCACAGCTGTACTTAAATATTTCCCGGACATTTAAGTAACAGTTAGCAGTGTTCGTTATATTATCCCTCAACCCGAGGGTTCGTGAGTTCCACTAATAATGGGCATTGGTAAACACCTACAACCAGTGAGTTTGGTAATTTGTTTGGTGGCTATGTACACATCCTCCAAATCGTCGGGAAAAACAAACCAATTCCTCGCCTACAACACGTATTTCAAAATTTCAAAGTTTCATGAACGTTTATGAAATCATTCTTTCTTAACCCATCCACACATAAGTAGGGATCTCAAATTAGGTTAAGTGCAGTGTATTGTACCTATAAATTGTATCTTTGGTGTAAAAAGAATGAATTTTTATCTGCTGTAAATTAAAGCTGGCACCCATATTTTCGTTCGAGTTGAAGAGAAACGTAGATAGTGTAGTATGTTGCACACTATGTGCTGAGTTCGGTTTGTATATCCCACGCTCTTTCCCACAATTGCTTGCGGCAATGATTACCAAACTCGCTTATTAACGAAACCTGGATAATGCTATAGATAAAGGTGCACAATATGTTCATTTGCTTAAAGGACCAGTTCTCTCACCCCAAATAGTACCAATTCTCCTAACCTTCTTACTTAATCCCCTCCCACAAGTGTCTGAAATTCATCCTCGTCCATATACAATCTTAGTTTATTGCTTCTAGGTGAGTATAGACAAACTTAATTTATATAATCAAAACACTCTCAGTACCTTTCATGCTGTGTAATATAAGCTTTGGTATTCTGCATTTTTTGAATTAGTAGTCAATCAAAGAGCTGAGTCAATTGAGAATTTTGGTACCCGGGTTCCAAAGTTGCAGTTTGGGGTGAGAGGTTTGGCCCTTTAATGACAGTAGGTGCAAAGGGATATGAGAGAAATCAACTGTAGGAATGGAGGACGAATGCAAGGTTTGATACAGTATCTTTGTTTCCTTTATGTTCAAGTAAAGTTATCCTATACCATCCCGGCACTTATGCTGCTTGCCCCCTTTTCCGACTGTGCCTCAATACTGGAGTAAGCTGTACTTAGAGAGGGCACTTTCTCCTTGAAATATTTTTTTACTCATTAGGAAGTAGGCGATTGTCACAAATTTCTTTCAGGGCACATTTTCTGAACATTCATTTCTTTGTGGTTCCTCTTTTGTAATGGGAAGTAGATTCTTGTAGTCTAAGATGACCTACATAATCTTTACTCCCTGAAAATTTGTACCTTCAATTGTCTGTCAAATTAACCTGTAAACCCTGTATCACTGAAGTTTCTAATCAGGATTTCTTTATTCGGGCGAGCAATCGGTATCAAACCATGGGGAATTGACACATACCACTTTAAATCGACACATACCGATTTAATTCGACTTATACCGATTTCAACTGGCATATACCAATTCAACTTTGACAAATACCAGTTTAAACTGACATACACCAGTCTAAATCGACATTTTTTACCAATTTCAAAACATGAAATGTGAGAAATATTTCTGAGAAAAAAAGCCAAGCAAAAATTGTGGTTTTCGCGTTCTACTGTCTAGATTAAGTTTAAATTTGTTAATGTAAATTACCTAGAAGAGTGCTATCCAAGGCAGAATAAGGAAAGGATCTTCTCCAGGGAGCTATTCCAGCTCTGGCGGCAGGTGTTTATTGCCCCTTTAGTCGTCAGCCCGGAGCTTCGAGGAAATTAATTTGTATAGTTTTTAGCTTTGGGGAATTTTACTAGTTTTTACTGTGATTTGGTTTTGATACAAGTTTAAGAGAAAACGCTGCAGATTTGAGTCGTCTTTTTGTGCCTTTCTTGTCTCTCTCCACGTTCTGGCCAATCAAAAACAAGACCTTATGCCATGAGTCCCACCCTGCAAGTCAAAACGCTACCGAGAAGAACCAAACACCCCAAACCGTTACAATGTCTTTTATTATTCTTTGAGATATTTGTACCCGGCATCTCCCATTGGCATATAGTAGATAGATATCCTCACTCATGGACAGCAAGAAGAAAGTTACGCCCTGCAGTTTCCGGTCCTCTACGTAGTGCTAACAATTTCTTCTGTCTTCATTTGGTCATTCACAATACCGCGGTCAATCCATCTAAAAGAACAAAAATTGGATATTTCCTCAGTGCCACGCATGTTATTATTTTAAAGAATCCCGGAAACTTCCAGCGAAAGTATTTCGTTTGATATCCATACCCTAAATGTTATAGAACTAATACATGACGATAAAAAACCTTGCATAAATCCAGCAATATTAACAACGTAGAGTAAAAAAATGATTCTGCGTTAAATTGCGTACTGCAGACATTTGACATTTTCTGGTTAGATAAGATCCCACGTCTCAACTTCTAACCAATTGCTTTAGTGGGACCGGCCACGCCCATTTTTCCAGTTGTGGCTCGCTGGCTTGTTTATCCTTAATCCACTTTTGAAGGTTCAACACGGTTGTGATTTGGGAAACGCGAGAACTAGCAAGTTACGGATGAAAGCCAGAAGTTCTACTTTCAATTTGTGGCAGGTAGCATAAACACCCCCAGTGGCGTAACCAGACTTTTTAATTTGGAGGCCTGAGGGTTGCAAAGATTAACGTGGGAGGCAAGCAGGAATATCACTATCTAACATGAGCGCCAACCGTCAAATGGTGCGTAGCGTGCAGAGAAAACTTTGGCTAAAAAACGTTTCTCAGATTGTCGGAAATGACACTTCCCAGTGTCTTTGGCCCTGTGAATTTCAGCCAAATATACGCCAACTGGATGTGAACTATGTTTAATAAATCATACACATGTCAAGAAAAGCACATGCAAAAATTCTCAATTAAATGACTCATGATTTTCGTAATAGTCAAGCAGTGTTTGCGGAGTTTTTGTCTCATACAAATTTTGCCTGTTTTTCGATCTACGAATTTCATTTGGGGGAAAGCGCGGGCAAGGAATTTCACTGGGGGATCCCACCCCTTCCCCCTGTTGGTTACGCCACTTAAGGAACAGTCAGACGATTGAACCCGGGATGATATCGATACGGTGTTTCAAATATAATTATCCAATTATCCATGGCTTTGAAGTGAATCTAAAAATAAAGAAAAATTATTAGGAACCTCTTTTGAGATTAAGTTTTAATATTAAGGCTTTTATAAAACATATAATAAATCAGATCATCTTATAAAAAGAACAAAAGAACTTCTTGAATAAAACACAATAAGTTATTGGATTTGCATAGAAGGAGGAGGGTTTGAAGAATGACTCTTTAATGATTCATTAAATGTGATACTCTCAGGGACATTAAGCTATTGACAACAGTGCATGACCAAATTACTTTTTGTCAAGAAACGGGGTTATTTCAGCATTGTCTATCGTTATATGTGGAAGAAAGGCTGTTCCATTGTAGGGACGCTCTCACGCTGGTAGAAAAAACTGCATAAAGTACTCAACAAAACCCCATTTTTAGGGCGAGGATGAAACGTGTAAGTACATTTGATTATTTGAAGGTAGACCTGCACTGTGCACTGCATTTGGGGTCCTTGCTGTACTCCTTCAACCTGGGCCCCAAAGATGCCAATCCCTCAACCCCAACCCCCGCAAAAAAGTCTCACTCTCTTCGACCATGTCAAACAAGACCTTGGAAAATGCTAAGGAAAATTTATCCCTGAAATTAGTTCGAAATGACTGTTCTTGTCCTATGAATTGTGCACGTTGTATTATACATGGTATAATACTGGTGTGAAATATTAAGAATACTTACAATACCAAATGTATATGAATAAAGGTTCATTGTCCTAAAATTGAACTTTGTAATTAACTTATAAAAAAGTAACGCTTGGCTTTTTGAACCCTTCTAATACAAATCTCATCCGATCAAAATGAAATCCTCGGAAATATGAACTAATCTTTACATGTTGTATCCGTTCAGGAAAATTTTCTATCGGAACAGCAGAGGTAGCTGGCACGGAAAGATTGCTTTTCCACACTGTTTTTACAAATGTGGAGTGAGTGCTCTTTGAACAACATTGATACTTCCGTTTATGTGACCCTCCTTCATGAAAATAATGTTATAGAGCGTGGATGATGACTCGGCTGCACCAACGAAAACATATATAATATTAAGCAATAACTTGGCAAAACAGACGGTCACGTTTGCCTTCTCGCCCTCTCTCTAACATGGCGAGGATTGGAAGTTATGTTTAAGGATTTATTGTTTCTAATTGATTTCCGAATGTCTTGAAGTGTTTTCTAAATGAATTGAACGGAAACGAAATCGGAACTTACTTGGGACTGTGGAACGGGGAAAACAATATTGGTTGTCCAAATAACTTTAAACACTTGAAATTATGTGATATTGTACGACAGTTTTTCTACTCCTGACAGATAAAACCTGTTGATCACGATTTTAATTTTTGTTATTATAAGATGGATTTTTCAATCTACGTTCTTACCATTGTGTATTTGATTTCTTCCATCGCAGCTCCAGGTAAGACTCTTGATCCTGATCCACCTTACTGCTTCATTGATGAAGATGATACGGTATCATCTTCATCCGCAAAGCAGTAAGGTGGCTGGTTCCAAGAGACAGTCTAGTGACAGCATGCCTTTTTAGACAAGGGGTCTGATCTACTTTGTGCTTTTCTTCATCTTCTTCGGTTGAAGTTTAAATATGTTTTTCGTTTCTCGCCCCTTTTCCCTCCTAACGAAAATGTTGTTATTCATACTGCATCCCAGAAACCGTCTAACTGCTTTGAACTTAAGGGTTGATAATTCATGCCGTGACGTCTCTTCTTGAGAAAGCAACATAGACACCCCAGTACATCAAAGGCGGTGTGGGGTGTAACTGATATCTGAGTTTGTCACATGATCTGTGCCATAAAATGAACTAAGCTTTCATTGTATTCAAACTGCGTGAAAAGCAATTAACACATGCTTGATTGACCTGTTATCTAACCTCAAATGTTATGTAACTTTTTGTGTATTTTTATCTATATATCTGTTACTGTCAATCGATTAATCAGACGTGAAATTTTACTTTTTCAAGTGTGGGGTAGTGAGCTTCATTTTCACCCTGAGGCGATAAGAGGTTTTCGGGCACAGGAGGGGAATGTAACAAAAAGTAATAAAGAACGTTTCATCATGTACACTTATTTTCACACAATCCTAACAATATATTTTAAAGGGGCTCGTTGAGTTTATATTGAAAATTTAATGAAAGTGTTTAAGGGTACTACTACTTGGATATTCTTGTAACTGGCTAATTTATCAAGTTTCATATCTAATAGTTGCGGAAAAGTAGATTTTGCGTTTTGTGGTGTCCTGACTTATAACGCTTTTGTGCATAATTTGGAAAAAGTGACTGGTCACGAATTTTTTGAAAACGGGATTAACCGTTAGATGCTCACTCATAAAATAGGATATAGGGGTTGTCTAAGTTTTACCATTTGTCATTGGTATGTGAAGAAAACTTGACAGGTTTGGAAAAATTTGTTGAATTTTATAAACCAACTCAATGAGCCTCTTTAAGAAAGAAGATAATGTTGTTTCCATCTCGCCACATGATTTGCATTCCGAGATTCCGTGAGAGCGTGCTGTGAAACGAAGCCTCATTATTCTGTTGGTTCTCTTTGGAGAAGGCCTCCTATTCACGCAGCTCCATGTAAGTTATTGTTCTTGTGTATATAGCAGCTGCTTAAAGTAATGTTCTTTCGTTATACTGCCCTTGTGATATACCTTGCCTTCTAGTCACTTTCCTCGTTCTTGGCTGTAAATAACCATGCCTGTCTGGCTTAATTACAGCCTGCCATTCGAGTTTCAAGGACATTTACAGTGTGAAGACACTTCTTTTAACATTTTCCTATTTCTTGATTGTAATTTACCATGCCTTCTTGGCCTAATTACAGTGTGTCAGCTGATTATCCAGGGCATTGATTCCTATAGAAAATTTATTTCAGAATTCATTTAGCTGATAGATGTATGTTTAGACTTGTACTAACAATTATTAGAATGCTTAGTACAGTATGTACGGCTTGAACAGTTTTCTTGATCTCACATTTCGCATTATACCATGTCCACTGGACCTAATTGCAATAACTACAGGGCTATTCTGAGACATTGAATTTCACTTCAAGTCATGGCCTCCTTTTGTGAAGATAGTCGTTCTTTCCCATGCTTTAAAGGCTAGAATAAGAAGTTGACCATTTACTGTTGTAATTTCCCATGCCTTAAAGACTTAATTACAACCTCTCCAAATATTTGAGCTTAATAACTTGTGTTGCCAAGTTGCACTTTTTAAAACGCCTTTATTAAAAGTTACTAGTTATATCTCCGAGTTTCCGTCTGTTTCATACTTACATAGCACCTCTTTGACGTTGCGGGTGTGTTAACTATCCGTGTTCAAATGGCAGACGAGGAATTAAATAATTCGGAAGAACTTGAAGGTCAACAGATAACTTACAATGAAGAGCAGACTTTGCCTCCAAAGGTAAACCCTGAGATTTCAAAATTTATAAAACGAGCAATTTTGGAGGCAAATCTTCCCGGTTCAAGCAAACAAGAATCTGAATTGTTTGAAAAACCTTCAGTCAGTACCAAAAAGCCTAATCCTGACATTGATCCATCTGAACAGCCGAATTTATCAGGGGGTATTCGGTGGTAGAAGAAGGGAGAATTCGTTGGCTCTCCACAAAGTAATTTTGACGAAATTGTTTCCAATACTTTCAGGGAACACAACCCGAAGAGAACAGATTTGATGATATTATAGATAAAGTTGTTCAGGGTTTAGAAATTGATCGAAAGGGCCCATGCTTATCTGATAAAATTTCAGAGGTCATTGGTAAAAACCAAAAGAAACCTGAAGAAAAAATTAAAGAAAAAGTTCAGAAATACTTACGCCCAGAAAATTGCGAGCTTCTATAGTGCACTCGAGTGAACCAAATCATTTGGAATAAACTTAGACCAGCAAGAAGAAATAGGGACGAGAAGTCGCAGAAAGTTCAGTTGTCGCTGACCAAAAGTATGACTGCTTTATGTTAAGGGGCTCAACACATTCTGGATTTTCCAGATAATGATAAAAGTACGGTGCACAAAATATTTGATGCAATGGCCTTAAAGGCTCATGGCAACTTGGAACTTAAATCTGTCTAGAAGAGAATTGATCAAACCAGACCTCCAAAAGGATTTCCAAAATTTGTGCTCTAGCGATGTACCTATTACATCAGTGCTGTTTGGTAATGATGTACCTAAACACCTCAAAGATTTATCAGAGACAAGTAAACTTGGGTCAAAATTGTCTCGTGGGAGCGGATTGCGTTACCGCCCCTCCAGCCAACGTGGAATATCTTATAAAGGCAGGGGAAGAGCATATGCCAATTCCTTTTAGTCCCAGAGAGGAAAGTCATTGGGCCACGTGAACAAGCAAAAGGGGTTAAATGTGGAGAGGACTTAAACGAAATTTTCAATTGCCATACAGGTGAGGGACGTTCACATAAACGTAAATTCAAACATATACATGGTAATCAAGATAAAGTTGCAGGCCGCTTGAAAAACTTTTACCAAGATTGGGCTGGTATAACGGATGATTTCGAAGTGTTACAAACAGTAAAAAGCCTAAAAATTGAGTTTTATGGTAATTTATTACCACTTAAAACGTCAAATTTGAAACACTAATCTGAGATGAATTCTTACGACTGTGGAATTCGAGAGTTGTTGGATAAAGGAGAAATATCAGAAACGGTTAGATCTGAAGGGGGGCTTTATTTCACGGACTTTCTTCGTTCCTAAAACAGAAGGATCAAATAGAATGATTTTAAATTTAAAACGATTCAACGAATGTATTGTTTATCAACATTTTAAAAATGGATAGTTTACCGGCTGTTAAAGAGTTTTATGCGGCCTAACTGTTTAATAGCGTCAATTGATTTAAAAGACGCTTATTATTCTATTACCATTCATGATGAAGTATTTAAGATTTTATTATAAGGATGTTTGCTATGAGTTTACATGTTTACCCAACGGGTTAGCTTCGGCACCAAGGGTATTCACCGAAGTGTTAAAGCCTGCTCCTGTTTATTTGCGTACATTAGGGCAAACAGAAATTGCCTTTATTGATGACTTGTACATCCAAGGTGATACCGAAGAAGAAATTTTAGAGGCAGTGCCCGCTACGGCAAAACTTTTCTCGGATTTGGGGTTTTTCGTCCATAATGAAAATTCAGAGCTGACACCACGAAAACAACTTGGATTTTGGGGCTTCATATTAAATTCACAAAATATGAAAGTTTCGCTTTCCGAGGAAGAGAGAGCCAAGACTAAAAGAAGTGATAAATGAAGTGATAAATTTGCGTATCATAAGTATCCGTAAATTGGCTGAAAATATTGGTATATATGTTGCTAACTTCCCTGGTATTGAATATGGAACTCTACTCTATAAGTCCCTTGAAAGAGACTGCTCTGAAGAGATCACAAGGAAATTTTGACGGTACAACCATTTTATCACAGCTAAGTAAGCTGGAACTTGAGTGGTGGTATGCCAATGTTGATATGGCGTTCAAATAAATAGGCCATGGTCAAAGTCCATGAAATACTATCCTGTGATGCCTCAATGTAAGATCGGGGTATTTACGTTCGGAACCGTAAAGCTTCTGGTTCTTGGAATGCTAACGAAAAAAGGCAACACATTTACTACCTCGAGTTAATTGCTGTAGAGTTTAGTTTGAAATGTTTATGTCAAGTTTTTTCAAAATTAACACATACAAATTTTGTGTGACAATTCAACAGCTGTAGCTTATTTGAACAAAATGGGCGGCATAAAATCAAGTTCTTGCGATGCTCTAGCCAAGAAAATATGGTTGTTGTGCTTAGAGAATGATATTTGGATTTCTGCCGCCCATACACCAGGCAAAACTAATTGTTTTGGTAATATTCTATCTCGAAATGTTCAGTAGAATGTTGAATGGAAGTAAAATGAGTAATATGAGAAATATGTATCAGGGGGTCCAGACAACTTGGCAATTGCCATCGATGCATTTCGCTTGATGTGGGGCTGTTATTTCTGTTACGTCTTTCCTCCATTTGGTCTGATCGGGAAATGCCTGCAAAAGGTGGAACTAGACCAGGCAACCGGAATTTTCATAGCTCCAGTTTGGCCGACGCAAACTTGGTTCGTGTGGGAGAATTTGCTCTAATTACCACGAAACAAGGAAGTACGACACCCTCTCCGTCACAACCTAAAGCTTATGGCATATCTCATTACAGGGAAGCGCTGCCACAGCAAGGAGTTTCGGAACAAGCAATCGAAGTCACTGTATCAGCTGGGAGACCAAGTACGCAACGCCAAAATGATTCTTATTTGCAAAGTGGTTCTTGTTTTGCCGTGAAAGGGACATAGCCCGTTTATCGCAACTATACCTTAAATTTTAGATTTTTGACAAGCCTGTACAACGCAGGAAATGGGTATAGTAACATTAATACAGCAAGAGGTATGCTGTCTTCTTTTCTTTTGTGCCCAAAACAGGTTGGTAAAAATTATTAGATGAAAAAGGTTCATGAAGGGCATTTTTGAGTTGATTTTTGAGCGGACACCAGTTCCTAGATACAAAACAATATGGGACGTGTCGATTGCGTTGGATTACTTAGACTTTTAGGACAAACTGATAGTTTACCATTGCAATTGTTTACTTACAAGGTGGTGACGTTCATGGCCATAATTTCGGCACGAAGATGTCAAATTTTAAGTTTGCTAAATTTAAATTCAATGGAAAAGAAGTCTAAAATGTTACTTTATATAATTGATAAGGTCAAATAATCTCTACCAAGGAACATCGGGGTTGTTGTAAAAGTACCCAAGTTTATTTGGAATTAGTTATGTGCTTTTTCTGCCTTAGAAAGGTATTTACACTTAACCGAAAGCTTGAAGAAGGACTCCGCATTATTCATTAGTTTTGCCAGACCTCACGCTTCGGTCATTAGTAAATGGATGAAAGGTGTTTTAGAGGAATCTGGACTAAATACCGATTTGTTTAAACCCCATAGCACCAGATAAGCAGCAACACCAGATGCTTTTGCTAAAGGTGTTCCAGTTGAAGATATCCTGCAAACAGCTGGCTGTAACACCCAACTTTCTTTATATATATGTGTGTGTGTGTGTGTATATATATATATAAATCAAATTGGTAAAGTTGGAAAATCTGGCTGAGGTTAAAAAACGATGTTGGGAATTAGCGTTATATATATATATCTATATATATAACGCTAATTCCCACCTTAGGGGGAAAATGTTATATCTGCGCGTACATAGGGCGAAAAAATAATAATGAAATACATAAGCAAAAGAATTCGCCCTAACGTCTAAAAATATAAACCACGTTATTTCAATTGCCAGCCATCCGTTCGTGTTAACAGCTAGGTGTCCGTAAATTTGACAATTTTGAAGTAATTGTATCTGCTTTGCAATTCTAGAAGGGCGCCCTTGTCCGTTTACGTATTCCTATAGAAAAAGTGTGTAGCAACGTTACGGCGAAACTTATATTTCGCCCCAAAAAATTTTTCCCCTTAAGGTCGACTTTTCAACAACAACTTTCCCCCTAAGAATCAGTAAAAAATATATATACATATACATATATATATATATATATATATATATATATATATATATATATATATATATATATATATATATATATATATATATGTATATATATATATATATATATATATATATAGATGCAATAGAGAAAAGAAATAAAAAATGATACTTTCATTTCCAACTAGAATTTATCGATGAAGAATACGTACAAAATATTTCGAGCGTGACACCACTGCTCTTCCTCAGTTGAAAACACAAAATGGTAAAAACCTTACACAGTGCTAGGAGTAACTCTAGGAGGTTGCTCATGAAAGAGAGGTCCCTGTTAAGCCAGGTTTTATGGGTATTGAGTCGAAGGATAGACTTAACCTCTTGCTTGATCCTTTCCTCGGTATTCTTAAAAAAGCCGTAGAGAATAATGCATTTTAGGTCTGTATCTGGTGGTTTGGAAGGTTAAAATGTTCGGCAACTGGAAAACCTGGAATGTTAGAGCGTATGCTATGTTTATGGTTATTGAACCGTAGTCTAAACTTAGTACCTGTTTCACCGATGTACGTGGCCCTTGGACATTTGGCACAATACAAGAGATAAATTACATTGTCCGAATCGCAATTAAAATGACCAGGCCCCAAGATGATTTTTGAGGCCTGGTGGAGGTACGAAGGTGAAGGGTCAAGGTGCCTGTTAACCAGACATCTAGGTTTATTTCATGGTATATTGCCATTATTGGGTTGAGAATCTGTGGAAGGGAGGGAGGTACGAACCAAAAGGGATTTGATGTTACGTGGCTGGCGGTACGCGACTACTGGAGGTCCATCAAAAATACTTGATAGCTCGGGGTCAGAGGAAATAATGCTCCATGAGCGTTAAAGCGGCGCTACAGCTGGGTGATAGTTGACTACAAGGGGTATACGGCTGGGATCTGCCTTCTCCCGGTATGACAGCAGGCTGCTTCTTTTCAGGGAAAGTACCCGTTTACAGTGTTGATTCAATAAAGGGTAAGGGTAACCCCCATGGAGGAAAAATCTAAGGAGTTCGGTGGCCTTACGAATGAATAAATCGTCCCCTGAGCAGATACGGCGATACCTTAACAATTGTATACAGTGAATTGTTAAGTTGTTAATATATATATATATATATATATATATATCTATATATATATATATATACATATGTATATATATACATATGTATATATCTCTATATATATACATATATATATATATATGTGTGTTTATATATATATATACATATATATATATATATATATATATATATATATATATATATATATATATAACACTAATTCCCACCTTAGGGGGAAATTATTATATCTGCGCGTACATAGAGCGAAAAAAGTACAATGAAATACATAAGAAAAAGAATGCGCCCTAACGTCTGAAGTAATTGTATCTTCTTTGTAAATCTAGGAGGGCGCCTTTGTCCGTTTACGTATTCCTATAGGGTAGGAATAAAAGTGCCGAATAAGTGAAATAAATAAATATACATGTATATATATATATATATATATATATATATATAGATTGAAAAGGTAGCAATAAGTTCTTACAACATAGCTTTACAGAACTGTTTCGTAAGGGCCAATAAAGAAGGTCCTCACTCCTCAGAAGCCTGAAGTAGAATGATGTCAATAACGTTAACTACGTATGTGTTCGCTGCTTTTGAACGTGTCCGTTTTAAAGCACGTGCTCGTTCCGTATTCGTTGTGAACAGGCAAGAACGGTGTACAGCGAGCCAAGATACATTACCTATTAGAATAATTATACAGTAGATGCTTGTTCCTGTGTCTACTAGAGCTTATCAGTTCGTTTCTTATATTTAGAGTTGCTAAGGAAGGTTTGAGTATAATGAAGAACTTTTCTTCTAGACAGAGATTACAAGTTTTAGAGGATGTGGAGTATGCTCGGGCTTTGTTCATGAGTTTCCATTTTACGGAGTGTTCTACATTTGAATCCTTTAGTTTCCAGATGTATTCACTGAGTGCAGTTGCGTTTCTTTTGTCTTTGTGTTTAAAGCTAGACTTGTGGGCGGTGTGTCTTGTTTTGAATGTGTTTTCTGTTAGACCAATGCATGTTTCTTCGTTGTGGTTGTCGTGGCGTGTTAGAGTTGCTTGGTACACAATGTTGTTCGTGAGGCAGTTGCCTTCCAATGGGCACTCGCTTTACTTTCTGCAATTGCAGTTGCTTCGCGTTTCTGGTTGCACTTCCTGTTTCGCCAGTATGTATTTGTTGTGCGCTGATATAATTTGGTTTATGTTTGTCATGCAGCTGTTACTCAGTTTCACCGTGTTTCTGTTGAGTAAAGTATGTAGTTTGTGCCCAGGTGGGAAGCAGCTGTCCAAGAGGTTAAAGAATTTCTTGCCAATGTTGGTTGTGACACTATCACTATACGGGGGGTTGAACCAGGTTATGTTCCTATTTCGTCTCCGTTTCGGGGCTCCCTTGGAATGACTGGTGCTAGGGGATTGGGTCTCGTACTTAGGGTTGTACCCATAGCCACTTCTTTGTAATGCTTCTTGGTATCCGGCGATGATGTGTTGAATGTGTTTTCGTCGGAAGAAATGTTGGACAGTCTCCTGTTGATGTTTTCTGGGATGTTCTTTATGATAAGTGGTGGTGGTTGCTCTGTTTGTGCACATAGAGAGGGGTGTTGTTGGGTTTCATGTATGGCTTGTATGTGCTTGTGCTAAGATCAAGGGTAAGGTCTAAGAAGTTCACAATTTTTTTGTTTGCTTCAATTTCTATTTTAAGCTTGTTTTTTGAGAATATCTTGCGTATTTCTTTCTTTAATTTTTCTGTTTGCCTTGGTGTTGCTTTGCATACAGCCAAACCGTCGTCTCTGTATAGGCCGACATTCATGTTAATGTGCTGAAGTTGTGATAGGAGGTACAATCCTATTAGTTCACAAGTTTCAGCACCGTCGAAACTACCCATGGTGACATCGAATAAAGATTCGGTACGCTTGCACCATGGTGTTTCAACGTTGAACAGCATTGTTTTCTTTGTGTGGAAGATAATATGCCTTTCGAATGCTTGTAAGTCTGTGTAGTTTGATGCAAAGTCTAAAGCCTCGTTGAGGAGGTCGGCAGTAATTGATGGGTAAAACTCACAAATGTCAAAAGCAATGAACGATTGTTGGTGTTTGTCGTGTATTTCACTAAACCAGTCTATGACTTCACTTGTGTTCTTCCATTGGTTGTAACCTGTAGATTGTTTGATTTCTGAATTTATCCGTTCTAGTATTTGTTTGCTAATCTTCCCTAGTTCTGATTTTGATGGGTTGATTAGTCTGCATGTGGGTTTGTTGTTGAAGTTCGGTTTGTGGTCTTTTAGTGTAATAAATGCTTGTTTTTTGCTTGTGATGTCGACTCTGTCACTGATTTCAAGTTTTGAAGCTATAATTTTGTCAGCTGCAGTGATTTTATTGCGTGTGTTGGGCGGTGTTTTTTGTACGCTTTGTTTACATTTTGTTGTACCAGCTTGTTATACTGTTCAGGTTCTAATTTGTAAAAGTTGTTGGTTTTGTCAGTCGCAACGTATACTTTACTGTCCGCTTTGATTTTGGTCGTGTCGGTTTTTAACTGTGCTTGGAAGGGCTTGCGATTGTTGTTAAACATTATATTCTGTACAAGGCTCATCATGCCGTCCTCGAACTCTTTTAGTTCGGGTATCTGGGGCGGAGCCTATGTCGATCGGAAGCTGTAAGGTTTTTTTTTTTTTTTTTTGTTTACTCCGGTTTGAGGGTTGAGAAAGAAATGAGTTCTCCATCTTACGTTCCTTAGAAATGATTCAGTTTTAGAGATGAATCTTTTCAATAGCTCTTGTTTGACGGTATAGGTATGTTCTTTGTAGAATATCCGAAATTGACTCGGTCGAACCTATTGTCCATTATGGTTTATAAAGTGCTCAACAGAAAACTGGAGCTAAATTACCGAAATAGTAAAAAATAGTAATTAATAAAGTCAACCAGGCAATGGTAAAGTGCTCAGCCCTGTGAAGGGAGCTGTAATATTGAAAAGGTTGCAATAAGTTCTTACAACATAGCTTTACAGAACTGTTACGTAAGGGCCAATAAAGTAGGTCCTCACTCCTCAGAAGCCTGAAGCTGAATGATGTCAATAACGTTAACTACGAACGAACACGTGCTTTAGAACGGAGCACTTTACCATTGCCTGGTTGACATCATTAATTATTTTTACTATTACGGTTATATATATATATATATATATATATATATATATATATATATATATATATATATATATATATATATATATATATATATATATATATATATATATATATATATATATATATATATATATATATATATATATTTATATATATATATACGTATATATATATATAAATATATACATATATATATATACAGATATGTATACATATATATGTATATATATCCATATCCAGGAAAATAATGAAAATAAATTAGGCGAAATTAAAGTTTTGTGTTTTGGTGTTGAAATTATAGATTTGATATGTTACATTGGGTGATTGTCCCCATCTGTGACTTTGAAGTCTCACGTAATCTTGGAATGCAAGTCATGTTACGAGATGGAATCCTAAAATTAAACGATTGAAATGAAGTTTGATTGGGATTCCATCTTGTCATATGATTGCATGAAGGGATTACGCGCCCACCCAAAATTTAATTAGCCCTAACCCTAGCCCTAACCCTTCATTTTGGTGCAAAAGTGAACTCTTTTAAAAATGAGGCTTCGTTTCACAGCACGCTCTCACCTAATCCCTTCATGCAGTCATATGACTCTATGGAATCCCGATCAAACTGCATTGCAATCGCTTAATTATATGAGTCTCTTTCTACAAATCTGCAGGGAACAACGACCGTCTTACATTGAAGATACATGGTGGATCGAACGCCCCTATAGGGAAGTTTCCATCAATAGGTTACCTCGTTGATAGTTATGGAATCAATATATGTGGGGCAACGTTAATTAGCAGAGAATGGGCAGTCACTGCTGCACATTGCTTGTAAGTTAAAAATAGCATTTTAATTTAAGGAAATATCGAAAAAGTGAAACAACGTGTAGTCAGTGGCGCAACCAGCGGGGGGCAGGAGGGCATCGGTCGGAACATTTGGCTCCATTTCTCCCACCCCACTCACCCCCCAAAGTACAAAGTACAATGGCCTGAGTTTTCTAAGCAAAGTGATCGAAAAATAGTCCTTCAAACAGGCTGAACCATTCCCAAAGTTTTAAAGTAAAACACTTTCTTAATAATATCTTCCTGTCATTGAAACTTTTTAGTGCAGTGCCAGCTTGTGTGGCTACTTTTCGTTACCCACTGGTCCACTAGCCCGTGACCAAAATTGCTACACTCTGTTCAGCCATCACGCATAGGCTTTTGATTTAGCTGCATGCATACTCTATATCAGCCTTCAGAAGGTAAGTCAGCAACACTCACTCAATCACTGTGAGTACACTTGCACTAGAACACAAGAGGCCTACGTGTAAACTTCAAAGACATTTGGTACAGCTGAACTATCACATGTATGTGTATATCCATATAAAGCGACAACAAAATTGATTGATAAAATCATTTGTAATCATTGAATTGGAAGATGGAGTATGAACTAGGATAGGCTTAATTTGGACTTAGAGATATGCTACAACATTGGAGATCCCCCCCCCCCTCACCGGGGTTTGGCCGGCCCGGATTCCATCAGCGGGACCTCAACCGCAAACACTAGCGACTTGCTCGAAATTATTTGCCCAACCCCCCAACAGTTACTCGTGCCCACCATTTTCACACACTTTTAAAATTCTGGACTGTAGTGTAGCAATTTTCCTTTTTTAAATTTATGAACTTCCATTGTTTAGTAGAAAATGTTTAAATTTTTAAACGTACAAGAGAACTCAAATATGTTGCTATAGGGGCTTCGTCAACGGACATAAAATTGCCATTCTCAAAAAACGTGCAGACATTTTTCAGCTAAGATACATCAAAACTTCTGGTAAGGTAGGACAGTGCTGCGGCTCCCAAATCGCAGAAGTTTCACCACATTCAACAGCAGCTAACAAAAAGATCTACCTCAAAATTACATTTTTGCAGCGCTTACCCGAATTTCGGAAAATCTGGGTGATGTTTGGCTATTCCTTTATTAAATCGTTTGGTGTTGTATTGTGTTGTGTTGCGTGGTATTGTGATGTGATGTGTTGCGTGTGTTGTGTGTTGAAATCATTTCCATG
Organism: Holothuria scabra; assembly: GCA_037179385.1. Taxonomy (NCBI): domain Eukaryota; kingdom Metazoa; phylum Echinodermata; class Holothuroidea; order Aspidochirotida; family Holothuriidae; genus Holothuria; species Holothuria scabra. The sequence goes on along the minus strand of CM074190.1, from coordinate 6,906,469 downwards.
GGTTGGCCTGAAACAGCATTGTGATTGAGCCATTACCATAAAATACCGAGCCAAGTTTTAATTTTTTTAGATTCGATTCCATGTAAAATGCCTCGAAGTGTGTAAGCTCTGCTGGTTCCTTTTACACAGTCCCAAGTGAATGCAACCTTTGTATACCGCATTGTTAAGAAAATATTTTAAAGCGGGTCGCATCCGGCACTTGTTTTAAGCAGCAGCACGGATTGCTATTAGACGTAACTTTTGAAACACGTATTTCAAGTGCAATGTTGAAATAAAAAAAATTCTTACTTTTAACACATTGACAGAAAATAAATTATGCAAAAGTATTTTTCCTTCCTATTTATTAGTTTTGGCTTTGAACCGGAAGACCCTTCCCCAGGTCGAGTAGTGTTTGGCAACATTGATGCGGGTGCAGTCAACTACAATCATCAAGAATCTTGTTTCGAGGTTTTTATCCACGAGGACTATAACGATGATGGTCTAATCAACGACATTGCATTGATTCAATTAAAAAAGCCTGTGGACATAAACCCCTTCTTGAGGCCAGTGAATGTCTCAAAAACATTCGCAGACACGACAACCTACCGTGAATGCTACATTGCTGGGTGGGGAGCAACAGGTATGCAAGTGAAGATAGCGTAAAGAAATTTTAACGCGGTGCGTATCATTTTGCCGTCGGCTCTTCTTCAAGAAGTCGATAGGACTTAAAGGCAGTTAATTCTCTTTCCAAACTACAATGTTTGTAGTTGTCTCAACTGGCAAAACTCTCCGATTGATAGCAAATTAAAAATAAAGCAATTGTAGCCCATGTTACAATTTGCATACTGCACTGAAAGTATTCTGATAACACATTGGGTTTTGTATACTCACTCTAAGGCAATAAACTGAGATTCTGTTTGGATGGGGATGAATTTTATACAATTGAGGGAAGGGGGTGAGGAAAGTAGATCCTAAATCCTGGAACATCCTACATTTTGGGGGAGAACAGTTTGACCTTTAAGAAAAGCTTACACGGTACATATTCGGAGAAGCAAAATTTAACCAAGGCTTTATCCAGAGAGAAGATCAGTATCATTTGGACTGCCAAAATTCTAGATTGTCTCGAATGTAGAACACATTTAAATACACGAATTTTACTGCGACTGCACATTTTGACTCCATAAGGAGTACCGTCCTAAGGTTTGATTTAAGCTGTCGCGGTCTTAAGACATGGGAAAATATATTGTGTGCGTGCGTCATACTCTTGCGATCGAAGCAGTTGGTTTGTAACCATGGTTGTTGCCCCCCCCCCCCTTCGTCAATATAAATGGATCAATGGATCAGTTCTAGCCAAGATCTTAACGTTCAAGTTAACTTCTTCGAGTTCTGCACCATACTGTACTAATAAGCACCCTAGCTGCCAATTGGATGGCCATGTAACTTCTCAATCGGTGGGAAGTGAAACTTACTAAGGTTGTGCGTTATACACCCATAAGCAATGGAATAGGGATAACAAAGCCAGTGAGGGCCGCCTCATGTAATGCTTTAATGAACCTTTATTTAAAGAATAAACTTATTTGTCGGACTATTATTGGTGAATAAACCGTCGGAACTCCAAATTTGGAAAAATAGCAAACGAGGCGAATCCGAGTCCGTTACTTCTTTCAAATTTGGAGTCAAGACGGATAATTTGCCAACAATAATCCGACAAATGTGGTTTATTCCTATCTAATACCCCAAAAATGCCCCTTGTGGGGTTAACTTTCTAGTGGCTTCTGCAAAGCATATATAACGGTCCGTGTATTAAAGAATAACCTGTCAGTGTTTAACCAATCAGAATTCAGTATTCTATATAAGATCAAGAGGGAAAGTCCTTGTTAACACGATATGTCAATTTAAAAGGCTTGGTCTCAAATACCTCACGACACTCGGCGTTACCTCGTGTTTATAATCAGGCAAAAAGGCAGGTTATTCCCTTGTTTCCCTGGTTGTGTTCTCACGTACCCCGTGTTTCGTTGATTGGGTAGTGTTACCATAGTAACGAGGTCAAATCTTTCTCATACCAATAACTGCAAAATATTACAAAGTACCTATTGTCAGTGCAATAAACACTTGTGACCTTGCTTGATTTCACGGTGTTTAAAATCGCTTAACCCTGCGTTTTGAGGTAGATTGAAATATAAAAACAGACCCCGCGTTAACGCGCATTCACACGTTACTCGAGCGCGAGGTAACACTATGTTACCTCTAGCGCGGGGTACGTGAGACCACCGTACCGAAAGCGGATCTTAGCCATAGTCTCCTGGGAACTCCATCTGTTTTATTGTAAAAAAGAATCGTTTTGTTTGAGCTCAGGGTCAGAGAGGTCTGTTGCGTTAACTAGGAAAATTAAAAACTTTAAAAAATGCAATAGCAGTGAAGGAATATATGCTTTCTTGCGTGGAAATAATAGAGAGGCAACCCCAGAAAGTGAAAGCTCTATAATTATTTTCAGAAGTAAGGAAACAGTTAGCCTATCGGACCTAAACAAGTTCCACTTTCTTTAGAATTCCTGTTGACAATACCCAAAAGAGAGTCACTTTTGGCAATAATCCGAGACGCTTTGTGTTACGCGACAAGGAGTCTTTCCATGGCTGAGAGAATTTTTGAAACAAATATAACCCCCGACTCCTTTTCACGCGTCAGTGAAACAAGTAGTCGGTCCTCTCAGGGCCGTGGTCCTTTCCCACGAAATTGGGTATGAAGATAACTAGTTCTGTCAAAAATGACATCAAGTCATGCTATGAAGGAGCTGTCCAGAAAGAGGTAGAAAATCTATTTTGAAAATGGAACTTGTTCCTATCGTTTTCTGCATGTAAATTACATTCGAACTAAGAAGGTCATTAGGTTCAAAAGGCAATAGGCCTACTTGTCATAATGTTATAACACTATTATTGTTGAAGGTGATTGACTTAGTCAATTAACTAATTCTGGCCAGCGTTGGAAGTGGTCACCAGGAATCCATCAAAAGCTTGAAGGAATTGTTTGGAACTTTACAAACCAAATCTTTCATTTAGAGATCCGATGGGCATAACAAAAGTTGTTTTTACATTATTTCGCTGTTCCACAGAAAACGATGTGTACCCAGACGAACTACAATTTACAAAGGTTGAAGTTTTTAACATGAGTGCATGTGATAATCTGAGGGACATGGAATCCTATTTCGAAGACGCCTTAGAAAACGAAGACTTATGGATTTGTGCCGGAAGTAATACATCGGATGCCTGTGTAGTAGGTATATTTATTTGTGGCAGGGGGTACTTTTGTATAACGAAAGTTTGCGGTCTGATAATCAGTGGCGTAGCTACGGGGGGATTGGGGGCTGGACCCCCCCCCCCCACTGAATCTCCCCCAGCAGCCCCCCCCCCCCCCCATCTGGCGACCTGGGCAAAAAAATTATGTTCATGCTGGCCGATGATAATAATCAATCCGGGCTACCCGGCTACTATGACATAGATACACTTCCGATAGATCCACGCAGTTGCAGGGTATTCTGCGAATTTCGGAATAAATTCAGGTAGACTGTGACAAGCTTCATTTCTTGGCGAATCTCTCGACTTTTTACTCGTCGGTTTTTGAATATATAATTTTCCAGCAGATTTGGAGTGGCTGAAATTTGCTACCTTGATGTGGATTAAAGGGTGCTCTTTGCATTTGCTAGTAGGTTTTTTCAATTCCTGAGGAGTAGGTTTTTTTCTTTTTCAATTCCTGCGGATGCACATATTTTTTCCCAAATCTTACTTGGTGTTGTGGGTAGAATAATTGAGTCAAATATGGTTGGAAGGAATTTTCACTTTGCATGTCATTGGCCAGTTTAACAACCAATCCCATGTTGGGCCAATGCAGTCTCAAGGGTCGCAACCGTACCACTATTACCTCACAGGACCTCACTTAGCTCTTGGGTGAACTGGACATATCCAGTGGCGTACGATTTCCGCAAAATATAAAATCGGTCAGGAATTCGGAAGAAATTCAAATAGGCTTTAAATTTTGAAGAAAATGGAATGGTTTTTCAGAAAATTCCTAAATATTCCCGAAATCTTAAAAAGATATGCCCGAAAAAGGAAAGAAATGTCATAAAGTCGCAATAAAATTTTCATGAGAAACCAAATCAAGATTCCACGAATTACAGCAAAAAAGCTATTATTCGTGACTTCTTCTTCACAGATAATCACAAATTAATGCCCGAAATTGTCGAATATCCAAATTCTTTCAAGCATTTGCCCGAAAATGGAAAAGGATCATTGTAAGGATAACATAGTCACGAAAAATCAAACAAATAAAAAAATCGCGACACATTTGGGAAGTCTGTGGCTTAAAAAAACAATTCATTCTTAAGGCTGTTTTTAAATCTTGTGTAACACAATACCAAAAATGGCCGATTGTTTTAAAAGCTTCACATCTTTGCCGAAAAACAGAAAACGCTATATTAAAGTAAAATTTTCATGGAAAATAACAAAGATTTGCAACACATTTGGGTAGAATGTAAAAAAAAGTTTCCATCGTCCCAACTTAATACTGCAGTCTTGCAAAAATATTCAGGCAAAGGTTAAAACAATGCTGGGACGTTTTAAATAGCCAAATTAATTCAACGGACAGACAGGGGGATTCAGGTGCTCAAATGTTTGCCTTTTCTCCTGTTCTAGGGCCAAAAACGAGCAATGGTTATGAAAATTGGGTTACTTGTTTTTTATACTTTAATGATGCAATGTGAGAACGTCTTCCCAAAGCTCTGCTTGAAAAATCGTTTAAACACACCTTGTAATGTTACATTTTCAAAGGTAAAATCAGTCACACAATTTTCAATACATGATGAATTTAGCCAAGAGTCGCTATAGAATGAAATTCATTAGCATGATTTAAATTCCGTTTTGTAGTTTTCCCCCCCAAAAAGGGATCATTTCATCAACTGGGTGTGATACATTTTATCTGGTAATTTTCTTATCAAACAGCTACTGGATCCACCTATAAGCCTGGGAAATGTCATTTTTCGACTGTCTCAGGGGTCCGATTTTTCAAAATTTTCTGTCCGCTCCGTGCCAACCAGTGGTTACGCTCCGCATAGTCTTCTTGGCAGAATTTAGTTTCAAGTAAAAATTTTTTGACCTCGAAATAGCTCCTGCTTAGACCCCCTATAAGCATAGGAAATGGCACATTTGACTGTCTGAAGGGTCGGAGTTTTCAAAATTTCCTATACGTTTCGCCCCCAACATATGGTGGTACTCCACTTAGACCGCTTCATAGCAGAATTTAAGTTTAAAGTGAGCATTGCAAAAGGAAACTTAAAATAGGAACTGCTTAGATCCCCCTGTAAGCCCCGAAAGTACCATTTTCAACTGTCTGAAGGTTCGAATATTTAAAGATTTTCTGTACTCTTCGCGCCAACTAATAGTGGCGCACAGCTTAGTCGTTCTAGCTGAATTTTAGTTTGGAGTGAACGTTTATCTGCAATTGAAACTTAAAATAGCGACTGCTTGGATCCCCATTATAAGCCTGGAAAATGCCATTTTTGACTGTCTGAGAGGTACGAAGTTTCAAATTTTGTGGACGTTCCGCGCCAACTATTGGTGGCATTCCGCTTTGACTCTTACGGGCAGAATTACATTTTCGGGCAAAAGTCTTCTGCCCCAACACTGAAATACTCCCTTACGCCTATGGAAATACCTTACTCAGGCGTGCACCGGAACATCTGCTTGCAACATTCAGCAGGATTCCGAATTTTCAGTCCTAGGATACATAGTCCAGTGGATTAATGAACTGAGCTTATCAGTATTTCAAAAGTGTGTTGAATCTGAGAAGAATTACACATTTTTCTCACCAGAATTTAAGACAAACCTGGCAAATACCATTTCCAGCAATCTGAGAGGTGAAAAAATCCAAAATTTTCTTTATTCGCTCCGCGTCAACTGATGGTGGCGATACGCTCAGATAGAAAACTCCACCCCCCCCCCACCCCACAAAAGTATCCAGCTACCATATAGCCCCCCCCCCCCAAGAAAAAAGTCCTAGCTAGGCTACTGCTGATCATAATTACCGAAGGGTGGTTATTCCGAAAGTTCGTTATTCCGAATTAAATATGTGGATCGCTATTCCGAAGGGTTGTTATCCCAAAGTGTCGTTATTCCGAATCTAACATTAGGACCGTTATTCCGAAAGTTCGTTATCCCGAAGCGCCGTTAGGCTACTCGAATTGAGGAAAAGGGTCCTTATTCCCAAGGGGTTTTTACTTCAAATTGAACTTAGGAGTATTGATTCCTGATTGAGTCTTGTTGACACCTAACCAGGTCAAAAGCGGAGCTTGTCTTGTTCGGAGAAATTATATTTAATTTCTACAGTTCCTATCCTCCATTCGGAATAACAACCCTTCGGAACAACGATCCTTATTTTCTTTTCGGAAAAAGGGTCATTCGGAATAACGACCATCACCTTCAATTCGGAATGACGACCCTTATCTTCAATTCGGAATGAAGACTCTAATCTTCAATTCGGAATAAAGATCCTTCGGAACAAAGAACCTTATGTTCTAGTTGGAATAAAGAACCTTCGGAGTAACTACTTTTCGGAATAACGAACAACAATCGAAAGTTTTCCGTTTTTTCCTATAATATGTTAAGGGGGAACTGAAATGGTTCTCACTTTCCTACACACACGAATACATACAAAAATATCATGCTTTATAATCGGTATGTTACTTCTCTTTATTCCACAAGCCTTAAAATTCAGTTTTAAGGGGCCTAAACATTAGTTTAGGCCCCTTAAAACTGAATTTTAACCTGGCGGTTACTTTGTTGAGCTCTGAATAAGTTCCATTCTTACTTGTCAACAAATCATCTGAGTCCGGGCATCTACTATTTTCTACTATTTATTTCACTCGAAATTAATAGATCAATTATGTCAGTATTTAAGTTCTAAATCTCTTTATCTACTTAGGTCTACTTAAGCTACTCCTACAACTAATCCTTATCCAGTCACAATCTCAGTCTATGGCTTCAATGTGAGGGGGGAAAACAAGCTAGTGAGCAACAACTGGAAAAGAACGTGCCCACACTCCCCCCTCCCCCCCCCCCGCCCCATCCCCTTTATGAAAGGTCTGGATTCGCTAATGATTATGGCTGCATAAGAGCCAATTAAATATCCAAAGTGAAACAAAACGAAATTATATGAGTGTGACGAACACCTATAGCGCTATATCTACCTACACTCCTACACTCGGGGCGGGGGGGGGGGGTGCGTTGTGTGAAAATAAATTTCGGGGGACTCTTGGGAAGTGGCGGTTGTTAGAAAGACTGTCTGAGCGGAGCGCAACCTTAACTTGGCGAGGAGCGCACAGTAAATTTTGAAAAATCATGAGCCCCAGACAGCTGGAAATTTCATTTCCAGGCTTGCAAGTATAATATAAGCCATCGTTATTTTTAGTTTCCGTATGACGTAAGAAAATTTTCGCTGCAAAAATAGGAAAAATATCAAAATAATAAGAAAATTAGGTCTACCAGATAAATTGTGCCGCTACCAATTGGATGAAATAGAGAGGTAAAGTTAGATAATCATTGGGGAATAAGTTTTTATGTGTAACATCAACAACCTCAGGATAGTGAGATTTGCTGGGAGACAACCGAAGCGGAGCGTGACCATTGCTTGGCGCGTAGTGTACCGCCGGGAGAATCTATTTTTGTCACTAATGCCACTAGCTTGATGGAAAGGGATCTCTAGTAGTCTTGGTCAAGCAAGATTTGTGGATCTTTGCCCGTCCGCGGTACTATAAGTGGTGGCGCTATTCCTCTGAACTGCACATCCTCTGCGTGGTTGTGAATTCGTTGACTATTTTCGTTTGACTTTTATGCCCTGTCCTCAACTGAATGGGATAGTTTTACATAATCAGCACAGGATTTATGCATTCATTAAATTGAGAAGAAAGGGACACGAATGTTGTAACGTCTGTTCGATCCTTGTCAAGGAAACCTGTTGGGATTGTATACATTATAACCAGTGGCGTAGCTAGGATTTTTTCCAGGGGGGCAAAGGTATGAAATTTCCCCAAAACTTTTCCCGTTCAATGTGTATGTATTTCATATAAAACATGCAAACTTACAAGTATAACAACATTACCATGTCATTTTGTAATATTACCTGCATTTTAATCTTAAAGTAAAACATAGAGCAATCGGAAATAACAAAGTATATTATTTTGGTAAACACTGGTTTACTTGTATGTACTAACGCAGTGGCGTACGCAGGATTTCTCTGAAGGGGGGGGGGGCATGCAGTATGGTCTAAGGGGAGGGGTGTCCGGAAATATTTTGACGTTTTCAAGGAGCCTAGATGCAAAATGGTGCAAGATTTTCGACTTTGACAGGAACAGTGTTAAAAGTTGAATCGTGGTGGTTCATGAGGATAAAACTGAAACTTTTGTGTCTTGACATGCATTTCCTTATGCCATTTATGCTACCTTGCGAAGAAAAACTTGTCATTAAATTTGCACACTTTTAGGAGTCAAAATAAGAGAGCATTGATCGGTATTTGTGGTTTTTCTTGGCCACAAAATGTTATTTTGTCATAAAGATTATCTAAGCGGAGCGCCACCATTGGTTGGAGCGGAGCGTAGAGAAAATTTGGAAAAATCAGACCCCTTAGATGGCCGGAAATAAAATTTTCCAGGCTAATACGAAGAATCTAGCCAGTCGCTTTCTTCTTTTGTCGTTTGAAATAAAATGCTCACTTCAATATATGTTCGCAAACTGCAAAGTGATCAGAGAGTTAAGAGCTAATTTTACCCCAAAAATGTAATTTTGCCCAAAAGACCGAGCGAAGCGCCACTATTGGTTGGCGCGGAGCGTAAAGAAAATTTCGAAAAATCAGACCCCTCAGATGGTCAAAATAGCGTACTTATGCTTGTAAAGAAAATCTAAACATGTAGTCTTTTTTATCGATGCCACCAGTGGGAAACACAGTCTACCTTTTTAAGTAAAAATTGGAATTTGACAGAAGTTGCCTAGGTCTATTTGTAGGAATTAAAAAAAGTTGGCATCACTGAAAGACCTTGCAGGGACAATCCTTCCCCTTTGAAAATTTCTGAAAATTGGGTGTCCTTATAAGCAATCTGGTGCCACATATGCTATCTTTTGAAGTAAAATCTGTGTTAATAAAGTTAGACTACGTATTTTTAAGAACAAAGAAAAAAATGGCATCTGTGAAGGGGGGGGGGGAATGGCCCAATGGTCTCCCCTTCGCACGCCACTAAGGAGGCCTAATAGTGGCTCGATCACACAGGCTATCCTGTTAGAAAAGCAGTCTGTTAAGTGTAGTAGGCTACAAGGTACTCATTGTCCATTTATTGTTACACTCAAAGTGAGCAGAAAGCTATTTTCCCGAACTAGCTTGTAAGCTAGGGTAAGGATAAGGCTAAGTAACAAAATCTAAGTGTGCCAACGGATCCCGCTAATTCTACTTTCTAGTTTATCGTTGGCCATGGAATGTTTCAGCCCCATCCATCGTTATGTACACAGAGTAAAATCGTACAGCTACTGCTACCTTGTAGAAGAACATAACAACCTCGGGGTCTACGGTAGTGACTTGTCAGTTTTCCCATCCTTTTACTGAATTCCCAAAGTATCACCTGAATAACAGCTTCCTGTGCACTGAAATGCACTGATCATAACCCCCGTGCGTATACAAGCACAAGAGAACATTCAATCTGCTACGCGGAGAGGACTTTTCTGTGGAACGCAAATTGGGCCGGTTCATGCGACACTGACGAAATCTGAGTTAATTTGTTGCATGAAAATACGAATTATGTATGAGAAATGTCTCACAATTTCTTATTCTAACAAAAATTTTGAGAAATTTTTGTAATAATAAGAAGATTCATCAAATTTTCCCATTTTCATCAAATTTCCCCAAAAATTTTTCCAAGGGGGGCAACTTGCCACCCCGCCCCCCCCCCCCCCCTCCCCCAGTAGCTACGCCACTGATTATAACCGTGACAACAGATGTGTTTTACAATGACCATTATTGATATTATTTATTTCAGGGAGATAGTGGAGGTCCTCTGTACTGCATTGAAAATTTGTCAAGGAAGCACACATTGGTGGGAGTTGTATCGGCTGGTCAGTCGAACTGTACAAGCGGTTCCAACGGATTATACACAAAGTTAGCTGCCTACACGCAATGGATAGAACAAACTACATTCGGAGCGTCCACTAAAATTTCATTAAGCTTCCTGCTTTTTATCACGTGTTTTGCACATGCTTTCCTCGACGTAGCATTAATTTCGGTTTAATTCTAAATGCTGCCACCTTTTTCATAAGAAAGGAAAACGCGTCCATTTAGGTCAGTTTAAGGTTGTTACTATCAAATGCAATGGCTTTATACCAGGGGTGGAGCCAGGATTTGCCCGTAATCCTGGCTCCACCCCTGTCTCCATAATGACAGGCCAAGCTTCCCGACAGGGGGGGGGGGCAGAATTTCAAGGCCCCGACAAAGGTGATGTTGTGTCCCGGTGGGACGTGACTTAGCAGAATTTATGGCGCGCGCAGGGCGCCGAAATTTTTGGCCTTCCTTTTGGCAAATACTTTAAAATCTGGAGTTTGTTTTGAAGTAAAATTAAAATTTTTGAAACAAATTTGAATTTTATTAGTTACATGGAAATTTTGGGTGTCAATTGGCAAAATAAAAAACGTGGCAAAAATAAAAAACGTTATATATAAGCCACAGCCGAAATTCTTTTGAGGTTACGCAATTAATTGTACGAGACCTACGTAGTGAGCCTTCAAGACGAGACTATAAGAAAAATTTTCCCTTTTTTGAATGAAGATTTGACAATTAAGTGTTTATTATGTTGGAGAAATTTTGGAATTTAATGAAAGATTTTTTTGGTAAGATTATAATGTAAACTTGTTTTTTCTTTTTAAGTTATGTGCCTTTCAAGAGCAAAATCAGGTAGTATGCCAGGTGATTAACAGAGCTGGCTTTATTTATTTGTTATACGGAGTATCCATTGAAATTGACAAATTTTGCCACTTTTAACAATATGAAGCTTATATTGGAGACAAAGTGTAAGTTTATGACAGTTTGGGGGTTTTATAGAAGAATTTTATCTTCGTATGAGAAAAATCAAGTAAGGGGTGATCTGTAGTTTTGTTGGGGTAACTGAATATCATCATGTAGATTCAGCCTCTTAGACACCATATTGGAAAATTCTTCCGAGGAAAAAGTTTGGCTTCGCATACATTCGAAATTTCACATTTTATTTTATTGTCATAGGCCTACGGGAACATTTCAACTGTTTTTTGTCCGAAAAATGTAACCCTGCCCCGAAAGACTATCTAAGTCGAACGCACAGAAATGTTTGAAAAATTGAGAACCCCAGACAGCAGGAAATGGCATTTCCCGTATTTGAAACTGGAATTTAAGAAGTTAGCTTTTGAGCTTTCTCTCGCAATAAAATTTTCACATCATAATATTGCCCCAAATCAAAGATTAATTTACAAGCATGATTTGTTCCGTTAAGTAATATGTTCGACCAAAACACTATCTACGGGGAGCGCCACCAACAATTAGCGTACAGAAAATTGTCAAAAAATCTAACCCCTCAGATAGCCGGAAAGCATTTCACAGACTTGTTACTAGAAATGAAGCAGCCGTTATTTTTAGTTTTCCTTTGAAATGAAAAATCCAACTTGCTAAATGATCAGAGAAGTACCAGATGAAAGGTGCTGCTACAATAAGATGTAAAAAATGGTCTAGTCTCTTTTCGGGGAGGGGACTATGCAACGGAATTGAAAACATACTGTAACGTTTTCGACTGATTAAGAATCTTCCTTGAATTAAACTGCAAGGTCCACTAAAAAGATGAAGATGAAATTTCCTACGTCAATGCCCGAACTTCAGACTATAAATGGTTTTACTTCCAACGTATTTGAAAATATGTAACGTTACAAGGTACCTTCAAATAATTTTTTTAGTCAGGCTTATGGGGAGACATTCTGACACTTATGTTAATCATTTTGTGTAGATGAAAACGACATGGCCGATATTTATTACCTTTGCCGGTATGACCCTTTGCGAGAGTTCGGCTGTCCGGGCAGACCAGATGGCAGACTATTGGGTACAGCCTCTAGTCCGTTTTTGTGTGGAGAATTCGGAATGTGAGTTTCTTTGCAGAATATAGTCTTCTAGTCTGCTAGTAAGCAAAATCAAGAAAATTTATCACGCCCACATCTTTAATTGTGAGTCTGTAGATGAAGGCTCCCTGAAGAAATTGGATTTTCTCAACAGCAGGGGTGGGTTGCCCGTCCCCGACCGGGGCATAACCTTGCGCACACGGATTGAAGATGGGATGCCGGATAACAGAGCTAGTAAGAAGTGATTTTAACCAATTCAGGCATGCATTAAAAAAGAAAAAAAAAGTTACAAATGAAAAAAAAAGTTCATAAAGAAAAAAATCAGGATCATACATCCAGTAACTTCAGCTGTTTAGGTTTTTTATGTTTAGGCCTCCCTGAAAAATTTGCCGCCCCTCTCCGGCGGAAGCAGGAGATAGGACAAGGTACATGGAATGAGGTTTAACAGAGCTAAGAAGGTTTAAAATCGTTTCCGATATTTATTAAAACAGCATTACAAAACGAAAAATATGTTCTAGATCGTCCATCCGGTAACTTCACTCACTGTAGGGCTTTTGAGTTATTACGCCGACCTTCCCCGATGCCCCCCGCTGGCGCCACCCCTGATTTATACCATAACCGTATCTTATTTTAAATATAAAGGACTGAAAAATATTTTCGAATTAGGATAACGTTTGTATTGTTCATATTTTAACAGCGACTTGTCTTTAAACTACATGAAATCAAAGAAATTTCTAGATGAAAGGTAAGACATCATTTGCAGGTTCACAATCTCTAATGTAGCCATTAACATAAAAAAATCCTCTCTAAGGCAGAAAGACTTTTCAGCTATGGAGACTAAAGTCCTGTGCTTCCCAGGCCTACAAGTCATTAAATGCCTAAAAAGGTGTCAGCATAACAGTTTATTGTTAAACTTGGTAATGTCTCTGTGGTACTAATTAAGTTAGGGGTTTTCGTCTCAACTCATCACCCTCAGGTTAAGTCTACTAGCAGGGACCACTGCCTTTTTTAGTCGTGTGGCACTGAAATGTTTTCCATCATCCATATTGCTTAGGCCGATGCCATCACGCCCAACTGCAATGGGTTTCAGTTTTTAAAAGTCTTTAATCGATCCCCGGCCCCTTCCGTGAGGAGCAAATAAATGTTCTCAGGCTACTACAAGATGAAACAGGTGGTCATTGGTCCCTGTGATACTCGTGATTAATGCATTTTGATGAGAATGTTCAATATATATCATACCCATCTTTTTTAATGTTTATAAGCGCCCAGGGACTGTTCACCTTACCAAATTCAAAGGGACGAATTGAAAATGACTTTTTGTAATATAATGAACAAAATGAAAAAGTAAGTGTTCATCCTTTTGCAAAGATTCTATATTTCTTAAATGAAACATTATAAACAAGCAGTATATATTTTATATTTTCCAGCAACGCAAAACAAAATTCACAGATGACAGCTGGTCCCATGGATTTTATGTAATTAATTCTTCATTATTTGAAACGTAGGCCTACCGGCTATCCATTGTTCCATTTACATGATCTTTTACAGTACCCCCTCAGTTAACTAAAGGGCAATTTACAAGTTGAAATTGAATGTTCATACATCAAGTTATTATTATTGTGCTATGTTATTAACGACAAATTGATTTTCACAGTGTAGCCAAACATGGACAAACACCATGGCCTACTAAGATCAAGTACTATCATGTACATATATATTATACATATACTGCATATTGCCAGTGAAATGTAAAGGGGTCACGGTGAGGATTTCCCCAATTTAAATTCGGTGCGCGACTAGAACGTTGAGAAAATCTTTTGCTTGTTCATTACGTTACCTGTTCAATGTGTTGCCATATGCCACATTTATACTGCCAAGTATACAAGGGCATAGTAGCTGGTAATTTTAGACTCCCTCAATCTCTGGACCAATCATAGGAATATTTGTTCAATTCAGCTTGTTGAAGACGAGCTAAAGTAAATTGCCTATAATATTTTTTTAATGAGGGGGTAACCCTTGCAGTGTAATTTGGGTTTTTTTTATGTAGAACAACTGCGGAATCTCACAGCTTAATGCAATCACTAGGGATCCGCCGTGCGTCGATCCCCTACCCACACCCAACAACAAACTACTAAATGTCATTACTTTCCTTATCCTTTAACAAATTCTTCATTTTAATTAGTGCAGAACGACAGTTTATTGCAAATGAAATTCTAATTAAAGGCTGCTCAGATTCTGCGAACAAGCCTAAAACTACTTTTTTCGGTTATCTTGGAGGTCGTAATTTCCCAACTTTTTTGTACTCTCCCCGCCATGTAAATGTGGCGCTTCGCTTAGGTTGTCTTTCTTTGGGACAGGATGACGTGTGTTGCAATTTTAAGATAACCAGCCAGATAAACGAAAAATCTTAGATCACCATTTTAGCGTAATCATGTAATAGAAAAGTTTCTATGGGTTTTATCAATTTTTTACTAGAAGGACTCGAAGTCAGAATCTTGTACACCACTGACCCAATCTTAGTGTCTAGTGTCGTTTAAAGTATGCATGCATTTAACATTTTTTTATTTGATTTGACTACTGGTTAATGCAATTGCAACCATTGAAATTTAGATACTTTTCAAAACCCAAAATAGTTTGAAGTGTAGAAGACCCCATCAGCCGAACCGAAAGGGAGAGGATATCCGTGTTACTTGTCAAAACATGAGATAAACATTTTATCTCAGAAATACAAAATTACAAAACTCTTTATTTGTATGATGTATAATGAGGTCACTAGATTTGTTTAGCAAAACTGCGGATAAGCACGGAGTTACATTTCAAAAGAACTTTATTTTTCTTATTTTGTTTACCCTTGAGGTGAAAAGGGTTTTGCAATATAACTTGGTATTATAAGTTTTCCTTATTATCTCTCAATTTTGTCAGTATAACTGTTTAAGCGATTTGGTTTAAAGTTGTGTTTTTCATGAATATACTGTCGATGAAACTAACACAGTTTGGTAGGCCTATCATGGGAAAGAGTTTAAGATGTCACATTATCGGTACACCGTTACATCGTAACATATTACGAAAGATTTTCTAATCTCAGTAAACCAACTTGCATAATTGTCAACAGTCTTGTTACCCTTAATTAATGCTAATTAACTTTACAGATTAACTGGTTTCTTGTTTGGAAGTAGCGCAACTCGACAGATCAAAATAATTCGCTGAATTTGAAAATGCTTTCTCAAGGCAACTTAGTTAAGCACTTCACTGCATATGTTCTATTGCAATGAACAATATCTCAGGAGACAATTTGACTTTAATTTATGCAACCTTCAATGATAGGGTTTAAATATGACATAGGTTATAGCATAGTTACTTTACCTTTCCCTGGTTGGGAAACTCCTTACGTACACTGTGTATGCAAAGATGTAAAAGTTGCACGTACGTTCATAGTTTTTTAAGGTGCGTCCATAACTGTCCGTAACGGCATGTTCAGCTCTTCAAAAAAGTTCATCACGTGACTTTGAAGGTGCACACGATCGATCGGTAGCGACATGGCTCCATTGAGTGATGTACTGCTTCTGCTGGGAAGTGAAATTAAAGTTGACCCTGACCCAAGGGCTAAAAGGGAACTGCAAGAGGCCTCCTAAACAGTAAGTTTTTAAGATTTTTGAATAAATGAAGATATCATACATTCTCGGGTTTCTCTTTTCTTTTTAAGCATAAAATACTAGTTCCGAGGCCTGGCGTTTAGAGACCTTCACTGGGGACCTTCAATAGGCCCTACAGATTTAAGGGTGTAGTAGACTTACTTCATAACGCTAGGTGGGCTTCCTAAAAAAATTTACGACCATAGTTACTGATAAATATTGCGTAATACACTCGTCTGATGAACCGTTACACTCGATTGTTAAAATGGCTTAATCCAACTAGTCTAACGTCATACAGACCGACTGCTACCATGCTTTGCAATTTCGAGGAATTGTTGAGTGGGCTTACCAAGTTACTGTTGCTAGTCCAGCCTTCGATTGTCCCGCTATTTTATACCCCTCTCACACCAATCCGAAACCAGTACGAGGTCACTTCGGAAATGAATTTTTGCAGCATCATAGTCTACGTTTTTTTGTCCGTTCTTATGTCACCACGTTTTAATTTCGTGGTCACTCGTTTTTACTTCGTGCGTAATCCGTGGCCAGGCGGGAAAAAAGCGGGGCAAACCCGTGCACATGTCAGTTTCCCGGAAGTTACAAACTGTACACCGGCGCCATCTCGTGGCCTTCCCGATCTAATCCCGTAATGACTGCGACACCATCCCGAGACTACTACGTGGTGTCAGTGATAACTACGGCGTCAGCTCGAAAGAACTACGTGTAGTCCGTAAGCAGTTCATAGCCAACTCCTGGACACTTCGTAGGCCGCGGAAGCTCATTCTGACATCCGTAGACCGGGAACAGAAACGCGGCTCACGGATGTGTGGCCTCCTTCGGTTTCTGACTTTCTGACTATTTTTATCCCACGCTGGTTCGTACGCCAATGCTCAGCAGCAATAATCATAATGATACACTTCGGAAAAATGTGTGCTTTTATAGCAACAACGGACACGACGGATGGATCTGAGGGTCCCAAAAACGAGATAATAACGAGAAGAGTACTTACCGGGAACGGCGACGACGGGGATCACGTCATGTGGCGACGAGACTAAAACGTAAAGAAAAAGTTTTCATCGAAGTGAGAACGTTTTCCACGTGATGAAAAACGGTGAGCACGTAATGAAATCGTAGTTGTTGCGGAGGAGACACGAAATGCAAACGTAACAGACGTACTGAAGTCGAACTTGGGCAGTCCGTGGCAGCTTTCTCCCGGAGTGAGAACGACACATTGATGTAGTTGCCACGAGATAACCCAGTAGTGCCATCGACTAGCTCGTAATGAAAACGGTTGTAAGACCGGCCAGCAATCAATCCGGGCGGGGCTATCCCGTGAAATCCGATGTTACTTCGACCCAACCTCGAGAAAACTTCGAGAGTACTTCGACAAAGATGTATTGAAAAAGGCCATAAATTTCCGAACACACGTTTCAGTTTTTCATCATGTCCAAAAATTTTGGGGGTGATCCGTGGAGCATCTGTGAGGATTGGCCCACGGAGGGAATCGACACGTGGTCAAATCGTGGTTAAATCGTGGCAACCCGTGAGATCCGGTACCATTTCTTGGTTACTTCGATTTTTGAACTTTTGCTCTCACGGACACCTCGAAGTGACCACGAAATGGCTTTCCGGATGGTTGGAGAGGAGTATAAGTTTGCTACAGTTATTCTCGCTTTACCGCCGTTCTTAAGACATAATTCTTAATCACACCTTTCGCAATAATGTACGTCCTAATTGAAGTCGTTACAGTCTGATAATTGTTTCTCAAGAGACTCTCGAAGAAATCAGTTTACCTTGTCTGCATATATACAGTACGTATGGAGAGTCCAACAACAAGGCTCTCGTGCACTATCAACGTCACGTGCTTGACGAAAACCGCAATTTCAACATAAGCAGTCAGTTCGCGGAGTTTCCCAACCAAGGAAAGATATAATAACTATGATGATAGCTTGAATTTAGTTTGACGAATCGGAACACTTAGGGGATGGTATGATTTAGTCAGGCATAACTGTGGTTCATCAGCTTTTATCTCAATTTTTCCTTACCTTTATCATGGATGATTGTACAACGCATCTTGGTTCCCTCGATTTCACTGAATATGAGTGTTCAGAATTGCAGATATTTTCGCTACTGGTCTAAACCATCCTGAGTGTTCTTAGCATCTGGTGTCTTCCCATACACCCCTAGACCCCTCAGTGATGCCATTTTTTTTAATTCCTAATAACAGGCAAATTTTGTCAAATTTCAAATTTTACTTATAACGGTAGCCTCTGTATCTCCCTGGTGACATCGACTGCCTCTGAGGACACCTACATTTTTACGAATTTTCAAAGGGAGGGACCATCCCTTAGACTCCTTCCTTTGAATCCGTCGGTATAGACGTACCAGACGGGGACAGGTAGCGGCGGGTGTTCAGGTGCGGTGCGGAATGTTAAGGTTAAGATCATTAACAGACGTTATTTCGAGCAGTCACAGACAATTTCATCAATTCAGCGAATCCTTTTTGTCACAGTCACAGTAGAGAAGCATTAGCATATTTTCAATTCCGTTGTATAGTTACCCCGAAAAGAATCAAGACTTTTTAATAAAATAGTGGTAATACATTTTACGTGGTAATTTTCTGATCCCTTAGCATGTTCCTGATTTATTAAAAAAAAGCGAAACTTAAAGACTGCATGTAAAGATCCTCTAAACAACCATGAAGACGCAATTTTCGGCCATCTGAGGGTTCGTCGATTTCTCAACAGTTTCTTTACTCTCCGCACCAACTAATAGTGGCGCTCTACTTAGTCTTTCGGACAAAATTACATTGCGGGGGTCAAATTAGCTCTTAATAACTCTTTGATCACGCTGCACTTTGCGAACATATTTTAAAGCGAGCACTTTATTGCAAACGGAATTTCGAAATGTTCTCTACGCTCCGCGCCGACCAATTGTGGAGCTCCTCCTAGACAATCTTTATGGCAGATCTTTATGACCCCCAGAACCCGCAAATTAAAATGCTACCGTTCGCAGATCGACACCGATCGATGCTCTTTTATTTTGACTCCTAAAAGTATGCAACATTAAAGACAAGTTTTACTTCAAAAGTTAGGGTGAATGGCATAAGATTGCATGTAAAGACACAAAAGTTTCAGTTTTATCCTCATGAACCACTACAACTCAATATTTAACACTGTCCCTGTCAAAGTCAAAAAATTTGCACCATTTTGCAACTAGGCTCCTTGAAAACGCCAAAAATTTTCAAGGGGAACACCCCCTCCCCTTGGACCTCTCCCCCAAGCCGGCGATCACCCGCATGCTGCATGCCTCCCTTCAGAGAAATCATGTGTACGCCACTGTCTAAAAAGCATTTGCAAAGGATTGTGGGATAGGATGTTGGTTCATGTCAATGGAATTTTACTGTGGCGAAAAAGATGCTCAACACAGTTGAATGATCACATCATTGTCGCTTAATATCCTTATTTGAAAAAAACATGGCTTTTCTTTAGATATTTTAACCCTCCGTAAAAATTTATCAAAAAGAAAGAAAGGTTATCCTTTTTGGTGGTACGGTGAAACTCCACAACATATAGAACAATAAGACGAACAAAGACGAACAGATTAAGAAAACAACTGAAGCAAATTATTCGGAAAGGATGTTCCTGCTGTTTATACGCAGTCAAAAAAAAGTCATCACTCCAGCATGGAAGAGGCCAAAACAGGGGAGGTGTAGGGGACCATGGACCTGTTGCGAATATCCCCCCCCCCCCTCCCCCGGAAAAATCCCATTTCATTGAAGAGTCCTGTTCCGTACGATAAGAATATAGCCGAATTTAGCTTCAGTTTCCCGACGTTTTTTATTATTTATTTATTTTATTTTATTTGTTTAATTGAGTAAAAACACTTCAACAAACCACTTTTTCTTATAAATCCACTTTTAAACTTTCCTTCTATACAAGGTTCAGAATTTGGGATTTTGAGAAAGGAAAGTTATTTTTCCAATTTCATTTAGAGAGCATATAGCCTCAACAAAAGTCGGTCGTCCCCACGATACCATTGGATCTGCTCAAAGGAAGTACAGTCTGTTCAATCGAGACCGCAAATTATCCACTGTTTGTCACAAAGAAATCGATTAACCTTTAAGCTCCTGTCATTAAAATTCCAATATTTCTCCACATTCAGCGACAGATTTCAAATATTTCATAAAAAAGACAAGAAAAAACTTCGGAAAAGTCAAATTACCGTCCGATAGCTTTCATCCGTACGATAATATGTACCGTAACCCAAACGATCTTGAGTCAAGATGACATTTTTAATCTTGAAATCGGTGGGTCTCAATTTGTATGATTTTACAATCAGATGAATTTGCTCTTATTGAAGCTGTTGAAAAATTACGCAGTGCTATTGACAATAATAATACATGTATTGGGGTGTTTCTTGATCTTTCAAAGGCATTTGACACAATTGACCACGGCATTCTCTTACAGAAACTTGAGCGCTATGGTATTAGAGGTATTTGCCTCAACTTATTTAAAAGCTATCTCTCTAAAAGGTTACAATTTACATCATTTAACAATGTAAAATCAAAATTTCAAACTGTAAGATGTGGTGTACCGCAGGGCTCAATTCTTGGGCCCTTGCTCTTTATTATTTATATGAATGATATTACTTTGATTTCTAAGAAAGCAGAAGTTGTACTCTTTGCTGATGGTACAAACATTTTCTTCACTGGGAATGACCCTCATCAAGTTGAAAGCAATGTTGTTAATGAACTTAGCCTATTCTCTGGGTAGTTCATGGCAAATAAGCTGTCTCTTAATATCAGTAAGACAAATTTCTCTCAAATATCTCCACAAATGGGCAAAAGCTTGATCCATCCAAAAGTGTAAAATTTCTCGGTGTCATTATTGATTGCAAGCTTACCTGGCAGAAGCACATCAATCATATTTCTTCAAAAATTGCCAGAGGAATCCGAGTAATTGGTAGATTAAGACATTTGTTGCCAAGGGGTATTCTCCGTACAATTTACCTTACTCTCATGTGTTACCTGTATTCTCATCTAATATATTGTTCTACAGTTTGGTCATGTACCAAACCTCCTACCTTCTCAAAGTGGTTCTTTTGCAAAAGAGAGTTGTTCGTTATTTTTCTTTGTCCGGACCCCGTGACCACACCAGCGAGTTGTATAAGTCCCTTAATGTGTTGAAACTGTTCGATATGACCAACCTCAACATTGCTTCTTTCACCTATCGTTTCATGCACAGCCTTTTACCGAAATCATTTTCACAATTCTTCACCAAAAATTCTTCAGTCCACACCTATTGTACTCGTCAATCTCTTCTCCTGCATACTATTGTTACCCGTACCTCACCCTCACAGTTGACCCTAAGCTACAAAGCTATAAAACTGTGGAACTCCTTACCTAATTCATTAATTAACAGGCCAAGTATAAATTCTTTTCGAAGAGGTTTCACCCAGTACTACATAGCTTTTTACTAATTCTTCAGTAGTCTTCATCACCATTTTTTATAAGGTTAAAACTTCATGTTTGACTTTTCATACTGTTCAAGTCTATGCATTACATGTTTTTGTCACTATGCGCATTTTGTTTGTGGGGAGCCTAGGGCTTTCATGGGTGGGAGAGGGGCTGGAGGAGGGGGGAGGGTTGGTAAGAGGGGTTTTGTAAGGGTTAGTTCTGGTGTTGTATTCTTAGTCATTACCTTTCCCTTTAGTTTATTGAATTTTCTGTCCTTTTTTTCTTTTTCTTTATGCTTATTTGTGTTTGCTACACAGCTACTCTAGGTAACTTGCATTTGTTGTTTTGGGGAGTAGAACTCTCGACAAGCCCCTCGGGTTTTTTTAGTTTTACTTCCATCTACTTCAGTGTTATGTACTGTATTCATTACTTTTGTGTATCCATACATTTTGATGATGTAGAAAAGCAAATAAACGAAACGAGATGACTGTGTAACCCTTCTGACCTTCAGTAGCCTTGAGCTTCTCAGATTTTGCTTATGGGAAGGTTAGATTCTTTAACAATCAACAACTTGGGAGTGTAAAAAACCCTGCCTAAACAGCCCACATTTTTTGGAAAGAATCCAAAGTTCAAGATAAGCTCAATATTATCAAATATTTGTTAAAACACGGCAAAGACTTCGGTGTCTTAGTGGGCGGCAACTTTTGACAAAAAATGGGTAGGGATTTGCATAAAACCCTAAGCATTATTTGCAAAACCGTTCCTTGCCTTTAAATAAGCACGAATAAGAATAAACAAGCTTTTTTTCTTTAACATTTTCACTTGAAATACTGCAGTAAATTTACCAGACGTTATGTATGCATCCTTAGTTAACCCTCAATTGGTGTACATAGACACCCATCGGGTTATAATGGACACTACACAAAATTTGTACGACTAATATCATGCAAGATATACAATTTCCCGCTACTACAGAAGGAGCCCGGTTCTTCGGTCAGTTTCCGTTAAGAAAGGCTACATTTGAAACACTTCAAGGAGGACTGCTTGGCCGTCAGAGTTACTTAGTATTAAATATTATTGACAAAAAGGAGAAAATAAATTTAAGGGAGTACTTTCCAGACAGTTTTCAGCTTTGCAGAGCAATAAAACTGTATTTCCCATTTATGGGTCATAAGGAGACTATTATATTGTAGCATTCAACAATGGTGGAATGGAGGTTTGAAAATGAAACAGCTGTATTTGAAATCTCCAAAAATTTACTCAACTTTTAGGATCCATTCCTCCTGGTAACCAATCCCTCCAGATTTCAAGTTCAGCCACTCCCTCACTTCACCAATTCTGAACCAGCTCTAAACCCCTAAAAATTCCACCGAAGACTACGGCCTGATATCATATGAAAAACGTTATTAACTTAGTTAATGAAATATAGAAAGCTTAATGCCACACTACGGAGCTTGACGAAAAATCTCGGGTAATGAATCAGGTTCAGGCATGTTGTCAAGCATGCAGCCAACAGTGTTGTAATGAGAATTTGTCTCAAAGTGAAAACTACCGCAATAAGCTGGCACGTGTGGTCACTGCCAAAGTAAACCATCTCGTCATGTTGACTTCCTGAGCGAAGAAAGTAGACACGTTTAGATAAATTATCTCCCCGTGTCGACTCGGTAAGTTAAGGCTGTCGACCGTGACGACATGGTAAAATAAAGTCTCTCACCAAGTACATTTTCTAAGCTAAGGGTGTTGACATCGTGTAATAAATCACAACGCCATGTCGACTTCCTAAGCAACATTGGACAGCTTGACCAGATACATCTGACCATCAATTCATGAAGTATGGCACTTTAGAAGCTCCGCAAGCATGAATACAAACACTCGCAACGCTTGCAGCAAAATGGGGGGATTGGGTGGTTCGAACAGAGAAGGGTCGCGTTATCACGGTCATAATTTCCCCAATTGGTTCCTTTGTTCAGCCTTACATTGTGCACTTTACCTTTTGCTCCGTCTGGAGTACGTTTGTTAAATTCATAGACGATATCTGTTTTATCTAGGATTACAAGTTTACATTGATGTTTTTATTACAGCCACATATGATGATTCTTGGCTATATGGGTTTTTTCAATTATTTATTCTACATTAAGTTATTGCCAATGATAGATCACTCTTTACTTCGGTTATTAGGGCAATTTATCTGATTGATAATCTTGCAAGAGTCTCATCTCTATTTATGAGTAAAAACAAGTGAAAGCTTTTCATTCAATAATATTGTTCATAGTATTTTATGTCGATTGAGCCGCATGAATGAACTGGAAAGAGAGTCGAATCATAAAGTTCGGAAATGTGATAAGGGGTTTCAGAGGCACTAAAAAACAACAATACAGCATACACCACTGCACAGTTTTCAGACATAATTATCAAAATTGGTAATTTTCAAGTTTTGTCTTTAGGAATCTGAAAAGTGTTGAAGACAACCAACTGTGATGGGAAAATTTCGTCATGTACCCGCTACAAGAAAACTTGGAGGGGAAGGATACACTGTCCTCCTGGATTTCCCGACAGATCTTGGCTCAGCAATAGTGAATAAAGTTGTGTTTGTGTTTCGTATACTTCAGTAATAAAGACCACACAGGCAGTGCTGTAACCAAGTTAGGGAGGGAAATACTGAATTTGTCGCGTATTTCTCGTATTAATGCATACGTCTCCCCAACAACAACATACATTTACACAGGATGATCAAGAGCTCATACTATTTATTGCACTAAATAACACGAACGACCCTATCAGCTCTTAACTAGATTTTGCCCTAAAGTAACTCCACTGAAACCAAACTAATTTATCGCACAACGCAGCCATTCTGTTCCTCTTTGCCTTCAGTGTTTCAATAAATAACTTCTTCCGACCCAGCTTGCCATTCTGTTTCTGCTCACACGGTGGAATGATGTCACTTTCCCTCTTACTAATAGTGTTTACCTCGAATTCTTGGACAACCACTAAACTCTCTACCGATGATATTCGCTTCTCTGCCTTCAGATCATTTACACTCTGAAAGAATGCAGACCCTTCCAAAAATACATCAGACGAAGACCAGCAATTCTTGGTGTGTAGAATTCGTCATCGTATCAAGCTATAACTGCACCCTGATCTACTTTGTCCAAGCCCTAACGTCACCACAGAAAGTTCTCGTCGCTAAGCAACCAGGCAAGTCGATCATTGTAAGGAGCGTAAAAGTTCCTCAGTAGTTGTTCCGTCTCAGGTAGCATGGGCATCGTTTTCGTTTTGCCAACATTGTACCTTTTGTTGCAGATTTGTTCTATTTTCTCGGATGCCATTTCATCTGTGAAAAGAAAAACGCCGAAGATTTCTGGTAACATTTAATAAACATTCTGTTTTCTATACCTTTTAAAGCTTAGGTCACAGATGCGTGTCTTCAATACATGTGAAGGTTGTGTTTGACGGATTTTTAGTTTAAATCGGACAGGTCATGGTTTTTTTCAATTGTGGCTCACTGACTTGTTTTCCCTACTTCATTCAGGGGGCTGACTTGAGAGAAAGCAGGGGTGTGATGGAGTAGCAATGTAGCATTTCCCGTATGTTTTATTGTTGATGTGGCGAAAAAGGGAGGGACGAGGCCGTAAAAGCCACCCCCCCCCCCCTCCTTCTTGGATCCGCACCTGCCATTACTTATGCTGAACACCAAGCACAATTTCCATTTTTAAGTCTTCGGTATGACCCGGGCATCCAGCAGTAGAACTCTTCCATGCTGTAACCACTTGACAATACGGGTGTGGTAATTCACCAGGCTTATGGCTACATGTCAAAAGAGCATACAAAAGACTTTTTTCTGTCTCAAGAGATAGAGAAGTAAAATTTAATCAAAATTGCTCTACCGGACAGACCAGGAACAACGAAAAGTCTACTGCACACAGAGAAGGTTATGAAAAAATTGTCATAGGCTTACTGCTAAAGTTGTCGACGCACAATAATTAAGAATTATATAATTTGATACAATTGATAACTACTGGTGGCGTTTCGGGGGTGGTGGCATTAGAGATAAACCCTTGTTCTAAAAACACCCTTTTACTATGCAGCGTTGTTTAAAGACTAACACGTCTTCAAAATACACTGTTTGCGATTCCCTCTCCACGCTCCCGTAGCTGGTGCTTCAAATCGCGGCGACCATTTCCTAAATACGGTCGCGTATCGCGTATAAGTGGTGATGACAACTTCCTTTACGGTAGGGTAAGTAGTGTCACTGTTAGCAGTCCCTAATAATTTTTCTCATGATCCTTGGTTCCATTTCCTCTTTTTGATGCATTAACAAGTGAATACCATGATTGGTTGATCAACGCTTAGTCTTGGTAGTCGTCACGGTCAACTACCTTA
Source organism: Holothuria scabra (assembly GCA_037179385.1). NCBI lineage: Eukaryota > Metazoa > Echinodermata > Holothuroidea > Aspidochirotida > Holothuriidae > Holothuria > Holothuria scabra. The sequence continues at coordinate 6,880,865 of CM074190.1, read as the reverse complement.
TGACGTCCCTACAGAGAGCTTCCAAGTGAAGTCACAACTGGTCAGCTACGCCCTCTGTCGGGCAAAAAGTAAGGGGGTTTTATAGTGCAACAGTCACAAGTTGGTCGCAAGCTGATTTTCAACTAGCTCCACTAGCTGGCGTACTTCTACACTAGTCAAAAGAGGCGGGGCTTGTGACGCAAGTGAAAGCACTCTATACCCAATAAGGAACCTCAAATGGTACCTTCGATGCAGATTGTTTTCTAAAACCGCCACTGATTGAACAGGGTTTCACCCTTGTCTTCTTGATCCCATTTGCAATATCACATTAGGTATGTCATTCAGTTCTGCTGGTGCAACCCTTTGAATGCCCTTCCAGGAATCTGGAGCTCTCATAATTTAGTGTATACACTAAAAAATGTTGGGCAAATATTTGCCCAACTTTTTACCAACACTGGGTATATATGTGTTCTCCCAACAATTGGGCAAACTGTTGGGCAAATGGTGTTGGGCAATGCAACTACCCAGTAGTTGGGCACTACTGAATGACCAACTTTTAACCAACACTGGGTATATATGTGTCCTCCCAACTGTTGGGCAAACCGTTGGGCAAATGGTGTTGGGCAATGCAACTATCCAGTATGTTGGGTGCTTGTTTGGATTTCAATAATTTCAATATAACAAAGTCGCTTAACACATACACCGTTTATCCTCTAAGAGTGATTGGGGGCACCAGCGACGACTTTTTCTAAAGTCCTCCCGACCCTCTGGCAAAGGGCCGTTCGGCGAAACCAAACTTGATACTGCTTCCCGAAGAAGCTATTACGTCCACTGAAGGACAACACTTAACGACCAACCTCACGGCCTTCAGACCATTTTCATCATTGGTCTGTCATGTATGGCTCCATTCTTGACTGGATGAAAAGAACAGATACTACACATGATCTTAGCCAAAAGGCCGAGAAGCGATATACTACACGTGATCTCAGTCAAAGGGCGAGAAGCTTTTCGACGCTGGGGGCACCAGCGACGATGCACTTGGAAAGTAAACAGTGAAGTGTGTAGTTTAAAATTTCATACTCCAATCGTGAACTTTGTATTTCTTCTCCCATTGATTATGTAGCAATGAAAACTTCTTTTTTCTATGCCACCATTGCTCTTTAAGTACTTTCGTCCAGATTTTTACTGCTATTCTACCGTTAGCTTTATATTTACCAAATACAACCTTATTCAACCATGAGATCTTATAGTGAACCACTTATATTACAATAATTATCTGTAAAACTTAACTGATCTTTAACTAATCATCTGATTGGTCAATTACACTTTACCCAACTGTTGGGTACTTTTAAAACTTGCCCAACACCTTTAACCAACACCTGGATTTTGCCCAACTTTAATTTGCCCAACAATATGGGTACATTTGTTTACCCATTTGTTGGGTAATAATTTGCCCATGATGGGCATTTTGTATTTTGCCCAACACTTTTTACCCAACAGTTTTTAGAGTGTAGACAAAGTGACGATCCCAACATTTTGGAGGTTGAAGTTGATATCACCACAGTTATTATACCTTTCCCTGGTTGGGAAACTCCTTACGTACACTGTGTATGCACAGACGTAAAAGCTGCATGTACGTTCATAGTTTTTGTAAGGTGGGTCCGTAACTGTCCGTAAAAGCATGCTGAGCTCTTCAAAAAAGTTCAGCTTGTGACTTTGAAGGTGCACACGATCGATCGGTAGCGATATGGCTCCATTAAGTGTTGTACTGTTTCTGCTGGGAAGTGAAATTAAAGTTGACACAAGGCTAAAAAGGAACTGCAAGAGGCCTCCTAATCACTACGTTTTTAAGATTTTTGAATAAATGAAGAAATCCAATATTCTCGGGTTTCTTTTTCTCTTTTAATTAAAATAATTGTTCCAAGGTCTGGCCTTTTGTGAGACCTTCGCTGAGGACCTTCAGTAGGCCCTTACGTTACAGGCTTACCTTACCGCAGTCGGTGTGCGGCAAGGGTGAGGTACACCTACTTCATTACGCTAGATGGGCTTCCTAAAATTTTGTACGACCATAGTTACTGATAAATTTTTATAATACACTCGTCTGATAAACCGTTACACTCGTTTCAGTGTTAAAACGATTTAATCTAACCAGTCTACGTTATACAGTGCGACTGCTACTATGCTTCGCAATTTCACTGAATTGTTGAGTGTGCTTAACAAGTTACTGTCGCTAGTCTAACCTTCGATTGTCCCGCTATTTTAAAATAAATCTTAATCAAACCTTTCGCAATAATATACGTCCTAATTGAAGTCATTACAGTCTGATAATTGTTCGCAAGAGACTCTCGAAGAAATCAGTTTACCTTGTTTGCATATATACAGTATGTATGAAGAGTCCAAAAACAAGGCTCTCGTGTACTATCAACGTCACGTGACTGACGAAAACTGGAATCTTATCATAAGAAGTCAGTTCGCGAAGTTTCCCAACCAGGGAAATATTAAATATCTATGATATCACCTTCAAGAATCTCCCTCCCTCGCAAGGTCGAACAAGTAAATGGCGAAGAATTACCGTTGGGGACTACACATGGAACGTACCTACCCACTAAGGTACGAAATTGACGAAAGTGTCCTTCTTAAAAATGGATTACAGAAAGGAAGTGCTTCTTGAAAATGAATTACAGTGTTTTTACATTCAGTCATTTTTTTAAGTTATTCACCATAAAGCAGTATGATATCATATCCATAACAAAACACTTACCTAAATCTAAAAATTCATGTATTTGTGGTAAAATGGTAGGACAATTATCACTCCATTCTTCTGTTTTAATTATAAATATTTGGGATCTTTGAAAATGTTTCAGCCAGTCTTCTAAAAACACACTGTATAAACCAATAAGTAACCTCTGAAAAGAAATGAAATAAGCAACGACTTTACTTCATTGTAGTTTCTTAACAGTCTACTCCTGGGCTGTTATAGTATTGAAACATAAAACAATTTTTATGAAAAAACTTTGACACATACATTTTCTAACTTAAAGAGAATGACTCTATTTGGGATCATTACTTCATCATAAGGTAAACATTTTTAAAAGATTAAAATGTCACTGAATTGAAAATATTGCCCACTCCCTCATAATCGCTCAGGCAGATTAACAAAACAACAGAGAGAAAAAAAAATATGATACTGGGGTATACAGATGACTTTGAGACTGCGAGAGTTAGTAAGACAGAGTTTAACGGCCCAGTTTCCATCCTATTGGTTCAAGTCGAGCAGACCACGGCCTTTTTCCAGTTGTGGCTCACTGACTGCGAGAGAACGCCAATTTGACTATACAAATGTGCGTGTCTGTGTGAGTGTGTATCCGTTTCTGTTTTGTGTGTATAGGCGTGTGTATTGCTTAAAAACGTTTGCGGACCGGTACATGATCCAGGATTGTTGGAAAATTTTACCTCATTCCACAAACAACATTGACGCCCCTCCCTGATAGCCGAAAATGACATTCCTTGACCCTATATAAGTTTCATTTTAACGCTATTGTTAGTAGAATAAAAGGTGTCTAAAGGTTAGATTGCTCCTCAATTTTGAAAATATCCAAGTCTGTCATTCAAACAAAATTTGTATGCATTTGCAAGGCTTTCTAGTAACCGTGGGAAATTACCCTCAGCACCCCTTTTCGTTTAAAAGCAGGTCCTGCAAGTAATCAAGTGAACTTATTCCGGTTGTGTCATTGTGAAAAATACATCTGGAACTGCCTCAACAGAACCCAACATGCGAAAAGTCTGTTGAATGAATAGAAAAGGCAGGGCACGCGGCCGTTTAAAAACAACGAAACATTCACCAGAAATGGCATTGTTTGTTCAGCGCTGTGAAGCAGGTACCTTGGTTTATTTAAATGTTTGGTTTCCATGGAAACAGCCAATAGATTTTTAACTGATGGTATGTCACGAAATCACTAATAAGCTTAGCATTATCCATTTACTACATCTTAAATGTGTTAAAGATGTGTAGCTAGTACCTATACCCAAGGGCAACAATGAACTAAAATAATACTTTAGTCCATCATGATCGTAATTCCTCTTGCTGTTGCATCTTGGTTACATTATTTGTCAGATAAACGTTATGATATTTCGTTGCTTAGCTTCTGTAGGCTCCAGAGGAGTAGCATCTATAAAAAGGGAGGCATTTTAATTGGCAGAGGAGGTTTCCCATGAACCCGAGAATAAGTGACATCCAGACTGAACGTTCTATATGTATATATATGTATGTATATATATTATATATAACGGGTATTATATATGAACGGGTAAGGTGTAAAAGGAGTTAAAACTGGCTCAAAAGAGGGTGAATATCACAAAAAGTCAATTCTAACGTTAAGGCCGTGTGGCGCGAGAGTACCTAGCCTCATGATAAGTCGGTTTTCAGCACTAAGGCGGTCACAATCGGAGCCTCGGCACATTACATCTGCGGTAACTGTTAAGTGCTGTATAGAACAAGGTGAAGGGGGATTGAAATGTGCAGCCACCGGGTATCCATGGAGATTCTGTTTGATGGGGCATGTATTACACTTCGGACGGTTACAGGGAAAGGTACCAGGGGTGTCGTTGAAAGAATTCAGTGGGTGGGAAGCCCGAACTAAATGGTTTGCTAAATTTTTCTCAACTCTAAAAGCAGTGATAGGGGGTTCCGGGTGATCATGACGTGTTGAGGGGTCTTGTCGGAGCGACTCTATATTTTTGTAGATAGCGCGTACAATTGGACGGACCGAAGGGTGATATGAAATAACCAAAGGAATACGTAGATTTGAACCAGGTTGTTCTTTTTCTCCTAGGCTTCCTCTCTGTTGGTTCCATGAATTCTGCGCAGGGCTTTAGAGAGGATTTTGGAAGGGTACTGGCGTTTTTCAAAAAAGGATAAATTTTCTTCAGAGGCAGTGGAGAAGTCAGAATCCTCCGAACATGTTCGCCTGGCTCGCAGGAGTTGGGAATAAGGATTAGATTTAGGGCAGGATTTGGGATGGTTGGAAGGGTACAATAGGTAGTTATGCGAGTCGGTTGGCTTAAAGTGTAGGTTTGAGGTAATTGTGCGCTTGTTAACGGACAGTTTAAGGTCGAGAAATACAACAGATGAGTCCGAGATACAATGGGTAAATTTCAAAAAGGGGCAAAAGGAATTAACAAAGTCGACAAAGGTTTCTAAATCACTGCGGGGTCCAGTGGCAACTCCTACAATATCATCAATATACCTTTTGTAAAGTATAGGTCGGGCCCGGTATACTGAGAAAATAGTTGTTCTTCAAAGTGACCCATGGTCAAACAGGCAACAGAAGGACCCATTTTGGCTCCCATAGCCACTCCTTAAACTTGGCGGAAAAACGCCCATTAAACTGAAAACAATTTTGTGTGAGAACAAGTTCCGGCAAACGTAGGAAGGTGTCAGTCGGTATTGGGGGATCACGCCGTTTGTCTAGGTAGTAACGGATACCTGTTAAGGCAGCATCATTGCATCTCGTTCCTCAGGAAAAAGGTTACGCAGTAAGGTCATTTTAGGGGTAAGGAGATTGTTGACATGTTTGTTAATTGTATTAATTACATTATCAAGGGTGGGATTTTCTCCTGGCTTGGGCGTCCAGGAGAAAGGGACATAGTTGGCGGGGTTGGGAACTCCCTACGAGGGGGTGTCATCCTGATGGTCTGTTACCCCGAAATGGTAGCGAAGGCGGAGTTTCCTACAGAAGGCCGAAACGTCTCTGCGTATGGAAAACTCATCAGGAAGGGGGTTCAGAGGTACAAAGTTGAGACTTTTCGCTAAAACTGAGCGTTCAGAGGACGAGAGTTCCAGATTGGGCGGGGTGGTGACTACAAGCTTGGTGTCTGGTTGGTTGTTAATGTTAACAATCCCCTTCCTCTTAAAATGATCCCACTGTGTAACCTTTGTTCCGAGGAACGAGATGCCATTTTATCCCTTAAAAGTAACAGGGACATCATCATCAAACCAGCCGACAAGGGTGGAGCTGTTGTAGTTTGGCGAAAGGACTTGTATATTGATGAGGCCAACAAACAGCTATCCGACCAAAGTACTTATTTAGAACTTCCCGCTGACCCCACTCCTGATTGCCAAAAGGTAGTTAAGAACACATTAACCCAACTCATTAACAATAACCGACTACCAAAAAACGCTTCTTCTCTACTACACCCTTGCCCACCGATTTCCAATTTCTACCTACTTCCCAAAATCCACAAAGCAAACAACCCTGGTAGACCTATCGTTTCTTCACACAGCTGCCCCACTGTATTTATTTCTGAGTATGTAGATTCCGTGCTCTCCCCTTTAGTTTTAGCCTTGCCGTTGTTTGTTCAAGACACACCACATTTCTTGAGAACTATTCGTGATTTTGAGTTTCCTGGAAATTGCGGTGAACGTCTTTATTCACCATGGATGTGTCCAGCCTCTACACGTCCATTCCTTATGATGCTGCCTTAACAGCTATCCGTTACTACCTGCAAAAACAGCGTGATCCCCTCGTACCGACTGACACCTTCCTACATCTGACGGAACTTGTTCTCACACAGAATTATTTTCAGTTTTCCTTGCGGACCGAGTCACCGAGCACCTAAGGTCCATCAAACAGAATCTCCATGGATACCCGGTGGCTGCACATTTCAATCCCCCTTCACCTTGTTCTATACAGCGCTTAACCGTTACCGCAGATGTAATGTGCCGAGGCTCCGATTGTGACCGCCTTAGTGCTGAAACCGACTTATCATGAGGCTAGGTACTCTCGCTCCACACGGCCTTAACGTTACAATTGACTTTTTGTGATATTCAACCTCTTTTGAGCCAGTTTTAACTCCTTTTACACCTTACCGTTCATGCTCGTTTTTTACTATGTACCTTTTTTCGAGCCTGGTTTTTTTTCTATTTTTTCTTAATTCCGACCATGTTCGTTTTTAACGTGTACTTTTTCATCAAGGACCCTCTTTTCCTTTCGCTTCGGATTTGATGTTTGTCGTGTCCAATATTCACTACTTTCAAAATTGTACATTGCGCAATAATTTGTGATGTCATTGTTGTTCTACTCAAATAAAAGTCTTCATATTTCTTCGTTTTTCTCTTTGATACTGCACCTTTTTCCACATTGTGATAGCACTCTTACAGTTTTGGGGTGATAAAATTTATTAAATCTCTCTGTACAACGTGCTAGTATGCAAGCAAAAAGGCCGCGTACAAGGTCATACAAAAACATTTTTCTTTCAATGGGAAACAGGGCAGTTGATGTGAGTTGTATACAAAAAGAAAGTCACTAGTTATTGTGCAATTTCTATTTCGATTTAAGTGAAAATAAATTCCAGCATCTGAAAAAAGGGAACAACGAGCTATGACAATAAAAGTTGGATGAATAAGATTTATTTTGCTACCTCTGAAAAAATAATTTTAAAATTCTCATCAAAAAGAGGGCGGCATACTACTTTCTTTTACAACTGTGGATTGCAATTTGCTATACCAGCTATATAATTGGTGTGCCAGCTAAGTCCTTGAGATGCTTTCATGATATTCATGTACTACATACCACTGGTTTTAACCCAGCTGTTCCTACATCCGGTTGGTATGTGCATGAACGAAGATCATTAACAGTCCTTAGACACTCCTGGAAAACCTCTATACCGACCTTCGATGCATTGTGGAAACGTTGCGGCGATGGATCATAATCTTTAGCAAAGTAGATGTAATCCGAATAGAGCCTGTGGTTCAAAGTGAAAGACTGACAAAATAAGTTCTGTTCCACTTCCACATGAATTTTCCCGAGATTCCCTAAGAATCACATCACATTGGAAATAAAAATACTTAATACAGGGTAGAAGCAAAAGGAATTGTTGATCTAATCGAGCTAGATGAAAGATTGCGCAACACTTAAAGCACCGTTATTTTCCGTTGCGTTAGTAACTTACGTTCGGTAATTTGTTGCCGCATGGAATTGTGGGGTACACCGTGAGATAAGCAGATTGAGCTTAAAACATATAGGGAACTGCTGAGTCCCATGTTTTCGTGCAGTACAGGCACGCTACATTACTTAACAGAAAATCTAAATGTGTAGCCTATAAAAGGGGTCTAGCTTAAGTCTATTAATCAACAGATATAAAAGCGAACTTTTACCCCAAATAGCAAATGAAGATTTAGTTTACCCCAGAACACCAATCTACAATACCTTCTCATATATAATGGATTAAAAATTTTCAAGTAAACTCAACTTTTGGAACACATGCTTTAGGTCGTATGTACCATAGCATTTTGTTTATCCTGATGATTTAAAGAATGTGCGCATGTGCATAGTCTCCAAATGGAATTACCGAGGTTAGGTATTTAAATACCTTGTCAAAAGATTTAAAAAAAAAAAAGTTGAAGAAACAACTTCTTACAATATGTTATATAAATATATATATATATATATATATATATGTATGTATGTATATATATATATATAGATATATATATATCTAAATGCGGGCTATCATGGATATTGCGCATGAAAAATTGAGTCAAAACGTGGACTTTGACATTAAGTGGACATTTTCGTGTCCACGTATTGTTCAGGCCTCTCGGAAGAGTATTTTCTGGAGAATGAGTGACTCCAAAGCATGACTTCTAATAATACAGAGCGCCATCTATTTTGTGTCAACAATTGAACCCGATTCAATAACTCCCTCAGTAGACATCAGTGGTAATCAGCATGATATATATGTTGTCTGTTCCATATTGGGTCAATTTGTAGACTTCAAATAAAGGTGACACATATTAAGTGGACAAGATTTTATGTGAAGCCAACACTATATCTCAAATACAACATGGGACTTAAAAGCAGCCTCACTGCAGCACTGGATACATGTCATAGTGGTACTAAACACCATGCAGTATCACTCTTACATGCCTGAATGGTGCAAAATACATCTACCATAGTACCATAATAATATGTCCACCAAAGTACCCTTTTTAAAGCATGTCCACCTAAGATCGCAGGTAGCAATATATATATATATATATATATATATATATATATATATATATATATATATATATCTACCTGCGATCTTAGGTGGACATGCTTTAAAAATTATTTAAAATTTATTTAAAATTATTTATTATTTAAAAATTATTTTTGTAAAAGCTCATATTCACGCTTCACCACGAATGGCAAACGGAAAACCACTCAAAACACCCAAATCCAAGTTTAATCCATTGATATGGGTTTCAAGCTTCATTTACTCTGGGACCTTAGTCCATTGATGAGAGTGGGGTAATTAGAGCCTAACAAGACACACTTTAAATTAAACAGTTTGTGATTATATTGACTGAAATATTTATCGACTGGATAACTGATGGCTTTATCTTTAACTGTCTTTTTATGGTTGTTGAATCTGAACCTGAATTTCGAACCTGTTTGACCAATGTGAGGTCGAAATCTGAAGCCGGATCTAATCTTCAGCAAACAGGATACTAGTATCAAGGTAGATCCAACGGTAGTCTGGGATGGCCAGATTGTCACTAAACAGTATCTAGCAGTATAATGAAATATCAAACACATAAGTTTCAAAATGATTAAAATCTATTTATTTTTAATGGACGCCAATCAAATTTTTTAATTGTTGAATTTGAAGCGGGGTTTTATGGAATATCTATTATTGAGATGCGGTTTTCATCTTCTTGCACAAAATCACTATTCTTTATCTTTTGAAGGGGTCAAAGTCAATCAAAATGCATTCATACATTAAAAGAATACTCACCTTTCAACAGGGTTTCTAAACGCAACAATGACTTTAGCTTTAGGTTGAATACCGTGTATTAGCGAGGGGGTTGTGAAAGGTGGGCCGATAGTCAAGTTTGGGAAATCGTAAGACCAGAAACGGTTGTCCCAAAATGTTGAAGCGGATCCATCGCCTGGTGGAAAAAGTCACAATCAATGAAGTTACTTGTAGGTAGACGAGATCGGGCACATGGAATCCCGAAACCACATCTAAAGGTCAAACTGAGTTCATAAAAAGTTTTCTCCACGTTAAAGTGTCCAGATTATATATTGTTAAATCTGTCGAGACCATATAAAAACTTTTTAATGTGTTCGTGATTGGGAATAGAAAATCTGCCCTCCGAACAAAAGACCGCGTTACTGCATACATCTGACTACAACTGAAGACCCTTTTTTCAACGCAACGTACGTCCTTCGTTCGATGGAAACTGTTTAGCATAAAACGAATTTTTCTGCAGACCTTCAAAACATACTGTGTAATGAACTTTCGACACAAAAGTAACTAAGATAGGTTTGGGTCTCGTTGGTCCCTTGTTTAGGCACACCCAGGTCAGTAACGCCTAGTTTCAACCGCAATATGTCAAAGCGATTATTCGAAAATTGCAATACATATGGGGCCTGGACAGGGTTGAAGAAGTCGGGGGTCTTGACCCTCTTTTTTCTCAATTTCATAGTTCTTATCAAAAGACGAGTTCGAAGTTTACGTCTGCGCATGCGTTAATGACCTTCCTGTTTTTACGTGTGTTTACATCCCGCAGTAAGTTATAAACACACATGAAGGGGTAACCCTTTGACCTTTGATCTATTGCGCAATACTCCTCCTTCTAACTGGTCTATTGATACATGAAAATACGCTCGTCAGAGGAGCAGTGAATCAAGCAGTCAAAAGGCATTTCGATAGGAACATTTGATCGACTCATTCAGAAAACTCGAAAGGATACCTCTTCAAAAGTGAATTCCGTAGAAAATGTGTTCAAAATTTTATTAGATTCGCCTCTAAAAAGAATCAATGTTAATCATTTCTGTAACTAATCTTTTCAAGTATTTGATCAGATGACCTATTTAGTGTCCATCTGATAATACTCCGCGTCAATTAAAGAGGGAGTTAGAAGAAGCAGTTCTAGAGTGAATGCATCCTATACATCGTTGCCATCCTAACTATAGGATAAGCTACAGGACACCTCTCCTGTATAAGATAGGTAATGTGTATGTGGAGCCTTCCCAGATTAGCTAATTTCCATCAATTTTGAGAGGTTAACTATACCAAATCAGTTATGGGTGCGTACTTTTTACATTGATGAGGCTCGCTGTTAAAAAAGTACGCAGTTTTATGCCCGACAATTACTCACCACTCGGAGAGTGCAACATAAATGGGATATACGCTTTCATTCTTTCTCAAGTTATTTTACTAGAAATACCGCCTTACCTGATCTTACCATCCAAAGTACAACTTGTTGAAATAAAATGAATAAAAAGTGAATGAAATGAAAAATATATAGTAGGAAGTATTAGACCTTACTTGGATGATAGAGAGGTTAGTTATCGAGCAATCCTTCAATCCGATTGTTCCGAACTACTAATCCGAACAAATGGTTTGACCGCTTTATGCTTCAATTTTATAACTTAGCTCCTCTTCTCACGAAAGTCCTGAGGTATGCACGTGTTTAGCTCATTACAGATTAGGTGCAGTATGAATGGTAAACGCTCTCTAAAAATTTCTTGGCGAATTTCACTGCGCAGGGTTGATACCGTATGTTACCTACGTATAATCAGATATTACTGGCTATTTATTTCACCGGAAAATCATGGTCACGCTAACCAGAGCAAGTGGTGAATTTAACCAAATAAGTTGCTATAGTTATTATAGTTTTAATCAACATCTTCGTTAATTGGAATAGAAGTTCCTGGGTAAATTAACCAGGAGTTGTGTGGGTGGCATATACTTTTACTAAAGTCTCTTTCTTTAAATGGCTGATCCTCTAACCACAAACTTCAATATTTGTAGTAGACCACAAAATTTCTCGATCTGTCATTTTGCACAGTTCTTTGATTGAAAGCTATTAAAAAAATACAGAGTACTAGCAAAGCTCATGTTACACAAATGTGCTGTACTGAAGGTGTTTTGATTACACACTGGGGACTTGCATACTCACCCCTGAAGCAATAAACTGAGATGATGCCCGGATGAGGATGAATTTTAGACAGTTGTGGGAGGGACTTAAAGTCAGAAGGTTGGTAGGATTGGACCTATTTGGGGTGAGAGGATTAGGCCTTTAAATCTGATTTCACTTCATCCTTCACTTTTGAATCACTTTCATATTAGTGATATGGTATATGTATCATGTATATGTATCATTTTATAAACAGCTGAACATACTCGTAACCTATCATCACCTGACCCGGGTCAGCAGCAGGACCTGGCTAAGGTTTAAGTCTTAACCCTTTACCGTTGTGCTCCGATCGGGGCACATTTGCGCGCCTCGGGAGTCGGCGGAAAAGCGGACGTAGCCCGCCCCGCATCGGCTTCCGTAGGCCATTGACCCTGTGACCTTAAACTATTGTCTCTCTCGTTGTTGTGGCCGAATTTTCGGGTAGCTACTCGCAGTTTCGAGCTCCGCGTGAAACAGTAAAGATGGGTGACAGCCGAGCTCTCCGCATGGGTCCAAAAGGACCCAAACAATGGTAAAGGGTTAATTGTTTGTATTAAAATGCAAATTGCTGTTGTTAATAGAAACATCCACAATAACTCATAGTCTGTAAAGTAACCTTTTGTTTGACCAGTAATCCGATAGCTTAAAGAGGATTTGCCAAGCAGGTGTCATAACAAGAACAGATTAACCCTTCTTTAAGAGTTCTCCGTTAAAATAAAGATGGGCTTTATCCCTTTCAATGTTGTAATAACCTATTTTCGGCAGTAACATAGATATGCATCCTGCCTATTAAATCGACTGAACAGTATACACCAATCTTGTGGCCTCTCGGACAGGATAACTTACCTTGGGAGGATGGTGTGTTTGCCTATAGACTCTGGTCTAGTCAGACTTTCTGAAATAAACATAACTCACTCGTTTCAACCACATGTAACCCTGATCTACTTGAGGAATTTGGTGCGTCCTGTGTTTCTTTCTATTTTCAGATCCATCGCATCTGTAGAGGCTTAAGGTGGGTTTTGTGTTCCTAACTGCATTTTTTTTATAAAAACATACATCATGACCTACCATAAGAACGTGAACTGAGATCAGTTTGGTTATCCGTCGTGTACCGTATCCCACGAATCCGTTCGGCGTACACGAATTATCGGCATAATCTCTTTGGGTGGTATGCGTTGCTTAACGAGGAACTGTTTCTAGCTATCTGGCTCTGTCAAGTACGTCATCATTATTATTGCTTTCTTTTTCTCTGTTATTTCCTGGTTATTAGTTATAGGACTATGCCTACCCCGTCTTACTAGTTTCCAAATTTCAATGAGCCCGTTTCTCTGGTCTTCAGTCTCATTAGTCCCCTCTCTCCTCTAGATTTTCAGGTGGTCGAATCTCCTTAGCCTAACCCCTAAATGTGACTATAACCATTACCACTTACCCACAACCTTAGCCCTTAAAGCTAATCCCAATGTGTTGGGGGATCAATGAGACGGGGAATTATAGAGTGGACCCTATTAATATTATCATAAAAATAATTGAGTTTGGGATTTTGCAGAATCTAGGAGAGGTTCATACCCGCCATGATCAAAGGAAAATGCCAGAGATGTTCACCTTTTCCGTTCTAGAATGATCTCGTGGGTAATGAAGAAGGTTTAAATCAATGGCGTCAACATCCTGGTGCAATCGAAGTTCCTACTGAACGCTTTTCCTAAGATGGGATTAGGGGCTCGGGCTCTTCTCCAGCACCTTGGGAACTGTACGGAGCCAAGCAAACAGGGTTAAAACACACCAAATTTTGACACCAAAATCAAATCACTGCTTGAGTATGCTCACTAGTACCTCAATGCCAAACTCTTGCCCCAATAAACCAGAACCATTCATATCTAGTCAATTTGAATGTTAATTCACAAAACAGAATACCTCAGTAAGAAAGTTTGCACTTAAACTATCATTTCGTCGAATGTCACCGGTTTTTATCGACTTTTTAAAATCCTTATGCAATATCAATAGATTATCTTGCCAAAATGTACGTTTTTGACAGATATTGAAAATGCCAGTAGGAAACTTCCTCCTTTTGCCACGAGAACGCAACCTGACAGTGGAATACAGGGTACCAACGTCGTGCACTAACGTCATGATTATGTCGTCATGGAGTTGCTACGCCATGTTGGACGGCATCCTATCGCAGTGGTTGCATGATTACGCTTTTGCTTTAAGTTTCCGGTCTTTCATTCTATTACGATATCCTCTCGGTACTTCATCGGGGAGGTGTTAAGACTCCGGTGGCAACTCCCTGTTTAACTAGCAGCATGAATGAAACGCTCATTCCGTTTTAATACCTTCAATATGAAAATAATTCCCTACACTTGCATAAGCGCATTGAGGAACTTGCTGTCCCTTGATGATGCAGCTACATGTAGATCGGTATCCTTTAAAATCCAGGACCGTAGCGAGCAGGGGGTGTGGGGGTCACCCCCCCCCCCCCAATATTTTGGCCGCCGTGGGCAACTCTGGGAAAGTAAGGAAATTAAAGGCTTCCGAATATGCACGATACTTCGGGTCATGTGGCATTCAAGAAACTGCTTTCTGGACATTATTCCCCACTTTCACCATCACAATGGGATCAGCAGTACCCTGTTACCCTAACAATGATTTCAAACATATTTTGCAAATTTCTGAGGATCCGGTTGTATCAAAACATCCTGGGAAAAATAATGCGTGCCGTGCATGTCTTACTAGAACTGCAAACACAGTAAATCACTTTTGAACTTGAAAATGCAATAGATACAGAACATATCCTGGCGTTCAGCATATTTTAAACGGTAAATTGTTAAGGTTCTGAACACCTTTTCTCCAGTTTAGAAAGTGGAAGAAGTTGAACACTTACCGTATATGAACGACTGATTCGCCTAGTGTTAAATGCTGGACACATATTGTTCGTTCAAATTATAAACTAAACGCTAGCATTCAGTATTTGAACCAGATGCGTAGATTTAAGGGGGACAGGGGACATTCCCCCACTTTTCTGAGCGGAGGAGACACTAACGTGAAAGTCCTCCCCCACCACCACATTTTGTGACGTGAAACTTAAAAATGAGGTACTTCCTAAAAGACCATACATGTAGGTTATGAAAGGTGTCCTCAACCGATTACGATCGACTAGCTTTCTGCATCAATAATTCGACATGTTTACTTTGCAAATCCCAAAATTTTTCGCGCTCTCCGCGCGCTTGCAGTCTCATTGATGTTCTTTTTTCACTTACATATCAAACATACATTATTCATCGGTCTCTATGATTATGTCGATTGTTCGTGTGCATAGGGAAGCAGGTGTGGTTATGAAGGAGCACAATATTTAGGAATATGAGGAAGATGAATCGTCGCCTACTATGTGTGAATGAAATCTGTGGTCTTTAGTAAATGACCAGCCTGACAGGCTGAAATCGGCAAATGTACATACATACATACAAACTTTTATAAAGCGCAAATTCCATATGATCAATGCGCTAAGAAACCAAGAAAAATAATACCAGCAAAACACAATCACTTAAACAAGTATAGTCTTATAGGGCCAAACCTCTCACCCCAAACTACAATTTTGGTACCCGGGTACCTAAATTCTCAATTGGCTCAGCTTTTTGATTGACAGCTAATTCAAACAATGCAGAGTGCCAAAGCTTATATTACACAGCATGAACGGTACTGAGTGTGTTTTTAAATTGAGTTTTTCTTTAATCACCTGAAGCAATAAACTGATATTGTGTCTGGATGAGGATGAATTTCAGACAATTGTGGGAGGGGCTTCAGTAAGAAGGTTAGGAGAATTGGTACTGTTTGGGGTGAGAGAACTGGGCCTTTTAGCTGTTTTTTGAACAGCGCAACAGATTTGGAATTCCGTATGTGAAGAGGAAGAAAGTTCCATAACATAGGACCTGCAATGGAAAAGCCCCCTCACCTACTCGCTTCTTGGAAGGAGGTATGAGGAGTATGGCCCGTCCATTGCAGACCTAGTAACAGGACCACATAAAGGTGTAATTTTCCTATGGAGCATATTAGAGAGATAGGCCGGAGCAAAATCATTCAAACATTTGTAAACATATAAGCAAACTTTAAATTGAATTCTTTCGCGAATAGGTAGGCCTAACCAGTGAAGGGCACGGTAGGAGAGGTTTTTTTTTTTTTTTTTTTTTTTTTTTCCTCCATAGAAGGAATAACTTTATTAACAAAGCAAAAATACATAGAGAAGACAAAGAAGAAAAATAAATAAATAATTTACAATATTTACAAAAGATTAATTAAAGTAGCACACAATATGAACAGAACAAGTTCATCTTACACAAAAAAAAGTAAGTATTTTAACCTTCGACACTCTACTTTGACATCACTGAAAACAAAGACACTTTTCATAACCAACAGCATAGCACAGTAAAGTTAAATTGATGAGAGAAGCAAAACAAAAACGGTAGGAGAGGTTTGGGGCTATCTAATCTACCTGCCGAGAAAATAAATTTAGCACAACGACTTTGCAAGGACTGGAGGCGATTAAGGTCCTTTGATGAAGAACCATGTAAAAGGGCATTGCTGTTATCAAAACGTGATAGGAGTAAAGCACGGACAGCAGAATGACCAGTCTCTTCATCAAGGTACCGATCAATACGAAATAAATTCCTATAAGATGATAATTGCAAGATGAGACTAGGCTGTTTACCTGTTTCGTCATTTAAAAGTTTGAATCAAACATAATTCCTAGATTACGAATTTCGCTAGAGGGGTTGATATGACTGGCTCCAACTTTTAAATGTAGTGAAGGAAGTTTTTGCAAACTTTGTTTTGTACCAGCTTTAAATAACTCAGTTTCGTCATTATTTAATTTAAGTTTATTTGAAGTCAGTCACAACATAATGTCAGAAATAAAGTCTTGCAATTTATGCAAGGCCAATTCTGCCTCACCAGATATGTTAGGATTGAAAGATACATACAGCTGAGTGTCATCAGCATAAGAGTGAAAATTACATTATGGTTTTGCATTATGCTACCCATTGGTTGAGTATACATTACATACAAAAGCGGCCCCAAAACTGAATCCTGCGGTACCCCACACAACAACCTACTTTAATCAGAAGAGACACCTTTAATGTTCACATAGCACATTCTACTTTTCAAATAGCTTGCTAACCACCGAAGAACTTTACCAACTAGACCAAAGTTATCATAAAGACGTTGAAGCAACAATTCATGATCAACTGTATCAAACGTTGCAGACAAATCAAGGAGGACAATGAAAGCTACCCCCGCCCCTGTCCACAGCACCCAACACATCAGACTTGACTTTTAGTAAAGCAGTTTCCGTTCTACAGTTTGCTTATAAGCTGATTGGTACACTTCATCCACGTGATTAGCTTGAATATGAATCTTAAGTTGCGACAACTTTCTCCAGAACCTTGGAAAAAACAATATATTAGACAACGGTCTGTAATTCTTAAGAATATTGCCGTCAAGAGATGGTTTCTTAATCACAGAAGATATCACAGTGCCACCAAGCAATTCTGGAAAAACACCAGATTCCATTGATTTATTAATGATACCTTAAAAATTTGAAGAAAAACCTCAATGGTGTCCCTCAACAACCAAGTCGGGATTGGATCAATTACACTAGACTTCCTGTTACAACCGTATATGATCTTAGTAATTTCATCAATAGAAACCATGGAAAATTCAGAAAATAATTCAAAATGAGGATTATTATGAGAAGAACCATAATTAGAACTAGTTACGTTAAAGCTATTAGCAGGATTTACATCCATGGACAATCTGATCATCCTCCCTGGCAAAGATGAGATCCAAAGTATGACCATGCCGATGTGTTGGGCCATCAACATATTGATGGAAGCCAGCGGTTTCATATGATGAAATGAATTGCCTAACATCTGGTTTAGCAGGATCATTTACGTGGACATTGAAATCACCAGTTATCACAACTTTACCGGGAAACGGACACATTTTAAGGAAACTGAAAATGTCTCGGTGCATGCATTTGTATAGCGATTCGACCATTTTATGTTTATACCATTATCAGAGAGGTAAAATCACACTGAAGTTTGCTAGATAAGAGACTTCAATCAGGAATTAGAGGTACACCTCTATCCTCTGCCTGCAGATAGTGTATGATGAGGTGTCGTTCGAAAATTATATTTAAATGTTTGTTTTTGTATCGACAATCTTACACAGGTAGGCTATGCAACGTTGTCTCAGTAGCACCGTACTAGTGGGTGCCACCCCCCCCCCCCCCCCATACATACACATGCCTCGACCTGTGATTTTCCCGTAGTAGATTGAAGTGTGCTTTTGATCAAGTCATGGATTTATTTTACATTCTTCCCATTACAAATAGTTCCTTACTAATAAAACTTTTGCACAAATCTTTCGCAAACTATGACAATTTTAGTTGTGATTCCAATAACTTGTGGAGTACACCCGGTATTTAAATTCATATTGACCGTATAGTCCGTTGAAGTAATTGCCCACACTTTCAAGGTCATGTTTTGAAAACTTTGGAGTTTCTTAGTGACTCAAAATATTGAAACATTTAGCATCATTTTTCATCTGGGCCCCTTCTCTTCGACAAACAGTGACGTAGCTATAGGGGGTAGGTGGCTCTGAAAAATGAAGAACTCGGAAATTTGCAATTTTTGAAGCCAGTCCACTGTGTGGTTTTGGAAACTCATGAAATTCCGAAATCTCCCCCATTAAAAGCTCCGCATTCGTCTACTTATTTCAAAAAACAAACTTTCCCGGACGCTTTGAGCGCCAAAAATGCGATTCCTAAGCAGAAGTGCTCGCTCATACCTTGAGTAAAATTTCCCGAGCTCTGGGCTTTTAAAGTGAAAAACGGAAATATGCTGTTCGTGAACTCCATAACATCAAGTGACACCAGTAACTACAGTGCTATTTTCATAAATTTCCTTCCATAAAATTCAAAATTTTCTCCAATATAAGCTCTGATTTTGTTCTCTATAAGGGTTAGGGATTAGGGTAAGTGCTAGCTAGTAACGTAAAGTTTTGCTCATTGGCCGCGTAAGATTGCATGTAATCTAAAAAGAACGTTTCAGTAATCAAAATTTTCCAAAGGGTACGGGAAAACCTCTTTCTTCAGGCCCCTACCTCATTTCCTGTCACAATTACTAGATCTAGATAATCTCCACCCCCTCCCCCAGAGATTACAAATTCGCTACGGCCCTGTCAATATCTGAATATGACGTCACGTGCACGACTTCGATTGTTATGTTAACTTATTGGCCTGTCGGAAGGTGTTTTGACAAAATAATTCAAAGTACAGACGAGAAATAAAAAAAGAAAGAATTTTACCAACGATTACATGAGGTAGGTACTGCTTGCCCTTTTTCTTTGCTACTTTTCTAATCATCATGCCCCATCTCTGGTAATATGATGTCGCATTGGTTGTTAAACTTGTGTTACCATAGTGTCGACCTTAAAATAGAATGAAAAAGGATATCCTCAAGTAGATGTATTTGCAATTCTGTGTGCTGTGAACCATGATCCCGTAATTTGAGGAAGGGGACTTATAGAGACTTTCGTCACAAGAATCGCCCCTTCTGACCTGCAAAAATAAGCGAGTTCGGTTATTCGTTGCCGCATGAAATTGTGGGGCAGAGTGGGATATACAAACCGATCTCAGAACGTAGCGTACAGTGTTCTCTTGTTTTCGTCAGTACCTGTATGCAACACCATCTAAGTGTCAAGTCAACTCGAACGAAAATATGGGTATCAGTGCTACTTTACGGTAGATTAAAATGCAAATTTTTACTCCAAAAAGGCAATTGAGACACAGTCCACTGCACAATATCACACTTGGCATCCCTCCTTACGTTATGAATGGATAAAGAAAGCATTATTTCATCAAATTTTCATGCAAACTCATATTTTGGAATACGTGTTGTAGGTGCAGGATTAGTTTGTTTATTCCAACGATTTGGAGGATGTGCGCATGTGCACAGCCACCAAAACGATTTACCGAACTGGCTTGTTGTTGGAGTACGTTAATTAGTGTAATTACCTGAGAAGCAGTCTTGGTCAAAACGTTGTTACACCTTTCCTCCTTAAAATTTAAATTCCAGGGCGAACTTTAATTTGAAGGTAGATTTGCTTCAGATATAACCGAGCTGAGAATATCTGAAGGTAACAGCGTATTCAAAAGAGAGTGGAAAATGCTGTTCAAACTAATAAGTTGTAGCTAATAAGTCTTGACCAAACTGACTAGCTTAGAAGGAGCTGACAACTCCTGTTTGACTGCTGCACTGAAACACTGTTGATATTTGCACGGCAGTGATCATGGTTTACCAATTGTGACTTCGCGGGAAATCACTTTATAACCGTAGCAGGAAGTGCGTGATAGAGGAATATGGGTGATCAAAAGGCTTCCGATGTAAATTTCTGGCTCTACAAAAATTGTTACATTGTCGGAAATGGGGAAGTCATACGCCCCTTTAGCCCCTCAAACCGGTCCTGGTGTACTATAGCGTTAATAACTGAATAACTATCACATGAAGCGACCGTGCGGCTGTTCAGACACTGAAAATTGAAGGGGAACGAATTGAACAAAGCATTAACTTTTACGGTTCTATAGTGGGAAACGGTATGAGTTTTTGAGAGGGGTTTGGTCATGGGAGAAGAATTACTAACTCTAAAAAAAAGGAAAATTTCTAAATGTCTTTTGACTTAACCATATGATCAAATTAGAATAAACATTAGATGCATTGAAAGTTAAAAGAACAGACTTCTACTTTTTTCAGGAAGCATTCAGGAAGTGTAGGAAGCTATCATACTTACTACGTAGTTATTTTTATCTTTATCTGACAAGGAAATTATAAGCTGGTGACCTTCAATATAGGTACTTTAAGAGAAATAAAAATTAACTGCGAAAAGAAAGGGACGAACCATCAATGCTTAAGACATAACACACAACCTTTTATGTGGGAAGAACTGTTCCGATTTCTTTTTGGATTTGTTTTTTTTTGGGGGGGGGGGGGGTGGGGGCTGAAGATAGGAATCCTTTTAAGTACAACTAAAACTGATTTCAAAGATAGGGTCTTTGCTCATTTACAGTATTTAAGTGCCATTGACGGAAAGGTGAGACCGTGAGTCCCTCAATATTCGAGTTTCAGGCAATTTGTAGGGTTTGACTAAGTTGAAAAGTTTTTAATACAAACACTAACATCTTTTGAAAATACTTGATAAGAGGAAAACAGTGAATCATACCTTTCAGTCAGTTCGTCACACACCTTAACAGGTAGATGCGCGAGAATATAGCAGCCCCAAATTGTTTTTGTCAATATTTTGTGAAATTTTCGCCGCATGATTGACTGATAGTGTCACAAAAGTTGGTCCTTTGGTCAAATCAATCGATACATAAACGATGCATTAGTCCATCTTATTACCCTAACTTAGAGCAGCAAGAGGGAGCACATCAAGTTCGCGTCGTAGCCACCCCACGGGACGCATTCTGCTTTCTTCAGCTTCTCAGCTTCCAAAATCACCTGACTGAACAATGAATATGCCTTAAAGTCTGCCACAAGGTAACCCCGTTACAAACCCCTTCTGGACGCTCTTCAAATTCTGCCTACGTACTTAAACTTAATTCCTCCTGACCGTCTGGCAAAGGACCGTTCGGTTTAACCACTGCCTACGTAAGACACCGCGCTACTTGCCCCACACCCAACACCCACAGGTAAAGTCCCTGCAGAACCAATATTTGGGACGTGCGATTGCTGTAAGAGGAGATACCAATAATTTACCCCCACAGGGTCCTCAATCGGCAATGGTAAATACTTGTGACTTCAAGATTGCTTTGTTTTCGTTCCTTACCTATTCTAACTTTCGCCCACCAATGGCTTTCCTTTGAAGATCCCCAGACTTGTGGATGTTTCGTTAATTTCTCCCATATATCTGTGGTTCCACATTTTGGCATTCCCGCTAAATAAAAGTACGGAAGACAAAAAAGATGGTTTTCAGGCGACAACCAGCATGGATTCTTCATCTGTGTTATGAACGTGCCAGGGTAGTGTGTTAAAATCTGTTTAGTAAAAGTAAAATGGAAACGATTGTTTTAATATAGATATATGGAAAGTGTTGATAAGGTTCAAATTAAGTCATTTTATAAAAATGTTAGCGAATAATACAATGAGGTCATGGGCGCAAATCCCGGGGGGCAACGGGGGCCTTCGCCCCCTCAAGTGAAAAAGTGGGGGGCGAAATCGTAATTTGGCCCCCCAAAAATTTGAGTAGACCTAAAAATATGTTCACCTTTTTTCATTTTTTTTTCGTTCGAAAACAGTGTTTCTGAAGCTTCAGAAACGCTAGAACACAAGAGCTTCCGGGGGCTTCGCCTCCTGGATCTCCACAGGGGCTTTGCCCCTGGATCCCACCAGGAGCCCTTTGGGGCTTTGCCCGCAAGGCGTGCACAGTTTAATACTCATGGGCACATCATAAGGATTTTCGCCCCCCCCCCCCCACTCTCAAACAGAGATTTGCGCCCCTGAATGAGGTGATTTGTGTCGAACAAACATCGGATATTTCAAACAGTTTTCAAAGGAAAGGGGTAAACCTTCCATCTTGGAACCATGGGATGGCGGTCCGAAACAAGGTTCATCCCCACCCCAACCCGGGGTGAAAAACATTTCACATGTAGGTCTATCACCTAAAACATGATGGTCAAAGCAGTGGCTGGACACCGGTCTTTGTTTTATTATTTCTATTGAATGAGTCCATTAAAAGGCAAATTGAAACAGTTGTCCAAACTTATTTGGAATCAATAGCCAGTTCTCACATATTTCTTATTTTTCGCCTCTCTTGAAAGAGAATCTTTCGTGGTATTCCAGGATCACATATTGAAGGTAAACCAAAAGTTATTCTCCTCATTTCATAATTCAGTGACAGACGACTATTGTCACGTGAATCTCAAGGTCCAATCATAAAACATGACAAACTACTCCGTTGATCAAAATTTTGGAGGCTACATTCCCCCTTTCCGTCAAGACGGGCAATTCTAATCCCAAGGCTAAAATTTTTGTAGTATTCCTCAGGAATTCCCAACTGGCACAGCTCTCTGATTGACAGCTAGTTGCAGAGTACTGTAGAGAGCAAAGTCTCAAAATAACCGATGAAAACTAGCAATCAAAACCTACATTTAAAGGCCTGTGTACGGAAGCGTAGAAGGGACATGCAAAAGAAAAAAAAACTCTCTCAGCAAAATGACAATTTTCGTAGAATTGACATTTTGACGACTGAAATTAAGTCTTCAAAATGACAAAAATTCGAAATTTGGCGTTTTAATTAACTTGTCAAAAACGTTAAAATTCCGAAAGTCGTCATTTTGCCGAGTTAAAGAATCTCGACAAAATGACAAAATGCTGAAAATTGTCACTTTGCTGAGTTAGAACATTTCGTCAAAATAGCAAAATTTAAAAAATTGTCATTTTGCCGAAATAGATCATCTCGTCAAAATGGCAAAATTCAGAAGAATGTCATTTTGGCGAGTTTGAACATCTCGTCAAAATGGCAAAATTCAGAAAAATGACATTTTGACGAGTTTAAACATCTCGTCAAAATCGTAAAATTCAGAAAAATGTCTGATTGGCGAATTAGAACTTCTCGTCAAAATGGCAGAATTCGAAAAATTGTCATCTTGCTGAGTTAGATCATCTCGTCAAAACGGCAATATTCAGAAAAATGTCATTTTGCCGGGTAAGAACTTTTCGTCAAAACGGCAAAATTCAGAAAATTGTCATCTTGTCGAGGTAGATCATCTTGTTTAAACGGCGAAATTCTATGGAAGCGTTAAGGTGCCATCAAGTTAAGAACTTAGCCACCGCATTATCTTTACATGTTGTAACAAAATGATGAAATATTTACTTATTATCTTATAGAGGGCATGACACGGCCAAAGTAAGTTTCTCGGTAAATATTCTTTGGGTACACCTTGACATAAAGTGAATGTTTTCCTTACTAAATTATGTCCATAAATACCAAAAAACGACCTAGTTAATTCCCAAGTACAGGCCAGACTCAGCCAATTTGAAATCCGAGAGCGAAAAACGTATGTGAGCGCGTCTCAAGATGGTGACGTCATTGGAGGTACGGTTCGCAACACTGTACCAGGGAGCTCACAATCATTGAATCATGTGCACGGTAACGCGTGTTAGCGAGTACATCATTGCAAAAACCGGTGCTACGATAGCAGTGAGCGTGGCCACTGACTACATTGTGAATTGTGCATTGCGTGGTGACTGCATAGTATTCGCAATAGCACCTTCACCAAACAGCTCATACAGTAAAGACGCGCTCGTAGTAGGGACGCGCTTGTTGTGGATTGTCCATACATGTTCTGTACAGCGCCCGAACTGCGTCTTTCTTGCACAAAACAGAACTGTTTTTACACGCGCGCGTATGCACGCGAACATATAATTGGCCAATGATTTTCTCCGAATCCCCACCATGGCCCGCGCCTTTCGCTCTGTATGTTGGACGAGTATTGTGATGCAATCGTTTTCATGAAGTTGCTAAGATAAGATAACTTTACCGAGCGTTACATTAGTTCCACATCTAGATGAGCGTTCTTAAATAGGGCTGGGTTTGTGCCGCCAATAGCGTCATAAAAGTCAGGCGACCTGTTGCGGCATTTTTCGAAATTGGATTTTGAAGTTTTCCTTCAAATATCATTTATGCCGAATTGTACAGGTTTTTAATCGGGTATGAGGTGATATTTGTAGAATACTGTATCGAATCTTGCAATACACAAAAGTTTTTGTGGCCGTGTCATGCTCACTTTAACATTTTGCAGACAATGGTGAAATGCAAACTTAAAATATTTCAACAATTCAAAATTTCACAGAAAATTGATGACTTACGCATTTAACGAATGTTATTAATTCCTCGTTTTGCAGAAAATTAATGAATTACTCATGTATACCAAATTTTTTGTATCATAGTTATGCTCTTTTCCCAATTTGGTGAGTTTATGGTACAATCAGGAGTGCAGGCGCCTTACCAACAAGAAGAAGAAATATGTAAACAGTGTAATATGACCCCTATCAGTGGCGAATCCAGGGGTTGGGTCAGGGGGCATTTGATTCTTCTTTTGTCGAGAAAAGGCAGTAATTTTCATGTTCATCAAATGAAGCTATCGACAAAACACCTGGAAATTCCGTCCGTCTGATGAGTTGCGTTTTTTCAAAAATTTTTGCACACTTCCGACTACCGAATTGAAGGTAACACACACTGCTGAGTTTAGGCTTCATTACAGTAGGCCTACATCTCTCCTTTCTAGTTTCAGCTCCACTACTTTTAAATATTAGCCGAATCTGCTCTTGGTGGTAGCTTCACTAGATTTGTGAACAATAACATTTTACTTCGAGTTGCCCTACGAGTAATTTTTAGACCAGTGTAAAGAAAAAAGAGTTTCTGTTAAATGACAACTTTAATACCCCACAAACACCCTAAAACTCAGGAGCTTCCGGGGCTTCGCCCCCTGGACCCCCACCGAGACTCACATTGAACTGTCCATTAATTCCTTTCTGTATAGTTCATCTCCCCTTTTTCAAAATGTCAGTCCAATTCCCTCTTGGTAGTTCAGAAGTTTCACTAGTTTAGTTTTATTGGTCTTACTTGAAGTTACCCTGGAGGTTATTTTTAGATCTGTGATAGGTCAGTAGAATTACCCTTACATAACGACTTAACTACCTCATAAACACCCCTAAACCCAGGAGCATCAGGAGGCTTCGCCTCCTGGATCGGCTGGACCCCACCACGGGCTCTAAGGGTCCAGGGCCCCTTGACTCCACCCGAAGAGCCTCGCGCTTTGCGCTAGATAGCGCCTCCGACGCCTTGACTGGAGCTTAGCAATGCCCCAGTGCCCCTCTAGAATGAAAAGTGGTGACGCCACTGGTTCTATATCGAAATTTCTCAAGTTGTCCCACATTGAGCACGCCTCTCTGCAGGCATTCTTTCAGCACTCATGTTCTTCAACTGCAATGAAGGCATGCTGTGAGCAGGTAGTACTTCCATGCCGTGAGGGTGCAAGTAGTCTATGTTCATGTTTGGCCCAACGGAAAACTTGACAGTAACTATATAGAGTTCTGCGACTTATATTTCTGTGGGTTGGAAAAACTCACTTCATGAATCAATCAAATTCACAACACTAAACCCCTGTAGCACTGACTGACTCCAATTTGATGAGTAGGGCCACCTGGGCCGTACGGGACGGGCACGTTAGGGGGCTGCCACCAGCAAATGGCCATTACCTTGCTGAATCGGGCAGACTTTGGTGCCTTAGTCAGGCAGGGATTATTCTCTGGTTGGGCATCTGGAGTCGGAAAAAAGCACCACTCCCGAGGAGAAAGAGTCGGGTACTGCCATGTGAGCCACATGAGAAAAATACTTGGATTAAGTTTAGTCATTAATTCTATGCTTGGCATATGGTGAAGGCCGTATGGGACTCTTTTCTCAGGGGGGACTTTTCTACTCTATTCCAAATCCCCAACCACGATATAATCTCTGCCCTACTGAAGAACCAAAGTCTGCCCGATTAATTAAGGTTTTGGCCAATTTGGGGGACTGCAGCACCCCGGCCCGCATCCCATACGGTCATGCATAAGATAAAATAAAATATGAACAAATATGAATAAAATAACATATGACAAATGGAGCATTAGGTAATAAAATTATGCTAAAAAGTATTCAAAATTTTGGACATTTAAATTTTCTATGTAATATGTACATTCGGTCTCGTCTCGGTCTTGGACTTTGTCGGTCTCGGTCTCGAATTCTGCCCTGGTATCGATCTCGACACCTTCTGGTCTCGGTCCTGGATATGCTGGTTTCTACTAAACACTGGTTCAGATACCCTGCTTCTAAAAGGATAATTAAATCGTAGTTGTTGTTTTTGTCTTAAACCAAGCGCGGATATAGCATTCACATGACAATTAAAAATTATGACAAACTTTAGATTTGTAGCTGTTGTGTTCAATTTTAAGGGCGTTTAGACTTTGCTAGCCCGCGGGGCTGATGAATTTTTTCGTTCAGCTCATCGCTACGAAAAAATCTGAGGGGCGGCAGCCTAAAGGGGGCTTCAGCCACAGAAGCGATACGCAGACTAAGAATTGCTGACATTAACGTCCCAATAACAACAAAAAAGTAACTATAGGGGTCCCTTTGAGAAGGTAGCAGAGAATAGAAAGAAAGTGATTTTAATTGCAGAGTCTGATATGCTGCTACTCCTTGTACACATATCAAACTAGTAGCATAGCAAGAGGGGAAGGGGCGAAGTGCTCCTGGAAAAGTCAAAGGTAAAATCGTTGAGACAGTGAAATGAAAGAAAGAGATTGCCCCAACCCCAAATTCGAATTTGAGGGGCTCTCTGAAGTCTAGAAGTTTTACCCCCGCCTCCTGCGTCAAGAGGTCAGATTGCTCCAAACACACAGATATACAGAAATGTTTCGTTATGAAAACATGTGTATTTAGTTTTAATGATGACGCATTTTATTCTACCTCTTTAAAATGTGGAAATAGGATTCTAAAGCAGATCCGTAATCCGTCATTTTTCTGCAAATTGACAATATGCTAAATTTATCACTTGCAATAAGTGAGTAATTCAGTGCAAAAATGTTGAACTGTTGAAATATTGTACGTTTGCATTTTATCATTATTCTGCAAAATGTTAAGATAATAAGACTGATTTCATCATTTTGTTGCAACATGTTATGATAATGCGATGACTAAGTTCGTCATTTGATGGCACCTTGACGTTTCCATAGAATTTCGCCCAGAATGTTGTAACTAGGCGAAATGGCAAATTTCCAAATTTTGCCGTTTTGACAAGATATATTTTCTAAGCAAAATGTCAAATTTTCCGAATTATGCCATTTTAACGAGATGTTCTAACTCGGCAAAATGGCAATTTACCGAATTTTGCCATTTTGACAACATGTTGTTACTCGGCAAAATGACAATTTTCTGAA
Source organism: Holothuria scabra (assembly GCA_037179385.1). Classification (NCBI taxonomy): domain Eukaryota; kingdom Metazoa; phylum Echinodermata; class Holothuroidea; order Aspidochirotida; family Holothuriidae; genus Holothuria; species Holothuria scabra. The sequence continues at coordinate 6,852,914 of CM074190.1, read as the reverse complement.
TATTGCCATTCTGACGAGATGTTCTATTTCGGCAAAAGGACAATTTTCGGAATTTCGCCATTTTGACAACATGTTCTTTCTCGGCAAAATAACAATTTTCGGAATTTTGTCATTTTGACGAGATGTTGTTTGGTCGGCAAAATTTCAATTTTCGGAATTTTGCCATTCTGACGAGATGGTTTATCTTGTCAAAATGACAATTTTCCGAATTATGCCATTTTAAGGAGTCCATTAAGTCGTCAAAATGTCAATTTTAGGGAAACTGTCACTTTGCCGAGACAGTTCTTTTTTCTTTTGAATGGCCCTTCTACGCTTCCGTACCTGTGTACACGAGCAACGTTTGCAAAACATTCCGAAAACATTTCCAAAACATCCACTGTGCAACAAATCCCAAACAAGCTGTTTTCGGTTTGTTGCACAGTGTAGACAAGGAATAGAGCATGTTTTGAAACTGTTTTGGAAATGTTGCAAAAGAAATATCCTGTCAATTCTTTTCAAAACATTCTCAAAACATTTTCAAACGCTTTCAAATTGTATTTACTCTGTTTACACTGTGCAACAAACCGAAAACAAGCATGTTTTGGGTTTGTTGCAGGTGAAGTGTTTTGAGAATGTTTTACAAATGTTGTCGTGTATACAGGCCCTAAGCAGATCAATGCAGATTCCTTCATAGCAGTTGTGCAGCGTAGTTGAATCTCTTCAGACCTGTATCTCTGTCTGAAACTGCCACTAGTATTTCTCAAAGCTACATTACCTAAATAGCCCGTGGAACAGGCCGCTTTTGAGTTCAGTCCTGAGGAGGGTAGATGTGCACTGTTTAACTGCTGCATAGCAGGGTTAAGCCCCTATTTTCGTTCGGGTTGACTCTTAAGATTTACTGTACTGTGAAATAATCTTAGGTCGACGTAGGCCTATGTACTTTCTAAAAGCTGAGGGACAAGCCCGTAGGCCCTCAAATCGAAACCCATGTTCCTTTCAACGCTAAGCAAGTGTTAACCAGTACATGGGAACCTGAAAAAGACAACGAAACTATTTCTTACCTTACTCTAATCTAGCAGAATTATTGATATTCTTTACACTTTGTAACCATTCCAACGTGTTTAATGGAATGCCATATACAGTACACTTACCTCTGGTCGTATGTTTTCGGTTCTGATTCTGCCGGTTATTTGTTGCAACCCTTTCTTTTGGGAACCAATTGGAATTTGGAAGGACCCTGATGACGCCGAAAGAGCGTCCGGTGAGGAATAAATAAGAAATCTTAACACCAGTAGAGTTGATAGGATCACTGTTACCGTTACCATTTGTTTGCAAGTCCACTGAAGAGGGAAAACAAGAGGAAAATCGTCAGTGACTGCAAAGGGGAGGGGAGGGGACATAGAATCCTCTTCCAGTCACAGCCTACGCCCCATGTTTTCCTCCAGTCCCTAAACTAATACACCTATTCTGAAACTTAATAGTTCACCTAAAGACATGCTTAAAGAGAAGAGTTTCCGTGGCTTTTCTTCCACCAAGACTTTGCCGAACGAAATCCAATGGATTCCTTAGCGGGATCTGGTGCCCATCTGCTGAGGCAAAATAAGGCTATTCTGAGACCTTTTTTGCTAAAACCTCAGATTTTCAGAGGGCTTGGCCCATCGGACTTTTCCTGTGACCACCACGAGAGTTCTTGTGGTGAGCCCTGGACCACACCATCAAGAACTCACGCTTCGTGCTCAGTTTGGCACTCCAAAATTTTCCTTTGCCTTTTTTTTTCAATTCCCGTGGCCCCCTTTTGAAATCCTGGTTCCGCCATTGCAAATTGTGAAGACGTGAAATGAAAAGATGACACACTTCCGTTATCCGTTTCAGGAGTCAGAAAGACGATAAATATTTGCCATTACAGTTTCAACCCATTATCGTGTAGAAGAGATTTCACGCACTGAAAATCACTGAGCCGTACATAGTTATAGGAAAATAAATTCGGTAATGCAGCTTTGACTTAAAGATGCAGGGGCACGGGCGTACATCTGGCTTGTGGATTAGGGAGCAAAAATTTTCCAACAGTCGGAACCTCAGATGGCGTCCGTGACCGGACTCTGTCTATAAGCAACCTATACGCGTAAAACGTACAAACAATAACACCCATAAACACTCACATTGACACGCACGTATACACACAATCATGGCTTTTCAAAATGCAGTATTATTGCTCTAAAATAGGCTCAAATTGACGTTTCTAGAAGACCCAAAGTCATCTGCACAAAACAATGTTACATTTTGTTTATTCTGACTTTTCTTAATTGGCTTGAATTATCGCGGCCAAAACGATACGTTTGCTCCCAATATTTTCATAGGTGAGGCGATTGGTCCCCCCCCCCCCCATAAGCGCCTTTTATGGGGCGTTGTAAGAGATCAAGTGAACCTCGAGGGTGGAAACTCTCTTACTTGAGGAGATTTGTCCTTTATGTTAAGTAGGAAGTAAATGGAAGATCGGATACGAATGTTTCTCACCAAAGGTCATGGCCGTATGGGACGACAGGGCCGGGTAATCCAGCCCTCCCCATTGGCCAAAACCTTGCTGGATCGGTCACACTTCGATGCCTTAGTTGGGTAAAGAATGGGAAAGGGGTGGGATGTGGCGTCGGACAAAGTCACCGCCCTCCATAAGGGAAAGGATCCCGTACAGATATGCCACAGGCTGAAGATACACACCGCTTTTGAAGACGGGTAGCTGATAGGTAAATGTTGAACGTTATATCAAGTGCGTCTCTGTTATGTATGTTTGCACGTTTGTAGTTTCACATTTTTTTCATATCCGGTCCAGACCTTTGAGGGGTTGAAATCGCTTATGATTACATGCAGCGCCACTTAGGGATGGTTGTTGACGTTCTACTGCGCAAGCACTTTCGGAGACCTTAGGCGTAGGCTTTGCCTCTAATGTTAGCTCCCATTTGTCAACCTGGATACACCCTATTGGCTATTGCAACCATGACAAATAAGGCTTGACCTCAAAAAGAAACCTGAGATTGCCACATACGTTCGGAAAAAATAGTTAGGGTATGGCAGAATCTGAGAGCCCATTGTCACAATGTGTGTGTGTGTGGGTGTTGATTATTTTGTTATTGTACCGTACCGCGAGGCGCTATTTTAAGGGTCCCTAGGCCAACGGACGCCATTTATCTTCATAAACTAACTTTACAGTCCTGGGTAGGGCTTTAAACTGCGTCCTTTTGTGGGGTTTATGAAACATTGGAAGAACGAGGTTACCCTTTGTCACAATTACCTCCTAAGCATCTTTGGCAAATCTACCTGTATTTTCCCAACCCTGCTTGTCATGCCGTTCCCCTTGTAAGTCTGGGATTGTTGAATATGTCCATGGTCTCCCCGCTTGTTGTAGGCCTAAGATGCGACTAAAGAAGAGGACTTAAACCTGTATATTTGCACCGTGTTTGAAACAAAACTTTAACTTGAATCATACTAATTATATTTATGTGACCTTTTTATCTATCTGGCACTATACAACACATCCAATTTGGGTGTAGTTAAATCCCATGTTACTAACAAATTCATAACAAACTTTGCATAAACTATCGAGTCTCCAATTCTCCTTCTCTTCAAAAATTTTGCAAATAATACTCATCATTAACCTCATTTAAATGTTTAACAAAATAACAATTGAGGTGTATAATATACAACCATCACTTTTTTGTTGTGTATTGCTAAGGTCTATCCGGAATGTCCATACTAATCCGCACATCCTAAAAGTTGCCATTTAATGACGTATCATATAGAAATGGGACCGCAAAGGAAGGTTATTTGCACTTTTCTTTAAAGATAACAGTATTTCCGTGTGTCTCCTAATTTCAATCGGAGTATACTCATCCTACGCTCAAATACTAAAAGTACAAGAACCTGCTTAAATGAAGCTCAACATCCTAAAATGAAGGAAAATAAAACTAATGATTATATGCAAAATGTTTACAAGAAAACTTGTTTTCACCGATAAAAGGCGTAAGACGGGGTCCGTATCCCCATTCGCACAGAATATTTGTCATTTCCGAACGAAATCCGTATTTTTTGCACTCTAAATATTGAAAGAGTGAAATTTCACTCATTTCAAGATTAAAAGTTGTTAAGGCCACTCCAAAGAGTGAAATTTCATTCCAAGAAGATTTAACTACAAGAAGACTTAATTTTGGCAGGCTGACAACCTACCGAGTAGCCTCTCTATATCTAAATTAAAGTACACGTCTCATGCTACCGCAATCATTTATTTATGATGTTGGCTAGTATTGGTGTTTCATTGAAAATCGTGTGATTAACACATAACAGTACGAAGAAATGCTTCTATAATTTATCTCATGTTGATTTACGGTACTCGTGTTGAGCCTATAGCCTATCAGATTCTTTGATAGTATAGTAGCTTATCTAGAATGGCAACTGGCGAGGGCATGTATCCTTTGTTCGTATCAGGTAAACTACTACATTAGTACTGAATGGCGGAAACATCGACAGATATAAAGCTTGGATTGAAAACAACTGATTAGTATTACATCCGACAATATGAGAGAATCAACTATCGGCTTAGTCCACGTCATCTCAACAAGCCCGGTCAAGCCCATTTGATGTTGAAATGCATGTTGTAGCAATGCACCAAAGAAATAAGGTCACCTTCGGACAATTTGTAGAAAAAATTGCCCAGGATTTTTATCACTAAGGTGCTTAACAATCACGAGGAATGGTTGCGCATCCTAGTTCCCAGACATTGGCTCAACTAAACTGACCGAAGCACGTACCACGTGGTAATTTCTCCTCTGGATCCACTGCAATTATATAGTTGGAGCCTAACACTATTTCAAGGGCAGGAGCAGTCATCCCAAATTAAAGAAGTCTAGTAGACTGTACAGTTTCATGTTTGGCTGTTGGAAGTCACGTGACAATGTTTTTTCCCTTCAAATGTGAAATTTATCAGAAATACTTGCTTGGTTTACCTTGAATATGCAATAGTTAAGTCATAAAATGTAATGAAAGATACTTTGAAGAGAAATAAGATGAAAATTGTGTTATTTAGCTTTTTCTTCAAAATGAGTTTGGGGGGGACTGCTCTTTAGCTTTAAGTGTAATGATAATGCACGCGTCACGGCTGTAACAACTCAGTGACCCATCTGTGAATTGCTGAACCCAGTCAACTGTCCAGTCTAAAACGATTAAATTCAGAATTTGTTATTAATTCAACAAGATGATTTCTTAGACGCCAGCGGGCCATTATATGAAAAGAACAGTGCACAACTGGAAGGATAATAAATCAACTGTGACAGCTAATTTAACTAAACTATCATTTAATAGTAAGAAACTAAGAAAATTGACACACTTTTAGGCTAAACGCATCGAAACACAAATATGAAGTTGTTGCCGTTCGTGTCTTTGTACTTTTTCAGGCTTTAAATGAATTTCATATATTAGCGTATATCGATTTCGGAATCTAGGGCACCATAAAGGCTACGTGACCCCTCCCCTCCTTATCTCCTTAAAGCAAAAGTTCTGTGACCTAGAATCGTTATATTAATTGTATATAACTTTCTCTCATAGATATAAGTCGTTTCCTAAACCGCAGAAATACAATTGGATATTGTCATAATTGGTATGGCTAATCAGCATATTAAAGCTCCGTTTTAGGAAGATACATAGCGATGTCATATTAGACGGTTTCCAGTATTCAGTCCTAACGGAGGGCAATGGAGATATTTAAGCATTATTCACAAGACAGATGAATCCTGCTGCCAAGCGATGGTCGACAATTGCTGAGGGCTACCAGTACAACCTTATTTTTCGACTGAAATTCCTTTGCTTAATATAACAACTTGCTGCAGAGTGCAAACAATTGAAAAAACACCATATAAAAAGGTGAAGTGCCGCTTTTGACTTTAATGCAATAGTGTTAGGTACAGAGAGACAAAAAATGTCAGAAAATAAGATTCCCTACCCCAGTGACGTGCCTATGTCTTCATGTTATTTGAGCAAATTAACTGTTTTTCAAAAGCGAACCCTTCGACGTGTATGCTCTGCTCGCCCACGTGATCATACCGACGATTTATTTAAATAATTAACCTACTAAACCTAAATGACATTATAGGCTAAGTATTTCAACATTTACTTATCGTTTCTTTAATAACACTCTGCCATCATCTTTCCAAGACTTTTCCTAGAAAAAGTGTTCATTCCACTAACGCAGCACTAGAAATAAGGCACTCTTTCGAACTGTGTATGGGAGAAACCCCACTATAGATACAGTCTGAGATGTCGTGCTGTGAAAGTACGGAACAGCCTTTCAATTCAACTTGATCTTGCATGTAGACCCTCAGTTAAATTTGTAAGAAGTGTTTACGGCGTTACATGTTCACCTGCACTAAGTATCCTCTAGTAACTGGGGGGGGGGGGGGTGATCTAGGAGGGGTTGGGTGATCGGAGAGGGAAGAAGAAGGGGGTCGGACTGCTACTCTAATTAAGTTAACACATTTCCCCTTCTTTTTCACGACTCTTTTGGCTTATATGATGCAAATGACCTTTTTCACATGTACGAAATATTGTTGGGAAGAAACAGTACATGAAATAAAATGCCGAGGGATTCGTGTATAAGCAGGCTAACCTGCAAATGATCCGTATGACTCAAAAATGTTAAAATGGTTAGAAACCTTAAGCACTGTTCATTGGTTTACACAGCCAATTACAGATGATGTTTTAATGAATACAATTTTTACACAACTGCAATAGCCAATAAAACTCATCTCCTCGGCTAGATAATTCCCAATTTTTCATTCTGTATACTTTTGTTGGATTGGATTTGTTTGTTCATAGTATACATCATTTCCATTCAACTGGATTACTGTGTACCTAAACGATTTCATTGAATTTTTATTCCTCCGATCATGATACATAATTTCGATCATATGGTCAGGGAAGACACACTTTTGGTTTTTTGTGGCAATAGGTTTAGTATTCAGGCTAACGCTTCGTGGCATGCGGCAACTTAAACCGTACTGTTCCAAAATAAATGAGTTTACTGCAGTGTGTGTACTTATTATAAGGGTTAAGTGTATTAGCGCTTTGAGACTTCTTGTGTAAGGCGCTATATAAGAACTGTTATATTATTATTTTTATTATATTATTGTGAACAATGAAAATAATTGAATTATGTAGGATGGCAAGCCCATTATAAATATGTAGGGCATATATACAACAGAGATGATGAGAGTAAACGTGTGCTCTGAAGGAACTAGGTAAAAAACCAGAGTGGTAAATTTTTCAGCTACAAAATACGGTGCAAGCCAGGCGTCAGTTTATTAGAAAACTGTACAACGGTAAAACAAAATACGTGAGGACCGTGTGTGCCACTTGTAAAACATGAATGAAGAAATAAGCGTTCTAGAGATATCGGCACCTGTTCGATCTAGGGATTGATTACATCAGGCCGTTAGTTTCAGTTTATAATTTGTTTACTGAACAGGTAGGGTGGGATGGGATAGTGGAGGCTTTGGCCTGAAAAAAATAATTTTTAAAGGTCCAATTCTCTTACCCCAAGCAGAACCAATTTTCCTTACTTTCTTACTTAAGCCCCTCCCATAATTGTCTGAAATTCATCCTCATCCAGACACAATCTCAGTTTAAATGCTTCAGGACGAGTATAAAAAGGCTAAATGTGAATAACCAAAACATTTTAGTACAGTTCATGATATTTAATATAAGCTTTGGTACACTGCATTGTTTAAATTATCAGTCGATCAAAAAGCTGGGCCAATTGAGAGTTTCTGTTACCCCATACGTGAAGTGTCGTTTGGGGTGAGAGGATTGATCCTTTAAGTAATGTAGGAATACAAGGGTTAAGATCATCACAGAAGTTTCATGTAAAATGTAATAGTAGTATCAAATATGAGCAGGATGTGGTTTGTCGCAGCTTCAGAGGCGTCTGCCTGGTGATAATTGTGTAGGGAGACCTCCCAAGAAAATTAATGTCAACTTGAGGAATCTTCTATTTTAATCAAAATTTGAACTGTCAAGAAAAAAGGACGTTGGATATTAGATTTATTATATTTGAAAAGCAGCGATTTTGTTGGCAACAAGAGTCAGTTTCTGTTGTTAATTTATTTAAATAATCAGATGCTCATTTAAGAGTGGAAAAAGTCTACACGTTTAACTGGGGCAACGGCTATGATTGTGAGTCAAATGAAAGAATATCCCACCTGAGTGTATAAATATAGGGCGTCGAACACTCTTCATACAATCGAAGTGTGAATACTGTTCATACAAAAAAGTTCGGTACTTTTTGGTTTGGCTAATTTTAATCAAGGCGTCGTCGGCGTCATTCGCGGTCTCTCAATCACAGATATAACTGTAAAGGGACCACGTTCGGAATGTTCGTAAGAGTTGGCCTCTGGACGCGATAACACCACAAAAAGCCCCGGGTCCATTTCCCTGATAGGTTCCCTTTTCTGTCACGGGTAGGAACTGTGTAGGGCCCAAGTTCGGAATGCTCCTACCAGTTGGCACCTGGACATGACAACACCACAAGCAACTTCGCCTACATCTATATCACATTGCTCTCACCCATAGACGGATTGTTTGGTTTCTTTAATATATTCGTAACCACGAATATTTTTTTAACTTAAAATCTATGTTGACAAAGCACACAAGAGCCACATTAACTCGTCTGCCAAATTCAGTTGGCATGATATTGTTTGTGGTTTTTTCTTGTCCGAAGGAAGCATAAACCACCAATTAGTTTGCTTTGTTTAGCGCTTAATCCAGGAAGTTGTACTTAGTAGCTAGGTATCAAGGATTTCTGGGTGTCGCCGATAGGAACTGATAGGGCCCAAGCAGTGACGGAGGTAGGAATTTCGGTCAGAGGGGACGAAAATGGTCTGCAGGGGTGTTTCGAAGAAGTAAATACCCAGAGCCTCATCACAATCGAAGCCACGACTTTTCAGACTTTCCATTTTATTTTCCGCACCTGGTAGAAGACTTCTTTGCCATTTCTCCTCAGCAAGTTTTCAGTAGATGCGCACTGTTTAACAAGGTGTTTCTTCATTGGCTGTTGCTATCGTATTGTGTCGATTGTATTCTTTGTTCGGGTTAGGGATAAGGTTAGGGATTAGGTTAGGGATTAGGGTTATCATTAGCCAGTTAAAGAATTCCTTGCTAAACAGTGCGCATCGCCCCAAGTTTTTCTTTTAAAGCATGTTTAAATTTTCTATCCATGGGCCTCCACAGAAGAAAATTCGGGGGGAGGGGGGGGGGAACAAAATTCTTTTTTGGGGAGGAAGCTCCACACCACCATGAGTTGACGCGCAGCGCAAGAGCTTTTGGCCCAAAACGCTGCTCAGATCGCTGGAAATGACATTTCTAAAGCCTATTTACAACATATAATTAGGGAAAAGACTGGGTGAACTGTTAAGGAATGTTGATGTTAATTTTTCTTCGTCTTTTTCTTTGTTTTCTTCGTTTTTTCAGGTTTTTTATTTTCCAGAGGAGGGAAAGTTCCCCCTTGCCCCTACCTGCGAACGTCCATGTTTCTATCCCTCTGTTTCACATTCTAGTATGAAGGTGGTCATTATATTTTGTGTTATTGTCAGGCCTCGATTTAAGATTTTAATGTAATAATGGGTTACTTTTATAAGATAAAGATTAAACCTGCCAGAGTTAAATAGCAAGCAATCTTACAAGTGGAAAAAGTTATGGAAATTAATCACCGTTAGGTGTACATTTTGGCATTTGAAAATCAAGATAAGTACACGAAGAAACATTAATTGACGTAATTTACATCACGTGACCACTCTGAAATAGCCTTTAATTAAGAACACTGAAAGAAATAGTCAAGACAAAAGGTCTGCTTGGCTCTCTAGATACCGAATTCAAAATATATAAAAGTAGCCTGCAATTTTCTGGCTTTTGAGACCACGAAAGTACAGAAATAACCTTTTCATGGGATTATCGTGCAGTGTCAGAAACAGCCATTTATCATGAGAATGGTCACTTGAAGAAAAGCTAAACGGGAAACTGCTCATTTAAACCATTAAATCTTAACCACTATGAAAACAGTTTTACTTTATTTTAACCTGGATGTCCTCTTCAAACGATTTTGAAAAATGTTGTGGAAGCTATTTTGGTATCTTTATAAACTCTTTTTATTGTCTATGTTGACAATTATACCCAACAACAAGAGGCCTTTTCGCTACAATTATTGTTGTGCCGGGAGGGTGAATTTAATGTCAGTCTGTGTATTTTGTAAGCTTATAATCACGCTTGGTGTGGAAGCAATTAACTTAGCAGAGTGACAACATTAGTGCGTATAAAGCGTGAAGATACATCTCGGCAACTGAAAACCTATTCCTATATTACAGTAAATGACTCTTTTCATTAGAATAAAGTGCAGACAGTACAGTTACAGGTGGCTGTTTGAGCATTTAGTTATCTGGGCCTTAAAACAAAGCTATTAAATTATGTCTTTTGTCAATATTGGTGCAAGAGTTAAGTATGTTAAAAACCTAAAAAGGGCGCCAATAGACGATTTTGGTTCGTGGGGGGGGGGGCGACCGCCCCCTGACCATATGGCAGCTCCGCCACTGGGTCCAATTTCAGAGGTACTCATCCATGCTGGTATAAATCACAGTCGACTGCACTGAACGAGTTTACATTCTCTTTGAAATAGAAAAGTCATGAACGTGTAAAAGTATATATATGCTATGTATTTAATTAGAGAAACAAAAGACTAGGTTGTTAATTGCATTAATTTTACACGTTAACTATTCAGAACCTCTAAAGATGCTCTTATGAACACATGTTCGGTTTCATCGGGTAACCGTCGGGGAACGGGTGGACCAAAACATAAACTTTCACTGCACTTATGCAGACGTTTGTTCATCAGAGCTCAGGAAAATCCTTCTTCCCAACTATTTCCTGTTAGTTACGTATCTTGATTGAGAATGTTCGATCAGGGAGTTGTCAGGGCAACTCCCTGGTTCGATCGAGAGATAAGTGGAAGTGCGAGGTTCTGTTTTTTACTCATGCACGAAGATTGTGTAAACAGACATGCTGTCTTACGGCATTCCCGTTCCGATTCAATGGCATTTATTTGAGTGGATAAACGCACATTGTAATAACGATGAGAAGACAGGAAACTAAGGTAAGTTTCATGACTCCATCCTCGGTTTATAGGTGCTTTCACACCGCCAGCAAAACAGAGCAAAGCGAAATCAAATAACTTTTTGAGTATTAATATTAGTGTCCCACAGGATTATGTTCTTGGACCTTATTTTTCTTGATGTATCTTAATGATACGCACAAATCATGGAACACGTCTGGGTTAATGTCATGTTTGCCGATATGCTTCGGGGGTTACAGCTCTTCTTAAGTACGGTACATCATACGTTACATCGAGTCAAACGAAATTGGTTGGACCAGCAATACATTTGTCTCATATGATAGTACCTTGGTGTAATGTTTTTAAAGCTTCCGTAAGCTGCCAAAATAGTAAATGAATAATACTTTGATAGATTTAAGAAGTCATAAATGGGAATATATATTCTTGAGGGTTTTTTACTCTTATAAAAGTTAATGAACTCGAGCCAGCCTGTGATAATAATAAATGAGAAAACAATAAAGGAATTATCCCTTTCCATACAGCATAACAAAAATGCTAACCTGGCAGAGACACCATCATGCATTTATCGTTAGATAACGTGTGCGAAGTGTTGTACGTGCTTTGTTGCAGTTTGGCAAACAGTCTGTTTGTCGTGGTCTTCCGAACCAAGTGAAGAACAAGTGGGGGTCGTGGAGCACTTAATATAGAAATATTTGAAAACTTGTCACTCCCTAATCAAGTAATTCGGTATTGCTAGAACTAGACACAGTTGACTAATTTAATCGAGCATTGGTTACGCGTCTTCGAAAAGTCAAATGCAATCACTACACAGTGACAGCGCACAGTGACATCTCTCGCTGTCACTGGCACACTGAAGAGATAAAGTGTGGAGCCAGATGAATTTATGAATGTTCTGGGCTATATTAAAGTGTACCTCAAGTCAAAAAGTTAAATTTAACTTGAAAATGCCTTCTAACAGTCTAACTCCCATGTTCATTATGACATTCTTGAGCCAAGATATAAAATGTGAAAGTTCATCACTGAAAACAAATTAGTCCATTGCACAATAATTTTTTACTTTCTTGTTGTACAACTCACATAACCTGCTTTGTCACTCTTTATAATTAAAAATGTTTTTCATGACTTTGAACACTTCCTATAGCATAATTGCACAGAAAGGGCTTAATGCCATTACATCACCCCATAAGGGTAAGAGTGCTACCATTCCTTGGTACAAGGTGCAGTATCTTTCAGAAAAACATAGGAACACAACACAAACGACAAAGATTCTAATTTGTGTTGTACAACGACGACACAATATATTGCGCAATACCCCATTTAAGTTGAGTGAATAAAATTTCGACATTTTACATCTCGACTCAACAATGACCTGTCAATATGGGAGTTGACTTTTAGAATTCATTTATCATTCTGTTTAACATATATTCATTCTTTTTAATATTTTTTTTAACTTGATGTACACTTTAATTGGCGTTGCGATCTGATGCTTTAACACGAAATGGGGTCGAGTCAAGACAAAGGTTGGGAAGTCCTGCTGCGCTGAAACCGTGACCGTATTTGGAAGGTTCGGCAGCTAGGACAGAGCGATACATAAGAGAACAATGATAAAAGACTTGGACATTCGGTTGGGTAGCACTTATTAAGGTGTTGTTTCACTGGGAAACAAAATTCTTTCAATTTGGTTTATTGGAATTTAACGTCTCAACTTGTAACCATCTTGTCTAATATGTAACATTTTGTTTTTGTTTCAGAACCGTTCAATTCATACAAAATACCTCTTTCGTTTACCTCCAGTGTGAAATATTTTTTGAAAAATAATGAAATTTGCAAATGAAAATCAGTTAATCTGTAAGATTTAACTGACGATTCCACGTAAACTGGGGTAACAACTTTAGCACATTGGCTGTGGACTTTGGTACTGCTAAAATACCAAATCAGACAGTTGTTTACTGTCACGTGTATATACTACATCATTCAAGACGGTACAGCAGTGCCAAAATGCCATTCATGAAACCAGGGAGAGTTATTCATTTTAAAACCAGCCCTAATGAAAAACACGTGTGTTCCGTGACATGCCGACTTACTCAAAACAATTAAAAGGCATATTGTAAGCCTCATTATGCGTTCATTGACAATAGACAAGCATCGGTTATTCGTCCTTCAGTTTATTCGTCACAATCCAACAGTGTATAATCAGAAATACATTATGTATTGCTACCAGACTGGCGAGTGACTGTGCTCAAATTCAAGTCAATTCAAAGTAGTTTTTCGGACTTTTTAATCTTTAGTGGTTACTGGCGACATCTGGAAGGATCAGAGAAATAAAGTACTAAATCGTAAAAATACTTGATTTGTGACACACGAGGGAGAGCAGCAGCAGTTACCAACCGTTCGTGCCGACAACTTTCCAAAAATATGGATTGGGCAGACACGCATTAAAAGTTCAGTCTGAGGAATTTCGGTCTACACCTATCCCGACTGGAAGCAGTTTCGTGCAGTTATGATCCATACATGTGTACATACTAGCTTTGCCCCGGAGGTTCAGTAAGAGGACTATGGGTATCTTTAGCTGGGGAATTTTAACCACATGGAAAACAAATGGGGTCATAAAGATGACATACACTCTAACAACAGTCGGCTGGTTAGTTAGCCTTCGTAGAGCCTCTGTGGCTGCAGCCCCCTTTGAGTTGATTTTTCGCACCGAAATACTTCGTCCACACCGCGGACTACTGGTTAGTTAGCTAGTTAGATATAGAGATTAAAGGCCCAGTTTCCAAACTATTGGTTTCAAGTCGAGCCGGCCTTCAAGTTTTTTCCAGTTGTGGCTCACTGCCTGGACAAAAAATAAGCAATGTTGGGGAGACATAGCATATGACAACATTTTCTAGCACACTTTGCTAAATTTAGCAAGCAAAATCTATGCAACAAGGAAAATCGTGATGTATTGTCCAACCTTCCTCTCTGACCTGCCGACACATTTACCATGTTTTAGGTTTTTCCGACTGTTACTAGATTGTCGGTCAATGTACTCTTGTGCTACACTCTGTTGCTACTTCGATAAAAAAGATGTCAGGCTATATTTCAGCTCAATTAGGCAACAGATAGGGTTCAATTAAGCGTCTTGTTACAGACCACCCTGTGATCGATGCATTGAGTCACTGTCATAATTTACTGCGCTATATCATACAATTGATACAGGCCTATATGACAGGCAAATCTGATAAGCATATGACCATACGGAGATTGTCCGTAGCTGCCGAATAACTACTTTATAAGGGACGAGATCATTTTATTCAGTAATTAAGGTTCTGATAATCTGATATGTCACGGGAAGCAAAACAGACTTTGTTGCAAATAGTTGACCTTAAGAAGGAAGTGCCTTAATTTATTTGCACAAGGGCATATCAACGAAATCGTCGGGATAAAGAAAATACTTTTGTAATCTCCAGACAAAAATCTGGTGTAGTGGAAATATGCCTCTACCCCTCCTTAGTTCCACGACGAAATTCCTTTACTTCTCTCTGTAAAACATTTGAAGAAATAATTCCTAAAATCATGACAAATGTCACACCAAAATTGCATCTGATGACTCATAAGTGTTTAAAAATTACGATAAAGATCGTAGGAAACCTCTCATTAAACCCCTCCCCGGGTCAGAATGAATACAGGGGTTTTCACGTCTGGATACGAAACAAGGTTTCTACAACTAGTTGATCTTATTCAGATCTGTTTACCCCCAGAATAGGGATTAACAGCTGCGTGGACAAAAGAGGACAGCGGCGGGGTAAAGTAGGTATAGTAGACAAAGTTACCACTAAGGGAACTTTTTTCTACCCACCCACTCAACAACTCGTTTCTTTCATAAAGACTTTGGTGCAAAATAAGGTTCACACACCAGTGTACTGGTTGGTTTCATTTACGTCCTGTGTAGAGCCCTATAGAGTGTTTTCACATAACATCATAACTTAGTAGCAAAGTCCAACCTTGGCAGGCACGGATCCAGGCATTCCAAAAGGGTGGCTGACTTTAGAGAAGGCAGGGAAGTGAGGGAGTTGCACGGCTAATATCCCGTATGTTTTATTGATGATCTGACGAAAAAAAGAGGGTGAGGCCGTAAAAGTTTCCCCTACCCTTTGATCCACTCCTGCTCGGGCAAAAGATCAACAGTCATTACGTCGCTCGTTAGCTACATGTCAGGTAGATTTACGTAGGCTACTGCTCTATACGGTGTTTTCCGGAAGTCAAGAAAGGGGCGGTGTTTGAGACGTCAGTGAAAACACTTTTACCTCATAGAAGTAATGCCTCAGAGGAAGAACTTTCATGACCCGACGACATCAAAAGAAAAGTTGAAATCTCGGGAAATGTGCTTTTGTCACTCTCTCTCTCTCTCTCTCTGCAAACTTGGATCAGGTTTCATATGTCAACAAAAACTGCATAGTGATAAGGTCATTGTCATTCAAATTTCCAACCAAATAGTTTATCGGGAAAACGCGCCGTGGCTATCATAGGCGACACGGTTAGCGCAATTTAAACATTTGTATTCAAGGAGCAATGCTTTGAAAACATCCGGGTTTGTCAACATTAAATTTTCGGTCTATGATTAACAAGATAGATTAAAGGAATAACTCTGGGATAGACACATGTAACATCCAATCTGTTCTCACAAATTTTGTAAGTGTCAATCACGATAACAATACCTCTTTAACGTACCGAAACAGTGGCGATTACACAAAGCGTATTAGGGGTGTGTCACCTCCCGTTTATAGAGCGGGATAAGGTATTTTAATGCCACCGTCATAGTAAGTTCGAAACCGTACCAAAAGTTTCGAAAACAAAGTCTTCAGGGCCCGTGCTTTTAGTCTCAAAGATGTACTTAGACTTACTCGATCAACAGGACCCCATTCCGGTATACGTATGCGTATTCACTAATCGTTTTGGCATGCATTGGTGTGACAATGGAAGAGTACAGCATTGCCGAATGGAACGCATAGGATATTTTTCCCTTTGACCTCCTCATTCTTTTAGAAGACACCTTTCTTGAAAACTGGTATCCTTACAGGATTATCACGGCAGTGCCGTGTACCGTTAATTGGCAAACGCATTGTAATTGAATATATCTCGGTGCAGAGTCTGCATGAATGCAACTTTTGTGATGGAAAATAAATTTCGCCTTTTTCCAGTTCAACATTTCCCGGTTTGTACTTGTTATCAACAACTTAAAATAACAAATCCCAGAGGAACACTGACAGCAGTAAAACTGAAACGCTTTTCACAAATCGCTGAATAGAATAACTTGGTTCATATGCATTGACAGTAGGTTTTATTGACAAATTGTTTTGCTGCAGAGCCAGAATGCAAGTTAGTTATGAAAATCGGTGATACATCATACAGCTTTTTTCAAGTAGCCTAGCAAGACAAGGGTATTCTGTGACGAAATCCAGAATCCGGAATAGATTTTATTGAATTTTCATGAGACAACAGATTATTTTTGAATTTTTTTCTCAGTATAAACCAATCAAATGTTGAGACCAAAAACGGTCTTGTTTCAAGGTCTCGCGTAATATTGACATTGTTATCGAATTAAAGGGAAATATGTTGCGGTTGAGAGGAACGGTTAAGAACTATAGTTATTTCCTGGTTTATTCTAACAATTTTTTCACAACTTTAACTCTGCACGACTTCAGTACATTCACTTCAAAGTAACAAAAAGTGATCAGTGGTCAAGGTCTAAGTCGTGATTGGTCATATTGATCTCTGGTCATTTTGATCCTATGAGCTTTCACACACGGTTTTTTTTTATCCCTATCCACGAGGGATTATCATAATCTCCGGATCTGACCCTGAGTGCATGAGCCTTTCACACTACAAAGCTGATCTGGAGGGGTGGATCAGATCCGGATCTGATTCCCTGCTCGAGATCAAGTAGGCCATGAGAGCACTCTCACTGTAGATTCATAACATCAACTGTTTGGCCTTCGGATTTTTCTGTTTTCACGCACTTCCCCCAACCATACAATTTTACATCACAACGGGTCATTTGCAGGGCGCGATCATATGTCATAATTATTTGACACGTAGTAGAATAAGTGAAAGAACCCATTTTCAAAAGAAGCCATCCTACGCCCTTTGGGAAAATGTATTTTGTCCGTCATAGTGAACGTTAAGCAAAAATAAAGTCGAACATGACCGTACGGGACGGGGCGGCCGGGGACTGCCGCCCCCCCCCCCTCCATTGGTCAAAATCTTGCTGAATCGGGCAGACTTCGGTGCCTCAGTCGGGCAGAAATTTAGCCAGCGGGGCGGACGAACTTTTTCGTTCAGCTCATCGCTACGCTGAGGGGCGGCAGCCTAAAGGAGGCTGCAGCCACAGAGGCGCTTAGGCAGGCTAGCGGAAATAATGCCCTGGCCGTGGATCTGGAATCAAGCAAGAGTCAACCCCCAAAACTCCACCCCCCCCCCCCCACCCAGCCAGAGAAAGAGTCACGTACGGCCATGAAATGAAGCAATACATTTATAGTTTGACACTGTTTCCTTGGTATAAAATACACAAATTTATAGTTATATCTACTAGCAGGACGGTTAATCTTTTCTGAGCGTTTGTCAAACAGGCCATTATATTCGTTTACACAGACGTATATCACCATGGTGCGTAATTGATACTTTATGCCCAATGGTAAGCCTGAGGGTCATTTAATAGCCCATGGTCGGAAACTAAGCTGTCCTTTCACTCACAGTCAGTTGAGACTTACCCACTGTTTGTTACAAAACAAGATGATAAATGTCAGCAAACATGCTTGGTTGTATTTGCTGAAAAATCCCAAAACAAGTGGGTTGAGAGTAAAGATCACAGCAAATTCCCAATTAACATGGAATAAAATTATCCTTCGGTAGGCAATCAATGGAGTTTTGCATTTGTGTAGCTACACCCGTCAACTGGTCAATCATCTGATCATAATGTTCATTTCTCATGCAGCTAAAAGAACCTACCTTCCAAGAATGTGCATGTAAAAGCTCCTTAAAATGATCGAAACATTTACGAACGTTTATGAACCATCAAAGCGTCGTGGAAGACAAAAATAACCTCTACGTCAAATTTTCTCAGCAAATTACACTTACACTGTAGAGAAATAAAGATGCACCGTTGTTAGAATCTTTGAGATCGATTAACTTGATTTTCTTTTCAAAATCCCTGTCCCAATACCTTAAGCAACTGTATGATTGGTGATGAGTTGTCCAAATAGCAATGATAAGACACAACCCTTATGTAAACTCTTTAGAACTTTTCATTGTCAACCATCATGCATAAAACGTTGACCTTTCGGTTGATCATTCGCCACAAGTTAAAATCATATTATTTGGAGCCGGTAGAGAATTTCCAAAAAAGTTACCTTTTCAAAGATACTTTGGAAAGATTCGAAAATTTGCAGAAAAATGAGAAAAAAATATGGACTTGGACAATGTTTCCAGCAGACGGCGTCTTTAAATCTCGAAGACACAATTGATAAAGTACAGTGTATCTTTTTGTTACATTTGGGGGGGGGGGCTGTATAGATACAATCTCCATTATTTTAGGAACAATTCTCAATCGTACGAAATATCACCATCAAATTTGGCCCCAATAAGTGATTAGTTATCAAACGAGTACAATTCTTTTTCAATGAAGACATTAGTATGGTACTGGAATCGCCACAATTTAGGACTGGATGAACAGTCGTTTTGGTAAAAAGACATTATAAATATTTCACATAAGTGGGCTGCGCAGTAGTGATCAAAGCCCGTTCTTTACAATGGCCAATTGGTTACCTGGTTACAACACCTTTACAATGATATTTGTTACAAGATTACTGCTCTTTGAAAGAGGAAGATCGGAATAAAAAAGAAAGTCAACAGAAGCTCAACAATATGAACAAAGGTACTTGACAATCAATTTAAGTAGCTGAATAGGTTTTCTTTATTCTGAAGTGCTAGTGCCTGGCAGGTTGGCTTGATTCTCAATCATCGTTGCAACTCCCTGGTTATAGCAAATAATAGTCCATCAAAGAAACCAAAAATGCGTTATCCGGCAACTGCTATCGTAGTCCGCGGGATGGGAAACGGAGACTAATGGCATCCGTTCGGTAAAAAAATTGGTTGCTTTCCAGAAAAAAGAAGATTTGTCTGACCCCATTGTTTTCAGATTAAAAAAGACTGGCTCCCAGATACCTTTTTAAAATTATGCTGAAAATTGCAATACCTTTAAAGTGCAGCAAGGTGTGTTCAAGTCAGGGAAACCGTTAATGATCGCACACATTTTTCAGAAAACCCCGATAATCCTGCCGACGGCTTGGAACTTCCCGGTGTATCTTGTAAAAAATGTTTCGCCATGGCCGAATGTGTTCTGCTAAAGGCGTCTTTTCTATAAAGGTATGGTTGCATAATTATTTTATAAGGCGACATTTTCTAAGTTGTGATTAGTGTGCGTCCCTGCAGTCGTATAGGAACAATGACATCGCTTGGATGAATATCCAACAACCTTTGAAAACATCAACTGAGGTCACACATTCCAAATGTCTCGTAAAAGTTTACACGACATGAAACAGAGACCATAAAATGAATTTTGAAGACTCTGCTCCTAAGAAAATTTTAAACCCATGGCATACGGTATTTTTTAGAGGTAAGAAACTCACAACCGCCCTATTAATCTTGCCAATGGTTATTCTGTAATTCGACCAATAGTTTCCTGCAGTAATAAAAAGATTTTAAGTACTGCGATCCGCGTCACTGACTTAACTGACTGTACAATTTAGTGTCGCGGTATATGTCATATAAGCTATTCGTTGCGTTGAAACTTTCTTAATCTAAAACCTTCCGCCTTACAGAAGCGTATAAATACTTTGACTTACAACCATGAATCTCTGACGAAAGCCGATTGGCAAATCCACTTTGAATACGAACGTCATTTATTCCTACAGTAACAAAACTTGTGATTACCGTATGTCTTTGATACTTTTTAGAAGGAATTATGTTGGTTCAATCGTTTACTACGTGATAGGGCAACCAGATACACCGTGACATATCCGTGGTGCCGTCTCCCATAAAGGTTACGACCAGTGAACTCTTGCAGAAAAGAAGAAATATCACAAAGTGTAGTCTTTTCATGTTTCGTTTTACTTCAGTATTAATAAAAACATTTTTACAGGGTAATGAGAACTCCTTCCACCCTAGTTTCATGTCTGTACACATGGTATGATTTACTCCCAACATAATTTGCCTTGTACCTTATCTGCAGGCATGCGATATGATACAGCGCTCATAGAGACAAAGACTCTCTGAAGGCAGCCATCCTGTTTTTAACAACCGAATCGTGGGTTAAAGCACAACATATCTTCACTCTCGAACATACGGCTTTGAGCAGAAACAAAGTGGAGTCTTTGTTGCAACTGGTCATTTTGCCACAGCATACCGGTACACTTCTCTCATGCACTATTTATGCACTACTCCACTCAAATTCACTAGCGTGCGCCACCATAAAACGGTTCCACATCCCTTATGTCACTATTATGTACTTGCTTTAAGGTCACTGTTGAAAACGTGACATCTTAAAGGCAGTCACTCGTCAGCCTAAACTACAGTTTCAGTATGCATATATCAAAACACTCAATTGGTACAGCTCTCTGATTGGCATCACATTCAAACAATGCATCATAGCTAAATTACACAGCATGGGCACTGAGAGTGTCTTGGTTACACATTATGGACTTGTATGACCACTGGGACAAGCCATCAAGCAATAAACTAGGATTGTGTCTTGATAAAGATGAGTTTTAGATAAATGTGGGAGGGGCTAGAAGTAAGTAGGTTGGGAGAATTTGAACTGTTTGGGATGATGAAAATATGCCTTTATACAACTATATCTTGCGATCGGTATGTCAGATTTCAATGCAAATCCCTGGTCTGACCAAAATGCAACAACTTGGTCCGAAAGTAACAACTTTCTGTCCAAAATGTAACGACGTGAAGATTCACATCAGACCGTATTGAAAAAATCCAAAATGGTCGACATCAAATTTTAAATGTCATAACTTAACCAAACACGGTCGTATCAGTCTGCTGGGAGTTGCACAATTCAATTTCTCGTGGCATACTGGGCCCATGAAAAATATATTTTGTGTGTCATCTGTGCAGTTATGCAAAATTTAAATTGCTGCCATGAAATCCATTGGCGTAAGAACTTGCTTGAACTTAGCTCGGGCTAAAACAGCTGGACGGTCTATTTTCTGTCCTCTTTGGTACTTGTATCACATATGTATAGCCCACAAGGTGAAGACTTGTCACCAGTTCCTTTGCGATATATTTAAATGACTTTGGTAAATTTATTAGTAAATATTACGACGGTCTGAGTAATTTGTCTGATGATATGAAGGAGTATCTAAGCAATGATGATGTTGAAGTATACCTTAAACTATTCACTTTGTTGTATGCTGACGACACAGTTGTTTTAGCAGAAAACGAGACAGATTTACAACAGGCTCTAAATGGTGTTAAAGATTAATGCGACACTTGGCACATGACTGTCAATACAAGTAAAACTAAAATAATTGTTTTTTTAGAGGTAAAGTCAGACGTATACCCACATTTTATTTTGGCGATGACACCATTGACGTGGTTGATGATTATGTATACCTTGGTATCACTTTTAATTTACTAAGTTTACTAAAGCAAAATGTAAACAAGTGAGTCAATCAAAGAAAGCTCTTTTCAGTTTGTTTACTTAGTCTTATAACCTTAAGCTCCCAATTTATTGACCTATTATTGCAACTTTTTGATCAACTTGTTAATCCTGTTTCACTCTATAGCAGTGAGGTTTGAGGTTTTGAGGATCTTCGACAAGTTGAAGCCCATATCTTCACTTTTGTAAGCAACTTCTGGAAGCTAAGAAATCAACACCAAATTGTAAGGCTTATGGGGAGCTTGGGAGGTATAACATTACTCGAGTTATTGAAGGAAAACTTGTAGCGTACAGGGGGATTGATTAATAGTAAGGATAAAAAGCTGGCAGGTATGGTGTATAAATTCTTAAGAATTTTGCATGACAAAAATGTTTACAAATCGCTTTGGATCTGTCGGGTTAAAAGTATTTTTGAAAAAGTTGGCATGCCCTTTATCTAGAATAATAATTATAATTCAACTGATATAAACTGGCTTGACTAAACTGTTGGTCAAAGGTTAAATACATTTATGTTCAAGAATGGATCTCTGAAGTCAATAGCAATTCCCAATGCAAAGTTTATAGGATTTATAAAAGAGATCTGAAATTGGAAAAATACTTAACCGCCCTTCCTTTGATAAATTAGATCTTTCTAGGTTCCGGTGTAGTAAAAGTAGAATCCCCACTGTGTGTTGCAGATACCGAGATATTGATTTCTGTGATCGAATTTGCGAGTTATGTAATCAAAGTAAATTAGGAGATGAATATCACTACTTGTTTGAATGTTCCTCATTTTCCAGCGAAAGGTCCAAGCTCTTAAGGCCGTATTACTTTAGAAACCATAACACCCTTAAAATGGAACCATTGTATAATTCGGGTAATAAGAAAATTTTGTTACATTTAAGCCATTTTAGTTCTACAATCTAAAGTCAATTTTGAAAAGGTGCGGTTTCTGCCATAAAATGAGCAGGTTGTTGCCATTCAAGTGTTGTTGTTCTTTTTTCCTTTTCTTCGCCTCTTTTCTTTTCTTTTCCCTATATTTCTTTTCTTCTGACCTTTATCCTTTATGTTTATCCATACTCTTTAAGATTTATGTCTATGTATGATATATATTGTAGGTATATAAGTCTCTTTAACATTCTTGGAGGTGTCGCAGAGAATCAAAATAAGCAAACCAAACAAACTTAGGTATATCCCTGGTAATTCGAGGGAATTGAACAAAAACAGCATTCTAAGCTTTTCCCAGTCACAAATCGACCTAAAATAGTATTCTGAGCACTGTTCATTTGACAAACGGAACATACGGGGGCATTTTAAATCAAAGAGTTGCAAATGTTATCAGGAAAACTCCATATTTGAAGTATATGGATCCGAGGCACCCAAATAATACAGTATATAATATACATACTACAGGTATCGAGTATCTCATGAGAAGTTGAATGGTATAATTACAAGTCTGATCGGTAAAGTTACGGCTTTTTAAAAGACACGGTGGCCTCATTGGATTTGTCAATACTGTCTAATGTGAATCATCACGTCGTTACACTGTAGGCAGGAAGTTGTTACTTTGGACAAACTTTCATAATTGTTACATTTGGACCAAATTCCAGAGCAGTTACCCTTTTTCCAGAAAGTGGAGTAGTAGTAGTGGACCAAGTTGTTACATTTTGGTCAGTTGTAACAAAATGGTTCGTATCATATCAACCCCTGTAACACATCAAAATTTGATAAAGTTTAAGAGTGTTCTTTAATAGAAGGGTTCGGTGGACCAAGTTGTTACATTTTGGTCAGCTGTAACAAAATGGTTCGTATCAGCCCCTGTAACACATCAAATTTTGATAAAGTTTAAGAGTCTTCTTTAATAGAAGGGTTCGGTGGCGTAGATAGACATTTTTTTCAGGGGGCAAACACACGAATGCTTCGATCAGAACACTATTTCTCTGGGGACTTGTTTGAAATTTTTGCACTTTTAAGCAATGTTTGGAAAATATGAGGAGCTTGTACTGAAGAAAATTTTGGATTCTGGGTTCCCTATGCAAGGAAATGTTAAAAGTATGGGAATAACTGAAGATTTTTTTCTTATAGGCAAGTCTGAAATTGTTCGGCGATGGAAGATCGTCGTTGCTACCCAATGCTTTATAAGCCTAAAAATTAAGGCTCTCCTATGACATTTTTGGGTCAAAAGCTTATATTGGAAAAATTGGAATTTAATGATAGAAAATACTTTGAAAACAGTACTGCGGTTGCCGACATCACTTGATAATCTGATGATTTTTTTCTATTTCCAGAGTTCACAAAGTTTATCAAACTGAATTATGAGGGAACACGACTGAAGTAGTAACTGCAAATTGCTGCGCTCGAGGCGGTCGAAAAATTTGACATGTGCCACAAATATTCACAAAAAGGGCTTTTAATGGAGAGAATTCGGAATTTCATGAACGAAGAGTTTGGAAAACCACACTATAGTTGGAGGCGAAACTTATTCTAAATATGTTGGTGAAGTTAGCATTGGAATCCGATGGGCGGTTTTCATGATATGAACAGGTAAAGTTGTCATATTTTCAGCAAAAAGTGAACTTGATGCAAGCACATAGGACATCATATCCCCGCATGAATAGACGGTGTTTTGTTTTTCTTAAACTTTTGCAACCATTTTTCTCCTAAGCAGTCCCAGGTTTTCAGAATGTTATTGCATAAGTAGCATGAGAAATTGACAGACTTCGCATTCCCCACAGGGAGGTCCTGTTCCTATTAACTTCAAGGTCAACACAATAGTCTTAAAAAAACGATGGAAAGCATAGCATTGCTTGTCAATGTGAGCAGGGATTTGCAACTCCCTGATGTGAGGAAGTGATAAAACCTCTGCTACTCTCAAGCCCACTTTGGAACACAAACCTCGTGTCTTCATTTACTGATATCTTGAGAGATACAGGTCCGATTTGAATGGAAGTTTCATCACACTGTATAGATTTGGTTTCTTCTTCGCATTTGAAAATTATTTTTTTGTTAAAACTTCCCCTTGTTGGATTTCACTGTTTTGCCTACTAATGAATTGAAGGATGAGGAACGGGTACGTTAGCACTACACATATGGTAACGCATTTGCCAACCAGGAAACCTTAAAATGTAATTAGTGCCGTGGAAAGCGAGTATTCCATAAGGGTATGACGAAAGAGTTATTAGGAAGCAAGAAAATGCCTATACATGTCGTTCTAAGAATCCTATTTACTCTGCAACATGATCTATACAATGGTTCCTTAGTTTTTTTGTTTTGTTTTGGTTTTTTTTTTCTAAAGTCCTCCCGACCCTCTGGAAAAGGACCAAACTTTAAACTGCTTCCCGAGGAAGCTATTACGCCCACAATGGTTATTTAGCATTGAGCATCCCGAAATGGGGTATTTCATAGAATGCCACGGGCAAACAGAGTGGCAATTTGAAGAGCAGATGTGAATTACGCAGGATACAGAATACACACTTTCCACAAAGCGGGAGGCTGGGGTTTGGCTTTAAAGACCGGATCACGGGACATAAGCCGACGCCTCAAAATTATTTTGAAACAACAGCTTTTACCTCGCAAATTTCCCTCTCATTTCTCCTCAAATGAAATTTTTTTTAATGATTTTTCACTGAGAACCCAATGTTACATGTTCAAGATACAAAAATAAGTTCCTTTCGGATGTCAAAATTCAGTGAGGAAAATATTATCACATGATTCTCAAGCATGGACGTCGATTTGTTTCTTGAATTGGGGGAAGGGGGACGGTCGCACCCAGAATCGTGTCCAGGACCGGAATCGTCTATAAGCAATACACCCATATGAACACGAGCGCACACTTTATCACACACACAAACGCACACAACACACTCACATTAACACGCACATACACTCAAGTTGACCTTTACTGGAAGCAGTGACGTACGAGGCAGGGACAGAGGGAAGAGTGCCCCCCCCCCCTCAAAAAAAAAAGTTTAACATATTTACGACAACTCAAAGAGATAAAAACTCGACACATTTCGAAGCCTATGGCTTGAAAGAAACAATCATTTTTTAGTCTGTTATTAAATCTTGTGTGACGCAATTCCCGAAATGGCCGATCATTCTAATACTTTCAACTTCTTGCCCCAAAACAGAAAAAGTTATGTTCAAAGTAAAATTTTCATGGAAAATAAAAAAAAAATTAAAAAAAATTACGACGCATTCGGGTAGCTTGTGAAAAAAGGGTTCCTCTCAGTTTCCTTTCACACTGTAGTCTTGCCAAAAAAATCCCGAAATGGTAACATATGCGGGCGAAGTTTGATAAGAAAAATGCTGGGACGTTTTCAACTGCAAAATTACTTCAGTTGACAGACGGGAGGGTGTTCTGGTGCAGTGCTTAATAGTTTGCCACTTATTCTGCCCTACAGCCAAAATCGGGCAATGGTTATGAAAATCGGGTAATTTTTTTATTTAATACTATAATGACACAGTGTGAGAGTGTATTTCCACAAGTCTGCCTGAAAATTCACTTAAACCCATCTTTTAACGTGACACTTTTTTTCAAAACGGGTTACTAATAGAGTCAACTATTCACTGTTGGAAGTTTCGGAGTGGACAGTAAACCAATTTCATCAATTCAATATTTATTGAGTTGAGCCAACAGTCGCAACAGAGTAAAATACATTAGCAAGTTTTCAATTCCGTTATATAGCTTTTCCTCGAAAATAAAAAAGACCATTTCATCCAATAGTGGTACATATTTTCTAGTAACTTTCTGATCAAAATAGCGACTACATGGGATCTCCTTAGTGTGGAAAATGCAATTTCCTGCTGTCTGATGGGTCCGATTTTCCAAAATTTTCTCTACGCTTCACGCCCACTATGGTGGCTCTCCGCTTAGATAGTCTTCCTAGCAGAACTTAAGTTTCAAGTAAACACTTCTTGCAAACGAAAACTCAAAATAGCGACTACGTAAATCCCCCTTAGAGCCTAAAAATGCCGTTTTCACTGCCTGATGGGTCTGATATCTCAAAATTTTCTGTACGCTCCGCGTCAACTAATGGTGGCGCTTCGCTTAGTCTTTCTGGCTGAATTTTAGCTTGAAGTAAACGTTTATCTGCAGTTGGAAACTCAAAATAGCGACTGTTCAGATCCCCCTTATAAAACTACATTTTGAACTGTCTGAAGGGTACGAATTTTCAAAGTTTTCTATATTTCTATATTTTCTATATTCAAGTTTCCACGTAGATAGCTGTTTGGGCAGAATTACATTTTAAGGGGGAAAAATATTCTGCCTCAGAACTAAAAAGCTCCCTTACGCCTATTTCTCGAAGTCCTAAAGTCACATGCATACCACAAGGTGTTATTTATTTTCTTTATTTTGACTGTTGTTGTTTTTTTAAATCTGTTCGATTTTGGGGGGAGAGGGCAAAGCGATGATTGCCCTAAATATTTCCATTAGGGTGGCAATTGTCCCCCGCCTCGGGATCGATCCCCATGTTCTCGACAGTCATTTATGAAATAGGATAGTCTGGTCTAGTCCACTATATCGTCCACAAAGTGGAGTGTCTGCATTTCATGATTTATTTGCCCAGGAAAATTGTTTACCTCAGTTACCGGGTGCCATTCCAGCGGCTACATGCACCATGTACAGACAGTGAACCAGGCTGTGATCTCTCACAGGCGGCAACAATTTCCTTTATACTAAGTTGACTCTAGCCTTCCTACAAAAGCAAGTCGTAAGTATTATTCAGTCCAGGAAAGAGAGAGATCTACTTATAAGTTTGTTGGGTGAAGGGAGGGGGGGGGGGTCACGGTAACTACTGTATTTCAAATTGATTCCATGATTTTACCAAATTCTGACAGTGGGACCGAACTAGGCTTTCATGGATGAAATGTTTTTGAGGACAGTAAAAATGTATTTTGCCAATGACAACTTCAAACTTTTGAGGGGATAACAAATTTCAAAGAGGGAATCTCCCCTCAACACACGCAACACAACACCACCACCACCACCGACTAGGCCTACCTGTGACTA
Source organism: Holothuria scabra (assembly GCA_037179385.1). NCBI lineage: Eukaryota > Metazoa > Echinodermata > Holothuroidea > Aspidochirotida > Holothuriidae > Holothuria > Holothuria scabra. The sequence goes on along the minus strand of CM074190.1, from coordinate 6,825,077 downwards.
CTGGTAATTAATCCTTCACACAGGTAACCCTTGTCCACGCGCAGGTTGACGGACAACCGCGTACTCTTTACTTTAAAATAAAGAAAAAATCCAAAATGCAAGGAAAATTACAATGTTTTTTTTTTTAAATGCGAGAATTACATCCGTTAGGTCAAAGACTAACTTAAAAGCTTAGTGCTTAAAAACAACCATACTTCAAAATTTCACTCGATGTGCCTTAAACAACTTACCCGCTTATTCAAGAAATGCATTCTGAAGTTTGTTCCTTGCTTGATTGCTTTGTGGTCTAGGTCACCAGCGTGAGTCTCAAAACAGGATTCATGAAAGCTAGACTGGTTGACAGCCGATTTCATTGCAGACGACCGTTCCCGGTGGAATATTGCTCGTTTATAAGTATATACATATATGATATGACCTCAGTTCCAGGCTGAACACCCACGGTTTTATAGACACAGGAGGTAAACGATGACGTTAGTCAACTCATTGTAAGTTGTAGTTGTTGTCTGTCATTCCTATGGCTTACTCGAAACTTTTTCAGACTGACCCTGGTCTTGTAGCTCAGGCAAACAACGACGAAAACACAACACAAGACACCTTAACTACTAGCGTCCTTGCTTATCTTTTCCATGATGGTTACGACAACGGTACAGTGCTCGGATCTTTGGACAGAAATGAAGGTATAACCTACTCTGTCCTAGAGTAAAACGCCTCCAATATAACCTATCAGAGATTTGATAACAATAAATCACTGTTCATCATATTTATGGTATGGAAAGACTATCGCGTCGTTAGGTACTTCCATGGTTATTGTATGGTTAGCGGTACTGTATAATTGGTTTGGGCTGGCAGGAAAGACGAATTATGTCCCATCTGTTTGTACAGTTGCAAAGGAAATCGCGTATAGCCTGAAGTTCGTTTACATTGGCTACGGATCAATCAATTCGAACCCATTTGTAGCATAACCCCACTTTTCACCCCAAGTCTTTTGCCATTCTTCAGCCTGCTATACGTAGGAGCGTTGCACACATATTCTACCTTCTTTCCACTGCAGCCAATATAAAGATTGCTTATTTCATCTCGCATTGCCACTTGAAGTTTAGTTCTATTTCTTTACTTCGAGAAAAATAACTTTTTAAATATTCGAGGAATGTAAAATTATATTTGATCGATTTTAATTATGGAATACATCAAGTGCGCTGCTAAACACAGAAATATACTGATAGGCCAAGTCATTTATTCGACTGTTTTAAAGACAGTCGTTTGTCGCCCCAAAATACATTTTCACCGGTAGTTCTACAAAATCATTCATTGTAGGGCCGGATTAACCCCAGTGCAGAACCGGCATATGCCGGGTCCCCTCGTTTTTGGGACCCCCGTCCCGCGGGCCAGGGAGTCCCACGCTTTCTGATTGTCAGGTCAAGGAGACATTGAATAAGTTTTTAGTTCTAGCCTAGCGCAACCGATTCAAGCCGACTGTTTTTTTTTTTTCTGAACTTGAATGCCAGAGACCAACACTGTTTTTCAGGTGCTATTGGCTTACACAAAAAGTGCGGTGCTTCATTTCATTTTCATTTCATTTCATTTACTTCGTCTACGCAAGTACAAGTACATAAATAAGGAATAGTACAGTAGAAGTATGAACAGGATACCAGATCAAACACATTAGTGTCTAACAAAGCTAGCAATCTTTAGCAAAAAAAAAAAACAGTAGGCTACGAAAACAAAAGCAGAGGGGAGAAACAGAGATAGAAAAAAGAGGTGAGAGAAAGGAAAATGAAAGGAAGACAAACAACACAATACTCAGTATTTATCAAGTAGTAAAATCTTCAATTAGTGAAAAGATTTAGGTTGTTTTAAGCGATGTGGAAGCAATTTTCCATGCATAGAGTATTGCCTAGTGACGGAGAAAAAGGCGTTGTTTCAGGCTTGTGCTTGTATACGCAGCCATATTACGATTTGTATGAACAATAGTTCTAAAGACATTGGACAGAAGGTTGTTGAAATATTTAAAAATAAAGCTTTGTATCTTCAAAACGTGAATATCATCAATTTTAAGTACGCCGAGGTTGCAATGGAGAAGGTTGGTTGAGAAACGTCAATGTTTAAAAGAAATCGTTTTTAAGATTGTATTCTGTATTAGTTGTAACGGTTTAAGAAGAGAATTGTTTGTCATCCTATATGTTTCTATGTCATAAACAAGCGAATAATGAATCTGAAGCCGGGTGAGGAACAGAAAACCTAAGGCTTAAATGCTTACATGCATTTAAATGCCTTGACCAACTATGCATTAAGTGTTAACACGCTTACAATTTACACGTGGTTACGAAGTGGGGCAAAAGGCGTAATCAAGTTGTTAGACGCGTTTCAGATGTTTACAGAATGGTAAATAATGGTACATACAAACAGCAAATACCTGTATCCCTGTAAAGAGGTTATGTTAAAACTGACTTATCCTCTCTATTCCTATTCTGATCAATCTTGCAAATTTTGTTAAATTGTTCCCTGGTCGCTGAGTGACTTTGATGGCTTCAAGTAATTGTTTTGTCCCGTATAGATAAAGCCTTTCACTTATTAAACCTCAGCAAATAATAGCTAGGTGATTGAGAGATCGCCTCAACCATGCCGACCTCTCCACAAACGGGACACAAGATGAGCCCAGGGTCACCGCACCGCACCGCATTTGTAAATGATCCATGGGTAATATCTCAAAGCACCTGTTAACCGTACCTTCAGTAAGCCTGTAAGGGATTGTTTTCTCACGCAAAGAACGCTCCCATGATTAGTACTATTTCCGATGAACTTCAGACATTTTGGCTTTAATCATCCACTTTTAGTTCTTTCACGTAGTCAAGAGCTGGAGAAACACAAAATTGCATTGATGAGACTGGAAATCATGGAGAGCATGGTATTTTGCAATTTTGTAAGAAATATTAGGAGTCTCAATGATGATTCAACAGGAACAGCAAAGTCTACTTTGCGAACTGTGAGTGGGATAGTGGTTGCCCTATAATAATTGTGTATCCAGAGGATTGTTATTCGAACCGTCCGGGAATTCAACAAATTACGAACACTGGTATTATGGACTGGACTGGTAACAGTACTGAAAGAACTCTTCACATTCCCAACTTCAGATCACTCTAATGGTATTTTTGTTTTAGTATACATTCTTCAACAGAAAATTATAAAGTTTTGAGATAAAATTTGTGATTGGGGATTTTGCGCAAAGTGCCCCGAAATTTTGCAAGAATGAGTGGGTAACAACCTCAAATAGTGATAGAACCAGGGTTACCATGGGCAAAACTGACATATATAATGGTCGTACAAATTTTTCGTTCTCTCCAGTGGTAGCATAGTTATCTGTTCTCTTATATTACCATGAATCGCTGATTGGACAAAACTAGGTTAAGTACGATCAAAGTTTTACGACATTAACATTTGTACAATTTAACTAATTTTGAACCATTCCAGTAAACCTCTTTAAGGCCTTAAAAGAACTTATACATTCAGTTGTGGTCGAAGTAGCGGGAACGAATTTCCTTTTTTTGTTCGAGTGCGATGTGTTCAGAAAGGGTAAACAGTTGTACGTAAAGGCTTATTTCTGGAGAAATCTAAATACTCAAAAAGGAATTTTGCATAAAATAAAGGACAGGCGCGGATCCGGGGGGCCTTTTACGGCCTCAGCCCTCCCTTTTTCGTCATATCAACAATAAAACACACGGGAAAATAGCAGGGTAACTCCCTCACACCCTTGCTTCCTCTTAAAGGAGCCCCCCCCCCCCCCCCCCCCTTTTTGCGAACCGATTCTAGGTTTTCGTCTAAATACGACTCATTTATTTTTGGTTTCAATCTTCAAATACTGTTTCATACGGACGCTCAAAGGATAAAAAGATAAACTGAAACTTGAATATATGCCCAACAGAGACCTCGCGAATGTGACGTCACAGAACAAGCACTGCTTCCTCCGGCAGAGACTTGCAGGTGGCATATCCCAATTTATTCCTCCTTTGACTTACACACTAAATCCAAAAAGGAAGCGGGCCTCTAAAAGCTTGTCAAAGTTTTCGCCAGGTGCAGGCTACCACTCATATGAAAGCTGACAGGTTGGCCATTCATAGCATTTCCAATTTTCCATATCATGATCGTGAAGATTTTTTTGCTATTTCAGCTCAAAGTTCAATCACCCTTTTCCGAACCTTGTTTTTCACTAAAAGTTTGGTATGCCTCCACCAGCTTCTGAAGCTTCCACAAAACTGCTTCAATTAAGCCCATTTTCACCAATGGTACTTCATTCGATACATTTTGACAAAAAACTTACAGAAAACCCCAGCTCATTCCATAACATATCAAAAAGTGCTCCTTTTGGGGACTCTATCTGAGGGTGAACAAACGGACGCAGTAATACACCTGCTAATTGGGATATGCTCCCTGCACATTCCACCGCAAGCAATATTTCCACACAATATTGCACTTACAAATGCAGATAGTTCATTTGTGTAAAGAGGGATACGTTCATTACAAGTACTGGTGAATTCTAAATCGTACTTGACAGCAATGTCATTTTTTGCCTCAAAGAATTGCAGTGTGTAGAAGGTCTGCTGGTCAAATCGAAAAATTAAAAAGACAGGAGAAACTGGCCTATTTTCATTGCAGGCATATATTGTAAGACATTTTTATTTGAAATTGGATACATATATATAGTTTATGATCACACACAAAGAACAACATATTTTACGCTAGTACTTTTGGACAAAGAACAGCAACAAAACAATACATAAGTTTTATTCCTAAACCTGCTACAATAATTACAAAAATTTAGGTACATATTATGTTTAACCGAAACCTTGGTCGATGAATTTTGCATCTCAAATGAAACGGAGATTCATGTTGCCAGTATAGCTTAGCACTTACACAAAACATAAACTACTGCACCACTACAACTATGTTGCAATTTTTCATATGAGTAAATCCTTGCTCTTTCTCTCCCCATTGATGCTTGATGTCTCTTTCCTTCCTGTTCTTTCCGTTTCAAATATGAACCTTTTTTTCCCCAACACCTTCTCTTGGGTGAAGTCAAAAGATTGAGTAAACCTGAGCAGCTTCATTGCCAATCTACTTTTAATTCACTATCTGCACAATTTGCCTGCAAAATTTGCAGATAATGTTTATATTTAATGTTTATAAAGCACCAACTAAAATGTTTCCTGTGCCATTTCATCACAATGTTTTACACTGCTTCTGTGATGAAATCACATGCTTTGTTCCACTCTAAGTATTTACACTTCAATCCTCCCAGAGGAATATATCATTCTTAAAGTAACTGTATCAAATGTACAAATTCCTCTTTTGTCTACCAAGCCAAGGTACATAAATTTGGGTATCTCCAGATTTAGAAACTACTGAAATAACAACATTTGAGCTCACTCTTCATGTGAAGAAATTATAACATTATAAGTCTGACATTACATGTGCCAACATGAAAAACACACACAAAACTAAAAACAGGCTTCATAATGCACATGCAAAACTCCTCAAAATCTTAAAAATTCTTCCTCAAGGGTTAAGGATTTACCCCTGTCCCCAACACCGCAAGAATTAATGAATAAAAAATTTTCTGAATAAAAGACAATAACTAAATTAAAACTTTCTCATTTAGGGACAATTACTGAATAAAAACTTTCTCAATAAATAATAATATGACTAAACTTTAACATTCACACATCTTTCTTTCCCAAAACATCAAATTGTCCATCAATATGTAACATTATCTTTGCAAAGAGAACATTTAGTGAAATAAAACTACATTTTGACTTGAAAAACAAAACAAATAAAGAGATCATTCACATGTTAAATCTCTCTTCCAATAAGGCCATTTCCACACCTTCTCCTGTCCATAGTCTTGTTTGGTCCTGGAGTCTTAAAAAAATATTCCTCCACAGAGCTGTTCTTTACTAAAACTATTTCAAAAACTAATTCATTTAACATAGTCTTTCACTCCCAAAAAGAAACCTCTTACACGGGGAGCAATGGTAAAACATACCCTCTATTAAACTCTCTCTCTGACGGTAACTTGCAGTTTAGTTTGTGTTCAGACACATAAATTGTCTCAACAATCAAAGACCATGACATGGAGCATAAGGTCTGTGTAAGCTGGTTACCTACATAATAAAGCAATATCACAGCGGACCCATAACCAAGAGGGGAGGGGGGTAAGGGTAGTATCCCCCAGCATATCTTTACACATTTTCTACTGACTTTGTAATGATAATGCCAGCATTTGTCTTTAATGTACATGTAGTAAATAGGCCATTACCAGTAATCGGAGATAGATGCATTTTTGGGGAAAAATTTTCTTTACGCTTTGTACCAATCATTGTTTCTCTTTAATAGTCTGATGTCCCAAACATTTTCCTTCCTCCTTGAAAAAATATATCTGGAAAAGTGCATGTACCACAGTTGTCCTTGAAGTTTGACCAAACAAAGCATTGCATCTGAAATATGTCAGACCCCCTTTTTTGCTAAACATCTTACAATTTTACACTGGTCTCCAGTCCATAAAGGAGTCATGAATAATCACATAAGTTCCACTCCAAAAATCTTACATCAAATGTCACAACTTTCCTTTGCAGTTACCTAAAAACCTCCATAATAAAAAAAAGATAGTTTAATAGCTAGTGTTTCTTTCATTGGCCAATGAGAAAATAAAACTGTTACTTGAAATACAAACAAAACCTTGCATTTTATCATATGCAAAAAGCTTCCTGAGGTGTTTGTGTCAGCTTTTTGGGGTGGCAGAGCCACTCATGTTTACAAAAGCAAAATTTATTTAAGATCATTTTACTTGTCAAAAGGTTATGATATAACTTTTAATAAAGCTTTCAAAATATTGGCACTGATGATACAATACAAACCCTCTTTTAGGATAGGACAAGCTTTTAAAAAAGTTTGATGTCCTAAACCTGTATTTCAGTTGTATTATAGCACCTTAATGGCGCTGAACTGGTTGGATTTTATGTTAATGTGAAGACCTGGTAAAATAAAAATCATGTCCACCCCCTTCCCCCTCCCCACCACTGGGACAATTAGACGTGTGACCATGAACTTATTCAATGGATAATGGATTTATCAGGACTATACTGTTTCCAAATTCTCCTTGAAACTCTGGTGACCAACTGAAGGACAAAAATGCCAAAAAATGTTTCACCCCAAAATTTCTCTTCCATAAGGAGTTATATCCCTACAGGGAAAGCAAACCAAACTGACCAACTAACTGCTTGATCTTCAGACTTCCACATCAGTATTTTGTATGCAGTCATCTTGATTTCGTAGTCTGACGAAATAAGCATCAACCTTTTTTGAAATTTTAGCTTTTAGAGACACAAAGACATAGCTCACAACAGCCACATTCCTGGTCAACTCGGAAGCAATCAGAGAGAAGAGCTCAGATCAACTGACCTTTCAAGCAAATGGTAGGTGAATAAGCTTGCTGAAATACTGGTGTATTTAAGTACAACAATTAAAGTACAGAATTTGATCAAAGCTACATGCAATCATTTCTAGAGAAGCTTTTCACACTCAGGATTGTTAATCTGGAAAGTATGCAGGAAGCTATTTGCATATGCATGATATTGAAGTACATCTTATCACTTTACAAGTTTACACAAAAACAGAAAGCATTTCAACATTGTTGTATGAAACATGTTAACCTTATCTTTAAATTTGAAACAATTGACAGAACATTTTGTAATCAACATGTGTGACTAAATGTTATATCATACTCTTGTGTCATGGGTCAAAGCTGTGACCTCTGTGGGCGTGGCCTCTACTTCAGCCTCCTGTTCCACCATGTCCAGAAGATGGACCGTCTCCTGTTGGGCCTCACCATCTATATCTTCATCTGTGTCACTGATTCTACCCTGTCCTGTCGCTGATGACAAAAGGTGACTCTGTTCTGTCACACTGTCTTCAGCGGAAACATCATCAGCCTTCTCCAACAGAGTTTCTGAGAAAAAGACAAAAGAATTGATAAAAATAAAGTGTCAGCATGGCAGGTACAAGCTGGTTAAGGAAGTGAGGATCGAAGCCCTCCCAGGGATTTATGAAATCCAGGAGACCCTATTTTGGTTCATATCTGTGCCTCCATTCACATATACTAACTAATTTGTTCGCTTAATCAGCTGGTTGGTTGCTCTTGTTTCTTGCCCAACATGAAATGGACTCATGAGCTGGGCTTTTATGGTCGCTGTGCCCTGTACAACGGAGGTCAGGCATATATCTTCCAAATCAGCTATGCCAAAATTCATCTATCAAAACGATTAACTTTGGTGATTGACAAAAAGAAGACGACTTTTAATCTTTACTGAGATGTTTGCCCTATAACAATTTGTAGACTTGAAGTAGAAGCCTCTGCTTACAATGGTAGTACATATGTCCTATAAGAATGCTAACAGATTTTCAGCAAAAAAGACCAATGCAAATGTTAATCTTGGGATAAACTTGAGTGTTTATTTGTTCTCATTTGTTGCTGTGCATGGTGCTCCGTATAAGCAGTGGAGTAGGGAAAATAATCCAGTGCCTCACAACAGGTAAAAGGCTGTGAGGTTAAAGTTGAGGCACATAACCCTATCTAACCCCAGGCCTTGAATTTTGAGGTGCGCAAGTGCGATTGCACACCATCACTCACCTCAAACCACTGTGAGGAGTGTAATTTTTTTGTACACCTACCTAATGATTTGGAGCTCATATAAATCTATTAAAGTTAAATAAAACAGCTCACCCACCACTCTCAATAATTTTCTGTAACCCTAAACCTCGTTTGTCAGAATCAAGTTGATTTTTACTGTTTTATTTTTAAGACTAGAGATGTGATCTTGCAGTGAAATCACTTAACTTAAATTTAAAGCAAAAATGTGCTATTGTGCAGCTATTCATTGCATTTACTTTGTATGTTAAACTAGCTCCAGTTTTCTAGGCCTACAGCATCTATCTATAGTGTGAGTCATTCAAAGAGACAGCTCCATGTTTGTAGCACATGCCAAGCTCTGCAGGGGAAAGAATGTTGGGACTGCCAAACTGTTAAATGTTCACTTCGGGCGAGATTTAGTACACTGTGAAAAAAACGTCAGACAAGGCAAAAATGGTGGTTTGGATGGATGGAAAGGGTTGCAATTTAAAATGATAAGCATATGAAGAGTGGACTTGGGTTCTGTAGGAGAAAAACAGACTAGCTTAGAAGTAGCAAGTAGCTTTAGTTGCTTGCAAAAGATGCACAGTTGCAATTAACTGCAAGGAGTGTTTTACCAAATGTTTATTGCAGATGTAATCCTTCAGGGATTAATTGTTACATGATTGAAGTCCTCTACTTCAGGCATAAAGTGAAAGATGGCGCTCCTCTAGTACCATGATCATGTGTTGAAATACAGCTTATGAATTATGCATCACTATATGTAAGTCACTGAAAGTACAATGACATCTGTTATTAAACACTCACTGGGTAATACACTATCACTCTTTGATTCCATCAAAGACAACCCCCTCCCTCGTCCAGGATCAGGTCGGTACCGTCTTGAACTTGTGCTTCGACTAATTCGTTTTGTTGTCTGCTTTCTCCAGACTCTGACCGGGGATTCTAGATCAACTTTATCTTCAGCCTCTGCTTCTGCAATACTAGATTCACTTTGCTGTAAGCTCTGAGTTTGACGGTCTGTAGCATCTGTTGTCGTAGTAGTGTTCTCCTCTTCCAAAGTTTCTGACACCCCAGTGGTGGAGCCATGTGGTCCTTTAAGTGAACTCTGTCTGCTGCGACGAGTAGAATTAGGTCTTGACATAATTGTGGCTGTTGAGACATAAGAAATGAAGCTGCAATCATGTAAACAAATCTAAGAAAAGTAGAACTGGGTCTATAACAATGCTATTAAATTGCCATTGGTAACAGCCCTTTTCGGATATCCCTCATATTCATCTATGATCAAGTTTCAAGAATATAGGAGTGTCTGAACAAAGGGATGTTGAAATGTAATTGGTTTGTCATAACATAAGGGTGTCAGAACATAATACTGTTGGAACACAGAGGTGTCAGAATAGAGAACTGTGACTATGCTTCTGTGTTTCTTTCATAGTACACCTCAATGTCAGGAGGCTCACACAAATATTAAAGGTCTGGAGGCCCAGTTTTGCTCTGGTCTTAAAGCTGATTTTGGGGGCGTCTGCCATAGACTTATGAGCCAGTGAGTCAGCTCAGCCTCAACAATGCTAGCTAGGTGAATAGGAGGTAATGAGAAGCAAAATAGACACACAGCACTCTGTTATTTTAATTTCTCATGCCAATAGCAAATGAAGGCATCCCTTCTAGATCTGCCACAAGTAACAATGCCAAACAATGCAAGATGTTATACAATCTGAAGCACTAAGGCTTAGATCCTTGTACTGTAAACCATGTTGAGGTATGACTTACTAGCAACTATGGCTTGAAAATCATGAGTTGTCACACTTGCCATTGTGATTTGAGGAGAGTAACAGTGTGCAATAAAAGTGTGCAATTGAACTTACAGGTCTCAAAATTCCACAACTGTGCCTTGAATTTGCATTTCCTTATTTGCAGACCTGTGATCATATCTCTTGTACAATATTATATCAAGCTATACAGGGTTTTCATAAAATAAAAGTTGAAGCAAACATTTATAACATCTTAATCCAATCAGAATATGGTTAAGTCTCAGAACCTGTGGCCTCTGCCTTGGAACTGAACTTTGACCTCTGCCTGGAGAACAACAGCCTCTGTCCATGGTCTCTGCTTGTAAAAATTTGGCCTAAGCTTCAATATATTTGACCTCGACTTACATTTTCTTGTTAACCTGCTGATCATTGAGCTTCTCTGTTGGAAGGGAGAAATAACCTCCATCTCCTCCATCTGAATCCCTGTCCTCTGCTCTGCTAGAGCAACCCTCTCATCCTGGAACTTTACATGATCTGAAAAATGACAAAATAAACTGACTTTAGATCAATGTCTGAAATAGCTGACAGGGGTTTAGAAAGAGAGATTCCCAACCAAGCATAATCATAATAAAAGGTACGTAGAACCCACTTTCTTGAAGCAATGCACATAATTGAATTACAATCTGTATCTCTCACACTTTCACATTCGAAATCTATATAACAGTTAATGGGAAAGGTTTGAATATTTAGATGGGATTTTACAAAACCCCAACACCGATGTGTCAGACAGTGTTATTTTGAGAAGAAAATGGCAAAATGTTAGGGGTAAAATTAATTAAAAAAGGTTATGAGAAAAGGCAAGATAGAAGAAATCTAAAAATGCAACATGCAGTGCATAAACATACTGAACTCATTATATTTGGAAATATGTCTTCACCAATGAAAGATCACCCCCTCCCAACGAAGACATTTTCGCCACAAACCAGAGACTTCAAACCCCTTCCTCCAGTCTGGTACACAAATGACAGAGGTTTCATGGGCTTAATATGTACCTCTGGGAACAAACATGTTATCCCTGTGATGTTGTAGTTCCTTTGCCAATTCCAACATCATGTCTGCTTTGCTCTTTGGACTGAAAACATGTAAACCTCTCAGTTTCTGACCAACATACTGCTGGAGCATCACTTCAGCATCAGTCTCACAAATCATTTTCATCATCTGTTACGGACAAAAAATTTAAAGACATGATTAAATCAAATGTTTAGGATATTAAACAATCCAACTATTTCAATAAAGGGCAAGCTTATCAAGTGTTATGGGTTCAGGGGCTAATTTCTGATATTTGCTTTAAATATTTCTGGAAGAAAAGATTCCAAACTTTGATTAAATTAAAATTTGGAGTCCTCCTAATCCCCACTAAAGGTTCAAATGTCAATGATCATGTCACAAAAATAAGGTGTACATTCAAGCAGGATGATGAATTTAGAGATTATTTACTGAATGTTCATGGGTAAGGCATCAAAACAACAATCAGCTTTAGTGAATGTTCATGACAGACAATATTTCATCAGATTGGATTCAATGTTCAAACTTTTGATTCATCAACTGCTGTGTCTCAAACAGATAAAACTGCATCTAGAGTGTTAAACCCACCTCATGGAATGTTCTCAGTTTTCAACAACTTTGGTACTAATACTGATTGCAAAACATTGTAGACAGAGACCAATAAACAAAAGTAATGTAAACTCCCTTCATTACAACAAACCATACAACATTTACTTACCTTAAATGCAATAAATGGCTTCAAGAGAACGTAGAGAGGAGATTTGACTGTAATCACAAAATCTAGGAAACTCCACAAAGCAATTCCACCTGTTCATAAAGAAGAGAAAGCTTCTAGTACAAAAGGGAACTAAAATAGCGAGTGTCTTATTGAATAATACTGACATGATCTGAGCTTAGTGAACTGTGAATATGTTGTTGAAATTTGTGCAGTGGTATCACAGCCTGGTTACTGTGGATACCATTAAAATTTGTTGATTAAATGCAACCTGCAAAAGCACAACTAACTGACATATGATTGTATTTCATACTGTCATTATTATCACACCACTTCAACTGCAAATGGGAATAAATTTCATTCCATGCAAATGGGAATAAATTTCATTCCAGTATGTCAACAAGATCCACCCCCTCTACCCCAACTACAATAACCCCCCTCACCCAATCCTATTGTTCACCATGACAACCACTTAAAAGGCTGACCTACTTACCTATAAGCCCCTCCCACAAGTGTTTAAACCTACTGCTCATCCAGACAAAATCCCAGTTTATTGCTTCAAGGTGAGTATACAAGACCCAACTTAGAATCAGACCACTCTCAGTACAGTACATGCAGTGTCGTATGTGCTACAGTACTCTGGATATTTTCAATTTGCTGTCTGTCAATTAGTGTGCCCACTGCAAATTTCTGTACACTACTACAAAAATTGCAGTTTGGGGTGAGAATTGACTGCCTTTTATATGAACCCTCTAGAACAACCAACTTTGTGGCCAAGTGCTGAGGGCAACCGACATGCAGTCGGGAGGTCTGGGGTTTAATTACTGGCCAGGTCATACCAAAGACTATAGCCTACAAATGGAACCTACTACTATTGTGCTTGGTGCTAAGCATAAGCAATGGAGGGGACAAAACAAGCCAATGAGCCACAACCTTGAAAAGGTTGTGGACAGTCTGATTTAAAATCAATTGGTTAGAAACTGAGCCATAAAATTTCATCTAACTAACTCTACAATAATAATATCAGCCCCCCTCCCCACTTTCAGAAGTACAAGATATCATGTATAATTAATATTACCAAGCATTTTTGAACCAACTTCTTTGATGACAGCAGCCATCCTAAACCATTCTCGAGACAACTGTTCCTGAAAACAGATCATAAGGATCTTTAAACCTAAGGGAAGAGAGAGAGATAAATTAAATTATTTACAGGTTTGCAAATAAAGAGGAGGTGAAAAACATCTTTCTTCAAGTAAGAAAAACATGACTGTTAATATGATTTGCAGCAACCCACAAGGTAGATTCTACAGATTTAACATGAGGTGCTGCGACCAATTGTTATATACTATATTCCATCTTTGAAAGAAATCTTGCAACATTTCAAGTTGGCAAGTATACTATTACCATCAGGATAAATTACTGGACATGCGTCCACAAATAGCTCTTTGAATTAAATATTTTGAGCCAGACGTGAAAATATTTGTGTCAGTTTGAGTCACCCCACTTATCCATATCAGTTTAAGGTATTAATTCATGTTGAAAGTAACCAAACTCTAAGCTCTTTCAGAACTAGTATCATGAATCCTTCAGCCTAATGGTGTTGTAAAGCCTGTTTTAAATAATACAATTTTGAGAGAATGTATTAATGTTTTTATATTCTTTTGTTTACATACCCAAGAAAGCTGCCTCATAGAGTGAGTCTGGAACAGGTCCTGAACCATCCCGCATAGAAACACTGGTATGACTTGGTAAATCTTGGAAAGACGAGTAGTGACCATGGCCCTTGGATGAGGACCCTCCGGCTGCTCTTGCTTGCTTCTGAGGAGGCAGCAGGGCATACAGGACCATGGTCAATGAGAATGATACATCTGAGGGCCTAATCTTTGGACAATCTGCAAGTTAAAATAACAAATTCTTGTTAGAAGTAGAATCAGAGTTCAATTTAGACGGTGGAGAAAACTGAGGGCTGACGGTAAAATTGAAGAGGTGTGCTACAATGAGGAGTGGGCCATGTTGAATTTCCCTGCCTATAAAAACCCTGCCCACACCTTTTTGCTTCAGTGAACGAAGGTCAACAAAAATCAGATAAGAAATTGCCCTACTGCTTGCCTTTCACACCTTGCAAACAGTGGCACATCTGGCTGGTATTATTCAGCCTTTGTTCACATCTTCCTCTAGCTGCCTCTTATCAAGCTTGTGGTTTCTAGGAGCTTGCTGAAATGAGTTAAGCAGGAAGTCAGGTAAAATTTGATTACCCCACCAAACCTCCCTTTTGGTGGGGACTCGGGTGAAATATCTAATAGGGTAAAAAATTCCTCATGGCTATAGTCCTTGAGGAATGCTATTGGAACTACCTTCATAAGGAATGTAGTCATTCATTAAAGAAATTATGATAGCTATTGCTACATATATCCCAATCCTGCAATTATCAGTATTAAAGGTCTTTTCCCCTGCCATATTCAAAATTTGGTCCCTAAGATCCCATGCTTTAGCATCGAATAAGAGGCATAAATAAATATCCATGTTCTTGACCTTCCATGGCAGTTACCATCATTTAACACACGCCCTTTTTTGCTTGATCCAACTCAACTCTTGTGACCATGTGTTGGTGCAGCATCCATTCAGAATGGAAAAGCACACCATTGTATGATAACCAACCTTCTTTGCCTACAATGCATGATGGTATTAAACATCCCCTTAATCATCAAACTGTCACTGATTTTGATTTTGAAAAAAAAACAGATTCAGTAATATTCACTAATAGCCATGTGTCTTTTCAGTTGTTAAGACGTGGTATTTACATTCTAAAACACAATTGTAAATCCTATATGATTGATTATACACATGGCTGAGCTGCATGGAACACAGTGAACTTTTTATCGATCTTATAATATCAACAAGAAAGTAAAATCATTCAAAATATTCACCTTTTCTCCCACACCCAACTCGTAGACACAGTGGAAGTACCATATACAGAAGAATGGTCTCGGTGCGCTCTGCAGAATTGAAGACAGCAGTGCCCCCAAAGACTTGCTCTAAAGTATAAAGATCCTGTTATGTCAGGTAGTGGGGGAAAAGAGGAAAAAAATGACATTTCAAAATCTTCCAGGCTTATTTCTTGTAAATGTACAAAATGTGCAGCAATGTACAAATATGCACAAGTGTGGAGACACAGGAGTTTACCATCTTTGTAAAATTAAAGAAAAAGAATTGATTTTTTTTTGTGCTACTCAAGTTTTTGCAACATGAAATCACAAAAAAAAAAATTGGCCTTTAGAAAACTTGGAATACCTGTATTTAAAAGAGTTTTACTTCAATACCTATTAATTTGTTGCAAAGCTCATAAAAACTTATGCCAAAAGTAAAATCATTCAAATCCATAATTTTGTTGAAAATTTAAGCAGTCATAGTGACAAAATTAGTTTGAAGAATCTTCAAGCATATGGAACAAAGTACAACCTCAAAATAACTTTTAACTTCCTTTCTTGGTTCAAAACAAAGTCACATTACAAATGTCACACACAGTGTATTAGATACAAAAAGGGAGAAAACCGTGTAATTCTCATAAAACTTGGAAACTTGAAAATTTCATCATCACTGTTTCCAAAAAATACTGTCCATGGAAACTCATTTTAAGAAAATCTAAACCAAACGATATGAAATCTGTCCCACAAGGAAAGTTGAAAAAGAAAACAAAACTTCATTTACAGATTTCCAGAGGCTGATGTATAGTTGTGCAAAGGTTCTTAGTATATCGGAAGATATCAAAACAGAGAAATGATAAAGGTTTTAAAGTGAAGAAAGCTTTAGATGATTTTACTGGATAAATGGAAGACAAACATAACAATGTTTAATTCAGTAAAGGTTGCATTCAAGACTTTTAGTAAGTAGTAAGGTGTGAAAATGTGAAGTTCATGCCATATCATGCTAGATGTCACGGTAAGTGATACTGTGAAGTTGTGAACAGACAGGGATATACACATTACGTCAACTTCAAGCATTTATGAATGGCAAGTGACAGACTTAATTACCCTCATTCACCATGAAAATCAAAATAACCTATTTTTATTTATCAACAATATCTTTAAAGCTACCAAAACACAATATACCATTTTATATAACACCTTCTAAATTTGTCTTCATCTGATTGGAGGATTGATGGTCACATGCCTGTCATTGGCTCCCCACCATCCACACGATCCGATCCTGTCAAAGTGCAATAGTAGTCACCATCGTGCAATAGTAGTCCCCATCGTGCAATAGCAGTCCCAATCGTGTAATAGTAGTCCCAATCGTGTAATAGTAGTCCCCATCGTGCAACAGTAGTACGCATCGTGCAATAGTAGTCCTGAAAGTGCTGCTAGTAGGCTTTGCACGCAGTACAAAGGCCTACATGGGAAGTGCATATGTTCATGTTGAACTATGTCGCTGCAAATTGATAATCACGTTGTGAACCATGCATTGCATATAGGCTTTACATACAAGTATGTTGCAGACCGCAAACATATGTTACAACATTTTTTCAGTGGATTTATACCATACAAGTTACAGGATTTTCACTTTGGATTTTTAAAAAGTTTTCACTTTGGATTACAACTGCTTTTGACAGAGAATGCTTGAATGTATGAGTAAACAGCCCTCTTATCAAATTTCAACCAACTATTTTGGATGTTAGGTGTTTAGCTTAGGCCTTAAAGAAAAAACAAGTAAGAGTTAAACCTAACATTAATGAAATATAGGCTAGGCCTTTTAAGTTACTACTTCATCAGAACGTAAGTCGTGAGTGGCCGGGCTTACAGTGATTGAGAGTTACATACAGTACATACCGTGGCCTAGGTCAAGGAAAATAACAAACAGTATGGTGTACGCAAGATCAATGCAGCATTTATATTGTACACAATACATACATGCAAGAACTAGCATTTGACAGGACAATACTCAGACTGCGGTAGGCTCACGTTAGACAAAATCAAATTCTAGCCAAGGAATATTTTGAAAGGTGTTATATAAAACAAATAACGAATGTTTCAATTCATGCAATAGCATTGAATTGTTTCTTTTGTTGAAAGATTGCCACCTTCTATTCAACTTGGCTTCGCCTCATTGAACAGAAGGAGGCAATCTTTCAACTCAAGAAATAGCTCAACGCTATCACACTCTGTAACTGCTATCAATTGCTTAAAGAATGGCTTAAAGTTCCATCAGCTTCTGTCTAAGAAAATCAAATACGTTTGCTTTACACAACTTTTAGTCCTAGGAGTCCTAAAGGAAAAGCACTTTGGAATTATAAATTGTTGCAGAAAAGCAACTGTACCAAAATCAAAATGGAGGTTGTCAATTTATTTTATGCTAATTTGTCAAACCAGGCTAAAAAGTATTAAGTTTTCACTGCTGTACACATAAATCAAACCAGTTGTGTAAGGAATCTGGGTCACGTCAGTCAAGTCCGGTTGGGTCACAAAAAAGTAGTATATGTGTGCAGCTAACGTGCCAAGTACTAAAAGAAGTCCAAACCTCTTATAAAGCTGCTCAGTTTTTTCATACCAAACCGATGATGTAATTACGTCTATACCTTTTATGAAATTTCAGCAAAAATATGCTAGAACTTGTATAGCAACTGCAATACCTAGAACAACCTTGTCAAAATGCTGACTTTTTTCTAAAAAGGTTGGTTTCATTCATTAAACTTTTTTTATATGAACCTGATACTTATTCAACTAAAAAGAGTGTAAAAATTTTTAAAAGAAACAAGCATTATTCACCCCTTAATCCCTGCCACCCAAAATACCAAAAATTTAGCTCATATTAAAACTGAATTCAGTACTGATGTATAATTTTGAAAAAGCACAATGATCTATGCTAGCAACTGCAATAAATGCATGATAGAACAGTCCACATTCTTGTTTAAGTTTTTGTTGAAGTGATTATTTTGCCAAAAGGACTGCCTGTCACCTTAGTTATTCTCCCTATTTCAAATGGGTTTAACATCAAACTTGCTCTGGCATCAAAGCAACTGCTCCCTAACATTGAAAACCTAACATCCATTCTTTTTCACACCTAATCTCTACCCCAAATTTAAAAATTTATCAAAATATTCACTTTCCTCGTAACAGAAAAGTTCTTGAGAACACACTGGAAAGAAATAACAAGACAGTATAGCAGTAGAGATTGAGTGAGAGAGTACTTTAAGTTTAGCACTTGAAAAATGAAAGACTGGTTTTTGTTCCCATGGTTACAGGGTTGTGACAAAGTATGCATGCTGTGACTATGACAAACATCTTCAGATGATTCAGACAAGGTAAGAAATTACTCTACTTACCTTTGAAAGTGGAAGCATAACTCTGAAAATGCAACAGGAAGGGCCAAAAACAGGCAGGGGTTATGAAGAGTACATCAGTAACATGCAGGCAATGAGGGTGTATATAGGAGGTGGTAGTGAATGTACCTGAGACAGCTGTTTACCAGTGTCAAGGGTATTAAGCAGGTATGTGATTTTTGAATTAACAATGAGAGCAGACTCAATAATGGGTGTAGTTTAATAATAAATTAGGTGGATATGAATAAAGGGAAACATTTGAAAATGGGTATTACTTCAACGACATAAAGGGTAGGACTCTTGCAAGTAACTTGCCTTCGGTTTGATCCAGTACTGATGCTGTGATTTGTGGCAACGGAAAGTATTGGATGATGGAAATGAAACGGTTACAACGGTCAAAAAACGACAAAACATAAATACAGGGCAAAAACCACAGATATATGAGCATTGCCAGAACTTTATAAATTAAATCAATGCAATTTCAACCTTTTGAGTCCATGCAGTGTTTAAGAGAACCAAAATATTTGGTAAAAAATCAGTGGTTCCCAACGCTTGGACCTTTCCTATCTCTAATTTGTTATGCAATTTCCTGGTATTTCTTCACCCATCTTAAGAAAAATTAAGGACCAACACATATGTATAACCATTAATATTTGGACATCATGAAGTAAGAACAGACGTAACAAGTTCGATATAAAGCCATTTTTCAACCCTAAAAATGTTTCTAATTGCCATTATGTACAATTATTATTCAGCATTTTTTTATAATTGTGTAAGAGATTTCCAGGTTACCATAACAGTACTAAAACCCTCTGGTTGAAAACAAAAAACTAAAAGCAAGACTCACTGAGGAGCAGGACAGTTAGATTAATAGTTGAGATGAGAACAAAACTTTGTACAAAGGCTTTAAAAATTCTATGAAATTTGTGGACTGTTAATTAAAACTATAAAAATGTACTCATGAGGGTGATTTAATCTAAGGGCTAGTACACCAGCTTCTTTGTGAATGAACTGAATGTAATATTACTCAAATTTGTGCACCATTCCCACCATTCAGGTAGTTGTAAGTTTTGCAGACAAAAAGGCTGTAAACGTCAATTTCTTCAGTGGTCAATGTTCTTTGCAATAAAACTTCTGTGCAAAGTGTCCCACAAAACATTTTTACAAAATTCATTGAAACATCAAAAACTTTCGTTTCAATTGGCAAAAGTGTTATATTGTAAAAGTTCATATTAAAATGAAGAATTATCTGACAATGCTCGCATTCCATACTGGACAGATCTCTTTGACAGACAAGACACATAATACACTTGTTAAGCAAACATGAGAGCAAGTTAATGAGTTAATAGAAAAATAAAATAAAAGTTAGTGAACAGGATCAATCAATAATTAAATGAAGAGGCAGTATATATAGAGTGCTTTCCATGACATCAAGACCCCCAATTTTGATGGTCAAAAACTTAGTGTAATACAATAGTGTAGCAAGCTGACAAGCAGCTCACCATCCACATGTGACTGTTGCATTAACCCTTTACCGTTGTGCTCCAATCGGGGCATATTTGCACGCCCGGGAGTGGACGGAAGAGCGGACCTAGCACGCCCAGCATCAGCTTCCATAGGCTATTGACCCCGTGACCTTAAACTATTGTCTCTCTCATTGTTGTGGCTACTCGCTACTCTCGCTACTCGGGTAGCTACTCGCAGTTTCGAACTCCACATGAAACAGTAAAGATGGGTGACAGCTGCGCTTTCCATCTGGGTCCAAAAGGACCCACACCATGGTAAAGGGTTAAAACAATTTTGTCCTTGCCCAGCAGTGGGGGTGGCTTACAAATTGTGATGCTCACCTGAAAGTACTCAATAGTTAACTGGTTATTATTTGATTTACTTAGTACATATTTGTAAATTAAACTGATAAAGTAAACAAGACTTAAATTACATGAGAAATACTTTCTTGGCTCAATGATTCTTTACAAAAATAAATGGGACCATAAAATTCCCCTCTTTAAAGAAATATAAATGAGGACTTCTTAAATGTCTGAGAAATTTGTATTTCTTTCCATGTAACAGGCTAATGAAGGGGCCATGTACACAGAGGCATGCTTTTCTTTCAAAGATTCAAGCAATTTAAAAACATGACCACTGCAATCATTTTAAAGGATTCTAGTAATTGTTGCAAGAATGATGCAATCTTATTGAAGGATTCAGAAAATTGTTACAAGAATTCCACAAATATTCTGCAGAATTCGTGCAAGTGTTTCTAAAATCCCTCAATCAAGTTGTAGGAGCTTAGTTCTTGCTGAAAGAGTTTCACAGTCATATTTTGGAACTCTAGAAATTTGTGCAGGAATGCTGCAGTCATTTATTTTCAACTCACATTGCAAATACTGCTTTTGCAGAAGCTTCAAAACTCATTTAACAAGGCATACATACCAGTTGCTATTAATGAGCCTTCTGAAAAGTGTGCTTACTGTAATTATTGAAATCTTTTCTTTCTTACAAGTACCTCATGAGCACTTTTTAAGATCTCTTATAATCAGACAGGGTAGCCCTCAACCCTTACAAAGAATAAATTAAGTCAAATCTTGCCACTAACCACTATTTTCTAAACACCTGCTACAAGTTATCCAATTTACTGATAAACTTCATTCACATAAATTTTATACCCATCAACTCTAGGCTATAAATTTGTTGGTCTCATTTGGTAACTATTTCACCTTCAACTTTTATGTTTTCACTGATAATACTCACTTGGCAACAAAATGAGATTGATGTACTTTTATAGCATTAAGCTCTGAGAATGGTGATCAACACCATATGATAAGAGTGACCCCAGACATGTTGTGAATAACTCTCATAGACCATTTACTAAATAGCATTTTACAAAGGATTAAGGGACAGAATTTTGATCTGTGTTTCCTCTTGCCACAATAAAATGTCATTTACAAAAAAGACACATATCCCACAATCCTTTGTAATTGCTATATGGGAAATACACCATTTTAATATGTGTGCAATGTGCCAAGGGAAGTTGCAATTACAATGTCTCGTTTTGCGGATTTCTTTTTTCTTTTTTTTTTCTTTTTTTTCAGAAGTAAAATAACAAAATCTCTCCTCATTGACAGCTTAGAAGAACACACTTCAACTGACTAAAAAAGCTATTGAAAGCAAATCATATTCAAGAGTGCAATAAACTTTTTTTTTTATAAACATGGCATGACTGGCAGTTTAAGAAAATGATAGGCAGCACTTTACTAGGCAGCAATATACCAGGGTTGTGTTCTGAAAAATAATTCCAACATTTTTGAGATTTAATTTCCTGATCACTTCTCTAGTCTACAAGGATTTTTGATGCACTAATGCCCAGTTCAAAAATCCTTGTCACAATATTTACAAAACAAGCACTACATTTGAAAACTTGGAGTGCCAACACTTCAGAATATTTCAACATTAGTTAATTAAGTAAGCTAGACCTTTTTTTTTACATTTCATCTTCTGCAATTTTGCAATTATACATAAATACATAAATTCAAGCTTGAGTCTTCAACCAAGAATCACATTTTGCTTGTCAGTTACATAAAAAAAAGTTCTACCAAAATTTGTGTTCAATAAATTCTAACAATGGTTAAATAATCAAATTTATCATCAAAAAGGAAATTTTTGCAATGTGATTTTTTTCCCTAGCCAACAGCAGTTTTTCCTCATCTTTTTAAAAGCCTACAGCTAATCTATTGGAAAACCATCAAACAACATGCCATGTCGGGTCAAAGGTCATGCGTTTGTATCAATCAACAGAAATCAATTCCATGCCTATTTTGGTCCATGCCATTTCCAACTCAAAAGTGATACTTTGTTAAAGCATTCCTGTAAATTCAAAAAAAAAAAGAGATGTTCCATTCAACATGTCCGACTCTAAACAGGCAAATCAGGGCATTATATCTGGCAATCCAGTATTAAAATAAACAGCAGTTTTCCCAGTCATGTAAAATGTTGAAAGAGTTGCATCACATGGTGAAGACTTCAAATCCAAGATACAGAGTAGGGGAAAAGAAGGGTTAAAGTGCATTCCAACCATATGCAATCCCAAACTAAAGTGTTCTTTGAAATTTAAGTTGTTAACATTCCATATTTCAATAAAAAAATGTCTGCATTTTACACCAAACACCAAGAAAGTAAGTTACTGCTACCGTTAATTTTGTAACTTCATTATAAACACCAATCACCATGACATAAAACATTTTCTTCCTGCAGAGTTTTTCACCTTCTTTTGCGCTTTTGGAATCTTTCTAATGAGGCAAAGATTGGATATGATTATAATACTCATCCTTGCACTTCACTCTTAAAGAATGCTCTGAACTAACCCAAGAAAAGTGTGAGAAAATTTCTGCTCGTTGTAGAAGAAAATGCAGACACTTTTTTGCATATAAAATACATTAGTTGAGAGAAGAAGTTATATACTACCATGCACCCCACGAATATGGCTTTTTTTCTTCTATTTGTACAAATATGACTTTTTTTTGGTTTAGACAATATGTAAAATAGAAATGCCTTGAGCATCCATACCTCATGATCTGAATGCTTTATATTTTTTATCAGTTCAATAACAGCAAAAGTTAATATTAAATCTTTGTTGGTATTATTTTTGCATCAAAACTTATTTCCAGATCATTTTATCTTAAAGCAAACATTCTGAAACTTTCTACCGGTAAAATATAAGTTTCATCTCTCCATTGAAATTATTCCAAAAAGCCACACTCATTCCCAAGAATATGTTAGATAAGTATAGACCAAACATTCTAACAACTGCAATTCATTAACATGCTCTCCTGTTTGCTCACAAGGCCAGGCATTCGTTAATATTTTTACCCTTATAACAGACATGCTTAATCATCGTCATGCTATCCCATAATATCTGTACCATGCATACCCTAAAAGAAGTACAAGCTAAGGGCATAGAAAAAGAAACATGCATGCAGAGTCGAAGCATGCTAAATGATAACATGCTTCACACAAAACCAAAATGCAGGAAAAACATTTGACAAAGATAGGGTGTACCATGCTTTGATGGATGCTATCATGCACATGTCATGCAATGCTCATGCTCACATCCAACATGTAATAAAATAACATGCAACCTTTTTACATGCGAGAAAAAAACATTTAACACACACTATGCTAGGAGGATGTCACTATTTCATGTACTATAAGGAATATCGCTGTCATTACTATTTGTGCTATAAAATAAAGGTTTCTTTCAAAAATACTCCTTTTGTATGGATATGCTGGACCTGTATTAGTATCGTATTAGTTTGAATGTAATTATCTAATGACTTTGGTTAGAACTGGTTAGAATTTGTAGGTGAAAAGAAAATACAATGTTAAGTTGAAATGGGAGATGATTTGTTAGTACTCAAGAGTGAATGAAGCCAAAACATTTACAGTCTTTGTTTGTTAAAAATAAAATAAAAGAAATCATTCACACAAGAAAAAAGTAATTAACTGTGGCCAAAAGTAGGGCAAAGTACCTTCATACAATGCATCTGCATTGCAACCAGTCTGATGACTGCAGAGCAAAAGATTGGTGGTGGTGTAAATCTGACCTCACTTGAAGCAACATGAGCTAAAGACAGACCATCTCCAGTCCCTGGGGCAGAGCCATCACAGAGCAACAGAGTCAAACAGATGTTTAGCAAAGACTGTCAACAAACAAGTCAAAGGGGTTATTGTGATAAAGTATAATTATACAGTATCTAATGGTATGTGACAGAGGTTAAAGGTACAATCACAGTTTGAGAAAGAATATAAACCTTTTGTTCTTGCACATTGTTCCCCTTTCTGAACTGATTGTTTACCCAGATATGAAGCACTGAAGAGGTCTTTCAGCTTAGCAGATAAGTAAATTTTGTGTTACTTTCTGTTAAATGAAAATTTCTGAATATTTTTTAGATTTAGACAGATATAAGACCAGAGGGTCTCTACTACACTGAAGTCAATCTCAAATGATAGACCATGACCACGAATCATTAAATGATGGTTTGAAGTCCATGTACAAATGTGGTTTAGAATTAAAAGTTGTAAAAAAAATTGCCAAAACAAAGTCTAATTGTCCCTTTACGTGCATAGTTCCTTTAAGTGAGGGGTCTTGTGTAATACTCCCCAACTTCAATTCACCCCAATACCTTTATCACACGAATGGAAGTTAAGTAAGAGGGAAATCTGGTTCTGTCCTTCTTTAAAAGATAACATAATTTCTTACCACAAATGGAATTTTGTCTTTGAACCCTATGATTTTGACATGCCACCTAACCAATCGGTTTAAGTTGAGCAACCACAGCCCTTTTTCCAGTTGCAGCTCACTGTGCTCAGCACCAAGCACCATAAGGTTATACAATCACACAAGTTCCTTTTTGTGCAATACAAATATATTTTCTTTACTTTTAACACTTTTAATAAAATGTACTTTTAACATTTCTTTACTTACTTTCCCACTTCTTTTGTTACATCGTGGATTTCAAACCCTCACATTCAGTGAAATTGAAGGAGTTAAAATACAATTAATTGTACAACCATCTATGATATAGGAAAACAAGGAAATTGAAAGGCCAAAAGTAATGGACCCCGTTATGTCCTACTAAACCAGACCATCACTTGATTGTCCGGATTGGTCATTATGCTTACCTTGAGATGTGGTAGATGGCTAATGATGCTCTGTCTGGTTAAGGTAGCATAAAGACCCTTCAGGAAATTGGCGGCCGATTCCCAGTCTAGCTGCCGCTGCAAAACACACACACACAGATGTATTTATATGTCAGGCAGTTGTGTGTAGGTAAAATAAAACTATGGTTTCTTTAGTAAGAGCTGTATGAATGTTTCCACTAGGCTGCTATGACATAATTTTAATTTGTCCCACTGATGTTCATTGGAAAACATGGAAAAGGGGATTTTATTTGTTTCCAAGGATGATGCATTGTAGGGATTACATATGTAAATATGTAAATAATGAGGGACGATGTAGAATTGTAGATGCACAATTCCACAAAACTGAAATACCTTAGGAGTAAAATTTTTCTTACATTGAGTGTATTTACCCAGTGGATAATTTCTTGGAGGAAACATGACCAAAATATGAGTGTGTTTTCTACATATAGTTAAATTATAAGACTATAAAATTTTTTCCAACATTCTGAGTACATTACTTTAAACCTTTCTAAAACAGCTGAGCTCATCGGACAATTAATTTGGAATTGATCAGAAGGTTATGCAAACTTTTTAAGCTTGCACTGAGAAATCAAATATAAACTGGATACATTCAAAGGAACTGTCAAAGGGGAAAAACTTAAACACTTTGATGACATACCATAAGTGTTGGCTTCTTGTGAATCTTCTGGAAGAGTTTGTCCAGTCTCTTTAAGATCTGAATCAGGGCAGGTCGGAGGTCCTGGTTACTCCAGTCTGTCATTGGGATCATTTTGGTCAGATATCTACAGGATAGAGGTGATATTAAACAAAATATCACATCAACAGAACCCTTTCATAAGGACATACAAGACGTACATTCTGTAACGTATATGGTTAATATTAAATGGTCTGTGGCATACCCAACACATGAATAACCCTATGTTTTTAAATACAATTGGTGACTGAACATTGACTGACATATAATGCATTGGTTTAGAAATTGGAAGAGGGGCTGGATGGAAGTTTAGTTGGGAGATGGTTTACTATTTGGGTAATATGTTTTGTCCTTCAAAAGGGAAACAGTTGAACAAAATGGCCATGTTGATTGGCTCTCTTTGAAAACAGATCCTCTGTGCAAGCCTATGTTACTGGAAACAATGAGCCAAATCTGTGAAACAATTTTTGTACTGGCTACACTCTGCCATTAAGCTATAATCTCACTTGCAGCAAAGTTGCCTCTTGTAGGTTATTCCCAGCAACAGGTTGTGTTAAAGCCCTCCTCCCTAAAAGTAGAGTGACACGCCAGCAAAGTTCCTTGACTTTATTTGGAAGTTTAAAGTGTAAGATATCCCAAGGGAAAATCTGTTGATATTATGTCAACATCTGTTACTCTTCTCAAGATAAAGCTCATTAAAACGTTTGAATGTTTCTGGAGGAACTTGTTGCCTATGCAAAAATGAAGATGTGGAGTGCTGCACAGTGTTGACATTTCTTTCGTTAAATTAACATTTTCTCTTAATTACTCATGGGATAGTCAGTCAGAAGTCTGGTAAGTGATACTGATCCTTATTCAAGGACACAACTTCAGCTTCCAAAATAGCAGCACCCTCAGGACATACTAATATTACAACTGTCCCAAAATGAAGGTAGTAAAAACAAAGGGAAACATTAGCTACATATGGCATGTCCCCCTCTCGACATCGCAAGATTTGCATTTTGCGATAATGCTTATGCACGATAAAGTTGAAATCGGAAATTATGCCTGTCCAGTTAAATGTATTCCTGCACTTACTGCTTTGGTAATATAACAGAGAGCAAACTCAAGTTGTTGCATGAGTGGCAACTTTGCCTTCCTCCCATTCCGAAGATGCACAGCCTGTGGATATTTTTCAAAGTCATCTGTTTAAGCATTAATAACCTACCTCTGCAATCCTTTGCAACCCATTATGATAGGATCATGTGGCGCCACCTTCAGGAGAGTGAGAGCAACTTCTGATAAACGCTGCAAATAAAAGGAATTTAAAACAATTTCACCATCATCACTCATCTTCAAATTAACTTTCAACTACTCTGATTTGCTACAAAATGTAAAATCAGCAAGGGAACATGTTTTAAGGTTTCAACTGTCCCAAACATCACAAATAACCTCTATTTAGAATAATTTACTATTGCAAGAACCATCACTCAGTTTTGAATCAGTGCCAAACTTAACTCAACCCTTACATTTGCAATAGACTGCCTGACGTGCAATGGCACCTAAAATACAGTCCAATACACCCTTTTCCAAACAGTAATTACAAAGGATTGTGGGAGAGCACTTTGGGGGGTTCAACCTTTCTAACCAAAGTAAAATGACATTGGCAAAGAAAAAGAGTGCTACAAATATGTCCCCCAATCCTTTGTACCTGCTGTTTGGAAAATTGTCTATGGCAGTTTACCTACCAAGTGACTCTTTGTATCCAATAAGTCAAAGTGAAGGTTGGAGCGACTTCCTCCTTCTACAATTGCTCTCAGTTCCTTCATTCTCTGCAAACTATGGCTGAAGAAGGTTGCCACGACACTCAGCAGCATATCACGAGGGCGACAGAACTCAGTAGTAACCTCAGCATCTTCAGAGTCATCCTCATAACGCTTCCAGACACGTTCATCATTGTATCTGAGAAAATATCAGAAACAAGGCTCATGAATGGGTGCATAATAAAACCACATGAAAAATTAAAGCAAGAATTTGAGAGCTTATGTTTTCTGGTTAGATAAAAAAAAATCCTGAACTTCATATATTCTTGTCCTCTTATGTAAATTAATTTGGAAGATAGTACCGCACAACACGTGCTAAGTATTTAATCTGTGTAAGGGCTAATAGAGAACTCAAAATTTTTGAAGTAGCTAAAGCTTCCAATTGACCTTTAATTATATCTTGGAGATTTTACAACAATTGCTTTTATTTCAATTACAATTTTTTGGTAAAATTAATGTGAGTATTTAAATGGATGAATGAACCATCAATGTGTCCTGCATTTTAAGACAAATCCATGGCAACTTAATAAATGCTTCTAAAAACTCCTTCAAGCTTGAAAATGCTTCCAAAACTACATTTATGATTCAAAAGCAATCTCATTTGAACTGCTTCAATCATATGTGCACTGTACCTGCTCAAAATGACTCTTGTAATACAAAACACATCACAGCATTCCTTCAAAATTGAGGTTGGTGATGGTTCCATTCCTACTAGTCTTCAAATTTCCAGTCTTTGAGCTTTTTCTTTTGATAGATACACGCAAGTGGATTAAAACATATCACTTATGTTTGTAAGATGGGTTTCTACTGTATTTTTAATCTCGAGAAGATTAGAAAATACATTTCTGCTAAACCTATGAGTACCTAGGTACATTAGTTTACTCATAGCCACATGGATTATTGTGATAGTCTGCTTTATGGTATATCAGTGTATTTAATTTTGAGAAAGAAACATCTGCAGAATATCCCAGCCACACTGATTGACTGCTAAGACTTCAACATCTGATTACGAAGCATCATCCATCCTCTGCACTGGTTTTCAATGTCAGTGGAGCTTATTTGGAAACTTACAGCTTGGGCCCAGCCATCAACTGGGCCCAAGCTCTGAAACTGTCTGCCCA
Source organism: Holothuria scabra (assembly GCA_037179385.1). Lineage (NCBI taxonomy): Eukaryota > Metazoa > Echinodermata > Holothuroidea > Aspidochirotida > Holothuriidae > Holothuria > Holothuria scabra. The sequence continues at coordinate 6,796,234 of CM074190.1, read as the reverse complement.
AGTCTGTAAGAAGTTCTCTTTCTCTAGCACAGTCCAATTTGAGTTTAAAGACTCATTTTTTGGACCTCACTTTGCATTAGTTTTTGTGCAGCACTATTGAAACTTTTGTACATTTTAGCATTCTATAAGTTCATTTATTATCATTACTAATGTCAGTACGAAGAAAAAGCTTGCTGATAAAAGTATTATTTGTCAAAAACATGACTGGTGGATACACCTCCCACGCACCCTACCTCCCTTTCCTCTTTACCTTACCTGAAAGTAAAGTCTTCTCTCATATCCTCATCCCCTAGATCCACTCCTACCATTGTCCCAGACTTGTGAGAAACCTTCCTTACAGATGTCTGTTGGGAGTTAGATGAACTCTTAAAGCTAGTCGTCATGTTGCTGGTGGCAGTCTCCATCTTCCTGCTTGGACCAGTACTCCTAGAGAGAATGTAAACAAAGACATTTGAGATTTACAGTATGCAGTATTAATGATATGTATTGTTTACCACCTAGGCAAGATACTATTCTACATCCATGTAATCTTGGAGCAATGTTATTTCACACCAAACAAGCGAGTTTGGTAATTTGTTACTGCATGGAATTATTGGGCACAGCATGTAATACACAGACGGAGGTCAGCTCGTAGCATACAGCATTCCTTTGTTTTCATCAGTAACACTACCTAAGTGTCTACCCACCTCGAAAGAAAATATGGGTCTTAGTCCTACTTTATTGTAGATTAAAATGCACATTTTCATGCCAAAAATACAATTTAGGCACAATCCACTGCAGAGAACCACACCCAAGATTCCTCTTTATGTTATGGATGAATTAAGAATGATTTCACCAAATTTTCATGTAAAATCAAATTTTGGAATACATGTTGTAAGTGCACAATCGGTTTGTTTATCCCAATGATTCAGAAGATGTGCGCATGTGCACAGCCACCAAAGTAATTACCAAACTGATTTATTTATTGAATTAATTTAAATTTCATTGTAAATTTTTAACCCCAATCCTGGTGCTATCTGAAGCTCAATAGTCAGCCAACTTTTGAAATTTAAAGACATTTGTTGTGATAAAGTGGATTATAACCTAGCTGTCTGTGGCTGTAAAATATGCGAGCATTTTGATATCAGCCCATCTATCGAATTTAGCAACAAAGTCAAGCTTTACCCAGACAGGGCAGGTTGCAATACCCCCAATGTAGTGTATGTACTTTACTGTACAAAATGTCCTGAAGCCATTTATGTAGGTGAAACAGCAAATCGTTTTAGAATGCTGTTTAATAATCACAAACACAGCATTAGAAATAACACTCCCGGCTTTCCAGTAGCAGCCCACTTTAATTCACCAGGCCACTCTCCCCTCGATCTCCATTGTTTCATCCCCAAACAAGGTTTTACCAGTAGCAACAACAGAAAGCTGTATGAACAGCGGCTAATACACAAACTCCAATCCCACAGCACTGGCCTTAATCGGGACACACCTCTTTTATCCCCTTACTCAATCAATAAGTAAAGCTTCAGTGAGTTCGTCAAGTTTAACTGTCTTGGTCATTTTTGAGGAAGATTGCAGGGCAATCGAAAAGTTATTTGTGTAGTGTTTTTCTATGTGTATCACCATTTCATTGGAATTAAAGCGTTATACTTTGTATTGACACTATTTTGTTTATTTTCCAACACACGGTATATGTTTATTCATAAAACTATGTTATATATATATATATACTCAGAAGTAACATTGCTATCGGATGCCTCAACAAGAGTGCTCGAAACATATTGTTGAGCATTATAGCAAAATAAAGCGGTCCAGTTAGCAATTCATTATGGCTATTCTTTGTACTGCAAGTTTCTGCAAGGCCGACATAAGTTTCTATACACTTTGCGGTAGAAACAGTGGCAACTGCAACTTGTGCAAAAGGCTCCCACGGGGGATGTGTTTCTTAATTAAATTAAGGAATCATTGTGTTATGTTGGCCTTACAGAATGCTTTAAGTTAAGGTTCCACCACCACATTAAGTCATTCAACAATAGTAAATATTCTAATGACACAGCACTATAAAGCAAGTATGTATGGCACCTAAAAAAAACCTCTGTCCTGTATACCATCACTTGGAAATTTCTGAAAAAGGCTAGTGTCTATAATGTCTCAACTAAACGATGTAATTTGTGCTTGTGGAAGAAGTATTTTGTAATCTGTAATCCTCATTTAGCTTCCCTCAATTCCAGGTCTGAACTGGTTTCCACCTGCAGGCATTCTAAGAAATTCTCGCTGAGCAAGTTAAGTATGTGATATCCGCACCTTTCAGGTATGTTCATTTATTTTTCATGTGTAACTACAATGGAAAAAAAGTTTCTCACTTTACCTTCTGTATTTTTACTTCCTTTCTTTAGCTGCATGAAATTTCTTAGATTTTCCACAATTTTCATTACCAATTTTGGGAAAGATCAATTATCATTTTTGAATTTAAGAGTACTTTTACTGAAAGTGGAAGCTGAAATCCTTCATTTCCATGGACTTACTTGATTAACCCTTTACCGTTGTGCCCCGATCGGGGCATATCTGCGCGCTTCGGGAGTGGGCTGTAAAGCGGACGTAGCCCGCCCCGCATCGGCTTCCGTAGGCCGTTGACCCCGTGACCTTAAACTAATGTCTCTCTCCTTGTTGTGGCCGAATTTTTGGGGTAGCTACTTGCAGTTTCAAGCTCCGCGTGAAACAGTAAAGATGGGTGACAGCCCAGCTCTCCGCATGGGTCCAAAAGGACCCAAACAACGGTAAAGGGTTAAAAATAAGCCTGTGGAGTGTGTTTACTGCAAAGCTGATGCCACTGTCTCTGCGTGTGTGCACGTACACCTTAAGCCGAGTGGTGCAGATATTTTACATTAACCCTTTACCGTTGTGCCCCGGTCGGGGCATATCTGTGCGCTTCCGCGGGAGTGGGCGGAAAAGAGGACGTAACCCGCCCCGCATCGGCTTCTGTAGGCCGTTGACCCTGTGACCTTAAACTATTGTCTCTCTCGTTGTTGTGGCCGAATTTTCGGGTAGCTACTCTCAGTTTCGAGCTCCGCGTGAAACAGTAAAGATGGGTGACAGCCGAGCTCTCCGCATGGGTCCAAAAGGACCCAAACAACGGTAAAGGGTTAAACTTACCATAAATTTACTTAAAGGGATAGTACTTACCTGGCCAGCCCCTCTGCACCTGCAATCAAAGCCTTAATAGACCCTGCAATTGTCATGAGTCCGGTGAGTTCATCCTTAGCCACTTGAGGTGATTCATTGTCCCTCATGTAATCAGTCATCTCTTGGAGTTTCAAAGGTAACAGGGAATCCAAGACAGTCTTAAGAAAGGATAATAGGAAGAACAAAATGATCAAATTAGTTTGATGAGATTTAACGATACACCAACAAGAACATATCATATAGTGTCAGTCAACTCGATAAAAAAATTCAAAGTTCAAAATTATTTTCAAGTGTTGTTCTAGTTCAAGTTTGGTTTCCTTTTCATTGCCTCTTACGACAGGCAGGAAATACCATGGGCATATTCTACAACCCCCAGCCAAAAGTGGCAACAAAATGATAAAAAATTACAATGTAACATATTACAACAACTACATATGTGAAATAAATATTACAGGATCCATCCTTCTGAAACATTTCCAAAAACAATGCATTTATTTAACCAAACAATTCATAAACCTTCAACCATCTATTTGATCATAAGTGATCTGTTAAAAAATCAATGCATGCAAAAGCCTCAGAAAAATAGTTTCTGACAGTATGACTTTCCAAATCACTTTCAATTAAATTTAAAGGGCAAGAACTGCCACTCAAAACTCGTCTTGACAGCTTTACCTGACAATTGTCTTCTTTATTCTCTTCTAAGAATCTTTCATGATATTTTAAAACTTAAGTATTGTATACTCAAAGTAAACAAGGAAGTTACTCCTGGTAAATTTCACAATTAAAGAAGGAAATATTGTCACATGGTTCTTACATGTCATTCATGACAGAGGATAGTCATCTAGATTAATTCAATTTCAAGTGAATGCATTTTCCCTTCAAATCAACAATCAAAAATCAAGTCGCTCACCAACATCTGTCCGCTCCTAGTAGACTCTGGAGCATATGCAACAACCACCACACAGAGTCGAACAGCTTCTAAGAAAGTAAATGAATTTTCATGCTCCCCACTGTAGCAGAAGTCCTAATAATCAAAGATATCACACTGTTAGAATGTATAGCTGCAATAAAAAATCTCTTTAGCTTAAAATTATGCAATTAAACTAGGCCTTTTTGGAAAGAGTCAGCATAACAATAAGATGAAAAATATCTTGAGAAAAATATTTGCATGCAAATTCAGCATGATCAAAGCCTTTTACCCCATAATATGTAAATCAAACTTCAGCAGAGGAAGATTTAAATTTGGTTAGTCACAAAAAGGGAAATCTTTTATCCAAGCATGTCCTGGTTTTCTTCTTCTGCATAGTGGAGTAGGGAAATGCCAAACTGCTAGGGGGCGCATCAATCCAGTTTTGGGGGGTTATAAACCATTCATACCGTAAACCAAACTTCAAAGGATAGCATGTTTGTATGTTCTGTTTTAACCCTTTTAGGACCATCACTACCTTTCAATGAATGACACCAACAGTTAGTTAGATGGAGTTTTACAGCCCAATTTCCAACAAATTGGTTCAAGTAAAACTGGCCACGACCTTTTTCCCAGTTGTGGCTGACTGGCTTATTTTCCCTACTCCACGACACCAGATAAATATTATAGTTGCCTTTTGGTGACAGTGACACAAGGTATTTTTCTCACAAGAAAATAAATGTACTTAGTGAAAAACACCCAAAATCAGAGAGTACAAATAAGCTTTACAAATGATAAATGCAGAGCATTGTGCAAACTGCTGTTGAACCTTTTAAGGAAACATGCTTTGAAGCTAGGATAAGCTTTAATCAGTCAGCCTTAATATAGGTTAGTTGTTAGATGTGGTTTTCCAACTGTTTCTAAACAACTGGTTGAAGTCAGGCTGGCCACTGCCCTTCTAAACAACTGGTTGAAGTCAGGCTGGCCACTGCCCTTCTAACCAACTGGTTGAAGTCAGGCTGGCCACTGCCCTTCTAACCAATTGGTTGAAGTCAGGCTGGCCACTGCCCTTCTAACCAACTGGTTGAAGTCAGGCTGGCCACTGTCCCTTTTTCCAGCCCTAGTTGTTTTCCCTAGTCCATTACTGTCCCAACAACTAAGCACAATGGCAGTAGGCTCCATATTAAAGTCTTTGGTATGACACAGTCAGAAGTCCAATCCCAACATTACATGGAATGAGCACTACTTTAAAAAATATCGAAAGTCTGATGCTAAAACAACCTAACCATGCAGTTGGTACAAATATAAAGCCTATGTATGAACAGTTAGTATAGCCTGCAGCTACAGGGTTTTGTTCAAGACTATTCTGTCCCTTGGATATGTGTAACGTAATCCAATCTTTATTTTGGTATCAATGAATGATTAAAAGATTTTGAATGAAACATATGTTCATCACTTCTTGCTAAGAAGGTGATTTCTTACAGAAAACAAAGAAATTTTATCCCCACATTCATTACATCAGTATGCAAAGTGGTTGATCAGGATGAGGGGGCCGTGAGGGGGTGTGGGGGAGGGAGAGACTAGTACATAAGTAAACTATGTGGTACTGAAAGGTTTAATGGAAATACCATAGTATTACTGTCATTTCTTCGACCCTATTTCATATTCAATGAACAATTGTGATGGGCAACATCTCGTAGACTTGGGATACAGACTTCTGGAGATTCCACTCGAAATAACCATTTCTACTAATAAAAGCATTAGCACACCACACATTGCTAATGCTTATTAGAGTTAAATAAATCCAAAAAAGGGGTCTTTCAACTTCTAAAAAATTTCAAATTCTTAATGATTCTCTCGTATTGAACAAGTACCTGGATGTCACTCAAAGCACTTTTATTTATAACATAGTTTTGTATTGGTATAAAAAAACAATTTTGGCAAAAAAATCCACAATTCCTCTGATATCAATGGCACGTGAGCAAGACTTTGTTAAAAAATACTCTTTCAGAAGTTAAATCAGCAATTTTTATTGAAAAAGTTGAATCACATGACATTTCAATATGACTCAGAAAAACAGTCACTGATACAAGAGTTGGTAAAACCAAATTGTATTTCCCAATGGGTCTGTTGTGCTGATGTAACCTGACATTTGTGAACATTGCCACAAACCAAAGTGAAACACATAGACTTACCAAAGTCTTCAGAGGTTTCTCCCCATCAACCAAATCCAAAATATCCAAATGGTCAGGGCTTTCTTTTTCCAAACTCTGAATTAGTTTATAGAAACAGCTGATAGGAATCTATTGAACAAACATATAGAACTATAACGATACAGACAAATTGTAACAACATACTCGCACAGCAATGTAAAACCATTTCTTACTAATTAATAAAAATTTTGGAAGTTACGAAACACACACGTGCTACATATTTAACAGCAGGATTATCACCACGCTGGGCGGCACCGAACAGTGCTACCCGGCTCTCAAAATCTCCACACTGTATTTGCCATCAATATCAGCATCACTGCCCGGCACAAGTTTCTTACCAATAATATAAAAAATATAAAATTCTTAGATTTCCTCAGAACTGAGTGATAATTCCTCATTTTTTTGTAAGCACTCACCATCTGCAAAAAAATTTCAAAGGGGTGGTGGGACAGTGACTTCCCCTTAGAGCTCTCCCACAGGATGGTGACCACAAATTGCCAGGCTCTCAAAATGATTTGGTTAAAACCCTCTTTAACTGCATATGATCTTTTCAAAGCAGTAAAATTATTTTCAATTCTTACATAATGTGTTGAAATGAACTCTAATTTTCTCCAGACATTAAAGATGTGAACAGGTTACCAGGGCTTAATTCAGTATTTTGATGGCTAAAATAAGGATGTAGGCCTACCTTTAGTGGGTTACCATCATCATGAAACAGCAGGAGTGGTGCCACACTGCCAAACGTCTGAAGATAACAAGAATGGAGAGAAAGTTGGAACCATCTTCACTGACTATTCAATTGTAAAATTGTTAACCTTAATTGCAAATTTTTTAGGTGGAATTTTAAGGCCCAGTTTCCAACCTATTGGTTCAAGTTGAGCCGGCCACAGCCTTTCCTTCAGTTGTGGCTCACTGGCTTGTTTTCCCTCCTCCATTGCTTTAATATGCAGAACATCATGCACAATGGCAGTAGGTTCCATTTTTAGAGCTTAATTGCAAAGTGACTGTCTTTCATGTTACAGTATTTCAATAGTCACATTCTATTGCTAGAAAGCTGAGCACTGCCGAATCCAACCAAAACCACAATCATTGGGCAGTTCAATATCCATGTCCTTTCACCTTTTCTTCTTTCATAAAGCTATATTTATTTTTAACACACGGAATTTAATCATCCAATAAACATTCCCACAAAACTTTTTTTCAATAGTAGATGTCCATAAATTGAATACAGGTGCCCAAACATTTTTTCAGAATACCTGCTTGATCTCACAAAAAATCTTCTCATTTTGCTTATTGCAATTGATAACACTTTCTTATGAGTACTGTTAATAATTCTGCTAAAAATGAGTTCATTAGAAGTGTCAACTGCATACAGAGAAAAAGCAGACATTCTTTGCATACTGAGCTTAACTCTTTAATTTGAGAAACAACTAGGTATAACCTGAGAAACAAAGGAATAACACCTAAATTTAGAACTAATGTGTATAAAAATAGCTTCATTTATCGTGCTGCTCTCTATTTACAAAATGTTAATCTGAATAATTTATTGTAGACAGCTGCACTTGCTTACGTTTTGTATATATTTGTCTATATCTTTATTTTTTAACATTTTAATAAAACTCACTTTTTTATGTCCTTTTTATGAATTTTATGTTTATACTGGATATAAATTAATGTTTAAAATGTTTAATGTTTAAAATGGTTCATGTTCAAAATGTTTAATGTTTAAAGTGTTTCATGTTTAAAATGTTTATTCCCTTATACACGAATCCAGAAAGCAGGTGATGGTCTGATTTCAGTCCGCCATAACTGGGGTCCATCACCTTTAAATCTTTCGATTTCCTTGCTTACCTATATCATGGATGGTTGTACACTAATTTGTATCTTAAATTCTCCAAGTTCACTAAATATGACCGTTTGAAATTCATGTAAACAATAAATAAAGACGATTTTAGGCTGATGGACCCCACTAATGGGGGCCTACAGTCACTAAAAACAAGCGCTAATCGGATTCGTCTACAAGCTTTTTTCATTCAGTTATGTTTCTGTATGAAAACATTGACTGCAAGCCATGGAGTAATTCTGCATGAATTTGTAAAATATGTTAAAAAAATATTGTCAACTAATTAACATGAATGACAGGATATTCCAATTCAAATTGAAGTGACTGATATTATATTCCAGACACATAGTATTCTTCCATCCTGGTACTAGTTTCAAAGCCCTGTAATGTTAACAACTAAAAGAATACACATACAGTATTTGTAAAAAGACACAAAGTATTTCCTCTTACCTGTAGGATGAATGGCTTCATATGTAACAGGTAAAATTTCTCACACAAAAACTGAAAGAGAGGGTACATAAATGTGTGATAATAATGACAGTGAACATCGCCTCGTACAGGAAAACGTTGCTTTATAATTAGTCTCATGTATGTTTTCAATTTAGCAACATGAATTTGAATAAAAGTACAAGCGTTTTACAAGACAAGCACATATTTAGCAGTGTGAATTACATAACTCCTAGTATTAAATGTTGTTTTGTAAGACAGACACACTCGTAAGAGACTAAGAAGCTCTGTCCACAAACTTAAAAATAAACACAATCCTGTTTTTGCAAACACATAAAAATTTTGACATCAAAAGATCCACTAATGAATATGTTACAAAGAAGAACCTTCCTATCAGCCAGGCTTCTTTAAAATCACATAACCAAAACAGAGAAGCTGCTTGAGTTGAACAATACTCTCAACTTTGCATTTTTACTACACAAGCAAATTTTTGGTTCTTAATTGCATTAAAAATCTTTCCACACAGAGTAAATACAGCCAGAACAAAAAACAGATCCACAATAAAAACACGAGAAATTCACAAGTGTAGTAGGTACACGACAAACACACCTCTGCAAGGGACAGTAATTCAGACTTGGAGGCAGGCAACTCTTTCTTGCTGGTTGAAAGAAGAAAATACAAGTACACAAAAGTTCACAAATTTAAACCACATATAGGGTACTACATACTACAGGGAATGTCTTGATTCATGCTGTAAAGAGTACAGAACAGAGCAAGAAAAATTTTAACAAAAAATTATTCAAACACAAAATTTTGATGGAAAATTTCACATGATAATAATCACAGAGCTGTCCCACTAAGTTTGGGATAAAAAAGAAGGTGAGGGGGGCACAGAGATTTGGAGATTTGCAGAGAGAAGATTTAGTTCCAACAGGTTAACTGAGTACAAGCATTGGTTTGTACTCAGTTTCCTCAAGGCAAGGAGAATGGTAGCATAGAAATTACAATTTTGCTATGGAGTACCAACTATATGATCAAGTGGTTTCATCCAACTTTCAGCCAAAAGGTTTAGAGTTCCAACTTCTGGCCAGGTCAATAGGTCATACTAACTACAGACTTCAAAAATGGAACCTCATGTCACTGTGCTAGGTGATCAGAATAAGTAATGGAGTAGCAAAAACAACCCAGTGAGCTACATACAACTTGCAAAAAGATCTTGACAAGCCTAACTTGGGGCAATGCCCACTGTTTAACAAAAAAATTCCTTACTGGCTAACAATGGCCCTAATTCCTAACCCAAACAAAGAATACAATTGATACATTACAATCACATCTACCCCCTAACTTGGTTAGAAACTGAGCTGTAAAACTGCATCTAAACTGACCAACTAAACTATGGAGTACCAAAAGGGTTTACAATCCAACAATATAAAATGTTTAATGTGTTTCAAACATAAAGAAAAACCACATAAGGTCTTTGTCCCATTGATCTGAGGAAAAAAATCTTAAATAAAATGCTACAATCAATAAATAACCATAGCTTGATGTAGTCAACAATTATCGATGACAAAACGCCAAAAAATACTGCATTGGTTGCTGCCCATATGTTTGATCTGACTTTAAATAATCAAAATGAAGACTACTATGAAGACTACTATGTCTTTGCAGCAACCTGACTGACAGATAATTCTGTCCAAGTTTTTTGAGCTTTGCCATGAATGACGTCTTCCTTAAAGATAGGATTGGTTAGTCACTGGCTTTTCTTTAATCAATTTCACACATGAAATAATAGACGTATTTTGTTGTCACTGAATGGCATGTAACCCTGTTTTGATCAAACAAAAACAAACGAAAATAATATGAAATAAGGGGATAGAACAATACATAGAAACTGGCTGACAGCATTTGATACATATATATACATCATTTGATACATATATATACATCATTCCATGCATTTACCATTCATTTACCCAAGTCGTGCAAACTTGCATGCAACACCACATGATGCAGAAGGAGGTTGTGGAGGGATTGCCATGTTTCACCACAACATCATGCAGTAGCTCTACCATGCTGGTACAACAATCACTTTTCCAATGGTTACCTTAATGGCACCACACACCATAGGGTTGTTCTGGTGTTGGGAGTAAACTCGTAGAATTGTTGGCATGATGTACTGGAAGCTATGGAAAAAAAAAATAGATTCATGAAAAAAATCTTCATTTATGTAAGCTTAGTAATCATAGTAAACTTAGTCAATAATTAAACTTGTTCGATCAATGTTCTAAGAGAAAGGCTGGCATGTCAGCCAACAGAAGAATCGAAACAGTCAAGTGATGGTCTGATTAAGTTGGGCTTAACAGGGGTCCATCAGCTTTAATTTTTCAAATTCTTTGCTAACCTATATCATTGACCGCTTTTCACTTTCACTAAAACATATCTTGATTCATTCACTTTCACCTAATGTGGGTTGTTTACAATGGGGTTTAGGGGGAATGGGGCTTAGAATTGCATGAACGTAATCAAACTAAGAGGATTTAAGGCTAATGGACTTCACTCAGGTTGACTGCACTAGCTGTTTAATTTTGTCTATATAAAAAATGTTAGAAAAGGAAGAAAGATAATCTCTTACATCATTTGTATCCAATAGAGGCTTTTCACATGACGTCATAATACTCTCCGCCAGCCATGTTATAGTACACGTAACTACGTAGTAAGCCACACTGGGCGCGCTTGCTCGTTGAATGTGTACACACCGTGCATACCACAATGCAATCTGTGCAGTGCGTTCGGCACAAAGCCACGTGTATTTGGCATGAATGTCCTCCAGCATGGCGGTTCCGTGATGTAATTGCAAAGCCTCTATACACCCATCATAGAAGAATTTTGTAGAGTGAACTTTCAGAAGGGGCTTATTATTCATACTAATATTAAGGCTGCAATTATTTCTACCACTGCTAAACAAAAGAAAATTTCATGTTACACTTAGCCTGTTCAAGACTTGCTGAATGGAAGAAAGAAATACCATTCATGGTTAAGCATGCATTGGTATTGGTAGGAATTTTGTTTGGTTGTAGTCACCTGTAGGGTCTTATCCCAGGCCTAGCCACCTGTATGGTCTGATCCCAGGCCTAGCCACCTGTAGGGTCTGATCCCAGGCCTAGGGGAGGTGGTATCAAACAAGAGAGTGTGACACTCACCCTTTGAGAAATTGTTCAATATGTAAGTTATCTCAAATGAAATCTGGTGTATATTTAGCGTAATTTGAAGTAAAAGTTGTCCCCTAACCCCACCAAGCCATTGTTAGCAAGTTCATAAGATGGTCTTATGGCTTCAAAAGATATCAGCCACTGATATCAATCTTATTGCTGATATGATAACAGTTATTGATATGTTGGATTTAAATATTTTACTATCAAATAATGACATACCCTTTGGTTGCAAATATTTGCTTGTACCGGACACAGACATTGATGTACGACGCCAAACACAAACGGAGGATACCCATGTCCTCGGAGTGAAGTAAAAGGGCACCATTTAAAACATTAAGGAAGAGTTGTATGTCCTCCATCCAGGGGAAGTCTTTTGTCATGCACCTAAAGAATGAGTTGATCAGCTGTGAAGAGAAGAACATTTACAACATCCATCAAAAAGCCCTTGAAATTTATATGGTGCTATTGATCTCCCGTCCTTCTGTAAAGGAAAGAAATTCATTATATGAACATATTCTCAGCACATGGCATAACAGGGTTATAGATATTACACAAGTGTTGTCTGCATGGTTGAGTATTTAAAACATCTGATTTGAAGCCCAAAAGGTCTAGAGTTCTTTTAAATGCAACCTACTGGCATTGTGCTTGGTGCTCAGCATAAGCAATGGGGTAGGAAAACAAGCCAATGAGCAGCAACTGAAAAAAATGCCATCTTTGGACCGAAATTGGAAGTTAGAAACTGAAAGAAATGTTCCATAAAAAAAAATGTAAACTGCAAGATTCAAACTTTACTTCCTGTACATAACAAACAATATAAAAATGAAAGAACGTTCCTTTGTTAAGAGTTTACCTTCCTATAAATAAACTGAAATTTGTTAAAGAACAACACAGACTGAAGCTGCAATTTAAAATAACATAACGATGAACCAAAATGTAGCAATAAGTGGTGTCATGTACCATTGAGCACCATACCATATTCTTTAATGCTATACGTTCTTTTCCAACAAAGCTCAAAAAGGTTTTCCTACATGTCACAGTGCTTAACTAAAATTCAGTCACCTTGATCCACTGATATTTATGCATGGTGTCCAATCCAAAGAGTTCACCCCCCAGCCTGGGGATGTTATAAAGAGCAAATTCTGCATCCAGAGATTTTCTTGGGAAAGATGGAAGACGAATGAGCTCATCATGAAGAAACAACATGTGAGTGTTCAGCTGATGAAGAATGAATAAAATAAAGAATGAATACAGAATGAACACAGAATGAACAAAACAAACAAGAGCCCAATGGGCACTGTGGTTCCTTGCTGGATATTATAAGAACTAGTGTACAGCCAGTCTTTGGAATAGAGAGAAGTGAAAGCTCATACTCAATGTTTGTAACATCTTCACAAGGGGTATTTTAGTACTTATATTACATGATATCAATGATTAAATTTTTGTGGCCTTACTTACATTCAACTTGTATAATGCTTGGTGATCCTTCAAAAACATTTCCTCATTTCCATATGTATTTATGCTTGTAATCAAACTTGATATTATCACCAATAAACAATACACAATGTGGTTAGAGAGAGAAAAATACCCCTTGTACTTCTCTCATAAGTTATTTTTACCTGCTCTCAAATAAAACTTGCTATTACTTTAAAACAATCTACCATTTGTCCTGTTTGCTATCTCTACACAGAAAACAGGGTTTATTCAGCAGTTAAGCCTAAAGCAAGTGATTAATGGGGTGTGATAATAGAATGAGGATTAGGTTACCCCACAGAGCACAGCAGTATTAAAGAGACATACTGTATAACCCATGCACTGCTTCCACTGGCAGAGAGACCAGTTTAATGCAGTGTGACCTGTGCTCATTGAAATCTACAGATTTCAGTTATTGCCCTCTTACAACTTTGAATGATCCAAAATCTGTGTACAACCCGAAGTAATCATTACTGAACGAATGTAAAGGCCAAACTTCTAAGGTGTTTGGGTGTGTAAGCATGCAAAACCAGGTGAGATAAAAAAATCTATTGAACCTATCTTTATCTAGCTTACAATATTTTCTAAATAACATTTCCAGTGGCTGACCTCCACTGACCTTGATGACCTTTGACCTTAACCAAACACAGATTGGTTTGAAATCTGTCCTTTTTACCTTAAAATACTACGTTAAAATGTTTTTCAGTGTTTGACCCCTGGTGACCCCAGATGACCCCTTGACCTTCACCAAACATATCAGATTTCATCCTTACACAATAACACACCCACACACTAAGTATGACATCTATCCAAGTTTCCTACCTTGAAATATCATGTTGAGAAGGTTTTTAGTTTTTGACCTCTGGTGACCCCGAATGACCTTTGACCTCCACCAAAAACGATAGGGCACACCTTCAAACTACGGCACTTCTATATACCAAGTTTCAATTTAATCCAACTTTCCCTTGTTGAGTTACAGCGTACCCAAGCTAGCGTTACAGACACACACACACACACACACACCCACACACACGCCAACCTGACTACATAGGTTCCTCTTGCTAACGCAAGGAACCAAAAAGGAAACAAACACATCAACAGGAAAGTGCATTCAACCCAAGTTCCAGAAGAAATTTACTTAATCAAATTTTTCAAGTACATTAGACAACATTGAACAACATTTTCAACATCTACATCAATTTAAGAAGACATTTAAAAATTGAAACACAAAGAAATAAAATAAAAAGTTTCAGATAAAAATTCCATGAAAAGCAATTCATTCTACCGAAGCAGGGAACTATAAAATTAACAAAACCCAACTGGGCAACTTACAACCTTGAAAAGCCTCTCCCAAATTAAGTTCTTTGAAGGTAAGACCTAGTTATGTTTTCAAAACCCACATTTCAGTGCTGCAATAATGACAGATGTACCAATCAACCATAACATCAAAAGTATTGCATGCTCATGTTATGATTATAAAACAAAATGAGTTTTACTTGCAATTGTTCAACATGAAGCTTTATATAGTGTACATTTATCCTTGTTTGCTGAGGTCAAAGATTACATGTCCAGGTAAAAAAATGACACAAACCTGTTCAGGAGGACAAGTATTGATCATTATCCAAGAGAAATAAACCCTTCCGAGCTCTGACAGTTTCAAAGTAAAAGCCTGCAAAGATGTGAAAGCAATTTATGGTGAGAACAAATATAGAAGAAGGAGAAGATATGCATTGGTGATTCCATCTAAGGACATGTCACTTGACTTGATGGGTAGCAAGAAGCTAAATTTAGGAACGACCCAATATTACAACAGCCAGAAGCATGTCATCAATATAATTATTTAATACAAAGCTACACACATGGTTCGAATTGTTATACATTTCAGTTTTGTACTTCAAAAACAGATATACTCAAAAATTTGCAAACTTTGCCTTAGTGTGTGTGATTTTACTTGCTATGACAGTCCATGACTTTTTTATTCCTAGAAAGTATATGACTGTGGCACACCTGACAGTACAAAAATAAACATCAATCATGGTACGTGACTTTTTCATGTCACAGGTGTCCATGTGTTCCATGTCAAAACTTACTTGTCTTTGAAGTTGTTCCAATCCTTTCAATGGGTCCATCTTTTTCAACATCAATTCTGGATACTGAGATCTCTTGTATGCATAGAAATCACGCACATAGGACTTAACATCAACCATTTGATCTGAAATTGAAAAAAAATAATGAGTCTTTCAGGCAAGTTGCTGCATGTCTACAGTTTGAATATTCAAAAAGAAATGGCAAATAATCATTTACATGTGAAGAACAATTAGACTTGACCAAAGTCTAATTGAATAAGACAACATTCAGTACCAAAATGATAAAAATTCTTGAAAACAACTTCAAAATATCTTTATTTTAATCTGCCTTATCTTTAGACCATCGAAAAAGTGTTGCACATTTTCATTTTGAGTGCTGCACAATTTTAAGGCAGTCTTACTTGTTTTTTTGTCCACTAAGAAATGTGCGTTGTGTTCTTCTGGGTCAATCTTGAAAAAATCCAAACTCTCAATGTGAATTTCTTCAAACTGCATTTCCTGTTAAAGGAGAGAAAAGGTTTAAATAAATATTTGAAACATATTACAGATCATTAAGCTGAAGATAATTGCCTACATGCAACACTTCTGGAAAATCAAAATCATGCTATATGGCTGATTCAGAAGGTTTTTTTTTTTTTTTTTTTTTTTAACTGAGTTCATTAGGGATGTTTATTCTGAAAGGTTGTAGAGTGGGTCTAATCTCTCAAATAACTAACTCACTTAGTAAGCAGCAAGTGACTCTGGTAACTTGCTTTTAAGGAAGTTGTGCTCCATGGGGACTAATTAAGAGTTTGTTTGCTCCCTAAATAAAGTAGCGATAACAACTCCAGGAATAGGCGGTGAGGTTTCTCTAAGGGTTGCATTTGGCCAATGGGTCTCTAGAAAACAAATTTCGCTTTTAACACTTATCAAGACCGAAATCTTTTTCAAAATAAGGATGAAGGGAAAAAAAACATTTTCCACTGGTAGAATTGAAAACCTTGACTGGGCTACATGACTAAACATAAATAATCCCCTGCTTTAACAACATTACATTTGAAGTCTGACACAACTATTCCTATTCTAAACTGGGCAAAATGCAGATGCTACACATGAGCTAATCTAAAAGGCAAACAAAAAGCACTAACAACATCCTGGCATATACAAATCCAATTTTCAAGCGATCCTGACATTTATTGGCCATTTCAAGGGTTCATCCTCTCTTTTCGTTCCCCTGCCTTTACCATGAATTGTCTTATTCAATTCAAAACCTGAACTCAATGTGCTTATCATGAGGTTTTAAATTGTTAGCTGGCAATCCCTGGTATTGGTAAGGATTCATCTATACATAGCTACAACAAGTAGCCAAACATCCATGCAAGTTTGGTGCTTCATGTTCAAAACTTTTGAGCTTTGTAAACAATTTTAATTTTTAGACACACCACAACTCACCTCTGCTATTGGTAGTTGAGTAGGTATATCCATTTCATTAGGGCCATGAATGATCACCCTCTGTGGAAATAACAAACATAGTAAAACCTTTTTGAATAACCATCATTTATAAACCTAAAACATATATTGCATTCAGTTTTGAGGTGACATAATCTTTGTGGATAGAAGCACTACTAGTGGCACGAACTAACATAAAACAAAAAAAAAATTAAAATGATGACAAATACATCACAGACATGGAGAATAGTATGCTTATTTTAGGAAAAAAAGGTATGACAGATAGTACAATAAAATGAAAGGAAATTTCTAACTTACTTTACTAACAATTAAATTCTTATTAAACTCTTAGTAGTTTGGGTACAATGTAGCATGTTGGGGAGAGCTTGCATTTTCCCAAATCCACAGTTACCTCTTTTAAAAGAAACAAGGCATTAGGAAAATATCTTAGAAAATTGTGGACGCTTACCTTTGCACAAGGAACATTTGCACTGACCAGTAAGGTAGGCTATAGTAAAGTAATAAAAGATAAATAGTCATCATTTACATCTGTTTTGCTGCTGCACAAGACATTTTATGATAGCATGACAGACCAAGTGCTTTTGCTTGCTGGTACAGGTTTTATCTGAATTGGAATGAGATTATACTATGGGTTAGGTAAGTTATGCTGCTAGAATTGAATAGGACGTTTTAGCCAATGATACCCAAGAAAAACGCTTTTCTTGGGTGAAGCTTGTCTCTGTAATTGCAGCAGTTAATGCCATTTAAACCAACCTTGTTGCTTTATTGACCAAACAGTCTTCGACGGGAGCAAACGCCTTTACTGATCTCAAGATACCTGAACAGGAAGTTCTCTGATAGATTCTGGATTATTAGTGGCAAGCTTGAGATGGCTATTGCTATTCACTTCTAGCATCATGAGGGGTTTATCAACACTCCAACATGAATATGTTACGTAGTGAAATTAGCTAGATGAAAGGAAAAAAGTCCATATATGGTTCAAATTAAAGATTGATTTCAAATGCAGTGCTCAAAGTTCAATTTCTTCCATTCAGTTGCCTTTTACATTAGGTTGAGAGTACTGTGGTCATACTATGTGAACTTAACATACAGAGGAAAATTATACCATGAACAGGGGCTGGATTCAAAAAGACTTCTTATGGAAAACAAAAGATAGTAGTATGGCCGATTGACACATGCATCTTTCTTCATTGGTGTTAATGGAGACAAAATTCATAAATATTTGATGCAACTTTTTATATGTATGCTGCAGTGTTGGCATTAGTACAAGAGTCATGGCAACACCTACAAAGGCATGTTGCACCAAGGAGTGTGCACCAGGCCCCTTTGGTCCCCATATATTAGCACAAAAAACAGTGTGCATCATCTAAATGGCTAGAGGCAATGTGATTAGCATGAAATGTAACGGCACAAACTGCAACCAATTCCACATTTGGCTGTTGGATTTTTATCGTAGTTCCAAAGCATACTGTTACGAATGGCACACTTGATCTCATGAATCCCACCTATGACAGTTCTTATGCAATTTGTAAATACTTTTAAATCACAAAGTTCTTCAATAAGTTGAATAAATGATAAATGGCTAAATTTATTTAATTAGACTACATACAAATCAGGGATCCTGTACACAATTTTCATGTCATTTCTTTTGAAAACTTTCTGCCCCCATCCCCTCTATTCCAAGATTCAATTTATACTGGGCCACCCCTTGTACTCCATAAAAAATACAATAATAGGAGCTTCACAAACCAAGTTATCTGTCTAGATCAGAGATTCAGTTGATTCTAGTCTAGCATAAATAGCATCCATACTTACATCGCACTGTTCTTTTTTCAAAGTCTGTTTTATGTCCTTAAATGTCAAGCCAGAAACAAAGGGAACGATGTGCCACAAAATTGAAAGAGTATTAGCAACAGCCTCACTGGCTCCAGAATGGGGTGCACGGCAATGATAGATCACAAAACCAATCTGAGGAGTAAAACATAGAGAGGCAAGTCAAATAAAGTTAACAATGGAATAAAAATATTGAAAGCAATTGTAGCAATGAACTAGAAAACATTTTAAAAGACTTGTAGCATACATACAAAGGAGTTCAGTTCTATAGAATTATGTTTGACTTGCATATGTTAGTACATTTCCAGTACATGAAATGTTGAATTCTGTCAGTTGGAAGAATGATCAGGTGTTTTCAATTTTCACCATCACAAGAGTTTATCCCTTTAAACTACACTTATAATTTGCATTATTGATTGAAAGGGAAAGTACTTGCACCTCAGATCTCTGTAATTTTGAGTGAATATGGCATCCCCAAACCAGGGAATTGCCAGCCACTCCTTGCCCAAACACAATTAGGACTAGCAGTAGAGTTCTAAATACACTTGGAGACTGCATTTTGACTGACATTCATTCAAACCATATAGCTCCACCCTTCTTGGTCAATGAAGACTTGTATGAAGAGTTGTGTTCCCAAGTAACCTCACAAGCAGAGTTGTTTTCCAATATATTAATCCCAACCACTGAAATTGATACACACTGTGGCTCTGTGTTGTAGGTCTACTACACAGGTATAACCTCTAATACAGAGGAGGGACTAGGTGAAAATTGTCTCACTGTCCAAAGTGAGCAAAGGGAGATTTTAAGGGTCCAAAGGTTACCCATTTGTCCCTTAGAGTATTTGCTCTTTGACCCTATACCTTGGACATCATATTTTAGTAGCATGGATGCCCTCATCTCTACTGGACACAGCTAAAATGTAACCCTATTTTCCAACTAATGGATAACATACTGTTTGAAATCGGTCAAAATCAGAATATAGACTTACCAAATAGTTAAAGAGAGTGTGTGCCACTTGAGATGGTATTTCACGAACACTAGAAAACATTCTTTTCATCAAAAGTATAAGTTCTTCCTAATAAAACAAAGGGAGCAATCAAAACAAATGAACTTTAAAATAATCAGCACTTTATTCCGTATTTAATATACCTGTGCAGTTTTTGAATGGTACAAAGGGGCAATCACAGTAAAATAGCAAATATTAACCTTTTTTTCCATCACTTCCTCTTTTTTTAACTGATTATTTACCAAAGTCAACAAACAATGAAGAGGTCTTTCAAGTGAGAAGAAATGTCTAAATTCTGTGTTAATTACCATATTTTGGACTTTTATAATATTTTTTTTTGTAAAAAATTCCAAAATGATGCCACACTGGACAGCCTCCTCAATACGATGACCGATCACTGGGTCGGACCATGATGGCAAACCCTTTTTGTTAGTTTTGATGATAGGCATGGGAACAAAATTCTACACACACCGCAATATCAGTTTGATTGGATTTAAGGGAACTTCAACACCAATGTGTTATACAGTTCCATCAAAACAAGTTGAAATACAGCAGTATCAAGCACAGTTGAATTCCAAGTTTGTTTAAGTATTAAATGAGGTTCCAGTATGGTTCACATTCTTCTCATAAGTCACCTTTTATGAAAGGCACGGGACACCATAGGCAAAACCCTACAATCCCCTATCCACAAGATAGAGGGCAGTATGAGAATGATAACACATTTACACACATCACAAAACAGAGCATAAAATACTGAAACAAAGTTGGTTTACAAGCCACAAGAATGTTCAAGGACAGACTAGGGGACAGGTTAGAATCTATGACCATTGCGTTAGCTTGGGGAAGGAATTTTACAGTGTATTGTTGGGCTTGGGAGTGGAATTTTGGTTGCCTATTGTTAAATTGAGGAATCAGGTCTAGAGTGTATCACCTGGTCATGACTATTCATCAGGGCTCTGCTTGGGGGGAAGCAATAACAAGGTTTAATTTGGCCAATTTGAATTTGGGAGTGTCTCTTGGGGAGGTGACTGTATGCAGTAACACATGCAGTCACAGGGAGGAGAAGACTTAGTTTTAGTAGAGTTAGTTCAGTTCTTTTCAGGAAGTGAGAGATGAAGAATGTAGCCTGAGCCTAGTTTCGTTTAGGGGAGTTTATTTTAGTAAAGTTGGATTTCAAGTTTGTAGGTGGACCTGGATTTATGTTTGTTCTGATTGGATTTTCTATGTTGTATTTGGAGGATTTAACAAGCAACCATACAAAGCGTGTTCTCTTTTTGTATTGTGTTCCTGGTTGAAGTCTGGACTTTTACAGCCTGTTCTTATTTACAACGTGCCAAGGCCAAGCTTCCATTCCCTCCTGGTCTGACCGTTGGCCCATCAAGACACAACAACGGAAGCCAAGAATCTCGACCCCCAACCCCCTGGGAAATTTTTGTTACAATCATACTAACATGATTGTATAAGCCTACTCTCTGTTTTTAAATACCATTCCATCATTTTCAACAAAAACTACAAACCACACACTAGGCACATTAATTACTTGCGCAATTAGTTGATCTGAGTGCAAAGCTGCACATGACAGTTTCAAAATGGACGACACCTGTTAACTCCAGTGCATTTTTAAGTGTAAAAAGGAAGAAATTTAACATTTTGAAGAAATTGATTTTTTCTTTATAGACACTAGGCCAAATAGCTATTGCAAAGTAAAATGCCGTTGACAAAATCAACATGCAGCAACACCCTATCCCACAATCTTTGCGATTGGTATCTGGAAAAGGGTCTATTAATAGAATGCTTTCTTACAAATTCTACACTAGAGTATCTAAGGATGTTGAGTACTCATGGACAAGGTGCGGCTGGCTCGACTTGAACCAACTGGTTGATAGAAACTAGGCAGTAAAACTACATCTAACTAAGTTATGAACAAGCTACGTGAATCTGGTTCAGATATATGCACTGCCTTTGGTAGTCATCTAATGCTTTACCACTCCTTCAGAAGTTAGGAGAATTGAATTGAATATGATCACTGTCCTTACTGTGTACAATATTTTGTGTCCATGCTAGGTTGCCATAGTAACATACCATATTCATCTCATGGCTAGGTTGCTCAATACTTGTACTGTAAATGTCATAAGCCAAAGTACATATTATCAAGATAAGCAGTAACACTGTAACACAAGTAGGCTATATGCAGTGTCAAGTTTATACTAATAGCTTCCCTAGTTATCATACTAGGCCTACCATTCCAAAGCAGATTAACTGGCAAGGAAATGGGCATAAGAAGTCATTGCACCCCACAAATGGATCTTTTGATTGCACTCCCACTCTATTTTATAGGTCTAGGCCCTAAGCAAGAACTGCACTGCTGCAACGACTGGCACTGTTAATGTGTTAATCCACTCCTTAATTTGGAGGGGTCAAATAAAATGTGATTTTGTAACCATAACAATTACTATTAAGCAATAGCGTCTAGTGACGATATACACAGTTTTTAGCACAGTGACATCCCTGAGGTTACTAACTCAGCTAACAGTATAAACAGCAAAACTAATCTTAGGACTACCACAGGCTAGCAAAGTAATCATCATGTTCCATAGCCCAAGTGGCATTTCCCTCAGCAAGCCTAGTATAATGTACCTGTAACCTCTGTTGTAAAAATCGAAAACACATTTTTAAAATGCTACCATCTCTAACAAAGAATTTATATCAGTGTCTGACCCATAACAGCAATGCCTGCATGTCCATCCCAATATGATCTACTACTGTACATGATACTATGCATCTCACACAGCACAGTCACACTCTTACAGTAACGTTACTCTTACCACATACATGGTATGTAACGTTAATAGCTCTTCCCATAACTGTTAACAGAGATAACTAGAAGTTAGTAACTTTTCTTGACTTTTCGCTCAACCTCATCTCCAGAACGATGCGATACTGTGATCAGTGTTTGTGTTAACAACATTTGTTTATAAAAAGCCGATATAGTTCTCGTAAATGAAGCAGATGAAGCTTATACTAATAGAGTATCAGTTGCAACATGCAATACAAAATTTTCATCTTGCTTGCAACGATTCCAGTTCAAGATATCCATACTTCACAATGGGAGTTAAAAAACTGAGGAGAATTAACACTTGATCTCTAAAATTTGATCAATATTTTTAATTTTTTTCATGTTTTTCACCCATTTTTCTCAAAGTATTTATGAATGGGGAAAAAAACAAGGTGCTCCAGTCTTAAAAGTGATTCAAGACCTCTAATGACATTATCACAGAGGCAGCGGACCTTGGCTATTGACCGAGTCCCCTCAGCCTCTATGATGACGTCATCGTTGGCCTTAAATCACCTTTAGACTAGGGCACCCCCGAAGTTATCCCCCAATTCCTTTTCCATACAGAACATGAAGATCCAAATGTAACAGTAAACAAAGTACCTGTTTGCCCTTGCAAGTGATTTTTTCTAGAATGTAACGGCAGATGAGAGCGGGTTCTTCCACAAGGCAATTCCACAATGTGCTATATGCAACATCACTTACTGTTACGAAGAAGAAAAAAAAAGACAAGGTAGGTCATAGTTTTACCATCAGACAAACAAAATAGAAAGCATTTACTGAAAAATACATCAGGTATCTTGTAAGGTTACGACATACTTTTACCCTGCAACACAAATATGCATGAAAAAAAGCTACTTATTTTACTTTTTGAAGAGGAATGAGTTCAAAATTTAGGCTTCCAAGGGGGGACATTGCTTCATTTTCACAATAATTGCATTCAAAAAATGATTTCCAAAATATCTGGGAACATGTTGACATGTTTACCTGCAACTCCTTCCAGATTAACCTCAGAGTCATCAAGGGCGCTGGTCAACTGTACCACAGCGCTGCAGATGCTTGATGGGAAGAAAACTCCAAACGTAGGTGGTGTGTGGTGAGTACGTTCCATTACTTGGTTTTCTTCTTCCACTGCTAATGAAACCAAAGTGATTGCATGAAAGTTAGAAACAGGAAGAATAAATGGCACAAAAGAAAACAGTTGCTTTACAACTTGGTAAAAAACATTACCAGCGAATCAGGCATTTGGATGGAGTGGTATTAATTACCAAATGCACATGGAAGTCACCCACACATAAAAAATAAGAAAATTAATTGTTCTGCAAGCTAAAGCAAATGATCTTCCTGTTAACTGATGGGAGAAAGTAAAGGACTACAGGAGACTATTTTAAATTAATCATGGTTTGTAAACTTCAGACCACTTGTCCATCTCATGATAATTAAGCAAAATAACAACAACCTTTTCCCATCATGCAACATCAATAATGTTCAATAATACAGAAATTCTTTTGCATTATGCTCAAGGCTTCAGTCTGAAACATTTTTGTTTTAAGTTAATTTCTGGTACACTTTAGATTTATAGATAAGAACCAACTCGATTACATTATAGGGCACAGTATGTCTTCCAGGGGGTCATAATATTCTGCCATCCAACCATGCGTAAATGACTTCCTTAAGTGAAGCTTCTGTATTTTCATTCAACCTTTTGGTGAATACTAATTTGTTTTGTACTGATGAACAAAGGCCAGTCCTCATATTAATTCCCTTTTATAAATTGATTTTTTTTTTTTTTTTTTGCTATATAGCCTACATTTACAATTCGTAGCTATTGTATGTTCTACGGAAGTGTATAAACAGTACATGCAAATTTAACTGGTAAATATCAACAGTACAGTTGTTGGATTGTATCACTGTACTGTTTGTTGATGAATTAACCTCTATACCCATGTAACAACTTTTGTACTTAAAGAAAATTATGATTGTTCAAGTACTAATGGAAGCTCACAAAAAGATGGCCAAAAACATATAGATTTATAGGGATGACAATTTCTGTGTAAATGATGTCACCCACAGATGCTCCTAAAAGTTACTTTGCCTCACAGTATGACTAGAAAGAAGAATTTATGAGTAACTGCAAAGGTTTCAAAATGTGCAAAATGGTAGAATTTCCAGAAGAAATGTAAGATAAACTGTTCATGTAATAGCTAAATAAATACTAGAATTTTTTTCTACCTGCCACAATGTCCCTCAAACGTTAAGGAATGCAATGCTTTATATTTTCAGCAAATTGTAATCTTCATATTCTTGTGATTTTCCAACAAATACAAAACATGTTAACGAATATTTTGCATTCATTTTCCAATAATTTTTAAATCAAGGACTGGAAAAACAGTTGTCCAATATTTGCTTTAGCTTTTCTTTGAAGAAAGAAGAAGGGATTTTTTTTTGGGGGGGGGGGGAGGGGGAAGGGGTGTGACTTGAAAATAAAAAAAAAATGAAAGTGCCATTAATACTTGAAAGAAGATTGATGATGCAATTAATGTTAAAAGGAACTTATAGAGAGATGATTGTGTATAATTAACATCAAACTAATAGAAACTCAAAAAAATGTGTTAAACTATCAAAACTTCTATGAATGCACTTGATTATATTTTGAAAGGATGACTTAATAATGACATAATTTACATCTGATGGATGAAGACAGAAAATGACAGAGAGAATATAACAAGGGTGGCATTCAATTATTATTGAAGAAAACTCTGCCAGAGAAAGACAACCTGGATCTGTTTCCTTGTGTTTTTGTTCTCTATAAAAAAGGTGTCATGATGATGGTAGTGATATTGCAAAAGAAGTTTTCATAAATCCTCACCAACATTCCAGTCAATGTGAAACCTTTGATCTGCATTATTGAAAATAATCACATTAGTAATAACTGTAGAATATTTTAAGAAATTTGTCGCAATAAAAATTATATAAACCTTACAAGAGACTCTTCTGTTAATAAGAACAAAATAGCAGGAAGGAGGACCTCTCTGGGTGTCCTCTTCCACAGGTCACCCGGGGCCACTGTGCTATTAAAAGCTTGCATGGAATAACTGCTGGTAAGTGGGTAATACAAGGTGTATATAGCAGGTAAGGAGGGGCAACGCAGATTAACACATTTCATAAATGTTGGCAATACATCTCAGAATTTTAGGAGTGGGGGGGAGGGGGCAAAGGGAAAGTTCCACCTTCCAAAGTACACAGAAAGCTTGGTTTAGATTTCTTAGACTTTATGCTCTCAACTTGTAACCTTTTGGTTTCATATAGCATGGTCCAAAACCTTTTCTCCACTGGTGAGTCAGTGGATTGCGTAACCTGCTACACTGCCTACATTGAGGATCATGCGTGATGGACTTGAACCTCCAGAGTGAGAAGGTCTGGGATTTCTCTTTCGATATTTACGAAGCAAATACAAAAACTTTCCTCCTATTCAGAATTGCACACACAATTCTAAAACTTTTCGAGGTTATTGAGAAAAATATAGAGGGCAAAATGGGAAATGTGCAATTTCAGAGTCCCATGTGTGAAAGACAAGGCCTTCTGGTTACTATTCACTAAATCTGGGCAGGGAACTGTTATTTGGCTGGAGATGCAACTCTTTGAAATGAGGTTTGCTTAGTCGCAGTTTCTTGTATCGTTCTTTGCACTTCTATTATGCTTATATAGAACTAAGCAATACACACAAAAGGTATTTGTCGTCTGCCATGGTTGCAGAATGTCCTACAGGTTATCAGCACTGCCACAGCATTGCCAGTCATCAGTGAAATGAAAGTAATTTTGGGGCACTTGTTGTTCAGTGATGCTTAGAAAAAATATCATTTTGGTTGTTTTTACAAATAGAAACAAGAATTTATACCTGGCTATTTCTGAAAAAAAAAACGAGTGTAGCACTATGAATAATTGAATGAGTTGAAATATTGGGCCTTCTGTTCAACTAGTAGTTCGTTAGTTAGTTAGATAGAGTTTTACGGCCTACTAGTTTCCAACCTAATGGTTCATGTCCCGCCAGTGACAGCCTTTTTTCCAGTTGTGGCTCACTGAATTGTTTTCCCCACTCCATTGTTTACGCAGAGCATCACGACAACTGCAGTAGGTTCCATTTTTAGAGTCTTTGGTATGACTCAACCTGGGAATCGAACCCAGGCCTTCCAGGCGAGAGGCGGATGCTCTACCATTAGACCAAACACGCGGTCTGTTCAACTAGGAGAAGCTAAAGTTAGAATGTGCAATCATTCAATGAATAAATACAAGTATTCATACTATAACATAAATGAAAAACATACATTACTTGTATCATGTGACAACAATGCTGCTTTCTTAAAAAATCATCAAGATCAAAACTTGACTGATGGTTAGGACCGTGTCAATGTTGCAGTCATTTCTTGAGTAATGGCATATAGACAAATCTGATATGTGCTTGTATTTAGTGACTGCAGGCAGCCATTAGTAAGGTCCATCGCCATCAGTTTTCTTCATTTATTGTCTAAATGAATTTCAAACCCTCCTATTCAGTGAAATTGTAGGAATGAAGATACAATTTAGTGTACATCCATCCACGATACAGGTAAGCATGGAAATTGTAAGATCAAAAGGTGATAAACCCCTGTTTTGGCCGACTGAAATCAGACCATCACTTGCTGTCCGGATTAGTCTTTAGCTATGGGTACAGAAATGATCGCTGCCTTGTTAGGTGGGTTATACCATATTAACCTATGGTTGCAGGTTATACCATACTAACAGTCAAATACCACAAACCATGATGTTTTATGTTGAATCATGTTTGGTAAATGACGAAAAA
Organism: Holothuria scabra; assembly: GCA_037179385.1. Classification (NCBI taxonomy): domain Eukaryota; kingdom Metazoa; phylum Echinodermata; class Holothuroidea; order Aspidochirotida; family Holothuriidae; genus Holothuria; species Holothuria scabra. Next base: position 6,768,923 of record CM074190.1, on the reverse strand, counting down.
ATTTCAATCAGAAGTAGGAGAAATTAATAAGGGGCAATATATAAAAGTAAAAAACATTACCTAAAACAATGAATACATCACCACTGTACAACTTAAAACTAATGTACCTTGGCAAAAGAACAGTTTGAAAATACTCAAAGATAATTTCCTTTCTATTTCCAATTTATCAATACTAAAAATTTAAGTTTCTTTGCTCCAATATTAATGGAAAAACACCAAATTGAAACTTTGCATTCCTTTGTTTCAATACTTAATAGCACAGAGAAAGCTGAACAAATGGTTAGAAGTATGAAATTAATCCAATTGATGTTATAATATCTATAATTTATTTAAACTTGTTTCTTCAGATGTTCAGGCAAGAAACAAAAACACATGCAAAAAGTCTGGAATTATGTTCCATGATGATGGTAGATAAAGTCATACATCAAAGTGCTTTATTCCTCTGGAATGCTCCATGTAATTAACATAACAATACAGAGGTATGTGTGGTATAGCTTTGATAAACATTGGTTTCTGTCAACGTCATTTTAAAATGGCAAAGCAAAAAAAAACAAAAAAGGGACCAAGCATCTATCTGACAATTGTTTGGGATTACCTATTTGGAAAAAAGTCTGTCCTACATTTTTGACAATAGCATTAGGTAGTGTGTATAATAGCAATATACCTATAACAGTAAAACCTTTCACAAAGTCTGCAAACTCAATGTTGGTCACATGACCTCACCTTGGACTCTTCTACCATTGTGTGGACCCTATAAGAGAACTATCTGCAGATAGATACCATGCTTGACAAAACTGCAAGCCATATTACTAAATGGTACGGCTGTGGTTGCTCAAGATGTTAATGGGATACTCTGAAAATTCAGCTGACTGGTTGCTGCGGTAACGAAAACCTCCCTTCACGACCAAAAAACTGCTGAATATTATAAGATGGCCTGCAACATTGTTTTGCCAAGTTGTCCAATCTTGCTGCTGAATACCATAACATCACTTAGTCTTACCATATGACTAAACATCAACACCTACTGAAACATCACTATTTACCCACAATCTTTTTCTGCTTTTTTTTGTCAATATCAAAACGTTTTTGCAGAAAATGCAAAATCTATCAACATTCATGTTTGATATTTTACAGCTGACAGAAGATATTGGTGGATCAGAATTTTTCATTCACCCAACACAGGAGTGAATATTTTCCCACGGCAAAACTTTCTACAAGAATATACTCCCCCTCCCCCAGCCCTCTCTTGAATGAGGTAATCAAAACTCAGCCGTATATAATGCCTCTTTTCTTGACACACAAAAGAAACCAAGATGTTCCAGAAGGACAACTTTCAGCCTGACAATCTTTGCCTATGACCACCAGACAGACATCTGATGGAGAAACTACAGCATTACTAGAAGGGTGCACCCTTTGCAGTAAGGACATGGTCTGTTATTGCATTATCAAGAATAATATTTCCAATGAAATAGAAAGCAGTATAGTTTGCAGAAAACCTTTTGCTTCAATAATAAATGTTGCACAGAGACACGGGCAAGTCCAATAACAAAAGACATAAATGATTTTGAGAACACATTTTGGAAGTTCACAACAAAATTTCAAGGAATGTGGCTATAGTAAAGGTAGCAAATCTTGTATTAAAGTGACAAAGGTGTATGCCTAACAATAGACCTAGGCCAACTACTTCAAGTTGTAATATCCTAGCTAGTAAAGAAATAAGCAATTATCTGCTTTGTATCTAATGCTAACCTTATGATTAAATGTCTAAATCAGAATTTTGAATTACTGAAATGAATCAACTACTAAGCCTATGAATATGGAGTGATTTCAAGTGATGACACAGTTGGTAAGCCACACCCAATGCTGACTGGGGAAATATCAACAATGTTTTCGTGCAACAGTCACATGTAGGTCATCAACTGCTCTTTAGCTACCTACCCATGGGAAATCAGCAGTGCAACTCCCTCACAACCCTGCTTTCTCTTAAGTCAGCCCAAAGTTTTGCAATGTGTGGATCTCCCCCTGTAAGTGTCACTCTTTATGGAGTATTTGTAATCTCAGGGAGGAAAGATACAATAGTATTTAATGCAGCTCTACTTAATTTTGAAATTGAAGACCTTAGCAGAGACCTTAATGATTTGAAGAGCAAATTATATGCAATGAAATATACAAAAGTACATAAATGTTTACAATATGATAATAAAACAACACTATCTATATTAAACACAACACACATTTAGTTTATGGGATTAGTGCATGTTGGGAAGGACATTAATAAGCCAGAGTGAAATGAACATTGGTTGTCTACAAAATGGCCGCTTGGGTTTCAGGAATGGTAGGATGTGCAATGTACATTGTGGTCACAACTTTTCATATTGGTTCACTGCAATGTCACAAATTTTTAAATGATTTAACATGGTAATTTGGATTGTGACTCACTACAAGAATAATTAAAAGGTATGGTAAATTAATACTGTGCAAAACCGCAAATCTCTTCTCTTCCACAAAGTATTAAAAATATTCTACTGAAGTTTACTCTTTCCCTATTGTTTCAAAAGAAGAATGTTCCATTGAAGAAGTGTTGGAAGTTCAAAATGAGTATACAGTTTCCATCTGAATACTTATATTTCCTGTAGCAAGTCTTTACTATGAACAAAAGGGGTTTATTTAAATTTGAAATTGAAGGTTTTACAAAGGAGACAGAAAAATGAAATGTTGAAATATGTTTTCAATGTTTTGATTCTTATGAGATTCAATGATACTCTAAAATTTTTCAAAATGTTTAAACACTTAAATAGGAAGTTGAATAATCCATTTTTTTTGTTATTTTTTTGGGGGGGTGTGGGGAAAGTTATCACAACTCTGTAGATTGGAGTATACTGAACATTCAATAATATTTAGCCTGTGGACCAGTTTATTTTTTACTTGCATCGAGAGAAAGCAAGTTTTAGATGGGAAAATAGGCAATGATCAGAGCACTTTACAATTACACAACAAAGACAAACATAAAAAACGTATATATAGTTAAACAAGTTTGCATATTGAAAGTGAAGATGGATAGGTTCTGTTAGTTCAAATGTCAGTGAATGGATGAAAGGAATTAGAAAATGAATAATAAATAAAAATAAAATTTAATGAATAAGCAGATGTGATGATATTAATGAATTCTGTTTCCATTCAAATAGCACCTGACATTTCATACTTGAGTTTTGTCACAGTTTTAGGATATTTCTTTAAGCTTACATTTTCAGAACAGAAGTTACTGTGCATAGACTCATAAAAGACATTGAAACAAAAATTTGTGCACATTTTGTGTTAGACAATGTCGGTCAAACGTGAGTGGAAACAGAACAATGAAAACTAGTAACGGTCAAAGCAAAGGTGGAGACAAATGAATATACCTGTACTTGCGGATAACGTTCCTGACCACAGAGATGCACGTCGAGCAGACAAGTTTGGGACACGCCCCATACTGGATGCAGCGGCAGCAGCTTGCGAGGGCGGAGCTATGGAGACACGACGTTGACCCACACAGACACTAACAGGCAGAGGGGCATCCTCTGAGTTAGGACATGGACGAAACAGCAGTGTTAGAGATAAAACAGAAAAAAAGAACGTGGAAACGAGAGACAAGGTAATGTGTGTCGTTGTCAAACAGAGAGGCAAAAAACTTGCTTCAAGCACTTGTGCTAAAAGGTGGAACAACAGTGATATGATGAACATATAAACTGTACAAATACAAAATCTTAAAGCTAAACTATTTGAAAGTAAGCTTTGAACTTGAACATTTAAGTCTACAGAAAGTTCCCTCTAGTGCTAAACTTCCTCCTGTACATGAGTTACCCAACTGCAATGTTCCTGCAAATTCAGGAAAATAAAATTTCATGACTTTTCCATGATTATTTTGTGACCTTTACATGACCATTTCATTACCAAATTTGAAAATCACCTATTATCTACTTTATGGAACAAAAAATGAAAACTGATGTTCCATGCATAAAAAGTATTTTTTTATTTACATGTAAAACAAATTGCATACTTTTCAGAATAAATTCTATGACTTGTGTCATTTTTAAACAATTCCATGGCTTTTACAGGCTTGGAAAATGAAACAAAGTTTTATGCTTTTCCATGAATTTTTCAGCCATGTGAAATGTGCAATGACATGACCCTTTTAAAATGAAGTACAAAGTATACTCAGTGGTCCCTTGGGAAAATCTAATAGATCAAATCTGAAGCCACACAGACAAGTACCACATTTTGGGCAAATACAAACAATTGTTGCTTTTTGTGAATTCCTTTATTTCATAGTGATAACAGGGGAACTGTTTAAATCGTGTCGATGACAGATAAGTCTACTGACACCACTAGGAGAAGCAACCCAAAGGTATGTTCTACTACCTTCAAATTCTTACAATTTAAACTGAAAGACTTCTGTTTTCACATCATGAACATTTACATACTTTTTTCTAATGTGAAGATTGACAAAGATTTATATTCAAAAGAATCTTTGATATTAGAAGCAGTGAAATGTTTATGAAAATGAAATCAACAAGTCACAGAATTTGACTGCCCTATGTAAATATCCAAAAGTGGACAAAGCTGACATATTTCTTCTTAAAATTAAAAGACACAAATTGAAAGAATTTGTGAAGTTGCTGTAACTCCAAATCTCAAAAAACAAACATTCACACATTTCATCAGCACACCATCCTACCATGGAAACAGCATTTATTTCAGCTTCCTTCTAATTTCTTTAAGAATGTCAATTTGAGGAGGTACATTTACAAGAAATGGTGATATCAGTCCTTCAATTGAGAGGAGAGTTGGAAGAGGTTCTTTCTTTGATTTAAATAAATGTTATTACAAAAAGGAAGCAATGTGAAACCCTCTTCTGAAACACCGTTATTCAATGTTTCCATTTCTCCTCAGAGAAAACAGCTGCCGCTTTGAAACATGTTGAAAACTCATGTGCAGCAATCAAAATATCAGACCCGGTAAAGCAACTATCATGGTAGCTGGCAGTGGTCAGCTGCAGATGGAACTAGCAACTGCCATTAAAAAAGACAAAACACATAACACCAACCACCACTTGTGTACAAATTAGTCGGTCGCTCTCTAGCCCAAGCTAATAAGGAAAATGACATTCAAAATTTCTGATTTTATTGCAGATGTTACAGACAACTTTCTCAGACAGTTGCTATCTATAACCCTCTCATATTGGTAATCATACATCTTAGAGGCAGTATTAGACCACAATAAGAAAATTTCTCGTTTACTGGTTGATTACCCAGTGGGAAAGAAAAATTGTAATGAAGCGCTACCCATAATCCCTGGAAAGGGAAAATAGAGCAGTTATCCTTGCATAAGGAAGGCAATTTAAGAGTTTGAAAGCCAACTTCTTCTTGTCAATTACCGACCTTAATCCTTTTAATAATTAAGTTTATGCATGAATGATTGAAAAAGTGTTTTCCTGACTTCCTCTGAGCAGGACTACGCTATTACAAGTCCTGTTTATTAATATTGGGCAAAAAACTTGAGCAGCTAGTCAGCCAGCTAAGCAAACCAATCAATTAGTGCATGTATATGAAAGCACAGATGAGAAAAGATAAGGTTCTCTGCATTTCCTAAAATTCTGGGGTAGGTGGGTAGGACCCCTCACTTTCCAGGCAAACTTGTACATGATATGGTTTCCTCTTTCTTTATTTGAAAAGCTTGGGTATGTTTTGGGTATATATTTTGGGGGGGAGCCTGGGTTTCCGAGTTGGCGAGTATACCTTAAGTTCCAGTGATGGTACTCCTAAAACTTTAATAAATCATGGTGAACAGAAAATTTTTATTTTACTGAAGAGCCACTGTGACTATTTGGCATGCTAAATTCATGAAGGAATGAACGGCAAATAAACCTTAACAAATTTCCCCACTGACTGAAATTTGGATTTTAAAAGTAACCACAGTTTGGTACAGTGACAGTTGAAACTTACTTGCATTTAAATGAATAATGCTGTCAAAGAAATTGTGTATACTAATAAACCAAGCAAAGTTTATACAACATACTTCTATAAATATTTAATATTATTTGTAATACACCAGGAAAGGGATAATTGATATAAAATACAAGTTTTCTACAATCCTCTGCCAAATCTACACTTCTCTTTATTAAGATAGCACAGTATGTATCATCAGCACATTAAATGTTAATTTATATAAACTATTAAATACAGCCATTAGCTATTACCACTAGCCATTTCACAACTAACATACTTGATATACTTAATAATGGATCAGATCTTCAATGATTGGATGAAAATAATATTGGAAAATTAAGTCACAATTGCTAGAGCAAAACCTCCCTGAGGCTAGCTTCTCTAACACCAAGTATTGTAGCCTGTGAGGTCATATTAAACATATGTCTGGTGATAAAACATGTTCGCATTTACTCGCCAAAAAGTCAGCCTTTGTAATAGAAAGAATAAACTCACTCTATGAAATCCATCCAGAGTGAACTGTATTATTTTAACTGTTAACTAGTCTAATGACTCTTCAATTGTAAAATACACCATCTAACCCCTAGAAGACATTGGTCAATGTTTGCTTGGAGAACAAAATATTTCTTTGCATGGACACACCCCTTTGTCACATAATTGACCCAACATTTCACAGACCTTGAGGCCTTTTTCCTGTAAAATGTAACCGCAGAGATGCCACACATACTAATCTGTCCTGACACCTCTGCATCCAACTTAGAAAAACTTGACCCACATTTCACTCACCACTGCTGGGGAAAAGGGGAACTGTGTCTTTCAGTTTCCAAGTACATATTAAAGCCCATATTCAAGAAATGATATGGACATTAGAGAAACTTCATAGACTTAATATGTCACTGCAAAACCAAACTAACTTTGACATAATTAAACTTTCTTGCTATTAATGCTAAAAGAACAGGGCTTATAGCCAATAGGCCTAATTCATATTAGCACCTTAATTTCCCAAGGTAATCTACTCCTTCAAATGTCTGGTGCATACAGTATATACTTCTGTCCTTATACTTTATAAGGCTGCAGGTCACCAAGCAGGGGAGACACTTCACATCAGGTATCTCCACCAATTTTTAAGGGTTGAGTGTTTCTCTGAATCTTACACAAATTGTGAACACCACATTTAATCTTCACAAGAGATAATCTAGTAGGAGATGTTATATGGTTCACACAAAGCGATAAGCATAATATTTTACATGAATTACTTCTTTTATTTTCAATTTTTGATATGAAGGTTGCAGCTACATCAGTGTCATTTGTGACATCAAAGTATTAAAGTTAAACAGTTGTTGAGGTGATCTGACTGTTGGAACGATTTTAAATTGGCCACTTGTGCACTTTTTAAGCTTTCATTCAAGCCATAAGAAAGCTACTTTTTGATACAAGTACCAGTTGTGAGAGAAGGTCACAGAAAGACTCAGTTGGTACCATGTAAACAACCCTACCAACTTCAGCTATAAAGTTATCAGTAAATAATAAATACATTCCATGCCCTCTCTTACAAAATTATGAAACAACTACAAATTTGCTTCAAGTGCATATTACATATGTAATTATCAGGTACTTTTGGAAAGTTTATATAAGCTTAAATATCTCGATACATAAATTTTATCCATGATTCTGCCAGAATGCACATTGAACAGTAAATGTAGTGTCAGCATCTTAGCCCTAAGCTGACTGGAAATAAACTGACTTGATCGTGTAGTTACTGCAGATCTTACATCATCTTGCCAAGTTGCACAAAAGTCATTTGCCTTGTCCCTTTCCCGGAAAAGCGTTCAGGAACTACTTTCATTTACAAGTGATGATCCAACTAACACTGTGTGTTTCTCTGACACCATTTTTGTCTTTCCAGGAGATGAGCAGCATGCATTCAATAGCTCTTGTAAGGTTATAGCATTCCAACCCAAAATCCATCATGCTTTCCAGGCATTTTTGTTGAGAACGAAATTTAGAACATATTCCAAGCAATGAGTGATGTTAAGTTAATGTGAATTAAACTTGCAAGACGGTGTTAAACAACAGCCAGTGGCAAGCTGGAGCAGAATGATTTTGCATTTTCAAAACCCTTGCATTTTCTTCCTTTCAATGTCAAACTTTAACATAACACAATGCAGAATAAATTCAAAGAGACGAATGAGAAATGTCACCTCTTTCAGCGATCTTTTCAAAACAGCATCAGCTCACAAACACCGCTGGTCCACCTACCTCTCCAGTCTCTAGCAGCAATTTCAAAGATATCTCCTGGTTTCTGATACTTTCCTACTTTCCATACCAGAAGGAGGAGAGAGTTCCTCTTGCTTCTTGTGTGCAATGTACATACCAGTATGTACAGCTTTATCCTTGAACAACACAGCTCATTCCCATTCATCAGATGAAATTTTCAATTAATACTCTGTAATGACCTCTTCAGTTACACTAGCTCCAGAGGGCCATATTTTAATATTTTTTTTTTGGTACGTTACATCTGAATGGACAAACTAAGACCATTCACATTCCTCCTATTCATTTCTGATAAATATCTTCAATTTACGTAGTAGAGTTCCTTCAAAAACCCTCTTCCCACAGATTACACTAAAAATTTACAACTTTTATTTATACGAGCAGGTAATGAACATTTACGACTGAACTACACAATGAGCTCTATTGACTGCATGCCAATATCCAATCCTTGCAAAGGGTTACACCCAATTTCCCTTCATCTTTAAGGAGATTAGTCTACAAGTGTTTATCACTTCATGTTAAACATGTAATGGTTTGCAACCACCTAAATCCATCTATTTCCTGGTATCTTTGATCTACCATAAGCCTTTCTATCCATTTGACAGAACAAAGACTTACAAATAAACTGAACAGCTCTAACTTTTAGATGGGGGGGAACATCATGTAAAGCCCTCTACTTAATAACCTCGACCAGAAATTTCAAAAAGTAATGTATTAGCTTACCTTCTTCCTCTTGGTTGCTATGGTGAGATGGTTCATGAGCTGACTGTTGGATTATAGGTACATTCATTAGGTGGTATGTCTCTCGAGCATGACGTTTCCTCTCCTCTTCCTTAAGCCAATTTCTCCTAAGATGTTCCATTCTCTGGTGGGTCCTGGAAACTGCAACTGCAGCAAAGGCTCTCTAAAAAAATGAAAAATTAAAGTACCTTTATTACAAGGATGGTACTTCCATTTTCTGAGGAAGTTAACAATATTTTATCACATAGTTTTGCAGGGAAAAGTAAGGTAATACAATTTAACCAACTTTCAAGTAATTAGCAAGCAAAATATTGAAATTCCTTCTCACACCATAAAGCTTAAATACTTTGAATAGCATATTATATATACTTTGGTAAATTTCATAAAAACTGATCTTCCAGATCCCCTTTTGACTAAAGGCCAGAAAGTTCATCCTCATACTGGCATGTTGAACTATTATACATAGTACATTGCATATTTCAAAAGATATGAAATATTTGTGTGAACAAATAAAAGTTCTGAAAAAATCTTACCGATTCTTCATCAGTGGAGACTTCATCAATGTTATCCAGCACAGTTGGCATCCATGGAGGATCTAGAACAGGTAAAGAATTAACCCCTAGAGTTGGTGACGGAACTGTAAAATCAATGCTTGGTGGGGGCACCTGTGGAAAAAGAAAAGACAATTTGACATGAAATTATTGTAAGAATCCAGAAGCACTTAGCCAGAGTGTTTGAGATGCAAGAACTGCTGGTCTGATTCTTGAATTACATAAAGAGTGACTGCTGTGACAGTGAAACATCAACTCTTTTTTGGTCATAATTGGTGATAAGAAAGTAACAATTGTATCTGGTAAAATAATTGCCCTTGTGTAATTCTTGTCGGAACCAATCACATATGGAAACATAAACTGGCATATGTTGTAAAACAATTAAAAGAGTTCCTTTGTTAGATGGAGTTTTACAGCCCAGTTCCTAACCAAATGATTTACAGGGCCAAACCTCTCCCCCTAAACTACAATTTTGGTATGGGGGTACCAAAATTCTCAATTGGCTTAGCTCTTTGATTGACAGCTAGTTCAAACAATGCAGAGTACTAAAGCTCATATTACACAACATGAACAGTACTGAAAATGTTTTTATTACATGAACTGAGTTTTTCTTTTCTCATCTTGAGGCAGTAGACTGAGATTGTATATGGATGAGGATGAATTTTAGAAAATTGTGGGAGCTAGGGGCTTAAGTAAGAAGGTTAGGAGAATTGGTTCTGTTTGGGTGAGAGAACTGGGCCTTTAAGGAAGTCCAGCCTCAGCTTTTTTCCTGTTATGACTCACTGACTTATTTTCCATACTCCACTGCTTATGCTGAGCACTAAGCACAATGGCAATAGGTTCCATTTTATAAGTCTTTAGTATGACGCGGCCAGGAGTTGAACTCCGGACCTACTGACTGCAAGTTGAATGCTCTAACTCTTTGACCGAGAATGAAGAGACAATTCCACAATTTTATTTCTCCATTTTTAAGAGACAAAACTAATCAGATTTTAATGGAACAATTAAAAGGACAGCAAAATTATGAGCTTAACACAAATCAAAATTCTGACATCTCCATTGCATAAAGAGAAAGCAGTTGTAATAATTATTGTAGAAACTGCAATTTTCCAAACTCACAGACATGAAGCAAGTCTGATATGATTTTATGAGATGCATTCGTTTTTTGTTTTTTTTTGATCTGGTTGCCATTTTAAGTCAATGTTGAACTTGATTGCTTAGCAATGGTAAGGCATAATATTATCTGTGACTACAATTACCATTGCTCTGCTTATTTCTCTACATAATTCTTGTAACTTAGATGCTTTAATTCATAATTATGTAAATTGTAGGGACCAGACCAGACTGCTTTCTGGGGAGTGTGTTCTAGACAAACCCTAAAGGGTTTTTTAACACACTTCCCTTTTCTGGACTTTTTCTTATAGGATGCAATCGATCTTTCTCACATGTATGACATATTGTTGTGAAATGAATCAATAAATGAAATGAAATGACATGAAATGACTAGCTATGTTTTCTTACGTTCTTATGGGCCCTCTCTCTTCCCATCCATTATGTTGCTGCATGACAACATTCAATCAAACTACTGACCACTGCTGTATTTTATGTATTATAAATTGTTAAGTATGTTGTAAATTAGCCTATTTTATTGAATTGCTTTTAATTGAAAATTATAAAGGGGCTCATTGAATGAACATTGACAAGTTCATGAAAGTGTTTAAGGATCAGTACCACGTGAAAATGCTTGTAATTAGCATAATTAGGAAAGTTTCATATCCAACAGTTCAGGAAAATTTTGAAATTTTGTGGTGTCACGACTTGCAATGGGTTTGTGCATTATTTGAAAAAGTTTCTGTTTACAAATTTTTGAAAACAGGGTTGAGCTGTAAGGTACTCACTCATATTATTTTTATGTAGGATATGGGGACTGCATATAAAGTCTGTCAATTTGTCATTGGTATGTAAAAAAAAGTAACAGCTTTGCAAAAATTTGTTGAATTAGATGAACCAACTGATTGAGCTGCCTAAATTAGTCTGATTTGAACTGAAAGCTGGACTGGAAATCAATATTATCCTAAGAGGCAACTAAGGTGAAGGATGTGCTCCTTGTTTTGAAATTTATTTTAAACTGAATTTGAATTTGAAACATAATCAAAACCAAAAATAACCTTCAACCTTTTCATCTAGTTGATAATATATTATACGTTCAGGTTGGTATGTTTTTGAATCTCATCTAACTAACCAATCTAAGGTGCTTCATGCAGATTTTAAACATGTCATACCTTAAAAGTCATTGATGCCTTGTCCTCCATGTGAGGCCACACTTGGTGACGGAAACGCCACAAAGTGGCAAACCTCTGAATAGCATCCACTCTCATCCCAGGGTCAAAATGCTGCATCTCCGTGACAACCAAGTTGTTCACTTGGTCAGGTATCTTCACTGCGCAAATCAGAACCATAGCAGCTGTGAACAAAAAAAAATGAAAAAATGTGAAAAAAAGTAGAGCATGCACAGTGATTAATCTTGTAACCTCTTCTAAGGGAAGAAGTTTGTTTTTTTTATTGAAATATTAAAAACTCATAGAGAAATTTGTCTTACTTTCTTACATGACAATTCATTTAAAAGGGTGTGAAATTTGACTACCTTTTCTAGGAAGAACAATATGGTTGCATATCAGAATTTCTGATGTTATTATATGAATAATGTCATCACTGCAATTTAAATGAGCACACAGCCCTGCCTCATTTTGACTGTGAGTCATGTTTGTACCACAAAATCATATGACCGCTTTGTTAACTTTCAGACAAATAACACATTTTGGTTGGCAATCATCATCCACAATCAAAATATGCTGTGAATAACAATTTTCATGCAAATAAGTTCACATTTGTGAGATTTAGGTCTTTCAAAGAAGGTTAAGAAAAAGGTTATACCACTCATTTTCCTAAACATACTCTTTTTGTCAGGTGTTACTATAGTGAACATTCACATCTTTTTGATTCAAACATAACACATGAAGCAGTAAAACATCTTAGTTACATACTAAAATACAGTTCATTGGTAACAGCTCATTTAATTCTGATATGTTAAGCAAAATTTCATAATAGTTCCTTGCTACATTCAGATAATCAAAAGATTTTATCACAGAATATTCGTGAGTTCCTCTTTGTCTTCTGAAATGCCTTGAGCTTTAACAACATTGGAGGTTAACATTCCAGCCATGAGCTTTTGAAGATGGCCTCAAATAAACCATGTGACTGCTAAGTTTAAGGAGATAATTATCTCTGTTCAAAAGGATCATGTAATGGTTTTTTGCATAAATTTTGAAATTCCATGAAAAAATGTTTCTATTGACTTCAACCCAGGTATTTTCCATGACCTATAGGCCTGGAAATGCAAAAGTACAATTTCATGACTTTCCAACAGACATTTGTTTGAAAGTTACATTACTGGTTGTGTTCCATGTCAACTTCTCTCCACAAGGTATTTCCAAACCGATTTCAATCAACCTGAAATATAATGGATGCATTAACCTCACTTTTGCAATATATGGCAATAGCGGAGTAGTCAAAGGGATATTTTGGCTGGCAATCATGAACTTAATACTACATACTGAGTGAGGCATTCTCTGCTCAACTGAAGCCCACCCACCCCTTCCTATGGGCCCTGGGTTCTTGGGTTGTAGAATATGCCGACGGTTTTTGTGCCTGTCATACAAGGTGACTTAAGGGAAGAACTTGCACAACATTTGAACTCTATTTGAATTTGAACCATACTTACAACCCAATTTATACTTTTACCATTTCATCCAGCCAACACTGTATGACTCATTCGTATCAGTATGCTGGTAAATCTCCTGTGACTAACTACCATCTAACCAAATAGACCATACAAGACCCCACTACTCACCTGCAGCAGATGCAAGCTGCTGGCAATCATCCAGAAGAACCTCCCATGCCAGTGGAACAGCGTCAGCCAGTAGGTCATCAGAGAGTAGTGGAGCTGCCTTGCACAGTATCTCCATAGGGGAAGAGTAAGGGTTCACAGCCTATGGTAAAAAAATTAATAGAAAGGTCAAATACATTTATTCCAATACATGCATTTTCTTTGGAATCACTCTATTAACACAGGAGAGAGCATCATGGGTTATGTTAGGTTAGATGAAGTTTTATAGCCCAGTTTCTAACCAACTGGTGTAAGATGAGCTGGCCACAGCTTTTTTCCAGGTTGTGGCTCACTGGCTTGTCTTGTTTTTCCTACTCCATTGCTTACGCTGAGCACCAAGCATAACAGCAGTAGGTTCCAGTTCTAAAGTCTTTGGTACAACCCGGCCAGGACTCACCAAAGACTCCCAACCTTCAAACAGCTGATGCTCTAACCATTTGACCAAGTAGGTCGAGAGCACCACAGGGAAATAATGAAATGCCTTGCACATAAACAAGGCCATTTAAAAAGATACATGATAGAATTTGCACATTTGGAATAAGTTTTTTGAAGATTGACCTGAACACTGCTTGAATACACATTTGATACGAATAGCAATGTATATAGAGCATGTTGTTGCCACTGTGAATTCATTACATGTAGAAAGACTAACCACAAAGCTTAGAATACTTTCAGCTAGTAGCTCCTGCCCCCTTCCCCTGGACAGAGTTGTCCATTGAAGCACACTAGGGGAAAAAGAGGGGTACTAACCTGTGTCTTCATATATTTCATGGTAGGTGTGTCTTCCACTTTATTCACTTCCATTAAATCTACGGGAATTGTGACATTGTTTGTCTGAACTCCAGAATTAGTGCGACTGGGACCAGAGCGGCCAAACATGCTGACCTGGCGATCAAGGGTTGAGGAAGTACTCTCTCTTCTCAAATCCCTAAAGCTCTTCAAAGTTGAGTGGCTCAGGTTAGTTTCAGCCTTTGAAAAATGAGAAAAAATCAGTTAGTACAAGGACTGATGCCAGGGTAACACATTGATGAAGAAATGTACTCAATTGACAAGAGCAGATAGTTCAGTTTGAGAACATATCTAACAAATTATTTCAACTCCTCAACTTACGAACTGATAGACCTCTATCCACCCTTACCCACCCATCTCTCCCCATCCTTGATTCCTCTACCCTAAAAATAAATTTTTTTCTCCGGAAACAGCTACCATACTATGATAAAAACCAGAAAGCCAAAAGGCTTAGTGATTCCTTGCTGCTGAAATGTAAGGCCTTTTTTCACATTGACATTGCTTTGCAATGTTTTTCAATTAACAGGGCTCCATAATGTGCCCACAAAGTACACATGCAAGGCATCCAATCTTCCTACATTGAGATCCCCGTTGCCCGTCGTGAACCCAAATGACATTTGACCTCCACCAAAAACTTCTGGGACCATGTATTCACTATGTGCCATCTACATGACAAGTTACAGGACCCTACAAGTGACCTTTCTTGAAAGACTGTGAAGGAAAGCTTGTCAGGCTTTGAACATGCTGACTCCAAATGAACTTTGACCTTTGGGAAAATCAATAGGGATCATCTGCTAAATATGACCAATCCACACAATAAATGTGAGATTAGTCACAATTACCCTTCTTGAGATACTGTGTTTACAAGCAATTTCTAAGGAATTTACCTTTTGACCTCTCGTGACCCCAAATGACCTTTGACCTCCACGAAAATTGATACGGGTCATCTACTCAATATGACCAACCCACACACCAAATATGAGCATAGTCACATGTACCATTCTCGAGTTATTGTGTTTACGGAGTTTTCACCTTTTGACCTCTGGTGACCCCAAATGAACTTTGATCTCCACCAAAAACAATAGGGATCATCTACTCAATATGGCCAATGCACACACCAAATATGAGATTAGTCACACTTACCCTTCTTCAGATACCGTGTTTACAAGCAATTTCTAAGGAATTTCACCTTTTGACCTCTGGTGACCCCAAATGACCTTTGATCTCCACCAAAAACAATAGGGATCATCTACTCAATATGGCCAATGCACACACCAAATATGAGATTAGTCACACTTACCCTTCTTCAGATACCGTGTTTACAAGCAATTTCTAAGGAATTTACCTATTGAGCTCTGGTGACCCCAAATGACCTTTGACCTCCACCAAAATCGAAACGGATCATCTACTTAATATGACCAACCCACACACGAAATATGAGCATAGTCACATGTACCATTCTCGAGATACTGTGTTTACAAGCAATTTCTAAGGAATTTACCTTTTGACCTCTGGTGACCCCAAATGACCTTTGACCTCCACCAAAAACAATAGGGATCATCTACTCAATATGACCAACCCACACACCACATATGAGCATAATCACATGTACCATTCTTCAGATACCGTGTTTACAAGCAATTTCTAAGGAATTTACCTATTGACCTCTCGTGACCCCAAATGACCTTTGATCTCCACAAAAAACAATAGGGTTCATCTACTCAATATGACCAACCCACACACCAAATATGTGCATAGTCACATATACCATTCTCGAGATATCGTGTTTACAAGCAATTTCTAAGAAATTTACCTATTGACCTCTCGTGACCCCAAATGACCTTTGACCTCCACGGAAATCGATAGGGATCATCTACTTGATATGGCCAATGCACACACCAAATATGAAATTAGTCACAATTACCCTTCTTGAGATACCATGTTTACAAGCAATTTCTAAGGAATTTACCTATTGACCTCTCGTGACCCCAAATGACCTTTGATCTCCACCAAAAACAATAGGGATCATCTACTCAATATGGCCAATGCACACACCAAATATGAGATTAGTCACACTTACCCTTCTTCAGATACCGTGTTTACAAGCAATTTCTAAGGAATTTACCTTTTGACCTCTCGTGACCCCAAATGACCTTTGACCTCCACGAAAATCGATAGGGATCATCTACTCAATATGACCAACCCACACACCAAATATGAGCATAGTCACATGTACCGTTCTCGAGTTATTGTGTTTACAAAGTTTTGACCTTTTGACCTCTGGTGACCCCAAATGACCTTTGATCTCCACCAAAAACAATAGGGATCATCTACTCAATATGGCTAATGCACACACCAAATATGAGATTAGTCACACTTACCCTTCTTCAGATACCGTGTTTACAAGCAATTTCTAAGGAATTTACCTTTTGACCTCTCGTGACCCCAAATGACCTTTGACCTCCACGAAAATCGATAGGGATCATCTTCTCAATATGACCAACCCACACACCAAATATGAGCATAGTCACATGTACCGTTCTCGAGATATCGTGTTTACACATTTTTGACCTTTTGACCTCTCGTGACCCCAAATAACCTTTGATCTCCACCAAAAACAATAGGGATCATCTACTCAATATGACCAACCTACACACCAAATACGAGGTTAGTCACACTTACCCTTCTTGAGATATCGTGTTTACAAGCCAAAGCATCACATACACACACACACACACACACACACACATACACACGACATCACCATCGCATAGATTCCTTGCCTGCCTTCGGCAAGGAATCAAAAATACTATGTACTGGCATAACAGACAATATTCTCACTACTTCCAGGCAACATGTAATCCACCATCCAATTCTCTAATGACTCCATCATCGACCCCACCCAATTCTATAACCTCTCTACCCTCACCCCCATCCACATTATTTCACACGGGGGGGGGGGACCTTCCCTAAATATTTGTAACAACATCTATCACACCATCTCGAAACACACCTTCCTTTTTCCTTTGTTTTCCAACTTCTGCAATTTCTCCTCAATATCATCATCTTTGGGATGAAGACCACTCTCCTCTCCATAAACTGCTTTTACAGCTTTCATCAGCCGGTAGCAGTTACGTTTCTGTCTTTGTAAGCAATTAGGGTGACAGCTCTGCTGATGGTTGCAAATAATATTGGTCCTGCCAGCTATCTCCAGAACAATCTATTGGAAAATAAACTCACAAGTTGAATACAAGAAGCTACCCATTCTGGTCTAAGATAGGGATGACACAAAATTAAAGACATGAAAATTTGTGACTTTTGATCACTTTCCTAGACAGCATTATTAGGCTTTCTAAACCAATTTTCACACATTTTGTTCCTTCTATGAGCCTTTAAAAAAAAATTTCATCATACTTAAAATGTATGATAAACATGTATACTTTGAATTACATAATAGCCTCAAGGTCCAAGAAGGCATCCAATGCATCAACTTCCTAATTATGTCACAAAACAAAAACAGCCTGGAATCATACATATCTTTATTTGTACAACCATAGCCAAGTAGTAGTCACCATTAAAGGAGGAATGAGTAGGATTTTGTCACTTTTACATGACTCGTAAATTAAATACAACTAACTTCTTAAGAAAAATTCTTTCTCAACTTTTACACAGCTCTCTATTAAAGCTTGTACTACCTGTTTTATCAGAGATATTTCATTACTGCACAATCCCTTACATCAGTAATATTCTACTGAATGGCCTTATCTTCAACTAAATATTTGCCCACTATAACTTAAAAATTTGCAACATACCATTATGCAGTGGCAGAGCCAGAATGTCAAGAGGGGGGGGGGGGGCAAACTAAGGGCAAAGGATCATTTTTGGGGGGAGGGGGGCAAAAAATTTTTGAGCACAATGTGAAACCAACCTCAAGTGCCTATTACTGGGGGAGGGGGTCCAGACCTGTTAATTCCCTGGAAGCTCAGAGGTTTCAGCATATCTATGGATGAAAAATTAAGTCTCTGGAAAGTTATATTTTCTATTTTTCAGTTAACCCAACTCCAAACAGACAAGGGGCAAGTTGGGGCAAGGCCAAAATTTGGAGGGTAAATACCCCTCTTGCCCCACCACAGCACTGCCATTATGAAGTAAAAAAATTTGAGTCTTTCCTGGCATATAATGAAAGAAATCAAAGAGTATTCATACTGACCGGTATCCAAGTCATATTCTTGCTGAGATCAACGTCATCTAACCCTAAACCATCAGGGGTAGACATTGATTCCATCAAGTCTTGGTCTTGAGGACTAACTTGCTCACTAAAGACACTGCTTGTTTCCCCTGTTGAGTCATCATCCATAGAGATGGAGCTAACTTTACGACCTTTGACACTTCCCAGAGGTCCAAGGCCTATAAAAATATAAATGCAGTTGTTGCATAACTTTAAGATTCAAGCAAGGACAACTTGTTTTAAGTTCCATATTAAAACCTACACCTTAAAACTATATTAGATCAACTTGGGGCACCCTAGCAGTGTGGTACTAGTTTTTTGTCAAAGACAGCACAGAGACTTGTTTTGTCAAAAACTTTCAGACAAACTTGCAATTCATTTATTCCATGCAAAAAAATACTACTCTCCATCAGAGTCAATGAAAAATAAACAATAAAAAAAACCTTCTGTTTACTTTTCGATCATATTTTTGACCTAAGATGCCACCAAAAATATCTCTAGGGATAGTGTCATGTATGAATTTTACTACATGGCTCCATATATGTGAAGCAAATTTACCATGATGAATTGGTCACGGTAAAAATATACACTTGATTCCCTTCCTTGCTCAATCGCACAATTTGTTGATTAACAGACAGTAATGCTCCATGCAAAGACATTTAATCCAAGTCAAGAAAACATAGCCAGAGCATGTAGAGCACACAGAGGGGGTTGTGATTACAATCCTACTGTGTAATTTTTTGCAACCTAAGTTAAGTAGAAACTTGGTGAAGTGATAATAATAGACCTCCAGCAGCAGGTCTGGAAACTTAATATACCTCACTTGAGCAATATATAACTAAGGTTAGAAAATCAAATTTTTTACCAGAATGAAAACAGCATGACATAAATATCTCAACTTTTTCACGGTTCAAACAATTTTCATAGTAAGGTAAAATCAATGAAAACTGAAACAAAAGCCCAAGGACACTATGGTTCCTTGCATTTAAGATGATATTGTATTAAGGTAGTCACAAAAGGAAGGAATAATTTGCACCTTTAACCCCAATGACCTTTGACCATCACCTAAAAACATAGGGGCCAATTAAACTTCAAAATCATACAAGCACTTGCAGTTTAAGGGAAATGGAACACTTAACTTTTCAAGTTATCACATTGCACACTGCCCACTTCCATTCGACAAAAAAAAACACACACACACTCATCATCACCTTTCACTGAAATGTCATTTACTTGAGTTTGGGGTAGTATAGGAGGGTAGTAAATTGCCTTTTTGGTCAATCTCAACAATTCAAATCCAGACCTTACAAAGAGGTCACAAAGGTCAAATACAGTCAAAGTTGGTAAAAACTGATTTTAAATTAACAAATCCCTTTTGAACAGTCATCTGGTCATTCCTGACCACCAAAATTTATGATGGATGACTAGAAATTATGTCATGGTTGTCTTCTAGACTACCTAATGTGTTTGCTCAAAAGCAAAAATAAGGAAAAAACCCACAAGTCTGCTACTAAAGGCAGCCTGAAAGTGATTTATTACCACCAATTTCTTCTTCACAATTTGGCTAGAAGACCAAGAGATAAACATAGCTCAGTAAAATCTAATAAATGACTTTCAACTTGACCTTCTGGCCTAAAAAGGGTGTTAGAAACACTATTGTAGTCCCTAGGGTAAAAGCAGAGGTAAATTTGGAGAGAAACTGCTTTCATATTTTACTATTGAAATTGGAACCATAACTTGCATTGCAAATAACTTTATTCAATAATGTATATGAGGAAAAGGTTTTTTTTTTAATAAAAATTGCATTACTGTCCTGATTGTTAGCTAAACTGCTTTTAGACTGAGACGGGGTTATAATTCTTCTTTTCTTTTATACAGTACATTGCATTTGTCTAAAGGCATTAAACTTCAGCTGGACTTTTATATCAATTGAACAAAGACATATCACCCAAATAGTCTTCACGCGCACTTTACTTAGACGAACACAACTTTCCATTATGCCATCCCCCTATGTTACTTGGTTATTGAGTTATGGCACCGCATACCTGGCATTGCAATACATATGAAGGAACATCGTATTCGGTTTGTCTGATCAAGACGAATCTAGACGTCACAAACAAGTCACAAAAAAGGCACAAAGGTCAAAAGGTCAAATGAGGTCAAGGGGGTAATCATGTGCAATTCCCTTAGATGAACACAAATCTCCATTACACCGCCCCTCTAAAATGTTTCAGTGGAAAGATATCAATAAAACCTTACTTTTTGACCTTTTGACCCTTTCCAATTATTTTGGTTAATGTACCAACATTTTCACCTCCTACCAATCTAACTCAACCTAAAATTATGTCACTGTTTGAACAACGGATACCGAGTTACAGCTACTAACAGAAATTCACTTTTTGACCTCTGGTGATCACCAGTGACCTTTGACCTCCACCCAAAACAATAGGACACATCTACTCCACAACATCTACATACATACCAAGTTTGAAAAAAATTAATCACTTATTGATTTATCGCACCACATACCTTGCATTCCAATCCATCACATACACACACACACACACATACATACACACACACATACATACGCCAAGGTGACTGCATATGTTCCTTTATTTCACAAGGAACCAAAAATACTCTTTGCCAACTTAAGCACTTCATTTTCTTACCATACAATGTCTCTGGTCTTGAATTGCTGTTCTTGTGGCGCCCCCTAAAACTACTCCTATTGTCTCTACCTATTCCACATGGTGCAGGATGGCGACGAAGAAGTCCCTTGCTTTGTTTACGACCAGAAGGATTGGAAGCTAAAAGGGAGCAAATATCAATCAATTCAGCGATCACAGACCATTTCATCACAGCAAACATTTCTTTGGATTGAACAAATAAATGTCCCACCCCCTCAGATTAGAAGCTAACCATAGACTCATTTCCAAATGGCAATTACAATGAACTGTGGGATAGAGTTTTGGGTGTATGTCAATTTTCACCACAGTAAAATGCCATTGCAAAAAATGACAAACCCCAAAACTCTATCCCATAATCCTTTGTAATTGCTATTTGGAAATAGGTCAATGTACAACTCTACATCTAACTAACCCACCCTCTCAGAAGAAAGAATCAAACATGATACCTGCAAAAACCTGATATGCTTTACCATGAATGACTAGCTATCATACATCACAGGAAACCCTGCATGCAAAACAAATCTGAAGTATACGACTTTATAGGAAGAGTTTGATAGGAAGAGGAAGTGTCAATGTAAGTAAGCACATGAATTTCCCAAATCTACACATTTTGATGTTATTTCCACAAACCTGTTTCCAATATCAGCACCAATAAAAGGATATTGGATCTTTAATCATCACTGCTTGATAACCGGAAATCATTAATAATCATCGCACCATAACTCTCCTGATAGACTCTCATGATTTCTCATTCCCCTTCATCAATGGTCCAATTGGAGTAGTCTTGTGTAAATTGTATTTTGCATGGCCTTGTGTATAAAGTATTAATACACATTTTATACAGCCCTACCAGAAACAGGTAGTGCATGGCAGCACACAATTCAAACAATTCCCAAACATTTTTCATAAGACGCAATTCACCACACAAAGATGTAGTAACGTGTTCTAGGTAAGCTTGAGGAAGCATTCTTTCAGTTTCAAGATAATAGTTCAATACTTCCAGACCAATCTGCTATATTCTATAACTTACAAGACTCACAAAATTCTTTACCTTTATGAATTTTCCTCTATTCCCCACTTAGCTTAACCCTTTACCATTGTTTGGGTTCTGTTAGACCCATACGGAAAGCGCAGCTGTAGCTAATCTTTACTGCTTCACGCGGAGCTCAAAACTGCGAGTAACTACCCGAAAATTCCGCCACAACAACGAGAGAGACAATAGTTTAAGGTCACGGGGTCAATAACCTACGGAAGCTGGTTGTGCTACGTCCGCTTTTCTGCCCACTCCTGAGGTGTGCAAATATGCCCCTATTGGAGCACAACAGTAAAGGGTTAAATTATACAATAGAGGTGGGCTTGCATAAAAGGGTTACTCACATTTCCTTTCTTCAGTGGTTGCTGTCAGCGGTTGCTCAGCATTTAATTCGGTATTACTGCTGTGCTGTGAGTCTTCATCTGGCATAACAGCAAAACTTATCTTCCTCTCACCTAGACAATGAAGAGGAGGACAGTATTCACTTACAAACTAGAACAGACAAAGCTATAGACAAATCCAAGCAGCTAGAGAAGTCATCCATTGGTGGAGACCATCGATTTTAAATCATCTCAATTTGTTGTCTATATCCATTTCTGAACCCTCATTTTCAAAGAAATTTGGGGAATCCAGATGTTTTTAGTGTATAATCATCCATGATACATGTAAACAAATAATTTTACAGGATTAAGTTGATGGATGCCAGTTATTTCTTGACTTCGTCAGATCGTCACTTAAATATTTGCATTCCTTTATAGTGAATAAAGTGCAGGTTACTTTTACAAAGAATGCTATGTATACTGCAGTATACACCAACATCTTTTACAGTAACCATAAGAAAAGTATGTTACATTTTATAAAGCATTATAAAAATGGATGCCTTGTTGTAGAATGGAGACACATTAAATGAAAATAGTGAAATATTGAGTACTAATGTCATATAACAAACCTGTATGGCTGTTTAAAGAAAGAAAATGTCAGTTCATTCTGGGCCAGAAATTCCTTTTAAATTTTCTTTTCACAATAGACCTTACATACAGACATCACCACTGATGTCCTTTTGGAGGAGTAATAACGTGCAAGGTAAAAAAGTGGCAAGTATATCACTCTTTGGAGTCAGATTTCCGGCTGTCTGTGTCCAGTGATAGCTTAATAGCCTTGGGTAGTTCAGCACAGATAGCAGTGATATGAGAGAGCAAAGACTCAAGTGAGAATTTTGTTCAACGTGTAATGCTCTTTGACAATGGTCCTCTTATGAAAAAAATTGCCATACATTAGTACAGTGTATTGGTATATGTAGTGGCGCTATTTCATTTTGGTAAAGTTTCCGTAAGTTTACCTGCTGTAGATATCACCTGTAAAAACTTCACTGCTAGTGGTGAAACGTAAGTAGTGTTGTTAAGCAAAATCTTAGCATGTGCACCTGCATATGGCTTTTGTGTACTGTGCTTTGCATGTGCGTTTAGTGATAACAACACACTAGCCGTTCAGCAAGCAGAAGGACAAGATCGGACTGCCTGTCTAGAGAGAAGTTGTTATACTATATTATAGAATAGATTTTTGCATATAGACGAACTACAAGTAGGTTATTGGTTTTGGGCGGCAGTAGTATCACAGCCACTCAGGCCAAGCCAGCGCTAAGCAGCGTAGACATTTTATTTACGTAAGTAGGTCGTACAGTTTATATTTTGCGTAGTTGTATATATTTGCACGTGCATGCGCCAGATAGGCACAGCAATCCTTTTTGTATTACTGTTAGTATAGTGTATATAGGGCCTAGTGTTTGTAGAAATAGAAATTAATTAAACGGTAGGCTACAGTGGCAGCAGCTTTCCACCTTATTGTTAACGAAGGACAACCAGGACCTAAGTCAGCGCCAGGACGAGGTGTGGCGGCTCTTGTGGGTGAGTCTCGAGTACTTACTAATAATAATTGTTCACCACATTAATCCCACATATACCTTCTGTTAAACATATTAAGTTTTTTGAGGTACCCATCTTTTGCCTTTTGCTACCTTGTTCTGGTAAAGCAGAGAACTCAAAAGTCACATTGAATTGATAAAAACATATTCAACACTAAAGCTCCTTACACTTGTAAAAGCTGTTGTCAATTCAGTTAGATACATAACATGCTGCACTTAGACAATGTCGTTAGTTAGATGGAGTTTTATGGCCCAGTTTCCATCCTATTGGTTCAAGTCAAGCCTGCCACAGACTTTTTTCCAGTTGTGGCTCGCTGGCGTAGACAATGTAACACAGAACACCTTTTTAATGAAAATCAATATGGCATTATAAAGCAATAAAAATACCAGCAGGGCTGTCCATTCCTGTGTTTCCAAGACTCTGCCTTGGATTTGGGTTTGGTGGACTGGAAGTGGTGCTTGAACCACTGGTATGACGCTGTCCAGATGGTGATGGCTGTACACTGAAAGTAGGTACATTCAAAAATTCAGAATCCCTGAATCGTCCTGTGTTTCTCTCAGACTTTCTAGGCTTCGGGAGATGCTGGTATGTGTCTCTCAAGAATGATGTAACTTCAAGTAAAAGCTGACAGGCAATAAATTTGAGACCAGGAGGACAAGCATGTCCTGTGGGATTCACAGCAGCTGAAAACAAAGACATTAACATTTAAGTGTCAAAAGCTTACAACGGCAGAAATCCAAACTTTTTGGGCATCAATCTTAACAATGGAAGAATATTCAGCAATACTTATATTAGCAAATCTAAGATACGTATTTCATAAATATCAAGGTTTTCTTTAAAATCCTTTCTAAGAAATAGACACACCACTCAGAGATCAAATTTCAGAGCTCCCATTGAACTAATAAATTTATTAAGATCTTTTCGGCCATCACCAACCACAAGTTCTGCCCAAAAGGAAGGAGATTAAATATCTATTGCAGTTGGTAAAAATATCTCACTGAACACTTCACTGACTGTCACAGGTGAAATTTTGGACAACTCTCGTAATGAATATTCATTTATAGTATCCCACAGATGTTTAATTTCTTACATTTTTGTTGTGTTGCGTAATACCTTAGGTGCCTGGAGAGATTTGCAGGGTGTGTCGGGCAGTTGCCGAACATCTTGCAACGAGGAAACACGCATCCTGGTGAGGGAACTTGATTTCTGAGGTTTTAGCTTACACGTTGGAGGATTTTGGAGACGGGCGAATATTGCACTGGTCGCTGAGGACTCAGGGGCTCACACCAAGCCAATTTCAAACGTTAAATCCAGAAAGTATTCCTGTAGTATTTTCCCTCACCAGGATAGCGCCGTAACTTTTCCATCGGGTACCTGTAGGTATTTCATTATTACTTTATACTAAGAAGCCCCAGTTAGATCGTGAAAGTTCGAGGATTCATATAAAATTTGATATTGCAAACTAGTGCTTAGTGGCCCGTTCCTAAACAATGTCAATTTATGGATTTTCAGGGCCAGACGTACAATTTCTAAATTTGGGTTGCCTGCCAACGTTACAGTCGGACGAGGCTGGCTATTTGTCTTTCACCTTACTACGGAGGGGTTTGAATGATCACCAACTACGTACTGCTAGTTTGTATATATGTATTATTTGTTAAAACATCGTCGCAAAGACCCCGACGAAAAAGAAGATTAAAAAGCTTAAAACAGAGAAACCAGTCTTTCAGTGTTTTGTTTTCGAAACTGCAGCTACCTGTATCTATCATAAGGTTCTTTAAAACAACCCGTGACACTGACCCACATTCTCAGTTTATGTCACAATACTAAGCTCCCTTGAAGAGGTGTTGAGAGGGCAATGCAAACTTTCATAACATACACTATTCACTATGCTTTGTTTTTTTACAATGATCCAAATCCACTCAAAATCCCTAATTCAGCAGTTTGGACTTTCAAAATGTCCTGTCTTGACCTCTGTTCTAATCCTGTCATCTATTATACTAACCTTCATTCAAGTAATCTTCAGCATCATCTTCACGCCTTAATCTCCTCTTAAAGCCTTCGTCTTTCACCCTCCCTACCACCATGGAACAATCAAATGGATGTCGTCGCTCCAACTCTTCCAATCGATTACCAACAGCCTAAAAAATATGTCAAAAACTTGTCATCCTCAACTTTATTTCTTGGTATTTAAAGAAACATGATGTCTCCACAAGAGATTTTTGACTAAAAAGCCCATTTATCTTTGGGAACTGCATATTCCACATTACCTGCAGATGCTCTTGAGAAAAACTTAAAAATAAATTATTCAACAACATGATATTAACATGATTTTCTAATATGTCTGCCAATTATTAAGGTTTGTTGTTGTTTCAGATGCAGCTTTGTTTCTTTTGTATTTCCTGGGGCATTTTTCTTGTGAAGGGTAGGCCCAAGAGAGACACATGTAACAATTTTTCTCTGGGAATTATCGTTAAGAGTATTTAAAGACTCATTGCTAAGAATTGTTGTAAATGAGGTTTCTGAATTTGTAGCATGATAAACATGTGACTGGAAAAGACCATTCTGCTAGCACTGCTACAGAATACCTGATCTTCATGAAGTAATTTCATGTCAATTGAAGCTGTGCTTGATGTTTTCGGCTTTTTTTTTTATCTTTTTTTTTCCACATTTATTTGCCTTACCTCTGCCCAAAGATAAAAGAGTTTTGCAGCTGATCTTTGCAATGATTGTGCCTTCCTATAGCATGAAGCATTCATGCCACGGCCTCCCCAGACATTACTGTAAACTCTGCCTCTCCCTCTGGTGTTCATTTTCATCCACTCTGGCCAATCACCATGGTTACAACGATGAACAAAATGGCAGCACTCTATAAACAAAGCAGCTCTGGCCACCACAGGAGCTCTCTGCCAGAAATTGACACAAAAGTTAAAATACTAGATGCCCAGCGATGAAATACAGTAATGATTGTAAAAACTTATCTGATAGTATTGCAATTTGTCATCAAATAAACCAGCCATAGATTATGCTGATTTTGATATAACTATACCATATTTCCAAACACTGATTTGCTTATGGTAATGTTGCACTTTGACAGACTTTACAGATAGCAATGTGAAATTGTAAAACACGGAGTGGTGAAGCAATGCATGGCATTGAATTGGTCATCTATGAATTAATTGTCAGTGAATATAGCAACCTTAAAATATTATAAGGACCTTTTCTCTTTTATTATTTATTGAGTTTGTTTATTAGTTAGATGAGGTTTTACAGTTCACTCTCTAACCCAATTTGTTTAAGACAGGCAGGCCACAGCCATTTTTCCAATTGTGGTTTAACATTCAATGAGTATACAGAGATATATATTTGGCCTAAGTATTGATTTTCGTAAGATACCAATAATAAGTAATAATCTGTCTAAAAATACTTGAAGTTGTCAAACACTCACCAAATCAAGAGCAGCAGCTAAGAATTCTGGATCAGGAACAGTTCCAGGATTCAAACAGTCCATCAAAAATTGAAGTCGTTTCATTCCAGCAACAACCATGATTTTGTCGACAGGTTTTCGTTCTTTCTCAGATCCCATATCAACAGAATCAGATGTTTCTTCTTCATCATCCACTGACTTTGGAGTTCCACATTCTGTAAAAAGTTAAAAGTTTGCGATAATTATCTTCCACCAAATCTGATTTTTACAAACTTTTTGACAGACAAATTACCTTACTTTAACAGTAAAATCTTTCAAAAGGTACAGGAACTGGGCATTTTAGTATTTATGTTGGAGTTTCAAAGCCTTTTCACTATAGAAATAAAGTCCCTGCCAACAGGAGTGGCAAGGAAACACTGTTCTGCTCAACTCAACTACTTAAATTGCCAATTTGGAGAAAAACAAAAACTTTTCGAAAGCAATTAATATTTTCTTCCTTCTTAAATATATATTCCTACAATACTTCTTGTAATTAGTCCATGGTATTTCCATTAAACCATAAATAATGCAAAAACTGTCAAAATTTGCAGTTTTAATTTGAAGACTTGTGAATTCTGAAATTTTTTTTTCCAAAATGTATTACTTTTGCCTTTTTCATGTTTGCACTGCTTAAAAAATATCAAGTGGAAAGTCTCTTCAAAAATATCTTTTCCAATAATAATAACAATTATAAATAATATTTTACAAAAAGATATTTACCATCTCGATCATCATTTGGGTCCCGCTTTGTCTTCTTTCCAAATTTGCTGAAAAACGGATGGTCACCAACTTTCTTCTTCCCAGAATAAGAAGCTCCACCAATTTCCTGTTATGAAAACATTTTCCACATTCACTTGCTTTCAATGCAAAACCACATGTGAACAACATTGAAAGGGAAAGAGCAGTCCACCCTGCCCCTCCACACCCCCCCCCTCCAAGAAAAAAACTATAATAGTCTAGAAGTCTTTCCTATTCCATGAATGTCTCCTGAGAATATGACAATTCCAAGTTATGAATATTTTGGGGGTGTACCTCATTGCATTACCTTAGGTGCAATATTTGTCTTGAAATACAACCAAGGATGCATGGAAGAAATACTAGGAGCTATTGAAGAGAATGAGCAGTTGTTTAACAAATTTTGGTCAACTGCATTTGCCCTTTAACCCTTTACTGGTCTTACAGGTCCTTTTAGCCCCAGACAAAGAGCACGGCTGTCACCCATCTTTACTGTTTCACGCTGAGCTTGAAACTGGGAGTAGCTACCCTAAAATTTGGCGGCCACAAAAAGGAGAGAGACAATAGCTAATATCACAGGGTCAATAGCCTACGGAAGTTGATGCGGGGCGTGCCACATCCGTTTTTCCGCCCACTCCCGAGGCACGCAAATATGCCCCGATTGGAGTCGGACGGCAAAGGGTTAAGGTAAATAAAACCATTTCAAAATTCTGTTTCACATCTTTCATTCTTATTATTCTGTCAGTCCAAAGAACATCACATCTGGTGAGAAGAGTCAATCACGTGACGTGTTGGAGTGAAACAGTTGTCCCACTGTACAGCAATAGTGCAGACATAAAGGGTGTATTGTGTAACTATACACCATGTAAACAATGTTCAATCTTTTTTAACTTGTAGACAATGACCTAGTTTAATAATAATAATAATAATGCTATTTATAAAGCACTTTTCAAAAACACTCAAAGCGCTGTACTAAGAAAGGCTTAAAACAAAATACAAAAAGCACCAAAATTATGCAGATAAAATCAAAACTTAAAACACAGAAAAGAAAAAAAGCTAAAATACAAAAATATCCAGCTTTCATGATTAGAAGGTTGTACAAAAACTTAAAGGGGTGGAAATTCACTGTTTTCTTTTCAAGATGGCCTGTAAACGCACTGGTCAATTTCACCCAATAGGCGTACCTCGATGAGAATGGGTTTCTCTCCATTCATAAGCGAGTGTTTTGTGCACAGGCACGCAATATTTTCGCATTCATCTGACATTATTGATATTCTGAGATTTCTATTCAACCTTTGTCAGAAGAAACTTTGCCAGTTAGGTCCACAATCATGTGTCCTGAGGCTCTGGCAATAGCATATTGCGTACTGCACTCACTGCCAGACTGTCGCTGTTTTCCTGAAGTTTTCATGATCCAGGACCCAGAACAGAACATCCTCCAGTGTTTTAATGTAATGAAATAATTTCAATTGCCTCATTTTGTTAAGAATGAATAATACCTTCTTCTAAATTTCACCCTGCTACAATAGGAATTAAAAATCATTTTGGTTCTGAGAGGGTACTGTAATTGTCAATTTTTGATATCCCAAAAGCTGCAAGTTCAATAGATCTTGCTTGACCTAATTATTTGACCCTTTCTCTGTTTCAAATTGCAGGTCTAAAAGTCCTATGCAAACATCACATACACAAAACCACATGTTTGAATTCTGTTTGACTTCTGTTTGAACTATTCTGAGGGTTTTCCAAGGTGTATTGCTTTCTTTACTTTTGTCACAATGGGAAGCAATATCCGTTAGTTAATATGCATGAAAGACTTTTAGGGTCAAAGAACCAATTTCATACAAACAATTTCAGAAACCACAAGAATGAGTAACTTCAAAAACAAAGATCACAAAAATTCTAATGATGCATAAAAAATTAAAGATTTACAAAATGTATTAAGAATAAACTAAGGTTATATCAACGAACCTTTTTGGATTTCTCACTCATTTCTGGTGTGTCCTGGGGGCTATCTTCCCCTCCACCTTGGCTCTTAGCAGCTTTGTTCCTCCATGTAGTAACAGCTTGGGCTAACATACAAATAAATAAGAAGACTGCTCCTTCACACTGGAGTCTCATAAAATGAATTCCAGAAATTAAGGCTAAATTTAAGAATAGCAGGACCAAGCATAGGAATAGCTATTTGCCATTTACTGGAACAAAAATTTTTGATCTGTGAGCTCCAAGTAGCAGAGCAAATTATCCCAACCTTAAGGGAACAATAACCCTACTGTACCTTATAAAAGAAATTTATTCCATTCTTATCTCTTAACAAGGAAACCTGAGGGAAATACCCAACACATAATATTGTAATACATCTTACACTGCTGTACAGATGGTACGTGTCATACACACTACAGCTACACATTACTTAACCTTTAACAAATGATTCTTGTAGACTACTGTATTAACTACACTTGAAAGCATTTTATTTTTCCATTTTTTTTTTTAATTAAACCGTACCAATGTGGGATGGAAAAGTGATTATACTTTCACCTCCTATCATTTTAGACGTGTTAGGATTTCAAAACATTGCACTACCCCTTCCTCGCCCTTTGTTTTAATTGTATATATCTATCATCCCTACTCTAATGTGATATAAAGCAATTCCTGAACTGTTTGAAGCAAATTTTTCCATCACTAATAAAATATTTTGT
Organism: Holothuria scabra; assembly: GCA_037179385.1. Lineage (NCBI taxonomy): Eukaryota > Metazoa > Echinodermata > Holothuroidea > Aspidochirotida > Holothuriidae > Holothuria > Holothuria scabra. The sequence goes on along the minus strand of CM074190.1, from coordinate 6,737,868 downwards.
TTTATAATCTTTCCCTTCTTTCAAATCAAAGAAGTGGGAACCCTGACAATACAAATACAATCCTAGGACTAGGTACTTTAAATGTGCAAAGTGTCTATGGTGTATCGTGATGCTTAAAGGCCCAGTTCTCTCACCTCAAACAGTACCAATTATCCTAACCTTCTTACTGAAGCCCCTCCCACAATTGTCTGAAATTCATCCTCATCCTTCCCAATCTCAGTTTATTGCTTCAGGGTGAGTATGGGAAAACTCAATTTATGTAATCAAAACACTCTCAGTACCGTTCATGCTGTGTAATATAAGCTTTGGCACTATGCATTGTTTGAATTAGCTGTCAATCAAAGAGCTGAGCCAATTGAGAATTTCGGTACCCGGGTACCAAAATTGTAGTTTGGGGTGAGAGGTTTGGCCCTTTAATGAGGTCTACCAGGTTCATGTAATTGATTACAACCATGCCATGATGGGAAGTCTGTTTTTGGTGACCCTGGGGGAGTTTATCACAAGCATCTTTCTTTAAACAAAGCCAAACATGTCTTTTTGCCAGGTTTATTTCAAATTTTCAGTCACTGCAACTGTCACACAAAAGTCCAAAATGATTTCCTTAACACGTGTATATAAACCAAATATTTTTGAATACTATTTTGTTGCAGGCATAAAAAAGTGTATTAAGGAGTACATGTAAGGTATATATCATGAAAATTAACAGAAATATGCAATAATAGTAGCATGTGATTACACTTTATTCAACTGAAAATAACTAATAGTTTGGAACTTGCAGAGTATATATTCCAAGAAGATGAACTTAAATGGAAACTTTTGATTGAAAAATGCATGAGAATTCACAGAATTTTGTATCATAGGGGAATTTTAAGCAAAAAAATTCATTTTCAAATGTGGAAGAAGAATCAAATCTACACAAAAAGGAGAAACTTCCATTCAAATGGGACATATTTTTCAAATATCAGTAAATGAAGTCAATAGGTTTGTGTTCTAATGTGATCTTGCAAACATGTTCTCATAACATGGGATTGTTGAGGAGAAAATTGGTTGTAAAGTTTAAAGGAAAATAAAAGGTTTTCAATTAATGTTAGGATCGCATGATCGGTATGATGCCATATGTGCTTGCTTCAAGTTCACTTCTTGTTGATTATGTGACAACTTCACCAGCTCATAACTTGAGAACCACATATCAGATGTCAATGAAAATTTCAACCAAATGCTCAAAATAAGTACTCCCCTAACATATTAAAACTTGATGTGCCCTTTACTTCCTCTTTTAAAATCATTTTATCTTTGGGAGGAGCCAAAAATGTATTTGGTACTTATTCTTATTAATCCCTTCTTCCTCAAAAATTTCCTCCCTGTGAAATTATTTTTTAATCTACGCTCTTTAAAAAAATCAACCCATTCCCAACCAAAGAACTGACTTCTCTTGATCTCTTAAACAGAGCAATATTAAACAAAAAATCACAAGGTTTCTCTTTGCCTACTTTTCCTTTGGTGAAAATTTCTGTGACCTGCAAGTGTATTGGGACTTACTAGTAAAGTTGCAGGATAACTCTGAACATTCCTTGTATGTTTACATCTTCAGGCTCTCCAGTCCCTTATGCTTTGATTGTACAATTCAACCCAAGATGACATCCCCCCTCCCCCGTGTATGTTCTCAGGGCACAAAATGCAATAATTATGATATAAAGCACACCTCAGAGTGTGTTTGTGATACCTTTGCATGGGACAACAACAAAACTATGGGAAGAAGGGTTTTAACATGAATTCCGATTTTCTTTTCAGTGACACTGTAAACTCAAATTTAGAATCTCATTAATTTAGAAGATCATTTCTGATCCAAAAGTAAAGTCCAGCAAAGGCTTACACCAAGAACATTCCAAGTCAAAGACCTTAACTACTTGGCAAATTTAATCTCCATCAAAATCAATACATCTGGTCCCTTCCACTGGTTGGAGATGAAGAAACAAAATATCATCCAAAAGTACTGGTAAACCCAGGGTAAAGGAACATCTCCAATTGTTACAAAATGACTGTAACCAGCCTCTCAGACCAAGGTTATAGCTTGAAAGATCTTAGTGTGAGATGCGAATTGCATCAACTACTACTACTACCTCTGTGCAGTATCACCATCAGTTGGCATGGAGTATATACACACTGCAAACTTGGGCTTGGACTAGTTGACAATTACTGGTTCAACCATTTTCTGGTAAATTTGTAGCTTATTTAAAGCTCATCATATGGAAAAAGTTTTGAATTTGTGAGGAGCAGAGAAGCTTCATTTTAGTCAAAGTATGGGTCAGCAAAAACCAGTGCATGTCATAACAGTTCCTCACCGATCACTGTGGCTAAAACCTTGCTCTTAGGTACAATAACGTATTGCATATCTTCAGTTGTGAAGCCACCTAGGTCATTTGCAGTGACCAGCAAAATGGAAGCAGTGTAAACTAATTCTTCCATGAAGATGAAAACAAAAGCTTCTTTGGCTGCCAGGATTTTTTTTTATTTTCTGCTTGGGTAATTCAGATTTGCTATTTCTTCTTATATGACCACAAAATTATTGAGCATAATGTTTTAAATAAAACTTATACTCGGTCTGCTTTTGTGTCAATCCAGCAATTCATTGTATGAATCAAAACATCTTAATGAGTTCAAGGGAGAGTTAATAAAAAATAAGTTTGTAAATCCAAACATTTAAATGAATTTTTCTTAAGTAAACTAGACACAGTATTCAACTCTGAGAAGTACTGCAATGAGAAAGTTACTCTAGAATAAATTGTTCAATTAGTACCTCCTAACACTGTCAACCTATTAAATTCTTCATGTCGGAAAAAAATACCTCTAGAACAATCTCGTCAGGAACTGTTCTCAGTACTAATAATACGTCCATTTAAGCATTTGAAAATGACCATGAAGGTTGACATTTGATAGCACTTTATCACAGAATAAGCTGAAAGGGAATGTAGCCCTGCAGTGCTATTTAAGTAATTTGATTCCCTTTTTGCCAGCACTTATGTCAGGATTTGTTGTAAGTTGTTATTTGAACCCCAAAAATGTGGGCTTCTATTGTACCTGAAAGGTAATCAAATCTGCTGCTCATCAAAGCAGCTAATAGGAGTAATGAACCAGTGGTCAGGTACTATAATTGGGAACTGCAGTTTTTCCCTAAAAACTGTGGTAGCCATGACAGATCTCCTAAAAGGCTAATATCCCGTATTGTTTAACCCATCCAGATTCAGATTTTATGTAGCAATCAATTTTCACTAAAAATTTACATAACATGATTTTCCTTATGGTATTACTGTACAGAGTCGAGAAACAGTTCAATGTCACCTTTGCACACAGTAAATGTTTTGCCACCAAAAACTACTCCCAGTTTCTAGTGTTCCTGCTTTTTGTCCTTTAATTTGCATCAACCTCAGAGTACACATTCAAGATTTCTGCATTTTGTAGAATGCAACATTCAAATCTTTTCTTACACCACAATGACAACTTTCCAGATCAAAAAATACTGTACATGTATGCATAAATTTGGCAGGAGTAAAATTTCTATATCTTCACATGATCTTTGCTTCAAAATTCCATTTACAGTTTACAGTACAGTAAGACTATATAGTACAAACCAACAACGACAGTCCCTAAGTTTTTTGCACTTTTCCCTGGGACAACTGTTTTTCAGTCTTAATTTTGAGCCCTATAATTCACTTCAACTCTGTCTCATTTTCTGAGAGTGGGTTCCTTATAAACGAATCCACGCAGCTGGTAAAGTCAGCCATAAGTGGGGTCCATAAGCCTTAAATTGTCTTAATTCTATTGTTTACATGTAACTTTAAAACTTTTATTCATTGAAATTGAATAAGTCAAGAGGTATTTTAGAGTACAATCCTCCATTAAGGAGATAAGCAAAGAATCTGAAAGATGAAAGGTGATGGACCTCAGTTTTGACCAACTAAATGTTCTAAATCAGACCATCCCTTGACTGTTCTAATTCGTCTTTTAAAGCAACAAAAACATGTGTTCATGTGACATAAACAAGTGAGGTACAGTACTAAACACACACACACTTACAGAACTACTCAAACACACATACACAAGGTAACCACCTTACACACAAACATAGAACTGGTGCACGTGTAACATCTATTATCTTACACACGTTTCACTCTGTTCATAGCAGGTTTTGTACTGACCAACATCATCAATGTCCACCCTGCTTGCCATTTTGCTCCCTCTTAAAATCAAGGCAACGAACAGCAATAGCTTCCTTGAACTAATTCAAGTATTTCAAATACTTGGCAGACGTTTTGTTGCCAGTAAATTGCTCACTTCATTTTAATATTTAATCTTTTAATATTTTAGTAATTTATTAATCCCCCTAATTTGGTCTTTACACAACAACATCAATGTGCATGCAACCAGTTTAGAACACCTCCCACCACTTTGACAAAAGACCTGGTGCAGAGGTGTTGAGTGCAAGCTCCCAGCCTAGAAGCTTTAACATGGTCACACACACACAAAAACAAACATTGCTTGACATGGGTCTGTGGAGCTTATTTCCTTGACCACTTCATCTGTACAAAAATTCAAAAACTAAACATCTGGAAGGTTTTAACTGGATATCCAATCCATAAAAATGGTTAGAAACCACATTTGATCTAAAATGTTGAGATGAGTGAGAAAAAGTTGTAATTTATAATCTATCAAGGCTTCTTCCACAATTAAGGTGACCTGGTGCCCCAAAAGAACTGCCCTTTAAGGCTTCAGTTATGAAATAAAGCGGTCTTGTCACTTTTCCATCCTTTCAAAAACAACAGGCTTACTTAAAACAGTCTGGCTTATTTGTTTTTAACTGAGTGAAAGGTGTATTTTAACTCTCCTTACAAGTTTGTCTTCTCTTGAACTTTGACTAAAAAAAACAATAGCGCTCTTGATTTTACAGTATACCTCCATACAGTTTTGTCATTTTCATTAATGCAATCATTGTCACAAGGTGAAACCATTAACAAATGAAACAGAGCTATACTTACAATCTCCAAGGAATTGTTCGTTACAAGTGAAGGAAAATAGCTTTGTGCAAGTATGTTTGGAAGCATGGATAAATTAAAGCGGTCACTGCTTCAAGAGATCATTCGGATTTCAGGCATATCATTTCCATCAGGCAAAGAAAGAATTTTTTAAGAAGTTTACTTTTATTTTTTATTAAATAGCTTTTAGGAAGAAGTAGAGAGATTTTTTCAAGTCAAGCAAAGGCAATGCACATGACAGAGAAGGAAATTTAGTTCAGACAGTAGAAAGTTAATTGTGCAATTTTTCATTTCATCATTACTTGCTTTTTTTTCTGGAAAAATGCAATTCAGAGAAAGACTGAGATGCCATTCACTTCAATGCTGATTTTAAAGCATTCCATTCCATTCCTTTGGGTAAAAGAGTTGAAAAGGGAGTATTAAGGGGATAGATGGGGGTTTATAGGCTGACCAGGCTTGCAATTACCTCTGTTTTGGGCTTGCAGTATTTTGGATCAAAAAACAAAAGAAAATGCGGTTAAAATTTTAAAATTTGCATTGCCTAGTCAAAGGGAAAAATGTGGATACATTATTTTAGCTTGTTATATTACTGTAAAAGGTCAGTTATGGTCTTCTGTTAATAATGTTTAATTAAAGACCAACTTGTGAGTCATCCAACCTAAAGTAGGATTTGGAAACAACTTTATATTGTCCAAAACTGTAACAGTTCAGCCCATCTGACGTTTTCTTACCAACTCATACCTTTTTATACTGGAACATTTAGGAAACTGCCAATGGTTTTAGTTATCAATTACAATTTGGCCCTTTTTGGCATATGAATGAATAATTTTACAAAAGAAATAATAGCACTTCATATCGGTTTGACTTACAATGCTAAGACAAATAAGGATGCTACCTATAATAATGTGATGAAAAATATAAACCCAACAGGTGGCACTGGAATAATACTGATAAAAGGATACCAACAACAGCTAAGGGGTGATGCAAAAAGGCCACTAGGACACAACTGGGGGACCAAGGGTGGGGACCAAGGAAAGGGCCTGTGTAAAGGTGACTTTGAATGAGGGCATGACTAAAAAAATAAACTTACTTTTAAAAATGAGAAGCTTGAAATAAGGAAAGGAAGCAAAGCAGGTTAGACACTCACACATCTTACCGAATTGGAAGACACTAAATCTTCGCTTCGGTCCGGTTCCTTCTGCATCAAAATCCACAGAGTCCATTGGTCTGTATTTTTTCTTGAACAAATTGCGTCTAAGTTTTGTTCCAGGACTGACATCCCCGCCATCTTCTTTTCCCAAAGATGAGGAAATGCTGCCTTTATCGCCATCTGTTTTGCTCCCTGATGAGTCACTGTCAGAAGAACAAGGTGGAGTAATGAGTAACCTCTGGTGTTTTCAGAAAACTTGCTCACTTATACTTTGCGAATAATTCTCAACATTTGTGGGTCTGTAGCAGTCAGATGACTGTGTATTATCCCTAGATAAAATCATGGTAATGGATTCATGCACTCATCTTAGGTTACTCCATTTTACACATGGGTGTGCTGTTTATCTTAGGTTACTCCATTTTACACAGGGATGTGCTGTTCATCTTAGGTTACTCCATTTTACACAGGAGTGTGCTGTTTATATGTGGTCATTTACAAACAACATTTCATCTCTTTTCCATCTGTGATTTCAAAATATTGTTGTATCTATGAATAAACATATGAATAAACATATGAACAAACGAGGTTTTCTGGAACTGGACCAGAACCTGACCAAAACAGAACAATGGACTCTCAGGAGTTAAAGCTACTGTGCAATGCACCTGGGCTGCACCCTCAGGAGGTTGGGAGTTCAATTCCTGGCTAGGTTATAACCACGACCTAAAAAACGATACCTACTGCCATTGTGGTTGATGCTCAGCATAAGCAAAAGAGTCGTGAGCCACAAGTGGAAAAAAGGCTGTGATCAGCTTGACTTGAGCCAATTGGTTGGAAACTGGGCCGTAAAACTCCATCTAACTACCTAACTAACTAACTAACTGCACCCAGCTTGCACATCACTTGCAAATCAATTGTTAATTATTGAGATAACACACAGTCCATTAATGTTTAACCTTTCATTGTTCTTAACTCTTCAAGTACTTCAGAACATACCATATCATCCAACAAATCCCTCTTGAAACAAAACATTGAATACATTCCCATAATACTTGGATTTCTTTTAAACTAAGCCACATAGATCCTTGTTAATGCTTTCATTTTTGAGCTTTTATAGATTTTAAGCTATGAAAAGTTTAAGCAACATAAATCTAATTCTAATAATTTTAAAGGGAGAACCAAAATGCATATTTTCAGAGGCTTGGCACTAAGCAGATAATACTAGCCCTGCAAAATGATTTTAAGTTAAACAACAGTGGACCATGCACTAAAACAGGACAATGCACAGAGAGTTCATGAGAGTGAAACAAAGGTCCCCCCTGGTGCCACCACTGAATGAAGCATTGTTATGTGGTAGACCATTCAACGGGCATGTTAGGATATCAACATCAACTCAATACCCCTGTTTACTAGATCAATAATTTCAAAGGAATAATTTGAAACATACCCATCTTTGTCCTTTCCTCCAACATCTTTGATACCTTTCCCAGCTGAATCTATCAGACCACTGAAGGCAACCCTCCTAAAGACACCACCATGTACCTCACGGATATAATGGAGTAACTGCCTGGCATCAGCGTACACAGCCTGTAGGAGAGGACATGAACTTAATCTAACATTTCTGATTCTTCTGTTGTTTAATTTAGAATATAGATAGGAGTCCTAGTAAAAAAAAACAGCTATCTCTATGGTAAAAAAAATTGTTGGATATGTAAACATAATGTTGCTTAAAGGGATATTCAGTTTGACTGAGAATATGAACCTTCCGTTCCAGAAATTGAAATTGTGAGCTAATTGTATTATACAAACTCTGATTGCTGTTGTGAAGGGAAATGCAGTCACCCCAACTTAAAGAAATGAGGCACTTTATCTCTCTGTTCCATAATTGGCACATGAGGGCCACATGAAAATGGGAAATTTACTTAGAGTCACTGCATGGTTTACCTTGAATATGCAATATTGAAATTCTGAAACATTATAAAAAATACCTTTTAGAGAAATAAGAAGAAAATCGTCAGATTTAGGTGTTGCTTCAAAATAAGTTTGGTGGCAACTACTCCTGTCCTTGAAAAAGAAATTCTTGTCAGAAAAAAACCCATCTCAGTCTTATCATATAAGCTATCTAAAGAGTCCTAAAAAGACACTACTTCATCTCCTACTTACTCTGGATCCCTGCTGAGGTAATTTTCAGACTTCAAACCGCAGATAAGTCATAAGCTCCTTAATACTACTCCACACATTCAAATATTATTATTATTTAAACATTTATTCACGGACCAGGCTTTCTCAGTTTCTGGCCTATTTTACTATTGCTGGCAGGATTTGACTGTTTTGCTTTTGTTTGGGGTTTTTTCTCTCTGTGTACTTCCCAACTGCTTCATTTGGTATTTCAAACAATTGGACATGAACGTATCAATTCCATAGACTGTGGAAGTGCCTCAGTGCTACTGCAAAGACCATCATTCAACGGTTATTTAGTCAGTCCAGGGAATATGTGCCTAGGAAATCTGGAGATTAATGTAGCACATACAGTCCCATAGATACTGACCATCTCTTCACTCTTTTCTTTCTACTGTTCTGTACTACATATCCAAAACACTAAAATAGGCCCCTGGATCTTGGAGAAAGGTACTTTTGGTGGTTTTGAACCTATAAAATGTTGGTTTATAAAGCAAAAAAAGCCCTCCCATCACAAAGGCAAGTAATATGAAGTTCAGTGTGTATAGTCCTTTTCATGTTATAACAATGAATAGAGCTATTCAGCTATTCAACTATACAGCTATTCCAAATTAGGAGGTTAAGGTAAATCCCAAGTCATTTCATGCCTATGTTAGATCTAAGCAGAAAGTTAAAGTTAAGTTTCTTTAAGAGCAGGTTCAGAGGAGGACCACACTGGCTTATTCACAATGTGCATGATCTCCCTTATCATGATAGGCTCAATTGTCTAGGACTTACTTCTCTCGATTTAAGAAGGGTTAGGGGGGATATGCTGCAGGTTTTCAAGTTCCTTTCTGATAATGATTCTCTAACTGCAACTACTTAGAGGTTTGTGCTGATTCTGGTGTTCATGGCCATAATAAGAAGCTGGTGAAATGTTTCTCTAGACTTGACATCAGTAAGTTCAACTTCACTAATAGGGTTGTCAATGAGTGGAACAGTCTCCCTGAGTGGGTTGTTAATTCCACTTCAGTAAATTGCTTCAAGATTAACATTGACAAGTACTACGGTGACAGTGGCAGGATCTGATTGTATTGGGTTTGTTTAGTCTTTGTTTGGATTAGGTGTTGGTTTGGGTCTGTTCTATAGGGCATCTTATGGGATTTTTACCCTCCTTTGCCCTTTAACTTGTTATGTTATGTTATGTTGTGCTGTGCTGTGCTGTGCTGTGCTGTGCTGTGCTGTGCTGTGCTGTGCTGCGCTATGCTATGCTATGTTATGTTAAATGCCTTTTATGGCTAATTTTTACTTTCAACACATCATTCTTAAGCTAACCTCATTTTCCAATGTGAGCAATTCCTCTTTAGAATCCACCAGACGAGTGATGAGTGATTTGAGGGTGCACCCAACAATTGTTCCTTCGATCCCTCTGGTACCAGTCCCTGCAATACCACTGCCAAAGTTAGTTGCAAAACCTGCCCTGCCCCCACTGGTCTCACCTGTACCAGAGGAGTTGGTACCTGAAAGAAAATAAGAAAAAGGGGTTACTCAAATGAAACAAACGGTCAATCCAGCAATTTTGTTGTTCTACAAAAAACAGTGGTGCAGTCCAAATTTATTTGAAGACTCGCAGACTTACAGCCAGCAGTCTTTAAAACAGAGTAGGCAATCCAAATACTGTCTGTCCATCACTGATGACCTACTACATAAGTATGCATGTTTTCCAGCTGAGTCATAAAGAGAATCGGATGGAGGTCAACCAGCAAATTGCAATCAACAGGTTGGGTGAACCTCCTCCAAGAGAGCAAAGGCAAACTTGTCTGAAAATAACAGTTGATTCTCACAATTTTCTTCCTATTTCTCTTCCAAGGTTTTGTCATAATATCTCAGTTTCTAGATACTGCACATTCAATGTAAACCAAGCTGTTACTGTACTCCAACTAAATTTTACAACTGACGAACAATATTGCCACCTGATTCATTAAAGGAATTCATGGAATAGGATAGACTACTACACCTATTCAATTTGGGGTGACTGAAACAATCCTTTGAGATAAATATTACAAAACTGTCTGCCAAGATTACATGAAAGTTTGCCCACTTCATCTGCTGCACTAACTTGATGCACTCCATACAACACAATGAGGGCTTACTTTCTTAAACTTGAATCACAGAAAAATTAGAAATAATATGAAAACAACCACAAACAGAAACCCAAAAGGGGTAAGTGAAAAATGTATGGCAGGATTCTTCCCACACTTTTGAAATACTGAAATGATGGAAGGCTTTTGTCCTACGTTTTGATGACTTCAACCCTTTAGCGTTGTGCTCCGATCGGGGCATATTTGCGCGGATCGGGAGTGGGCGGAAAAGCGGACGTAGCCCGCCCTGCATCGGCTTCCATAGGCCATTGACCCTGTGACCTTTTACTATTGTCTCTCTCGCTGTTGTGGCCAAATTTTCGGGTAGCTACTCGCAGTTTCGAGCTCCGCGTGAAACAGTAAAGATGTGTGACAGCCGAGCTCTCCGCATGGGTCCAAAAGGACCCAAACAACGGTAAAGGGTTAATGGGAATATTTAGGACTGAAAAATTAAGGACATTGCATAGCATCACATACATGACCAATCTCTTGTTGATTTTATATTTTTAAATTGAAAATTATCTGCTGTGCGGGAAGAGGATATTAAGGTAAATTTTGATCTTCACAACTAACAAATTAGTTGCTTTAAATAGAACTATGGCATTTGTTTTAACAGAAAATATTGTCTTTTCTCATTTATGGGTCTTACAGAATGATAGATTACTCAGCACAAGACAGTATGATAGCCCTCCTTTTGATTACCTGGTCTAAATGACATAGGAGCCGGATCCTCACAAAATCCAAGTAAAGCATGGAGAAAATCCAAAATGGCCTCCAGAGGGTGTGCTGATATCACATAGCGCAGGTAACGACGAAACTGGGAAGGATCTACCTTAAAGAGTCTATACAGGCACTGCTGTCCCACCAGTCGCAGCCTGTCTCCTGATAAAGAAAGAAAAATGAGATATTGATGCATAACAGGTAACCAGAATGCAAAAATGCATTGAGGTTTCGATGATACATAAATGTTCCGTTTCAAAGAATGCCATCATGCACCATTTTCTTCTCATTCAAATGTTATACTAGCATGTTCAAAAAATAATTGTCATTCCTGATGACCTTTTGACCTCAATAAAAGCCATACATAGCTAGACAGGCAAACAACATACAGACAGACAGATGGACAAACAACTATCTCGAAAGATCGTATTTAAAAAGGTTCCTTGACTTTGACCCCTTGAGACCCCAGATGACCTTTCATTTCTGCCAAACACAATGGGGCTAAATCGAAGGTAGAAAATCGCATTTATTCCGCCTAAATAGGGATACTTGGCATATCTGCCTTTGACCTCCGCCAAAAACAACATGGACCATCTCCTGACCATAACCTATCCACATACCAAATACTGTATGAATTCTATTCAAGTTTCCTACCTTGAGATTTCATGTTAACAAGATTTTTAGACTTTGACCCCTGGTGACCCCAGGAGACCTTCGCCAAAATTAAATAGGGACCATCTATTGTTTAAAATGCATCCACATACCAAATATGAATTCTCTTCAAAGTTTCCTACCTTGAGATATCGCATTAACAAGGTTTTCAGACTTTGACCCCTGGTGACCCCAGGTGACCTTTGACCTCCAACAAAAACAAAAGGTACCATCTTCTGACCTAACGCATCTACATACCAAATATGAAATCTATCCAAGTTTCTTACCTTGAGATATCACGTTTACAAAGTTTTTAGACTTTGACCCCTGGTGACCCCAGATGACCTTTGACCTCCACCAAAAACAAAAGGGACTATCTCCTGACCATAACGCATCCACATACCAAATATGAAATATATCTAAGCTTCCTTCCTTGAGATATTGTGTGAATGAGATTTTCAGACTTTGACCCCCGGTGACCCAAGATGACCTTTGACCTCTGCCAAAAACAATAGGGACCATCTCCTGACTATAACGCATCCACATACCAAATATGAAATCTATCCAAGTTTCCTACCTCGAGATATTGTGTTAACAAGGTTTTTAGACTTTGACCCCTGGTGACCCCAGATGACCTTTGACCTCCACCAAAAACAATAGGGTTCTTCCTTTCAATATGGCGCATTTATGTACCAAGTTTGTAAACCGTCGGACATTCCTATCTTGAGATATTGTGTTTACAAGGTTTTTAGACTTTGACCCCTGGTGACCCCACATGACCTTTGACCTCCACCAAAAACAATAGGGTTCTTCCCCTCAATATGGTGCATCTATGTACCAAGTTTGAAAACTGTCAGACATTCCTATCTTAAGATATCGTGTTAACGAGGTTTTTTGGCTTTGACCCGTGGTGACCCCAGATGACCTTTGACTTCCACCAAAAACAATAGGGTTCTTCCTCTCAATATGGTGCATCTATGTACCAAGTTTGAAAACTGTCCGACATTCCTATCTTGAGATATCGTGTTAACGAGGTTTTTGGACTTTGACCCCTGGTGACTCCAAATGACCTTTGACTTCCACCAAAAACAATAGGGTTCTTCCTCTCAATATGGCGCATCTATGTACCAAGTTTGAAGACTGTCAGACATTCCTATCTCGAGATATCGTGTTAACAAGCAAAGTGTCACACACACACACGCACATACACACATACATACACACACAGGCCATCATGAATGCATTGGTTTCTCTCATCATCGAAACCAAAAATAGCCAAGAAAATTTGCAGTTCACTCACAAACTCCCATATCCATCAGGAAAATCACAGGTTGTGCCCCCAGAGAAATTGTGCACACACTGCATACGTCACTGTATTTATATCATATTAAAATAATTGTACATGTACATAGTACATATTAGTGAAACACAATCCCTAAAGTATATTATAGATAAGTACAGTACCAAATCCTCTGTTAAAAGTAATAAAAGCATCACATGAATGTCTAATAACTGCAAAGAACATCCAACACATCAAACCTCATACAACACATCATAAAAGTTATGTACAACAAATGAATGCTTCAGAATTATTGTAATAATATTTGTCAAAAGAACTTTCCCTTCAAAGCTTCAATAAAAAGTGCTGGTATGTAGCAAAATCATTACATTCTTTCTAATTTTCCTGGCATTTTGTTTTGCTTCTTCCTTCATTTTTTATTTTTTTGGTTTCATAGTCACTGCAGCTCTTATGATAGGGCTGTTATTTCTTGGGACCACAAAACACCGTTATATACAGGACACAAGAAGCACATAGCAAGATTTAGCCATCTCATGCTGGCAACTTATAATCCAGAATCTATGAGGGAACATCCTATTCAGGTAACTTGAAATCAATAAAGTTCAAGGCATTTGCCCCTTTCAAAAACTATTTGCTCAATAAAGCAACAAGGTTGGTTTAAAATTAAATGGGGTTAACTGCCGCAATTACAGAGACAAGCTTCACCTGAGAAAACACCTTTTTCTCGGGTAACACTGGCTAAAAAGTCCTATTTTAATTCTAGCAGTATGCTAACCACTGCCAACTGCTACATGCTATTCTATCTATTTTTTCAGTGAGTTACTTATTGTTCATAATTGAATTAAATCCGTTTAGGCTGAACTTCCAAAGAATTTGGATAAAGATAAAGTCCTTACTGATACCAGTTTAGATTTTGAAAAAGTTGTAGCCATCACAACTCTTAGAGTGAGACTGAGGATTAATTTTCCACATTATCCGAGTATATATGTAAATATATTTTGTTGTATTTTGCGTAAGGCCTCGACCATCAGATCTGAACTTAATTCCAGGCTGAATAGCACTGAAGAGTGGTCATGTATGATTATCATGAGAAGAAGGCTACAAGAAATTGAAGACAGTAGCTTGGTCTTCCCCCATCAGTCAATCTGAAAAATAAATCTCTCTGATTTTACTCTTAGAGTCAAAATGGCTTCAACTTACACAAAATTTTTTAAACCAAATCTTTCAGGAGTTCTTTCCAGGCCAACAAATGCATTTTCAAAATTTTCAGTTTTTCCCCAAAGGAATTGTGTCTGTTTCTTTAACCCTAACTTTAGCTATAGATTGCTAATTGTGAGACAGCCAAGGACTTAAGAAATATACTACTGAGGGCTTGAAAACCTATTGATTATTTCCTCTATTTTATACAACGACAAAGCCAGATGCATATCATTACCACTAAAACACACCCTTTAAAGGACAAAAGCAACTCACCTTGCTGTCCTCTGACTCCTTCCCCACATCCATGCTGACATCCCAATGCTCGGAAAATCTGCAAAAGAGTCTCCAACACCAGATTATGGACTGTCATCTCCTCTAGGCCCTTGGTTGAAATATCAGAGTCACCTTCCTTTGACCCACCCTTCACCTTTTCTCCCTCTACTTTAATGATTGGCACTTTACTCTCACTTGGTTTAGCCCCCTTTTGTACAACACTGAATTCCAATAGCGTATCTATGATATTGAGGGCGACATCACAAACCCTTGCACTGGTTTCTGTGGAGATGATGGTGTGCAATGCCTTAATGATAACACTGAAGTTCATGTGACCATTTTCTTGAATGTAATAAGTCGATCCTGCTGCTTCAGCGGTTTCCTCTTCTTCCTTGACAGTATAATTGACAAATGTGTCTGATGCACTTCTAGGCAATGCAGTGGCTGGTATAGTGAGACTGGATTTACCTTTGATGCCATTGGCCTGAGAAGTTAAAGGAAGGTTTCCCTGTCCTCCATCCTGTCCTGGCAGTGGGGTTGGTGGTTTTTCCATCAAATTAACATGAACTTCAATTGGCTTTAAAGTGCTTTTAGATGCAGCAGTCACAAATGCAGGCTTGGATAAAGGTTTAACCCTTTCTGAGAGTGTTGCAGGTGAACGAATGGTAGATGGGAACATCATGTTTCTGTTACCAGATACAGTGGCAACATTTGGAGACACTAAAGTCGGTCTTGGTGGAACAGGACCTGAAGTTGTAGACTGAAGGCTCTGGACACTGGACTCTGACCAATCACTCAAGCTAACTGCCTGTGCCTGGACTTTATGAAATTGCATTGGTTTGGATGCTTCCCTCACTCTTGCTGGTGCACCACCATGCCCAGCTGGTGTAAGAGGGAGAGCTGTCTGTGCTTGGCTGGCATTGATAAATGGCCTTTGAGGACTAGAGATGGTCATTGGTCTTAAAAATCCAGATGGACCATTTCTCTCCGGTGAGTGATTAGCTGTCTGTCCTTTCCATCCTGTTGGTGGTGGTGATTGCAATGGTACTGCAGTGGCCATGAAAGGTCCACAACTCACAGGAGTATGAGATGATGATTTAAGATTCATGGGCTTGACTTCCTCTGATGATATCATTGTTGGACCTTCTTCAACTGGCACAAGAGTTGGACCAAGACTAATTGGTGTAACCTCCTGTGGAATTGGAAATGTGACCTCCTGTTCCTCAATGGATGCCATCCTGGCCAAGCCTGGTCTAAGTTCAATTGGTTTAACTTCTTGTGCATTGAACACCATTGGTTTTACTTCCTGTGCCATGAAAAAAGAGGGTGCCTCTTCTACAGATGCCATATTAATGACACCACTTTTACAGCCAAAAGACGAAGTGGTCGATGTCTCCTCTGCTTGACTCATTTCACTTGCCTCTGTCAGAAGGGGTGTGGATTCCTGGGAGAGGAAACCTGTCTGCCTCATGGGAGTATCAGATGCTGGTGAAAGAGAAGGTAATGTTTTTAGCTTCACAACATCAATTTTAAATTGGAAAGGTTCCAGTTTAGGAGACGTGAAGGAGCTTTCCGAATCGGTCCTCTCCAGAAGAGGGCGACTCTCTGCTGCATCCTGTGCCCCCTTCCTGCCATTAATTTTATTTTCCTCCATCTCCTCCTCTTGAATCAGCTTCGGAACAAAGGAACCAACTGTTTTTGAAAGAGGACCTCTATTAGGCTTTTTCAAACTTTTGTTGTTGAATTTCAGTTTTTCTTGACTACTCCTTCTGTCTGATTTAACAGATACTGTCTCCGTACCACTAAGGGTTTTCTTTGGCTGAGCCAGCTTGATTGGTTCTAGCTTGATTTTTTTCAAAGAGCTTTCCTCCCTATCTTTCTCCAGTTGTTTCTGTTCTCTAATTTCTTTTGTTGACTTTATTAGTAAATCAGCAGGTTCAGAAAACTTTTTGTGGGGCATTCCTGGGGCAGGTGAAAATAAGCAAACAGTTATCTGAGGTATAGGGGAGGAGTTACTCCTTTGTCTAACTCTATCTGCAGCTGTGTTTTCATCAGCAATTTGGCGTAACCGATTCAGAATATAATTAAGAGCCCACAAGATTCCTTCTTCTGACCATGAGGGATTGAATAAACAGCGCATGACAGCAACATCAAAATGACTGGCTGCACAAGTGTCATGTAATCTTGCCGCTGGTCTGCGCACCTCTGGGTCTGAGAGTGTGGCTGCAGCAGGGGTCTGGCCCTGTTTGGTAGATGTTGTTGGTTCCTGAGAGGAGGTAGAGGAAGATGAACCTTGAACTGGGAGACTGAGGGGTCTTGGAGCTTTAGGCTCAGGTGTACTTTCATCACCTATATCAATCAATTTACCTTCTACCACAGGTTTTCCTGGTATTTTTCCAGTAGAACTTTTCCTTGGTATTTTAGTGAAAAGATCTCCAGCAGTCACTTTCAGATCACCACAATTACATGCTCTGCTTTGACCTACAGAAGAATTACAAACTTCACATACAATTTCAACACTCACAGAGGGGGTGTCAGATGGGGTCACTGGGGGGTCACTTGTTATTGAAACAACCTCAGATATTTCTGCCAAAGGCGCCACCCCCTTTCCACCTTCCTCAGGAGTTGAAGGCAACTCAGACATTGCCTCTTCTTCACTAAATTCTTTCTGGACATCCAGCGCCTCTTCTTCCACACTTTCATCTGGTGGTGGTTCATCGGGTACAGGAGGGGCCACTTCAGAAATCTTTTGATCTTCTTCAAATACCTCTGAGTCATCTGTCTTTTCCGCTGCATCATCAGGTAGAACTGGGACAGTCACCAACTTTCGTCTGGCAACTCGAATCAACCTCCTGGGTTTCACAGGCAAAGCAAAACATGGAATGTCTGGTTGTTTGTGATCCCACATTGGTTTCCAAACTTTCAAACCACTTGCGAGTCTAAAGGACAAGTCAGATTCACGCAGGCAGTAGACCAGAGGAGCAAATAAATAGACAAATAGTTGAATGGTAGTGAGAGGGTAAATGAACTCTCCTTCATGGTTGACATGAAGCTGGCACACCCCTTTGCTTTCCTCCTCCTTCTGCATGCATTCTTCAGGTGCATCCAGCAGTGCCCAATGTAGGGTGTGTAGAATCTTGGTCTCTGCTACTCCCAACTTGTCAGCATGACCTAGTTTTGCCCTGTTGTTCAAGAGAGTGGCACAGCAGTGAAACAGATGAGGGACTGAAGCTTGTACAAGTTGCCATCTTGACACACTTGCTATTGCATCTGAGAGACTTGGAGAAAGGCCATGTAATTTGTTTTCAACCAAAACTCTCTCAAATGACTGTAAAAACAAGAGAAAAATAATACTGGGAGTCAGTTCTTCCATGCAAAGTTTAAGACACTTACCATACTGTAATGGAATGGTAAATAGATACAGTATATAAGAAGGAATGATTCCATGCCAGGGTTAAGTTTACAGTTACAGGACTAAACAATTTGAACCCCGCACTAAAAGCAAAAACAATTCCAAAAACTACCCTATGTTAAATCTCGCCAAGAACTGTTCTCAGTACCAATGATATGCTATTTAAGCATTTGAAAATGGCCAAGAATGTTAACATTTTATCTCACTTTACCCAGTGTTGGCACTAACAAATTGAATGTGGGAGGGGATTCCCTCCACAGAAATTTTTTGGGGAGTGATTTTCAAAATCAAGGAGGGAGTTGTCACTTGATAAAGATACTACTTCAATTAAATGTGTGTAGGCCCTATTATAATTGTAGCCTAGTTACATTCTCAGCTGCAGTAAAGTGTGCCGGATTTTCCCGCATAAGATTTATTTTTGTGTGGGACTGGAAAGACAAAAGCTGGATTCCTGCAATCCCACACCTAAGAGTGAACACTGTCTTTATTTCAGAAATAACTGAAAGGGGATGCAGCCCTTCAATGCACCATAAGTAAATTGATCCTCTTTTACCAGCACTTGTCCCTTACTCAAAATTTGTATCTGGCTTATATCTATAAATATAGATCTGGCTGTTACAAAGTTTTATATGGCCATATGAAGACAGATGTAAAACCCTATATAGGTGTCTTGAAACATTATAGCAAGTTTTACATGGCCATATCAAGCCAGATATACAGTAATTTGAAGAAATGCCTTTCCAGATATGCAAATAAAGTTTTATAAGGCCATATCAAGTCAGTTATAACTTGATGAAATGCCAGTCCAGATATGTAAAATAAAGTTTTATATAGCCATATCAAGCCAGATATACCTTGATAAAATATGTTTTTCCAGATGTGTAAATAAACTTTTATATGGCCATAACAAGTCAGACATAACTGGTTAAAATACCATGCCAGAATTACTTATGAACTTTACATGGCCATATTAATACTTCTTGGTTTAATTTGTGTACCAGTCAAACATCAAGGCCTTCTTTGGAAGCTGAATAAGTATCAGCAAACCAAAATCATAACATTCAAACTATATTCAGCATAATCATACTAACATATGCAAATGACTTTCCAATGTGGGCATGGTCAGGAACTTAAGAGCCCTGATTTTCTTTTTTTATGATGCGAAAGCTTTGACATTGAACTTATCATCTTTTTCAACCAATGCCAGTTTTTGAACAAAAGAAGGTCAATCAAGCATGACTTTGAAAGCTGTTTCTTCTCCTTGTGTACAGTATACAGTATATGAGTGTGTTCTCTAAATGGCACAACACTCACTGTTGTCTGTGTTTCCAGAGGAGACAGAAGTGAAGCCTTACAGCTGAGGAGGAATCTGGTCTGAGTTTGAAATGCTGTCTTTCCCCAAGTGAGTCCTCTTAAGCATTGGAAGTGGTCATCATGAATCCATCAAAATAATTGAAGAGTACCACTGCATAAATGTATTGTGACAGTTTCTGCCCAAAAAATGTATCAATTGGCAAATTACTGTAATCAGAAAAGAGGCAATTCCCTAAGAAATATAAACCTTTCACCTACAAGTGCCATTTCCATTTCAACTCTGAAATTGCACACATTAATGCCAATCATGTATTGATTTAACTGTTTGTGAAATACTTGATTCTGGTAAAGAAAAATCCAGTTGACTGTGTTGTATGTAATGCACAATATTAAATTAAAGCCATCTGGTTTACTGTAGCTACTGTATGTCTCTCCTTTCTCTAATGTAACAGGCCCTGGTTTGATTCCCAGGTTGAGTCATACAAAGACTCTAAAAATGGAACTACCTACTGACGTTGCAAGTGATGCTCTGCATGAGCAATGGAGTAGGGAAAACAAGCCAGTGTGCCACAACTGGAAAAAAGGCTGTGGCTGGCTCGACTTGAACCAATAGGTTGGAAACTGGGCTTTAAAACCCTAACTAACTAATGTAATAGTGCACTAAAAGCCTGGTTCAAGCAACAGCTTTCTCATAAATCAAGCTGCTTCACAGAAGGAAAGACATCATGTAAATTACAAACATATTAGGGAAGCAGTTTGTGCATGTACTACTTTTACTTCAGTTTAAAAAGTCGATCAATTACCTCCAAAAAATCAACATTTGACCATTTGTGAAACTCTTTTACTTAATATGCCCTAAAAATCATTGCACACTAAGTCCTCTGCCTATCCCACTTATTACCCCCCTCCCCCCCTAAAAAGAGAAAAAAATATGTACCTATGAATCTCCTCTGGTTTAATTTAGCTGAGACAGACTATTCCCATTATTCCACCAAGAACAGCAACTTGTTCTCAATATTTCTTTAGGGGGAGGGGACATACATCATTTTCCAAAACTGGGCGAAAGATTGCGAAGTTAAGTTTTAGGTCAACTCTAAAATAATGGGGCGGGGGGAATGTCCCCCAGGATAGCTGCCTTTTACTATCAGATTACAGTACTTACCACACATGTTGCCTCATAGAGACGGGTCAGCTTTGGTCTGATGAATGGGCTGAAACAAGATCAGAGCAGGGTTTCCATATTACATTGATACATTTTTACGAATGAACTTTTTGTTCTTTTTACATGTCAAGTTATTTAATTGTGAGCAGTGATGGAGAGTGCCCATCAGCCAAATAAAAGAGAATTAGACTTTGACATTGTTTTACTGTACTAAGAGCAAATATTTGATTTCCCAGGCAAAATAAAAAGGAGCTCTGGTATTAACCTCAAATGACTACCATATAAAACACTGTCAGATTGTCACATTATTTATCTGTAATGGCAACTCTTTCAGTATACTAGCATCTTGTAGATGTTGTTGGAATACATGCAGTACTGTAACTTACTTACTTCCAGCCCCCACTCTTGGGCTGGAGGTGAAAGAATATACCCACAGTATTTTCCCCCTGCAATAAAAGTTGATTATAGGGAAGGAGTTGCACCATATTTGAACTAGATTTGAAACCAAACTTGAATGGTGCTTGAAACTTTAATTCAACTTAACCTTTTATCTAGTCGATAGCATAACACATTCCAATTGGTGTATCATTTGATCTTTTTTAATTAACTATTCTACTGTACAGTAGCTCCTCCCACAACTGTCTTAAAGGCACCCATACAATGCTTTACCGCATGTTTGGTCTTACGGTAAGAGCAACCTCTTCGTGGTAAGAGCATTCGCTTCCCAGGTCAAGTCAAACCAAAGACTCTAAAAAAGGAACCTACTGCCATTGTGCATAATGCTCCACATAAGCAATGGAGTAGGGAAAACAAGCCAGTAAGCCACATCTGGAAACCAGAATGCAAAAATGCATTGAAGTTTCGATGATACATACAAGCTCTTTTCAATGAAATGCTACATTTCTTGTAACAACTGGTGACCCAAAGTTACCTTTGACTCCACCTGTTAGTAACTGGTTTTTCTTTTAACCAAGACATTTCTATATTCAAAAAGCCAAATTTCATACTGTGCCTTATTAAAAATATTCTGCAAACACGCTGCTTACATCATAATGCATCATCATATCAAGTTTGAAATTAATCCAAGTTTCCTACCTTGAGATACAGTGTGAACAAGGTTTTCTGATTTTGACTCCGTATGACCCCAAATGACATTTGACCTCTACCAAAATCAAAGGGTTCTTCCTTACATCTGAACACCTCCACACATCAAGTTTGAAATCAATCCAAGCTTCTTACCTTGAGATATTGTGTTAAAAAATTTTTCAGGATTTGTCCCCTTCCGACCCCAAATGATCTTTGACCTCCACCAAAATGAAAAGGATTCTTCTTTACATCATAACGCATCAACATATCAAGTCTGAAATGAATCCAACTTTCCTCCCATGATGTATCATGTAAACAAGGATTTCAGGGTTGGACCTCATGTGACCCCAAATGACCTTTGACCTCCACCAAAATTAATTGGGTTTTTCCTTACATCATAACGCATCAACATATCAAGTTTGAAATGAATCAAAGTTTCTTACCTTAAGATATTGTGCAAACCAGGATTTCGGGATTTGACCCCATGTGACCCCAAATGACCTTTGACCTCCACGAAAATTGATTGGGTTCTTTCTTACATCATAATGCATCAACCTATCAAGATTGAAATGAATCCAACTTTCCTACCATGATGTACCATGTAGACAAGGATTTCAGGATTTGACCCCATGTGACCTCAAATGACCTTTGACCTCCACCAAAATTGATTGGGTTCTTTCTTACATCATAAGGCATCAACATATCAAGTTTGAAATGAATCAAAGTTTCCTACCTTGAGATATAGTGTAAACAAGGATTTGGGGGTTTGACCCCACATGACCCCAAATGATCATTGATCTCCACCAAAATCAATAGGGATCTTTCTTACATCATAACGCATTACCACATCAAGTTTGAAATTAATCCCAGTTTCCTATCTTGAGATATTGTGTAAACAAGGGTTTTGGTTTTTGAGCCCCTGTGACCCCAGATGACCTTTGACCTCAACCAAAATAAATAGGGTTCTTTCTCTCAGTATGGGTTATCTTTGTACCAAGTTTGAGAATTGTTAGATCTTCCCTTCTCAAGATATCATGTAAACAAGCAAAGTGTCACAAACACACACACACATACACACACACACATGCACATCCACACATACACACTTACATACACACACACACATACATGTTTTGACCGTCAATTGGGGACACATTTTTTTAACCATGAAAACGTGGATATCCCCACTTTGGGTGTATCGACACTTGACTAGGGGAAAAAACGCTCATGTCCCCGATTTACTGGTACTACACAGATACACATACACCCATGCACCGGCCCACGGTTTTTCACCCAATGTTAGGTCCATCACATGGAAATTGGGGAAAACTCCAAAATGCTTCAAACTTGCTGTGATACATCCTTGAAACGTGAGCAATTCAATTTCATGGCTAATTTTGCATTTGGCAAGTGGGGATATCCCCACTTGCAGGTGTATCCACACTTGCCCGGAGAAAAAAAGGCTCATGTCCCCGTTTTACACCAAAAACATACGCACACACACACATATATACACACACATACACACACACATACACACACACATACACACGCACATACACACATACATACACACACACGCCATCATGAATGCATAGGTTTCTCTTTTCATCGAAACCAAAAAGGTTGTGACTGGCTCAACTTGAACCAACAGGCTGGAAACTGGGCTGTAAAACTCTATCCATCTTAAGTTTCGGATAATCAAGGTGTGCTTTGGCACTTTAAGGAGTGTCCACTGTATGTGTGCTGTTTTATTAAACTTAAAATGGCCAAGATTTGTTAAGAGCTCGCATTCAACATAAGGGTGTGAAAAAATCACACAACTCACAGCAATTTGAGGAGAGTGATGGTGTTGCAATTGCAACTGTACACCTCAAAATCCAAGGCTTGTCCTAATCCAGCAAAAATCCTGGTTAATTGCTTCAGAGCTGGTCCTGGCAAGCATACAAGGCATGTACATGTGAAATCTAAATACTACATGCAACATGTGCAATATGAGCTTCAGTGCCCTGCATTTTTTTTTAATTTGATGAAAACCAGAGCTGTGCCAATTGAAAATTTCTATTAACTTCTAATGTGTAAGAACACAATACTGGCTTCATACAAAAGTGGGACATTTGGGTCTAAAGCAAAAGATAAGAATGATTAATGATTTAATTGCTGCAATTGGTGATAAATGTGCTGGGAAATGTCATCAAAATGTAAAGCATCATGTTTGTTGGATTACAAAATTTTGTATGTCACAAAAACTGGTTGAAATGTTTTGTTGTTACATTAAGACACCAAAGTAGAATAAGGTATCAAAAGTAAAGTTTAAAGACTGAAATTGGTTTAATTTAACTGTAAATTTGTTCATATTACAAGTTACAATGATATATTAATATCTCTTGACTAAAGATCCTCACATTTTGCATCCCTGACCATGTATGCACCAAATCTAACGTTCATTACTTAAAGACACTATTTTGTCTCACTTTTGGTGTCCTCGTAACCAACGTTAGATTTGCATTTAAACTTTCCTGGTCAGCCACCCATAGTAAAATGTTAGGGAAGAGTAGTTTACAAACATGTTGAACTTCTATTCCGACATATTCATAAGCAATTCTCATCAAATTACATTATTGACTAGATTTTAGGTGCATAAATATGATTTGGTGCAAGTTTTGGTGTCTTCGTAACTACTGTTAACATTTTGTAGCCATCCAATACAGAATACAAAAGAAAAGACAAACATGTTTAATGTAGAAGTATAGACCAGAATATTACCAAATCACAGCATCAAAAATAAATCATAAAATTATGAGTTACAGTAACATTTAAGCCCAACAAAAGTAAGGAATGTTATGCTTTTATGCCAGTATAGGGTATAGGGTGTTAAATGACTGCCTTTTAGGAGTTTTTCTGTCTGAGGGTGGCGGAAGGAAAACACCAACTGCAATTTTTCAAGATTATGACTAAAGATTACAACTGGAAAAAGGTCGTGGCCAGCTCGACTTGAACAAAGAGGTTGGAAACTGGACCCTAAAGATCCACCTAACTACAGTAACTGACTAATCATTACACTAAACATTGAAGGTAATTGATTGGAATTGTACTAACATCAACATAATCATAGTGGCAATGTTGATTACATTTTGTTTACACATTATAAGCAATGAAGTAGGGAAAACAATCCAGTACCCTACAACTTGAAAAGCTGTGGGCACAACTCTAGATTGTACTGGAAGTTTGTAAGTAACTGAGGCATAAAATGGATCTGCAAACCTGTCTACTTTGAGGAAAGAATGAAATTAGACAAATTTAAGATAACTCTGGAGACTGGAGGTCATGTGATATATTTTTGAGCAAATAGCACAAGTTAATGATTTATTACAGGAAATGAGAAGAATAGACTATAGGTATTGATCTTTAGGGCACTTTCAGTAACAGCCACTAGGAGTTTCTGGCTCATAATTTCTCCTGTAAGTTTCAATCAATAGAGCTATTTATTTAACTAAATTGTTGCATTTTGTCAGGATGATGGTTTTTGTTTGTTGGAGTGTTTAATATCAAGTCCACCGTTTGTGTAACAAGCATGTGCAAGGGTGTTTTCAGGTTGAGTGCGTGAGGGGGACTGGGTATACAAAGCATGCCAGTAACAACAAATTAGTGTTTGCACGGGTACTAAAAATTAGGACCCAGGTACCCGATCGCCATACCCATCGGGTACCCAGGTTACCCAGTGTTACGGTGACTAAAAGATACGAGCATTTTGTAAAGCCTTCCCCATAAGACATGCATGGTAACATTAACATCTGTATTGGATACTGTAGGTATAGCGATCAAATAACCAAGTTCAAAAACATTTGATTTGTTAGCAGGTTTAATCGTCTGGTTTTGTTTTTGATCAAAATGACAAGTAAAAAAAAAACGTAACAGAAAACAGTCAAATAAGAAAATTATACTTCCCAAGGCCTTTATCAATTTGATATTGAATTTTGGGATGCCTACTCGAAAAGCCAGCATACTAAGAGCTCGAAGCCTCTCCTTTTAAAACACTGATTAAAAAATATCAACTAATCAGAGCCTTGTATTATGGTATTCTCTTGCACGTCAAAAATTACCGATTGCAAACAAACAACGTCATGTTTGTAAACTTCCCTCACACTACTTTGCAATGTGCATTGGAATTATCACTAATGGGGTATGTACGTTCTTACGTAGCTAGCCTCGTGTTGACATCCAGGCACGGTAACATAGCTTTCACACATAAACTTTGTAGTCTGCTCGAGAGCCATTTTGGGGCAAAATAACGTAATATGTACTTGCCTGTTTTAAAAAAAAAATTGTAAATGTTAACGGTGTTTTACATTTATGTCGTTTTGCTTTGCAGATAGCGGCAAAGTGTTGATTTCCGTAAAACTGACACCTTTAACCATTAAGAAATATTCGAGGATTATACTCAAGGTGGCATACCTTATTAATAATAAGATCATATACACATGCAAGGCTCAGTTTACCTAGCATGCCGAACGTTACGGGCACTAGTGTCTTTGCAAGCTGGGCGGGGGTGATACAGTACAGGTATGTCTTGCTATGTCTGTGTGAAACAGTACGATGTGATTTTGAATCGGCCGTCAGATACTTGCTGGCGTGTAAGTTTATAAGCGATATACATGTGATGTGTGAGAAGTAACCCACTACGTGACGATAGCGCGATCGGGCCGCACGCTGATAAAAATTTCAACTTCAGAAACGAAGTACAGACAACTTTCAAACTTACACATAATTTCTACGGGCTCTCTTCATTCTCGGTCTCGGAGAATGTTTACCAAACTGGCAAAATATTTAAGTCCATTACCGTGGGCAATGGCGTAAATGGGGTGATCCTTTATGCATGTTTTTTCTTTTTTAAGATTCGGGTAGTAGATTTGGACCCAGGTAGTACGATGGCGGGCGGGTACCCAGGTTACCCATGCAAACACTACAACAAATCCCTGCTAAGAACCAACAACAGAACCAAGCCCTCCCAACCAAAGTAGACATCACTGAACCCTTGCACTTTTTACTGATTTAATAGGCTGGAACATCCAAGAAAGCAGGACCTGATCTAGCCAATCAAACAGAAGGACCAAGCCCTGAAAATATTTTTATTAAGTTCTACTTCTTTTATTAAACTTCATGGCATCATCAATGCAACCCTAATAATTATTGCTGTTACTTTGCCAATGTATTGCATAACAATTTCTATTACTTTTCAATTTCCACAAAAGTAATCAAATGCAATTATTGTACTTACTTTAAAGGTAACGTGAAATGTAATGACAAAACTGGGTACACAAATTTGATATAGAAAGCATTAAAAACCAAGAAAATAGCTGCAATTTCCATCAAAATCCACTAAAACTTGAACATTTTATGGTGCAATTTTCTGATTTGCACTTGATCATTCATAAATATAATATCAATATGCAAATTATGTGATGTCTTGGGAGGGACATGTCATGGCTTATGTTATCCTTAAAATTACAATCTTCATTCCAGTGACAATTTTAACATTAGTTTGTCCTATGGGTTTTATTTGGAAGCTTGCGTTCCTGAAAATCATCATTATAATTACCAAACCATAAACTATCTGATGCGTGCTTAAGGAATAATTATATAGGGTTGACAAAGAAAATTTGAAAAAAGAAAATTTTTAGGGCCTTGGTACTAATTGAGAATCAGTGCCCAGAAGTGACATCATTTTAAACAACTCTCAACTTAAAAGAGGGTGCTGAAACTATTTTTTTCAGAGAAAAACAGTTTTTTTTATATTTTTTTTCATGTAGTAAAATGCAATTCTTTTTTTTTTCTCCACTCGAGAAGAGCAGTATGATGAATTTGCTGTGGAAAGAAGTGAATGGTTAATGCTATGGAAGAAAGAAAAGCAATGGTTTGGATTCGAACCACTGACATACCGGTATACACAGTATAGCATATAGACCAGCGCGCTTGCCGACTGCGCTTCAAGCGCTGTTGCCGTTGGAGGGTCTTCAAATAGTATAAGTGCACTGTCTAACGTACCACATACTATATAAAGACGTATGTATGTATACACAAATCCCTAGAGCCAAGTAATTACACACCTAAGTGCCTATATTTAAACATACAACGATGTATATATTCCCATGTGTGCATACACCTACATAAAGCCCACCCTAACCCTCAACCTATGCATAAATATGCGTACGTGATGTACGACGTATGAAGTAAGTTCCGGACCCTAATTCGAGCCAGGGCTTCTTCAAAGGCTGTGTATCTTGCAGTGGTGTAACCAGCAGGGGCAGAAAGGGGCTGGAGTCCCCCAGTGAAATTCCTTTTCCCCCTCCCCTAATTAACTCCAAATGAAATTTGTAGGTGGAAAAAAATGATAATGGGTATATACTGTTGGCAATGGCATTACCTGATACTAGGTATGCAGTCCCTTGTTTCAGTTTTGAATGTTCATGCATTCTTAACAGATATTCTGTCTTGTAATTAGTCTAAATTAAACAAGTAGCATCTTTGTGCTGAGGGGTGGGGTTAAAGACCGCAGATACTTTGAAGGACTGCTCTGTTAGGTTTCAAAAGGGAAAAACTTGCAAACTCTCAAAAGTGTTGAATCAAGTGTACAGCCTTAAAGGCTGAGTTAAAACTGCCAATTTTGTTTGAGGGTGGAACAAACCGAGCACTCTATCAATAACCTCGCCGAATTAGATCGGATAAATACAACATAAAGAAGCTCTAGGTTGGGGTGACAGTTTATAGCTATACCCCGCACTTCAATGAGAATATCAAGCCTCATAGTCCTCAAAGGACCATTTAAAACAATGAGGATACAATAAAATTTGAGCAAAAACCAAAAAGCTGAAACAAAACCTGCAGTGCTAAGACACTAGCGCTTAATTAATATCAGGAAATCCGCACAGTCAAGTTTTCTCACATCACCAGTCATAGCCTTTGAGAGGGCACCCAAACTAAATAATACCTGGTTAATTCTATGCCTAAAAGTGACAGTGAACTGGAAACAACTTATGGGGAGAATAAAGATTGCTCCCTCGATTCTCTCATTGAGGCACTCTAAAAGAGGAAATATTCTATCAAATTAAGACCAGGACAAAAAAGTTCAACCACTGATGAAGCTCAACATCTAAAAACCAAGAACAGAAACATGTCTAGTTGCAGGTTTCAGAAACCTAACAGAGCAGTACATCAAAGTATCTGTGGTCTTTAATCCCACCCAACAGTACAAAGAAGCTACCTTTTTAATTACAAGACAGAGTATCCATTAAGAATGCATAAAAATTCAAAATTGAAACAAGGGACTACATGCATAGTAGCAGATAATGCCACCACCTACCCATTTTCATTCATTTATTAAACAGTTTGTCTCCAAACATATACAAGAACTTGACAATTAACTTGTGTTAGGCTAGCTAGCGTAGCCTAAGACATCTTTTATACATGTATGTGGGCTGCCAGTGGGGTAGGGTGGGAGCCGGAGTTTTATAAATGAGTGGAGATATTGTGCAGCAGTTACTGAAATCTTGTTTTTATTCCTACTAATATATTTTTTCTTAAAACAGAAAGAAATAGCCCTAGCTTAATTTATATTGAAGAAAAGTCACACCAAAAATAATAGAGAGTAAAAGCAAACAACTGCATGATCATGCTGTCAAGTTGCTTTTGGAAAAATCAACATAGACACCCCAGTAGATCAAAGGCAGTGTGGGGTGTAACTGGTATCTGAGTTTGTTACATGATCTGTGCCCTCGAACAAATTATGCTTTCATTGTGTTTACACTGCGTGAAAAGCAATAAACACATGCTTGACTGGCCTGTCAGCCAACACCACATGTTATGTATAAACTTTTTGTGTATTTTAATATATCTGTTACTGTAAATCAATTAATCAGATGTGAAATGTGACTATATCAAGTGCGGTTGTAGTGGGCTTCATCTCTTCCCTAAAACAATAACAGGTTATTAGGCAGAGAAAACCGATGTAAAAAAAAGTTAGAAGGAACGTTTCATCTTGTTTTATAAGCAAGCAAATTGTTAAGGTCCCCATACAATAGCAATGTTGATAGGAAGCGTGGCAAATTGTGATTCTGATTAGGCATGAATCAAACTTTATACAAATAAAAAAAATGAGTCATTTAATTGAGAAATTTTGCATGTGCTTTTCTTGAAATGTGTCTGATTTATTAAATATAGTTCATGTGTAGTTTCAGATTTTCACTGTGACAGTTTAAAATAAGGCATGGTATTACTATTTCCACAGGTACAAAGCAGTAAAATGGTCAACTTGTTCATGATAAACGGAGGAACATGCGAACAAGCAAACATTCATAGCAGAAGTATATATATATAATTTTCCTAGCAAACCTGTGTTTCAAAAAATTTGGGATATTTAGCTGAAATTCACATGGCCAAAGACACTGGAAATTAAGTGCCATTTCCAACAATCTGAGGGACATTTTAAGCCAAAATTTTCTCTGTACATAACGCGCCAAACGATGGCCGCGCTCGGCATAGATAGTGCTATTTGTGCTAGCCTCCCCATATCAACCCCCCCCCCAATGTAAAAGTCTGGTTATGCCACTGGTATCTTGGCATAAAAAAGATGAAGAGTACTTGACTATACTGTGCTATATATTCCAATATTGCAATATTTCTTGGAACCTGACCCAAAACAGCAGCTGAAACTTGCCAAATACATTGGGACATCACCCTACTTAGCATAACTGTAACAACATATTAGGCTAGTTGAAGTATGGCATGAGCAACGGCTGCAACATCCCGTGTTTAGGCTATATCTAGTCAACTTACAAAAATTACCAAAATGGCAGATGTATCCTAAAATAACTTGCTACAATCTGTGCATAATGAGTAACGTTCACTGTGTTGACACTGACAGCACGTACGAACACTAGCATCATGGACAAAACCGTAACTACAAACCTTGTCTGCCTCCACAGAAAAATCTGTATTGGCAGAGGGACTTGCTTGGCAGCCGCTTTAGAATCATCGCCAGATTGCTTTCTCTTCACCATAGTGAAAGGAAAATTTCGTCATATTACGTCCGCAGAGCAAAACAGATTCGTTTTTCCATTACTGCTTGACTTAAACTCTCGTTTATGGCATCTCAACCTTGCACAATCTGTGCGATTCTTCTCTTCCAGGCGTAGCTGACATGATTGAGGAGAAAACCGAAGAATGCATGCATAATGAGCTCATTTTGTGCAGATATAGCACCTAGACATTAGATTACGCGCCACTGCAGGACACCACATACGTACGAACAGTGGTGACAGTGTAATCTATGACGTCATTGCTAGAAATTAAATGAACTTGATATGATGAACATAAATTCTACGGATGTATTTAAAGACCATAACTTATCGTTCTGTTAAATGGGCGGTACGGAAGTATCATTTTTCGTCATGTTGTTTCAGGTGCTCCTTTCCAACTTCATTTTTCATCAAATTGACAGAGGTCTCTAACTTAAATGTACAATCACCAGAAGGAAGTATTTCATAACCATGTCAAATCATGTCAGGGAAACGGAATTCTTTACTCCCAGACCGCCGGGGGGCCGGGAGCCTAAGTTGCCGGTGAAAGTAAAAAAATTGAGAGAGAATGTCGAGAAGGGGAAGCTGAAAAGGGAAAATGAACTGAAGGAGGTAAAGGAAGAAAATGAAGGAAAAGAAAGGGGAAAATCCAAGTAGAATAGAAAGGGGGAAATTAAAACATCTAAATACAAGTCTGTACGTGCCAACAGGTTGCTGTCTAAGACAGGTAGTTTAATTAGCCACGGGTGCCCGTTTTGGGAGTCACTGGTAAACCCCCCCCCCCACCCCTACCCTCTCCATGACTCAATCTTGAGAGCAGAAAACACCTAAAATAGCTGTTTTTCTCTCCCTCTTTAGGCTTGTCTCTCATGTCGTGATCCAACCCCCTCCCCGGTCCCCACGGCACAATCGTGGCTACGCTACTGAGGTAGAATCACATAGTAGGCCTAGTAGGCACGTTCACGGTTTACAAGGCTGAGTGTTACCGGAGAGGGTAATTAACGACAGGACATAGTTTACTACCAGTACCATAGAATGCTAAAATATCTTACATTAAGCTTGGTTTGACTAGTCCGTCAAGCTCTCTCAAGTTGGTCATTCACTATACGGATCAGATGGCATCGTAAAAACTTGTCCTACTCAGTCGATATGGGGCAGTGGTCTTCCATTTATTCTTAGGCGGGATTACGGGGGAAACGGGGCACTTTCCCCCTCCCCCCCCCCCTACTTTTCCCAGTTTTTTTCTAGTTTTTTTTTTTTTTTTTTTACGTCTTAGTCTGGTTGCTTTTGCTACTAAAAGACAAACTGGAACTGACAGAGCTACGTGATACTTAATAAAGCAGAGTTGTTGACTCGAGTCAATGACTTGCGACTCGAGTCGACTCGAGTCGCCTTTCTGTTGACTTGTGACTCGACTTTGACTTGAAGGTTTGTTGACTTGTGACTTGACTTGACATGTCAGCTTTCGAAAATGATTGACTCGTGACTTGACTTGACTTGCCGAGTAATGACTCGTGACTTGACTTGACTTGAGCATATTTGACTTGCCGACATTGGCGAGTTTTTCCTCCCGATCGTGCCCGAAAATGCAAAACTTGAAGTGTCGCCGCGCGAAATACGAGAGACGCAACATGGCCTGCACTATATCATGCACGCGAATCGCGCGTGCCAGTCGGTCCCTATATGTCAGCATGTGGAATTAGTGAACAGACAGAGTGACTCCATTTACGAATGTCATAATAATGGTTCACACGTGATCATGGGCGCAAATCTCTGTTTGAGAGTTGGGGGGGGGCGAAATGCTTATGATGTACCCATGAGTACTAAACTGTGCACGCTTGGCGGGCACCGGGAGCGCGAAGTGCGAAGCCCCAAAGGACTCCTGGTGGGATCCAGGGGCAAAGCCCCAGTGGGGGTCCAGGGGGCGAAGCCCCCGGAAGCTTTTGTGTTCTGGTGTTTCCAAAGCTTCAGAAAAACTGTTTTCGAATGAAAAAAAACGAAAAAAGGTGACCATATTTTTAGGTCTACTCAAATTTTTGGGGGGCCAAATTACGATTTGCCCCCCCCCCCACTTTTTCACTTGAGGGGGCGAAGGCCCCCCTTGCCCCCCCCCGGGATTTGCGCCCATGCACGTGATGTGACTTCGCTATTTAGAACCCAACTTCTGCACTGTGATACTCAAATATGTTACTCCGTTTACATTTTCGGAAGCAGTACTGCCAGTACATACGTACCTGACATGGTCCAGTTTTCACAGTTAAAGGAAATGATTCTACCATTCATTTATTTTAATCATCAGTCCAATAACTCGAAACTATATCGAGCTGTGGTCATGGAGATTTTCATTTTTTTCATCGATTGAAATGGCTGTCAATTGTCAAAGCAATTGTCATATTCACGGTGAAACTCAAACTCGTCGTAGTATTCCGTAACAATCGGCACATCAGATGAACGGTAACCTCGCCATCTTTCAACATGTCTCACGTCCCAAAAGTTGTATTGTTGTGCTTCAAAAACTACAATAGTACAGTATCGAAACGAACAGCAGACTTCGCTCTATGCCGAACCACAGTAGTCGATGGTCCCGCAACGACGTCGAATTTCGTCAGGCATCTGAAAACGACCCATTCTGAAAAGTAAGTAGCCAAGGCCAAGGCCTAGCCTAGGCTACGCGTTATCAATCAGGCTAGCCTGCCAATCAATGCAGCTTGCTTTTGCCAATCAGACTTTATTTCGTGTATTCCTTTCCTTCCCGATTGCGAAGATACTCGATTTCTCAGTCATAGTAATCTACTCCGATGACATATAATACACGAACTATAATCGAAACGAGAAAAATCGAGAGAATTTATCGCGAAATTTGCAATCTCGTGGAAAGGCCCCTATGGTAAACCATAGGCCTGTGTATGTTCATTTTTGTGGCCGGCCGCGAGATTTTTCCCAGAACGGAAAAGGCCACTAACCAATCTGAATTGTGGATATCGGTCATGTGACTCTTTGTTTACATATTTTCTGAATCTTGACGACGGATTGTGAGAGACCATGGTCCATTCACCCAGCCCCAGGGAAGGGGGGGTGGCCCTAACCTAGGCTAACCTGATTTTCTAACCCTCCTAACCAGATTTTGAATTGAATTTGTAAAATCCTGAAAGGCATTCCTTCACTTTAGCGGGTTTTATTATTCTCGCGATATATAGACTTGGCCAAGTCTCTCGTGAGTGTTCCCCGGGGAGCTGACAGCACCAACTCTACACAAATCCAGTGCTTCAGCACAGTACAGCATACCGTATTTGCCTTTTTTCTAATACGCCCTCTATCGGTCTGTAAAGGTATCGCTTCTCGTTGAGAAACGATAGAATTAATTGACCGATAGAGGGCGTATTAGATAAAAGGGAAATACGATATTCTGTACTATGCTGCAGTAGGGGGATTTTGAAGAGAAAGTTGTCAACTCCCCGCGGAACACTCACGAGAGACTTGGCCAAGTCTACGCGATATAGGGACGGGTAAAATTATTCCTTTCAAGTGACGGTGTATCGTATCACCGGAACGTTCCATTCTTCTGAAGGTTGCATTATATGATATGGCTTTTGAAATAGGAGTGTCATGCCCACCTTTCCCAGCTTTTTCCAGTGATGTGATCTGAGAGATGTTTTAAAGGCTGCTATCTTGGAAGTGAATTGCAGATATGGACTGAGGTGGATAAATCTGATTTCAAGGGACCAATAAAATGAAACTAAACAGAGTTAGGGCATTTTTTATGCCATATTCTGGAAGGCAGGGTGCATTTCACCACAGATGGTGATTTTCAGACGCTAGGATGAATACATTGTGAAGATATTGGCTTCCAAAAGTCATGACACATCACACTTTATTTAATAGTGCTTCCGCCTGTCAAAATCAGCCAAACTTGCTGAATAATTTAGCAGTGATGCAATTGGAAAAACAAGATAAAACTTGGAGCAAATGAAGGCAAGATGTATATCGCTATATGCAACGAGTTTCAGTACCGTGGGTAACCGTCCACACAGTGAATTACTGAATTAGTGACCCCAATAGTGCCCCCTAAACCCTTCATCGGTTCTGAAAAAATACTTCCTTCTTCGCAAAATGGAACATCCTTGCGGAAATTGGCGTAAAACTGCACCTGTCGGTAAAACATCACGGTTAAAAGTGGAACATCCCTGCTCATCTGCTCCTCACACGATTATGCAAATGAGGTGTCACATGGGCCAAATGAAGCCATCTGATTGGTCGATGATGACTGGGGAAGACACCAGTCAGATGAAGACTGGGGAAGACACCAGTCATCATCTCTGGAACATTGATTGGGATCCTGTGCCAGGAATAGATATAAAAACAGCATGAACATGTTGTATTCAAGTTGAGCTAAAATGACTTGTGACTTGACTTGACTTGCCACAAAATTAAGTGACTTGTGACTTGACTTGACTCGACCCGGAAATTGGATGACTTGTAACTTGACTTGACTTGTCAATGAATGACTTGTGACTTGACTTGACTTGGAGAAAAGTGACTTGAGTACAACTCTGTAATAAAGTTTTATAATGTTCAAAGAGGTCATATGCAGCATTGAAAACTAAACAAAACAATATTCTTCCAATAAATGTCTCAACGCTTTTTTTTTTTTCTTTCTTTCTTTCTTTCTTTCTTTCTTTCTTTCTTTCTTTCTTTCTTTCTTTCTTTCTTTCTTTCTTTCTTTCTTTCTTTCTTTCTTTCTTTCTTTCTTTCTTTCTTTCTTTCTTTCTTTCTTTCTTTCTTTCTTTCTTTCTTTCTTTCTTTCTTTCTTTCTTTCTTTCTTTCGACACGCTTTGCGTGCACCCTGAATATGCCAGGATTCGGGGTTACTTCTTGTTGAACACCTTTTCCATTGTCACTGAAACTTATCACCAGTGCCTGGGCCGTACACAGCTGAAGGGCTACACTCTAAAATCAAAAGAGTGAACTTAGTCACTCTTTGAACGAGTGAAAAGTGTAAATTCACTCCATTAGAGTGATAATTCACTCCAAGAGGAGTGAAGTTCGCTCCAAAGAGAGTGAAGTTCGCTCCAAAAAGAGTGAAATTCACTAGAGGAAGGGGGAAAAATTCACTCTTCCACGTGTGCCTGCAATGATCGCTTTTTTAAGAGCGATCACTGTGGGCACTCCATCAAGAGGGAAACTTCACTCGTTTTAAGAGAATTTCACTCTTTTTGGAGTGAACTTCCCTCTTTTTGGAGGGAACTTCTCTCCTCTTGGAATGAATTATCACTCTTATGGGGCGAATTTATACTTTTCAATCGATCAAAGAGTGACTAAGTTCACTCTTTTGATTTTAGAGTGTACGGTAACTAGTGAAAGGGGAGGGCAGGGAGGCTTCGTCTTCTGGTCCCCGTCTCTGACCAAATGCCCCAAGCTTTCCAAAAGGACGACGATCTTATTTGACCCTTATCTGGAGCTCCAGTCTTTTTCGGCTGGATGAAAAGGGGCCCACCCTTTCTCCATAATTCCCATTAATTTCTCTATTGAGATGTTTCAAAAGTCCATTTTTTCGACGTGTTCTGAGCGTCCCATCACAGATAAGGACTCTATATAATCTTATGAAAAGGACTTTATAGGAAACCAACGGTACGTTTTGCTTAGTACAAATATCCTCATTGGTCACGCTTATTCAGCTGTTGTGAAAAGGGACCACTCTTTGTCTAATTTTATTTCAATTTCACTATTGAGATGAAGTATAAATTCATTTTTGGGCGCGCTCCGCGCCCCCTTTACAGATAACGGCTTAGTGAAAGTCACCTGAAAATATAAAGGGAACCAGAGTATATTTGTGCTGATTAAGAGTGTCTTTAGGGGCCACCGTTATTCAGCTAAGGTTAAAAGTGGCCCATCCATTCTCTCATTTTCATTCAGTTTTATTTCTTAGATGTCTTTAACGTTAAATTTTTCGGCGCGCCTCACGCGCCCCAGCGTAGACAAGGGCTGAATTTACATCACATGAAAAGCCCCATTGCTTTCTGAAAAGAAGATCTGGGGCACCAAGGAGGGAACCCCTGAAGAATCTCAATTTTAAGTAGTCCATTCTCCCTCCCCGCACCCTCTGCATAATCGATTCCGGCCGACTCTAATCATGGAGAGTAAGGATATAATTGAAGGAAGTTAAATTGTTATATTTGTGTTCTGTAAATTGCCCATCTTATGTAATTTAAAGTTGAAGATAAAATGCATCATTTAATGCCTACAATTTCGTAAACACCCAGGAGCTTTGGTATGCTGCCCGAATTTGCCCCTCACTTTCAGAGATCAAATCCCGCCCCTGCTTATTAAATTTGTTTTGAAAAATTATACTTGTAGATAATCTTTCTTATTGTTAGTCCTTTGTAAAGCGCCATGTCATGTTTTTCACAGTATTGTCTAATGTACGCTATTCGAACTAGCTTTACCTTAATCTTGTAAATGAATCAGTCTGATAAATCGTTTCTTATTTATCCACCTTATCAACATTCTATCACTAGTAAAATCAAAGACAGCTTCTTTGAAGTTCTGTTGTCCCATAGATAGGCTTTCACTATCGAAACGTTTATTTTAGTTTCAACAGCACTTGATTCACTGTGAAGATCACCTTCCAAATTGCCTTTTGGTATGGGGTATGCCGTGACCTCGAAGCCTGACCCCTCAGTCCCAATACGCCGTAATAGTTTGCAATCCCGGAAGTTAAGCGTTTGGGCGTTAGGAAATGCCAAAACGTGGAAAAAAATCCGAGCACCTAACACTGGAGTAGCTAGCTACTACCACGTCACTATTAAAGAGATTCTAGGACTCGAAGTCCTTCCCATGCACTTACTAACTCACCATTATCAGTTCTTCATTCATTCATTCATCCATCCATTCATTCATTTATTAATTTTTTTTTCTCATCGATCACAGAAATTTACCGGCATTTGATGACAAATCATGTTCCATTGCCGGTATCGTTACAACCATGCATGGGAAACTTTTTCGTCGTTTGGACTAAACCTATTAAGGAGATTTACATTAAGGTCTAGTCGGTCTAAAAAAAAAACTTATGGAAAACTTAAATGTCATTTGAGATGAAAGTCTGAAACTACTGTGGCCCATTTGCTGACGTCCGAACGAAGATAAATGGACACTGAGCAGTCACGGTTTAGTCCAAGCGACGTCTCAAGGATACCTTTACGTATTTCAGTATGTATGTCAAACGTAGACATCGGCTTTCAAAATGATGTCGAATTGACAACCAAACTGTTTCAAAGAGAGCGAATGAGTGAAGGAGAAACTCATCCCCAACAGGATGTTTTTCGTATTTTTTCATTACTCGATATCATATTGCTAAAAATTTCATTTATTCAGCGTGATCCTCGCACCTCAGCTTACAGCTGAATTACTATACTGCTAGTTCTACCATTCTTAAATGAAGGACGTAAAGTCGCATCAAGGTTTGATATGTTGGAGGCGGTACAATTTCTTAGTTTTTCAGTAAAATTTGCATTGAAATCCAATGTGTGGTTCTCAAGAAGAGAGTTGATGAAGTAATTACCACTTTTTCAACAAAAGGTGAACTTGAGGCACGCACATATCACATCATATCATCACATTAATGAACATTTTTTTTCTTTAAAATTTACAGCCAATTTTCTTCTAAACAATCCCATGTTTAATCAGAATGTGATTGCATAAGTGGAATGAGCTTTTTCAAAATTTGCATTCGATACAGGGAGGTCCTATTCTTATTAACTTCAAGGTCAGCATAAAAGTCTGAAAAACAAAGGGAACCAAAGAATTCCTTCTCAACATCCAGGACTGGCTTATATTGTCCCAAATCTAGGATCTGCAATCGTAGGCTATTTTGGCTCCGACTCTGACAGGGGGATGGATTCGACATGACATCAGTAGGCCTATTCATTAGCGTCAATGTTTCCTATGTATGGGGGATATGGCCACTTTCGTCAAAAATCTGGAGTTAGTTAGTTCGTTAGATGGAGTTGTACGGCCCAGTTTCCAACCTATTGGTTCAAGTCGAGCCAATTCGGGAATTTCCGAAACCTTAAGGGACGTGGTCCCTATGTCTTCATAGGAATGGCTCCCATACATGACTGCGGCTATGACCTGATGACAGGAGTGAAAATTGTAGGTAGTTGTAAAATTTTGTTGCGGAAATTAACTGTTGCAGTAAAACATTAAAATGTCACAAAAATGCAATTTTGCTGTCTCGTTTTTATTTTCCCAACGCGACAAAACCAGATATCTCCCTGCATGGTCAAGTAGTTAGAGCATCCGATTTACGGCCTGGAGGTGTGGAGCCCCACTTCTGGGCAGGTCAAACCGGAAACTACTGCCGTGACGTAGGGAAAACTCAGTGAGACACAACTGGAAAAAAAAGGCCTGGTCGACCCAACTTTAGCCAATTGTTAAGAAATTCACGACAAAAATTTCTCTATATCTCGTTAACATAAATTATTCAAATACATACAAATAAACCCACACATCAAATAAAAACTTGACTTTCGGTTCCATAAATCACAAGCATTCGGTTGTAACTCACGTTTCAAAATTCCGCAAAATTCCGTTTCTGCCATCACTAAATTGGAGTTGGCTCGGTGGTTGAGCGTACTGCTTTGCAAGCTGGAGGTCCCTGGATTAAATCCCGTTGAAAATTTCTCGAGGTCTAAAAATTAGCTTGGTCAGAATAGCTGTTCACAGTGATGCTCAGGGTTTAAAACTGGTGAATTTAGAGCTTTGGTATTTGGTTGTCCGTTTCAGGAAGTTATTTGTTTCAGGAAGATTGTCCGACTCAGAATGTTGTCCGATTCAGGAAGTTGTTCGCTTGCTCAATTCAGCTGTTGGGCACTGTTGGAGAACATAAAATCTCCACCCCTCCCAGCTTTTGGGAAAAGGACTAAAGACCGGGGATACGCACACGTCGGTGGGATGGGGATGTTAAATGGCAGTCTGGGAGCAGGACTGGAATCGGTTAGTACACACCTGCCTTGTCAACCTCTGAGCAATGGTCAAAAAGAGAAGGCGAAGCTCACCGGTATTCATCCACACTCACTCATAGGGTCTTCAATGAGCCAAAATGGCTTCCTGACCCTCGAAACTTATGCATAAATATATTCATTTTCGATTTTGATAACGAAAAGTTGCATGGTTCTCTTTTCCGATTTTAACTTTGAAAGAACTTTGATAATTTTACAGGTAAATTGCCACCATTGTAGATGGTAAAATATTTTTGTATCTCTTTTATAATGGTAGGTATAGATTTGGCATAGTTTTGGAGAAAAATGGTTCAAGAGTTACATGTGTTTTGAGCTGGCAACTTCAGCCAAATTCCGTGAAATCCCTTGGATGTTTGTATACTTCGTTTTTTTATTTTTTCATGTCAGATCCCAACAGATAGATAGCACTATTTAAAAGCTCAACTAATTTGTATAATGGAATTGCGATACTGTATTAAGGGGAAAAAAAGCATTAATTTGGCCGGGAAATATTTCTCCGAAAAATAATCAAGAATGGTCAGGCTACCAGTCAACACTTCAGCAGCTGCCAAGCAACATGTTTTTTATGAAAATCTCAAGGCTTGTTACTAGTTGGGTTGGCAAACCTGGTTTTCTCATTATTTTCACCCGTAGGCAGTGGTGGCTCTACGAAGTGTCGCGACGGGCATCCCCCTCCCCCCTCAGGCTTTGTCCTTGCCCTGGTTTCCCCAAATTACGTGTTTTATTTACTAGATTAACCGAATAATAGATAATATGTCTCTTTTGAGAGCGAGCAACAAAAGACGAATCATGTGACCGGTCTCTCTGTCTGGGACATTATTCCTCATTTCATTCTTTCAGAAAGACAAAATCCATTATCTGAAGTCAAATAATCGTAAAAATAACTTTTGAAGGTCCTGTCAATTGCATCATGGACAATACCTGCAAATATTAAATCTTGAAAAAGTAGGTTATCGATCCAGTGCTTACATTAGTAAATGCTGTAATGATACACTTTTGGTTTTGCAAAATTTGTTGGTAATTTCTGGTGTTATATCCAACGTTCTAAGTTAATTACTCCGCTTTTCATTTTTTACGTTTGTCTTTTGGAAGAAATCAAAATGTTCCTTGACCTATATTATCCAGTTTCTTGAAGAGCACTTTGTAACAAGGTGACTTGCAAAGTTTTGTTAGTTTCTACTATCACGTGACTTACTTTAAAATCAGATTGCAGTGTTGGTATGGACAAGAAGGACCAATGAAATTAACTTTCGTAGTTTGGACGTCACAGAGAAATTATTAAGGTACTACAACATCTTTTTGGAAATTTTCTTAATTAACATGAATTAGCCCTAATATTAAGGGGTCAATCTTCTCACTCCACACTAAAATTCTTGCAGGAGGTAACGGAAATTCTCAATTAGTTCAGGTATTTGATTGACAGCTAGTTCAAACAATGCAGAATACCAACCTTATATTAAACAGCATGAACTGTACTGAGAGTGTTTTGATTAGAAATTGAGTTTTTCTATACTAACCCTGATGCAATAAACTGTGATTTTGTCTAGATGAGAATGAATCTCAGCCAATTGTGGGAGAGGCATAAGTGAGAAGGTTGGGAGAACTGATACTATTTGGTGAGAGAGAATTGGGCCTTCAATACTAGCCAACTATCAATAATTTTCAAATTCTGCTCTACCTCTGGAGATACTACGTGATGGATTATCTTAATTTGATTCTTGCTCTGTGCTTGATACTCATACATTAAAATGATCAATGAAATATAAAAACAAAATTGAAATTTTTCTTCATCTTATTCAGCTTGTGTTACATGCGATTAGACCCCTTTCACCAATGACATGTTAGAGAATCAATTATTTATCCATGCAGTGTTCAGTGTCTCCTATGTCAGTCAGATACATGCGTTAATCTTGCGTAGCATCTGGAGAGTTGTACCAGGTCTCATCCAAAGCTGATAATCAAGAACGAAACAAAAATAACAAGAGTTACGATACGATGCGATAAGTGCTTCTTCTCTTAATCAGCAACAGCTTGTACATCTATAGTAATTCTCTCCTGAAGTATATTGATATTTTTTATCACATTAGTTACATTCTTCCAGCTAATATGGCAATTAAAATGTACCGTATGATGATTTTATTTACTCCAGACTTTCTTACGATATTATAGTCTGTGGCACAGCATGTGTCACTGTCCTTAACCCAGAGATGTGTGATTACACCTGCCTGCTTAACCTGTTAAGTCTCCACGCTCTGCAAAATAGAATACTTGACTCACATAGAAGCCCAGACTGCACACAACCAATCAATTTTTCCTACTTCTTAGAATGCAACCTTTTGAAAATTAAACACATCCAAACGTATTGCATAGGCGTGATCGTATTCAAATATTGTAATGATTTGCTAGCGGAAGTGTTGCTAAATTTTATCAAACTACCGAATGTAATCCTAATTCCAGTGCATATACTTGAAAGAATAGCCTAGTCTCTTTTCAGTAACACGTCATATTACGTTACATGGAAAATTTCAGTTCAGAATTATTGTTTTAATATTTGGCAAATGTTTCCCCTGATTTAAAAAGAGAATGATTTTCTTCGGACTTTTAAAAAGAGTCTAAAATCGTTTCTTCTCGGCAGGGTATCACTTCAAACTCCTAATATATGGCTCTGAGTATAATATTTTTATACTGCCATCTACTTTGACATGTACCTTTTTTTCTCATTTCATTTATTAGCTTTGTTTTTATTTTTTCAAAGTAAAAAGGTTTGGTTCACAGTAATGGTTTTTCTAGTCTCCTTCATGTATCGAAATCTTTATTCTTTGTTGATACTTTTGTAAGTGCGTTTTGTACATATGAGAAATAAATTGTATTAAAATGAGTTGGATTAAATTACCGTCAGTAGCTCACATACTCAAAAGAATAATATTACGTCACGCAATTTAAATTCAATGTGGGCTACTATGGGTCTGTCTGAAATGGTTTGCAATAGTTTGTCCTTGATTAGAAAGGGGTCTAAGGGTTACTAAGTGAGGAGTATTATTAGGTATTACATACATTTACAATGTACTATATATTATTAGATGCTTTATAGATAGATTCTAAACTTGAAATGGCGCGGTGACTCCTCCGGAGCGTAGGCTGGTCTGAGCCTGGGTGGTGCGTTTTTAGAGAAGGTGGAACTCAATCCAAAGAGGCCTGGACAAGCGTGTGTATAGGCGGAAGAACAAGGTCACTTCAATCAATCCCGAAGTCTGCATAAATTGCACCTTTCTTTGTGTCACAGGAATCCTTACTTTGTCACTATGTAAGTGTACCGTCCCGGGGAACGGCCCCTTCCCCCTTTGAGAAATATTTGTTAATTTAAGGTTGCTTAGCTGCAAAATGGTGCAGTCGTTGAGATCTTTTAATTAATCATATGGCGGAAATGTGAATTCTAATTTTGGCTAAGTGGAAACAGGAAGCATTTTATCTTAGAAAACGATACTTCGTGAACAAACCTTCATCTTAAGGCCCCCTAACGGCTACTGACTTAAAATTGTCATGTGGCGGAGTGTAAGTAGTAAGAAATGGGCGAAGCGCGCCGAGATTAGTTCATTCAAAGAAGATTTCCATGACAAAACACAAAATCAGGTTCTGCACCTTGGCACTTCCAATTGCACAACAAACCTTCATGCCACTCAAAAAGCCTTTATTTTGCCTGGTAATTCGTAAACAGCTTTCAATATTTGCTTTGGTGCTTCTCCGAAAGTTGTTCCCGGAAGGTATTGACATGATCGAGTAAGAATTAGATGAAGTTTTACGGCGCAGCTTCTTACCAATTAGTTTCAGTCGGGCCGAACATGGCTATATTTTTCAGAAGTGGCTCACTGGTGTGTTTTTTAACCAAGTTCAATGCCAGTAGCTTTCATTTTTAAAGTCTTCGGTAATTAAGGAACAACACTGAAGGAAATTATAAAGTGCAGGGGCATCAGTGGCGTAGCCACGGGAGGGCCGGGGGACCTAGGTCCCCAGATTTTCTCCAGCCCCCCACCCCAGATTTTTTGCTTCCTGATAAAGTAATTGAAAAAAATTAAAACGTTTGAACGGAAATAAACTTTGAAGTATTTCCTTCAAAACAGTAAATAAATAAAATGTACATTTTATTTGTAAAAATTAAAAAAGAAAACATGGATGAACGTGTGAA
Source organism: Holothuria scabra (assembly GCA_037179385.1). Taxonomy (NCBI): domain Eukaryota; kingdom Metazoa; phylum Echinodermata; class Holothuroidea; order Aspidochirotida; family Holothuriidae; genus Holothuria; species Holothuria scabra. Next base: position 6,694,001 of record CM074190.1, on the reverse strand, counting down.
TTTTGTGCGCACGTATGAAATCAAGTAATAACTTCAAAATGCCTACTTTCACTAAATTAGTTACCGTTTGTGATCTGCACTGTCGCTTATTGCATTTCACTTCGAAGATGAGACGAAAGTCTCGACGAGCAACTTTAATGTGACTTAGGTTAAGACCCTTTCTGCCTTTCGGATGGCTGATTGATTTACTGAAAATAAAGCAATCCTACGCTGGAGACCACTCTTACACGACCATTCCTGTACTTTATCATACACAAAATATGCCGTAAGCAGGTAAGGGTAAGGTACTGCCTTCGGTAAATTCTTTCTTTCCAAAGTAGGCCTATGTCGTGCCTCACTCCTGCCCATGACAAGCACCACTGAAGGACGATTTTTTTTCGACAAGTCCTCTTTTTACTAGTTGGGACTGGCGTCCGGGGGATTTGTAAAATGTCCATGAGGTCCAGATTTCATGTGTTACCCACATGATCCATACTTCTGCTTTGCGGTTCAATTATTTTGAGAGATTTATTCGTAGTGTTTTAATTTTGACTACGTAATGTACCGATGAACAAATACTGAACCAGTTTTCACATTGTTTCTTTGGTAGTATGTATATCCCTTGTAAAATCTCTGCAAAAACTAAAAATATTTTGATATTTTTCATGCTCCCCAAAAAGGGAAACTCCTAAAACTTAGGCCTATAATCAGTTCAAAGTTTTGCCAATTATAGCACCATTTTGCATCTAGGAAATCTAACGCAAAGAGAGTTTCTCAGAGGGGGACAAAACTACTTTTGGTTTAAAAAGTTGTGTGTTAAAGGGTAAGGTACTGTCTTAGGTAAGCTGAAATCCATTCAAATATTGCCGCATTTGCGGCTGGGTACATCCAGTTTAAAACACGTGGGAAGTGCCGTTTTCGGCCATCTGGAGAGGGGGGTTTAAAGCCCAACATTTTCTTGTACGCTCCGCGCCAACTGATGGTGGCGCTCCGCTTAGATTCAAATATTGAGCATTTGCAATCTACGTCCTTCTGAAGTTTACAATTTTTCTCAAGAGAAAAGGAGATACCGGTTCCCTCCAGTCTCATCCCCCAGGCCACAGATCAGAAGTGCCCAGTTTTGGGGTCCCTAAAAAGTGTATGAATTACCATTTTTCATAGATTGATTTTTTATTCTCATTATTTGCGAAGTCGCAGACATGAGATTCGTATTTCAAGGCTGGACACATCCAGCTTAAAAAACATGGGAAGTGCCGTTTCCGGCCATCTGGAGGGGTTTTAAAGCCCAAAAGGTAACAGGTCCCCCAAACATCCCATCCTGGCTACGCCACTGAGGGGCGTCCGAAAATTTTGATAGTTAAGAGCTATTTGTGATAGGAAATGAATGCAATAGATGCAACACTCCGTTGAAAACGCACCTCACCTACCCCATAGGCGGCGGAAGATATTTTATATTGGGGACCACAAGTTTTCGGCAGCCGACATAGTGTTGACACCGTAAGGCGTCCGATTTTGCGTGAAGCGCAAAACTTCGTCGGCGTGGGGTCAAGAGAAGCTCGACGATTTTAATGATTTGAGAGGCCCCCAAATGATCAAAAATCATATTCAAATTAAGGATTTTAAACTATGAATTTAATTTAGGAGTGATGTGAGGTAAGGGATGAGAAAGGAATCGGGAAGTACTATGGCATTTGATTAAGGAGAAACATACTTAACATTAATTTTCGGGAGTAAAGCCAAAATGTTGAAGCTACTCAAAATTTGATAATTTGATTATTTGAGACACGGCATTTTTAAGAGAGTCAAACAGTGTTGGGAATTTTATCAATGGGGAGTCCTTTTTAAAATCACGAGGCAATATGCATGGGGCCCCGAAAGCTCTGACATTTTAGGCTTTGTAGGGGACTTAATTGAAGCAGAAAAGTACCGTTGTGTAGGTATTACTAATTATTGAGCTATTGCTATGTTTCGACATCTCATAATTTAATGTTGGAGTTTGTCAGCTTAAGGTGTAAAGGTGTAGGCGCTAGTCTGATGTACATGTGTTTTATGAAACACAACCAAAGATATACGCACTCTCATTTGGAGGGTCTGTATATGCGGCAAATGAAAAATTGGAACATATTAGGGCTACTAAATCATGAGAGAATTTAGTCGACATCATGCTAACACAAAATGATACTTAACTTAAAACGTACTTAATTCCCAAATAGGCCTATTGATCTTTTGGAAAAATATTTAGCGACATTCAGGTATTGGGGTTGCCTTACCTCCTCCGAAATCTCAAAAAAAGTATTGAGGGACAGTCCCCCCGGCCCCGCTTCCGCCGCTTCCCCCACCTATGTACCTCCTACAAAAGTCTACATCTTAAACGTCTTTTAAGATCATTTAAATAATTTCCATTTGTTTTAGAAATCGGTAGTGGGACTTCCTTGTGCCCCCAATTATCGCCGACCCTTGACAGTATGATTGATTTTGTCCTCAAATTGGATGTCGACAGTGGAGAAATTCCCATCCATCAAACGTCTGTTTCTAGAACGTAAAAAAACTAACGGCAAACAACTTGCAAGTACGAAGGAGTCTTCAAAATGTCTAACATATTGCCACTGTATTCCACGATAAAGACTCTCATTATAAAGTTCTCACTGCCAAATTTTACTGTAAGAATATAAGGAACTATTCCTAGAAAATTCTGGCAGAAAACATTTTAAGAAGTTTGCAAAGCCTAAAAGTAAGAGCGATTTCCGGCGATCTATGGGATATTTTTATCCAGACGTTTTCTAGTACGCTTTATGCCAACTGTTGGTGGCTATCCGTTTTTCTATAGTCTTCCCAAAGCTCTCAGCCCTCAATTTTAGCTCAACATTCTTTCTGCGTTTCTCTATATAACGTCAGATCGTGCAACACCTAACCTCATACTTTACTTTTTTCATGCGGATATTTGCCAGTGAATTCCCAGAAAACTGCAAAAACGTCGCAGCCGTGAAGGGTGCATAATCCTTACAAACAGGTCTCAATGTATCGATATACCTCCTATAAACATTATCCCCAATTCACTCCTTTTATAAGTGCAATGTGGCGCATACGAAATCTGTTAGATAAATTGATATGTGTCCTCTTATAAGCTCAAGACTGATGTGCTAGGTAAAGCAGTCAAGTTGTCTTGCTGAGCTTTTTTTTTTTGCCCATTTTTTTACTCATTTTAAGGGGTACTCCACCTGGTGCGGGGAGGTGCGTCCGCGCCTGCAGCCTACGCCCATGCTCTCCCATTGTGGACTGGGGGCATATGCCCACGGTATTCCCTGCCTGTCGTAAGAGGCGACTAAATGGGAGGACTTCAACAGTATTTGAACGGTATTACATTGCATAACACTTTCATTCGTGTTGGTGTTTCAAATCTTATCTAAGTCCTCGCGGAGCTCAAATCTGAGGGGCAGAAGTGCTGATTCCTGCTCAGTCGTGTTGAAAGGTAACAGATATCGAACGAGCTGGTTTAAAGTTTGTGCGCAAACTGATTGGTCCATAGGAGTCCTAAGCAATATTGGAAGGGGCATGCCAACGGAAACAGAGCTAGTCAAAACGGGTGCAACTGCGGATCTCGTGCTGGGGGAAGGTAGTTTGTTTAGTATGTATGATATGTATGGTTTGTATGGTGTGTGGACGGCTCGGCTTAAAGGGCCAAACCTCTCACCCCAAACTACAATTTTGGCACGGGGAACCAAAATTCTCCATTGGCTCAGCTCTTTGATTGACAGTTAATTCAAACAATGCAGAGTACCAAAGCTTATATAACACAGCATGAACGGCACTGAGAGTGTTTTGATTAGTTTTTCTATACTCACCTTGAAGCAATAAACTTGATTGTATCTGGATGAGGATGAATTTCAGACAAGTGTGGGAGGGGCTTAAGTAAGAATGTTAGGAGAATTGGTACTGTTTGGGGTGATAGAACTGGGCCTTTAAACCAACTGGTTGGAAACTAGGCCGTAAAACTCCATCTAGCCTATTTAACCTTTGTGAACTTGAATCAAACGCAATCGTGCCAGGCACTGTTTTCATAACCGTGTGGTGACATTGGTTATAGAAGAATAGTCTGAACAGCAAGTGATGGTGTAATTTCGGTCGACCATAACTGGGGTCTATCACCTGTAAATCTTTCAGTTTCCTTGCTTACCTGTATTATGGATGGTTGTACACTAAATTGTCTTTTGATTGCCTCAATTTCACTGTGTATGAGGGCTTGTAACTCATGTAGACAAATGAAGACGATTTAAAGCCAATGGACCCCAATAGTGGCTGCTTCAGTCCCGAAATACAACCTTAAATCTTCTTCATTCATTGTTTAAATGATTCAACAGAAGAATAAGACTAGTGGTTTATTTGCGATAACTTGACATTGAGAGTATTCTGTTCTTTTAGAGTGTTTTCTAGAGGATAAAATATCCACCCTCATATAGACTTACTCATGTTTACCAACAAATGTACGTCACGTCTACTTTGCAATAAGAGTAAATAAGGTACGCGTACATTTCGACACAATGAAAAGTAGATTCTAATTCGTCTATATTCTGTCCGCAATCGCAATATCACTTCACGCGCAAAACCCAATGCGTTCGTATATGTTCTTGCGAATGCTCTATGCCAACCAGTACCAACCAATGACGTGAACGTGAATGAGTCTATTTCTAGTTATAAAAATCCAAACTTGCTTTATGTTCCGACTTACTTGCACTTAAAGACATCCCAGCAACAGTCACCGTGACTGTGACAGTTTGGCTCACAGCTGCAAGTACTCGACTCATAACATGGGATTCTGCCTGTGCATTGTCCTAAAAAACACAAAGGGAAACAACACAATTTCGACTTCATAATTAAGTTAACAAATCCTTTCCTTTTAATCAGTACCTGCGATGAGAGAACTGGGGCGGGTCAGGCTTGAATGAAAATAAGGTCAAATGACCGACAGCTATAGTCAGTGTACTGATACTTCGTCAAAGGGTTTTCTCTCCCTTAATAAGTTGCCCTCGTACTAGCGAGGCCAAATCCCCCCCCCCCCCCACCAAAAAAAATATAAAAAAAAATAAATAAATCTTGCGTTATTTCCCATACATACGTTTTTCGTAAAGCTAAAAAATAATTCATATACCACCACCGGAGCAGGGATGGTTGCCATTTGTGTTGTGAAAGAAAGTTAAATCTTCAGTGGCGAAAAAATTGTTAAATTTAGGTCCTGATCAGGGAGAAAACACGGTAGTTTTTTTTGTAATTTGACAACTCCGGCGGTTGCTCACCAACCCTTCATAGACCAAAAAATCGACCAAAAAATTAACATCAACATAAATATTGAAAAAATAAAAAAATAAATTAAATCAGATCTTAAATTTGGGGTATGGTAAGGCGGCTGAATGACCTGGGTTCAATAGAAACCGAATCATCCTTGGAGTATACCAAGTGTAAATTATAACTGACTAAGTTTAAAGTTTTTGCTCTCAAAATGTCTTATTTATATACCTTCTTCAGTTACACTGACAGCAGACAAAATAAAGAGCTAGGTGTGGGTACATTTGAAGGGAATACTTTGAAAATTCGATCTAAAAAAGCAACGGTTTAGCAATAATGACCCCGAAAGGCGTTCAATAATGAACACATTCTCTATCCTGGTTCATTTATAAGTGGAAGAGGAGAGTGCGGGTGATCTTGTATGCCCAACAGAAATAGTCTTACAGGAAATTTGTAGTCACCTCAACTTAAATTTGTATAGTAGAATTTTTTGTTTAATGGTTGGTTCATGTGGCAATATTTTTCTCCTCAATTATGGCCGGTTCTACCAAAGATTTTAAAAACCGAACCCACTGCCATTGTAATTGGTGCTCCGCATAAGTAATGGAGTAGGGAAAACAAGCCAGTGAACCACAACTTGAAAAGGCCGTGGCCAGCTAGACTTGAACCAATCGGTTAGAAACTCGGCCTTAAAACTCCATCTTACCCAGCCTTCACCTTAAATAAGAAATTTGGTAGGGAATGCTTGGTTGACCTAAAATATGCAATATGTAAGTCTTTAAATATAATGAATAATGCTTTGAAGAGGAACGAAAAGATATAAGTGAAATGTAGCTCTTTTTCCCCGATGCAAATTGATTTGGATGGGAAGGTACGTTACATGGCGGGTCAATTTGATGCATGCTGTAGGGTATATAAGTATTATAGAGTAACCTGGTAACGGCTGATGGAATCGACCAAGGCGGTTTCCCCGTGAGCTCCGATTCCGTTTGAAACCAGCTCTTTGAGTGGCGTATAAAAAGGATTTTCCCCAAAGTATGGGGGGTGGCAGTACACTAGGTGATCACTCCGAAGGACTATCTAAACGGAGCGACGTCATTGGATGGTGCAGACTTTACAATTCTGAAAAATTGCAACACCTCAGATAGCCGGAATTGACATTTCCCATGCTTGTATAAGCATGGCCGTACACAGGCAAATTTAGCTATATGGGAAGGACGGTGGGCGTAAGTGGACCTTTACTGCTGGATGGGTCTAATAGGGATATGGGATGTCTACGTTCTAGACAACTAAAATTTGCCTGAGCCCCTGAGCTCTGTTGAAAAATACAGCTGAAATAAAGCTAATCACAGAGCTCACCAACCACCCTTCGGTGAGGTAGACTCAAACAGCTGAGACCCACCCCCTACTATGCGCCACCGGTAACACTGTCCTTTTCCACAGGAATTTTTGTTAATTTTTTGTCGAAACAACGAACTAAACGGAAGGGAAAAACTGACATTTTTCTTTAAATTTGGTTGTTAAAAATGATTACATATGCATATTGTTTTAGTAGCCTACTCACCGCACACTTCAACGGATAAAATTGCCATTGCGACGAGGCAAACCATTATGAGCTGTATAAGAGATACATGCAGTATATATTAGCCAAGAAATTACGGAGAGAAAAAAGTTACACCACACAACTGGAATGACCATGTGCCTTTTATGTAATAATATTTACACTATCGATCAAATTGCTTGCACTAAAACATTTAATTAACGTATTCGGTCGCAATTTAACTTTTGCTTGTTTAAAGAAACTTCTTCGGTGTAATACAGAAATGGTATTACACCGATAAAGAAATTTGTTCAAAATCTGAATCATTTTTTTTAAACCTTGCAACCTTACAGACCAGAATCACTTACCAACAAAGTTTTGCTCGCCATCTTGAAAGTGTTTAAGGATCGGTGCTCTTAGTGATATTTGCAAATCTTGCAATGAAGCAATCTCACTAACTTGAGTCGGTTTTATTGGACCAAGCCGTGAGAACTCTTCCAATGAACTGTGAGAACTCTTTCACAATCACGGTTGAACTTTTGCATTGGTGCAATGACATCATGCCCTTTCGGTTACATAAAATGAGGGCGCTTGTTTAGTTTGAAAGTTGTGCTTACGTCGTTCAATTTGACTAAGGAACTCACCGCAATTTCTGCCTCTATAACTTAGGGTTCTATGATTTTCCCAAAAGTGATTTTCATTTTCCATCGAAATGACGTAGTAGGCCTATGCCAGGGTTTCCGTGAAGCAGTCAGAAAACGTTCGTTTACTCGGCCTTGTATTTGCCTCGCAATTACTTTTTTCCACAATTCTAGTATTGATTTGGTCCAAGACAAAATACTTCAACACAGAATTACTTGGAATCTCGTGGAACGTACCTTTGTGCCGTAGGTAGTAATATTTCCACTATCTAGAAAATTGCTTGCAGTTAAACATTAACAGATTGAGGTAACCTATTGAGGTAAACTATTTGGTCACTACTTGATACTGCTTGTTAAAAGAACTCCTAAAGAATTTAACAGAAATGTTACAAAACCTATAAGAGAAAATTGTTCAAATTTTGAAACATTTTTTTCAAAACCAACCTTACAGAGAGAACCACTTCATTTTCCGTATTTTTATGGGTTTTGATGATTTAAATTTTAGTAGTCTTTTTGAAAAGAGGTACGGAGTTACCAGAGGGCACAGCCACATGATATATAAGGGTCATTGTAAACTAAATACAAGGAAGTACTTCTTCACACAAAGGGTCATCGACGCTTGGACTATGTTACCACCTGAAGCTGTCGATTGCAACTCTATCAACATGTTCAAGTCCTTCCTCACTAAAGATCGCTTGAGGCATCTAATGGGGGAGTACATGAGTCTGGGACTCCCTTCCCCGTCAGCCACCTTCTTAGTCAGGTGGCACACAGGTGAATACAGGTGAATGCTTCACCAACAAGGCTTTACTCACCATCTTCAAAGTGTTTAAAGATCGATGTTCTGTAGTAATATATATATGCAAAATTCTTGTAATGAAGCAATCTCACTAACTTGAGTCGGTTTTATTGAACCAGATAGTCGTGAAAGCTTTTCCAGTTCACTGTCAGGGCTCCTTACATTCGGTGTTGAACTTTTGTTTTGATGCAATGACACCATGCCCTTTCTGTTACATAAATGAGGGCGGTTGTGCTTACGTCGTCCAAATTGACTAAGGAACTCACTGCAGTTTTGCTCGTATAACATTGTGTTGATTTAGTTTTCAAAAGTGTTTTTTCATAGTCCATCCCAATGACACATCAGACCCCGTGTCAAGGAATTCGTGAAACATAATAACGTAAATTTCGTGCAGCCTTGTAATTGCCTTGCGATTACTTTTTGTCATGACTCTAAGTGTTGTTTTGATTGAATCAGACAAATTACTTAAAGACAGAATTACTCGCACCCGTATGGATCCTATAGATCTTGTGCATTGATGACATACTGACGTCATGCTTTGAGCAGAACAATAGAACACGTGGCCACACGCATAGAATTCGCCCTACACATGTAACAGACTATGTGCCTATTCGAGTGATTGACAAATCAGCTGTCTCCATTTGTCTGTATTGGTTTGGTTTCCCCAAAGGAGGGCGCACTTTCCGCTCTGTGACATCATATGCACAAGGTCTACTGTCATTAGGTGAGTTCGATTTAGCGGCTCGAGCCAGCTCAACTGGCTCAGTCAGCGTTCGATCTTTCGGAAAAGTGATCTAATACGTCATCAGAACGTCACAACATGAGCCTGCCAAAACGACCAGCCCTCCGAGGTGGTCTAGTTGAGCCGTGTGACGCATTTTACGTCACATGTCGTCCAGACATGAAACTGGCTGAGCCAGTTGAGCTGGCTCTAGCCGCTAAATCGAACGCACCTGTAGTGCTTGGGGCTCAGCATAAGCAATGGAAAACCGAATGGAGCCGTTAATTACTTACTACTAAAAGAGTTATGGGGATTGTCTAAGTTTGACCATTTGTCAGTTGAATGTGAAGAAAACTTAAAATCTTTTGAAAATAATTTGGATTTCATGAATCAACTCAATAACAAATTTGGCTCTGAGTATTCTTTTAAATAGGTTCTACCTATCGGGACTGAAATTTCTGCACCAGTCAAATGATTTTTGTGGTCTTCGGCTTATGAAGTTCGAAGGCTTAGATCGTGATCCCCCGTACAAGATGGTCGAAGCCAACCAATACAATAATTGAAACATTAGCTCACAAAAACCATAACAGCGTAAAAAGCACACGTGTATCTCTCTTTTTAAAGTTCCAGACAAACTTACTCCGGAAGGAGTTCTGTTTCCAAGGGATTAACTGAAATGACTAATCATTCAGTTTCCGTAGAGACGAGGGTTCGATTACCAGGTATAATCATACTGAATACTTTAAAACGGAACCTACTGCAGTTGGGTAAAGTAGGGCTGGGAACAATGAAATGCCTCCCAACTGGATGAAGGACGTGGGCGAAGTTAGATTTTACAGGAAAGTGATAACTTGAGGCTCCCTGGAACATTTAAACCTTTTTTAAAAACCCATCTATTTAGCTGTGCCTTTCGTGGTATCTGATGGATCAACTTAGTCCTGAGTTTTTCCATTTTCATTGGTAAGGTGCATTAGGATAATTATTTTAAAAAATGTTTCATATACATTTCATGAACTTGAACTTGATGTCTAACTTCATCAGTCTCGAAACCCTTTAGTAAAGATGTGTATCCGCTCTTTATGATCACAAACCGTCATATTTCCATCGGTTCTTTTTATCAGGCATGTTCGGTCTCCAAGAAGAAGTAAACAAAAATGAGCGGGTAGTTTGACTTCAGCCTTGCTGACTACAGTTTCGCTTTCCGGTCGACTACGTTCTCCTTAGTTCATATTGGCAGATGGATGACCGCATGAACTATTTTCAGTTGAGTTATAGGTTTCCCTTCGGTGGGTAAATCAGTAATTCTGCCAGCATGACCTAAGGTTGCCTTTATTCGACTGGGATGCCTATGGTGGAACAAAACGAAAGGAAAACGAAAGTGAAGGAAACTCAAGGCCTCTTTCACATAGATTTAGTCGTAGGCAATGAATAAGAGTATAGGGGTATTGTATACTTTCTTTTTCTCATAGCTGTATTTACCGATTTTAAGCTGTTAGTAGTTGTCTTTGAAGCATGGTGGAGAATGACAAAATGGCATCTAATAAATACCGGTATGTTGCAACAGTTCTCCAAGGGTTAAACGTATTTGGTTGGAAAGTAAATTTTGTAACAATTGGTCTAAGTGTGTAAGCGGCAAAAGTGAGAGATAGACATCATGCGAGTTTTTCGGGTGTGGTAGTAAAGTTTGCCAACCGGAGCATTATATTGCTTTACGAAAGAAACTTATTGTGAAGCCTTGAGAGCCTTTTGCTTGCTCGGCCTATGTAGGTGTAGGTCCTTCAGGATGGATTTCATTGACCATGGCTCCTCGGTGAGAAAAGTTTCAACTAATGAATTGTGATGATCTTGTCTAGTTACTCTCAAGTCTGTACTGTGGATAGATCTGTTTTGGATGGCACACACAGCAAGCAGCATTGCGTAACCATTGGAGTGGGACATCCATACACAGTCCCCACAAATTTTAGGTTAAATTCAGTAATAGGTTAAAAGTGACAGCTTAGGTTTTTGCACCTACGGTAACTTATACTTTTTAGAATATCTCTTTAGCTATTTGTTTTACGTTAGCACAAGTGAAAAATGTTTTGGCTTCTTACCAAATTTCCAATATTTTTCCGCTTTCGAGTTCATTAGCTTTATTTATTATTAATAACTTTTCAAATGCATTCAATTTATTCATCGGCCCAATCAGGTTGGTTGTTGATGCGCATGCTTGAAGGTGCACTTGGATGTGAAAGACCACAGCATTCAAGAATGCAAAGCAGAAAAATATTTTATTTCCGTTTGAATAGTCATGTTTCATTAGCTTTATTGTATGTCCAAGGCAGATTAACCTGATTGACCAAGACATTTCTAGAGAACATACAGAAGATATCTCCTTGCATAGTCTGCATAGATTGGATGATTTTCTTATTTGGCAAATGTGTTTATAAACGTAATACACTGAACTGAACTGAAAATGTAGTGTTCTAATGTCAGCCCAATAAATATTTCCAACGCTACAGCAACTTTCAAAGTTGTAAAGTGAAGGATTCGCTTTTGTCAACTTTTTTTTAACTTTCAACATCCAATCATAAATGAAGCTGCAATATTTTGTTAGGGTTAGAAAAGTAAATTAGTCGCGATAACACTAATGAGAAGATATATCAGATAGTCCTGATTACGATTCTCGGCCTTTTGGCTAAGATCATGTGTGGTATCTGTTCTTTTCATCCAGTCTAGAATGGAGCCGTACAAGACAGGCCAATAATGTAAATGGCCTAAGGACCGTGAGGTTGGCCAAGTGTTGTTCTTCAGCGGACGTAGCTTCTTCGTTTAGCAGTTTAAAGTTTGGTTTCGCCGAACGGCCCTTTGCCAGAGGGTCGGGAAGACTTTAGAAAAAGTATTCTTCCTTAGTCGCTTCTCCTTCTTTTGGCTAAGATCATGTTGTTATCTCATCGCTCCGTGAGGAGGATGAGATATTGTAGTCACTTTGCCTATGGGGCTATATATGGCAATGCCAGCTTAAATCGCAATGGTTACCATGGTAACGGTAAATTTTCCCAGGTTACTAGTCTCAAGGTCTAACCCATGGTGAGGTACCCCGGGGTGACTGAAGGTCCATGGCTGAGAGAGGGGTCAAAACCTGTCCGTGTGTGTGTGTGTGTGTGTGTGTTGGTGGGTGAGTGTGTGTGTGTGTGTGTGTGTCCAATTTTGTTTTCCTAATATCTTGTAAACGGCTGGGCCGATTTCCTTCAAACTTGGTAAGATGGTACCTCAGGTGGAACAATTGCATTTTTAATACACAACCGGAAGTGAAGGTCAAAGGTCAAATTTAGTGAAATCACATTTTCTGCTATATTTCCAAAACGAAACGTTCTCCTGCCACGAAACTTTACACATATGATGATTGCATCTAGTCCTACCAAAATATGTGGTTGCCATAGCAACAGAGGTCAAAGGTCAAGTGGTAGAGTGGAACAAAAAAATTCCCAGTGATAATTTGTTCGTAAAACAACGTTTTTGTCCCTCAAACTCCTCCTAGTGGGCTGGACCGATTCTTTTCAAAATTGGTAGGTGGGTACCCCAGAGTGGGAACTTGTGTCTCCCAGACCCTGGGAAGAAAAGGTCAAAGGTCAGAGGTCAAAGGTCACATTTTGCAAAAAAACACTTTTTTTTCCTATTTTGTACTAAAACTTCAAAAGAAAACCTTCATTTTACATGAAACTTCACAAGTATAATAGGGTAGACTAGTTCTACCAAAATAAGTAGTTTCCATGGCAACCAAGGTCAAAGGTCACGTGACAGGGGGTCAAATACTTTTTTTTTTATTCACTTTAACTCTTAACGGACGCATCCCACAAATCTGAAAGTTTAAGTGTAATAGCCTAGGCATGATACTGTTAGTTGTACCGATATGTGTGGTTGTCATGGCAACCAAGGACATAGTTCACGTTAAAGATTGTCAAAGGTTAAAGTGGGCATGACACGGCCACAAAAACTTTTGTGTAGGCTGTTGCAAGATTAGATGCAGTATTTTACAAATATCATCTCATACCCCATTACAAACCCGTACAATTCGGCATAAATGATATTCGAAGGAAAACTGCGTTCGAAATCCAATTTCGAAAAAATGCCGCAACAGCTCGCCTAACTTTTATGACGCAATTTGCGGCACAAACCCTGCCCTACGGCGCGCATCTAGATGTAGAACTAATGTAACGCTCGGAAAGTTATCTTATCTTAGCAACCTCATGAAAACGATTACATCACAATACAGAGTCCAACATACAGAGCGAAAAGCGCCGACCATGGTGGGGATTCGGAGCAAATCATTGGCCAATGTGTTCGCGTGTGCATGAGCGCGGGTAAAAATAGTTCTGTTTTTGTGCAAGGAAGACGCGGTTCGGTTGCTATAAAGAACAGCTATGAATATGTATGAGCAGACCACACTTAAGCGCGTCCCCACTACGAGCGCGTCTTTACTGTATGAGCTGTTTGATGAAGATGCTATTGCGAATACTAAACAGTCACCGCGCAATGCACAATTCACAATGTACTCTCACTGCTATCGGAGCACCGGTGTTTGCAATTATGTTTGCGCTAACACGCGTTACCATGCACATGATTCGATGATTGTGAGCTCTCTGGTACAGTGTTGCTAACCGTGCCTCCAATGACTTCACCATTTTGAGACGCGTTCACATACGTTTTTTGCTTTCGAATTTCAAACGGTCTGAGTCTGGCCTGTAATTGGGAATTCAAAACGTCGTATTTCGGTATTTATGGACATAATTTACTAGGGAAATCATTCACTTTATGTCAAGGTGTACCCAAAGAACAGTTACCTAGGAACTTACTTTGGCCGTGTCATCCCCACTTTAATGTTTTGTAACTAGCCTATTTTTCATCAATTAATATAAATAAGCTAGACTCCTAGGTTAGTACTTCGTAGTAACAGTCTCAAATTCTTTTTTTACTAGCTTGTATGCTGCAGTGAGATTTTTAAGTTCCTACTCGCACTTCACTCTGATGGCCCTTATATCTAGAGTGTTCTCATATGGTGTATGCAGACAGTTGTTTTCACTCCAAAGTTGCTGTAACTGTTAGGCCTCGTAGTATGAAAGTTGAAGTCAAACCTAGGGCTAGACTTGAAATCTCAAGCTGGTTAACAGTATGTAGGCTAGGTCTGGGGCTAAACGTACGCCATTCATACGCTTGAGTTATAACCCAAGATATGAAACTGTGGGTGACTAACATTAGGTTGGGGCCTCTATCTTACATATTGGTGCCCTTAAAACTTGGCGGTTCTGGAGCATCGCCAAAAAAAAAAAACGTACGTGACAATTTCCTTGCCGCGGGCAATTCTTGCTTGTATTGGTCGGATTGGTCACAGGCCAGTACGCAGAAAAGGTTTGTGCGTCGCCCGGAAATCTTCTAACGCCACACGTTCAACATCGCGCACACGCCCAGTTTTTTAATTGAGACGCACTTGATGTACATATCAGCTCGACACACATGAAGTTTGCCGTCGCGTCAAAATGGAGAATACGCCCAGCTAGCAAGTGATTAATAACAATTACGCACTTGTCTAAAGCGTCCCCAAAAGCGTCTTACTTTTATTATCGTTGCCATATCTAATCGTATCAGTTTAGTGTAACAGCCAAGCTCGTTGTTTTTTTTTTCATAGTTTTGCAAGGGGATAACAGCATCTTAAAAAATAAATTTGTTCTAAAATCTTAGATAGGCCTACTGGATTAAAAGGGCAAGCATTACAAAGATTGGGTAGCCTATCTCTCCAGTCCTTATATAATCCAGTGTCAGAATTTAAATATCCAAATGATTTTTTTTAATAAGGTGCGCCTGTTCAAGAACTTGATTTGTCTGTGCCTTATTGTTTCCCCTCGCTATCTTACGAAAAAAAACTTCCGTCCCCTGGAACGAAAAAAAAATCGCTTCCCTTGGACTTCAAGATTGTGGCATGGAGTTTTAGTAGGTAATATTTGTCAATGACATTTTACTGTAGCATAAAATTCAGCACAGATAAAACTTCTAGCTCATACATAGTTCAAGTTCTGTAACCAACTTGCGCACATGTTAGCGATGAGATATGCAACTCCGTGGATTGCCCTCTTGTTATTCTTTTCACAGGTCTTGAATGAAGCCATACATGACAGACCAATGATTTATATGGTCTGAGGGCCGTGTTGTTGGTCAAGTGCTGTCCTTCAAAGGACGTAGCTTCTTCGGGAAGCAGTTTAAAGGTTTCTCTCGCCGAAAGGCTCTTTGCCAGACTGGGTCGGTGGAGCTTTTAAAAAGTCTTCCTTACGGTTGAGTGTTTTCTTAGCTTCCTTGGGAAACAGATTTATATTCTGATTACGCCGACGGAACGGCTTTTTGCTTGAGAGTCAGGAGGATTAAGAAAATTAATAGTCAACCGTTACGGGGTGTTCTGGGTGTTCGGGTTTTTGGTTGTTGGCCCTGTGTTATCGTTTAGCTGGGTTTGCCGAGTCTTCTCAGCCCGTAGAAGTACAGAATCGCTTAGAGCAGGCTTCCTCAATTATATTTTCTGAAGCACCACATTGCTAAATGTTACTGATAAAATGTGCTACTGAGACTGCCGTCCTGGGGAGGGGTATAAGGGGAGGGGTCCCTTGTGAAAATTTTCGCGTTTCAGAAGGGGCTTACTTGCAAAATGGTGTAAAAATTTGTACAATTTGTTCAATTCACAAGTAACGGTGAATCGACAAAGCAAATATAAACAGTGACCGTGATTTTACTTTCTTGTGAGAACAAAAAGGACGTTACTATATCCTTGTCGGTATGTGACGTCAGTCTTTGAAAAGTATTGGATTTATTTACAGTACCTATTTTTGAGACAGAACCGAATTAATGTCAAAAAAGTTGAGGAAGCCTGGCTTAGAGAAAGACTAGTAACTACAATAACCTAATCTTAAAACAGTGTAAAAGTTATTTCGAAGATATAATTGTGACCCTAATATGTTTTTTTTCTCCACTTAACATCAAATAGCGTGAGAATTTACTTGAGTTTACGTAGCCTTTAATCCACCTCTGCTCTATGCCCAAGCTTTGTGATGTCATACTTTCGATAGGCCTATCAACTCAAGTAAAATACGCCTCGACCAGTCGCTAAATAGCACTTTAGCAATGTATTGTCAGTTAATACGATCACGTGACTCACTTTTTAACCATGTTGCACTATTGGTGAGGAGAGAGTAAACCAAGGATTTTTCTTAACGTAAGATTGGACTGAACGAGAAATACTTTTCCTCTCTCACAGTCAGTTCCAATAATTGTAAACTACTTACTCAAGTGTCCTCTCACGCCTGTCAAAAACACATCCTCAACCAGACACAATCACAGTTTATTGCTTCGGGACGAGTGTACATGACCCAAAAATGCACCAACAGACCCTCAGTGCAGCACATGATGTGTAGTATGAGCAACAATACTCTGAATTTTTAATTTGCTGTCAATCAAAGAACTAGTGCCAATTGAGAATTTCTGTGGACTACATAGATTGTAGTTTGGGTTGGGTGCTGAATGCTTTTTTAGAAAAAAAAAATGCAGTCACCCTAACTTGAAGAAGTGTAGCAGACTGTCGTGTTTTCATTACTGGCTGCTGAGATGTGACAACATTTTCGTTTACCTTGAGTATACAACACTGAAGATATAAAACTACGATGAAAGATACATAGAAAGGAAATAACAAAAAATGCTAGAGATTCAGCAGTTGCTTCAAATTAAGTTTTGGGGGACTAGCTCGTGACTTTTAATGTATTGCACAACCTTTCTTCTTAATTAGCTCCAATGTTAATTCCACATTGCCCTACTCTCAATTAAAATCTAAATCAACCCTACCCTATTTCTGCACTGGGTGCTGTAGACTGATTTTCAATTCAATTAGCTTGCTTCCAATATATATAGAAATTATTTTACGAACGAAGACAAAATTCAAGTTTTTTCATCTATACGTCAGCTTGTTTAACATGCGATTAGACTCCTTCAACCGATTGCATGCAGTGTTGGATATCTCCTCGATGCGCCAGTCAGATACATGCGTAAATCATGTAATTATCTTGCGTAGCATCTAGAGAGTTGAGCGAGTCGTCTTCATGATTAGAAGCTGATGATGAAGAATGAACCAAATAAAAAATAAAGATCAACAGCCTATGGGCCAAAACATCTTTAGAACGACTGAATAGTTCTTTCGTTTAAGCTTTCAATAAGGTTGTTCCAAACATACTACTTTGATATAAGCGAGTTCGTCAATTCGTTGCATGTAATTCTGGGCACAGTGTGGGATACACAAACCAAGTCCAGCACGTAGTTTAGGGCGTTACCTTGCTCTCGTCAGTATGTGCATACAAACTATCTAAGTGTCTAGCCAACTCGAACGAAAATAAGGGTTTTAGTCCTACTTTATGGCAAATTAAAATTCAAATGTCCCCACCAAAAATGCAAGTTAAACAGAATCCTATGCACAAAACCACTTTTGAGATTTCTACTTATGTTATGGATGGCTTAAAAAATTCTGGAATATTTGCTGTAGGTAAGGGATTGGTTTGTTTATCCCGACGAGTTGGAGGTTTTGCACATGCTGACGGGTAAAATATTTGCATTCAACTGTTCAAAGAGAGAGGGAGGTGTATGAGTGGTGATCTGAGAGTTATGAATATTCATCACGATTCTTCTTTATACGCAAGAAGTTATTCAAAAACGTCGCACAAGTATCTCCCCAAGCCAATGAATGCTTTAATCAATATGAGACAAAATTAAATCATTGTAAAGTTCAACCAATGTGTTTTGGGGAATAAAATTCTTATTGCTATATAAGATACCACTGGACTTCAGGCCAGGTCACACTACAGCGATATCGCATCGGATTTCGCTCCGATTTTTGTGAGTTCAATTCAATTCAAATTCAATTCAAATTTATTTTTCATATGTTTGTCAAAAAAAGTTACAAGTTACACGCGTAGTCCGATAAATTCTATTTGTCAACGTGACGTCACGAAATGAAAAGTTCACATTTCATTTCCGTGGTCCTGTCATAACGATCATGTATTTACAAAATATGGCAAATTTTTGGTTCTTCCCGACAATGGATGGGGGAGATTTTAACGAAAGCGCACAAAAATCGGATAGTATATCCGATCAGATGTCGCTGTAGGGTGATCTGGGCTTAAGCTGTTCTTTTTACTAACAGTCAAAATATATTTCAGCTGAACTTAGTATCAGAAATAACTCTGTTAAACTTAGATTACAAGAGGGCAGACAAGCATTGCAAGAAATTGCAACGGTTTCATATCAGTTGAAGTCAAATATCACAAATTGGGTTCTGAAAATGTTGAAGTATAATTTTTTTGCATTGAGACAGTTGTAGATATTTATAAAACAGATTAAACAACTACAGCCTCTTGAAGGGTTTTCTGTTTGAAAGTTATCTCATTTAGGAGAATTGTTACAGTCTGGGTTGAATATTAGGATTTTATGGAAGACAACTTTTTGGCGCATGTAAAGTAGATTCAATTGCTCCCTTTTATGTCCGAGACTGTTACACTGTCTCCCAGCACTGGTTTACTTTTGTCCATCCCTTCATTTAAAGCAAATCATGGGAACACATTGAATAAGTAGTAGTTTGGAATATAGTTGCTTGAATTCAAATATATCTTGTTAGTCTATTTCATCGAAACTCACAGCTGGAGATATAGCTGTGCTTTATTTTTAAATAACTCGACTTCGAGATTTTTGTCTTCTATTGTATCTTGTAGAAAATTGCATATCCACACTGATATAATAAAACTCCAAACTGGTTCTTTGTTCAGACTTACTTGCACCTCCAAACATCCCAGCAACAGTCATCGGAAGTTTCGCAGGTTGGCTCACAGCTGCATTAACGTGACTCGTAACATGGGATACCTTTTGTACATTGTCCTTAAAACAGAAAGAAAAACACCATTAACTTCGACTTCGAGCACCTCATACAATCGAACAATTACGCAGAAGTGCTCACCGAAGAGTATTCATGTTTTTCTCGTATTCCATAATAGGTGCGTCCGATTTAGCGGCTCGAGCCGACTCAACTGGCTCAACCAGTTTCTGGACTGGACGAAAGATGACGTAAACTATGTCACCGGCTCAACTAGACCACCTCGGAGGGCTGGTCGTTTTGGCCGGCTCAAGTTGTGACGTTTTGATGACGTTAAGCTGTTAAGATCACTTTTCAGAAAGATCGATCGTTGCTGAGCCAGTTGAGCCGGCTCGAGCCGCTAAATCGAACGCACCTTAAGACTGATAGATTTAATGCATTGACGTCAAGCAACGTCATTTCGGGGGCAAACAATGAAGACCGTTGTGCCCGTGTTCCACGAAGTAGACTTCCACGGGCGCGAAGTAAACGTAGTCGAGGGTCACACTGTTTGCGATGTCGATCCGATTATTTTGAGTTTTAGTAAAAGATCTCTTCCATTTCTGGTCCGAAAGCGGTCATTAAGCTATAGTTAATTAGTCAGTCAGTTAGTTTGTCTCTAGTTTCTTTCTACCCCTCCCATCGCATTTAAAGTTTACCTCATAAGAAACAAGAGATTCGTTTCACTGGACCCTCTATTTGGAATTCGCTCCCACTTTAAATCTAAAGTAGTAAGTCGGCGGAACACTTTTTAAAGATTTCTCAGACTGTTCCTGATGAGTAAACGTAGCTGACATTTTCTCTATTTCTGTCTTTGCCTGTCTCTCTCTAGTCTACTGTTCTTTATTTTTTCGTTCTTTCATTGTGAAACTTTGTATATCTCTGCTGTTGTAATGTACTGTTCGTGGAGGGTTCTTCCCACAAACTCCATGAAGCTTTTTGGGCTTACGTGCCCAATCTTAGTCGTGAATTAATATCAGCTGTATATACTTCAGTTATTGCATGAAACATAGGCTGAGGTAAATGTTGTCGAAATCGATAGGAGAGAATAAAAAAGAGTTTTGGATCATTTTCCAAGCCTTCAGAGATAAAGAGAAAATTTTTGAGTACTAATTTTTTGCCCTTCAATTAGTAATGACAAAGTCGAACCTGTGTATAAAGCGAAGATTGTTAATGTAACACTGTCCCTCCATCCACAGAAAGTTTGTTGAACTAGTTAGTTGAAGTGATATAAGAAACAAACTGAAATTAAAAAAAGATTGAGATGTTTTTTATTTCGCTTTTGTATTAATAATTAAATAATTAAATGTTTTTGCTCACCGTATACTTGAACAGATAGAATTGTTAATGCAACGAGGTACACCATTATGAGCTGTAGAAAAGTAACATATAAGTGAACTTGAATACATAATATATCGAAATAGGTTACCGGTAGTAGTTGGATAGAGTTTTACGGTTATATCGAAATAGGCCTAATAAAAGCAAAGTAAATCGGGTCAATGCAACCTCTGCATAGGAGGAAGGTAGAGGTAACCTTAGCAAACAATATGAACCTACACAACCAAAGAACGGAGCTACTGTCAAAGTGCGGGCACTCAAAAGAGAGGTCATACAGAATGTACTGACCAGCGCCGCGACAAGTGAATCACCCGTTGCCTGACGATTGTGCAGATCACGTGAAAATCGGAGTCGTAGCCAGAAGTCCATAGATCCTGCTCTCGATATATGCATCATATTTATATATCATTGTTGTCTATATCCCCAACAAAAATGGTAACAACTGTAATTGTAGAAAAAGACGACTTGTACCGTCCTGGGAAAATTTCTCACCGAGGGGGTTCCCTATCAAGCCACACCTAAAACGATAGGCACTTAGTACGCCCTCTTAACCGAAACATCTTTTAAAAATAGATGGAGGAACAACAATACTTCCTTCAACGATAAAAAATATAGAAATGCCACTGAGTTAAGTAAATTTATTTGGTCCCTTAAATAAATCTTCATTTTCAATCACATGGAAATCCTGAAGAGAGTTACGCCTTACATTAATTCATCCAAACGCTGTGACCTTTGCCTTTGGGAAAAAGTATTTATAATTTGCGTAAAAGGCTGTGGCTCTCTCAACAAACGTTCGGAATTTATTTCAACTTGCATACACTCAAAACAGGTTTAATTAAAAGGAAATACTGCAATTGCTTTACAAGGAAATTTTATCCTTTTAAAACCAATATTTATTTGCAAAGAGTGATAAATAATTAAAAAATAAGGGAGTATGGTTGCCTTCTCTTCAAGAAATAAGTTTACCTCAAACAGAAATTTAGTTGTTTGTTGCTCAAAAATAATTTGTTCACCCAAACTTTCAACATTTCAAAAGATGCAACTTCCATAACTGTTTTTGTGTATAATAATTTGCGGAGATGAAGCTATAGCTGGGGTTTATTGTTGAGACCGACTGATTTGATAATGACTAGTGCTTTTTACTTTTAATGCTATGTTGGAGCATTTAAAACGCAATATTTCCTTTTAATCCGCACTATGCGTAGCTATGCCATTCCATCGTATTTAATTCTGCCTTTGTTTTGCTTTGCTTTGTACAACCTATATCACAGCAACAATTACACTAAGATATGTACTAATGATCGCCGGCTGCATTCTTGAAACTATCTGATCGTTTATTTCACTTATTCAAATTGTTGTTCCACATTCGTAATGTCAGCCGCCTGACGACCGGGTCTTGAAACTTAAATATACGGAATTAATATGGATACGTGTTAACCCGCTCTTTTGTAGTTATTTATATTTTGCTCTGCCCGCATGCAGTTACTGTATTGAACACTCTACTATGGTGTGCAACGTATTCATAATTTTATTTAGCTTCGTTATTGTTAATCACTGTAGCAACCAAGGATACGACATGGACCGGATGAACTACGGTTATTCAACCAAAAATATTTACGTTTCCATCGAGAAACGAGTAGGCCTTCTTGGAATGTCTAATAGAAAAGACAGAACTTTTCGTTAAACGAATAAGATGGAAGGCATATTTCTGTCTCCACCCAGAAAATATAGAACAGAACATCTAAAGCAGTGCTTCTCAACCGGGGTCCAGGTGCACCCCCAGGGGTGAATTCGAAATGCTTGGGGTGAAATTTGGAAAATTGGGGGTGAATTATACACAAAGTTGGGATTTTGTGAATAGGGAAAATTTGCATAAATTGAGTATTCATACTCAGAATTGAAAATTTATAGCTTCATCTGACCGGTAGCAATCAGTCAGAATATGACCTGCATGCACACAGTTGTTGTTTAGAGAGATATTCTAAACATCAGCTCTCTAGTTGTTTGAATGGACGGTTACCTTCGATTTTTGGATAACCAAAACCGTATCGGATTATGTGTTTTGATTACTTGATCGGAAGAACTTTGTCATTACATTTCTCAGATTTTCTTTATTTAATTGAACTACTCACATTATGATTTCTGTCACACTAGTTAATAGAGTCTGAAAGTGTTTCAATTACAACATGGACCCCAACTGCACTTAACAAATAGTTTCTTTTCATGATACTTTGTAAATATTTCAATTGAAATGGTGGAACAATAGCCTTCTCAAGAAAGGCATTCTCCATTTATTTGTAAGCTTTAGAATTAGTTTTACGACTGTAGTGACAGCTAAGGCGATCCCCAAGGAGTTTAATGTCTTATTTTTCTTTCGAGCCAAATTCAATTAAAGTCTTACTCAAACCGAGACAATTACTTAACACTTGGCATGAAAAAGAACACGCTTCAGTTTTTTTTTCTTTTTTTTTTTAACTTTCTCCTTTTTAAGAGACTCTTAAGCGTTATTTACAACTCTCCTTTGTTTAAGAAGCCCAGATATTGTTTCTGTTATACAGATAAGAGGAAATAACACTTGACAAAAAGACAACGAGATAGCTATTTGCTAATTTCACACTATCCAGGCAGCCATAAAATTGCACCGAGGTATCAAAGTAGCTGGATAGGGTTTCACGCTTCAATTTACAGGCTTTTGGCTTAAAGGAATGTTCTGGTGGGTTTTCGCCTCTGTTTTTTTTTTCAAACAATATTCCACGCTATGTCCTTCAAACCCTATCACAATACCATTTTCCTAACTCAAGATATCTCACTTTAAAGACTGGTTATTTTTGTTAAAAATATCTCTGCTTTTCAACAGAGCCACAAAAAGTTATGTAATGTGGGCACATTCCTTCAGAATCCTTTTGTTTTTCTTTATAGTTGAACATCCTGTTCCTTGAATATTGATACTGTTAGAATGTTTGAATATCTTTTCCTTTAGACCTAGCATTACCCTTCACCATATATAGATTACAACCAAAAATATTGCTTAGTATTGCCTGCAGCAGCATCATAATTATAAATAAATTGAATACAATGTTAAATTAATGTGCCAAGATGACATCACAGATTTCCCAAGATGCATCAAATTCCAAGAAAAATTTGTATCGACCGAACGCTATACGCTATCGAGATCCAGTTTTCACCATCTGAAAGAGAATTTTTTTCTGTTTATTTTTAAGTTAACGAATTTTGTCTCCAGAATATGCCTTTAAACATGACACAAGCGGCTCCCACGGCCTTTTTCCAATTGTGAGCCACTGAATTTTTGTTCCTACTCCATTGATTATGCGGAGTATTTCACACACGCCTGCACTGTTCATTTTTCTTAGCCTTTGGTATGACCCGACCTGGGAAAGAAACCCCAGATCTGTCGAGTCAAAGTCGGATGCTTTTCCAACCGAACTCGGAACAGGCACGAAGTTGTGTATGTTGTCACAAGTTGATCCTTATGGTGTAAGACAGCCGAAAGAACTTTATACAAAAATACTTTTAAGAAATTTGCATTGACTTTAAATGAACAATTTTTGAAGAACAACCCTACGGACTGAGACAAGTACTTACCAACAAAGTCTTGCTTTCCATCTTAAAAGTGTTTGACTGTATCAATGCTCTTAGTGCTATTTGCAAATTTTAAATGAAGCAATCTGATTCACTTCATTTGATTTTATCATGGGCGATATTACGCAATGGGTTCATGGTTTCATTGAACTTAAGAACCTTGAAAGCCCGCCCAGGGAACTATGAGAGTTCCCTGGTTGTAGTGTTATCTTGATGCGCTGAAACCACGTGTCTATCTGTAACAAAAATGAGGGCAGTTGTATTTACAGGTATGCTTATGTTGTCAAACTTCATTTTAAAACATATTGCAATTTCTGTCTTTTTCACGAAAGGTTCTTGAAATTTTCAAAAGCGTTTTTCATTGTTAATCCCAGCAACACACCAAGTCGCGTGCCAGTTACTCTGTTGTGAACAACGTAGAAATAATCACACGAGTAGACCTCACTGTGGATGAAATTCTTGTTCTCATTATTTTTCCAACCAACCAGACTGTTGGCATTAGACAAAGACGGTTATTTGGACATTGTCGGAACAGGAATGGACCATGTATAATGATGTCGACAGACTTCATGCAATGATGTCATGTAACGTTATTCTGCAGGATTGGAGGGCAAATAATGAAGCAGTTCCCACTAGGTAGACTTTTAAACGCATGTCAAATAGACTGGCACGTCTGCACGTCCGTATCCTACCTGCACCCTTACTATTAAATGTATAATTGTAGTATGTGTTACTCGCATTTTTGGGGCCCCCCGACGCTCTGACAAAGAGTTGTTCTGCGAAACCAAACATTTAAGTCGCTAGCTATCACTGCAATTCGGATCGTGTTCAGAAGATCTATCCGGGGAATATGTCCCTCATAGTTTGAAAAAATTGTTTACTGAATTTTCAGTCACACAATAAATCCTCACTACATTTTTTTTTTCCAAAATGAGGTATTATCGTCCATGGCAAAGTGTTCTACCCAAAGTTCCTAATTGTCAGATGAAAAGAAATCAATTTTTTTGTGTAAGTATTAAAGTACACAAGACAGTTCATTTATAGTAAGGGTTAATTTATATATGTTCGTGATTATCTGCCCAACCACATTTGTTGGTATATTTATTCAAATGAAAATGTTTTGTACATAACCAACAAAAGATTTGAAAAATATGATTAATGAACTGCTGTAAGAAGAGCATGTCCTTTCAACAGTAAACACAAAATGTACAGGTAGTTTGATTGCAGCAGGGAACAGCAACTCCGATGACATGGAAAAGTCTTTTGAAGTTAAGAAACCGTGATTGATTTAAAATTATCCGTGTAATCCTATGTTTTGAGCGAGCAAGAAGATTGTTTGCTTCAGATCAATTCATTTCCATATCTTTGCTTGTACTTGGGCGACTTCTAGCTGAATTTGGTAATTCATACTAAACCAGGGTCCCGTCCAAATGCCTGATCCGTCGGGTATGTGGTTAAAAGAGTTCTAAAACAACTGTCTTTCTTGTAACGGTAAGCTACAGAAAGCTCACCGATTGAACCTTCCATCGTTTTGCGGTCTACTTTAACCTGTTGACGTCACCTTCATTTTGACAGTTAATAATAAAATATTTGAACTCTGGATGCATGGCAAAGTTTGAACTTAATTGTATGCTTATCTTTGATCCGTAAAGCACCAAACAATACCAGTATAACCTACAAAAGTCGCTCTAATCTATACTATTTATGAGCTTACAAATGATTATGAGGTTTATATCAAGACTTCTTTTCATTGTCAAGTCATAAAACATTAACAAAGGTGGTAGGGTGTATAATACTTTCAGTTGTAATGACCGTGTTTACCCTTAGTGAAGCTGATGACAATTTGGGGGGGGGGGGGCGGAGTGAGAGAGTGTAATGACTTAAAAGGGACATGGCAACAAAAACTCCCAAAAAAGTCCAAATTTCGACTTTTAAAATCTAAATTTTGACTTTTAATCTCGATATTTTAACTTGGATCTGCACATCTTCACTTTAGTTTGGCGTATTTCGTTAATGCGCCTAAAAAGTAAAATTCATTATTGCTCTCAATAGTTATTGCCAAAGACTTATTTAAAAATGCAGTATGTTAGACTTCTTTTCAAGAAGTAGGTTTTCCTCAGATAGAAATTCAGTTGTTTGATGCGCAAGAATGATTTGTTTACCCAAACTTTCAACATTGCAACGTCTATAACTCTTCTTGTGGAGATTATTTTGAGGAAATGAAACTATTATTGGGGTTCATTGTTGAGACTGAATGATTTGATAATGGCTAGAGCTTTTTACTTTTAATGCTATGTTGGAACATTTTAAACGTAATATTTCGCTTTAAATGCCCATTTCACTCACCTCAAATAGTACCAATTCTCCTAACCTTCTCCAACAATTGTCTGAAATTCATCCTAAACCAGACAAAGTCTCATTTTATTGCTTCACAGCGAGTATAACTCAATGTGTATAACCAGTGAGCTGCCATTGACAATGGCAGCTCCTTAGTATAACCAAACACTCTCGGCGCAGTTTATATTGTCTAATATAAACGTTTGTTCTCGGCATTGTTTGAATTAGCTGTCAACCAAAGAGCTGAGCCAATTTAGAATTTTGGTAAACCGGTAACAGAATTGTAGTATGGTGTGAGAGGATTGGTAATTATATTAGTAGACACTTGACTGTCCGGATTATTAGTCTCTCTTCTTCTATTTTGGTAGTGCGCCCTCAAATACCACACTACATGGCCGTCAGGTATCGGTCTGCTGATGGAAGAAAGTGTAAACAGAGGAAGAGAAAAAACACTTCTGTCGCTGAAAATGCCAGGTAACCATCCATGGCTCTGATTTTCCTATGTCTTCGATAAACTTGATTTTATCCTTTATTAGCTCCATATTTGGTTGAGAGTATTCGTGGCATTTTGAAATCAAAGGTTTGAAGAATTCGTTGCTATGGCACACATTTTGTCGCAGAACAGGTACCAACATTAAAGGCAAATCAGCATCATGAGCTCCCTAAGTTCCAGTTCCAAATGAGTTGAGATTCGCACACACAACTAACATTCAGACTGGATCTGGATCTAGATAAATAGTCCACAACACTCCTGGTGGAGTCAAACGAGCAGGGTTGAGCATGCTTATGTAGTAAACCATCCAGTCTGAGAATCCTTAAGGCTGCGTTCTTAAACTGCTTCATGTCATCGGTTACATTAGTTTCTGCCCTTGTTACTTTCAGCCCCTCAAAGCTGTTTTCCGCCCCTTTTATTTTTAGCAGAAAAATCCTTTGGGGGGCAGAAAGTAGTGGAAAAGAATGTGATATGATAGCAGTGGTCCCTGTGTCAAATGTAGATTTTATCAACCTTTCCTTTGTAAGTTTCTAACATCATCAATGTGTTTTGCTATTCAGTGCGACACTGGTTACTGCCATGTTGACATCTTTACAAGCAACATTCCGGCTGTAGGCTTTATTATACTCATGAATAGCCTACGTACTCACATAATATTGAGTGCTGAGAACAATTGTTTACACATTCAGCATAAGTCTACCTATAGACACACAGACTACTCTTAATTTTATGTAAAAAAAATAGAAGTCATGACGAGGATGCTGAAAAGGGTTAGGCCGATCCACAGATTTCATGGTTGACTTGTATTTGGATTTGAAATTTAAGATTAAAAGTTATTTTTAAGACATGTAAGTTCAAACATTACTTTTCGCCCCAGGTATTTCAGGGGCAGAGAGTAACATGCGTAAACTACCGTGGGGGGGGGGGGGGGAACTAACGGAACCCTGTTTCCTCGAGATCTGTTTTATTCTGGGGTAGTAGGTTTAAGTTTCTGATGGTCCAGGAAAAGGAACTATATTTGTAGTAGTCCTTGTTGATTGGTATATTTGTAAAATGTTGATGATGATGCCTAGAAGGCCACTGGACTGGTTACTAGGTCTTTAACGGGACTGGACTGGAGTCCTATAATACAGCACTGGTCTATAGCCTAGACCTTTTGCCAGATGAAAAGATGGGCCTCATAACTATGGTTAATCTTAATGTTAGGCTTATTAGCCATTTGGCTAGGACTAAAGTTAGACCTAGGCCTATGTCAAGTCATCAACAGCCCCAAAAACCACAAAACATCACCATGCAATGGCCAATGTTCTTTGTTGCATCAAGCTGTTACAGCTTGGTCCCATTCAAACCAATAACAGGGAAAGATCACAGAAGGAGTAGATTAAAACTCAACAATGGAATTATTATTTGATATTGATCCTTCCTTAATTCATCCCATTTCTTAATCTTATTTCAAGTCTGTTAACAATTAGGCTAGGCTAGGTCTATATCCTGAATGTAAAATATCACTAGTCTTGCTGGCATTAATGCACATCAACGATCATGGTAAGTTTATGCAGCAGTTTTAGGCTTGGTTACTTGAAGTGAGCTGTTCTTGCCTCGTAACACATGGATGGGTGGATTTTCATCCACCCAGTGTTTAAAATTAGAAATATTCAATGAATGAAGATGAAATATCCCTAAAAGCTAATTCCAGTGTTGTAGTACCCGTACCACTACTCGTACCCGTACTCGAGTACAAGATTCCGTACTCATACCCATACCCGTAGTCATGGCCTGGTACCCGTACCCGTACCCATACTCATGGTTTATTTTTCTTCAGACCTGTACCCGTACCCGTACTCATGACCTGGTACCCGTACCCGTACTCGTACTCATGACCTGGTACCCGTACCTGTACTCGTACTCATGCCCTGGTACCCATACCCATACTCATACACGTGACCTGGTACCCATACTCATGACCTAGTATTCATACGCATGCTACTGGTCTTGTCCTCAGACAACAACTTAGTTTATAATGATTGACATTAAACTATATAACCAAAGGTTCAGGATGACTCCTAGAGGGTGCATAATTTTATTACATATGGAACTACTCACCACACCAAATTTTGATGATTCCCATCAAAACACTTATAACAGATCAGTGTCCACTACAAATTCCACATAAACATGTATGCAATATTCAAACTCAATCCTATGTATATTATTACTCTATCTTCTCCCCATGCTAGCTCCTATTTTATTTACTATAATGCAACATGCCCCTTGTCTGGGAGTAGTGTCCATGAAGTTAATTGCACTATAATCGGCAGGGGGCATGGGTGGTGTTTACTGGAAATCTGCCCTGGGTAAATTGTTCTGGCCTGGGTGAGAATTTTATATTTTTGGTAATTAAGACCTCTTCATGGGGCATGAATTATTTAGTCATCCTGGGGCCAAAAAAGTAAGGGGAACACAGGATATACATTATTCTTCTAATAATGTGAATAAGAGTTTTACTAAGATTAAAAAGTGATAAATGATAGGGGACTGCTTAAATTTAAGCTTGCATTGTACACTGTAGGTTCTGATTGACAACAGTGTTCCATACAGTTGACTACTTGTTACTGCAGGGCTGTAACCGAGTCCACCTAATCCGAGTCCGAGCCAATTCTGATTCCAGTGCCCCACATTCTGGGCCAATTCTGAGTCCAGTACCCCCCCCCCCCCCCCCGAGTTCAAGCCGAATCTGAGTCCAAAGGATTCTAGTCTGAGTCCGAGTCCATCTCATTAGTGAATGTGCTGTTCACTGTACAGTGGCAGCACAACATGGGGCATTTCCTCCAGATATAGCCCTTACCACCTCATTGCCTTCTACCAGTTACTCACTATAACCTCTAAGCTTCTGAGGGCTTCGCCTGCAGCCTTGACCCCACCCACTGGAGCACACATTTCACTTCTAGTTCACTCTGCATGAAAAAATTTTGTCCATAGTCTGCCTCCCCCCCCCCCACTAAGTTTGACATTTTTGTATGTAGCCACTGAAGTGGGACACATGATCAAGTACAGGATCATGTGTATGATGGGCACAGGTACCAGCTCATGAGTACAGATATGGAGACCAGGTCAGGAGTAAAGGTATTAAAAGTCTGAATTAAAATTTCTCACGAGTTCAGGTATAGTTGGGTATACTCACCAGGTACTTTTCTCAGAGGGACTTCAAATCTTCCCTCCACTCAGAAATTACACTTACTTGATCATAAGGCTAGTGGAGCAATCAATTATAGATTCCCCCTTCCTCTTAAAAATATGTTCCAGCTTCCCCCCCCCCATCTCTTAATCCCCCCCCCTTACACACACACACACATACCTTAAAAGATATGTCCCAAGATATTCCTACAATTGCCCATAGCACCTGCCAACACCTTCATTTTCTGATGCCTGCATGTATGTAATTCACTGCTGTTTGTTGTGACTGGACCTAGATTTTCACACATTGTCATCCTTGAGGTTCATTGTCAGTGACTTGAATACAGTAGCTTAATCAGCTTGAGGCAAGGGCTTTGTTGTATGAATCCCATGGTCCAGCAACCTATACCACCTATACTCCATGTTGTTCAACAATAAAAGTTTTTACAACAAAAGCAGTATGAATTGCTAGGTATGAAAGTGTACAGTAAGGGGAGATTACAAAAATCTTGTGGTACAGAACTGGAAGATTCTAGGACAGTACAAACTACTCAGTCTTATGCAGTGGTACCTGATAATCCCTTGAGTTGAACCTAATCCACTCAACTTCATGGGCAACTAATGATTGATACACCTTGAATGAATTGCTACTGTAACTATGAACATGAGGTCTGTGCCTTACTGTGTTTATTTGCAGTTCATTTTCAGTTTATCTAGCTATTGTCTGTGCTACTAAGTTTGCATCCTGTGTAATTCCCTACATACAAATTTTTGAAAAAGGGTATCTTCTGTGTACTTTAAGAAGCTTGGCTAGGCTAACTGCTACAAAGAGACTAGTTATTCTTTCTGTCAGCTTTGTACAGATTGCATGCAGCCTCAATAAACTGTCTTTAAAATCATATTAAGCCATGGCTACCAGGGCTGCTGAGCCTCTGCCTTTATTTTGCAGTACTAAACTTACTGAGTAACAGTAGAGACCTGGTAGCCTACATGCACAACATCAGAGGATATATATTTAAATTCTGGAATGGCTTCTCCGATAATAAATTGATGATGGGGTAGGACAGTGGTAGATCATGTTGGGACTACAGTATCTGTGCTTGGGGAGTATGGCCAGGGCAATTACCTCAGGATCTACTATGTTATAGCTAATTAAAATCAGTTCTCATACAGATCTTAATCAACCCATTCATTTTAACTCAAATACCAACATGATATGATGTATAGCTTTAATGTAAACCTGTTTTTTACAGTTATAGTTATAGTTTTTACAGTTATAGTTAGTAAATCCAAATGATAGTGGAGTCTCATGATCACCAACAATTTACGATCATAAGCTGCATTAATACCAATAATACACAAAGCTAGGTAGGCCTACCTGTGCAAGATTGCTTGTTCTTTTTTAATCTTCCAGTAATTCAAATTGGCGATTTGTGTAACATAAAGATCCAGCAGATCTAACTGCTTTTGTTGAAACAAAGAAACTGTTGGCTTTGTACTGTAGTGGGGTAACATTATTTTTCATCAGTGTGCTGCAGGCCACAAGGATATTTGACCAAAATACAATCTGCTCATGGTCAATTATGATAGTAAGTAAATCCAAATGATAAGTGGAGTCTCATGATCACCAACAATTTACAATTATTAACCTGCATTACCAATACTACACAAAGCCCTAAGTATACAGTCTAATCAAGCCAGTCCTACATACCAGTCCACTTGCACACAGCATGCCTTTGCATTGCACTTGAATTTTTGCTCACAAGTGTAATCTAGGTCTGCCAGTGACATGTGATTATTTAATTTTTACTAGTCACTTTTTAATTGCCTGTCTCTCAGAAAGACCCTTAGGCCCATTTCTGTCAGTCCTGCCTCAACTTAAATGAGTAGGTGAAAAAGGTATGAAAAGTGACAGTGCATGGCATAGAACTCCAATTGTATGTGTAGTACAGTATAAGGACTAACACTGACGGCACATGCTTTAAGGGGCACTTGGTGAGTCTATTACCTTCCATGACACTCTGTTTTCAGTGGCTGAGGGGGGGGGGGGTTTATCCATTTCCTACAGTGGCAGCTGTGGCCCACTGAACTTGAACCAAATTCAACTACAGGTAGCTTAGTATAAAGAGCATAATTGAGTTGCTACTGTAATTCATATAGTACAGCTGCAGGTTGCATGTAGAGGCCACTTGAAAGAGGATGGTGGGACATTTTTTCTTGGCTCTTTTTCTTACTTTTTATTATTTTTTCTCATGGATCTATTTTGCTAGTCATATTGGCCGTAAGCAGAGATGCAAACATTTACATCCAAAAATCAGGGAGGTTTCACACAGGAATCAGGGAGATTTTTTAAAATTACATGCAACTCAATGGGGGAAAGGCTTGCTTCAATCAGGGAGATTGTCATATTTGCTATTTGGAATGGACAAAAATCCTTGAATTTTCAGGGAGTTTCCCTGAGAATCAGGGAGAGTTAGCACATCTGTGTAGGCCTAAGCCTGAGGCTGTACTGTAGACATTAACTTAGTCTCTCAGAATTGGTGCTTGCACTGAAAGAAGTAGCTATATTTGTCACCATGCATCACATCACTCACTCTTAGAAATCATCCTTTTCAGTTTTCAGACTTCTGCCTCTCACGTATCTTCATATGTCACTGTGCTGATAGGGTATATGCCAAATGACTGTCATCAATTCTTGATTCTTGATAAACTCAAATGTCACTGTAGTTACATAGTATAACGTTACCACCACAGACTTCCTATACAAGTCCTATACAAGTCCGTGGTTACCACTTACAAACATGTCGCAATGTGATGCTGGGTGCACATTGTTGTAACAAAGACCATACAATCGCTTATTTGGTAGCACTGTAATGTGACCTGATTTGAGGCCAGAATATCAGCCATTCTGATTTACACAGTTAGCAAGAGAGGCCTGATTTCCATCAAGTTGTGCATGCGTACCAGTAATCAAGTACCTCATGTAGGCCCTATGTGTATAGGCTATGGCCTGGCCTGATAGTGCCCATACAGTAGGTCTGCAATGGGATGAATGTCAAGACCAGTTACAAATGTCATACTCATATTGATGAATTCATACCTGTAGCTTACTCAAAACACATTTACCGTCAATTGGACTACCATAGCTGGACCTGGTACCCGTACCCGTACTCGTACTCATGACCTTGTACCCGCACCCGTACCTGTACTCATAGCCTGGTACCCGTACCCGTACCCGTACCTGTACTCATAGCTTGGTACCCGTACCCATACTCATGATTAATTTTTCTTGGGACTCGTACCCTTACCCGTACTCATGACCAGGTACCCGTACCCGTACCCGTAATCATGACCTTGTACCCATACCCATACTCATGACCTGGTACCGTACTCGTACTCATGGTCCCGTACTCACACTACAACACTGGCTAATTCAGGTCCTAAATTAAGAATCAGTGCCCAGAAGTGATGCTTCATTAAATTGTAACTTTGGCCTGATCTCACCATAAGCTTAATCCCAACTCTAAATTTTAACACAATTTTGAGTTACTCATTCTGGTTTTAAGCCTTTTGGCTTTTCATATCCCAAATTTGATTGATTTTTAGCACAGCTTAACCCTATCATCATGAACCTTGACTTGAGGGCACCATGCTAGGCCTAGTTAGATAAGAGCCAGCTGCATGTTCTGATTCAAACAAGTCTTAGCTTGAATCTGTTCAGCTCATTAGTACTTTTCCTCAGCCTACTGTAAGCCTTAGCCTAAATTATGATACTTGGTTGTCAAGGTGTAGAATAATGGTTGCTGTTAGTCATAAACTGCCAACTTTTTCATACTTTTTGGAGATTCCTTCTGTAGACAATCAAAGTGATGGCACAATTTAAGTTTATGATATTTTAGGCATTCCTTTGATGTTTGCTAAAGTAACCTGGCGTACTCCCCCTAACAAAGACCAGAGCTCGAAAAAAGCTGTAAAAAGGGAACAGCCAAAATGAGCAAAATTGCATCGGTCTATGTTATTTCAATGGACATTTACTGAGGGGTATCATGGCCATTATAACAAGTCTGACAGCCATCAGTGTGTTCAGTTGTTTTTAGCCCTGAAAGACAAAGGTAAAATGGAGCAAACAATGTGATTGCAAATGACCATAATTCAAGAATGAATGTTAGCTACAGTGAAGGTATAACTTGAAACCCCTTTTGGTGAAGATACAGTAAAAGGTTTTGACATGTTTCAGAGCGTGTGGACAAAAAGATGGGTTTGATTTGGTAGAATACTCTACTGGCAGGTGCTTTGTTACAAGGAAAGAGAAGTTTCAATGGTGCAAAAAATTTTACAGTGTGCAAAATGTTTTATACAGTATACCAAAAAACCCAAAATCCCTCTCAGGATGCATTATGGAACTTGAAAGTTAGTTCCCATTTGGCAAAATGTTATGAACAAATTTCTCAGCCTGTTGTCATCAACTGCTGTGGGTAGGGATATATACAAAATTGTCAATTTAAAGATTATTTAAAAAATTTTTTTTGTAAAATATTGTCATCCTCTTGTGTCATCCAAGGCTATGCCATATATGTAAATGTGCATAAACTGTGAATTGCAATAATTTTTGAAACAGTTATCCACTCACAGTGAATGAATAAATTTCTTTGCAGTAATTGATGGAACCTGTTTCAGTCTCTAAAATGAAATCCTGCATTTAAATTCTCTTCACTCTTAATTCAGGATTCCTTAATATGCAGTACCAAGACAAAGAGATGACATCTATTCCCATAAAGTATGTCATGATATGAAAATAAGAGTCCTAACAGAAAATAATTTCTGTTCAAGGATTATGACAAAAACCTCAAAAGGGGGGAAACATTCCTGCCAAACCCCAAATTCAAATTGCTTGTTTACTTGCCAAAAGTTACAGGTGGGTCTGGGGGGGGGGGGGGGAAGCTTGCTTTAAGACTCTTAAAAGGTTCAATGTGAATGGTCTTTAAGACTATTTATGAAAGGTAGAAACTTAGCTACAACAAAGGTGTTTTCTTCTTAAAAAAGAAACCAAGATAAATATGGAAATGAAAAGGGAGGGGGGGATTTAACCCTCCTTTGGGAAGGGGAAAACAAGTTTCCCTTTGCTTCCCCCACCACAGCTTGATACAACCACTGCCATTTATGTTTGTTATCACTTAATATGCCAGGAATTATTCAAATCACATGCTGTAAAATAACTCATAAGTAGGTTCTAACTTCTCAATTCAGCATACCATAAACTTTACTGGTGTTCTTGGTGGAATTAAACATTCAGGGAGTGAAAACTGCATCTCAATGCTAGCATTGAGCATTTAGAATGTACTGATTTTCAAAGAAATGCATTTTTTCTTGGGATTAGTGCATAATGGCAAATCTGAAATGATATTATGTCACAATAATTAAACATTGCATTTATTTTGGGCACATCCATTCAAACATTCCAAGAGTATCAGATTTCAAGGACAAACATGATGTTAAATTAGCGAGAAAAACCAAATGAATGTGACACAATGAGCCCACGTTACATAACTTTCTATGGCTTTGTTGAAAAGTGGAGTGATTTTTTAGCAAAAATAACCAATTTTTCAAGTGAGATACGGTATCTTGAGGAAAACGGTGCTGCAACAGGGTTTGAAGGGTATGATGTAGAATATTTTTGTCATTCCTGCAAGACCTTAATGAAAATCCACCAGAATATGTCTTTGAGAAATAATTTTGACATTTGGTGCACAGTGGGTTATGCCAGTTCAAATCAGAACACCCACAGATTTAATTTGAGATTTTCCTTAAATCTCATTTTTAGCTAACCGTTCCTATTGATTTTTCAAAATTTTTATCTTCCAAAGTTGCTCCTGTCCAGTGCCCTAATTGTTCATGCTGTGCAGTTGTTCAGTGCCCTAATTGTTCATGCTGTGCAGGTTTGACTGTCTGTTCTCTTTCTAACCCCCACCAACCCTCACCCCTACTTATAACTGCTGCTGTTGGACAGCCTATCTGCCACAGAATAATGCTTGGCAAGTTCTCTATTTACTATATTAGCATTGAATAAGATGCTCTCTCTTCATTCCATTCAGTCGGGGATTTTATTCGGTGGCACAACATTTATTAAACATTTTGGCAAATAGCAAGATTACAGGGAATTTACAAAGATTGCATTTATAACTGTGTCATCATTTTGTTTGTAGTTGTTTAAGCAGAGTTGTGAAAGTTTGAATAATCAAGAGTACAACATCTTTTTTACAGGTCAGAGACTCCTTTCTGTTCATGATGCTGTCCGTACTGGCAATGTGCTTGAACTGGAAGCTATGGTAAAGCGAGGCGGAAGCCTCAATGAGTTGGATCCAGATAATAAATTTACACCCCTACATTGGGCTTGTCATAGCGGAGCTCTTGAGGTAAGGGAAAGAAAAATACTGTATCCTAGTATGATCTGTTCTCATTTTGTGCTTGTATTTTTGCCACAGCATTTTAATAATGAAAACTGTTTGCTCTGGTTTCTTCCAAAAAAGTGAGAGAAACTGGAAGAAACTAAGAAAAAAAAAAATTGGAAGAAACTAAAAAAAAAATAATAGTGGAATGAACATCAAATAACAGAGGAACAGGTACTCAAACAGGTGTCTCCAATGGTGGATGAAACTTGAAGTTTGATAAAAGCAATGAAAAATAGGAAATATAAAGTTTTTCAAAAAATTGCCTTTTCCAATCCATGTTCTTAATTAAACCTTATCATGAAATCATAAGGAAAAAAAAAAAAACAGACACACACTTCAGTAGTCAGTCAACCAAACAGAGATATGGAAATTGTCAAGATAAGATATGAAGAAATGTAAAAGAGTGGGATTGTATTTAAAGGCACAATTTCCTCACCCCAAACAGTACCAATTCTCCTAACCTTCTTACTTAAGCCCCACCTACAATTGTCTGAAATTCATCCTTAGCCAGTCACAATTTCAGTTTATTGCTTCAGGGTGAGTATAGAAAAGCTCTACCTGTATTTTCAAAACACTCTCTGTACAGTTCATTCTGTGTAATATGTAAGCTTTGGTAATCTGCATTGTTTGAATTAACAGTCAATCAAAAAGTTGGGCCAATGGAGAGTTTCTGTACCACCCCCCCTACAAGAAGTGTAGTTTGGGGTGAGAGGATTGGCCTTTTAATGCAAGTCCACTGGCAGCAGGAAGCTCACTGGATTTACACAAAGATGATGATTGCACTACTCAGTCAAGGCTCTTACCAAACAAGTAATTTTTGCCAATGAGTGACTCCTTATCAAAGTTCTCACTTTATTACATGAATCTATGATGTCAAATGGAGGTTAACAGTTTAGTATGAAAGCCAAGTTGACTATGCATGGACTGTAGGCTACACATTAATGCTCAAGATGCATACAGCACTTGTGTCCAACTCCTAGCCTAGGATAATTCTAGAAAAGCTTCAGTGCATGTAGAGGTAAATATTAGACATGATGGTAAATTGATCGCAATTGTTAATTACCAATTACACATCTGCCCATTCAAATATTGAGTTTCTAACAGTTTCCTCCAGAAACCTATTTCTTCAAAACAAAACAAAAAACATATTTTTGCGGCTTATTGTTCCACCATGGAAGAAACTTCCAAACCCTGTTTACATTTTATATGCTGACCCATACTGGAAAGATACTTTTGTATGAAATAAGAAATGATGATATAGTGAGCAATTCAATGTTACAAAAAATGGGTTTTTAATAGTTCTGTTTTGCCAAGAAATGCATTTTAATATTATATTAGTATTGTCAGCAAACCTCTTTTCATGTAAATTTCCAGAGATAAAGGAAAGGAAATCATTGTTCTCAATTATTATGGTACAAGGAAACACTTGGATATGCAGAAAAGAAAAATGAACTCATAATAAGAATTCATTTTTATGCAGAAAAAGCAAAGATTAAGAGAGACTACACATGATTATGTTTGTAGTAGGCATGACATCTGAAACTGTTGCTAAATTTGCAGGGCTGCATCCTGGACAACAACCCTTGAAGGTGGGTACAGTAGTTAAAACACTGCTTATTGGTCTATGTAGTGCTAACCATCATGTATGGTGTATGTACTTTTTGTAAATCTTTGGGAATATGGTTATACCTTCAGGCTATAGCCTTGGTTTGTACTCAGTCACTAATCTCACAAACTTATTTCTTGTCAAACAGTGTCTACACTGGCTTCTATGGCATGGGGCTGATTTGACAGTGACAACTCCTCAGGGCTGGACACCTTCTCACATCAGTGCTATCAGAGGACAGGATTCTTGTATTCAGGTGAGTTGTGGACAGTTAGGTAGCTAGGGGGTGCTAGCCCAAGTAATGCTGTCATCCCACATTGGCATTTATGAATGTATCTTGTCCCAGCTTCATTTTTTTTTTCCTTACCAGCTAGGCAGACGAGATATCTATGCAATGGTGATGTTATGTGTGTGTGTGTAAACAGGATATCTAAAGAAGAGTAAGATGTGACTAACCTCACATTTGGTGTGTGGGTTGGCTAAATTGACCAGATGATCCGTATTGTTTTGGTGGAGGTCAAAGGTCATTTAGGGTCATGAGAGGTTGAAATGTCAAACCTTGTAAACACAATATTTCAAGAATGGTAGACCCTGTTTTTTTGTCTAAGTGTAAAAGCATCAGCCTCTAAGGCAGGAACCACGTGTTTGGTCTAAGGGTAAGATCATCTTCCTCTCAAGCGGAAGGCCTGGGTTCGCTTCCCAGGTTGGGTCATACCAAAGACTCTAAAAAAGGAACTACTGCCATTGTGCGTGATGCTCCGCATAAGCAATGGAGTAGGAAAACAATCCAGTGAGCCACAGCTGGAAAAAAAGGCTGTGGCCGGCTCGACTTGAACCAATAGGTTGGAAACTGTGCAGTTAAACTCTGTCTAACTCTAACTCTCAGGCAGGAGGAAAAAACTGGAAAAAAGGCAGTGGCTAACTTGACTTGAACCAATAGTTTGAAAAATGAGCTTTAACACTCCATCTAACTATCTGTAAACTAATTCAAGAATGGTAAGTGTGGCCATGCTGATACATGGTTTGTTGGTTAGCCTAATTGAGTAAAAATTCCCTAGTGATTTTGGTGGAGGTCAAAGTTCATTTGTGGTCACCAGAGGTCAAATGGTAGATACTGTGGGAATTTCTTCAAGAATTTTTTGTGAACACTATATCTCAAGTTTGATAATAATGAGGGATCTTATACTTAGCATGTGCCTTTGTTATACCAAGTAGATGAACCCTATTTCTTTAAGTTGATGTCAAAGGTCATTTGGGGTCACTAGAAGTCAAATGGTCATAACCTTGTAAACAGGATATCCTAAGAAATGTAACAGTGAGGGATATCATATATGGCCACAGTGCATTGCCCATATTTAGCAGATGCACCCTATCATTGCTTGTGGACAACAAGGGTCCTTCCGGTCATTACAGGTCAAATGTGGTAGCTAGGGGGTGCTGTGTAGGTGGTTGAGTTTACAATTTTCTAGGTATTGTACTCATCACAACCCTCAGGAAATTAAAGAGTGCTGTAGGTGTGCTGTTTTTTTTTTTATTGAACTTTAATAGAAGTACATGAAATCCCATTCTTCA
The DNA here is from genome assembly GCA_037179385.1 of Holothuria scabra. Lineage (NCBI taxonomy): Eukaryota > Metazoa > Echinodermata > Holothuroidea > Aspidochirotida > Holothuriidae > Holothuria > Holothuria scabra. The sequence goes on along the minus strand of CM074190.1, from coordinate 6,654,565 downwards.
TCTAAGTGTGCATAAAATGACACTCCTTAGAGTAATTTGACGTTAGTGATTGTGTGTGACAGCACTCTCACACCTCAAAACTCAATGCCCGCCAGGTGATATTATCTAGGGAGTATTTTTATCTTTATGTCACTAGAGGCCCCATAAACCAAATCTCCATTTATCCCTCTAGAGCTGTTACTATTTTTAAGTTCAATCTTTTGAGCAAACAAACTTCCAAGGCACTATAGGCCATAACTTCATTATCACAAGTTGCCACAACCTGAGCAGAAAGAGGGTAAAATCCCTCCTTTTTTATTTCCATGAAAGTAAAAAATTTCAGTGTCTTGGTTTTTATATTTAAGAAGAGGGTACCTTTGCAGTAATTTTAGAACTTAAAAACCTTCAAAACATATCGGATTGCACCTTATAAGATAATTTCACTGACTTTAGTTAACAGGTAAGCGTCTATTTTATCAACACAAGCAGTAAGAGTACTTGCCACCCACACAGTATATGTCACAGTAGTTTCTATGGGAATACTGTGTACATCTGCTGTAAAGACACTTACGGCATAGATGTTTTGCCCTTCAGTGCCAGGCAAATTCAACTACATGAGGTTAAATAAAATTGCCTCAAAGGGGCCTTGATGCAAGTTTTTGCCCCTGAACCCATTTTCTAACTTTAGCCAATGGCAGCATCAATTTACAATAGGGGGTTTGGCAGCAATAAATCTCCACCCCCCTTCTATTTATTTGAATTTCTGGCCAAATCCCTGACAGCATACAGTAAGTAAATATACAAAAATTTAACAATAGCATGCATGGGCGTCCGCAAGGGGGGGACTTCCCCCCCTACCCGGGAAAATCAAACTTGTGAAAAAATTAACTAAAGATTAAAATAAAAGAAAAATTAAAAATCAATCATTAAAAATATCTTCACTCACAGCATTAGTTATTACTCATGAAGTATGTGGACATTTGACCAGGAATAGCAAAAGAGAAGATGATATGCTGAATAGCAAAATCGTAATTTCGGGACCATCATTCGTGATATCTATTCGAAATTTGTAATTGTAAAAACTAATGCCAAAATTGCACCAGTTGTCAGGTATGTAGTGTGCAGATGGCATCCGAATATTGATGAATGCATTTGTCTTGGTTTGGACCCGTGCTGATCTCAAGTGGCGTTGGGTAACAGATGTAGGCCTATATAGGCTGCTTGACAGTTGTAAGTTTTATCGTGCATAGGCATGCAAGGCTGTGACCGAGAGGCAGATTTCCCTTCAACAAGTTTTAACACTGAAAACTCTAAAAATCTAAAAATTACAGACATGAAATTCCTGTTTCAGGGCTGGGTACATGCAGCTGTAATACTCTCCAAGTGTTGTTTCTGGCAATCTGGAGGGTTTGTGTAAGGGTAAAACTTTTCTTGTACACTGTGTGCCAACTGATGGTGGCACTTTGCTACACAATTCAATCATCAATGAATAACCATGCCCCTCCTTGTGAAAATTTCTGCGGACGCCCATGATAGCATGGTAACAATAAAAATAACTGCATTAAATGAGAAATCAAGCATGGTTATTATACTTACGTATCATATGAAACAATTGGCTGGATGTTTATGTGCTATTGTTGGTGTATGTATGTAGTAATTCTGCTGTAGTAAAATGTGGTAATTGCTGTTTTCTTTACAGGCTCTTGCAACAAGTGGAGCAAGTTTTAACTCTAGAGACCAGAGGGGGAATACACCTGCCCATTTAGCAACAGCTCATGGAAATTCATATACTTTGGCATCCATTCTGAGGGGTGGAACTGTAAGTCTTCTGTTTTAGTTTTTTCTTTTTTTGTGTGAAATGAACCTTGTGGCATTATAGCTAAAGTTTTGTCGTCTGTTGCTGTTAGTTTTTGATCGACATGTCTATTGTGATGTCGCCCAAATAAAGTGATTACCAAGGCAATCAATCACATGATCATTTTCTAATAATGACTCACTGGACATTCTATTAGAATTAGGCCATGCCACATACTATGAAAATGAGGATTCAAAACCTGCTGTGAGGTCTAATAAGGTTTTATCGTATCTTAACACTGATTTGTGCACAAAGTAGATATGTAACTAAATCTCCAACATCCACTTTTAAAATCTATGTCTCGACTCCAGTGTCCTCCATTTTGTGGCCTCCAAAATGATGTAACATGATGCCAATGTGTAAGCTAACATCATGATGTATCTATTGTGCTATGCTTTTATCTTTATTTATTAGGAGATGACCTTTTGTTGCAAATTTATTGGTCATCTGAGAATAATCTTGTCAGTCATCGGCACATTGTGGCTATTTTGTAAATGAAAATTTGCCAGAATGGGAAAATTTTGCTTGAATTGCTGTGAAATATATAACACAGCACTTGACTACCTTTATGTTGACTTATCCCACCTCCTCCGCCATTCTACCACATATTCCTTGGAAGTGTTAGTAAAATTGTCTTTTTATCCAAGATCAAAATAGACTGAGTCCTTTTCTGGGATCATTTGAGATATTTCTCAGTGAGCATTTAATTATGATTAATAGTTTAAAGGGGCAATAAGAATTAGTTTTTAGAATTTTTCACAATTTGAATTCAGCACCATATTTGCTCATTGGCTAGAAACTGACAAAATATGATCTGTGATCACAGGGTGGTGTTCTAATAGGTCACAGTTTTGTGGGGGATGTCAAGTCATGTATAGTATCTGTGTGAAATTTTTTACCCGACAAATATTTAGAAATTTTCATTCTACAGCAATTAACACAAAACTGAAATTTCTTCTAACATGAAAGACTTCTTCAATGTTTCTATTTTCTGGTAAAGAATCAGTTGAGAAAGGAAAAATGAAGTTACAGAACAAAAGGTTAATAATATTTTCTGTCACACTGATAGCCCCTTTAAAAAAGGAACAAGGATCCTACCATAAAACTGCATGGAATAGATGAAATGAATTACTCTCAGGAAATTTGAATTTAAAATGGTGATTTAATTATGTGACCAGACTACTTTTTAAGTGTCAGCCTTTGATAATAACAGAATGAAGAAGATCAATCTTTTTGTATTTTTGTGATATGTTTGTGCATAGTTCTTCCCCAACAAAATTTACTGGACTGAAGAATCCATCATTCAGACTTAGAGGAGACCAACCCAAATGAACAATGGTTGACTAGTTAGAGTTTTACCACTCAATTTGTAATCAACTGGTTTAAGTCAGGTCGGCCATTGTCATTTTCCAGTTGTGTCTCATGGGCTTTTCTTCCCAACTCCATTGCTTATGCTGAGCATCAAGCACAATGGCTGTACTGTAGGTTCTATTTTAAAAGTCTCTGGTATGAACAGGCCAGGAGTCAAACCCCTGACTTCCTAGCTGTGAGTCGAATGTCCTAACTACTGCTGGAAGTTGGACAAACCAGTTATTGACATTAGTTTAAGGAAAACGTATGAAGAACTCAAGAAATGAACTTGCCAGATGTACTGAGCTGAGACATAAATATCACCAGTATCATGCAATTTATATTGAGGGCTTAAAAGCCAGGAAGAGGGCTGCGGCAGCAGTGTCAAACCGTGATGGATCCTTGCCAGTCAGACTACCTAATGATGCCTCAATTTTTTCTGCCAAACTCCAGGCACTTAAGATGACATTTGATGTGATTGAAACCTCAGACAATCACCAGGTCCTTGTGTTCATTGATTCATTGTCAAGCCTTGTGTCACTTGAAGGCTGTGAGCAAAAACACCTTTTAGTAAGAGCTCTCTGTGAAGCTTGGTCCAATTTGGTGCAACTGCAAAAATAGTTGTGCTAGCATGGGTCCCAAGTCATATGGTCATTCATGTCAATTAAAAAAGTTAATGCACTTTCTGAGGAATCTCTACAGATGGATGTTACCAGTCGCTACTTGCTTCTCACTGATTACCACGCTAGCATCAATAACTTTGTAAAATCCAAATGGCAAGAACTGGGTTTTTTTTTCCCTAAAATAAATTGTATTGAGTTAAACCAACAGCAGGAACTGGGGGAAATGGAGTCCCCAGTAAACAAAGGGCTAATTTAGTTCTGATTAGATCTTGCATCAGTCACACTTGCCTGACCAATGCCTATTTACTTCATGGGGATGAGAGACCATGCTGTATACCCTGCGACTGTACTGTATCCATCAGTCACATTATCTTTGACTGTTAATGAGTACTCCCAATATTCACCAAAATACTACAATGTGCCAAAACAACAAACAACAAACAGATTCTTCCCTCATTGTAGGCTTTCTCTAGGAAAGTGAGCTTATGGAAATTTTTGACATAACTCTTGTATTTGCAAAACATTTAAGTGGAGATTGGCCCCAGTTTTTCTATTTTTGGTAATTTAACCTCAATTAACTTTTGTAATTTTTCTTTTCCTGGAGACACTACCACATTGGTGTTGGTGTGTCATTAAATCCCATCTAAGTTGACCATGCAGCCAGTATAGGAACAGTCAGAAATTCTGCTAGCATAGTGCAGTCGGGAAATGCTATTTATCATGGTTTGAAAAAATTGGGAAGCTAGTAGGCTCATTCTTGCAATTTTATTTTAATTCTGCAAGAATTAGTACTGGCAATACAGGAAAATACCCCTTTTTGTACAAGGCAATACAGAAAGAATTTAGTAAAATTTCACGTCCTTTCAAACAAAAAAGAAAAGAAAGAATTCTAGTCCTAATATTGATTATGAGATTGATTAAAGTAATTAAACAAGTAGTCAGTAAACTTCTAGCTTACAAATAATTTAGTAGTCACAAAAAGTAAAGTTTATTGAACTATTTCAGTAGAAGTTCCAGAAAAACAATATAGATATGCACTCTGAACTGTAAGGGAAACCTAAAGATGATATTATCTCTGTCGAAAAAAAAAATTGTAGATGTTATTCTTTGGTGTTTGTGAGATCTTCTATTCTAGCAAAATCTTCAACTTATCAAGAAAATATCTTCAAGGTTTTTTTTTTTATCCTTTAAAAATTGCAAGGATGTGGATGCAAAGAATATCAATGGATGGAGTGCTGTCCACGTAGCTGCCTTCCATGGACGTCTGGGATGCTTACAGCTGCTAGTGAAATGGGGAGCAAGAACAGATGAGACTGATAATGCTGGAAACATTCCAGGTTAGTTATGTTATGTGCTTACATCCAACATCATGGAGAGCAGCCTTGAACAAATCTCTTATATTTTATATGATAAATCCAATCCCCTCCTCCCTCCACTGTACACCCACCCACAATTAGTTAAGGCTACAATTTCATGGATGCACTGAATGCTAACAGTGGATCAGTGTATGTGCACTCTTTGCACTAGATGTAGGCATCTGTCTCTTAGTCTACCTGAACATTCTTCTGCCCCATGACACCCTGCCCCCTTTAATGAAAATTCCTTCTGGAAGAACTCAGGCAAGCTACCAATTAAAATATTTTGGTGCCCATAGCAACAAGGAGCATTTTGAAGCAGCTCCTGAACTTTAAGTATGCAAATAACTCCCCCACTATTCTTTGTGGTAAAAAATTCTGCAAACTTACTCCCCAGCTACACTGCCCAACCTGACACCCATTTCCAATTCATAGCTAAGGATAATATGCAGTAATAATTGAACCTAGAAGAGTGTTTTCTATGCTCAACTTTGTAAGGTTAAGGCATACAATGCAACCATTTGGATAAAAGAAAGTGATTTGTTGTTAAGGAATTAATTTAAACTTGTTAACTACCGTAAACCAAGATGTTTTACCCCCTGCTACGTAAATATTTTGTATTAAATGCCTACCATGTGATCTTATTCTAACATCAAAAGAGCAAATTTACTTTCAATAATACTTATAAAATGAAATAACAAATAGAATGAAAGTGAAGGTGGTTTGTGAAGAGACATAACGATCATTTGTGTTCAGGGTTGGAAGACGTTAGTCCCAGACAGGATTTCTCACATTTTTGCCAGAGTTGCATTTTTACTAGAGTTGTTAATATTGATTGCAGTAGCTAGGGTACTATCAATCAGCATTTTTCATTTGAAAATTCTGGGCTCTTCAAATATTTTGCCGACCATATGAGTGCATTTTGGAGGCCTGAATTGACCTGCAGCCTGCTACAGTAGATGCTAAGATGCATTTTAGCAAAATCAGTGACTGATGGATGATACAGTAAATCCAGTCATGGATATCAACAGTTGGGGGTACATGAGCAAGGCTGTAGCTACAAGGGTAGGTGAGGAACGGAAACGATCTGCACTGGTTTTTGCCTGCTTATAATCAGAGTTGTAGCAAGCCAGATTTGAGTGCTGGGTAATTGTCTGATCTGGAGAAAGTACCCCACCCTACCCAATGGCATCTACCCCATTTTTCAGTTATTAATTTTTCATTTTTCCTCATTTTCCTTCAGGGAGTAAATTTGGGGCTAGTTTTTTGTCTCTTTAGGCAGATTTGTGATGGGCAGGGAGCCATGATTTTGCCTGGAGTGCTGGGTGGTATTATCAAGTGCTTGGTATGGCTGGCCAGCGCAGCCCACCGTAGCTACAACACAGCTCTTAATCATTCCAAAATGAGGCTTACTGCTCCTAACACCTCATTACCATAAATCAGCTACCTATTTACCACCAAGTCTCTCTCACCAAAAGCAGAGGAAGTTAATTTCCTGCTAAAGGGAAGCATGTTTTTGCCAAATTGTTCAGAGCTCAACTTAACTGCTGATCTGCTGGCCCAAGGCCATTGGTTTTCAGGTCAGGATAGTTGAAATGCTGTACAACTGGTCCTTAGGGCCAGTGAAATTTTGGTAGTCAAAAAGTTACAAAGGTTTCTGAAATTGCCTCAAAATAAATTCAGTGGGAATAATTGTGAATTGTGATGTGTATTTTCAAGCTTAATATGTGACTATCAGCAAGTTTCAAACACATTTGGGACATTATTTATATGGATATTGCAGTGGCATATCCATGAAAAAATTGTTAGATTTTACAGTAGACCAATGAAATATTGGTAGGGGTTGTAAAATAGGGAACTTACTGGCCCTGCTGGCCAGTGGATATTTCACCCTTTAAGTCGAGTCCTGTTATATGTACACTCTACACTGATTACTTTGTGGTACTATGCTTAGATTCATTTCCTGCAATTTCTGACTACAATCCTGTATATGAGGTTAACTTTCTTTTCTTACTGATTTCCTCTAATTCTTCCTGTCCCTTCCCTTCAGACAACTCTGGAAATTCCAAGCAGGGAACAAAATCTCAGCACTCAACTTAAAAGACAGTCAATTCTCATCCCAAACCACAATTTTTATAGTAGTCCACAGAAATTCTCAATTGGCACTGCTCTTTGATTAACAGCAAATTAAAAAAAAATGCAGAATACTGTCTTGAAATGGTTCTGATAACCCATTAAGGCCTTGTGTACTCACCAGGGATGTAGGTACAGTGGGTGGTGCTGGGTAATAACACCCAGGACTCCATATTCCCACCCGACACTCCAGGAAAATACATCTCTCCCCACCCACCACAAATCAAACCTAAAATTAGCCCCAAAATCACTCCCTAGAGTAAAATAAGGTAAAAAATGAAAAATTAATTACTGAAAAATGGGGTAGACTCCATGGGGTGGAGTGAGATGCTTTCCCCAGATTAGACAAGTACTTGGCACTCAAATTTGGCTAGCTACATCCCTGATACTCGCCTTAAAGCAATAAACTGAGATTGTGTCTGGATGAGGGGGAGTTCAAGACAGGTGAGGGTGGGGCTTAAATAAGAAGGTTTAGAGAGATAGGACTGTCAGGGGTGTGAAGATTTGTCTTGTAAGTGAGATACTTTTTGTATCACTAAAAATGTTTGAATTGTTTTTTTGGCTAGCCCATCTTTCTGCCATGGAAGGTCACTTGCCTTGTCTTAAGTTCCTGGTCAGTAATGGTCAGAGTATAATGGACACCCTGGGGTCTCGCAACGATAATGGTGAAACACCAAAGACTCTCGCATCTCAGTTTTATAAACAGAACTGTGTTGACTATCTTGGGGCTGTAGGTGAGCTATCATTTCAAATTGTTTTTTTTTATCTCCGTATAAGGAGTTTAAGGAGGTCTGTTGGAGGTGTGAGAAAGAGCTGTCTGGCAGTGAGGAGAACTGAAAGTGCTTTGCATGCTGCTAGAATTGAATAGGATTTTTTAGTCAGTGTTACCCAAGAAAAAGTCGTTTTTTAAGGTGAAGCTTGTCTCTGTAATTGTGGCACTTAAATGCGCTTACAAAACCTTGTTGCTCTATTGAGCAAATAGTGTTTGAAGGGGGTAAACGCCTTTAACTTTATTGATCTCAAGATACCTGAACAGGAAATTCTCTGGTAGATTCTCAGTGGATTATTAGTTTCCTAGCTTGAACTTGCTAAAACTTGCTATTCACTTCTAGTGTCATGTTAAAAACTGATTGCATTATACAGTACATTCTATGAGGTTTTATTTAATCTTCTTGAATGTCAGGGAAGAAGAGGCAATACCATGCAGCTAACATGCAGCAAGGTTCACAATTCAGTAGTTGATTCAACTTTCATGCAAATTAAGTGGGGAAAGGTCTGATCTTTAAAGTCAGAATTAGCACTTGCTCTTATTTTGTTCAACTGTAATGACTGGAACATTTAACTCAAACTTCAAATTTATTCCCTTGAACAGCATGGCAAAGAGTGTAAGAACTTCGTAAAAAGTTGTCTCTTGTAGTGGATTGCTTTGGTGGCATATACACTTTCACCCTTTGGCTACTGAAGGTTGTCCATCCCTCGCACTGAGCTATGTATTGTATTATGGATGCAAAGAACATATGTATGGTTTCTGTAAATACTAAGTTGTTGTATGAAGGCTTCCGTATTTGCATTTGCTATAGCCCAAGAGGGTGCACATCATTACGTGAAATAGCCCTTAAAACTGCCTACCACTAAATGGTTTAAAACCTGACTTTTGGGTGATAAGTCAGGTTTTTACTTGATGTTAACATCCTCAGTTTATAGCCACTTCAATGCTTAAAGGGTTTCATCATATTTTTATTGATTTTAGGGTTGGAGTAGCTATAACTGTAGGTGTAAACATCAAAAAAAAACCTGACTTGGATGCCCAAAAGTCGGGTTTTAGACTGTTTAGTGATGAGCAGTTTTGTTAAGGGCAATTTCATGTAATGATGTGTACAATATCACCTCTTCAAGCGTATTCTTTGTCCACAATATGATTACACACAGCAGCTTTATGGGGAACTATTCTGAGGCACACTGTGCAATAGTTTGGCAGCAATACCATACATATATAGCAATGGTACATTTAAGATTTTGCAGCGAGATCTTGCCTACCAAGGGAGTAAAGTCAGTTTCTACTGTAATTCTGGGTTTGCACAGGTCTTGAAAATCCTGGAAAATTGGGGAAAATTGAAATTTGAATTTCCAGGACTGGAATTTCAGGGAAAATGAACAATTTTTCAAATGGTCCTGAAAAAGAAGGGGAATTTTCAGAAGTCAAGGCATTGTTATGATTTTCCCAATGTTCAGATGCATTATTTTGTGGAAAAGAGATGGAAATGTTCGATCTGACTGATTTTAAAGGTCCTGGAAATATCAGTCAAGGTCATGGAAAAGTCATGGAATTTTGAATGTGTACAAACCCTGTAATAACATGTATTCTATGTAACATAAGTGTAGTTAAGTCTTTTGCTGCTCTTCCCTATAAAAGGATTCTTTTGAAGGTTGTGTGTACTTAACTTGGTGCAGGTTTTGTGTCTCAAAGTTTTCGCGTAAGGGGAGAGTCATTTATCTAATTGGACTGTGTGGGCAGTTCGGCAGAGGAACTAAATAAGTGGCTCGGCAATAACTGCCACTTAAATAAATGACTCTGCCCTAAGTGGTTTACTTGTAGATGTCTAGGTCAGTCTCAGTTTGATGCTTTCACACGCAGTCTTGCACATTCATGTTTCAATCAAATGTTTAATTATGCACAATGAATGGACAAAATAAGTGCTTGCATGATAATCCACCACACACATGTGGCTATATGCATGAGTACTATTCCATAAAGCACCATTCAAAAAAAAAATTGACTAATCAGTTTATGTATTGTGTTTGGATTTTCATTGTAAAACTTTGATGGGTCATAGTGTCAATTTGTGGGGTTGTGTAAAAAGTTTTACCCAATTTTATGTTTTATGTTTCCTGTTTTGTTTTGTTTTAATTTAATTGTTTATACAGAATGGGAGAGAGACAACCCAGAAGAACAAGAGAGTAAGTAATCTTTGTTTCACACAACTGCTTTCCCCACCATTTTCTCCCTCTAACCCCTACCCCCCTCCTCCCCCCCCCCCACACACACACACATATTCAGTTCTTTGACTTGGGGTTTATCAGTGAGGTCAATCATTCAATGCAACCATCACACTGTTGTTTAAAAATTACCACAGATTGTATTAGCATTTTCAAGTATCAGCAATGGTCATTTAACAAATCTTTTGCCCACGGGGGCCAGGATAGGGGATGAGGGGTAAGTGGTCAAGGTTTAGGTAGGTAGTGAACATTATGTGATTTTTTGTTCCTTGTACTTTTTATTTATATTTGAAAAGGATGTGAAGTTGTGCTGGTGTGGTTAATGTGTTAAAATCAAGGTGAAATTGTATGACAATCATGACACCCGGAATATCGTTTTATTTTCCGGGGGTAGACCAAAGGGAAGGTATAACCAAGCCACATGCGTAATGATAATATATGGGGTCCAGAGTAAGTATGGACCCCAATAACCCCAGTTTATTGCTGGTCTAGTTACATCTCAAAGATAAGCACAATGCTTTTGTGGTGTTTGATGTTGCCTGTAGGAAATGTGAATTTCTTTTTCTTCAAATAAATTTTGAAGTTGTCCACAGCAATATATGTGTTTTTTAATGCTTTAACTGCAATTAACATCTTGCGCTACAAATCGTGGAACTTTTTTTAGCTCCAGTATAAATCCATACTTCTAACCTTTCTTCATTTATGTCTTTTTTTTCTCTTTTGCAAAAACAAGACCTAGCTTTTCCAGCTCACATTGCAGCTGCTAATGGCGACCTCAGTCATCTTAGGATGCTGATTGAACAGGGAGTTGTGAATATCAATGAAAAGGACGACAAGGGCTCCACCCCTGCCCACAAAGGTATGTCACAAATCAGAAGAGCAAAAGAAAAGAAGTAACATTTCACTAAGATGCTTGTTGAATGGTGGTCATGGATATTGAGAGGGACATGACAAAGGGTCATGTTGCTCATAAGCCCATATTGAGCCTCTTCTATATTGTATTAAAAGGACAATAGCAGTCACCCCAATTTTTTTTACCTAAAAATTACCTAAATTTACAATTGTCTTCTCATTTCTCTTCAAAGTGTCCTTTATAATATTTCAGGATTTGAATATTGCATATTCAAGGTAAAGGAAGCAGAAACTCCTAGACAATTTCATATTTGAGTTGAAAAGTACTGTCACGTGACTAGCATGAAATCAGGACAGTGTACTACACTACTTCAAGTTGGGGTGACTGTATTTCCCATCAAAATTAATAAATATTAAACAAGAGGTCTTGCTCCATGGAAAATTGTGATGTTTAGTATCTAAGAATGTAGACTGAACAATAAAATATTGAATGATTGAAACCCCAAAGAGTATTGGTAAGCTCTCTCAGAGTATCTGGAGTAGAAGCTTGGAGTATAAATGATGACACTCGTATACGAATTTGTCACACCAAGGTTAAGTGAGATGTTAACTGCTGCTAATCTTTGCTACAATGGTTTTGAATACACCTTACTCATCCAGTGTCTTCAGAAACAAAACAATGGTGACATAGATCTTTCAAACAGTTGGACGTACCTGATGTACAGTGTTTGGATTTTGTGCTGTTCAAATCTTGAACTTAATTCTGTTCAAATCTTGATATTCCTACAACAGTCCACAAATTGTGAGGAAGCCTCTATGTAATAAGCATCTAAGGTTGCCTACCAAGTTAAAAAAAAAACACTTCTTCTTGTGTGAATAAATCTTCTCACTAAAGTACCCTATGAAGCTGAGTGAAAAAATCAAGTGAGCAGAAAAGTAAACCCAGATTAACTCAGAGGTCATTGTTGCCATGGGAGTGAGCAAGGTAGGTCATAATTTTATTGACTGTTGGGTGTTAATGAACTTACTTGTTCCAAAGCCATGTCCCTCATTTGAGTGAGCATGGTAGATTATACAGAATGCTCAAGTGTTAAAAGGTCATCAATGTTTAAAAGTCAACATGTTATTTCATCACACACTGTGTTTTCAATACTACAGACACCCGATATTCACTCGATCCATAGATTGTATTCACATCATAAACTTTGATCCTGCATGGTGGAGCTTGATCTTCCCCCGTGAGAGGATCAAAATTAGCAGATCTTGACCTTGAGTGAGTATGGTTGATCTGTATTCCCATTAGAGTTTGATGTATTACAATCTTCTGCACTGGATCAAATAAAATAGCACTAACTGACAGCGGCGTGCGCAATAGGGGGGCCATGGCCCTCCACCTCTGTATGCAGTCGGGGGAAACAACCCAGTCCAGGGGAATTTACATGGGAGCAATTCCATTTGAATCGATCTCCACCTCCATATCAGTCAGGGGGATTGACATACTGGCCCCCCCACTTCAAAAAACCTGTGCACGCCACTGCTAACTGAGAGACCTTTGGTGGTTTGTCCCTTGTGTTGATTCAATAGAAGAGAGCAATTTGACACGAAAAGGTCGTTGAGACAGTTTTGAATATTGCTTGAAAAACAAATGTATGTATTTGTCTGTCCAACATGTAATACTTATTGATTTACTTTTTAAACAATATGTTATTATACTTGTTATACAAAGACAGCTGGGCATTGCATCATATGCAGGAATTCTGACTTCATGTGCATATAGTTTTCATTGTAAGTAATTGGACCCGTGGCAGGTGCCAATCCAGACATTCCAAAAAGGGGGTCTGACCTAAGAGAAAGCAGGGGTGTGAAGGAATTGCACTGATAATTTCCCATATGTTTTGTTGTTGATGTGGCAAAAAAGGGAGGGCTGGGGTCGTAACAGCTTCCCCTTGGATCCGCACCTGTGTGGTGTGAAACAGTGTCACGAGAATGAGTAGTGCACCTAGTTGTTAGTACAAGTGTATCGAGTTCTGAGTGCCACTAGAATGTACATCTCTAGTACTAGTTTGAGTAGGTATAACTATCTAGTGCCCCAAAGTGGAGAAAGGCTATTAACACAGTTAAATTAACACCAGAAGATAAGACATAAATCCCTATCCAACCTAATCTAATCTTGTTTGAGTAGGAAAGTTTGCACAAGTACAATTGTCAGCCACCGTTCAAAATCTTCTATTAGTAATACCAATTCATCCGCACAACCACGTGCATGAGGGAGTTCAATAATTCAATTTAGGGACTATGCACATGCAGAAATCCTGCAAATCAGGATGATAAACAAAATGCCCTGTATCTGCAACACATATTCCAAAATTTGAGTTTTTTAAACTTGGAAATATTGAACTAGCCTATTGCAGGTTAAAGTGCTTAAATTTGAAAATGTTTTTTTTTTTTATGCTACAAGAAATCTTGTAAATTTAATGTAAGAATTTGGTCTCAAAAGTATTGATTATGTAATTATGTGACATAACTGTTAATTTTGTTTTATTATTTTCTTCATGGCACAATAGAAACAATTGTTTTATAGTAGTTAGATGGAGTATTACGGCCCAGTTTCCAACCTATTGGTTCAAGTCGTACCGGTCACAGCCTTTTTTTCCAGTTTTGGCTCACTGGCTTGTCCAAGATGAATATGCTGTACATCTTACAACAAAGGAGTCACTCTTTCCTGCTTAATTCTTTGTCCAACTCTTCCAAATTTCCTTTCTTTTCGTTTTCCAGCCGCTGGGAATGGTCACCTAGACTCCTTGCAATGGTTGGTAGAAATGGGAGCCAACAGTAAGTATTACATAACAACAATAGCAGTCACAGTCAAGAGTTCATTGAACTCTCATATGTCAATAAATTATCTTAAAGGCCAAGTCTTCTCACCCTAAACAGTTCCAATTCTCCTAACCTACTTGCTAAAGCTTGTCCCACTAGTGCCTCAAAGTTGTCCTCGTCGTCTAAAAAGAACACTCTCAGTACAGTAAATGCTGTGTAATATGAGCAACAGTACTCACCATTTTCTTGATTTGCTGTCAGTCAAAGAACTGTGACATTTGAGAATTTGTGTAGAATACTACAGAAATTGTCATTTTAGTGAAAATTGACTGCCCTTAAGCAAAAATTTACTACATTTTTACAGCTGTTGAAAATTTCATCTTGGAAGAATGAAAAGACTTAAATTTGTCAAATTATGTCAAGTTTCTACCTTGTAGGTCAACTGCCGGGTGAAAGACATAAATGAAAATTGTCCCTTTTCCTTAAAGTTTCAAACAGACTTATAGTTTTAAGTTTTTAAGTCTTTGATATTACTTTCATGTAGCCATGTTTTGCTAACTATTCATTAAATACTCAAATTTGTCAATATTGTTGTTGTGTGCCATATGCAATGTCTTTAGATTTGAAAGCAGTCAGTATATTTGTAGAGTGAGTTCTTAGAAAGTAGAGCAGCATAGTGCATTTTTACCCTTCTTGATGTCATTTTACAATAATGTCTTCTTTATTTTCAGTTCATATTCAGAATTCTGCTGGAGAGACACCAATGGATGTAGCCAACAGGTTTGCTCAGCTGGCTTGTGTGAAACTTCTCAAAGGAGATGATTCAGGTAAGATGTGAATTTATGCAAATATTTGCTACATTTCATTTATATTTAATCTGTTGGTTTAGAGTGACATTCTGTGATTTCTGTTATTCTTCTAATCTCATGATAGCAGTGATCAATTTAAATCTTCATGATTTGTTGATGGAGTTGTCTTTGTGGTTGTGCGTACTGCTTTGCAATCTCAAGGACCCTGGATCTAATCCTCTGGAATCCCTTATGTGTTTTGTGTTGACTCAAACTCTCCTGTTTTACATGGCTGCTCTCAGCTACATTGAAGGATTTAAAATTGGTGAATTATGGTTGGGTGTCTGGTTGTTGGTCTCCCATACTTGTAACAAGTTTACAGCCTCAAGATGTTGTTGCCTTAAGAAGTTGTCAGCTTTATTGGGTTAAGCATTCTGACAAAGGTACAGAGTAAGCACCCCCCCACTCTTTAGAAAAGAGGGCAAACATTATTAGGATAACATATGTCCCTTGGATGGAAACCTTAGATAGGTTCAGTTATGATTGGCAGTCACATCCACAGACAACATTTATCAAAAATGTATAGTCTGATTAAAGTTGTCTGTCAATGTGACGTGACAAAATAATAAGTATACATTTTATGTTTGTATTCTTCCGGTACAAATCATGTAATTTTACAGGTTGGCAAATTTTGGGTTCATTTCAATCAAAGCTGAGGAAGATTTTAATTAAAACTTAATTGTAATCTGATCTAAAATTGCTGTAAGGTGACCCACACTTTACATGACAAACTTGTGTGACCTACAGTATCATTGCTGCTCTAGTATTGTAGTAGAATGGAAAGAGTTGTATAGTACAAAGTACCTTTTGGGTGGGAGGGTGTACCCCAGTACTCATTATGGCTCATTCACCTCTTTCAACTATTACAAATTTCACTTTGAACTTATTCACTTTGTGAGAGGCCTCCCTCTACCTATAACACTACATAGCCTTCAGCAATAAAACTTACATGCACATCTTTAGAAACAGTGTAATTCCTCCATATGATCTAGTTCCCACATTGATCTTGTCAATGTGATATTTTCAAAATTATCCTGTAGGGTACTAAAACCCTTTTCACAGCCCCCTTCATTTCACAAACATTGCTTGTGCTGGCTTTTTCACTATTCATTTTAATCTGTTTACATGAACACATCACACATCACATAAATTGTGAGCCAGCATACTCAGATCAAGACATCAGCTTCTTAGACAGTAGTCTGCACCTCCTGTCATCACTTGCTAAAATTAGAATTATTATACTAGCTGGTAGTGCTTAGTAAGAGCAACTTATTCTTGCCGCAGTGGTTGCTCTTCTCATGGAAATCATGTGAATGAAGCATATGAAAAAGTAGGTCAGTGTTCAGTGTTCTAGACAGTGTTTTGCATCAGGGAGAAAGACTTGTAATGAATCATTTTGTTTATGAGATGGATTAAGTTTACATTGCATTAGCATGGCACAGACAGAATGCATAGCTTTTATTATTTATAAACCAAGCAATCCTCCGTAGAAACTATGGCTGTAGCTTATTTCACAAATCTCTTGTACTTTGAAACATAGTTGTTTGTTGCATTACACGAAACAATGAAGTTTGAGTAAACAGTCACTAAACACATAATTCATGAACTACAAAGTAGTTAATGTCTTTTTGTAAGACCACGCATGCTGCCAGGAATTTTACAAGAAGGAGGAGAAGAAACTTGTAGGCAGACTATAAAAGCACAGGGTCACCATAAGTTGCCTGGGAAACAGACCGGAAAATGTGGCCAATAAGGCCTCCCACATCACTGAAAATGGTAGTTTTTTGTCCTTGTAAGTCACATTTTAGTTTAGAAGTAAGGAAATGGCTATCCACATCATAAAAATACTAGTTAAAAACAGAAAACATATATGCTTAAGGTGGCTGCGGGTGCCCCCTTTTCCCCCTTCTTTGCTACACACCTGTATGAGACACGCATTTCTTGTAAATAATGTTTACTGACTACCAAATTGTCTGATGTGTTATCAGACTTTGAAAGATATTATAATTTATCGCAACTAACAGAATTCCCCCCCCCCCCCCAAATCCATGTGATCAGCAGAAACATGATTTACCTGTGCATAGGTATGATACTTTTACCAGTTCTTCACTTCTGGACATCACTAAAATGATTTTGTTTTTAAAACAGACAAATGCACATTAAACTGAGCAGAAAAGTATTAAAATTTTGGGTATCAGATAAATATCCAGAAACACTCATGATGTTTTTTAGTCAAAGAATGAAGATGCTATACTATCAAGTTCATTTTGCAGTATATAGAAGTATGATTACATACAAACAACAGTAACATGATGGAAAACAAAATGCACAGAAAGTCATAGACAATAACATTTTTGACAAAGAACAGAAAGAAGTAGAAAAGAAAGGAAATAGAAGGAACACAATTGAAGAAAGAAATTAGTCAAAACTATAGAAATAAAACTATCCACCCATCACAACTTCAGGGCTGAGGGCATTTGGTATTAAAGATGCATGATTGTACTCTTCAGAAGCATAACCAGATTTTTCATGGAAGGGACAAAGGAGGAGCAATCTTGAGTGGTGGGGAAAGCAGAAATGACACCTTTTAACTGAAGTGACACTTTCATTTAGTGCATAGTGTGCAGAGAAAATTTTGGATAAAAATGCCTCTCAGGTTGCTGGAAGTAGCAGTTACATTCTCTTATACACAACTACACGTCATACTTTCAATGGTTTGTGAAGTTTTAGTCTTTTACACTTTTTACCCAATAAATCTTTTCCTACCTTTCATTTTGGGGGGCAAAGTATTTGACTTTTGGGGCTCTCAGCCCACTTCTGGTCTTTGGTTACATCACTGGTGCTCTTTATGATGATAATGTCATTCAATTTTACAAAAATCAATTTTGCACTTTACACCCGTGATTGCCTTTTCTTTGTACTATTTAACTGGACTCAACCATATATATACACAGTATTATAGATAGATAGTGTGCACATTAAAGCTGTAAAAACATGTGTTAAGAGTAAACTAAACCTAAGAAACTAAACTAAATCATTTCTTGGTGGTAGCACTATAACTAGACATAAACTCATGAACTGAACATTTATGCCAGGTTTAATTTGAATATTAGACCATTTTTGCAACTATGATGGAGCTGAATTTGGTCATTTATCTTTTCTTTTTTTTTTAAGAAAAATGTTACACTTTTGCAGTTTTCACTGTCAGGCAACTACAATACATTTCAAAGATTTTTGTTTTCTCTTGCAGCATTATTAATAGTAGCACTGTTATATTGAAACCCTTTATGATTGTGAAATGTTTATACCTGTAAAACCATGTTTCACAGAATTATAGTAACAGTTCAAATTGGTTACTTGGGCAGCTTTCATTTTAAAACATTATTTCTCATAAACAAATAATCTGTGTATGTTTCATTATCATTTTAGATACTTTAAAGACAAAACGATCAATCAATCAATTAATTAACCAGTAAATTTGAAAATGGCTTCCCAAGATATGAATATGAAAGAAATTAAGTGAGCAAAGTGCAAAACAAATCTTAATATTCCATAACCAAAGCTTCAGCTTTTCCTCACGCCTGAAAATATTGTTCTCCACAAATGAAAGTATCCCAGCTATGCTGCTTATAAGTTATTTTTGCAGCTCACAGAAATCATTTCTCTCCCCAGAGAGTGATGTAATGAGTAAATTGTAAACATAAATTATTAAGTTGATGAATGTTTTGTTATGAAGTGTTTCAACGGGGAAATACACGTTATAAATCACGTCTCATGATTAGAAGCTTGTTGGTTTGTTGTTGGTTCGTCGTAAATGTCACATGCTTGTCATCAAAATGTATCCAGAGGAATGTTGTATTTAGTTGGTGATGTAACTCCTCTTGATGATGATGACATGATTTTGAAAAACCTTTAAGGCATCAATAAATTGGTATATTTCAGATGTTTGGATTTCTTGTAATATATTTCGCCTATAATTTTAACTTTGTTGGAGTTAAATACAGTCTTGTATACAGTCAATCATAATTGTGGATATTTTCTTTAGTTTCCAATGCTTTTAACATTGAATACCCAATTTCCTCATTTTCATGTCACACCACCTTTAATTGCTGTCAGGTCTTGATATTGGAGCTAATTTGTTGAATTTTACCCCCATTTGTGTGTGATTTTTGCCTCAAAGACATATAGCTTAAAGGCAGCCATTCCATACCCCAAATTACAATTTTAATGATAGTCTACAGAATTTCTCAGTCAGCTCAGTCTTTTGATTGACATCAAATTCAAAAAATACTTGTATAACACATGTGCTGATATTGTTTTGATTACACATTTGGCACTTGAATGCTCATCAATGTATGCCCTGATGCAGTAGGCTAGTATCATGTCTGAATAAAGATGAGTTTTAGAAAATTTGGCGGAGTGGCTAGAAGTAAGTAGGTTGGGACTGTCTGGTGCAATAATTAGCTGCCTTAATGTCTCAGTATGTAAAGGGTCAGCTGTCACAATCAATTAGAGAGCATCAAACAAGTCACAAGTCAAAGAAAACAAGTACTAAGTGTACATAACAAACAAAAAGCAAGATTGTAGATCATCTTTCCAGTAAGAAAATGTTCTCAGGCAGTGCATCTTGGGAATTGGGCAAAGGTTAAGTTATACTTGTACCTTTGTTGATATTGGTGTATGCATCTTCACAAATTTGCATACTGTGTTTACCAGTGCAGCCAATGTGAAACCATGGAATAAATATAATACACTTTGCTGGGCAAACCAGCTGAATTTGGACCATGTACTCACAGGCAACATGGTTGTGAGGGTACGTTTGACCTTGTGACCCCCTCGGAAGTGCTGAAAATGCTGCATTTCCAAACTGGTGTATTTATATTTTTTCAATAGGGTTCAGAATTCAGTGGGTGGGTCTCTGAAGCAGTGAAAGGGTTGAATAACGTCAGATTAAACTTAGCATAATACAGATGATCTGAAAGCTTTCATGGAATAATAATTGATATTCCTCCACAAAAAATAGACTTGTCATGAAATTTAATATATCCCACACATAGTGACATTTAGGTAAAATTTAACTGTGTAAAAGTAATCACTCTTTTGTTTTTCATTTAAGATTCAGATGAAGAAGCTGCTGATTATAATAATGCTGAAGTACACCAAGATATGGTAGCAAGGATGGTGGCAGACCAGGGATTAGAAGGAGAAATGGTTCCTCAGACCCCTCAGCAGAAAGAAGAAGCCAGAGGTACAATTATTGTAATGCTAAGAGTGTTTGATGGAATGTATACATTTACTTCTACTTCAGTGATATGATTGGTTACATAAATTATAATAATAATGCTATTTATAAAGCACTTTTCAAAAACACTCAGAGCGCTGTACAAAGAAAGAGTTAAAACAAAATACAAAAAGCACCAAAATTATGCAGATAAAATCAAAACTTAAAACACAGAAAAGAACAAAAGCTAAAATACAAAAATAGTGATCAGTTTAAACAATTAAAAAAAAAATAAGTTTTCAAATTCTTTTTAAAATGATTAAAATTAGTTTAAAGAACGCACTTATCTTATTGTTGCTTCTGTTCACTTTTGTCTTCCTATCACTGGCTGCTTCTTCTCTATGTCTTTCTTTATTAGACTAATCTTATTTTTCCGGTAAAGATGCTAGCTTTGTTAGGAATGTTTGTGTCTGTTAATGCTTCTACGCGAGCACTCTTACTTTTTTTATTCGTATGGACAAAATAAATGAAATGAGGTCACAAATTGTTCTTAATTCCCATTCCATCGTTTCTGTTTTCCACTTGGCATTATAATCCTTTTTGTTCTCACAGTGTAACTTTAAGGGACACAAGAACAGCTGCCCCAAAGTTATTTTGAAATAATAGCTAATTCTCACAATTGTTTTCCCCTTTTTTAAATATCTTTCATAATACTGTAGGGCTTCATTAGGGCATATTCAAGGCAAGTCATGCAGTAATTTCACAGTTTAAGAGAAAAATACTGTCACATGATCCTTGAGAGCCAATCATGAAACAGCTGTACTTATTCAAGTTCAGGTGACTGTATTTTCATTTATCCAGTTTACCATCAAAGGACCCAATTGAAAGCATGTGAATGCTAGTTTGTCATACAGTTGTGAATGGGTCACAAATATTAGTACTGTCATTATGCAAACCATCATTGCAAATCTTGAGGCTTTAACTTGGGAAAGTGATTTAACTATTTGGTTAGTCCTTTGAAAGTTATGTAGAATACAGCTGATATGCACTACTGTACATTTTTCATTTGGTTTTGTTGCTTAGATACCAACTGTGAAAAGTTCTGATCAGGGGATAAGTGTTTCAGGATCACATCAATAGAGAAGAAATCTTTCCAGGACCATTACCTTTAGTTTTAAAGTTGCAAGATTTTACAATGTAAAATTGCAAACTTTTTTTTGCACATAATAAATACAAATTGCTTTTGTATGATTCATGCACATTAGATGGTAGATAAATGTGAAGTATGTCTTGAACATTTTTCACAACAGGTCGTTCTGTGAAAAGGATTGAGGAACTCGAGAGATTGATGAGCATAGCCAAGCAAAACTATAGGCAGCTGGGAGGCAGACTTGAAGAGGATCGAGAACTTCGCAAGAAAGAGATAGAAAGTGAAAGGTAAAGGTGATATAATTCTCTATCTGTCTTTCATCTGTCTGTATTGATATATTTCTGATAAACAGAATTATGCTCTTTTACCTGTACACTACCCTCAGTCAGAATTCCTCAGTTGGGTAAATTTCTAAAAATTGGATGGGGGTGCTGCAAGGAAGTAGCTTCTGAACTGTGTAAAATGCACCTCACTGATCAAAATGGCTGCTCTGTTCATACAAAATATTACAATTTTTTTTTTTTTTTTTTTTATGTCAAGATGGAAAAGGTACTTGTAAATAAGTGGGCCCACAGAAAAAATGACATCAAAATAACATGTCAGTCACTGCCCCTAACAGATTTTGACAGAAATTGTATAGTCATATGTGTAATGCATATTTCCTAAAGCATCTGTCCAGTTGCTTCCATTTCCTGTCAGCAGCTCTTATCTCTCCATAGATGAACATCTTTTTCCGGAAAAGTAAACAGAAAAACAGTGCATGACCACATAACTTGACTCCATTTTCCTTATGTAGCATTCCTGCATTATGTGCTGGGGGTGCTAATGCCAGAGTAAATCCCCTAAAAACCTGAGCTAAGGGCCTCACATTGGAATATTAGAAGTGTGTCTTTCTGTAAGGGACCTTGTTGTGACATGAAAAGCAAAGTCTGCTTCAATTATTACATTTGGTAAGCACCATGACAGACTGTTTACAGAAGCATTCCAGAAAAAAATTCTAGCAAATTAAAGGACAATACTGCATTTGCTTTGCAGAAAAATATCCTATTTAAAACCAACATCAAGCAGACATAGAATAATACATTAATTGAAAGGATGCTGGTATGCTACAATCCTCAACAAAAATACATGATACAAAGCCTCCCCCCTTCAATGCTAAAGTTTCCAGGTGCCTTGGGCTGCAGCAAAATTGATTGGAGGAGTGGGGAGATGGTGAACTGTTCATTGCTTGTTTTATGTGCTTTCTCTCATCATTTTTGTTGAGGATTGCTGCTTTCTTATCAGGAAATGAGTTTTACACAAAATAGAAATTCAGTTATTTGCTGCTCATGAATAAGTAGCTCATCTGTACATTTAAACATTCAAGGAATTAGACTTGCTAAACATTTTGAATGCATAATGCTTTGAGGGAATGAACCAATAGCTGTTTATTGTTCAGATAAAATGATTTTAGCTGTTTCTTTTTATGCCATGATGGTGAATTTTAAACACAGTTTTTCACAATAAATGGACAAAGGACAGAATGTACAAAACAAGGTGTTTGTTAGTCACAAGTCACCTATATTTAGTGCAAAATCGATGGATAGATGACTTAGTTTCTAACCAAGATGCACAGGACAATTTCTTAAGTCCATTACAGTGCACAATGTTTTAAGTGACAATGGACTGTGGTGGTGTTATTGCAAAGGAAGGGCACATGGTAATTGTACTGTATGGGGTTTGTTTTAGGGCTTGGGTTCTATAAATTTATGCTTCCTATGTCTTCTCATATTATTCAAGGAGGATTGGCTGTTCAATATCTTGCTGAAATGTTGTAAGCAAATGATTGGTTACATGTGGTGTGGTTTTGTGGGGTCCAGAGTTTGATACAGGCTAGTACAGGACAGTGTGGCACTGTATGAAATGCTATGGTTCCTACAGTTTTCCACAGAATGTAGTTGCATGCAAATACATTGACCATGATTAGATGTACCATTAATCGATTCAGAAACAAACATTTTCCTGTAAGGACCAAAGTTAGATTACCATCCTACATACATTATCTTTGTGTCATACAGATTTTACAGTAACAGGCATTTATTGTAACATACAAGAGAATTGTGTGGTATTTTTAAGGTCAAAGTTCATGTATTTAGTTAGTGTGAATATCTTTACTCAAGTTAGGTAAGTGAATTTTAGATAAGACCTTATTTTCTTGGGGTTCCTCTCCAAACCTTTGAAAGGTAATGTTATTGCAATATGAGTGTTCTCACAGTTGTGATAGAATGTTTTCACTGCTGGCAGTGTAGCAACCTATGGTTGACACCATTAGCGTCCATTAGGTTAAGCAAATCTTTCCGGAATTTCATTGAAAGGTTCTGCATTATTTAGAGGTACCAGGTCTATCTCTTGACTCATAATTTTGGTATGGTTTCTCCCATTTTGGGCCCTCTCTAATGCTAAGAGTGAAATCATTTATCCATGGGTGGTGCTGTGAAGGAAATTCATGTTATTCCTTCTTCTAAGTGTCAGTGTATTTTGTTTTGTAACTTCTGTCTCTTCCAGGGTTATTGGAGAACTTGAGTCCCAGTTGGAGTACGAGAGGTTGCGGAGGGAAAAGTTGGAATCACAGCTGGATGAATGCCGAAGAGAAATCAAGCGACTTAATACACACATTGAACAGATATCTGCAATGGGAGGAGTAAGTATAAAGTGTTATCTAGGTGTTTTGAATAGACTTAGTAAAGTGAATGCTCACAGGTAACTTTCAATTAGAGAAGGGTTTTCCAATTTTGGCTATAATTGCCAACTTAAAGGCAAAGAATAGTTCCAACTTCCCCCCACAAATTGTAATAGTCTAGCAGTCTATCTTTATACATGAATTGCTCCTGAGAATGATGTGACAACATTTTTCTTACTATATTGTCAAATTTATTTGTTGTAGTTAGTTAGCAAGTTAGTTAATTAAATGAGGATGCACAACTCAGCTTTTAACCAAATGGTTTAAATCAGGCAGTCCACACCCTTTTTCCAGTTGGGCTCTTTGGCTAATTTTCCCTACTCCAGTGCATATGCTGACCACCAAGCACAATGGCAGTAGGTTCCATTTTTAAAGTCTTCAGTATGACCTGGCCAGGAAATATGGGTTGTAACTCTACCCCAGATATGGTGCTGCAATATTTAAGTCTTGATATATGGAGAAAGGTATGTGGAGTACAAATTAGGATATAAGAGTCAGAGCTAGCTGTTGTTTCAAAATAAATTTGGGGAAACTGCTGCTGCCCTTTAAGCCAAGATTTTCATCATCATTGGCCATGGTTATCCACTCTCAAGAATTTAGTAAGAGACTATTGAAATTTGCAGATATTTCAATTCCACAATATTTCATTGATTTCATTTCCTATTCTGACTTTTACATACATTCTAAAGACAAAGCCTCAGTTTCAGTTTCCAAAGATGGCTTTCACATGAGGTTGGCAACAGACAATTTTATTCCTTTAGAGGAGATATATCATCTTTATAATGCCTAGAGGAGATATATCATCCTTATAATGCCAGTGTATATAAAACTTGTATTGATGTGATGTTGCTTAAACTCTTTTCAAACAATTTCATAAGCTTTAAGCACTTTGTAATTTTTCTTTTTTTTTTACTGCACTATAGCTTTATATGCCATCAAGGCTAACAGAGCTTTGACAAGAATGAAAATAAATATTCTGTCCAATGGTGTTTAAGCATCAGCTCAATCTTTCCCAACCCCTTTGTCCCTCGATGTGCCTCCAAAATAAGGGGCTTAAGAAAATTCTGCTTCTTTAAAGGGCGAACCAAACCTCTCACCCCAAACTACAATTTTGGAAGGGGGTACCAAAATTTTCAATTGGCTCATCTCTTTGATTGACAGGCTAATCCAAATAATGCAGAGTTCCAAAGCTTATATTACACAGCATACAACAGAACTGAGAGTGTTTTGATTATATAAATTGAGTTTTTCTACATGCACCTTGAAGCAATAAACTGAGATTGTATCTGCATGAGGATGAATTTCAGACAATTGTGGGAGGGGCTTCAGTAAGATGGTTAGGAGAATTGGTAATGTTTGGGGTGAGAGAAATGGGCCTTTAAAGTGAATGACATGAATTAGCCGATATGCTATGATGTGGATGATTTTGAAACAATAGAAAAATGCAACAACAGAAGGGGGTCACTGGACCAAGTAATGTGCAACAATGTGGCTTTTTGTCAGTTGTTAAAAAAAAAAAACAAGGACTTCAAGTACATGGTGAGGTTACTCAAGTTTCATGAAAGCAGAATCTCTGATGCATGGTTTGAAATTCATACAAAAAAAGAGCATTGCAATATTAGAATCATACTTGCAACTGCTTTGTTCAGGACATCATTTTGAAATAAAAAGAAAATTAAAGATGGAAATTTTCTCCTGCCTGTGTCTATGCAACTTGCAAAATCTTGTATTCAAAATTTATTCAAACTGCTGTTCATCTCTCCTTCCCCCAGTCTTTTAGTATTGTTTGCAGTGTTGCTAAAAATAAAAGCCAGACTAATTATCTTGTCAATTTAGAAAACATCTTCACAGATTGTGAGAAGTTCTTTCCCAAAGCTCTCCTCCTACTTCTGTTGATATAGCAACAGGATTTAGGGGCTTCATGTTACACATATGGCACACGGCACCATGCTGAGCCCAGCAGATCCTGTAGTTTAAGTAAGAGTTGTGTTACTGCTGCGTAACACAGCATCTTTTCCTTAAGGCCTTTCATCGTAAAGTACAGTACTATTCAGTTCTATTCTATTTAGATAATACCAGGTCGTGCACGGTTTTATGTATTCATTAATAATATCCCAACCCAGTTTAAATTCATGACAATTTAATCCAATTTCCCACTTTGCTGTGTAAGTGAAGATAAATTGGCTACCAATAATTTTTGTCTACAGTAATTTTTGTCTGTGGTGCTTCATTGTCAATGTACCATTTTAATGAGGACGAATCCTTCTGGGCATTTGAAAAAGATCTCTTGCTGAGGTAGTTTCCAATTAAAATGTCTTTGTCAATGATATCTACAATTTTTACTGCAAGTGAACACCATAGATAGATATTGGGTCTACCAGTGTAGGATTCAGTGTAAGAGGTTTGTAGGTGTTTTCATGTGGTAAAAACCATACTGGATTTTATTTAAGAGGTCAGAAAGACAGTAAAATGCTTAGACTTTAGATTGAAAAGAAAAAAAGTCAGTTTGCAATGAATTGGCATAGGGTGTGCATGGGGACCCTTTTCTTCCAATTAGAAAATTGCTACTTCCAAATTCCTAAGGTATTTCAGAGTGGTGTGGTATGTGTTTTCTTTAAACAATGTCTTGTAACCTTATCTCTTCTGAAGCACCCGTTGTTGTTTTGTTATGTTTTCCAACATTTTACCCGACTTTGTGGAATATCCTTGATCTACCCCTGATTTTAAATCAATGTTTTAATCAGACACAGTTATGGAGAAAAAGTCATTTAATTCCTTAAGTCACATTGCTGGAAACTAATTTTACTTCTTTGTAAGGTAAGTCTTTGAACTCATTGGATCTTTCTTACACCAGTCAAGTTTATTTAGTCAACTAGTCTCACATTTTGTGTCATACAAGGAGAAAGATAATCGCATACTCCTAATATCTCATAACCTTAAAATTTAAATGAATCCTGTATAAAGTTCAAAATATGTTTGCCATACCTGTGTTCATGGCATGAGTTGTTTACTCATAGTTCAAAGTGCCACAAGGTTTAAAGTAGGATCCAGCTTTAATAATATTGATATTATTATTTTGCCATTATTATTATAATTGTAATATTTGTTACATCATTTTATTATTTTGCCATTATTATTATAATTGTAATATTTGTTACATCATGTCTGTTTTTGTATAGAGTGAAGATGAAAGCAAGCCAAAGAAGAAGACAAAGAAAAAGAAAAAGCCGCTCTCAGGTGGTGAGGGTGTTTTTGTAAAGAGGACTGTCACTAAGACGCCATCCACCTCTCGAACTTTGGACTTATTTTAAAATTTTCATCAGATAATGAATACACCAGGGGCATCTTCTGAGGTGAAAAGAGCAACTTGAGAAAATCCTGTTATCATATTCCACCTTGAAGTGCAAACATTACTGTTAATTGATATTTTACATTATTGGTGATGACATGTTAGTGTGTCTGGGAAACAGATCAGAAGAAACACTCTTATGTTTAGTAGGTACTCCATAATTGTGATTATTACTATGTAATCGAAACATGTGGGAAAGAGTGCCTGGGGATGCTTCTAGCAGACAATGACTAAAGATGGGAGACCACATGGTGAATGATATGCAGTTGTATTCCTGGAATAAATAATTTAGGATATCAAAGATGGTTATAGTAGGGTTTGGATTGGTTGGAGATAGAAATGTATATTTTTGCCCCTAAAATGTTTAGATTTAAATAAATGCCCCACTGCAAACACTGTCAAAGGTATTGGGCAATGATGTGTTGTGTGAATTTAAGTGACATACACAGCACATGTAGAGTTGATGGCACCAGAATCAGATGGAGTCATGTTCCTGTCAAATCTTAAATCTAAAATGAACAAAACATGGGTCTATCTATTTAGTGGCAGAACAGATATTTGGAACTACCTGTAGAGGATCACTTTCCATCTCCCATACTTTAGAAAATGATAATTTGTCTCCCAGACATAAAAGTTCCCTGCATTATTCAGAGTTGTTTTCAAGCTTCAGGGGTCAGTGCCCCATAACTGGCACAACCCTGTGGGAATTTCTAGATGAAATCAGAAGGTTATAAACTGAGGTGTAAAACCCACAGACTTCCTGTATACATGAG
This sequence comes from Holothuria scabra, assembly GCA_037179385.1. Classification (NCBI taxonomy): domain Eukaryota; kingdom Metazoa; phylum Echinodermata; class Holothuroidea; order Aspidochirotida; family Holothuriidae; genus Holothuria; species Holothuria scabra. The sequence continues at coordinate 6,626,544 of CM074190.1, read as the reverse complement.
CAGAACATGTAAGGCGCATGCCCTGTCCGTAGGTTGTCACCACTGACTGGGACAAAAAAGGTGCACCAAGATGGCAGCCCTGAAGCTATAATTTTTATGGTTTTGCAACAACTCTGTAATATTTTAAACCAAATTTTAACTTGAATGAGAAACAATGTCATATTCCTGCAATACGTGTAGGGATTTTGACCTTATGTTGTATTATTGCAAAAATAAAGTTTCTTGCAAAATCTGTTGATTTGAACTACTTGAGCAAGTCCAAACTTTCACACACAAAACCATAGCAGACAGCCATCTTGCTATGCCTATACTCACATGTAGGTGGCAACAATCTACGGATAGTATGCTCCATCCATGTGTAGGGAGTCCATGGTAAAACCCCATCTACCTATCCTTACCCCAAGCTTCGGGTACTTGTTACCTTACTAAGGCCTTCCTTCACCAGAGTAACATCATGCCAATCAACCAAAGGACAATTTCTATTTGGTTTAAAGAGATTGGAATTTGGTAAGTTAGGATTCATTTACACAAACTTTGTGCATTGATTTGCTCACTTTCCTGTGGTTAATTAATAATTTGTGAGTGCTTCCTCAAAAGAGAAAAGAAGAATAATTATGTTACTTTATATGCTAGTATGGGAAGATTCTTCATAACTGAGATAAAAAGAAACCAATTATAAATTGAAATTTTGCTCTTCAAGATGAGAATACAAAATAAAATTAATGTGATATCACCTTGACTTTTTTGTGTAAATATTTGCTCTATTTAAACATCTAGTTGTACTCTTGTTACATAATATAGTATATATACTATTTAAACTATACTGTAGAATACTTAAAACTTTGAGATTGCATTTTTCATTTAACAGACCTTATGCATTGACCCCACATGTCATTGTTCTTTATTTAAACAAATGAGATAGCTGGATGAGGTATGTGATGTTAGTATGTACACACATTGTATATGTGGTTTTTGTATGTTCAAAAATTAGATGTCTGCATTCATTGATTCAGATTGTATTAACATCCACTTGCCTTGACTGAGGGCACCCTTTCTGTTCTGTGATACCATATGCATGAGATCTATGGGGAGCCTAATGTGTATCAGTTTTTCAAGATTTGTCTTTCATATGACTGTTTAATTTTTGTATCAAGAGTCCTTTGTTGTATTTCATGAAAAATTAAGCTAGAGAAGGATTCTTTTTCTCCTCTCTTATAACAGTTTTACCCTTTCCAGCAAAAAGTCTGTCCCTCCAAGATTGAAATACTGCATTCCCACCATGTGGCAATGATCAGCCTGAATGGAGGCACAGATGAGCTTTGTGGGATTTCATATCCAGGACAGGGTTTCCTTATTTCCATGACAGAGTTGTATGCACCATGTGTTGAGATAGTAATGAGTAATGGCTGAATGTGTAATTATCATTTACTTCAGTTTTTTAACGAAAAGAAAAGATTCGTTTATATATCAGCTTTTGTTGCTGTCAATTTTTGTTTGATATTGAACGTAGGAAAATTAAGACTTGTACTGGAGAACAGCTAGCGCTGAGGACAAGAAGTAAAGAACAGTTTGTAGAAGCCTGCTTCCTCACCCCCTCCCTCCCTCCCCCTTCCTCCTCCCCACTTTCTGCTTCAGGATTGTCCAATATATTGGAAAGATGTGTAAATGTTATAATAATTAGAAAAGGGCCATGAACAAGAATTCTCTAAATCACTGCCATGGGCAAGATTTTTTATTTTGGGATGACCAACAGTAGGGCCTAACACCCAGCTTTTCTAAGTGGTAAAAATGGAAGGGATTTTACACTGAGAAATATTTGAATAATTAAGTTTTAGTTGCGATCTGGTGCAACATTTAGCACCATTTTTAATTCAATTTTTTGTTCCATGACACAAATCTTTTTCCAGAATTTCAATGGGGATCCATGGTCCCATCCCTCCTTGGTTATGCCAATGCACTAGGTTCCCAAGTGGGCTTCAAGTGCCTCTCTTAAGAGGTAATCTTTTGTCACATTTTCCAATCATTTTGGTGGTATTTGTATTGCTAGTAAATACTTATATCATGCATCTCATTTATGTACTTTCTATGTTTTATAGAAAATAAAAAGATATCTGTTCTTTTGAAACAAATAAACTGAGTGCCAATGTTTTTCCCTTTGTCTTTGCAACTGCCTCTTGCTGTTAACGAGAAACGTGGCCAAGGAGGGACAAAGGGGGAAGACACCCTCTCATTGGGTATAGTTTTGGTGTTTTCTATTTTCTTTTTTGCAATATTGCTTGTTGTGTCTGCTATTTATATCCTTAAATGCAAAGAAGACTTTTCAACTTACAGGTACCATTTCCAGCAATGTGGGAACTTAGAATTTTTGGCCAAAATGCTTGACTACTCCATGCCACCTGATGGTGACGCTTTACTGAAAAAGTTTGTTTACAGGTCTTTACCCCTCCTTTGTAAATTCCTGGCTACCCACCTCTTCTTCACATGGGTAAACTGCCATAACAGTCTGTTATTGAATTTTTTTTTTTAAGTTTTTCTTTTTGAAAAAAAAGAAGGTTTTAAGGTCACACCAGGTTTTGATATGTTAGGGAGATACTCATTATAAGCATTTCTGTGAAGTTTGCATTGAATTCCATTTTGTGGTTTTCGAGATATGCACTAGTAAAGTTGTCACATTTTCAACAAACAGTGAGCTTGAAGCAAGCACATATGACATCATATCTTCACATTAATGGGCCTTTGTTTTTCTTTAATTTTTCAACCAATTTTCTCCTCAGGAATCACTTATTACAACAATATGATTGCATAAGTGGCATGAGAACTTTATAAACTTGGCATACTCCACAGCGAGGTCCTGTCCCAATTACTAACTATAAGGTCATCACAACAGTCTGAAAAACAGAGAGAAACAAAGCATTTTTTTGTCATTTTGAAGAAGTTATATAATTTCTGCTGCCCCTAAGCTCATTCTGGAACACAATTCTAGTGACTTCATTTACTGCTTATCTCAAGAAATACATGTCCGATTTGAATGGAGCTTCCGTAACATTGTGTAGCTTTGGTTCCTCTTTCACATATGAAATTTAGACTTTTGCTTAAAATTTCCCTTTAATGTTAGCAGACACAATGGAAAAACTGGTCCCACCTTATAGCTATACACCCCCCCCCCCCCCCCCCCCGCGTCCAGCTGCACTGCACCATCAGAACCCATTATTATTACACCCATTATTATTACATGCTAAGGATGTTTCCCTTCTTTACACATTTATTCCTGCCTTCTACAGTTCTATACTCGGTTGCATATGCCCTTGGCCGTGTCATGACGTCTTGTAAATGTCCTTCGCTAAATTACTTCTACCAAGGAAGTGCTAAGACGATGCAACACCCCGCCTCTGATTGCCTACGTAGCAGACTTTAGGGCATTTCATTGTTCAGTCATACCCAAAATAGTTTGTGAAGCCTAAAAGGGGGACCGAGTGGACCTAGTCCGCTCCGTGGTGTATTCTTCTACTAAAGTCATCTTCAACAGGGATCGACAGGGAAGCTGTCATAATTGGAAGCAACTGTGAAGTCGACACCTGCATCTCTGGCACAGCTGTGAATGTAAATATACCAATCATTGCATCAACTGCCTTGAATCATGCTCTGCCAAGGGTATTTTTTTTGTTTGTTAACCGATGGATGTCACCGGCTTATGACCTTGCCTAAATGTCGGATGATAGCATTGTGAGGTCAGGATCAAAAGGGGTTGTCTTGCGGGCGCACTTCTGTTGGGGGAAGTGGATTCTCTGCTCGGCGACACCATTACTTGGGTTGGTGACAAGTGTAGAGGTAATTTTGAAAAGTTACAACCCTCTCATAATCGGAAACAGCATTTCCCAGGTTTTTAAATAGAATCTTTTCAGTCGTTATTTTCAACTGTCGTTTGCAATAAAATGTTCACCTCAATGAGGATGTGCAAATTGCCAAATGCTCAGAAATTTGCCTGATATAAAGCATGTGTAAGTTGCCAATCGCCCACGAAAATAAGCTAAAGCGAATTCAACAACATGCGATTTCATAAATCGAAAAAAAACGTTTTTAAGCCCTCACGATCGTCTAGACGTAGCAAAACGCGTCGAAATCATTCAGCTCTAATGCTATTTTGTGACATTCAGTCATTTACTGATGCATGGGTGACCGAAGGACTTCAACTCGGATATGAGGGCGGTCCGCTTAATGATCTCAAAATGTCAAGCCGGTAAAAGACTAGTTAAGCCATAGTCATATAGCTGCAGGTAGCGTCATTCCATGATCATATGTTTCGTAGGTCGATCGAGCCAATACAATAGCACTTGAAAAACCAATCTGAACCTACTTTTATACCAATTTCCCCTTATGCTCTAATATTTCCCTTGAAATTCCTAATCTTCCCATGGTGTTAAGTCAGTCTGTCAGTTTTCGCTCTGTCGGAGAAGATGGCATCGTCGCCCCTTTACGGCCTCCAAACAATCGATTGGGGCAGCCCATCCCGCCGGTCATAGCACGGCGATGGTAGTAGGTTCCATTTCCTCTTCTCCTTAAAAGAAGGTTTTTACCGTATAGGCTATCCTGTTTTTACATACAGAAAATAAAAAAAAAACTAAAGATAAAAAAGAAAAATAATATTTACAAGTATTTGCGGTATGAAGAACTTCCACATCAAAACATTACATGTAGCTTTCTTAATAGCTGTCCGAAGAACTTTTTTCCTTGAAGGAAGACCTTAGTACAATTCTGAACAGATAGGCTATACATGTAAACACAAGACAGACAATGGAATATAAATAAAACATAGGCCTGTACAAGTATCATTACAGATTGGTTCATCTAAATTACAACCGAAGAACTTTTCCCTTTTCTTTTCGCTTCTTTTAATTACCGTACTGAAAAAAAACCTAATTCAGTACTAGTTCAGTAAAGCCAGTGGCGTAGCAAGGATTTTTTCGTGGGGGGAGGGGGATATGGGGTTGGATACTTTTGTAGGGGGGCTGGAGTTTACTAACTAAGCGTAGCGCCACCATCAGTTGGCGCGGAGCGTAGAAAGAAAATTTTGGATTTTAACACCTCCCAGATGGCTAGAAATGGCATTTCGCAGGTTAAATTGTCTTTAAATTCTGGTGAGAAAAAATTGTGATTTTTCTCAGATTCAAACACACTTTTAAGATACTGATTAGCTCAGTTCATTACTCCACTGGACTATGTGTCCTAGGATTGAAAATCCGGAATCCTGCCGTATGTTGCAAGCAGCTGTTCCAGTGCACACCTGAGTAAGGTGTTTCTTGTCCGAAAATGTAATTCTGCCAGTAATACAGTCAAAGTGGAGCGCCGCCACTGCAAACTAAAATTCAACCAGAGAGACTAAGCGGAGCGCCACCATTGGTTGGCGCGAAGCGTACAGAAAATTTTGAAATACATCCGACCCCTCAGACAGCTGAAAATGGCATTAGACCCGGGTTTATAGGGGGATCTAAGCAGTCGCTATTTTAAGTTTCCTTTTGCAAAAAATGTTTATTTGAAACTTAAATTCTGCTATGAATCGAATCGGTCGGAATGGAGCACCACCACAAGTTGGGCCGAAACGTAAAGGAAATTTTGAAAAATCTAACCTTTCAGACGGTCAAAAATGTCATTTCCTATGCTCATAGGGGAGTCTAAGCAGTTTCGAGGTTCCGTTTGTAAAAAAAAAATGTTCACTTGAAACTAAAATTCTGCTAGAAAGACTATCTACGGGGAGATGCACCACTGGTTGGCGCGGAGCGAACAGATTATTTTAAAAAAATCGGACCACTGCGACAGTCGAAAATGACATTTCCCAGGCTTATAGGGGATCTAAGAAGTTGCTATTTGATCAGAAAATTACCAGATAATATGTATCACTACAAATCGATGAAATAGTCCCTCATATTTTCGGGGGAAAACTTTAACTAGGAATTGAAAACATGCTAATGAATTTTACTGTAGTGCGACTCTTGGCTAAATTCAATATATATTGATAAAATTGCGTGACTGTCCGAACTTCCGACTATATATGATTTTACTTTTGAAAAAAATGTAGCGTGACAAGGTGTGTTTAAACGAATTTTCAAGCAGACTAACAGGAAGACATCCCCACACTGCATCATTAAAGTATCGAAAAACAAATTGCCCGATTTTCATTACCGTTGCCCGTATTTGGCTTTAGAGTAGGATAGATGGCAAACTTTGGTGCACCTGAACACCCTCCTGTCTGTTCGTTGAACTAATTTGGCAATTGAAAACGTCCCAGCATTTTTTCACCCTATGCCCGAATATTTAAACATTTCGGGCTATTCTTGCAAGACTACAGTATGTAGTGGGATGATGAAAACCTTTTTTCAACATGCTACCCAAATGTGTCGCAGATCTTTGTTATTTTCCATGAAAATTTTACTTTAAATATAGCGTTTTCTGTTTTTCAGCAAAGATTTGAACTATGAAAAAATCGGCCAATTTTGGTATTGTGTTACACAAGATTTAAAGTTAGACTCAAGAATGATTGTTTCTTTTAAGCCACAGGCTTTCCAAATGTGTCGCGTTTTTTTATCTGTTTGATTTTCGTAACTATGTTACCGCTTCTATGATACTTTTCCATTTTCGGGCAAATGCTTGAAAGGATTTGAATATTCAAAAGTTTGGGCATTGGGGCATTGTGTTGTGATTATTTGTGAAGTAAAAGTCACGAATAATAGCTTTTTGCGCTGCCCGAAGATGTATCGAAATTTTGGAATCTCAACTTGGTTTTTCATGAAAATTTTATTGCGACTATATGAAGTTTTTTTCCTTTTTATGGGCATATCTTTTAAGATTTCGGCCACATTTAGGAATTTTCTGAAAAACCATCCCATTTCTTCAACATTTCCCCGATTTTTTTCCAAATTTCTGCCCGAATTTCCCCCAAATTCCTTCCCGAATAAAGATTTTGCGGAAATTTGGGGCAGTCTTCCCCCTGCCCCGTCTCGTCGCCACTCGGTATGTCCACTCCATCCAGCTAAGTGAGGTCATGTGAGGTAATGGTGGTTAGGTTGCGACCCTTGAGACTGCATTGACCCAACAAGGGTTTGGTTGTTGCATTGGCCAATGACTGGCAGCAATGGCCGTGCAAAGTGCAAATTCCTCCCAACCATATTTGACTCAAATATTCCATCCACCACATCAAGTATGATTTTGGAACAAATTTGTGCATCCCCAGAAATTAAAAAAAAAACGTAAGGAGATAGAAACAGGCCAGATGATAGGAGCACACATTAATCCACACTAGGGTAGCCACTTTCAGTCACTCCAAATCTTCTAAAAAATTATCCAGTGGCGTAACCAGACTTGACTGTCCGGGGGGAAAGACATAGAGGTTTCCCGATTTTGCACAGGTTGAGCTGTGTTAGTTTGTGGGTGTCTTAGGACCTTACGGGAAGTGTCGAGGGGGGGGGGGCAACAATTTTGGACCATGTAACTCACCCTACCCCATTGACCGAAAGGTACATTTTTATGCTATTTTTGGGGGCGTTTTCTACGAACAAGAACAATTTTTCTTAATAAATCTGATTTTTTTTCTTAAGTGTGAACACTACTGTATAAGGTACGTACCGAAAAAATGGGTCCTTTTAAACATTTGTAAATATGGAGCTTGTATTGCATATACTAGATTAGATTCAGGGTTTTCTGTAAGGAGATTTGCATTTTTTTGGGGGGGGGGTGGGGGTGGGGGTGGGGGGACTATCGAAGAATCTGCGTTTCCTATTTGCATAAATCTGAGACATCATGTCGACTGAAGATCGTGTTATCTCAGGAGAGCGCATTAAGTCTTCTCGACGACATTAAGAAAACTCGAGAAACTTTGTTGCCTTTTTGGACAAAAATGAAAGCCTATATTGAAGAAAATTTTAGGGAAACGACACGGGTGCCGCTAGGACCAAATTTTTCAATGATTGTTTTATGAGCCATCACTTAAAGCTTTAGGGTTGCAATTAAAGGCGCGCGAAGCGCGCGGAAAATTTTGCCTTCTTTGAAAATAATTATTTCGGATATGGAATTTATATTAAGAAGAATTCGGAATTTTATGAAGAAAAACTTGGGAAACCGCACTGTATTTGACGGGTGTCTCAAATGGTAAATTTTCGATTTTTTCACTTTTTCGAGCAAGGGCGCAATCGCCCTGTCTCTTGTATTGTAGCTACGCCACTGCTCGGCAACATTGAACATTGATAAAATTTTGACACTTCAATAACTTAAGAATCCATCTTCAAAGACTACACAACTGACAGGGTTGAAAGGTATCTGATGACAGGTGTGTATGAGAGCATTTGAGTACGGTAGGCCAATGGTTCCCCTGCCTAGAATATGAAGTCTTGCTAGAAAGACTATCTTCAGTTGGCGCGGAGCGTAAAAAAAATTGAAAAATCGCGACCCCTCAAACAGCCGGAATTGACATGTTTCGGGCTTGTAAGTAGTAGTCAGGTTTTCCCATTTTTTTTTTTTTTTTTGCAAAAGTGAACACCACTATATTAGTGATGTGTTGCGGCGCGCAAAGCGCGCTGAAATTTCTGCCCTTTTGGAACAATAATCTGTTGATATGGAGCTTTTATTTTCCTGTGAGGAAGTTTAAAGAGTTAGGGGGATTACTGACGAATCTGCACTTCCTTCAAATATTGGTGGCAAATCTGAGAATGATTGTTTTTCTAAAGTCCTCCCGACTGTTTGGCAAAGGGCAAGAGAGGAAACTCTTTCCTCCGATAAAGTGGACGTCAGATATTATTTTGTTAACTTTAGGGGACTAAATGAATGTTCATATATTTTTCTAAATGAATTTTCATATATTGACCAAAACAGTGTTCCATGAATGCAGATCAATCTTGCTTTTGATGTTATAGTTGGTCCACTTTCTTACTTATTTCATTTTTGTCTTTTTCCTTTCCCCTTCTTTTCCGTTTTCCTTTTTCCTTCTACCTTTCTTTTCTTTCCTTCCCCTCCCTTTCCTCCTTTCCTTTTCTCTTTTTTCCTCTCTTTTCCTCTTTTTCCTTTCTTTCCCTCCCTTTCTTCCCTTCCCGTTTTTTCTTCCCTTCCCTCTTTTTTGCGTCGGGGGGGGGGGCTGTTTTCCCCCCTGCCCCCCGCTGGTTACGTCACTGAAATTATCCATCCAGAAACTGAGAAACCCGACGAGTAAAAACTCAAGAGATTGCGAAGATATGAAGTTTGTCACAGTCTACCTGAATTTATTCCGACATTCAGAGTGGAACTATGGCAAGTGTATCTATGTCATAGTAGCCGGGTAGCCGGATTGAATATTATCATCGGCCAGCATGAATATAATTTTTTGCCCAGGTCACCAGTGGGAGGGGGGCTGCTGGGGGCTGGGCGATTCAGTGGGGGAAGCCCTCCCAAGCCCCCCACCCCTCGTAGCTACGCCACTGAGTAAAGCTGAAATACGATACATTAGGAGGTTAGTCTTTGTTGGTATGACCCAACCTGGACTTGAACTTCAGACTTCCCAATTAAGTCAGACCGAGTTGGTGGTTGGATGCTCTCACCTCTTGACCATGAGGTCGGTTAGTTCAAAACTGCCGTTCCTGACATTCACGGTACCCATCTTCCTTTATTCATAGCTACCGTAGAGACAAAATTCTGCGTTTTGCCAGTTTTGAAAAATTCCGGTGCCACAGTAGACCCCTGCCCTTGTGCCACGTTAGTAGACTGGTACTAATGTCAGTACATCCGAATCAGAATTTCTGCAGCCGCCACTCTCAAAAAATGTCTGAAGTTCGGAAGTCATACTTGAGATACTGTACGGATGTACCAAGAAGATCAGCAATTGTACCGACAAACATTCCCAGTAAAGCAAGGCAGACTGTTCCCTTTAACCCTGTAGCCGCTTTACCGTCTGCATACCCCTTTAGATTTCCAGAAAAGCTGGCAAATGGCATTAAAATTTCATGAGTGCTTCAAAATGAAGAGGATTCCAAGAAGAACTATATTATCAAAGTAAAGCATAATCTCTTCGAAGACCGCAAAATGATTTGCTCAAAGGCCCTATGAAATCACTCAAGCACTTTGGAATTTTTTTCACTGGCTCAAAGTCAATAATTGTCACTTTAAATCGATTTACTTGCAGACCGATCAATTGAAGAGAAAGGTGTGGTTGTATTGACTTTATTTAATTTGCAATGAATATCCAAACGTTTATTGAGTTCTGTTTGAGTGACGTTGAATAGAGCTCACTGGCATTGTAATGTTTAACGTAATTCACGAGGTTAGGCCACCTATATTGTCCTGCAGTCAGCCGACCGTGAACAGTTCATTCTTCTCGTGTTACATGCTTGACAGACCTACATACCGATGTAATGTAACTGAGTTTGCATGCGTTGCTACTTCGATTTGGTATGTTACAGGAAAAGAATGGTTCTAGTTCTGGTTTGGGTTCATCGCTAGCCCGCGAATCAGACGAAATCTTTTCGTTCAGCTCATCTCTAAGGTCGACAGCCGAAGAAGGGCTGCAGCCACAGAGACGCTACGCAGGCTAGTTCATCGCGGACAAAGAGTTGTCGGTCTTCATTCGTATATGACCCCCACCAAAACAAATCAGTTTTTCACAGGCCCCTACACAATTCATATGTCGATCCTCGTTTTGCAATGGAACACCTATAGCCATATACTAACTTCCTTCTAGTGGCAACCGCTCAGTCGTCGCAAATCATTGTAAAGCCTCCTTTTTGTAGTCTGCGGCCTTCAATACCCTCAAGGTGGACCTTTAAAATTCACTAAATGCCTATATGTTGATGTGTGTGGAATACAGTAACGTTATGTGGGAAAGACGAAATATTGAAAAACTTGAAGTGTACCTCAAGTAAAAAAAAATACATATTATAAACAGCATGGAAAAAATATTTCTAACAGTCCAACTCACATTTTTACAGGGCACTGTTGCGACACGATACAAAATGTTGAAATTTATACACGTCTTGAGAAAAATTAGTCAATTTCGCAATTATTTGTACAAATCACATTTTCTGATTTATTTCCCTTTAAAATTAAAAATGTTTTTATGACCTTCAACGATTCCTTTTTGCTTGCAAAACATGTTGCACAGAGAGGGCTTTATTACGCCTAATTACGTCACCCCATTAGAGTAAGAGTACTATCACACCTCGGTGAAGGTGTAGTAAATTTTAGAAAAGCAAAGAAATACGACGACTGTATTTTGAGTAGTACAACAAGGACAAAACAAATTATGTCGCAATGTTCCATTTTAATTACAGTGAATAAACTTCAACATTTTACATCTTGGCTCAAGAGTGTCATGTAAAGATGGCAGTTGGACTGTTAGAATTCATTTTTCATGCTCTTAAATATATAGTTTTGAATTTTTTGACTTGAGGTACACTCTAAGGTAACAAACAGGACCTAAAAATAGAGCAGCTGGGCAGAGGGGAAAGGGAGTAAGGTTTGCCTTGGCGTGGTATGCCTCTGTATGTCATTTTATACAGGGGCTCCACATTGAGTAACCTCATTGACTGAACTGTATCCATTACTTTTCAGCTACTTTTTTCCCAAGTCCCATAGCCTCTGTGGTCACTAATCTCGGGCGGTTAACCGGACGGCGAAAAGAAACCGTGACTCCTGCACCCTGGAGTATCTCATCACTGTCCCCCAAAGGACTCAGAGCGATATGCCCCTTGCGTGACCAGCAAGTTTTTTAAACTCTGCGTGACAAACTACCTTCAGACAGACGCGTAACCAGGATTGTGTCGCGACTGGGGTACACCAGAGAGTTGTCTGTGGCAACTCTCTGGGTACACGAAGTTGGAGTGTGACGTGGGAAAGGCTTTTAAAATAGAGTGGGGCAACGGTTTTTTACAGGCCCAAGAAGAAAAACCGTGCAATGTTTGTACCTCAAGTTGTCCGAAACGTTCATAGTTTGGAACTTGATGCCCTTTTTGTAGCTTTTTCGTTTTGTAGTTAGTTCCAAGCTGGGCCACCCCAACCTTCAACCCTTGGAAATAAAATGAATTTAGGCCTAAATAATGTCTGCTTGCTAGCCATGCCGAACCTCTGTATCAAGGGTATGTCATGCGACGTTCCAGTCTTAACTGACTGAAAAAACATGTTACTCATGATCTTAGCCAGAGCGACCGAAAAGTGATGGCCTTCGTTTAATGTACTAAATTTAAAGTCTATTTACGATTCTTTCCACTAAAACTTTAACGATGATAGACGCCTGATTAAGTATAGGAATCATAAAGTACCTAGTATATTTACTCTTAGCGGAAGATTAGCTCATAACAAGCTCGTGTAAATGCCGTTTCCCCAATTGCTCAGCTTTAACCAAGTAACCTAAATAAAGTCACCAGGAATTTGCAGGTCGAAACGAGCAATAGGGCCCCTCGTGTGATATCAGCATCTCGAAGATGTGTATTATGCAAAAATGCTTGTCGTTAAATGGCAGAGTAAACCTTATCTTTAAGTGGCGCCAAAGGCTTTATTTCACTCCTGGCTATCTCTACTAAAGTCTGTAAAATCCGATTCTCAAGTTGATCCAGAGCTGGACAGTAACGGTTTGATTAAGATGTGGGGCCTTTCTTTTTGTGAATAAGAAAACTTACAAATGGCTGGAACAACCGATAAGTAGGATGAACGGCCTTGTGCCAAGAGACTGATGAGGTCGTTATTTCAGCTTCCTTGTCTTTGATTGAAATCGTAATACAAAATTGTGAGAAGCATCATAAGGGGGCTGCTTTAAGTTGAACGGTGTCATGCCGCAAAATTTAGATACCGTGTGCATCATCATCATCTCACCACTTTCGATGACATTTTCGAAATTTTTAAGGATTTTGTTACCAAAGAATTTAGGGTAAAGTGCTTTTGTGTTAGAATACAGACGATTTTATTATCCTCTCCTACAGATATTGTTACAATACTTAGTGCCCAATCAGGTAGTTACTCCAGCAACTCCCTTGGCCAATCAAGAAAGTAAGAACTTGTATGAGCTCCTGGTCTCGCATGGAGTGGACGCTTGACCACCAGTCCATTGGTACCCAGACTCCACACTAAGAATTTGGTTCTGAACTTCTGAAAAATGACCAGGCACGTAGGCCACGGGGGCATGCCCCCTCCCCCTCAAAAAAATCAAAGTGTGGGTTGACATTTTTATGCTATGGAAAAATGGATGACACACTTAAACAACTCGAGCAACCTACTAGTGCCGCACACATCTTATCATGCCACAGTGTCACCTGTAACAGTGAATTTCTGTCAAAAAGTTTACCATTTTGCATCTTGGCCCTCTCAAATAGGCAAAAATTTTCCAAAGTGGAGGGGCAAACCCCCTCCCCTTAGACCACTCCCCCAGGAAGACGATCACTAATCCGTTGTACCCCCGAAACGCCGCGCTCTGGCTACGGCCCTGACAGTGAGAGCACTTCTCGTGTTGACCCTTCCCCATTGCTATTTTTGGTTAAAATGTTTTCTACTCTCGAGAAATCTTTCGGGGTACTCTCTTAAATCGTAAGATTTAAAATATTGGAGTTAAAATCTAAAAGAGTGGAATTAGAGACCAATCGGAGGCTATTGGTCTCTAATTCCATTCTTTTAGATTTATTTTAACTCTATTAGACTTGTTCTAAAATCTACTGATTTAAGAGAGTGGCGTAATTTAGAGCAATATTACTCCGAATAAATGTGGTCCCGTATATGATAAACTAGTCAAGATTAAAATGTCTACTTTACTTTCTTCCTGGAACAATTTCGCAATTAAATTGAAGACCTACAATAATAGCCCATGAATAGACGTCTAACTCAGCTCCAGGCCAGGTCATTGCCATGGCATACGGATCACCCATGGAAGAATTATAACCTGCTAACCCTACCGATTGCACCATGCATGCAATGATTGCAATCTACGTATAGGATAAAATCTCGATGCATATTTATTAAACCTGCGGTCTGGGGTTGGACATTAATTTGATGTACGGTACCTCACCATGAAAAAAGTGGGATTTGTAAATGAACATTTTAAGAGAGATGGATTCAGCATGTTTGTGTCATTTAGTGTATGTTCAATCTTAGAAGCCTTTATACACCCAGCGTGGGCATTTTCCCGATTATCAAGTGTAAGTTTGGAAGATGGGGACCACTGGCATGCCGGCGCTTAGCTAGGGTTTTGTAAGGAAGCAAATTCGTGGCCTAACGACACACCCGTCTTAGACCCTCGCATTTGGTTTCTGGAAGTCTGGAAGTGAGAAAGTGAGAACCCGACAAATTCTCTGTGGGTACCGAAGACTGTTTATACTTCTAGGACAAATCATCAAAACAACATGATAGGCCTAAAATTTTAAAGGCATGTTTTCATCATCCCAAAGAGTTCCAATTCTCCCAACCTACTTACTTCTAGCCCCTCCCACATTTATCTAAAACTCATCTTTATCCAGACACAATCCTAGTTTATTGCTTCATGGCTTGTCCCAGTGGTCATACAAGTCCATATGTGTAATCAAGACACTCTCAGTGCCCATGCTGTGTAATTTAGCTCTGATGCATTGTTTGAATGTGATGCCAATCAAAGAGCTGTACCAATTGAGAGTTTTGATATATGTATACTGAAACTGTAGTTTAGGGTGACGAATGACTGCCTTTAAAAGTACAACCTGCATCCTCATAGGACAATCTCGAGTCGAGATATAAAATGTTGAAGTTTATTTTATTCACTTAAATTAAAATGGTACGGTACATTTCGCATATGTGATGTCCTTGTTTTACAGTACTACTCAAATTACAGTCTTGGTATTTCTTTATTTTTCTGAAAGTTACTGCACCCCTGTACCCAAAGTGTGATAGTACACTTACTCTTATGGGGTGATGTGATTAATTAACCAACTCTGTGCAACATGCTATGCAAGCAAACAGGAAGTGTTTAAGGTCACAAAAACATTTTAAATTTTAAAAGGAAATAAAGCAGGTAACGTGAGTTGCACAACAAGAAAGTCACAAATTATGGCGCAAAGGACTAATTTTTTTAAGTGAATTTATTTCAGCATTTTATATCTGTGGAATGTTAGTCTAAGAATTCATTTTTCAAGGTGATTAATATCTATTTCTGATTTTTTTTACTAGAGGAAAACTTTAAAATGGAACCTACCACCACTTCTGCAAGTAGTCGGGAAGTGAAGAAGCTAGATATTTTCCGCAGGTGTGTGTGTGTGTGTGCGTGCGCGAGGGGGCTACATCCAACTTCATTTCATTTATTTGTTTTTCCACAATATTCGATAGTAATTGGTACAATACACAGAAACAAAAGTAAAGTGTTACATGAAATCGAAATATTGTGAAGGGAAGCACTCTAAAAAACCCATAGGGTTTGTCGAGTAGAGTGCTCCCAGGAAACAGAAAAAAAAGAACTAGGATAGCACAAACTAAAAAAGTAAATGAGGGCAGGATATAACAAGCAAAGAGAAAACACACAGATGAAGAATACCTGTCCGAAGTCACACCCTAAATCCCTCCCTAGATACAATCCAATCTACCTCACCCTCACCCTTGCCCCAAATACCATACATGTGCCCCAACCTTTCCCCACACACATTGCATTACACACACTATATTATCTGTTTTTAAAATGGAGAACACTACCGTATTAGGAACGTAAGTGGGAAATTTGTTCTTTTCAACAAATCATTTGTAATGGAACCAGGCGCGGCGGAACGGAAAAATTGTGGGGGTGGGGGAGGGGGGGGGCTGAGTGCCAGCAGGACTTTCTAAGCGGAGCGCCACCGTGCGTTGGCGAGGAGCGTACAAGAAATTTTTTGACTTTACAGACCCCCCAGGTGGCCGTAAACGGAACTCCCCGCGTGTTCTATGTTGCATGTATCCAGCTTTAAAATATAGGTCTCATGCTTGCAATTTCTCAACTAAAAAGAAAAAATTCAGCCTATGCAAAATGGTATTACATATCAGATAAATTGAGATGATACAAGAACAATAACTAATTATGCATCCTGTTTCATTCATTCTGTTTGCCGTGTTATTCACTTTCTGCATCCCTTGTTACATTTGTCCACTAATACATGTCAATTAATTATATTTCCCCTAGATCATACCATTTGTCCCCCAAATACCCCCCTTCCGTGGTTCCTCCCAAGGAAACCACCAATCTAATCTATACCGATCTCAAATCCAGTGGCGGAGCTAGGGATTTCGGTCAGAGGGGCGAAAATGGTTTGCAGGGGCGCTTCGAAGGAGTAAATACCCTGAACCTCAGCACAATCGGGGCAACAGCTTTTCAGAATTCCCATTTGAATTTCCGAACCTGGTAGAAGACTGCTTTGCCATTTCTCCTCCGCAAGTTTTTCTATTAAAAAATGTTTAAATTGTCTCTCCATGTGCCTCCGCAGAAGAAAATTCCGGGGAGGGGGGGCGCAAAATTCTTTTAGGCAAAATGCTATAAGGGGGAAAGCTCCGCGCCACCATGAGTTGGCGCGGAGCGCAAGAAAATTTAATCCCACAATGTCTCCCAGATCGCTGGAAATGTCATTTCTAAAGCACGTTTACCGCATATAAATAGGGAAAACACTGAGTGAACTGTAAGTTAAGAAATGTTGATGTTAATTTTTCTTCGTCTTTTTCTTTATGTTTTTTTCGTTTTTCATGTTTTTGTTTTTATTTTCCAGGGGAGGGCAAGTGCCCTCTTGCCCCTATCTACGGACGCTCATGTTTCTATCCCTCTCTTTCGCATTCTAGTATAAAAGCGGTCATTTTATTTTGTGTGTTATTGTCAGGTCTCGATTTAAGATTCTAATGTTATAATGGGCTACTTTGTGAAGATAAAGATTAAACCTGTTAGAGCCAAATAGCAAGCAAATCTTATACGGGGAAAAAGTTATGGAAATTAATCACCGTAAGGTGTACATTTTTGGTATCTGGAAATCAAGATAAGTGCACGAAGAAACATTACTTGACGTATTTTACATCCTGTGACCACTCTGAAATAGCCATTTATTAAGTACGGTACATTGCAAGAAATATCCAAGACAAAGGTCTGCCTGGCTCTCTAGATACCGAATTCATACTAAATGAAAGTAGCATAAACCTTTAGCTTATTAGATGCAATTTTCTGGCTTTTGAGTCACGTAAGTACAGAAATAAGCATTTTGATGGGATTATCGTGCAGTGTCAGAAAACACCAAACAATTGCCATTCATCATGAGAATGGTCACTTGAACTTGAAGAAAAGCAAAATAGAAACTGCTCATTAAAACTCTTAAACCATTACCACTATGATGACAATTTTATTCTATTTTAATCTGAATGTTCTCTTCAAATGATTTTGAAAAATGTTGTGGAAGCTATTTTGGTACCTTTATAAACTCTTTTTATTGTCTATGTTGACAAATATCCCCGAGAACAAGAGGTATATTTGCGCTTCAATTATTGTTGCGCCCTTTGCAACATCTGTTATTGACAGGGAGGGTTAATTTAATGTCAGTCTGTGTATTTTGTTAGCTTATAAATCAGGCTTGGTGTGGAAGCAATGAACTTAGCACAGCGACAACATTCATTAGTGCGTATAAAAGATGAAGATACGTCTCGGCAAAAACCTATCCCTATGTTACAGAAGATGACCCTTTTTATCAGAATAAAGTACAGATAGTACAATTACTGGTGGCTGTTTGCATTTTGTTATCTGGGCCTTCAAACAACGCTATTAAATTGTGTCTTTTGCCAAAAATGGTGCAAGAGTTAAGTATGTTAAAAACCTAGTAGGGCGCCGACAGACGATTTTAGTCCGTCGGGGGGGGGGGGGCGACCGCCCCCTGACCATATGGCAGCTCCGCCACTGCTCAAATCCCAAACGTACTATAGACTTGTGTACTAACGGTTTGTAGAATATGTTGTTCAACCTCGCGAAAAACGATCAGTAAAACTTAACAAGATTACGCGATAACAGACCATACTGCTTCTACTTTTCGAGGCATATCGAAAAGTTTCGATCATAAACCTCTCAAATGCGTTACAGTGTGCGGGCGCATTTTTAGGTTTTTCGCTTTATGTAGTATTCGAGGTTGTGTTTTAAGGTCTGGCTAAACTGGATTTGGGATGTTCATATTATTGCACATCTAGTGAATGCTTTTTGGACTGGACACACCTCTTACTTTTGTCTTTAATCATTAATTTATTGGATTTGATGTCTACGGGCTAAACACGTTTTTCATCCCAATTTCACATAATTTAGAGGATTAAACCTTCTAGCCAAAAAAATATATTGACACGGCTAAACGCGTTTCTGGGAGTTGCATGTCACAGGTAGCAGGAGGAGAAGAATTGGTTTAATTTGGATCTATATTTTTGTCGTAAAATGCGTGAAGTAAAGGCCTAAAATGGCCCATTATTTTGGGGAAATTCCCCAAATTATGACGTCACAGAATTTTGAAATCGTCAAAAATCATGTATTTCGAATGAAAATTGGCATTTCATGAGTTCCTCTCACCTTGACATATCATTCCAAAGCATAAGCGATTAAGCTTACCTTAATTAGAACATTTAAAAATTTTTGATAGAGAATGTGCAAATGATCGTTTTTGTACAAAACTTTTCGATATGACCTCGGAGATTGGGTTGGGGGATGATAAAGACGCTTTAGCGTGTCAGTTATCTTTTTCATCGACGACATTGCCCTAAAATTATTAGTAGGCCTATATTGTGCATTAGACTGATGGAGAATATGTTCACCACCCACTTCAATATTATCCCCGACGTCGCCTGTCACAACTTCTTGAAGCCCACCTTACAAATATTGGGGGGGGGGGGGGGGGGCTAAACATGCCTTTAGCCCCTCCACTGTTTTCATTGGGGGCTAAGCCCCCAAAGCCCCCGGTTCCGCCGCCACTGAATGGAACTTTAATTGGAGGGAATTCGGAATTTTAAGGAACAAAAGTTGGAAAGACTGCTCTGTGCTGACCGGTGTTACTTTATATTGGCCGTCATATATGTTAAAATGTTTCAAAACGTATGCAACACCACTTAACTTCTCGGTCATCTTACCTTATGAAAATCCGCTACAGCCAAATATCAAACGTTCCGAACATGATTTCAAAAATCAACGAATAAACTTTCTCTTAGCCGCCAAGCAAAACAGCAATTCCTAAAATCCCTTATAGTACACCCCTCTCCCAGTGGCATGCACCATCTAAGGTTCATATTGGTCATTGAATGGCACCATTTTGCAGTAGCCAGTTTTGATGCTTTCCGGGTACCTCCTGTAGACCCCCACCCGTGTGAGTTGAGGTAATTTAGGTCCCAAACTCGGGAAATCATAGGCACGGGAAGCTGTTCTACATTGGTATTTTTTCAAAAAGTACACGTCCCGAAATCTACGCACCTTTATGCGGCAGCCATCTTTAGAGAAACTGGTCTATTCCTAAGCTTTGGAAATTAGTCAAGGTTCTCTACACGCAGTACATATTACAGGAAATGCAAGGAGAAAACCCTCAAATTACTGACATTTTCACACAAATAAGCGGCTTCTTCTCTTGAAGCGAAGGAGGGGACTGTCGGTGGTGGAAGTATGCTTCCTCACCACCAGTGTCGTACAAAGAGGGTGGGGGCATTGCCCCACTCGGGGATGCCATGTTTTTAAGATTTTAAAACATGTAGCCCTACTTTAGTAACACAGATTTTAGTTCTACTTCAGAAGGTGGCATAGGCCTATGTTACACCAGATTGCATGTAAGGACTAAGGACACCCATTTTGTCAAAATGTTCAAAGGGAAACCATTTTCTCTGCAAAGCCTCCTTAGCGATGCCATTTTTTACTTGATTCCTAAAAGTAGGCAAATTTTGTTAAATTCTAAATTTTACTCTAAAAGGTAGCCTCTGTGACTCCCTGGTGGCACCGATTGCCTCTAAGCTACCCCTCTCTTTCACATTCTAGTATGAAAGGGCTTAATGCATTTTGTGTTATTGTCGGGTTTAATGTAATAATGGGCTACTTTGTGAAGATAAAAATTAAACCCACTAGAGTCAAATAGCAAGCAATCTTACAGGGGGAAAAAGTTATGGAAATTAGTCACCGTAAGGTGTACATTTTGGTATCTGGAAATCAAGGTAAGTACACGAACAAACATTAATTGA
Source organism: Holothuria scabra (assembly GCA_037179385.1). NCBI lineage: Eukaryota > Metazoa > Echinodermata > Holothuroidea > Aspidochirotida > Holothuriidae > Holothuria > Holothuria scabra. The sequence continues at coordinate 6,606,399 of CM074190.1, read as the reverse complement.
GGTAATTTACATCATGTGACCACTCTGAAATTATAAGTGCATTAGGGAAATAGCCAAGACAAGAGGTTTGCTTGGCTCTATAGATACCGAATTCATAATTGATAAAAGTAGCCTAAACCCAGGCTTATTACATTCAATTGTCTTGCTTTTGAGAGCACGAAAGTACAGAATAAGCATCTTCATGGGATTATCGTGCAGTGTAAGAAATAGCCATTTATCATGAGCATGGTCACCGAGAAAAGCAAAATGGAAACTGCCCATTAAAACTCTTAAACCATTACCACTATGATAACATTTTCTGAATGTTCTCTTGAAATGACTTTGAAAAACGTTGTGGAAGCTATTTTGGTAGCTTTATAAACTCTTTTTATTGTCTGTTGACAATTATCTTCGACAACAAGAGGGCTATTTGCTCTACAATTATTGTTGCGCCCTTTGCAACATCTTTTGGCCGGCAGGGTTAACCCTTTACCGTTGTGCTCCGATCGGGGCATATTTGCGCACCCGGGAGTGGGCGGAAAAGCAGACGCAGCCCGCCCCGCATCTGCTTCCGTAGGCCATTGACCCCGTGACCTTAAACTATTGTCTCTCTCGTTGCTGTGGAGAAATTTTCGGTTAGCTACTCGCAGTTTCGAGCTCCGCGTGAAACGGTAAAGATGGGTGACAGCCGAGCTCTCCGCATGGGTCCAAAAAGACCCAAACAACGGTAAAGGGTTAATTCAATGTCAGTCTGTGTATTTTGCAAGCTTATTATCACGCTTGATGTAAAAGCAATGAACTTATAGCACAGCGACAGCATTCATTAGTGCGTATAAAGCATGAAGATACGTTTCGGAAACCCTATCCCTGTATTACAGAAGACGACCCTTTTCATCAGAATAAAGTGCAGAGCCACAGTTACTGGTGGCTATTTGAGCATTCTGTTATATGGGCCTTAAAACAACACCATTAAATTATGTCTTTTGCCAAAAAAAAGTGAAGTATGTCCAAAACCTAAAAAGGGCGCCGAAAGACGATTTTGGTCCGTCAGGGGGCGACCCCCCGACCATATGGCAGCTCCGCCATGCACTGCTGCAGTTTCCAGGTTTCCAGATGGTCTTGGTGAGAAGCAGAATCTAAACAACCACAGTCAGATAGCCAGATTTTTTTGGATGTTGTTGCCATGCAAATTACCGCAAGGTAGACAGAAAGAATGAAGGCATTCTTTTTTCTTTTCCATATTACTCCAGTATATATTCAAAATTTTCGGTCTGACCTCGACCATCCTCATAATACAACTGACAACAAAAAGCTAGTTAAAGTATACTGTGAACTATAAAGTATGGAGGTATATAGGTGCACAAGAGTGCTGCCAAAGGGGGATCAGGAACGGATGAATGAACATTACACTGTCCTCTCTTTAAGAGAAACCCCCAAAATTGCAATTTTTTCATTTTTATGGAAATGAGAAAGGAGGCCGGAGGAGGGTTAATTTTAACCACCATCTTTTGTAATCCCCCTTCTGCCGGGAACACTGCTTCATAATGCGTCCCCTGAAAAGAAAAACAAACATCAACAGTTAGCCTATTAGATCGAGATGCAAAACTGGTCTTCGCTATAAAGCCAATGCCTACATTCACTTCCATGCTAGTCTTTGTGGGGAGGAAATACATATCACGTAAGAGCATGAAAAGTTGTGCAGATCCCGTACGTACGCGTGTAACGTACCGGTCGTGCATACAGTATACCATACGTGGTTTCTAGCGAACCTTCGTACGTCGTGTATCGTGCGAGCGTTACTTCAACTGCAGGTCCAATATCCTTCGCTGCGGGGAACGTTTCAGGAAATCTGATAATTAAGGATTTATTTTTCGACTACAGAATTGTGCGCTTACCTGAACTTTCAAAAAGGCATACCCTTTATTTCACTGAATCTTTGGACACATTAGTATTCAAACATTCAAAAGGTTACTAATTTAGCGAACCACTCTTGAAGGCAAAATATATTTTTCTATGTGCAGACTCAGTGCTTCCGTAACTTATTAGCCGGTAATTTTTACGTTGAAACCGCGTGTGGTAAAAGTTTCTTGAGTTCAAGGGAGAAAGTTCGTTCAATCGCCGGCCTGCCAAAACCTGTCAGATTCGTAATGGAATAAGCACAATATTTTTTATTTATTTATTTATTTTCTTCTTGTTGTTATATACGTACCCTGGTTCGGACAGATTGGATTGACGTATGGGCAAGATTGTGAACAATGTGTAGCATCAAAGTTTGGATTTGGAATGTTGCCGTGGAGAATCGTTAACAACATAGGCCTAAATGTCAAAAATGTTAGTTCCAAATCCACAACTGGCAATTACTGCTCATCGATCTAGTCCAGAGGACTTGCAAACTAATAGTGGAAGCTAGAAGCGACATACTGTTCAGCCTTTCATCTTTCATTTATAAAGTGGAAAGGGCGTGTTGTAATGTTTGATTTGCTTTATTCAATGACTACATCTCACATGGTCACTGGGAACCTAGGCCTTTGCCTCGAATAATAATAAACATTGCACTAATGGCTTTACGAAATTGGCCTTGTACTAACGTAAATACTTGGGGCTTTTCTTTTCTTCATCCGGTTTAATATGACTGATTTCTCATCGTGTCGGAGCGAACCTTTTTACCTTGGGAAACATGGCATAGGCAGTCCAGACCTAAGTTAGGGTACTGTCCTTCATTTTTTGTCAATACGGTCAAAATTCGCTTAGGCCTAGGTCAATGATGAATTTGATTTAGGTTAGCATAGCTTAGGCCAACATTGTTGTTCTTAGTCACAAAGGACCAGTGGCAGTACAGGAATGTGCGTCCTCTTAACTTAGATTGCATAACAAGTAACATTCACTGTATTTGTGCTGAGGCTACACCATTTCATATCCCAGACTGCAGAGTGAATATCTTGCTGTGAACTTAGGCCTGTTGTATTAAACTGGATATGGCATCCAGTAGGATTAAGAAAGGCTCCAAGGGCAGGACAAATTCATCAAAGATGAAGGAATTACCCCCACCACAACCACAAGGTGAAAGAATATACAAACTGGAAGATTTTGAGATCACAACAACAGTAGGTAGGTAGCTTTTAATTATGCCTAGATTAAGCCTACCAGTCGAAATGTCCCCAGTCAAAAGGTCCCCGCGTCAAAATGTCCCAGTTGTATCTTGTAAAATGAACTGAGTTGTTTAGTTTAGTTGAAACAAGTTGTTTTTTGTAAATCTGGGAAAAACTTGAACATATTTAATATGTATTGTGAAATGTTCATAACATCGAAAACAAGAAAGATTGCTTAGGCCTAGGCTAATTCGATACCTGCTGCATGTAATTGATCACAGGCCTAGGCCTAAATATTTATTTAATTTTAAATTTTAATTCATCTTTAAGCACTGGTCACAATTGAATAGACTATTCCTAAATCCATCCTTTCACCTATATTCCTAATTCTAATTATCTCCCACATTTTCATCTTTTGTAACCAACTTGCAATTTTCAATTGGACATTCAAACTCTTAACGTTTTGGTATGCAATATGTAATATCATGGGGACGTTTTGGTTAAAAGAGGGGACAGTTTGGTAGCAAAAAAGTGTTGGTCTGGGGACACTTCGACTGGATACCTACATTAATACAGTAGATCTGCAGGGTTTGAAAACATGTTCATATTTCACAGCTGGGAAGAGAGGTCAATTTTTCTCAATTTTTTCACATGTAGGCTACAAAAAGTATACAATCAACAACAACTTTAGCAATGCTGCTTTTGTAACTCAATCCTGGCGCTGGACAATAAAAAGACGGAAAAAAAAGATGGTTCCCCCAGAAACAAAAAAGGGGATTGATTACTGCCAAACCGGCCCATATCCAAGTTGATTCTGTCCTAGGTTAAGAGTACAATTGGGTTCAGAGGGACAAAGGCTTGCTTCAAGGCCCTAGCTGTATAAGGTGCAATTTGAAAGGTTTAAAGCCATTTATTTCTGTATATTAGTTCCAACATTGCTGGAGTCTTCTCTTTAAAAGAGAAATTTCAAGATATTGGAAATATTTTAATTTTTATGGAAATATGAAAAGGGGAGGGGGGAAGGGGGTATTCACCTTTTGAAGACTTCTGAGAAGGGGGACAAATCCCCCCACCCAGCTCGAAATTACACTGAACAAGGGACAGTAAAACTAAAATCAAAACTGGAAATTCAGAAATAACATAACTATAAAATACAAAGTAAGTTATATACAATTACAAAACAAAGGTTTTCAAATTCATTTTAAAATGGTTAAGATTAAGTTTAGTTAAAGACCATCAGGCACATTAGTAGGCAGGCTGCTCTGAACTTGGGAGGCAGCAAACGTAATTAAGATCAGTTCCCATAATTTTTGGTCAAAGAAATTTAAGAATTGGAAAGAAAGAATTAATGTATTATAACCAGTGATTTGGTGAGCATCTGACTGAGACTTGGTGGGCTAATTTCTCTGAGTTAATTGGCATATTAATGAAGCAGGCGAATTAAACTGCCAGCACTGCACACTGTATGCATGAACATGGAAATCAAAGATGCCTAGATGGTATACTAGTCTGTATTTCGTGCATTTCATCAGGAAGACACCTTCTCGGTGTAGTGGCAGGCTAGCTGTACTCCCGGCACTTTGTTTAATTCCTGTCACATGATAAACTTAAAGTGTACCGTGCTATACAGTACTATATGCCAATGAATGGTGTATGCATTACGTACATGGATGCATTGTACAATTGCGTACGGATTACTACTTACTGTGTGTATACCATAAACCATGATGATAATGTGTCACATACAAGTATACATATATGCTGTACTCACACCGGCAGATTGCTCATTGAATGTGCACGGAAAATCCAGGTGTACGATCATGAAAACCTTGGCGTACCTTCCACGTGGGTTTTACATGGAAATGCACCCTGGATGGAACAGTAAATCTTGAGACAAAGAACTTCCAACAAGACAAACAGTAGCCCACAGGTTAGGTGCTCAGAGGAAGCTTTAAAAGTGTATGTGTGGTTGTGGATTCAAGGAGAGATGGAAACAAAAGCTCATATCTGGGTTTATTGGTTTTAAATTGAAAAATTTTATTACATCTTCCACTTTCTTTTTAGCCCAAAGCAGCATAAAATTCTACATGGAATAAAACAGAGATTAGAGTGAAGCTATATTTGCCATGCTCTTGGATTAACTCTATAGAGTTGTTGTTCCCCATTGTGTGTGGTGGTCCTGTGGTGATAAAATCATGTAAAGCCCCAAAATTAGTAGGAATCAGTTTGACTTACACACATTTTAAAGAGCCAGTCCTCTCACCCCAAACACCATTTCTTGTAGGAGTTATTGTAGGAGAATTGGCTCACCTCTTGGTTTGACTGCTAATTCACTGATGCAGAGTAGCAAAAGTTATTACAAAGCAGGAACTGTGTATAGAGTGTTTTGATTAATACATAGTGAGCTTTTTTATACCCACCCTGAAGCAATTAACTGAGATTGTGCCTTGATGAGGATGAATTTCAGACAATTATGGGAGGGACTTCAATAGGAAGGTTAGGAAAATTGGTAGGCCTACTGTTTGGGGTGAGAGAATTGGGCTGTGAAAATGACCCCAACACTCCAAAAGTGTTTTCCTCTGTGAGGAAATACTGTGCAGGCCTTGAGTTTCTAGATTTTCCAAATGTGCTACAAATCACACTCCTCAGAAAATTAAGGAGTGTGGTAGGTGTGGTATTTTATTATAACTTTAATAGTTTTTTGTGTCAGGCCTTTTTACAGTGTAGGTTTTTCAGAATGTGCTACCAGTCACACTCTGTAGGAAAGAGTGGTAGGTGTGCAGTTTCATTAAAATTTAGATTAAGGTCCCACTCTTCAGGTAGGTCCATGTGCAAAAATCCCAGTCTTCCCAGTGACTTGAGGTGAGTGATGGTGTGCTCATCACTCTTGCACCCCTGAAAATTTAAGGCCTACAGGTATATGGCATTCCTCCAAAGAGCTCATCAAACGTGTTGGCAAATGCCCTGCAAAGGTTTTTGAGAACATTACAATTTAAGAAGCATGAGCACATGAGTGACTCAAAAAGTCACTGTAGACCCCCTCTTTGTATCAGTTGAATCATGGAAGTACTTCCATGGTTGAATATAAACAGTGACCAGTCATGGCCATCCCTGTAATGAAGTGTACTGTTACCACTGTAGACCCACAGACTCGCTGTACACACAGTAGTGATTTACTGTTTGATACCGTAATATGGCATACAGAGGTATCCCCTCAGTTCGCATGAGAGTAGAAACTAGTAATGTGTAGAGCTTTAGAGACTTTGTTCTTTAAAGTTATCAGATCCATGCAGGCTTTGTTCCATCAGAACAACAAATTGAGAGTGCAGACAATGGTACATATGAAAGAATTTTGCAGAACCTTTCTTGAAAATGTCAGGTCAAATTTCTTGGCCTCAAGGCTTGCCTTTATGTCACATTTAAGTCTCTCTCTAGAAGCATCTTGCTACATAGGGCCTGTTTATACTGTAGAGTGATTGTTAAGCACAACTGATGACATAAATCTGCCTGTGGGCATATGTACCATTCAGCCTTCACCCAGAAGGAGGACACATTGAGAGACAGGTTTAACATAGAACCTCATACAATCATAGCCTGATAGGAAAGCAAGATCAATTTGAACTAACAATGTAGTAAACTTGTAGAAAAGTTCAATCTTCTTTCTTTTTTATGTTTTTTGCACCTGTCAATGTTTCCAGTTTTGCAGTACACAATTAGCACGAGATGAGGTCACAGCTCAGTCTGCCCAAATTCACTTGACACAAAAACTTTTTTTGTTACAGAACTTCATGAGTCTCTAGTTAATTTTCCATTACATTTTACAATTTTAGATCATAGGGTGGCAGATCAATGTAAGCTGAGGGGAAAGGTGTTTTGCCACAATTCAAAATTTTGTTAACCAACTGCACTGTTAAAAATTTCTGTAGATTTACTGTACAGAACAAAAAATAAAGAAATACATGAAGAAAACAGAAAAAAGTGCTGTCAATTTGTTTCCAAAAACTGACAGCATTTTTTCTGTATCTGCTTTGTATTTCATTCTTTTTTATTATTCTGAAATCTGCAACATATCTGTGTCATTTTTTAACATTGTTGTCACATGATTTTTAAGTGTTAAGTATAAAGTTTGTGACATTCACCAATTTTTAAAACTGTTATTTAGTTTAATTCTTCACATGGCCTTCTAATGTCTTTTGTCTCAAGAAGGTTTCCTTGAGGCATCTGCCTGTGAATTGCCCTCAATCTCAAGAAGGGCAACAGGGAGGGATCTTAAACTTAATGTGTGTATTGTTCATCGTTAGCAGATAAACCCTATTGTTTTTTGTGGAGGTCAAAGTTCATAGCATTATGAACAGGATATGTCATAGAAGTTCAACAAGGGCTCCTACTGTACTTAGTGTGTGTGTATTGCCCATATTTAGGAAATGAACCCTATCATATTTTTGGGGATTAAGTTCATTGGGGGTCACCATAAAAAAAACATGTTTCAGCAGCAAGGAATCACCTAGCCTTTTGGCTTTCTGGTTTTAAAAAGAAATACTGTACTGTTTCAAGGACAGCTACTTCAAGGAAGATCACTTACATCTCTTTGACTTAATGCATCATCTTGATCAAATAAATCAACAGATAGTAGCTATGTGGATTTTGAGATGTTTTTTTTTTCTTTTTTCCTTTTGCCCACAGTAACTTCCATGGTAAAATTGTGGCATTTTTTAACAAAGCTAAGTTACTAAAGAATGCTGCATGGGTGTTTAAGCTACATGCCTCACAGACCCAGTGCCTCTCATTTAATGATTGTACATCAATGGAGACAAAATTATGCCGAGTTGTTGTAAATGTTACAATATTGTATGTATTAACAGAGAGTTGGTATTAAAATAGTCCATCACTTCAAAGTTAGAAATCAAGGTCAAAAGGAACTTTCACTTGTTCCTTCATTTAGGAATTCCTCAAGTTTACAGACATTTTAGGGCCCATGTTTTGTATCAAGATTGTCAAGGTGATATAACCTATGACTGTACCTGGCTCATAAATTACAAAACTTTGTGGAGGCAGCATTGCTCACAGCATATCCAACCAGCAGTTACTGTGCTTGAAGTTACAAGAGATAGTTACAGTATTAGCGAGTGTATCAGAACAAAGTAAACTTGATCCTTCTGTCATGCACTATTGAAGTAAATTTTTCTTGACAGGAAGAGTATTTAGGTGAAAGTTCAACAAGTTATAGTCGGAGGATAACATATTACCTGCATAAATTTGACATTCAAACCTCAAGGTTTCCTGCACAGTTTAAAGGACTTAAGAGTGTGAGGGGAAGGAAACTAATTTATGAAGGGTGAAGGGGTTACATTATGGACATGTTTGTGGGGATAATTGCCATCCCTTCCTCCCCTCACAGTAGGTAAACCATTTATATTTATATTTAGTCACAGTAGTATTCTGTGTAAAGTGTTACTACAAATTAAGCCTGTGTTGCGCTGCTGTGGCCCCCTTACACTGCTGCCCCTCCGAGCCTGTCGGTGACAGCCAGAAATTCCTTTCAGTGAGCCCAAAAGTTGATGTCTTAATATTCATGAGCATTCACTACAATTGGTCTATTCCTGAGGTAGGCGGTGCTCAACAACTAAATCATTGTAATGCTCTGTTGGTGTTGTTTAAACCAAACAAAAACAAAGGCTTATTATTTCCGGTAAAGCTTTAATTCAGATGGAAGTCTTGATCGTAGACGGCCTCTCTCAAACAGTAACCTTTCATCAAAGACTTGATTTAAACAGGGAGTTAAAAAAAGTTTTCTTTGGTGGAACAGTATCAAACTGTCTTTTCCCATTGCTGTGTGATGGGTTCTTCGTAATTAACTGCTGTACTGTGTGTGTGTATGCTTGCTTGGTACCACACAATTCCAGTGTTGAATAACAGTGACCCCCTTGACTCCTTGTAATGTGGTACAATGTTACTACTGCTTGCCTGTTAAAGAAACATTAATTAGCCTTGCTTAACCAATCCAATAAGAGGTAGCTACAGGTTGTAAATGAAGTTTTCGTTGGATTTCTACGCAAGTTGAAATGATTTTGGCTCCAATGCCTGCAGGTGTTGGTTTTTCGTAGGGATGGGCGGAATGAAAAGACTTTTTTTTCTGCTTGGCAGGCTATATACTACAAATTTGGATAGTTTTCAAGTTCTGCATGGGCCATTTAGTGTGGCTGTGTGTGGTGCTCATGTCAACTTCAAATTTTAGTGCACTGTGCTTTTTTACTTTTCTTCATTTGTTCATATCATCATCATCTCTCTTGACAAGTTTGTATAATTTTGGATGGTGTCAAGTTTAATTTTTTTCCAAATTTTGGCACAGAACAGACTGCCTGCTATTTATGTAACACTTGCAGGAAACTTGAACTTGTTTACACTATGGAAGTACTTTACTGTCTTTCGGGGATCAAGTGCTATGACTACACAGTTGGCACTTCCTTTTGGCAAAGGAAGACATGGGTGTTTCATTTCTTGCAAGTTGACAATTCTGCTATTGTATATTGAACACCAAAATTTATCAACCAGTATAAGTTTATTTGCATTGTGGTCAGACCAATAGGTTATGCTGATGGACCCTATGTAACAGAAATTAAATGACTCACTATGTAGGGTTACAGTATACCCCATGCACTGAGCCACTGACCACTAGGCTTGGGCAATTCCAGCTTGTTTGGGATTGAAGTTAGGTACCATTATGTTGCCTTGTAATCAGAATGCAGTTGCAACTCCTAATGTACTTTATATAAAATGATTAAGAAAAGTAGTCCTGAATATATGTAATACCATGGCACCTGGCAGAACAGTATCATTTACCTGCAAACTAATGAGTATTAAATTGTTAGTTACCATTTGGCCTACAGAATAGGCCCCTCAGTGGATGAAGAACTATATCACCAGGGAGCTGCCTTTTCGCTGGTATCACTTTGCCAGTGTCAGAGAAAAGTTCACAGCCTTGCTGATGTGGAATTGGCAATTTGGGGAAACATAAACAGTCAGTTTTGGCAGTTTACTGAATGGAAACCTGCAGAACAAGACATGTAAACCCTACTGGAGTTTATGCTCATTTTGCCATTATGATACCAAAAGATTGGAGCCATAAATTGACTCCAACCAAGTATTCTAACACTGAATTGTGGCTGAGCAACTTGCCCCGGCCTATGACATGGCTTATAGAACTGATTAAGAGGGACTGGGTGTAACCCATGGTTTTGCTAACAGATCTTATGCCAGATGGACTTGCAGGCAAGTATAGGAAAATACACATGAAGGGGTAATGATCAGGAGGAGATCAGGCTGGATGCTCCATAATCTTTTTATGAAGTAAGTACAGGGCATGAAAATTTGCAGTTGTCTGCTGGTCTCAGGGAAGTTATTTTTGTACATATTTATTTCTCTGTTGTTCTTTGGAACAACTGCTTGTACCTGTACTTGTCTACACACTTCGTAAAGCCTCAGTTCTTCGTGTCATTGTTTGTAAGCAAAGTTCTTCTCTGCAGAATTCTATTAAAATATACATCTACTGTATGCTTGCATCTCTCTTATTGACTCTTCCATTTTGACTAGACTGTGAGTTAGCAATGTCAACCAGTGAAATCTTACAATTATCCTTTTATGGTGCAGGGGCAATCTAAAATTTGGAGGACAGTGGTAAACTTTTTTAAACACTTGTTCCTGGGACAACTTTTTTTCTTCACCCTAATTTTGAGTCCTGAGAGTGACTGTTACTGTCAGACAAGAGGGTATTCCTAAATGCCAAAATTGCTCTCTTTGACTGACTTTTGGACTGTGGGGACATTGCTTCATTTTTAAAGAGGGTAATTGTGCACAAAATCAAAGTCAATTGGGGAATTCGTCAAAAATGGCTTCAGCCCTTGGAGTCGTCTGCCCGTCCCCCCCCCCATAGAACCATGGGAAAGTACTGCCCCAGGTTATCTGGGTAACATTGCTTTCCTTGTATGCCTATATTGTGCCTCAAGTTCAATTAGTAGTTTATTAATATTTTGCCTCTTACATTTCTTCATGCTCTCACAATAGCAAATCATGACAACATTTACTTATGGACAGTTGCCACGGTAACTGTTTAACAAATTGATAGCAATATAAATTTCATGCTTTGATCAAGTTTATGTTTGCTCAGACAATGAGATAAAATAGGCTACATCTAATACATTGTTACAGTTTACCTAGAACAATAGTTCTATATTTAAAGGCACATATAAACTTAATTGGCATTGTTATACCATAAAAGTGATAAAAGAACATACATTGTGAGGTGCAAAATCTACTCCTTGATTTATCTTACGATTTTTTTGTGAGTTGAATTACTGTCCCTTGTAACCTTCAGTACAATACTGTGCATTGTTTACTGGTCTAGATATCACTCTTGGAGTTAACAAAGAGTAGAAGTTTACTGCAGCTATTGTCTACTATTAGTCTATTCATGTGGTTACTTTGTTTACCCAGGGTACCATTCAAATATCCAGGACCCAGTATAAAACAAAAGTCAATTCAGGAATTTATTGCATGCATGACTTTAAGCAAATAAAAAGGCAGACTTCAATGAACATGTTTCCTCCTGATTCAAACAGAGAATTGTAAAAGTGCTAGCTGAAACCATGTGTTTGCCAAAAAATTCCTGATTCAAACAGAGAATTGTAAAAGTGCTAGCTGAAACCATGTGTTTGCCAAAAAATTCCTGATTCAAACAGAGAATTGTAAAAGTGCTAGCTGAAACCATGTGTTTGCCAAAAAATTCCTTATTCAAACAGAGAAATGTAAAAGTGCTAGCTGAAACCATGTGTTTGCCAAAAAATTCCTGATTCAAACAGAGAATTGTAAAAGTGCTAGCTGAAACCATGTGTTTGCCAAAAAATTGGGAAAACCAAGTGGCACCTTTGTAAGAAATTTGGGTAATTCAATGGAAACTATAGCATCTGGAGAGAAATAAATAAATTTATACCTTGCACAGATTTGCCTCACACCATGTATTTGTGTAAATCTATAATGTAAAAATACTTGTGCTTCATTTCATGTCTCCAATTTTGCATTATTAACTGGTACCAAGGCTTCCTATTTGCCATTGTACAAGTGTATCATACAGTGCGTGTGTATGTGAAACGAAAATACTGTTCAACTGCAGACAGACAAAAATTTTGCAGATCTACAACTTTAAAAATAGTTTTTGTCCCAGCTGTCTCAGTACAGGCAATGTCTGAAATTGTTGGCCTAATTCATTAGCTCATCTGTCCAGCTTTACAGTCACCAAATCAACACTATACCTCGTTTCAGTAGAGGAATGTGCAATTGTGATGTATAGAGCTAATAAACATATGCAGTAAGTATTTAGACTTAAAACCAGAGAGTTGCAGGGATTTTACAATGTGCAGAAAGTTAGTAATTAGCTTCTTGGCCATTAATTTGGCTAAGATCATGTATAGTATCTGTTCTTTTTATCCAATCTGGAATCAAGCCATGCTTAATTTACAGACTAATGATGTAAATGGTACGTCAGAAGACCTTGAGGATGGTCAGTCATTAAGGTGTTGTCCTTTGAAGACACGGTTTCCATGTAAAGCAGACTTAGCTTCCAGAGTAAACATTTTAAATGGCGAAAACAGATGTTTTCTACAAATGAATTGGTATTTGCTTGAGAGTTGGGAGACTTCAGGGAAAATTAGTACTAATTATACTAACACTATAGGAATCGTAATTTGGCAGGGCAGTCAGTATTATGGATTATCATGGATGTTGATTTGGGGGGAGGACAGTGGGACATGTCCTTCCCACTTTTTTGAGTGGAGGAGACACTAGTGTGAAAGTCCCCCCCCCCCCCCCCCCCCACTTTTTGTGACCTGAAACTTACTACCAAAAACACTACACAGTAGGTTATGAAAGGTGTCTTCTACTTATTGTGATCGATTTTCTGTATGCATGATTCCAATTCCAAATTATTTTTACTTTTTAAATCCCCAAAATTTTTGCATGTTTTGCCTGCTTTCAGTTTAATTGATGTTCTTTTTTTCATTTGCAGCATGTCAAACATATTCACATTAACTATTTATTGGGTTTCTCTGATTACTTGGTATGTTGATTGTTTGTGTGCACAGGGGAGGTGTGGTTATGGTGGAGCACATCATTTAGGAAAATGATGAAGAGGAATTGTCTCTAACTTTGTTTTAATGGAATCTGTAATCTTTAGTGAATGACTAGCCTGGCAAGCATTGGCAAACATATGCTGAGGAAACTGAAAATGGCTTGGTGCATGGTCTGCCTGCCACTTTTTCAAAAGAATAAATTACTTCTAATGCAAAATTTCCAAATGGGTTCACCACACATTAAACATCTCTTATGTACAGACCATTATCAGAGAAGTAAAATCACACTGACATTTGTTAGATCATATGAGACTTCAATCTGATAGGTACTGTACATCTCCTTCCTGAAATCTGCAGATAGTGTATGATGAGTTGTCGTTCGAAAGGACATATGTTAATGTTTTTTTGTATCAAAAAAAAAATTACTTTTACTTTATGCTGGTAGGCCTATGCAATGGTGTCTTATTAGCACCGGTGAGTACCATCCTTCTCCCCCCTTCCCTTGATTTATGATTGAAGTGTGCTTTTGATCAATTAATGGATCTATTTTAATGCCATTTTTGTTTCAAATGGTTCCCAGCTATTAGAACTTTTGCATAAATCCTTCACAAACTATCACAATGTTTGTTGATTCTAATTTAAAGGTATTTACATACACATTGACTGTAGTCCGTTGAAGTAATTACCCACACTTTCAAGACCGTGTTTTGGAAACTTTTGAGGTTTCCCAGTATAAACTCAAAATATTGAAACATATAGCACCATTTTGCATTAGGGTCCCCACGTCTTAGACATGCATTGGCATAGCAACAGGGGACAGGCAGCTCTGAAAAATGAAGAATTCGGAAATTTGCCTTTGTAAAACTAGATAACTGTGTGGTTTTGACAATTATAAAATTTCGAATTCTCTCCAATAAAAGCTACATATAATTTGTCATTACTTTTCTAAAGAGAGCAAAAACTTCTGTGTTCCAATTTCCTGAGCTTTGGAAGTGACAAAATATGAAATTTGCTATATGTGACACCAGTATTGCTATTTTCATAAATTTTCTTTCATAAAATTGAGAATTTCCTCCACCATAAGCTCTTGCCTCAAAAATTTAGTTGGCAAGCCTCGTTTTGGAGAACATTATGAAGTTGCAATGATCTTTGGTAGCCATTCAATCTCAGATTTGTCAATCTGAAATGCAAATTCTTCTTAGTAATCTTTCAACTTTTCAAATGTCCTTACAGGAAACCCAGAATCCAAACTTTTCTACAATACAAGCTCCATATTTCCAAATATTTGAAAAGTGCAAAAATATCCGCGAGCTTCAAAAGCTTCAAAGTTTTCTCATCAGATGAAGCGTTCGCAATCTTTACTGTATACACATGTACTGTAATATGTGTCACATATTCCAGTAAGGAACACATTCCTATTTTACATAGGCCTGTGACTCCCCTGTATGTTCAATATTTTGTGCAAGTTATTTATAGACTGTTAGTGTAATATATACTTTACTGCCTGAATTTTGCCTGAGCACTGGATAGCTGAATATTTTAAAAGTACACATGAACATTTCACCATTATATCCCTTTGCAGTAAAGGCAGAGAACAATATAATTGATGAACATAAAGTATTCATATTTATTTGTGAATAATACCTGTATCTTTGAGGGAGGTTAATGCTTAATTTTTGTATCAGGCTTGGGGCTGCAGTATTAAATTTTGTTTTATGGTTGCTGGGAATAGATGGTGACATTGTTTGAATGGTTCAATGGTGAGTGTCATCTTAGGCATGGCTCACAAATGATGGAGATTTCAAAGACAACCTCAAAGATATACCAGAGAGCTGTTATTTGGAAGGAGATGTAACGGAAATTTTAATTTATGCTAATACTCTAAGACTCACTTAAAGGAATGAAGATAAGCTGTATAATTGCCGCAAAGGTATTTTTCTCCTTCACTCGCAGTGCCGCTTCAATATCATTCCTGGGACACCATCTCATTCAAGGCAACTAATCCTTAGACAAGTGGCTCATGCAGAACAATGCTTTGATAGGTTGGTTAGTACTGCCAACAGTTTTAAAACAGATGCAATCTCACTCGAAACAACTGTTCAACTGAAAACAAATGAATTCAATTGGCCCTTCCCTCTAGACTGATGGCATGACATGCATATAAGTTGTAGGGAAAAAAAGTCTTCACTTTTGACAATAAGATCAGACATTTCCTCAGGTTTCCAGAAATAGCCAGATTTAAATTCTTGTTCAGATTTTGACATGACCGAGCTGTTATTTTTCCATACATTGTCTCTGAGCTTTGAAAGACCCAATTTTACCTTTAGTTACCTGACAACTGGCAATGCTGTGGCTGTGCAAAAAACCTGCCAGTCCTACTCTAACCGTAGCAGACGACAAATGCTTTTTTTTGTCTTGTCAATAATCCCGTACGTACAAGCATAATAGAGATGCCAAGAACGATACAGAAGACGGATTACTGAGTGGCCTTGACGGCGCAAACCTCATTTCAAAGCGTTCTATCTCCATCCGAATAACAGCCGAGTCTGGATATACTGTGCACCTTAAAGATGTACTGTAATACTCTACCTGCAAGTACTCACGTTTTGTTGCCTGTAACCAGATGGATATTTTGAAAGATTTGCTGGGATGTTTATGTAAGAGATTTGTAAAACTGGTATTTTAAGTTTGAAACAGTATGCTATACAACATATATATCTTGGGGGCATACACTTTGGCCCTTCTATAAAGAGGTACATTGTGTACTCTGGTTAACAGAATGGAGGGGGAACAGCATGTGCTGACAGTACAGTGTTTCTTGTCATCTCCATTTTGAGGCACAGCAAGGAAAGGGCCAAAGGAAAAGTGGTAGGATGGCAAGGGAACTTGGATAAACACACTTTTAGGCTTCTTCTTCCTCATAATTTTATCTCAGTTTTGAAGGAATGTATTTTTCATGTTATCTTGCCAAGTTTGTTGAAAAAAGAAGACCACATAGCAGGTATTCTGAGGCATATGTTGAGCATGGTCTGAAGTGTTTTTTTTTTGTTTTTTTTGGTCCTGGTATTCACCTTACATTACCTCATCAGTGACATGACACTTTAGAATTTTGCTAAATTGCTATACTTTAGCCTTTGTTTTCATGGCAAGTTTCTGAATAGTGGTGGTAGGTGGATGTGGACAATATGTAAGAGGCATAAACTAGCGTAGTTGAGGGGGATAGTTGTGGCCATGGATGAACAATCATTTTCAAAACATTTATTCCACATCTTTAGCTTTTGCATGGTTTTTTGTCCAATATTGACAATGGAATAATAGGCTACTCTGTTCTCCCTTATCATGTGAGCCTGGCTTTCCCAAATTTTTCCCACAAAATGTTTACTTGTTTGGCCTATGTTTGATTGAAATTATCACAGGGGTTGTTAGGTTACCAGTTTTATGCATTATTAAAATGGAGATGTAATGTCTAGAAACCTGCATTTAGTGTGTTGCATTCAATTATAAGTGAAGCACTTAAAAATTGGAGAGCGAACTTGAAATGATGGTACTGTAAGTGACCTAAGTGGGGTTGAGTTTTTTCTTAAACCAGCACCCACAAAGAATATGGGTGTCCATGAGCAAGAATTGGATGGGTGCCCCAAACCATTTCAATCAAAGGATTATTATGCCAAAGAATTATGGACCACTGCATTACCCCAATGTTTTATCAAAGTTTCAAGTCTCATCCAACACAATGCATTAAGAGAACTATTTACGTACACAACGTGGTATTTCAAGGGCCAAACCTCTCACCCCAAACTACAATTTTGGTATGGAGGTACTGAAATTCCCAATTGGCTCAGCTATTTGATTGACAGCTTATTCAAACAATGCGGAGTACCAAAGCTTTTATTACACAGCATGAATGGTACTGAGAGTGTTCTGATTGTATAAATTGAGTTTCTTTACTCACCTTGAAGCAATAAGCTGAGAGAGATTGTATCTGGATGAGCGTGAATTGCAGACAATTGTGGGAAGGGCTTGAGTAAAAAGGTTAGGAGAATTGGTACTGTTTGGGGTGAGAGAACTGGGCCTTTAATACAAGATGTCATTGTGCAAATAAGTACTTCCTGCGCTGGAATGCTGTTCTTATCCACGTTTCCCTCAAATTATCGAAGCCTCAGTTCTTCCCAAGGTTATGTATTTTAATTAAATTGTTAGACATACTTTGCAATTGGCTTAAAATGATTTAGTTTCTTACTGTATCACCTTATTGACTTGATTAGTACAGTACAGTATGTAGCACAAACAAAGGTCATGTTTCCTTTGTTTGTTCTGTGTGTGTTTTTCCTTTTTTACTTTTTTTTTTCATTTATTCATTGCTAGATTCATCTTGCACACTTTGGGGTGGTATGCTATTAACACTCTTCCCCCAGTTTCTGCAATTTTGGCAAGGAGCTCACCCTTTTTCTTTCAAGCTGTTTCCTCTGAGGTGTCTACAATCTTGGACAAAACTGTTGGGACACTTTGCCATAATATTCTTGAATTCCAGTTCAAAAGCTTGCATGAATCCCCCTTCCCTGCCGCCCCCCCTTTCAATGTTGCGCTGAAAGAGTGACTGTATGCGGTGAATAGGCTAACTGTGGACAACATTGCGAAGGGGAGCAGGGTGTCCCAAGGAGTTTTGTCCAAGATTGTAGGTCCAATAGTTGTTGATGTTGCCACAGTTCTTGGACAAGGAAATGTCTTAAATTAAAGTATAAATTGAGAGCCCTGTGTCAAAACTGCTGTGCTTTTGTCATACATACTATGGGAGCAATACAGTAGCCTACCATGCTTCAACATCGCATTATGCAAGACAAAGTATGATGAATAGAATTAAAAAAAAAATTAACTTGTATTTAAACTGTTTGGGCTTTACTGTATGTGGGAATGTGGGTACTGCCTTCCTTCCCTATGCCTTTTAATTGACACAAAATTTTTTAAATTTTGTTTTTATTGCCAAGTTTTCCTCCATGTGTTTTGGAAGAAGTCCATCCACTTCCTGACTTTACCAATGAGCCACCACCTTGTTGGTCCAATCCAGCCTGCATTCCCATGTCCCTCCTAACCTTCTCTCAGCCCATGATGAAAATCATGCACTATTCAGATTTTTGGTAGGGAAACAAATAAATACTCAATCCAGAGCTTGATTTTTGTGGTTTTCCAGTTGACAAGGATAAAATTTGATATAGACAGCCAAAAGTTGAAAATTGGTTGTCTGATGGTAAATTTATTTTTTGCTCAGTAAGAATTAAAAAGCAGAGCATCTTAAATCTGATTAAAGACTATATATTGCTCCTTGATCCATTGTGTTAACTTTTTCCATCATGCAATATTCCAGATTTGTGTGTTTTTGTCTATCAAACTACATCTTCTTATTCTTTAAGACCAATAATTAAGGAACATAACCTCTATTTTGCCATTGTGCAAAAGGGTTTTGGACAACCAGATTTTCTTCTTAACCCTTTACTGTTGTGCTCCGATCGGGGCATATTTGCGCGCCTCGGGAGTGGGCAGAAAAGCGGACGGAGCCCGCCCCGCATCGGCTTCTGTAGGCCACTGACCCCATGACCTTAAACTATTATCTCTCTAGTTGTTGTGCCCGAATTTTCGGGTAGCTACTAGCAGTTTTGAGCTCCGCCTGAAACAGTAAAGATGGGTGACTGCCAAGCTCTCCGGTCCAAAAGGCCCCAAACAACGGTAAAGGGTTAAGAACTTAAAATGGTGAAATGGTGGCTTAAAGGTCAATCTCAATTTTTCTGAAAATCAAGTGTTCAATCTATAGGTTGTATTTATTTACCATGCAGTCTAGCTGAAAGATCATGTCATTTATATGACAAGAATGGGTTGATAATGTACAAAATATCCATTTCTTAGAGGACCAAACCTCTCACCCCAAACTACAATTTTGGTACCCAGGTACCGAAATTCTCAATTAGCTCAGCTCTTTGATTAACAGCTAATTCAAACAATGCAGAGTGCCAAAGCTTACATTACACAGCATGAACGGTACTGAGAGTGTTAAATATAAATTGAGTTTATCTATACTCACGCTGAAGCAATAAACTGAGATAGTGTCGGGATGAGGATGAATTTCAGACAATTGTGGGAGGGGCTTCAGTAAGAAGGTTAGGAGAATTGGTACTGTCTGGGATGAGAGAACTGGGCCTTTTAGACTAGGGCCTTGAATAATTCTAGTTATGCTCATCAATACTATTGAAACTGTACTTATAAGTGAAGTACTAATTCATTATCATATGGAAGTGTGGTTCTGTGCCTTGCATTGAAATTAAATCATGGAGACCAGCAATGTGTCTGAAAGATAAGATATGAGGTCAGTAACCCTGGACAGTAATAAAAACAGACAAGGGGTAGCAACTGTTCACTTTTGAGCAACGCAGTTGAATTTCATAGGATACTATGATTGTAGTTGCTGTACAGGGAATAGTGACTTCCTTAGGCCTATTTGCTTGCAATATTCATATTACTTTCCATGAATGTTTTTCCTGACCATGCAGAAGAATAATTAAGTTGGTTAATTTTTATTCTTGTTTGGTGACTGCTCTTTTATTGACATAGTTCAAACAGTACTTGGGAAACTTCCATATTTCCATATTTATTTGTTTTTTTATTTTCCACAACAATATTTACACATAGATAAAGTACAAACATGTAATTGAAAATACAAGAAAAGTAATTGATGTAGAAGGAAATATTCTTAAAAACCCTTGTGGGCTTAAAGACAAGAACACTCCCCCAAACAAAAACAAAAAGAAAACAAAACAATAGAGACAAAAAGCCTCCTCCCCCCCCCCCCAAAAAAAAAAAACTTGAACAATTAGATGACAGAAGAAAGTACAGTTCAAGTGCAGGATTCTTTGTGAAGTAAACTTAGGTTTCACTGTAGAGAGTAGGGGAGGGAAGGGGAGGAAGGAGGAGGTTGGGGCTTAGGAAAACTATGTGATGTAAATCATTATGCATTCCTCAGTTGTAAGACACACCCTTTGATCCCCATATTTTAGTGTATTGATGCATACCTCTGTCACACAATTGACTCTGATGAATGGAATTTGATGGCTGTTTGTCATAGAAAGTGACATACATATGCCCCACATATATTCATACCTCCCAAGTGACCCTCATTTTACCAGCTTGACCTGCATTTGAAAACCCAAGCCTGCTGAGTCCTGCCCAGCCCTCTGAAAAACCAGCATTATAAATCTCCGTAGTATCCTTAGTTAGAGAACCATGCAATGAAATTTACAAATACAGCATACGGGTAACTACAAACTCAGAAATTTTATCTCACAGCACATTCAACTGCTGGCACTGCTACACAATTCATAGGCCTAGGTTCGTATGGACTTGTTTGCTGTTGCAACATCTCTATTGTTGGATAACCTTTGCAGCAGGTAGGAAATTTATATTCCTGTCACTCTGTGAGTAGTATAGTAGTGGTTGTGCAATGCGGCATTCAATAGTAGAACAAATGCCTTCTTTGCGGGTTATAGGCGGACTTGCCTCAGAGCTTCTCAGCAAATGAACATTCTTGACTGTCTTTAGCTAGACAGTTGTGTTTTCACTTGCTAGAAAGCTACGTGAGATGCACAATGATCTATACTGAGAATCGCTTGCGGATCGTCAAACTGTCGATGACATATCCAGTTGATGTTGAACTTTGCGAAAAACAGAGTGTCTGGCCTCTGATGAACTGTACCTGTACCACACCAAAAATTATGCCAACAATAATGATTGAATATTGTGATTGTGAGAGGTTTAGTTATTGCTTCTTTGTGAGTACCAGTATAATGTTATTTTGGCAAATCTGTTAACACCAACAATTGTTCTATGTAATAGGCCTACCACAAAAAAATTCAGTACCATACTTAATTGTTTGGTGTTAACCGAGCTAAATTGTGTTGACTGATTTGCCAAAAAAGTGCCACCATTTTGTGTGTCGACACTTCTAAAATTCCAACATTTCGAAGAAAAGATCTCCCCTCCCCTTATACCCCTCCCCCAGGTCAGCAATCCAGCAACGGACATATCAGAGTTGTCCCACATCTAGCCTCTTTGAACTTGGGAGCTATACATATTAGATGCATGCAACATGTGAAGAACCTTGACACCCCTGAGTCACAACTTGGATCAACATGATGCACATTTGACTGGACTGTGCCTGTGGGTCAAAGGATGCATTTTGTACATAAAGTGCATTTCTTGACAGATGAGTCACACACAGAAGTGTGCTCCGCAGAATAAGGCTTTTTTTTAAATCTTAGTATACTGTTCAGTTTGTCTTAGAGATGGCAGTGTACAGAATTTTTCTCCTGTTCCATTTTCAAAGAGATGAACAACTATACTTTGAGTACTTACATAGTAAGTATGTAACATAGGTGAGGTCAGTACACCTATGGTTGTGGTGTTGTCTTTCTCCATACAGTCTTGTTAAGCAGAGTGAAAGTACAGATCTGTAACATGTGCTTGCTCTCAGGCAGCTGTATGTGTAAAAGTGCAGTTGCAAGGTTAAATTTCGTGGAACTTCAGTTATCTGGTCTGGTACTGTAATTATAACAAGAGACGTAAGCATTGCTTATGGTTTAAACTGAACCCTGTATTTGAACAAAGTAGATTTCAAATGAACAGTGCTATATAATGCAAATTAACCACTTACTGTAGGTACAGTCTCTGATATGAGTCTAGACAAGTAAAATTGCTTTATCTGGGTGAATGAAGGTAATTAGGTTAATTTTCATCTGTCATACCCCAGATTTGGCAGATAGCAGGAAGAAATCATATAACTTCTCTGTTGTGGAAGGGTAGTAATTCACACAGCTTGAGTACATTCCTCGTCAACACCCTGGAACAGACGCACTGCTAATTAGACTCCTTCATCATTACATTCCTCAAATTGCTCTGAATGGGAGACACTACCCGCTAGATATCTAAGTAATCTGAAAAATTACAGAGATTTCTTGCTAAACTTTCTTATGCATGTCTTCCTGTAGGATGGTATTTGATGCTAGTATTGTAGTAGTCTTTTGTTGTCTCTGTGAAATGTGAAAGCTTGTTTGAATGCCAAAAATTGATTTTTTTTCATTTACTGTAGGCACTTAAAACACTAAATGATTTCTAAGAGCTTTTTTCAGTTTTTCTAGTAGATCAGGCTAAGATTTTTACTTGTTGTTAAAAGGGTTGTCACCAGACTATTTTGAGAGCTGGGTAAATTGTAATCACCGTCCTTGGGGAGAGGTCTAAGAGGAGGGTTTGACAAATTATTGCAGATTGGAGAGTGCTTATAAAAAAAGAAGGAATTATCACTCGATTCTGAAGAAATCAAAGAACTTTATTCATTTACAGGGTTAGAAATTTTGTGCCGGGCAATGATGCTGAAATTGATAGAGAATACCTGGGGAAGGTTTTGGGACCAGAGTAGCACAGACGGGCACTGCCCGATGTGGTGACAACCCTGGTTGATAATACTGTGCTGCACACAGTCTACGTATTTCTCAGCTCATTACCTCCGACTTAATTTAGTAGCTTTGCTGCAAGTACTGTTTGACATTAATCTTTACCAGGGAGATGGCACCTCTCATACTGTAAGGGCTACTGTACATGGAACATGAACATCATATGTTGTTATGACTTGAAATGTCTGATACATGGTGATTTCCTGTTGTACAAGGGTACATGTGTAATATTTTGATGATACTGATAACACGATAGGTTTGTACACAAGTAGTCATTGATTACATTTATGGTCTCATGTATAGATACTACCTCGAATTACAAACTCAGGGCTATTTATCCCCAGGGTGTGTCAGTCACCCAGGCATGATTAATTTTTCGAAATTTTTCTCAGAGTGGTTGCAAACAATGTCATGGTAGCCATTCTCAACATGGTGATCTTTGCTGGTGTTTCTGTCAGTGTGAATGAAAGAGTAAGTCAAACTTTGGAAGTAATATCACTCTTTTTGGTCCAGTGTTCCAGTTGGAGGATCAAGTTCTATTGATGAGAACAGTTCTACTGAAAAATTTCAATTTCAAGCTTAAGTTGTCACTTTGTTATTTTGCTTTGCTAGCAAAAGGTTAAGGCACGTGTTACTAAAGTATTGTTATTAGGGCTTTTGAAAAAGGCTGGGGACATTGTCCTTCTCTGAGTTTTCTTACATTCTCATGATCAGATGATACAGGTTTGTTATGGTCATGGGCCTAAGTCCCCTTGTAAAATGTGGCCTGGATAGGTATTTGCAACTGTCATCAGTTCACTGTAGGTACAATGATACATGCTAAATTTTAATGAGCTACACTTTGTTTCATTCATTCTTTTGGTACGATATTGGAGGAACACTTTTGAAAAATTTAACATGTTGCTGTGTAGTCCTATTCTATCAGCACAGTTTCATTCTGATGTGAGAAGTATAGTAGGCATACTAAAATGAATATAGGAATGTTAACCTCTAAATCACGCTCAGCAGGATTTTTCACGAAATCGGTCTGTGAGCTTGCACCCGACAATGGTATTACGTAATCTAATGGAAAGATTTTTTAGCTTCTTTCCAATTCGAAAATGACGAGGGTTTTCTCTGTCCAATAAAACTGAATCTTAAAAATGTTTTAGGGAAAGACATATCACTTGAAATTATTTGACCAATGACACTAGGCAAGAATTATGGCAAGTTTTGTTTGCTACTATCAACCCAAAACACCCTAAAATCTGTGTTTCCAATAGGAAAACTTAAAAACCACTTCTTTTTTAACTGGAAATTGACGAGACTTTTTTTTCACTACATGAAAATCAGACTTAGTACAGTTTAAAGGGAACTGGTTAAATCAGTCAAAAGTGAGTGAAATGTTTATTATTTGTTTGGGAAGGAGGGGCTCAGTTTGTTGGAAAATATATCATATTTTCATAGTGATTTACACAGTTAAAGCGTGAACACTGAAGGCATATGCACTTAACATTCCCATATGGAGAGCTGTTTGGTGGCATCATGGGAATGTTTAGTGCATACTTTATGTGTTCAGTGCACACAATTTACTGTGTGAATCATTATGAAAATATGGTACATTTTCTGACAAACTGTGCCGCTTCTTCCCCAACATATAGCAAATTAACACATTTTTCCCTCTTTTGATTTCCTTTACCAGTTCCCTTTAAACTGTTTTAAGTCTCATTTTCACATCTTAGAAAGAGTCTCCTCAATTTCCAGTTAAAAAAGACACATTTTGGCTTCGAATTGGGAAAAAAGCTGAAAAATCTTTAAACTTGATTTTATATACTGTACCTTTTTGCATGCCAACTCGTGGACCTATTCTGCAAAAAAATCTGCTGTGCACTAACTATTTAGAGGTAAATATTCCAGTATGGGGCCAAAACAGTCACCCTGAACTTATTTTGAAACAACAGCTGTATCTCTTTTTTTTTTTTATTTCTCTGTGAGTCTCTTTCATAATATTAATTTAGGATATAAACATTGCATAATTGAAATAAAACAGTTGCTTTGAGTAAATTTTACATTAGAGGAGGAAAGTAATATATCTCCTGCTTCTCAAAAATCTGGAGCCATGAAATATGACTCTGCTTCTCCAGTGGGTCAGCTGACTGCATCCTCTCATTTAAAAGAATAGGCCAAAGCAATTTGGCAGGGGCACAGCATGTTTGAAAGAACTCAGGCACTAAGTACCAATTTTTTTCTTAAGGAAAATCTGCCTTAAAGACTTGAAAAAAGACGAAAAAACAGCACTAATTTTGTACTTTGAAATGAACCAGTCTGCCTCATTAATATTCATGAGTTCCTTTCTCTGACATCATGGATTCACTTTGGTTTGTTTCACTATGTTCACAGACTTTTGCATAAGAAGTGTGTGGTATATGCACTGCATTGCATTGAAAACATTCCTTTGTGCCACATCGGGCTAGGGAGAGGATGTCAACTTACATGATATTCTTATTTAGGTTTAGTTGCACAAGTGTTAATTTATTGATTGGGAATCATGGGCTGTTATGAGAAAGTGGTACAGTGCATGCATGCACCTCACTTGCCATTCTCTCCCTAGCCGCAAGTGGTATTGTGCTAAGCTTACAAAGTTCTGAGTAGTGAGTTAGCACTCTTCAAAAAAGCCCTCAAAATCGTTTGCAAGTTCTTTGCAACACCAAATCTTTTGAAAGAACCAGCAAGATATAGGGCATGGCTTCCTTTTATTGGGACAGAAAAATATAGCTTTGCTTCCTACAAATACAGCAATAGCGATGTCTTTGGTGAAGATCACTTTGGTGGTAACAGTATGTGCTGGTAGGTCTAAGTAAGGCCTATAAACTAGTAAGTTAGAAGACCTGTACTTCACGCAAATGCATTGCTATCAAAATCTAGCTGCGGCTGTGAGGCATTAGGCTCATGAGAGTGCAAGAGAAATGTTGAAGTGTATAGCTTCTACATCCCACTTCATTTGTAACAACAACATACACCAATAGTCTATTTTGCTCCTCACCTACCTCCTATCACCCTATGTATACCATTTATACCAATGGCTAATGTTATTGTGTAGCTAATGCCCAGCCTAATGTTTGGTATGCACAGTTGTACTCTGTGGTATACTGTACATAATTGCCAATCTGGTAAGAACGTACAGTATCCCTCAGAGAAAGTGAATCCGTGACATAATAGCCTCATTTACCTCAAAAATAATTCAGTTTTCTTTTGTTATTCTCTGAGGTCAAAACCATTTCAGGGTTCTAGCCAGGTTTCTTGCCAAACTGGGCGGTCATCTATCAAACTATCCTCATCGATGCCGAAGGCATTGACGCGATCGCGAAGCGATTGCCTCTTTGGCGTGGGGTCAAGGGGCCCACCTTAGGATCCCTTGTGGGGTCCAGGGGCAAAGCCCCCGGAAGCTCCGCGATTTTACGTATTTTAGGAGCTGTAAACTGCTTTAAATTCATGCTCTTTTGCGAATAATTTTGACATGTAAACAGATTAATTCTTTTGTATGATCGTAAGTACGTGACTGACTGGTCTTTTACACAGCTACCGCTTCGATACATGTCGCTCCCTACTGCATCAGTATGTATTTTGGTAAAAAACTCTAAAAGTTGTGTCATGGTTTGGTGCGAATCTTCAGTTTATTAGCCTACACTGTAAATAAGACTGTTTCACTCGAAGTTTGGGAAGAAATTGACACTTACCTAAAGCTAAAGGGATCCCCGATTTTATACAAGTAAACCCGCTTTCACTCACTATAAGCTGACGCAGCATTGTAATTGACTCTACGCATTAGTGCAGTACACACGTACATGCAACGAAGGTTCTCCAATTCAAGCACTGTCCACAAATCAGTGATTCTTATACAACCTACTAAAATGCTTTACTAAATGAAATTGCCGGTGGCCTGGAATTCATACTTTACTTCAACAACACCAATACATTTGTAATGAACATAATTTACAATGAAATTTGAAAGCACTTAACCTATGCATACACCGTAGTGTCTTTTAAATATCTTGTGTGCCACTGTGCACTTCGCCGTAATAGTTCAATTTCAACAGCCACTTGTCAATTAACTACTGGCGTATGTCTCCAAAAATTTCAACTTGAGATAAACATTTTTCAAGAAATAACAAGTTCAGCTTTCGAACCATATTATTCCTGTCCTTGTATCACATATGAGTGTTTGTAAGTCATGAACTGAAAAAAGTTTCCGAAAAGGTTCCGATCACTGTTTATCAAGACCAACAGCGTGCAAAGCAGCAATTCTACACGGTAACTGTCGGCTGCTTCGTGCTGTACACCGAACAAACTTCAGTTAGGAAGAATCGTGCTCACTGATTGGCTGCTTGCGTGTATGAATGAAGTGGCTTCTTTAAAAGTGTGGGGATTTCCTGCTTCAAACGTAATTATTAAGGGAGGGTGTCATGTTATTGCCAATTGAAGTACACCCATTCTCTGAGCGCTTTTAACGATGCACGCGGAGCAGCCAGCTGAAGGTGCAGTGTTTGTATATTATACTGTGCATGTAGCAGCCGGTCCCAGTTATGTGCTGCTCACGTACCTCTATTAACACAGTAAATAAATGACAGGTGAAAACTATGATGTCTAGATTTGATTGTAGCCTATTATTGTTAGCTCCAACATTACATTTTGTACTGTAAACTTAGGTGGCTAGGCCCTAGGTCTTGTTTTTGTTGTGGCTTCAAGCCACACTATTTTTAGGGGGCAATTAAAAATGAAACAAATTGGTAGATTGGGCAAGTGTCAAAATTAAATTTATCGGAGTCGGTCCTGCAGTTGTCTGATTCACATACATATATGTACGTGTAGGTTTATTACCGGTATCTACACGTTACTACATGGGTTGGTTACACATTCACAAATGTGATTAATTGCCGAGTAATGGCAAAAATATGGGATTAAACGTTTAGCTCACTAATCGGAAATTGACAGCCTTCCCTACAAAACAAACCAATCAAATTTGTGTTCATAGCCGTGCCCACTGCTTCCAAGCTGCAAAGTAAAGGAAACACAGGACTTTCAGCCTCGTGCCTCGTGCGTTCCTTACGTTGCATCATTGTGACTAATGGTACTGGTACGTGCATGCTATGCAGGCATGTTTACACGAAGTGCTATCCGGCCTACATTATAAGAGACGGGCCAAAAGAAAAGTAATTCTGTTTCGATTGAAGTCGGGCTGGTGGGAGCTAAGTTGATCTCAAGTTTTTGTGATTATGTTTGGATTGGTTTTAATGAAGTCTGTATGTTCTGGTAATGCTTTACAATTGACAAAAACTTAGAGCAGCCGGAGCACAACTTTTCAAACCGGGCGGATAATTTTCAAACTGGGCGCTGAGAAGCGATGTTAAATTCAAACCGGGCGCACCGCCCGGTTAAAATGGGCTGGCTTGAACCCTGCATTTTGAACCCAATGCTGCTGGTGAATGTTGTTAACAATATTTTCAACTATCTGAAATAGTTTTCATAGGAAATTAGACTCTTCTTTTAAGGTACAGTATGGTGGCGATGTGCACTGTTTTACAAGAAATTTCCTAACTTGCTAACGATAACCTAATCCCTTACCCTAACAAAGAATACAATCAATACAATACAATGGCAACAGCCAGTCAAGAAACATCTTGTGAAACAGTGCGCATCTACCCACAGGATGTAGTTGGGCTGCCTTTTTGCATAATGCTGGGAATGAAAATCCTGCAAATTGTGCCGTTTTTGATATTAGCTGATTTAGCACAATGTCTCTTTTAGTTCAATACTAAAAGGGAGCTCTCCTACAATTTACTGATTTAATGTATTCAATCAAATTAGTATATCATTACCCAGCTGATCTACTGTAGATTCAGTTCTGTGGATGTACATGTTGATGTTGCTAAAACATATTTCTCATCTAGAGACAAAAAGTTGATGGTCTTGTGTGTCCAACCTTCACAATTTTCCCTCAAAGATTTAACTTTAGAGATACATTATCTGGTCAGTTTATAATACTGAACAGACTACTACTCATGCAGTTTGGACTGTTAAACTCCTTTTTGGTCATAATTGACAGAACTTTCTTTTTCCTTTCTTTAACAGGTACAGGCACTTTCGGTAGAGTTGTCTTAGCAAAAGACAAAAAAGCCAAGGAATACTTTGCCTTGAAGATTCTCAACATAGCTGAAATAATCAGGCTCAAACAAGTGGAGCATGTTATTAGTGAAAAAGCTATTCTAGGGTCAATAAGGCATCCATTTATTGTAAATCTGTAAGTATTCTTTAATGATTGGTTTTCTACATCATTTACAATTTTCTACCCCGGTGATCTTTCTTAGCCTCTCATTATTTTGTCAAAAGCAGAATTTTTCTCTCTTTTTTCACTATCAATAAGTAAGGGCATGGAAGGAATACTATGACTCTGAACTAGTACTTCTATGATGAGTGTTAGAGTCCTGCTGCAAGAAGGGTGAGATTGCTCCAATTCCACTCGTGAGATCAGGATATTTGTGATCCATTTTCAACTAGTTTCTTGGAGAAATCCTCCTTGTTCTTTGTGAATTGATGAACTCAAACATTGCATATCCTGCCATATGTCTGTAAAGAATGATTTAGAAGTGTGCAAATTCTGGTAATTAATGATATTATGTGCACTATGGAATTAGTGAATTTATGTGCACTTCTTTGAGTATAGAAAAATCATGTACAGAATAGCAATTTTTCATTTTTTGTGTAGAAGGTTTTACCTTGTTAAAAAATTTCAGTGCACTGTGTTAATTACAGTAGTGTTGAATTGCATTCCATGTGAAAGAGAGTTGCATATGAAGCTGCAATGTATACTGTGTAAATTGAACCAGAAATGCTTGTTCTGTATTTTAAATTGCCATTTACTGTGTTTACAGCTAAAGGAAGACATTTTTTTATTTTCCTTAATGGCATGGAATTAAACTCACGAACAGAAAGGCTACTCGTGTTGACTACAGTATCAACAAAATATCTAATGAGAGACCAGTGGGTTGTTACACTGTTAGGGAGCTAGCTTTTTCTCATCTCTGGTAGCCAGCAGATTATTACTCTCCCCATTGTGCGCCTACTGAATACTCCCAACTGACCAGTGGCCATGAGCAGTCCACTGGCCAAGTTAACCAGAGTCAAACATGCACACACTGTAGCACCAAGCTTCTTCCAGTCTGCATAGAGTCTGACACACTTGTAGAACTCATCTCATGTCTTGTAGACACTGTTAAACATGGCCATTGTTTCCTAGTCTGCTTACTGCTGGGGACTAGAAAAAGCTATGCTCCCTTACTAGACTTACTGTAAATCATTTTTACTCCTTTAAGTGATCTGAAAAACCTGTGACTGGAGGTGATTATAACTTACAGGGATACCAGAATAATTTTCATGAGCTCCTAATAGTATTTCAGAAAATAATTCTTGAGGCCACTAAATCCATGACACCATTCCTTTGAGCTTCCTTTTGCTGTTGGTCTTTTAGTTGCTACACATTGCTGCTTTAGACTTCTGTAGAACTGTGTGGTTGTATGTAGCTTTCAGCAAGTTCAGCTTTTGACATACTTTTCAGGCAAATTCAATATGGCCATGAATTGATTGATAAGAGTCACAGAGATAGTAAGGAAAAAGAAGAGAAAAGGACCTGGAAAACTCCTAAAGCTAGAGAAGGAACACAAACACTGATTCAATGATTAATTTTTTCAATGATAATTTTAAAAGGCTTCAGTTACTATTGTGTAATTTCCACTACCACCAATGTACAGAATCTTTTGTACATGAGAAAATTCTTCCTCTTGAAACTGAGCATCCTGACTTGGGAGATTGTGTCATGACTTGTCAGATTTTTTATGATAGAAAACTGCAAGTAAACAACTTACTGTGAGAATTCTATCAGGTATTCATAGCCCAAACAATTGCTAGGGGTGTACCTTACTGCTGAAAATATCAAGAAATAATGCTTGTTTGTATTTACCACAAGTTTTGTTAATTTTGGAACATGAAGTATCTATTTGATGCGTTTTTTGTCCCAATATCAATAATATGACAGATTGGCCTGGAAATTTTTAGTTCTGTTCTAGTGTTTTTTTAATTTCAGTCCCGTGCATAACTTTGACCCTAAATTTGAACTGATTTTTAGTTGCGGTGCCTGCCTTGCAGGCAACCGCAACTAATGCAGTTACTATCGAGATGTCAATTTCTGACTTTTTCGGCACTTTATTTCTATCTCCTTCTAGATGCTTTGTGGTATCGAAATACGGTTTAGTGCAATTTGTAGGGATGGTACTTCTCTTTCGTGTTTTTAAGTTTTGGTGGAAATATGATTTTCGTGAGAGTGTAAAATTGGGGGTTTTTTCACGTAAAATTTGCAAACGTGTTCTATTTTTAGTAACAATCTTGCAGAAAAACCAGGTCCGTGTGTACTCTGGGGAATAATATGTTGTTTAATTTAACACGGCGCCATCATTTTGGTTGTTTTTTTAATTCATCGAGGTGTTACGTGAATTTGGAGTATTTATATGAGGATTTCTTTGTAGAGATTTATTCTTTTCAAGTGACATGGTCGGGGTTGCTGTGGAGTAAAAAGTTTGATAGTTTAGAGGAGTTTTGTTCACTGTTTTTTCATAAAGTAAGTTTCTGTTGGAGGGAAACATTGTTATTGGTAGGTAAATATTATTTGTATAAGATGGCGAGTATTAATATTTGTGTTATATCAAGGTGTCTGGTTATGGCAAATTTGTTATTTTAAAGTTTAAAACTATGTGGAGAATATAACAATGCCCAAGAAGGGCCGTTCAAAGATTTTTTTTGTAGAAAGGAAAGGTTGGCAACAAAGAAAAAGAAAGTATGGGGGTGAATTTCAAGATAAAAGTTATGAAGGGGAGAAAAATGATGATGTCAGAGTTGCGATCAAACAAAAAAAGGCTCTAGTGGATATGAAAATAGTCAGAGGTGTGATGATGGGGACAGTAGGGAACATGACGATCGTAATGTATTATTTACACGTTCCGAAAGATCTACATGTACATTTTATTTTTTCGTTGTTGTGGGTGGTAATTGTTTTTTTCGGTGTTTGGCATTATTGGTTACAGGGAAGATGATGATCTTTATTTAACACAAGTCATTGTAAGTTCATTATGTACCCCTCCACATATTTACACCACGAGTTGCCATTGCTCAGAAGCTCCACTAAAGAAGAATGCTTAAAAACCAAATTCAGGGGAATGTTCTTGGGGATATTTATACATTTAGGGAGAAGTGCACATCATAAGATGAAGAAGTGTTAACATGAACAAATAGTTTAATGTAAAGAGTAGTCACGGTAGGGTTTTAACATGTTCATTCATATCTTGTTTTATATTTGTATGTGATGAGAGCAACCATTTTTTATTACGCTGGGCGGTGATCTGTTTGAGATATCGGGAAGAGGTCTGCATGAATGAAGGTTTTGCACAATCATTCAGGGACTGCTTTGGGTCTTCTGTTGGGGGAGAAGCCCTTGAAAACCAACTGATTTGGTCTTTTTAAAGGCCATGGATAGTTCATCTCTTGTCAAAAATGTGTTGATTTTGAAATGGTTATTTAAAATTTTGAGGGGGCCATGTAAGTTTGGCTTTCCTTTTTTTACTTGAGGAAGCAAAGACATCCCTTGCCTTCTCCGGGATTTACGTCACTGTAAAACAATTACAAATGATTGCCTTATAATTTTTTATATTTATGTTAAACGAACGTAAACATTAAATTTGTACCGTTTGTAGAGGGTTTAGATTGTTGGCTTACACAACGAAGTTTTGAACAGGTACAAGAAAATTCCCAATTGTAAATTTTTAGCCAGGGGGTTCATTTCGTAAATTGTAAAGTAGCAAGACACTTATTAATAAGCTAGTCATGCTCTTTTTGTTATGTCACTGGCTGTGGTGTTACGTTTACGTTAGCGAAACGTTTATTTTTCATGAAGTCCGTTTCATCTTTGAAAGTGATTTGTTGAGCTATTGCATATGGGTGGTTGGAATGATGAAATTTGTCTTTACGGAGTTTTTTACTGGACAGTGCAGTCTTATTCATAGACCTGGCTTTCTTATTGCTTTTACATATTTTAGGTTATCGCTTGATCAGTTGCGAGTCGTGGCCATACATAAACTTGCTATATTATTATTTTTATTAGAAAAAGAAATGCATGGAAATTATTAAAACAATTTTTATGCAATGGCAACAGTTTTGTTCCGTAGTAAGAAGTCACTGTCAGAAAGGCGACAAGAAGTTCTTGATATAGAGTGTAGGAAGAAGCGAAACTGTTTAATGATGTGATGACAGACGAATCGCCGCTAATAGTTATAAACTAGGGACATCGATATTTTTGGTATTCGGGTTTC
The DNA here is from genome assembly GCA_037179385.1 of Holothuria scabra. Taxonomy (NCBI): domain Eukaryota; kingdom Metazoa; phylum Echinodermata; class Holothuroidea; order Aspidochirotida; family Holothuriidae; genus Holothuria; species Holothuria scabra. The sequence goes on along the minus strand of CM074190.1, from coordinate 6,573,328 downwards.
ATGAAGGGACGCATAGATGTTGCAATTTATCTTTTATGATTTGAAAGTGATTGATTCGGTTCTCTGATTTGTGGAGGTCAACGTCGTTCAAGTGTCTATACATTACTAAACTAAGAAGTTACCGGCGAAGGGTTAGTAGTGACGTATGTGTGCGGGATTAATATAAATTGGAGAAACAGTGACAATAGGCCTAAGGCTAGAGTGAAATATCATCATATTAACATTTATGTTGAGGGAATGTAGGTGTAAGTAACGCTGACAAAGGAATTTTTACTTTGCTGTTTTATATTTTTTTTAATTTTATTTCATCATTTGTAAAGATTATGGTAAATCTGAGATATCGACATTTCTTTTGATTCTCGTTAACTTGTTATTACATGTTACTTACAAAAAATTTTTATTAGGAAAGCTGAGAGTAAACTTGGTGCGGAGCGTACAAAACTTTTTAAAAACCATTAATCTTTAAAAAGTCTTTATGTTCAACATTGGAATTTTTTTTCCCCTTTTGTTCATTAACATAAATCCATATTCAACCAAGTGACTACAACGTTACTGTCATGTATATACAGACTCATTGTCGTTTCCAACATTACGTCATAACAGTGTACTCCACCTGTATTCACTAAACAGCTAAACAAATGGCATGTTTTTCCTTATTAACTGCACTACTTAAAATACAATTTTGACTAACGTCTGTTTGGTCGAATGGTCTGTCTTGAGCCTGTGGCGCTTTACCATCTTTTATCAGAAACCCTCATGCTGTACGAGGAGTTACTAAGGAGCCGGGACATTAGGGATACCTTATATTGAATGCACAAGAAACAGCTTGTAAATGACGTTTGAAATGTTATCTGATGTGACATTTTACTCTTTCTACAGTTCTAAATCAACTGCTGTATCATCTTTTCCTGATTTTCTGTCAACTATGAGTTGAAAATGAGCAAACCTCATTATACCGGCAATCGAGTATTTCTTTGGTGTGTTTCACGTTCCACCTCAACCACATTTCTAAAGTGAATGAACAATGTTCCTGGGTTACAAGTGTGGAACTTAACTTAGCTGCTATTGGGCAAAACACAATACAAGTATTTTGGAATGGTATTTTTGTCCCCCTAAAATATAAAATCACCTTTAAAGTACAAGACGACTTGGTATGTCGGCACCGCAACTCGTCTAGACGTTCGTCTTGTTTATGGTTTGAGATTCAGTTGGTAACTACAGTAATTTAGCCACTGAATTTGGTTCTAGTTACATTTTACATAGAAATGCAAATCAGTCCTTAAGAATCTTTTGAAGGTGGATGCCCAGAATTGCAAAAATATGTTGATGCACTGCTATATTTGGAAATCTACGTCAAAAAAAATATCCACTGTTGAAGGGGTGGAATTGTCTAATTTATTTTGTAATGTAGCTTATATAAAACCAGACCACAAAAACGTAAATTTTCTACTGTAGTTTATACAGTATCTGTCAGTAAGTGTAATAATACTGTGGCTGCTCTTGGCAGTGAGAGCATGGAAGTACTACCTCCATGATGAGAGGGAATGCAGTAATGGGGTAAGAGGGTTGATATACCATGCAACCCATTCCCCTTTCTTATCACTTACTCTGTAAACATTGCTTTATATATACAACTTACTTTTCTATCTTAAAGGGCCAAACCTCTCACCCCAAACTACAATTTTGGTACGGGGGTACCGAAACTCTCAATTGGCTCAGCGCTTTGATTGACAGCTAATTCAAACAATGCAGAGTACCAAGTCTTATATTACACAGCATGAATGGTACTGAGAGTGTTTTGATTATATAAATTGAGTATTTCTATACTCACCTTGAAGCAATAAACTGATATTGTATCTGGATGAACATGAATTTCAGACAATTGTGGGAGGGGCTTCAGTAAGAAGGTTAGGAGAATTGGTACTGTTTGGGGTGAGAGAACCGGGTCTTTAACCTCAGCCCTAAACAAAACCCTTCACATTTAAGTTTCTACTTCTTTATTAACGTTCACCTTCTTATTTATATGATATTATGACTTGCAAAATACCAACTTTATTGTGCATTTGCATGTCTAATGCAGCTCCACATTTACTTTTGCATTAAAATGATACACTTTTGTTTCCCAGTTAATGGCCTCTAATCTCATCTGCTTCCATTCTCATCATATTGATTGAAGTTCCTCATCATCACTACAACAGCCCAGGGTGCTTTCTCTCTCTCTGGAGAGCTTTAAAAGTAGTTCATCAGATTTTTTCGCCACAGGTTTACAGGACAAGGGTCACCTATCACATGATTATTCAAGTCAGGACTCAGCTCAGTCCAGTTTTATAGGGCAAATGTCTGTATGTGAGTAATTTGTAACTGTTTGGCTGTAGGGGACAGTATATCAGGATTTAAAACATGCAGCTTTGTTTGTTCAACATTCAAAGATGGAGATATAGCCCCAGGAATTTCAAATAGCAGGGGTCTCTTCAACTTTGATGATGCTCCCATTTTGGCAGTAATTGAGAATGAATTAGAGCAGGATAACTATAATGATAGGTCTAAATTGGACCAAACTGCACTTAGCTTGGGGCAAGTGGCTGCCTGCTTTAAAATCTAATTCTGATTAGCTTGTTTTGCAGGTTAGTGAAGGAAAGGTACTATTTACAGAAGGGGTTGTTGGTTGTTTTAGGTGTACATAGGACAATATGCTTAACTGATTATCCAGTTTTTGTATTTTCAAGGAAAATTTGGTTAAAAGCATGCCATACTTTTCTAAAATTTGGTGCTACAGTATTGTGCCACCTTTTCTAATTGTTAAGGACTTGCTGGACTGGGGGTTGTCTTTCGATTCAGATACTTTCATACTATTTACCAAATTTTGATGATTGATAATTAAAGGTTTTTTACAGTAGTCAGTTACAGTACTCTATGCACTGTGGTATTGAACAGGTGCAGCAGTGGCTCTCCTCCTTAAAGGCCCAGTTCTCTCACCCCAAACAGTACCAATTTTCCTAACCTTCTTACTTAAGCCCCTCCCATAATTGTCTGAAATTCATGCTCATCCATAATCTCAGTTTATTGCTTCAAGGTGAGTGAAGAAAAACTTAATATCAAAACACTCTGAGTACGGTTCATGCTGTGTAATATAAGCTTTGGTACTCTGCATTGTTTGAATTAGCTGTCAATCAAATCGATGAGCCAATTGAAAATTTTGGTACCCCTGTACCAATATTGTAGTTTGGGGTGAGAGGATTGACCCTTTAAATCCATGATACTTTTTTTGATACCATGATTTTTTTTTAACAAAGAAATTGTCACTGGTCTAAAATGTGTGTTTGCATTGCTTCTTTTGCATTTAGTATACATACATGTTGTAGTACTTTCAATATTTAGACCTGGGCCTATAGACAAATCCAAACAGTCATTGAAGTGATGGTCTGATTTAGATCCTTTAGTGGGGCATAACCAAGGACTTGTATACATGGACAGAGCATGTAACGTATACGTCCTATCCATAGCTGGTTGCCACTGACTGGGGCAAAAAAGGCGCACCAAGATGGCCGCCTTGTGGCTATAATTTGTGTGATTTGACGAGGACTCTGTGCTATTTTATGCAAAAGTTTTACTTGAATGAGAAAAATAATATAATATTCGTGCAATACCTATAGTGATTTTGACCTTACCTTGCCATATTTCAAAAATATTTCAACTTTCTTGCCGAAAAGGATGATATACCTGAGCAAGTCCAAACTTTCACACAAAGCCATAGCAGACAGCCATTTTGGTGTGCTTTTTCTCACACAAACGGTAGCGACAATGTATGGTACAGTATGCTCTGTCCATGTATAGGAAGTCCATGGGCATAACAGACTGGGGCTCATCAGCCTTTATCTGAACAATTCTTTGCTTACCTGTATCATGAATGATTGTGCACTGAAATATACCCTCAATTTCACTGAATATGAGGTTTTTGCCTGTAGAAGATAAAATTAAGATGGTTTCAAGGCAGTTAATTCTCACCCAGACTACCAATGGTTAAGTCGTCTATAGAAAGTCCTAATTGGTACAGCTCTTCAATTGACAGCAAATTCAAAAAATGTATGGTACTGTAGCTTATATTTCCCAACATATATATACTTTTCTGAGAGCATTCTTACAGTACACATTGAGTCTTGTAAACTTGCCCTGAAGTTATACACTGTATTTTTTCGTGGATGGGGATGAGTTTTAGATAGATGTGGGATGGGTGGGGGGGGGGGGGGGGACTTAAAAGGGAAGTGTACCTCAAGTCAAAATATTCAAAAGTATATGCATGAAAAATGAATTCTAACAGCCCAACTCCCCATATTCATGAGACATTCTTGAGTCAAGATTATATGATGTTGAAATTTTTTCACCTGAAAACAAATTATTCAATTGCACAATAATTTGTGACTTTCTTGTTGTGCAACTCACATGACAGTACCTGGTTTGTTTCCCTTAAAAATAAAAAAAAAAATATGTTTTATGGCCTTGAAGACTTCCTTTCTGCTTGCATAGCATGTTGCACAAAGAGAGCTAATAATTAATTACATCACCCAATAAGAGTAAGAATGCTATCACACCTTGGTACAAACAAGGTGCAGTACTATCACAAAAACAAAGAAATACAAAGCGGATTGTAGTCTGAGTAATTCAACAATGACATCACAAATTATTACTCAAACTTCAACACTGTACCTTCACTCAAGAATGTCTTATGAAGATGGGAGTTGGATTTTTAGAATTCTTTTTCGCACTGCTACATATTTTTGAATGTTATTACTTCAGGTACATGTCCTTAAAGGGCAAATGCAGTCACCCCAATTTGAACAAGGATAGTAGTCTATACTATTTTGTGAAATGGCTCTTGTCAATCTTATGGCAATGTGTTTTTCACTGAATTGTGAACTTTACAAGTACGTAATATCTTGGTTAACCTTGAATGCTGAATGTTTAAGCCTTATAATATCCGGAAAGCTTCTTAGAAGAAAATGACAGACAAATAGCAAAATTTAGTAGTTGTTTTCAAAATAATTTTAGGATGACTGGTCTTGTTCTTTAAGTAGGTATGTCAGGAGAATTGGAACTTTCTGGGCTTATAGGAAGTTGGCCTTCAAGGCTGATGACCCCACTCAATGGATTACTTTACTCGATACCCAGATTTGCTAATGCATTTGTTGGGTGGGTGCCTGGGTGGACGGATGGAAGTACTACCTCTAAGGTCTCAGTACTTCCATAATGGATTGATGGGGAGAGGCGATGCCAAAAAGGTTCATACTAGCACTTAAAATATGTTGAGGTTAGGTCTACAGTATTTGTTTAGGCAGTTCTGACCACTATAATTGCCATTCATCTGTCATCACAACAGCTTTATTGCCAATCTAGATTTTTCAATTCCATAACTAGACTATATACCTTGGGAACCTACAGAGTAGTTTTTGTGCCCGACCAGTCCATTTTGATGGAGTACCATAGGCCAACATTGTTGTAAGTACATAATGTTCATGTGAATCACTTAACTCAGCTTTCCTGCACTTTGAAAATTCCAGCAACTTTGAAAATTGCCAATCTAGATTTTTCAATTCCATAACTAGACTATATACCTTGGGAACCTACAGAGTAGTTTTTGTGCCCAACCAGTCCATTTTGATGGAGTACCATAGGCCAACATCGTTGTAAGTACATAATGTTCATGTGAATTACTTAACTCAGCTTTCCTGCACTTTGAAAATTCCAGCCAATTCCCAGGAGCAATCCGAAGTGGCCTCATTTTCTCTCTTCATTTTTAGACCCTATTTGGTGTATCTCTAAGTCATTATGGTTGATTGCACCAATTACTGACACTCATTTGGTAAGCTTCCTAATCAGTTTCACAATACCCTGACTTCTTCCATTGAGAGCTGTAGTTTAGAGTACTGTACTTCATCTTCTTACAACATAAAAGAAAACTGTAATAGTGTGACTGACTACTGTAGAACACTGCTTTTCATTTCAAAGGCTATAATAGATGGTGGAAAGAATCTTCTTGAAAGTCTCTAAAGTTCTTTCATTGAATAATCCCTCACTCTCGTTAGCCTTTGGATGGGGTAATGTGGCGTTAAGTGATTGAGAAAGTCATGAGAATGGGAAGTCCACATGATGCTGGAAAAATTGGTCTGCCTGCTAAAAGGGCAAACTGTTACCAGTGTAGAGCTGAAGCATTCAGGGGTGTTCACTTTGCCTTGAGAGGCAATTTTGAAATAACTTTGGTATACCAGATTTGAAGTCTGTCTAGAATTAGAATTTAAAGGCCATCTACAGTAGGTTAGCAATACAGGAACCATGCATAGATTCAAAAGAACTGCAGTGCAACTTGGTTGATGTTGTGGCATCCAAAATATAGCTGAATGTGTCTTAGGAATCAGAAGTGAAAGGGGAATTTGTAAGTTTTTATGTTGTATGAATATTGTTTTCTTGAGCATGAGATAATTAAGGGACAGTAATCACCTAGTGGAAGCAATACTCAAAAATTAATTATTAAATTATTATTATAATATGATGGAATTTTATCTTTTGCTCTTCTTGCTTTGAAAATTCCCACAAAATTTTTTGTTGTGTGAAATAGTTTCCTCAAGCCATCCTTTCAATTGCACTATAAGTTGAATATGCAGAGTAAGTCTTCTTTTTCATTGTTGTGATCAACAGATGTTCATTACCAGACATGTGGCCATGGGGGTATCTCCCCCCCCAAAAAAAAAAAGAAAAAAAATTCATTAAAAAAAATTCATTACTTGGAAAAAGCTGTTGCTGGTCTGACTTAAACCAGTTGGTTAGAAATTGAGCAGTAAAACCTCATCTTTCGAACTAACTTGCTTCCTTTTCATATGGTCCACTCAAACAAATGAGTTGAAGGTAAAGGCGAAATCCCCCAAAACTTACTTTGAAGCAACAGCTAAATATCACAATTCTTGTTTCATATCTGTTCAAAGAATCTTTCATAATATTTCATTATTTCAATATAACATTTGAAAGGTAAACCAAGCAGTAACTTCCAGTAAATTTCGCATTTGACCCTCAACAGCCAATCATGAAACTGGACAGTCTACTACACTGCTTCAAGTTGGGGTGACTGCTCCTGCCCTTTAAATGTTAAATCTGATCTGTTTTTTTCCGTTTTGCAATCTTGTGGCAACTTTGTAAGATCTCAAAAAAACCCATTTTTGTCATGTCCTGTGTAAGTAACACATGAAGTGACAACCAAATAGGCTACAGCCTCTCAGATTATTCAGTGCTAGACTGCTTACATTCTTCATGCCAATGTCAATGTGCCAATGTCACATATGATGTAAAATCTTGGTATTTTGAGTTTTTAGCACAACATAAGATGCATACTTCTCTTTATGTTAATTACAGAAAATACTTTGATAAAAGAGAATGTAAAATTGAAAACGGAGGGTTAGTTAGTTAGATGGAGCTTCATGGCCCAGTTTCTAACCGATTTGTAAAAGTGGGGCCGTCCACTGCCTTTTTTTCTAGTTGTGGCTCACTGGCTTGTTTGCTCTACTCCATTGCTTACGCTGAGCACCAAGAACTATTGCAGTTGTTTGCATTTTAAATTAAAAGGAAAGTAGCCAAAGAAATGAGCAAATACATGAATATTAATGACCATTGGCAAATCAGGGTTGTCAACAGACTCTTTTGAGAGGTGCGTAATTTGTGGTAATAGTCCTGATATTGGAGAAAGCTTACAAAAAATGAGGAACTATCACTCAACTCTAAAGAAATCTAAGAATTTTGTTCCGTTAGGGTAAGAAATTTTGTGCCAGGCTGTGATGCTACTATTGGTGGCAAGTACCAGGTGGAGATTTTAAGAGCCAGGTAGCACCGCCTGGTGTCTCCCAGGGTGATGACAACCCTGTTGGCAATACATCACTTTTTTTCTCATTTCTCCTTGGTTCAAGCTAAAAATTTATCGGTAAATTCAAAATTGTTTTGTAACAACTTGTCATGTGTCAGAAAAAAAAGATGAGAGTTATAGTCAAATAAATGACCCAATTTAAAGACACTATGAACCTAGGTTTTTCCATAAGTTTTCAAAGTGACATTTCCCATAAGACTTTCTTGAGAATAGCACTTTAACAGTAGAATGAATAGAAAAGTTACTTACCATGTTTCATTAACAACTCACATTTCTTTAATTGGGACTTGGTCATTTTATGCACCATATTTCTACTGCGCAAATCGCAAAATGCCAAACAGGCGAAGAATCTTTGAGCTGGTGATGTTGTGTGAGTGTGCCAATGCTTTTGCTTGTTAACACTATCTCCAGAAGAATAGTAAATGCAACAAATTTGGTGTGTTCATTAATTGGCTATGTTGATTAAATGATTCCTTTGGAATTAGGTGGAGGTTAAAGAGCCCATGAAATGACTCAATGACAATGAATTGGAGCCATTCTCTGACTTTATCTATCAACAAAAAAAGGCATATCTTTTTAAAAATTCTACCTCAAAAAAAAAATTCTCAAGTGAAATAGTACCCATTTCAGCACAACAGCTGAAAAATGTAAAAGATGTAGAAGTTGTAACTTTGTAAACATGAGAAAAACCAAGTATGCTCATCCCATATTGGTATGGGATCTCCTTGAAACACAACTCATGTCTGTTGAATTTCTCATCTACCCAAAGTCTAAAGTCTTTCCCCAAACTAAACTGTTTCAGGGATTTCCTACCAAAATTAATGTACCGTAGGCAACATAGGCTTTGCTGTAAAGTCATTGTATTCAGTCAAACACAACTGCAGAGGATTAAAGCAAAACTTTCACAACCCAAAAAATTTTCGGATTAAAGCTGTTAAAATGATACCTCCTATTGTAAATCTTAGCTTTATGCATGTATGCCAAATTGTACTGATTAGAGGGAAGCTTAAATTATCACTAAAATTCTGCTGGGAGGAATGTTACACAGAATAGATTCACTCAGATTCCTTCAAAGCACTTATTCCAAAGTAAAAACCTTTCAGATCGCATTCTTCTCCCCTTTCCTTCCTCCTAATGTGAGAAAACAATCTGTGTCACCCACACAACCTCCTCCAGTTTGCATTAATTGCAATCCTCATAATTTCCTGCAGTAAGAGAACTGGGTGAGTTTTGGAAAATTTGCATGAATTGCTGCTGCTCTTTCCATGTGTATTGTATCTCTCCATTAATGAACTTCAATTGAAGAGATTCTTGATCACTTGTTGTGTGAACATCCAGGGGCCTACATAGTATTTTACCAGGTGCCTCAGACAGGGATGCATCAAATGAGGAAACTGTAGCTATTATGAAGTAATGCTTAAAGGCTCAGTTCTCTCACCCCAAACAGTACCAATTATCCTAACCTTCTTATTTAAGCTCCTCCCACAATTTTCTGAAGTTCAGCCTTTTCCAGTCACAATCTCAGTTTACTGCTTCAGGGTGGGTATAGAAAAGCTCTATGTGTATAGCCAAAACACTCGCAATACAGGTTATGCTGTGTAATAGAAGCTTTGGTAATCTGCATTGTTTGAATTAACAGTCAATCAAAAAGCTGGGCCAATGGAAAGTTTCTGTATCCCCCTACAAGAAGTGTAGTTTAGGGTGAGATGATTGGCCCTTTAAAGCTTTGGGCTATTTCATGAGGGAAAAGTGTTGTGACATTTTAAAAAATTGAGAGAGTTGCCCCCCTCCCCCAACTTATTTAGAAGCAGGAGCTTTATCTCACAATTTTCCTTTTATTTCTCTTCAAAGTATCTTTTACAACATGTTAGGACTTCATTATTGAATAAGGTGAAGCAAGCTGTTACTCCTTATAAATTTCAGATTTGAGGAGAAAAATATTGTCACATGACTCTAAAGACCCAATCATGAAACAGGACAGTCTACTACACTACTCCAGGTTGGAGAGACTGCTCTTGCCCATTAATGAGTTGCTAAGTTCTTTTTAGTGTAGTTTGCAGTCACCCAAACTAGAAGTAAACTCTTGTTTCATGATTGGCTTTTGAAGCCTTGGCTTTTGAAGCCATGTGGCAAGACTTTCTCTTCTAACATGTGAAATTTACTAGAAGGTACATGTACTGTACCGTAACTGAAGAACATCTTTTCAATATTGAATAGAACTTTAGTTGTCTTCAAAGTTCAAAGTATCCATGATCACATTTTAGGACATCAATATTGTGCAGGGTAAACCAAGGCTTAGTAACTTTTCAGTAAATTTCATATTGAGGAGAAGAAATGTTATCACATGGCTCTCAAGAGCCAATCATGAAACAGGATACTAATTTGAGTCAGAATTACCTGCATTCCCCCTTTAATATCTAAAATCAACTCATGTGAAGCTCTATGGAATTCATGTACCATTGTGAAATGTTTAGTCATTCAACGTTGTAGAAGTCTGACTGAGAAAGGTTAATGGGAAAATGCATTTATTCCTGTTTGGATTAGTATATAGCCAGGCACCCAAAGACTTTTGAGAATAACAACACTTTTTTCACTGAACTGAGAAATTTAAGCAGAGTGAGTAATGCCTTGATTTACCTTGAATATGGACTCAAAAATGAAAGCTTTTTACAGAGGAATGGTCTTAATTATGTGGTATTTAGCAGTTGTTTTAGACAAGTAAAGAATAAATTTTAAGAGTTTATTATTCGAAAGAGCTACTGTAATACTAATAGTCGCAGCTTTCTTTTTACATGACATCATGCAGAATGATATGCAAGTCCACAGTGTGTATTTCAAAGGTCGAATAAAAGTGGTTTTCCTTTACATATCTTGACTTCAACTATATGTACAAGTAGTCACAAGGTAAAGGTGTACTGATTAATTCATGCTGTCATGCATGGTAAACCATAACTGTGCTTGGATTTATGTAGTGTGCCAGAGGGAGAGAAGGAATTTGATCATGGCAGTGAGTGTACCATCACTGAAATTGAATCCACTGTGTCCAGGGTTGCCTATCTTTTTGTGTAAACTTGATTCCTTTGACCTCAATGACAAGGTCATATTAGGGATGGCTCCCTGTGTCAGTCTGGTGGGAGTATGTTATTGAAGTGCACAAAGGGAGTAAATCAAATTCACAAAACCAGGCTTACCTGTTGCTGGCACCTAGCTAAAAGCAAACAGGAATGTGTGTTGGTAGCCATACAATGTGAAATGAGTTTTCACCTCAAAGGGAATATCTCTACTGTACATCTTCAGAGTTCGGAAAGAATAGCAGACGTTGCCATTTGTTAACTTCACAGGGTTACAGAATGTCCTGTGTGAATGATATAGTATCCTTCTTGTATAGATGATCTCCACAGGAAAGGTGGTGCCATATTTGTGTAGTCTCCCCCTCCTCTCTTCTTCCCCCCCCCCCCCTCCCACATTGTACTGGGAGTGACATTTGAGTGAACATGTTTACCTACAGTATATGAACCTAAACTGGTGAAGTCTGATCAAGTTGTGTTGCATTAAACCATAGTGAATAATCATTGCAGGAATATGTGTTGCTGTAAATGAGGGAGTTTGTAGCACTGGCAACTTCCTGCAAATGACATACCATGGACATGCCAACTGAGTGCAGGAAAATAGACTTTTCAAAAGAATTGGATCTGTTAGCTGGGATGTGATCTACTATTTTAAAGGGATTCAATTTATACCCCAAAACTACAGTTTTAGCAGAGCAGAGCAGAGCAGCTCATATTAAGGAATAAGGAGTATGCACTGAGACTGTTCTGATTATTGTGGGTTTTAAGTACTCTCCAGGTCTTGTTTTGCCATTTCCCGTTGTCTGAAGTGTTACATTTTTAAAAATTTTCTGCACACTTCTGATTATGCCAATTGAAGGTGGTGCACAGCTTAGATAACCATTCAGGCAAGATTAGGCCTACATCTTTCCCTCAGAGAATGACATGTAACTGCCCATCAACTGCTTTCCCTTTAGTTCAGCTCCCCTTCTTCAAAATGTCAGCCCTATCTGCTCTTGGTAGTAGTTTCAATAGATATGTTATGAATAAGATCTTACTCGAAGTTACCCATAAAATAGCCACTTAAGTACCTCACAAACTCCTTAAAACCCAGGAGCTTTCGGGGGATTTTCCCCCTGGACCCCCACCTGGGCTTTTCCTGTTGACCCTACCAGGGATTCTTATGCAGGCTCCTAAACCCCACCTGATAACCTTTGCCCACTTCGCCCTTGGTGGCACTTTCAGACCCATGAGTGGAGTCTAGCCATGCCTCGGCCCTGCAAAATTGTTGTGCCTGAGTCCCCTATGAATGAAATATCTGGTGGCGCCACTGGAAAGACAGGAAAGTCATAGAGCTTTACAGATGAACTTTTGCAACTAACGTTGAAAGTATTGTAGAAGGCATTTTCTTTCATTGCCTCAAAGGGGTGTTTATACAGCAACTTACCTCAGACTGCCTGTTTTTCACAGCAGTGGTATATTAAAAAAAAATTGGTAGTGCTAGCTTCACAAATTAGCTTTTCATTTCACTGCCCTGTTGTTTGTAATGGAGAAAGGTGTCAAATTTTATACCCTGCTATATTTTGTATTAACAGGCTGCCTCAAGCAAAGCAGGAATTTTCTTTTGCCTTGTCAACCTCAAATAATGTCTCTAGACTGTGCAAGCAACCAAGGAAATTGATACAAACAAACAAAACAATAGTGCTATGGCTATATTTGGTTTAAGTAAATATCCAAAATAGCCGCTCAAAAGTTTAGTATCAAGTAAAATACCAAGCAATAGTGACATGCATTATGAATCAACAGAGTAAAATGAAGTTTCGACATTTAGTTCCTGGTGGGAATGCACTCTACATACCTTCTCTAAAATGTTGATCATAGGCAGCCTACATGTTTTTGTATTAACACTGTATCCCTTTAAAAATGTGATGTTTTTTGAAATATAAGGAAGGATACTTTGACAAAAAGCACTTCAGGCAAATACACCTCTCCCCACCCACTACAAATATGCCTGTTGAGACCTTACTAAAACTAGCCCCAAATTCACTCTAAAAAGGAAAACGAGGAAAAAATGAAAAATGAATTGCTGAAAAATGGGGCAGATACCATGAGTGAAGTGGTTTTCCCAGATCAGACAATAACCCAGCACTCAAATTTGGCTAGCTACATCCCTGATCAAGACAATTTTGTGTTCATTAAGTTAGACCCATATATTTTACAAAGGGTTATGGAATAGAATCATGGTGTACATGTGACATTTTTGCCATTGTTAAATGCTATTGACTAAAATGAATGATACCAAAATGCTATTCCACTATTCTTGTTACTGCTGGATTACTTATCCCTTGGATGCATGTCAACCCCACTGCTAGTTTATCAGGGTATAGCACTTCTTTTTAGCTACTTTTTTGTAGACTTTTTATGGATTCATTTCTGGTGGAATGGCTTTCAGGGGCATTGTAGTAGTCACAACATTAGCCATTATGTTATATAAATCTAACATAAAATGTGCTTAAGTTCTGGGGGGGGGGGGGGGGAGAGCTGAGTGGTTTCCATGCATAATTGACAATGTCAGGTTTATGCCAGTTGAAGACAGTAAACCTTTTAGTTCGCCTTTGTCTCCGACAGAACGTTTCATTAGTTTTGCTGGAATATAGACAGTAAGTGTCCTTATACAAGTGATTGAAATAATGCATAGCTTGCGTGTAGTTTTAATAGTAATTTCAGTCCTATGAAGCATGGGGGTTGGCAGAAAAAAAGTCAGGGGGGGGCAAAATTTCTAGGGGGTGGCAAAACCTCCAAGTCACCATGAATTGCCACAAAGCATGCGAAAATTTCAGCCCAAAATGCCTCCCAGATAGCCGGAAATGGCATTTCTAAAGCCTATTTTTCGCATAGAATCTTGGAAAACACATTTTGTTCGGGTTGTTGCTTTGATTTTTACACGTTTTTTCAAATTTTTGATTTTCCGGGGGGGGGGGGACAAATGCCCCCCTTGCCCATATCTGCGGACGCCCATGCTACGAAGGTATTTGTGCAGAGTGTACAGTACAGTTTTTTCGAACAGTTACACTGTGTGGGCAAGCAAGAATGGACAGTTGTGTTTTGAGCTACCGTTTCTGTTTCCATTAGTTCTTCTCAAGCCTTACATTATAGTTTGTTCTCTACCAGGGGGTCTGAACCCGAAGTTTTGGAATAGACAAATAAACTAGCTCTATAGCATGTCAGTGTGTATTCACTGCCCATGCATTGTTGGAAGGACAGAAGAAACCAAAGAATAATGATTAAAACAAAGTTGACGACTTTAATTATGTCATATTGTTGTAAAGGTGCTGGCATCTCAATTTATTTGAAGACATAGCATTATTAAATTAATTGGGAGTTGCTCCTAATTTAAACACCATAGATGTTTGTAATGCATTATGATAGCATATAGTTGCATGCATTTATGAAGGTGTACTATTTTGATGAAGAGTTTCTGAAAGGACAGGTGCAATTTTTCATCAGAATATAGGGTTGTCTCTGTCACTGACAGGAGCACATGCTTTTAGCATGTCTTTGACACTGCATGCAGTGCCCATTGATAATGCAAATAATAGCTTCCAAGGTAGATCTTACTTTATCTGTGCAACAGATTCTGTATATCAATGCAGGTCAATGATATCAGTCTCTTTCAGAAGGAATGGCAGTATTAAGTTGTTCCTCATCCTCACTTGTCTGTGAATGGCCTATTGTTTTCTGAAAAGATGGAAGATTCCCAGAAGAGTTACTGTGATAGTAATCAATATACTTCTGATGGCAAGTCAATTGTTTACACTGAGCCTTTAAGCCCCTTAGGGAAAAAGTGATGGTGTGTTAAGAAGCAATGTTTACTTTTGGGAAAGTTTGGGTGAGAAAGATTAGGCTCTTCCAGTTACTCTACCTCCTCCCTCAATGTATAACGTGAACTGTTCATATAGTGGTTGAAGTGAATTGTTTTGTACAATTCCTATCCCCATTACTGCTTTACAAAGGTGAAATTCAGAGGATGTGTGCATGTGTGTTGGGGGGGGGGGGGGGGAGGGGGTAAAAGAAAATGTGGGGTGTCCCACAGGTGGAAACATATTCATTTCCTTGGAAGACAGTACAGTTACTTACCAGGAGGGGAGTTTTCCCATCCGAATCCCTATATTTCCTAGGAAGCTAGCAGCTTCACAGCTTGGTGTCCTTTGCAAGTTTGATGACAATTGTTGTGATTTTATTTTACAATTCTTGAATTGCTGTGTTTATGCATCCATCACATAGTTATTTTTCCCCCTTTTTTTCAGACTTTGGACCAGTCATACGGACACATTTCTCTACATGCTTTTAGAATACGTTTGTGGAGGAGAACTGTTTTCATTTTTAAGACATGCAGGACGATTCCCTGTTTCAAAAAGTTTGTTTTATGCAGCAGAAATAGTGTCTGCTTTGGATTATCTCCATAAAGAGGACATTGTGTACAGAGATTTAAAACCAGAGAACATTTTGTTGGATAGAGACGGTCATGTCAAATTAACAGATTTTGGATTTGCAAAGAGACTTAAAGACAGGTATGTTATGCATTTCAACTTTATATTTTTATCTCAAAAGTGTATTGCAAACAATACATGTGAACAGCATGCCTCTAAACACAAACCAAATGGAAACACCAGCATGCCCCTTTTAGTTGGAGAGATTATTTAAAGGCCAAAACAGTTGTTTTTAACTTATTTTGAAGCAACAGCTATATCACACAATTTTCTTCTCATATCTGTTATATTTTAACACTCTAATATTGCATATATCCAAACAGCAACTCCTATTAAATATCACATTTTAGGAGAGAAAAATCTGTCACGTGACTCCCAATAGCTAATCATGAAACAGGACAGTGTACTATACTACTTCAAGTTGGAGTGACTGCATTTTATCCTTTCAATTTGGTTTAGAATGAACAACTAATGGGGTCAGGAGTTGCCAGCTCTTTACCATTTATCATGGTCATTAGCAGATTTTTTCTTCCCCCCAACCTCTCTCCTATTAGCAGATTATTTCTTCCACCAAACCCCCCACCGGCAAAACATGATTACATAAATCAGGAACCTTTTTTTTATTTGGAGAGAAGGGAGTAAGTGCTACATGTTGTCACTTTAGAATGTGGGTTTACTGGTATGGGTTTGGAATATGCAAGGGAGATGAAACCTGCAGGCAAACTATCTAAGTGGTAGTGGTAGGGAATGTCCCCTTGCCCCCACTGCTCAGGGGGCTAGTTAGTAACAGAAGGGCAGCATTAGCCAGCTAAGCTCAAGATGAAGGCACTCATTTCTCCTATGACATCTAGACACCAATGCCCTTATTGAAATCATATAACTACATTTGTGCCACTGAATATTTTAACTTATGGAGGATGCCTCCTTACTATACATTTTATTTGTTCTTTCAAGGCAAATGAAAAGAGACATTTGCCAATTTTTCTGAGCAAAGTTGGGGTGACTATTTATCCCCTTGGAAGGACCTCCAGCTGTTTTGTAAGGTGGCTTCAAGAATGAAATAATTGCGTTTCTAGTAGGAACATGCCATACCTCAGAATTATACCAAACCACAAAGCAGAAGGATGATGATTGAAAGGAAGTTCTTTGGGGATTTCCCTTTTTATTTACTGAACCAATGCTGCTGCCCCCCCCCCTATTTTTTCCAGGTGGGAGGTATGATAAAAAAAAAGTTACAACCTTATCATTCCAGTCCTCAGCAATGTGAACTGGAGTTCAATTTTTCAAGGCAGTTTTTTGTTACTCCAGACTAGTGTTTACACTAAGCTGCTATGAAGTGATTTTGATGCAATGGCTTGTCAATTTGACAATTGTTTGTGGGGAAAAATGAGGGTTTAATTTTGTCCCACATTTGAAGTGTGTACAGTTCCACACAACTGAAATTTCCAATGTGTTAAATTTTCTGATACTTAGTGTATTGCCTCAATATTACATGCTTTGAAAAATTAACATCAATACTCTGCATTTTCTTAATTTGATATTGATCAAAGAGCTGTGCAAATTGAGAATTGTTTGAGACTGCTACAAAAATTGTAGTTTATGTTGCCTCTCCTCACCTAATTAATTATGCCATTAATATCTGTAATAACCATCTGGCAAAAACCAGTATTACATCAAGGGTCATGAACACTAGAGGGTACCACCCTATACAATACATCCTTTTCCATTCAATTTTGCTTTCACCATGATTCCCAAGCCAGGAAGTTTGGGGAGTTTGTGGTGGGAATGACTGCCTCTAAGTTTAGTACCAGTAAAATGAAAAAGTTTTCTCTGGGGTGAAAGGACTATTAGTCAAGTCCTTGAAATTGATTGCAACCTAATCCTAAGAACTAGAGACATACATAGCTCCTAAGTTCTAAGAGGCTAGATGCTGGTTCAACTGATCTGTCCGTTGGTGGATTGCCGGTCTGTGGGAGGGGTACAAGGGGAGGGGATCCCCCTTCCCCGAAAATTTTTGAATTTTAGAAGTGTCTACACGCAAAATGGTGGTACATTTTTGCAACAACAATTTTGCCATGTTACCGTACTGATTTTTTGGTGGTAACCTAGGCTAGAAAAATAATGTGTTGAGAGATCATGCCAAAATAATATGAGGGCCTATACTGCATTATACTCACAAATGACTAAAACCTCTCCTAATCACAATATTTAACTGTTAATTGTTGCCGCAATTTCTGGTGCGTTACCGGTACCGTCCAGTTTGCAAAAGTCAACTCGATATGTCACCGACGGTCGTAACATGCTGCAAGTGTTTTCCAGTATACCTTTGTACATGTATATGGCATGGCGTTCTATAGCCCTGAAAAATATTTAATTGTTAATTGTTGCAGCAATTTCTGGTGCGTTACTGGTACTGTCCAGTTTGCAAAAGTCAACTTGATATGTCACCGATGGTCGAAACATGCTGCAAGTGATTTTCAGTATACCTTCGTACACGTATATGGCATGGCGTTCTAGCCATGAAAACACACAGTCAGAACGACAAAATACTCTCAAGAATGTTCATTTGATAGGAAACTATTAGACAAGCCCCGCCTCTAACCTGCATAGTGGGCATTCATTTTCTCTATTGAATGCAGTGTTAGAGGAGGTTTTAACACTATTTACGCATTGACAGGAATATATTCTGTTACTGCTGGGAAGATTAGCCATTAGCGATGTTGCGAGAGCAAACAGGTCCGTACATACGGACTAGACCTGTGCAACATACAGACTAGGCCTATGCATTGAACAGCAGCGCGGGCAGTTGAATATGCTGTAAGTGTAAGATACAATTTAGTTATTGGTAAGCTCAATTATTTGTCAATTTGTGTGATTCTCTAACCAAGAACACCTCGGAAATTTCACATGGGGGGTTTGCAGAGGGCCGGCAGCGGGTTTGAGTGTTCAAATGCGCGTCACTTGGGAGGTATGGAAGTAGGTCTGGGTACTCAGTGGTACAATTAGGCAAAGCTGGAGTAGGCTATTACTGAATTTATTGTGGACTCAATTATTAAAAAAGAAAGAAAAAGCTCTATAACAATTGGTTCATGTTCATGGATGGACTGGATTCCAATTCTTTATTCTCCTTGGCATCATTTGACTCCTGCGGAATGTAAAAGCTGTAAAAAGCCAAAATTCCATTGAGATCGTTTGTTGTCTGTTTTGAACTTTAGTTGATGATACTTAGAAAGTTTAATAAAGAATAACATCAAAATTAACCTGTTTCAGTGAACCACAAAGTTCTGGAAAAAAGTGGTGGTTAGCTTGAATTGAACCAGTTGATTGGAAGCAGGGCTGTAAAACTCCAAATAACTTTTTCTTTGATTGTTAAGTTTATGACTGCATGGTCCACTATCTATTGCAAAGCATCTGTATGGGTTGGGGAGGAGCACACAGAAATGTAAAATTGCAACCCCTCATACCGCCAGGCATGTGGACATGGTATTTTTAGGCCTCTGGGTAGAATCTATTAGCAGTCCTTATTTTGAGCTTTCATTTGCAATAAAATGTTTCTAAGAGAAATAATGAGCAAATTGCAGTGTGGTAAAAACATAATAAAACAAAAATACCAGATTAAATGTGCAGTATCACTTCCATTTTCTGGCATAATTGTGGGCCTGTACATCCTTCCGTCTGCCAGTACTGTGTCTCACAAATGAAAACATCCCAAAACTTTTTCAAACCAAAGCCCAAACTGAATTTTCTACCTTTTGGGGCAAAGTGTTGCATAGGACTAGGAAGAGAGATTTAAGAAAAATTGTTTTGTATTAAGCTAATGTGTTGGTAATTTTTGGAACTTTTTGATTTTTCATAACATTTTTACCAGTCTGAGAAATTTTTGCAGCAGTATATACCCCTAGATTACAGGAAATTAATTTTCCCACATCTGACACAGTTACATGAATTTTCCTTCCAAATGTGATAGTTATAATTGGTTATTTTTCACCATAAATTATGAAGGAGCCCAAATCCTATGCTTCCAAAGAGAGTACATTGCATTTTTGTGCAGTGGTCATTCATGGAACTTGGGACACATCACTACAGAGAGAGAGGTTTTGATTTTGTTTACACAATACACATTCTGTGCATGTGTAACAACTAGACATTTGGAAACTGGGGGAATTATCCCACAGTTACATGCCACTACCCGCATTTCATTTGTTAAATTTAAATGAGCTATTTTAAGCAAATGGGCGGGGCCAATTCTGCATCCCCCATACCAATTGATTGAAGAAGTTGAAAGATCATGTCATGGTCAGGAAGTGTCAATCAGAATTATAGAAAACTTGAGGTTCTCTAAGTCTAGGGTAGAGTAAGTAATTAGACAATAATTATGTCTACACCAGAACAACAAAAGTAAAACTTAATTATGCCATATTATTATTTTATATTTTTGTTTGTATTTCTATTTTTGTAATGTAATTGTTTTATTCTCTGCTCACCAGTTGGGAACTAGGCAGTTTCATACCGCCTCCCAGTAGTAATGTCACTTTGTCCGCAACCAGTCCTATAGATCAGCCATACAAATGAACTTGAATGTACAGAATATCTATGAAGGCAACATGCATATCCACTTTAAATGGTCTTTGAAAGCTCCCATAGTTTCCCTGCTGAGCTCTCTGATAACAGTCGAATGATGGTGCATACCCTGTTAACTAGAGTTCACCTCAGTCTAATTAGCACCAGCATTCTACTTTCCCTTGCACTGTGGAAGCACACAGTTCACAGTTCGAAAACCTGAACAGGCTGTTCTTTTTTGGCCCTTCCACACATGGACACAGTGATGGGAGACAATTGGGAGTCCACTTAATAGCCCTTTCCAGACAGTTCTCCTTATGAATACAAGCAACTCAACAAAATAGAGGGCAGTAAATAAATGATGAGGTTTTGTGAACACTCCATGTGCCATTATATGTGTGAAGATAGTAAAGTACCATAGTTTTGTTTTAGTGAGCTTGGGCAGCTGGATTTATGTCATCTGGGTTATAATCACTCAGTGACTCATAATGTGTTATGTAAGTTGTGAATATAAAATGGAAAAACATAATAAAATATCATAATACCTTGGTTATAAGACTAGTTTATTGTAAGTGAATATTCAGACTAACAGCATCTGGCACTTGCAGTTGTTTCTCACTGGTTATTCATTGTCAGTTTAGAGGATACTTAGCTTGGTAAACATGCATGTTGAAATCATCACTGTTCAAGCTTAGTACCTACAAAAATACATGTATCATGAGTGATGGTACAGTAGTAAGATGGGAATTAAACATGTCCAGTTGTATAGACTGGATGCAGCTGGTCCCTTTTAATTACATTTTAAGTAGTGTGTGCCACTGAAAGTGTTAATATGTCACATTAGTACGTCTTCAACCTAAGATGTCAGTTTTACAGCTACCAGAAAACATGAATAATGAAAGATGACATGAATTAGTCTTTATATCAAAATTGTGACCCAATGTTGGACACTGGCCCCTTTTTGCTGTTTGAGAGGCTATAAGAGACTGTGCTCCACAGTGTAATTTATAAGGTTGTTGGTAGCAGAGTGGGATGTTTCAGAGCTGCTTGCATATTTCTGTGAGATCGAATCCTGCTCGATGTTTCCTGGGTTTTTCACAGGGTACCCGGCTGTACTCCCGCTTGGCATAGACTTGCCACTAAAAGTGGTTGTCCAGCTGATAAAGACTCTTGCACGCCAGACTGAACCACCTCTGTGTGGACCAGTTCAAAACTAGATGACTTTACCTTTTATTGTAGTCTATGAAGTAGTAAAGCACTGCTTTCCATGTCAAACTTGGAACTGCTATAATAAGCTTTATACTGTGTATGTGGTGGCCTTTTTTATAAAGTGCTATTATGGTTGCCTTCAGTATACCCTCTCATGATTCAGTGTCATATTGCCCTAGTATTTTTTTTTTTCATAATTTGCATTGCAAACATACCGTTTCAAAACTAATGTCATACGATATATTATCTGAGGACACATTTTTATTAACAAGTTGTAATATTAGTAGAGATGTACTGTGATTCTATGTAACAAGCAACCTACCTGTTGTGGGGTTTGCTTTGTCAAATTTGTGAATTGTAAATGACACAAGAATGCAATTTTGGGGATGGCAATCAGACTTAGACTACTGCAGCTAGGAGGTCTAAGTTGCTGAATTACTGAAAGGTAATTGGGATAGGAAATTTGGATGTCAGATATGAAGTCAAGTGGAGAGATTCTGCCCAATTCTGAAGAAGAGTCAGCAGCGCTTGTTGGTTGTGACAAATGATACTGATCAGTTGGTGCCAACCATCTCCTACTCTGGTACAGTGGCATAGCCACATGCAGGGAGGGTTTTGGGGGTTAGAATCCCCATGACCCAACCGTGCAATACAAGACACCCCAAAAATAGCATTTGTTCTCTCTATCCTTTGACTTTTCCCTCATATTGTGCCCCCAACGCCCCCCCCCCACGACACCAAAACCCTCCCCATGACGCAATCCTTTCTATGCGCCTGCACGGGTACAATAGGATTTCTGATATCCCAATCCCATCATTTGTCATCAAAAAGATATGGAAAAGTTACTGGATGGAGAGTAACATTATCTGTCCAAATATCACCCTTATCCATATGCCGTATTACCTTTCATGGTAGTGCTACCATAGTTAACAAGGTCAAATATTTCACATATCATACTGTAAAATGTTACAAAATACCTGTTATGAGCACTATATACACATGTGACCTTGCTTGATTAAAACAAGCACAGTGTTTAACATTGCATAACACTGCGATTTGAGTTGGATCGAAATTTAAACACCGATCCTGCGTTAACCTGTGTTCCCGCCATAACTCGAGCCCGAGTTAACATGCTGTTACCTTGTTTGGGGTACACGAGACCATAGCTCTTTGAGGACATAGCTTTCCTTTGGAGATAAAACTACCTTGGTTTAATAGTAAATGTTTAGTTTCACTGAGAAGCTCTTTGCCAGAGAATCAGGAGTGCTTTCTGCTAAAGATTAAATCCTGTTATCTGGTTAATGTCAATCACACTCCGTTTCACATTTCACAACTGGAACAAGTTGAGTCATTAAAGGGGAAGTTTAAGCAAAATTTTAGTTTTCACATGTGAAAGAGGAACGAAATCTTCACAGTGTGGTGAAAGTTCCATTCAAATCGGACATGTATTTCTTGAGATATCAGTTTTTAATGAAGCCAGTAGATTTGTGTTCAAAAGTGAGTTTGAGGGCAGCAGAGCTTATTTCACTTCCTCACATTGACAAGGAATGCTTTGTTTCCCTTTGTTTTATCAGGCTGTTGTGTTGACCTTGGAGTAAATTGGAATGTGACCTTCCTGGGTAGGATGCAAAGTTTGTAAAATGCTCATTCAACTTATGCAATCACATTTTAATAATATAGGATTGTTGAGGAGAAAATTCAGTGTAAAGTTTAAAGAAAAACAAAAGACTGCCCCTTAAAGTGGGGATATGATGTCATATGTGCTTGCTTCAAGTTCACTTTTTGTTGAAAATGTGAAAACTTGACGTGTTCATATCTTGAGAACCACACATGGGATTTCATTGCAAATTTCACCAAAATGCTCAGGATGAGTATCCCTCTAGCATACCAAATCCTGCTGTGACCTCACACCCTTCTTTTAAACCCTATCTAAACCACACATGCCATAACCTTTAAGGCCCAGTTCACTCACCCCAAATGGTACCAATTCTCCTAACCTTCTTACTGAAGCCCCTCCCACAATTGTCTGAAATTCATCCAGATACAATCTCAGTTTATTGCTTCAAGGTGAGTATAGCAAAACTCAATTTATATGATCAAAACATTCGCAGTATTGTTCATGCTGTGTAATATAGCTTTGCGACTCTGCATTGTTTGAATTAGCTGTCAATCAAACTTATTATGAACTTATTCTGTTTTTTTGCTATTTGATTAGTTCATAAATTGCCAATGTACACTTTCCTTATGTTTAAAAAAATCCTCTCTCTTAAATACTTCTTGGTTCTTATCTGTGGGGTCTTCATTGAATATGTACTCTACCTTAGATTGCTTTTACCATTTTTCAGGTTACAGTACCTTACCTCAACGTACCTTTTTTTGTTTCCTGAAAGGGAAAACCTATGGACTGGCACAGACAAGACTTTTGCAAAACATGTAGGGTCGTGCATTTTAGTGTTGGTGTATGCTATGGTTCATACATGGGCGTCTGCAGGTATGGGCAAGGGGGGGCACTTGCCACCCCCTGGAAAATCAAAAATTTGAAAAAAACGTATAAAAATTAAAGCAAAAACCCGGACAAAACGTGTTTTTCAAGTTTCTATGCAGAAAATAGGCTTTAAAAATGCCATTTCTAGCGATCTGGGAGGCATTTTGGGCTGAAATTTTTGCATGCTTTGTGTCAATTCATGGTGACTTGGAGGTTTTGCCCCTCCCTAGAAATTTAGCCCCCCTCTGACTTTTTTTCTGTGGACACCCATGGGTTCATTGACTTTCTTCAAGTTGGTGCAAAAGTACTACGCGACTACATGTTGTTCACTGTCTGAAGCCAATACCCCGCTTTATCAAAAACGGGGATGCGAGTTTTCAATGGATTGAATTGTGGTCAATTTCCTGAAATAATCCGGAAGTGACTCATCAGTAAGTCCACTGTGATTGGTCAGTCACACATATTTCTCAGGTCTTTTTCAAATATGTACAAAGTATACGGTGCAAATAAAGCATAGTGAAGGTAAGACTACAACAGAACCACTGTAATTTCCTTTACTGGCAGATGAAGGCACTGCATACAGGGTAGCTCAGTGAAAATCAGTGAAATAGTGGGCAAGCACGAAAAGATTACCATTGTTTACAAGTCCACTTGTCATTTTGTCTCGCACTTTATGTAGCTGTACTACGCAAACCACCATTGTCTCTTGATCTACAGATTGTACCAAAGTTACAACTTAAAGGTAGTGGCAAAATGTCCAGACTTAACATGCAAGAAGTGAGGGAAATTTCATGAAGGAAAAAACAATTGGAATTAGGTCAATGTGTTTTACAGTTCTCAAGATATACTTCGTCAAAGTTGTAATGTTTCTGAAACAACTTGTTGCTTATGCAAAAATACTGATGTGGAGAGTTGCACACTTGACATTTCTTTTGCTAAGCCTGTATTAATTATCTCTTAACTATGCTCATCAGAAAATTTATGGTTTGGCAATAGATAGTGATAGTTTTCAAGGATGCTACTTTAAAGGCTTGGTCTCACATACAGTGCGACACATGTAGTGTGGTCTAACGTACCCCGTGCTTGAGGTAACACGGTGTTACCTTGCGCTCGAGTAACGTGGGACGGCGGGTTAACGCGGGGTCGGTGTTTAAATTTCAATCCACCTCAAATCGCAGGGTTAAGCAGTTTTAAGCACCGTGTTTGTTTCAATCAAACAAGGTCACATGTGTTTATGGCACTGATGGCAGGTATTTTCGTACATGTTACAGTAATCGGTATGTGAAATATTTCACCCTGTTACTATGGTAACACCACCCAATCAAAGAAACACAGGGTACGTGAGAACACAGACTGAAAAAAACGGGGTTAACCTGCAGTTTTCCTATTTGTAAACACTAGGTCACACCGAGTGTCGCGAGGTAGGTGAGACCAAGCCTTTGGTGTTACCTTTTGTTTACAATCAGGAACCATAGGTTAACCTCGTGAACAGTTCCAGTCTGTGTTCTCAAGAAGCTTGTGTTTCGTTGATTGAGTAGTGTTACCAAAGTAATGAGGTCAAATATGTCACACGCTGATTCTGTAAAATGTAAGAGAATACCTGTCATTGGTGTCATTAAACACCTGTGACCTTGCTTGATTGAAACAAACCCAGTGTTTAAAACTGTTTAACCCTGCAATTTTAGGTGGATCGAAATTTAAACACCAACCATGCTTTAACCCACGTTCCCACGTTACTCAAGCGCAAGGTAACACAGCGTTACCTTGAGGGCGGGGTACGTGAGATGAAAGTATTACTTCCACAATAAAACCCTTGGGACACATTAATGTAATAACTTCCTTTGAAATGAAGGTTGTAAAAACAAAGGATAACATTAGCCATGTATGGCATGCCCCTCCCATGACATCACAAAATTTGCAATATTGATCCTACAGTATGTTTAAGAAAGACTAAGTGCAAGTCCGAAATTGTCAGGTTTGGTTAGTATTTGACAGATTTCAATGGAAACTGCAGCTATTTTCTTGGTTTTTAATGCTGTTCACATTGAATTTAACCAGTTTTGTCATTTTTTTTGGCCTGACCTTTCAGTGTCTGAAGGTCAGCAGGAAGAGGACAATAGGAGGCTGCCCTCAGAATGAGGAGTAACTTGCTGCCTGAGCAAAATAATGACTTGAAGTGAATTTGATACATTTGTATAACCATTTCTTTTGTAACCCTATACTAATTATTTCTTGAATGAATGAATGAAACAGTTTATTTTCAGCAAAATATCAAATTTAAACAATTAATCCAGATCATACAAGTAAGAGGTAAATGTCAAAAAAGTAGAAAACATAAATTCCACACTTATAAATTGTTTCCCATTTAACATTTTACTGATTTGCACTTACACATTTATAAGCATGAGCTCAATGTGCAAATTTTTTGATATCATTGGAGGGACATGCCATACAGGGCTAATGTCATCATTAGCATAGTTTGCCCTGATGATTTTATTTTAGAAGTTAAAATTTGAAAATCATCAGTATCATGACCAAACCATATGAGTAATTAAAGGGATGATATAGCAACACCATGCAACACCCCACAGCATTATTTTTGCATTTGCAACAAGTTGTTTCAGAAACGTTTGAACTTTGAAGGGGTATAACTTGAGAACTGTTATAAAAGATATTGACATAATTCCAACGAATTACTCCTAAGGAAAATTCACCCCCTAACTGCCAATTGGAGTCAGAGCATTTTGCTGGCATATGTCACATTACCTTTAAGATTTGCAGCTCAGGTCTTTTCATCATTGTGTGGAAATTAGAAATTACCTGTAAAATGAACATTTTTTATGGAAAATTGTGACTCTTTTATGGGTTTTTGATGCCTTTTACGTAAAATCATTCTTTTCCATCGTCATGTCATCAAACCTTTAATCAAAATCCACACTCTAGCATGCTGATCAGAATGTCAGTCAGGGCTGAAGTCATTACACCCCATTACCAGGTCAGCATGGGCAACAATGTAGGCTAAGGTCAAATCATTAAGACCAGAGAAGATGATATAAATTAATTTTTCGGCAAAAAAATATATATAAAATGTTGGGAAGTTGTTGCTTAATTTCAAAGATAAATTGCATGAGTTATGAAGTTCAGAGCTCTGCTAGGACTTTAGTGAGATTTAAAAGGACTAAAGGTTATCCTTACCAGGCAGCTTCCAGTCTTTACTAAAATCTCCAGAATGCTAATCTGATGACTTTTTATTTGGATGTCATTTTGTCCATTAATGACAAGCTTGACATCTTTACATGTGGTACAGTTTACAGCACTCAGAACATTGGAGTTCTTTCATACTCAGATTTGCTGGACAGTTCAGTGGCTAAAGACATATGAGTTAAGGGAGCAAATCAGTTGTGACGTGCAGATCAGCAATAGCTGGAAGCATTTTGTATCTCAGAGACCAGCGTGATATGTCATAGAAACCGCAGCATCACTCTAACTGCAAGCCGGAGGGATGAGTCAGAGATCTTTTGTCGGGTCATTCTGGTACATGTATTCTGTGTTCACAGTTCACACCGATAGTAATGGGGTCTTTGTCCCTTCCATTATTAAGAAACATGAATAAGTGTTATCAGTTCATGATAAAATCAAAGAGAAAGATTTCGTAGATGTAGAATGGGCATTCCTGAAGTCATTAATCTTTTCTTTTGGGGCTAATCAAATGCGCTCAACAAGCATTACTTGAAAACATAACTTGTCAAGTAAATAACTTGAATACCTCTCAAAACTTTCATATCTCAATGACATACTGCAAGGCATTTTTCACAGGTTAAAAGGGTACTGGCACAGAAATGTGTGGGTTGACTTTTGAGGGCTCCAGGGTCCACAGCACATGTATAACATAATAATATTGGGGTTAGGAGGAAAGGGGGATATGGTGAGAATGAGATTTTTATTGTGGATGTTACTATGGGACGATGCATCATTTTACCTGTGTGGATGTAATAAAATGAGAGGTTTTGATGAAACACTATTGGCAGAGAAGTGAGAATGGAGAGGTTGAGCAAATCCCTCAGAGGAATGTAGATTGATTGGTCATGAGCAAGAAACATCTGTGTTGGCTGGGAAGAAATTTTATTCAAGCTATGTGGATAGCAATGTAGAATAAAAGTGGGTAAGAGGGGATGAGGGAGGGGGAGAGGCAGAGGAGAGAGATATAAAGGGGGAAATGGGGGGAATTTGTCTTCCCAGTTAGAACCTTTGCCCCCAGTAGCATTAGGGTGAAAAGATATGTGTCAGAGGTGCAAACTGGAGTATACATGTTCTACGGAAAATGTGAACAAGGGCCCATGTACCAGAATATAGAGGTGCATTGTACTGTAAGGCATCATTTTGTACATGGAAAATAGATTTGGGACAAGAAGGGATACATTCAACAGGTCATCCCAGCCTAAATATTAATATCAGCAAAATTTTATAAATCTCACAATTCCCCAATGTAAGTACCACTTGCAAGGATACAATTGTTAATTGCTTCTTTTTTGGGGAGAGGAGGGTTGGGGGTTGTTGAACAGGGGCTAATCACTTTGCATACATATAAATATAGGGAGGAGTGCATTTCAAAATTGTCCTGGGCTGCACAAGCAGCGTTAATTAGCCTAATGCAAAATAGATGTACCAGGGGCACATTAAGTTGCTTGTGAATACTTACACTAGTCAGGTGGGGTGAACACAAGGTGTGAAAATGTAGTTCTATCTTTGATGAACATCTGCTTTGTCACCGCTACTTCCTAAGCTTGTATAAAATTGCCCCCTCCCCCTTTGTGGGGAAGCAGTCAGATGATTCTAAAGGGAAAAATTTTGCAGGGCTAAGCCTGCTAGTCTCAAAGAACTGCTTTTGCACTCAATTGAAACAATTGTAGAACTTTATGTGGAAGGTTCACTTTACGGAAGTCTCCCTTGGGTGATGATGTACGTTTTGTTAAAGGAGAAGGCAACCAATGGATGTAACACCTATCAGCTAGTAGAGACCACAATTCTAACACATTTTCTGAAAAAAGCTGATCGAATCAGCATAGTTCCAAATTTTTATGAATTTTTCAATTATTTTTCTTCCCTAATAAATCCCCATGATGTTCGTAGCCATTTTCTGGTTTTCAAAAAAAGAGGGCGCTTTAATATGACGTAAACGAGCCACATCGT
The DNA here is from genome assembly GCA_037179385.1 of Holothuria scabra. Classification (NCBI taxonomy): domain Eukaryota; kingdom Metazoa; phylum Echinodermata; class Holothuroidea; order Aspidochirotida; family Holothuriidae; genus Holothuria; species Holothuria scabra. Next base: position 6,544,444 of record CM074190.1, on the reverse strand, counting down.
AAGTTATACGACTTCCCATTCATTGCACATGGCGTGTACACTATTCCACAAACTTAAGGGATGTATAAAAAGGTTCTGAGCCTTCCCAGGGGCAATAAAGTCTGTGTATACCCACCCTAGCCATGAAAATATGTCTATGAGGACCAGATAGCATTGCCGACAGCTTTGGCAATCTCAAAAGATTGTTAGGACCTCACTAGGCCTAATGAAGCTGGTGCTTGCTATTTCGCTACGGTAAGAATTGCAAACTGCCTACCTTGTCGTTATGTTCACTCAGTCTGCTCTTCTTTGCCTCAACTAAACAAATATCGGCAGTTAAAAAATCCGCATAGGGACTTTCTGGTATCTTTCTCAAAAGCACTTCCCCAAGATACTGTTAGCTCACTCACTATTTGCATAGAAAACAGACAAGATCATACTGGTTCCGATTAGTGTCAAAACTGGTACAAGTGCTAAGCGTACTAGCGGCATGCTAGAACCTTCATAAGAGATCCCACCAACTGCCACCTTGTCCTGTTGTCTTTCTTTATTCTCTGAATTCTCAGGCTACCAAACATACCGTTTGATTCAATCTTTCTGTACAAACGTTCCCGTCCTATATTCCATGTTTAGCGGGAGAGTGTACGACAAAGAGTTCGAGTACATCCTGCTCGTAAGTTGTAACGTTAACTTCCGTGCACAGTGTTTTCACACTGGACACTGCACAACAGTTTACTGTATATTAGTCAAGGTCACCCTGCCATGAGAACGTGTTTGCAGTTCCCTACATACAGTTATTTCCTTTCATCAGGGTTACCCGAACTGTAAGGGTTACAGGCAAAGTGTATGGTGACAGACAGCGGTGCGATGGTGTTGCCAATTATGCAAACTATTTTTTCATGCTCTTGTTAAAAACCTGTTTTTCATTTTACTTTATTATTATATGATGAAAATGATTTTATTCAAACATTAGGAATTTATCTCCTTTTTCAAGGGGAATTCAGAAGATGTGTTACGCAGTATATGTGCAATTATAGATAGTTTATGTGGGTTGGTAACTTTTTTGTTGAAAAATGATATGTGGCTCGCTTTCGTCATTGTACATCCGGGAACTGGTGAATTTCAAAAAAAGATGGCGCGGACCAGTAGCTTCTTAAAAATCAATTTTCAAGGTTGAAATGAATACTTCAAAAACTTCTTTGTTGTGCTTCTTTTGGAAATAGCATACCATAAAATGGTAGTCTGTAGGCAGAAAAAGCTAGGGCTCCCTTCTCCTTTAAAATAAGGGTTGGAATTAAAGATCCATTACTGTCACCCCAAACATTACCAATTCTCCTAACCTTCTTACTGAAGCCCCTCCCACAATTGTCTGAAATTCATCCTCATCCAGACACAATCTCAGTTTATTGCTTCAGGGTGAGTATAGAAATACTCAATTAACATTATCAAAACACTCTCAGTACCGTTCCTGCTGTGTAATATAAGCTTTGGCACTCTGCATTGTTTGAATTAGACCTCAATCAAAGAGCTGAGCCAATTGAGAATTTTGGTACCTGGGTTTCAAAATTGTAGTTTGGCGTGAGAGGTTTGGCCCTCTAAGGAAGGATACAAAACAAGTGTTAGAAATTTTGGGTATGGTGGCCATTCATGTGGCTTCTTGCTGGACAATCTTCCCTTCCCATGTTGTCTCCTTGCCTTGGGGTCACTAGCTAGCATCTTGTGATTCATATATATTTTTTTATTTTTATTTTAATTTTGTTTTTAAGCACAGCATCTCTATTTATCTTTTCATACTTCTTAAACACTGAGAAGGACTGTTTCTGGTCATCTGAGGGAGAGAGGTATGAAGCCAAATATTATAGGTGTGGTACTACATGTTTCAAAATAGTAGCTATTGGGCTGTCCCTCTTCTCTGCCACCAGAGGGAATGGCCACCCTATCATAGGTTTAGGATCATCCTTGGAAAGGTTCAAGAGTAGTCCTATTGGGTATGTATATAGATACCTTAGTTATTAAACCCTGCCAACTTGTCATACAAAGGTAAAACTGAGGTCATTGCAACTTAGCTCACCTCATGTAAAATATAAATATGGTATGCAGCAGACTGGGATCATCATTAGTTCAAAGCAGTAGGCTAGATGCTGACATGATTAATGAATGACAGGGTTGCCTGTGGATGCATTTCTGCCAATACCATTCTGCATTCTGATCAAGTTTTTCTTTTGGGGCAAGAATGCATTTCCAGGAAGTCTCTTGGTTTATGATATAGTAAAATACTTTGTGCTGTATTTAATAATGACAAAAAACAGCTGGGGACTGAAATTTGTGTTTATTAGCTGGTTCTGTCTTTGCATACAGTGTATGCCTTGAAACTATTGGAGCTAGTTTAATGATCATTCTTTTGGTCATGGTGGGAATGTCCAGTTTGTTTTCCATGGAATATCGTTCTTTAGTTGAAACATTATCACATGCTGTTTAAGTTCTTGTTAAGTTTGAAATCTGAGTTGTAGCAGAATATAGATCCATTCTGTATGTTACAGGGCCAAAGTTGCCAAACCTCTCACCCCAAACTACAATTTTGGTAAGAGGGTACCGAAATTCTCAGTTGGCTCAGCTCTTTGAGTGACAGCTAATTCAAACAATGCAGAGTATCAAAGCTTATATTACACAACAGGAACGGTAGTGAGAGTGTTTTGATTATGTAAATCTACTTGGCTCCTACTTACCTGACCTGTTTCACAAATGGACTGTTCCATTTACTGTGGAATACTCACTAGCAATGTATCTGTAGGTGGTGCTATGCCCTTATAGGAACTGTCCCTCAACACACCCTTTTTGATAAATACGAATTGAGTTTTTCTAAACTCACCTTGAAGCAATAAACTGAGATTGTATCTGGACGAGGATGAATTTCAGACAATTGTGAAGAGGGGCTTCAGTAAGAAGGTTAGGAGAATTGGGACTCATGTTTGCAGTGAGAGACCTGGGCCTTTAATGGTCACTGTGAAAGTGGTCACTGCAAAAAGCAAGAAAAAAAAACATATTGACAAATCAAAGTATTTGGTCATTCCATTTGACTGAAGATCTTGCCATCTGAGTCTGTGATTTGACTCTTTAGATTTTAAGACACCATTGGAGGAGCTGTACTAACTGCCTTTATTCAGGTCTATCATAGTATGTGTGATCATGCAGGTATGATATCTTAGTCTAACCCTTGCCTAATGACCTTTATTTCAAGTTTGTAGCTAGAAACACTGGCCTGGATGACAAGAGGAGTCTATGCCTTCCTGATAGTATTCAAAATTTCAAATTTCTGAAAGCATTTTAAACACAATATCTCAAGGTAGGGAACTTGGATAGATTTCGTATGTGCAATGTGGACATCATAGTGAGAGGATGGTTCCCTGTCATTTATGGTAGGTGTCAAAGGTCATTTGGGTCACAAGGGGTAAAATGTAGCATTATTTGGATGTATGTGTCGCCGAAACTTAGATGGATTTTCGCATTCTGGTTGGTGTATTATAGTGTTTGCAGGGGTAACCTGGGTACCCGCCTGCCATCGTATTACCCAGTTTCAAATCTACTACCCGAACCTAAAAGGAAGGAAACCCATGCAAAAAGAATTTATGCCATTGCCCACAGCAATGGGCTAAAATATTTTGCCAATTTGGCAAACATTCTCCAAGACTGAGAATGAAGAGAGCTCCTAGAATCGATGGTTAAGTTTGAAAATTGTTCGTACTGTGTTCGATCCCAAAGTTGAAATTTTTATTGGCATGCAGCTGGATCGCGCTGTCATCATGTAATAATCCTTCTCACATATACACATACCGTATATTCTGTAATAAACGCCCCCGGGGGCATTACATTTTTGAAAAGGGGGGCGTTTATTTGAGGGTATATTGTAATAAAAAATTAACTAATCGGCATCGGTAAAAATCTGCCATTCAACCCATCATTACCACCGATTATTTGTAAACTGAAAAAAGGGCACAAATATACTTGCAACTTGCTCTTAATTTCGTTAAAACTCCTGTGAATACCGTACTCAATCCTTCCCGCCAAAACGGAATGCATTGATAAGCACAAACGTATAAATTATACCCCTGCCATGAGCGCGATCGTTGGTTATTTTCCCCATAACAATGTAGTATAACCTGGAATTGTATTCCTTGCAGTCTGGAAAAAGTGCCGTGTAAGTTGCTGTGCAATTTGTTCTGTACAAAAGCACAAGTACATACTATCCGAGCTGCAGTGTTTGGCTGTATTTCCAAGTCCCAAAGCTTACCATGTATATCTGTGCACGTTTTGCACACGTAGCACCTAGAATCTTTGGAAGTTCGGTGGTTATTATCCTGCATAAATTAAGCCATTTCTCGCATTCCTTCCGTAATGTTATTTGCAGTAGGACTTATGAAATGTGAACGTCATCGCCAACGAAAACAGTGATGCACGTGGTCTCATGCAGGCTAGGCCTACTTCTTCGCCCACGCACTTACGTGCGAGTCCGTTTTTACCGCCAAACAAGGCATCATGTTTTGCTCGGTGACATCATATGCATACGATCCATTGCAAAATTTAAATTGCCCCTGCATCGTGATTGCATGGTTCAAATGCGATGATTCTAGCCAGCCAGTCACAACTCGCGCCATCGCCTATGTGATTTAGTGTGTGAAAATACTAAGCCTCGAGACGAATTTTTCTATTGAGTTTTTATGTGTTACGACGATCACATTTCCTATGCTGATATAACCGGCTAGTGCAGCCGGGCGAGCCCCGTGCTAAATTCAACAAGAAACGACATCACAAATCTCTGCGTACTTGGATTTTTCGGGGATCTCACTAGCGTGCATTTCAATTGCAGATTATTTTCAAACAAGAAGTAAGTTTTGGACAAGAACTGCTAAAAATTTACGGGGATATTTATATCCGTAAGGAACCATAGGATACGTTAATCGTGTGCAATTGCTTTGCTGCCCCAGAACCGCTAAGATTATTATGATTGCGTATTTCTACATGACCTCATTAAAGCTGGATTCTACAGTACAGTAACGCAACTACAACCCAGTACAGTAAAATACCGCAAATGTTCCGACATGATTGGGGGATGAAAACTAAACAGAGCATGATGTTTGCCTAAGAGCTAAATTGTCAAAGGGTATGTGACATCCACTGAAAACAATCCTACTGTATTGACGATTGGTTTATATCTCCACATTTGAAAAGAAAATATTAGGCCTAAAAAAATGATATTCCATTCGCAAAACAAATGGAACTATTCCCAATATTTTCCAACTTGAACGATATGCACAAAGCAAGGGGCGCGTACTCGAGGGACAAACACGTGTCTTCCCTCTTTCTAATAATCGGTAATCGGCATCAGGCCGATTGTTAAATTAAATAACGATTATGCATAACCGGTCAAACACTAGCTTTATCTGTGGTTTGGGCCTGTAGTGCGGGAGGCCTTGGCCTTCGCAGTTGTTAAAAATTTTGAGGGGGGGGGCGTTTATTAGAGGGGGAGCGTTTATTACAGAATATACGGTACATCACTATCTGACAGTGATCCCCAAATCACACTGTACTGTTTTACACAGAAACTAGCAGACATATCACCCGCCCAGCTTGCGAACACTGTGCCTGCAACGTTGGGCATGCCATGTAGACTGAGCCTTGAATGGATGCGGTCTTAAATTTAATTTGGTACGCCATCTCAAGTATAATCCTCGAATATTCCTCACTGGTTAAAAGTGTCAGTTTTATGCAAATCTACACTTTGCTGCTATCTGTAATGTACTAAGATATCACTGTAATGACACGTAAATATTCATGAAAAGGTTTTGGAAAGAGATCATTACATATTACCCTAGTTTGCCCCAAAATGGCACTCCCACACTGCGAAGTTTATCGTGATAGTGTAGCTCCATGGTTTATGTATGAAAGCTATATATTAGCATGCCCTGTTGTAAACACGAGGCTAGCTTTGTCAAACCTTGCATATTCCTTCCTTGATAATAACACAGCATATTGTACATTAGCTTGAGCCAATATCACAAGCATGAGGTGGTTTGTTTACATTCGGTAATTTTGGACGTGCAAGAGAATGCCCTAATACAAAGCTCTGATTAATTGGTTAATATTTTTAAATTGGTGTTTTAAAGGAGAACCTTTGGGCTCTTAGTATGCTTACTTTTCGAGTAGGAAAGGATCCCAAAATTCAGAATCAAATTGATATAGGCCTTGGGGTGTACAGATTTTCTTATTTGACCGTTTTCTGTTACTTTTCTTTTACTTTTCTTTTACTTATCATTTTTTATTTGAAACAAAATGAGACGTCTAAACATTGTGACAAATCAAGTGTTTTTGAACTTGTGAATGTGATCGCTACCTCTTCAGAACAGCTGTAAATATTGTCATGAATGTCTTATGGAGTATGCCTAACAATATGTTTCAATTATTAACTACCCTCCTATACTGCCCCAAACTCAAGTACTGTACATGGCATTTTAGTGAAGGTGGTGAGTGTGTGTATTTGTCACATGGAAATGGAAGGTATGCAGGGTGATAACTTGAAAATCCAAGTGTTCAATTTCTCTCGAACTGCCAGTGTTTGTATGATTTTGAAATTAAATGTGCCTCTACGTTTTGGGGTGAAGGCCAAAAGTCATTGGGGTTGAAGTTGCAAATTATGCCTCACCTTGTGACTCCCTTAATACAAAATCATCTTAAATGTAAGGAACCATAGTGCCCTCTGGCTCTTGTTTAGTCACTGCAACACTGCGTACTGGATGGGTATGGCGGTCGGGTTACCCTTTCTCTAGTGTCTCTTTGTTTCTCAAATGCTAGGGAACAAGGAGACATTAAATTGGGCTTGGAAGTGATTCTGGGTTCACTTGTTATCCATGACTATAATTTATCCTGGGATGAAGCCTCAACACATCATATAAATCATTCAGCATACTTCATTCTTGTGCATCATTTGGAAACATATTTTCAGTAACAACAACGTCTTCAATTGCTTTTCCTATGGAGATGGAACCATGTTTTAATAACCTTTCATATTAGTAATTTACTACTTGTAATAGTTGGAATTTCTTTGGGGATTGCATTGTTTGAATGCAAGAAATCATTTTCTCTTCCCAGTGATATGCATGGCATGGTTTATGCCTAGAAAATGGGTTGTTATCAAGAGTGAATAGTTCTCAAGTGTCTTTCACACTTAAACTAGGTGAACCAGATGTAAAGCAGGCCAAGAACCTTTGTTGTGACCTTGAGGCTTGATAATTTCACATTTATGGATGATACAACAGTTTTTCATGGCAAAAAGCCTTGTGGAAATGAAGACTCAGGGGAATGAATCTAGAAAAAAAAAAAACACACACACACACACACAAAACAAAAACAAAGAAGAAATCAATGCATGAAAGGACTTTCCATGACCTGACCAGTGCTTTTTACCTGTGGCACATCTAGGATGTTAAAGAGCCCATGAAATGACTCAATAACAACGATTGGAGTCATTCTCTGACACTATCTATCAACAAAAAAAGCATTTACTTTAAAAAATTCTGCCCCACAAAAGAGAAATGCTCAAGTAAAATGGTGCCCCTTTCAGCACAACAGCTGAAAAATGTGAAAGATACAAGAGTGCATTGAACCAAAAATGACATCATTGCAGGAACCCAACTTCACAGTGTGTGTATTATAATGCTATGTTTAAGTAACATTTTGCTCACAGATTGCGTACTGTAGCATGACACGGGTACTGGCCAGATAGTTTCTGAATTATATCTGAAGAATGTCCCAGTATTTTAGCCAAATATATATCAATCAAAATTTGAAATTCTCACTCCCAATTCCTCGAATGAGGAATTTTGTCATTATTTACTCAAGCACTGTCCCATTTATGTTAGGCCTAACAGTTTGAATTTTTGGTTCCAGCAATCTAGTCGATTTATAATTAGACAGCAATTCTTTCAACCAGAAAAAGAAAATATTTTTAACTCACATTCAATCAGATTGTTGAATAAAAGAAGACTGATATCTCACCCGGATTCCTTTGAAAGGCATCCCTTCCAAGTAAATTTGTCACAAACATTAATGTGGAAATCATACAATGGATCTTGTACTAGCATAGACTTCAAAATGCATGAAGTTGAAATAGTAACTGCATGCCAACTTTTTATAAAAATACAGAATACTTCCTGACCAAAAGATCAGCCAGTCTCCTTTCTCACTGTCATCACTGTTCCTTTTCTTTGAACCAAGTCAAATTTGAGCATTAGCACAGGCATCCAAAACAACACAGAACTTGTTGGTAGTATTTAAGCCACTGTGCAGAATGGTATACAGTATTGCATATGCGCCTGTGTAATGAGAGAATCACTGCTTCCTCCCCAATAAAAATAATTGTTACATAACACTGGAGGACAAATGGATGCAGTTACATCCCCCAGGAGCCTAAGGTATTTTTCTGTGTGTATAATACCAGGGAACTTTCAAACATTTTTATGATATATACCAAACAATTTTCCCTGCTAGATGGCTCAAGAAATATTGAGAAGTCACAAAACTCCATCTGTTGAACAGGGATATTCTTAGGTGTTGAAATCTCTTTTTTCACTAGTTTTGTGAAGCAAACATAGGTTTAGGTTTTGTATTGTTGATTATATCAATCATTTTAGGCCATCTATACACGCAAGATTCTGTAATATCAACAGAGCAGGGTATACTCCAAGTACACTATAGTACACACACTGTGAAGTTGGGTTCCTGAGATGATGACATTCTTGGTTGAATGCACTTTTACATTTTTCAGTTGTTGTGCTGGAAGGGATACCATTTCACTTGAGCATTTCTCTTTCATGGGTGAGATTTTTTAAAATAAATGCTATTTTTGTTGATAGATAGTGTCAGAGAATGACCCTAAATCATTCTTACTAAGTCATTTCATGGGCTCTTTAAGTGTGGGGGTTCTTCCTCGTGGGCTGGGTGGGTATAGCAATTATTGAATTACAGTACTCTTTCTATTGGTCAAAGTTAGTGGTGCATATGATATATGTTTATGATTTTAAAATTCTTGAAGTTTTCTTCCTACTTTGTTGTATAAACTCAGTGCACGAGTACATTTTTCTCTTTATTTATTTTCTGTAGGACGTGGACACTATGTGGAACTCCAGAGTACTTAGCACCTGAAATTATTCAAAGTAAAGGTCACGGTAAAGCAGTTGACTGGTGGGCCTTAGGTATTCTTATATATGAAATGTTAGCTGGGTAAGTTTGAACAGTTTTTTTTGGTTTCGATGAAAAGAGAAACCTATGCATTCATGATGGCGTGTGTGTGTATGTATGTGTGTATGTGCGTGTGTATGTGTGTGTGTTTGTGACACTTTGCTTGTTTACACGATATCTTGAGAAGGGAAGATCTGACAGTTCTCAAACTTGGTACTTAGATACCTCATACTGAGAGGAAGAACCCTATTTATTTTGGTTGAGGTCAAAGGTCATCTGGGGTCACAGGGGGTCAAAAACCAAAATCCTTGTTTACACAATATCTCAAGACAGGAAACTTGGATTAATTTCAAACTTGATATGTTGATGCGTTATGATGTAAGGAAGAAGCCTATTGATTTTGGTGGAGGTCAAAGGTTATTTGGGGTCACGTGGGGTCAAACCCCGAAATCTTTGTTTACACGATATCTCATGGTAGAAAATTTGGAATAATTTCAAACTTGATATGTTGTTGCGTTAGGATGTCAGGAAGAACCCTATTGATTTTGGTGGAGGTCAGAGGTCACTTGGGGTCACATGGGATCAAAACCCGAAATCCTTGTTAACACGATATCTCATGGTAGAAAAGTTGGATTAATTTCAAACTTGATATGTTGATGCGTTAGCATGGGAGGAAGATTCCTTTTGATTTTGGTGGAGGTCAAAGGTCATTTGGGGTCACATGGGGTCAAACCCTGAAATCCTTGTTTACACGATATCTCATGGTAGAAAACTTGGATTAATTTCAAACTTGATATGTTGATGCGTTATGATGTAAGGAAGAACCCTATTGATTTTGTTGGAGGTCAAAGGTCATTTGGGGTCACATGGGGTCAAACCCTGAAATCCTTGTTTACATGATATCTCATGGTAGAAAACTTGGATCAATTTCATACTTGATATGTTGATGCGTTATGATGTAAGATAGAACCCGATGTATTTTCGTGGAGGTCAAAGGTCATTTGGGGTCACATGGGGTCAAAACCTAAAATCCTTGTTTACATGATACATTATTGTAGGAAACATGGATTCATTTCAATCTTGATAGGCTGATGCGTTATGATGTAAGAAAGAACCCAATTTATTTTTGTGAAGGTCAAAGGTCATTTGGGGTCACATGGGGTAAAAACCTGAAATCCTTGTTTACATGATACATTATGGTAGGAAACTTGGATTCATTTCAATCTTGATAGGCTGATGCATTATGATGTAAGAAAGAACCCGATTTATTTTCATGGAGATCAACGGTCATTTGGGGTCACACCCCGAAATCCTGGTTTACACTATATCTCAAGATAGGAAACTTTGATTCATTTCAAACTTGATATGTTGATGTGTTACGATGTAAGAAATAACCCAATAAATTTTGGTGGAGGTCAAAGGTCATTTGGGGTCCCATGGGGTCAAACTTCGAACTTCTTGTTTACACTATATCTCAAGGGAGGAAGCTTGGATTGATTTCAAACTTGATATATTGATGTGTTATGATGGGAGGAAGAACCCTATTGATTTTGGTAGAGGTCAAAGGTCATTTGGGGTCATAGAGGTCAAACTCAGAAAACCTTGTTTAGGATAGCTCAAGGTATGAAAGGTGGATGGATTTCAAAATAAGTATGTAAATGAATTATGGTGAGAAGATGGTCTGTATAAGGTTATTTTTTGTGGAGGTGAAAGGACATCTGGGGTCATGATCGGTCAAACTTTGAAAAACTTGTCAAAATGGGATATCTCAAGGTAGGAAACTTGGATGGATTTCCCAATTAGTATGTGGATGTGTTATGGTGAGTTGAAAGTACTGTACCTGTTGTTTTTGGTGGAGGTCAATGGTCATCTGGTATCACCTGGCATCAAACTCTGAAAACCTTGTTTGCAGAATATCTTAAGGCACAGTATGAAAGAAAAACCAGTCACTTACAGGTGGAGACAAAGGCTATTTTGGGTCACCAGTTGTTACAAGAAATGTAGCATATTATTGAAAAGAGCATGTATGTATCATCGAAACCTCAATGCATTTTTGCATTCTGGTTTTAAATTTTATTTATGTTGTTTGAAGAACTCCTTAACATTGGTTCTAGAGTTAAAACCAGGTTAGAATGGTTTAAGTGGGTTTAGAAAGAAGGAGAAGGGGTGAAGTACGTCCCCTCCCCCCTCATCTCATCTCTCATTTTCAAGTGACAATGTAAGATTATGGTGGCCTGTTTCTCTAGAATTCATCCTACTCCTCTCAGTGTATCATGTAAAATAATATATCTCAAGACATTCCGACTCTAACCTGACCTTATTTCTTAAACGCCCAGTTCTCTCACCCCAAACAGTACCAATTCTCCTAACCTTCTTACTTAAGACCCTCCCACAATTGTCTGAAATTCATCCTCATCCAGATGCAATCTCAGTTTATTGGTTTAAGGTTAGTATAGAAAAACTCAATTTATATAATCAAAACCACTCAGTACCTTTCATGCTCAGTAATATAAGCTTTGGTACTTTGCATTGCTTGAATTAGCTGTCAATCAAAGAGCTGAGCCAATTGAGAATTTTGGTATCCCCACACCAAAAATGTAGTTTGGGGTGAGAGGTTTGGCCCTTTAAACCAAACCTGGAGACATGTTAGGCATGATGTGTTGGGAGACATGAATGTGACAGGTTACAAATCTTAATTTGAGGATTTAGTGCTAAAAGGAGGTAATGCACTTTGGATACAAACTTAAGAACCCTTATTGCACCTAATTTACAGTTGCACTGTGTGCGCTCTTTGAGTAGTGTTACTGTAGCTCTGAGGCAATTGCTACTTTTTTTCGGCATACCAGAATTAACATTGTGCCTGTAATAGCTTAAGATTACAGCTTAGTTCAGTAAAATATAAGTGACAAAAGAAGGAAGATAAATTAGCATAACAAGATGTGTGGAAATTCGGTAGGTGAAACAAAGGTGACAGTGGGATCTGAGTGCATATCATGGTAACGAACCAACACAAATGTGGTATGGATCACAGTGTAGTCAATGAATGCCCTAACTAATAATGCTGTGAGTAAACAATTTCAATAAGTACAGCACAAACTGATGATTTGGTTTATGTACTGTATGCATGTTAATATTTTTATTTTATTTCTATGCATACATATTTATCCCAAGTGATGAAACCCTAACCTCATCTTGACACGTACCACTTGCATAACCCTATCGGTGTGCATGCCTGATCTGTAAGTGTACATGACTGTACCTTGTATGTATCCATACCAAATCTTATGCACTTCCTGCCGCACGGTAATTCTTGTCTGGAAAAAAACTTGTGTGCCACTTAAGCGATCAAGTCATAGGAAAGGGAATTTGTACCTGGTATCGATTCTTTTCAAACCCTTAGAGTTTAATGTTTGTAGGGAGATTATATATTATCACACTGCCTGTCTGTTTTACATTCTTCCCTAATCCCATCTCATTTTATTCTCGGCAACAATTGCATCTCTAGTGCTTCTCTCTTCATATTAATTTAGGTTTGTTAACAAGTCTTTGTGTGGCCACTTCCTTAAAAGCTTTGAATAGGAGCTTCTCCCTATTAATTAATCCGTTTGAATATTTGGGCTTCCTACGCTTTAGTTAATCCACTTATTTCCTCTCTTATAACTTTTAGTACCTTTACTTATTTCTTCCTTCATTTTTTGTATTGGGATTAAGCTAATCTGGCACAGTCAAGTTAATGTGTGTAGTTCTATGTTAGGCTTGGGAATAAAAGCTAATTCAGAGGAAGCAGTTAGTCAGCCAAGAGTTCTTTGATGCTCATGTACATTTTGCAGCTACTATATACTGTACCTTCTTATAATTTGTCTAGTTAAATTAGAAATAGATCGGTCTCTCTTCATGCCGAGGAAGAGGATACACAACATTTCTGTCATGTGTTTTATCTTGGATTTGTTGACTTTATCCTCTTCTGACGTTAAAGCCAGACTCTGTTCATCGGGACCCAGTTTTGCCTTAAAGCCACTGATGTGACAAGGACTCAGTCCCCCACGTTAACCATAACTTTTTACTGTTGCTCTGTTTATTTTCATCATGGAAGATTTTACAGAGAGATCCATAGAAGCAGGGGGATATTTACATTTTTCTTATGCATAGTTCAAGTCTCAGAGTAAGTAAGTACAGTATCAGTTGACTTGTGCCATGATGTGTCTGTCTGGTATGTAGTTCCCAATTGGCCTCCAAAATGCTGTCTATTTCTGTCCCCACCTACCTTCTATTACCCTATTTATACCTTTACCTACAGTTATAGGAAATTATTGGAAGTTACAGGGTGTATAGTGCCCTCTACTGGTAGGGTTCCCATGGTGTTATTAGTTCGCCAGATGGTAAGTATAGGTGTAAATGGTATACATAAGGTAATAGGAGGTAGGTATTGTCCCTCACAGACTCCCAAACCAGGGAGTTTTGTGAATTACCATGTAGCATGCAAAATAAATCATTTTTTTTAGTTATGAAGTAAGCACACACAGTAAACAACTTTTTAATCATGGTAAGTGTGGTTGTAGGAATTACATTTAAAATGAATTTGGAAAGGATAATATTAAAAATTTCTACTTAGGAAAACATGCAAAAGATGATGGAAATGTAAGATGAAGGAAATATGAGTGTAGAGTGTATTTATACTAAAATCAAGACATTTTGAAAAAGTAAAAGCTCTCCAAACTGAAGGTGAGTGAACGTCATGCAGTTTCTTTCATGGTATGAAAATGTTAAGTGTGTATGTTTAAGAACCCATAATAGATACTTATGATTTCTTCACAAAGTTTACAAAGCTGTCATTTGGAAGATAAAGCTGTGATTTTTAAGTTTCCCTTTTTTTTTACTTTTTTAGGGGAAACCGTTGTTCTAAATTGGCTCACTTTCTCTATTTAGGTACCCTCCGTTCTTCGATGACAATCCATTCGGCATTTATGAGAAAATTTTAGAAGGCAAAATAGACTGGCCTCGCCATTTTAATGTTAACTCAAAGTGAGTATAATTTCCAATTTTATGTAGTAATGTTTTGAATGTGAGTAATACATTAGTGATCATGAGAGTGAAAGTAATAAATCTGCCCCTTTCTAACAAAAAGAAGTTATCAATAATTTTCAAGAATGATTTTTTTAGATTCTTTTTTGTCATACTGATACTTAAATTTTCATATCTGTACCAAACATTCTCACATGTCAGTCAACTCTCTGAGATAATCATTCAAGAGAAAAAGTAATTCGCATGGAAAACTGCATTCTTTTCTGTCAAAAGACCTAGGCTCTTTGTTTGCACAAAAATTTTTTCTTCAAAAGGTGTAGCATATGGGGCAACAGATTGATTTGTTTATAAAATGAATGAAGTGAAATTCAGTTAACATATAAGTACACCTCACTCCACCCCCTTTCCAACCCCCAACCCCCCCCAAAAAAAGTTTCTACAGGTAATTATATACAACCCCTGCATTTTGATGCATAGTTGTTCCAATTTGGGTGACTACTGTTGACAGTGGTCAGCCTGCTTACATATGGTTTTAGAAACACCGTGCATGTCAGCTCCAGATGGAATTACAGCATCGAGCTACTGACACCCCTGGGCATAATATAAAATATAAATATTGCTCAAGGGATGTCTGTTTTAATTCAGCCAGTTCAACTACATCAACTTTTTCCTCTCAGTGTGTGACTAGTGAATATTGTGTCTGTGAGCTTATCTTTTCTCATTTTGCATTTTGTAATTTTTCTTTTACTACTTTTGTATTGTCATATGTCAGTTGTCTGTTTTTATTGCCGTCATGTCTCATCTTTCATTCTTGAAAGTTGACCTGAAAGGCTGGACTTGATCCAAGCCTTGACTTTGTAGTCCCTCCTGGTGTGATATATTTTATGACCTCTAATGACAGGTCATGGTTGTTACAATGGATACTCCCTGGATACTCCCTAGCTGGAATGTTAGTCATAATGATAGATTGCAGGTGCATGGATGGTCTGCACACTTTATGGTGTGATAGCGATCTGTACATATGTTATACTTTCATAATCAATTATGGATGCTGTAGACATCTCAGGTTTAACTTCAACAGAGGCCTGTCATTTGGAGGGGTTTGGTTAAATGGATGGGGGTATTTAATGATTCATTCCAGACATAATTATAGGCACTAATTTATGAAGGAAAAAATGTGATAATAAGGTTTGCACCTATACCCTAAAAAAGCAGAAGGGTGATGACTATCGGCATACATGGTTCTGAAGAGGAACTGGGTAGGGAAATGATTTTGAAGTGGGCAGGGAGATGAGTTTATTTCACTCCTTTGCTTGTATCATGTGTATTTATGTATACAAGTTGAGGAAGAGAGAAATCATACATGTTAATGCTTGCAGTAAAACTTCTGGCAGAACATTCAGGCTGACAATTTTTAGTGATTTCAATTTTTTTCATGGTAGTTTAAAACTTCTAAAGGGGTATATCCCCCATGTCTCCTTGGTTAGGCCTGGGAAGGAATCTCCTAGAGTATTTTGAGATTTATGTGTACTATGCACTGTAAAGAATGTTGCCTTTTAACTTGAAAGCAATTTTTTACAAAGTAAATTAGTTGCAGTGTTTCAAAAAATTGAAGTCATCATACACTTTTAAGTAGAGGCTTTTACAGTACGAGGTAAGTCTTGTTGTACAAGTTTGGAGATTAATCACACACCACCTAAATTACCAGGCAACTGCCTTGTATCCAGGGAAAAGAAAAACAGTCAACAGTTGTCATGGAGTGTAGCATTTAACACTAAAAAGCTGGGGTCATGTTTGGCCCCCAGGTAGTTGCTTTTAATTCCATTTCAGAAAGGCATTTAAAAAAGAAAGGGCTTAAGACGTTTTTGAACTGCAATCAAAATAACATGCTTTCATCATTTTTCTCCACTTTGGGAATGGATAAGTGGGAAGTTTGACTTTGTTTAAACTAAACCAGGAATTTTGACACTGATGTTGGAATTCATTTTATCTGAGCACTTACCATGTAAGTCAGTGATTTGAGTACGTTGATATTGTGGTTATTTATAAACTTAAATGATTAAGATATGTTGGTTGAATGGAAGAATTTTATGGTCATCTTCTGAGAATTTCTGTTTTACTAAGCTTTATCACCTAATCATCCAATGAGAAGTGCTTCAGTGCATAGTCATGTTGGTAGTGTAACTGCTGCCAGTTACAAAAAAAAAAAGGTCTGTAGTGTTGGAAGGGCGATTGTAACCTCGTTGGTGTTAAGGTAGCTAATAGAAAGCTGTGTTGGTAAATACCACTTTCCATAAAACACCAGTTGGTCTACCCTTCATTGCAGAATGTCTCTTCTTAGTGTATGTATTGATAGTATCTTGGCAACCATCATTAACAGTGCCAAAAGATCATGAAAAGAAACTGCCACTTAACTCTTGGTGAACTTTTGTGAAAGTATGTGACATTTTGATAATTAGGCTTTCTCCTGCGACAAGATGCCTAAATTTAAAGAGGAACAATTCATTTTGCCTTAAAGGGACAATCTTCTCATCCCAAACTACACCTCTAGTATAGGGTAACAGCAACTCTAAATTGGCTCAGCTTTTTGATTGACTGCTTATTCAAACAATGCAGAATACCAAAACTTATATTACACAGCATAAGCTGCTCTGATAGTGTTTTGATTATACACATTGAGCTTTCTATATTTACCCTGAAGCAATAAAATGAGGTTGTATCTGGATGAGGGTGAATTTCAGACAAATGTGAGAAGGGCTTAATTAAGAAGGTTAGGGGAATTGGTACTGTTTGGGATGAGAGAATTGGGCCTTTAAGTTGTGATTGTGTAAATACAGTATACATAGTACCTGCAATACATAATTTGATTTATAGCAGCATGGCTGCTGAAAGTTATAAGCCTCTGTCGAAGGGCCCTGTGCCAGTTTGCTTCTGCAATGGTGCTGCTTTGATTTTAAACATTGTGTTAAACCATGCCTGCTCCTTGTTGTAGGTTGTTTAAAAGACCTAGTCACCTGACTCACCTCTCACACCAAAATGCATTTTTTGTTGCAGTTTTACAGAAATTTCTCATGAGCACATGTACTCTTTGATTGACAGCAGATGAAAAAAATCTGAGTACTGTAGTATATATATTACACATGTACTGCACAGAGTTAGTTAGTTCAATAAGATTTTAACGACACACCAACACTCATGCATTATATAGTGTCATACTGTTCAAATACTGTTCAAGTCCTTCCCTTTAGTTGCCTCACTCGACAGATGGTGAATACTGTGAGCATATTCTACAACCCCCAGCCCACAGGGGGATGTACTGCACAAAAAGTGTCCTGCGCATGATTACACTGGGGTTCTTGCATACTTACCCTGAAGCAAAAAACTGAGATTGTGTGTGGATGAGGATGAATTTTAAATATTTGTGGAAGGTGATCAACAAGTGCAGCAGGTTAGGAGAATTGGACCAGCTTGGGGTCAAAGGGTTAGGCTTTTAATAGAAACTTAATATGTTTTTGTAATTCCAACCCAAATATTGTCAAACAACCAAAAAAAAAACATGATTTGAGAAATTGTATCTTTGTTATTTTTTCACAGCTCCCCCTCCCATTTAGAATATAATCAGAAATATTGTAATCCCTTGGTCAGCTTTTTAAAAATTTATGATACACTTCCATTCGTCAAACAGTTGCAACGATACTTTTTATGGACCATCCCCCTGGTTGGTTTGATTTCCATGTTTTATCTGTATTCATGCTACCATGCTGTTCTTTCACCCATCCTTAAACCACCTGTATACTTTTCTAGGAATTGTTCAAACTAGGGAGTTTGAAGAAAATACATAGTTGTGGATATCCAGGGTATTTACTTAACTTGTGTGGTATCACACATAATTTTGTTCCGTTAACACAATATCAAACTGAAAGTTGCTACATCTTAATGTTTGTGGCTACAAGAATGTGTTTAGCTGGTTTTATGGTAAATATAAACTCAACCAAACCATAAAAAGTGTGCATATATGAATGCAGGGAATACAGTACCAGTATTGCATCTCACAGAGCTGTAAAACTCTATCTAACCACACTCCTAACCTCATCTCATTTTGCTATAGCATGCTGGCTGGTCAGAAATGCAATACAATGCATACAATCACAAATCAAAATTGTGCAACATTCTTTTAACATACACCCCAAGGGATTGGATCAACTTACTGATTTATCATGAAACATCAAAACTGCAATGCAAGTTATGATCACTAAAATTGCTAAAATATTCCTTACAGTTTCTATCCTTGGAGGAAGGAAAGGAGGGGGGTGGGGGGGGGTTTACTTTGCCAGAGATTTTACTGGGTGAATGGCACACTACCATAGGTTGAAAAAGAGCTCAGTTTTCAGATAAAGAAAGGTATTATTTGCAGAGATGGGAGCAAGGCCCCGGTTGGATGACAGCCTTAAACAGCACTGACGTATCGTTCAGCCACTGCTGCTGCAATCATCCCATTGTTTTAGACATGATTGATCCCCCTCTTTAACCCTTAACCGTTGTGCTCCGATCGGGGCATATTTGCGCGCCTCGGGAGTGGGCGGAAAAGCGGACGTAGCATGCCCCACATCAGCTTCCATAGGTCATTGACCCCATGACCTTAAACTATTGTCCCTTTTGTTGTTGTGGCCGAATTTTCTGGTAGCAACTCGCAGTTTCGAGCTCCGTGTGAAACAGTAAAGATGGGTGACAGCCGAGCTCTTAGCATGGGTCCAAAAGAACCCAAACAATGGTAAAGGGTTAAATGTGTGACATGTAGGGCTAACCTTTATCTTCTTCTAGTTCACAGCTGCAGTGTGCTTCCACCACCACATTATGCTTGTGTAAAGGATGTTTGGAGGGAGGAAAGACATTATAAAAGTGGTAGCCGTGTGTCCGCATTATGTTTGGTTTTCTTATTGTCTTTTTGACTTAAAATTAATTTCATCCCCCCCCCCCTTCCAATTTAAACTGAAACACCTGTCTAGTACTTACATTGAGAAAGAGCCACAGATCCATGCACTGTCAATTGCTTTATGTCGTAGGCTATTGAAGTCTAATCAAAAAAGTCAGGTTTGTTTGACTTAACTGAAGGAAATAATAAAAGCCTATAAACTGAAATGGACCAGGAGTTACATCTCATATAAATCACTATCTGAAATTAGCACCTTTTTCTAGCTAGCTTGAAAATATGTTCAAATCACTTCAAAAATAATCAAAAGTATAATTAAAGGAATTATGCAAACTGTCCAGAACTTTTGTGACAAGTTTTATCAAAGATGACTTTCCTTTCTTGAAGAATAAAGACCTTGCTCATAGCCTTAAAATAAAATTTACCAGCACCAGACAGAAATCCCCAAGTGTTCCAGCTCTTTGATTGACATCAAATTATAAAAATGCAGCTGTTCATATTACACAGCATGTACTGAGAGCGATCAAGTTACACAGTGCCTTCTTGAAATTTAATACTCAACATGGTCAGGCCTCGATTTTCCGAAAAATTTTTGGTTGTCCAAAACATTTTTGGGACAATTTAAAAAGAGCAACTGTGTTCAAACAAAAAGATGTGATGTTTGCTGTCACTTCAAGTCTGAAAAATGGTATGATGAAAAAAGATGAAGAAGTTGATCAGTCAGCAGTGTATTCTTCTTCAATCCGAGAGAAAATGGTTGTCCATCGGACAGCTAACCTTTAACTTTTGGTTGTCCATATGGAATTTTAGTACCAGACATCCACAATAGTGGAGCCCTGGAGGTACAGTATGCCTTGGAGCAGTAAACTCAAACTGTGTCTGGATAAGAATGAGTTTTATATAGCTGTGGAAGGGGCTAGAAATAAGGATGTTGGGAGAATTGATGTTGTCTGGGATTATGAATAACTGCCTTTTAACCACCCCTTTAACAAATTTTGGTAATAAATGAGTGAGAGGAGAAGCCTGGACTATACTTTTAATAGGAACGACAAGTAATATAGAATTATTGTTTGTGAACACAATTTACCTTAGCGGTAACCTTTATGCAGATATGTCTTTTCCTATACAACATCTACCATTGCCTCAGGTCTTGTAGACTTCTACAGTACCACTGCACATGGCATTTTTTGAACTCTCCGGGAGTGAGAGGAATATAGGTCTATAGGTAATTCAGTACATTAAGTACCAAAGGTGGGTGTTGAATATACCTCTCACCAGACATTATTGTAAACAGATTTAGTGATGTTATTGTTAACTTGTCTAACTGTGTCTCAGGATCCTTGTTCCTCATTGACTTCATATGGGGTTGGGTATCTTTGTATTTGTGAGAAAGGCATGTTTGCCATCATAATTGCCAAACATTCATCAGGTTTTACCAAGAATTGTTGGAACCAGTAATGTTTAATCGCATTTGTTTAAATCTTTCTTGTAAACACAGGTTAATAAACATCCACTGTTCTGCTTCATGTTACTGACCCTATTATCAGGGTTTCCACTCATCAATTGTGGTCATGTACCTGAGTGTGTTTCAATTACACCATGGAGTTGTCTGAGTACATGAAATGTTGGAAATTTTTAGTGAAAGTGCGATTCTACCCCATTGGCTATCCTTCCCACCAAATACATGTTTAACCCTCACTTACCTCTGCATCAGGGCCATTGCTAGTGGTAGGATTTTTCTGACAGGGGCAAACTGCATCCCTCCCCCCTTTCTTAAACAAAAAACTTTCAGCCAGAAAGTAAAGATGATGACTTGCCAAAAAGATGGGGATGAAAGAAGTTTCAGTGTCAAACATATCAAAATACTTTTGGTTTGTATTAGAAAAAGATTTCAAATTTGAGAAATTTTTTGAAAAAATTCAACTTTCCTGTAGCTTTGGTTTTTAAAGCAGCTCATTGAGTTGGTTCATGAAATTCAACTTTTTTTTCCAAACCTGTTAAATTTTCTTCACATACCAATGACAAATAGTCAGTCGTAGATAATCCCCATACCCTACATAAAAATAACTGTTTTATGATTGAGTAATTAACGATTCAAGTCGGTTTTCAAAAATTTGTGACCAGACACATTTTTCAAATTACGTACAAAACTGTTAAAAGTCAGGACACTAGAAAATTAAAAATTTCAACCTTTTTTGTGACTTTTGGGCTCGAAACTTCACTTGTTATGCGAACTATAAGCATTGTTATGCAGTAGCGACCCTTTGAGACTCTCGTTATAAAGATATCGATATCAACTCAATGAGCCTCTTTAAGGATTATTTGGGTCCTATATTGATGAACCTATGAACCAAATCAAACATATAGTTGATGACTGATGGTGTTTGTAATGGCATACGATATTCTACAGATTAGGGCTCATGGGAAAGCCTTCTGTGATAGGACCCCATGTCCCTGTTTTCACCACCATGGATAGCCGGAGTGCCCTCCTCTATTGCGTGGTGAAGAGTATATTGGTGCAGTTAGGAGGATGATGTATACAGTGGTATAAACAAGGATATTGAAGGTTTATACAAAACCTGCTTAAGGTGTTTGCAACTCTGCTGACCTACATAGGGAGCCTGTTTTGGATAAAATGTAACAGTACTAAATATAGTATCACACTACCACTTCGGTTTCCCATCAACTGTGTCCACAGATGACTCTGTTGAGGAAGGCGAAGGGTTTCGTCAGCAACAAAGAACAGCGTGTAAGTCAAGGCTGTCTGGGTATGTAAAGTAAGCAGGTACAGGGAAGGCTTGTAAGGAAAGGTATATACCTGTCAAGTTAAATTCAACCAGGGACCTGGAAGGTTTTCCAGCACCCTGGTATAATTAGTTCCATATGTCAGTGTCTGCCTTCTGAGCCAAATGTGTTTATTTCAGACACCAATAGATGTCAAGTCAAATTTCACTGAGAAGACCCATTATGATGTGTTGTTAATAGTTCGATGCACCTATTTTAGGTGAATTTTTCTCTGTCAGTTGCTCAAACTTATTTTGGAGACACATTAATTATGTTGAACTTCTTTTCTTCACATCCAGGTATATTTTATTGTATTTTAGAACCAGAATATTTCATATCTAATGTAAAGCAATGAGTTACTCCTCATGGATTTCCCAATTCAGCGAGAAAAATATTTTCATGTAATTTTGAAGAGCCAATCATATGACAGGCAACTAGACTAATTAGAATTGTGACCAATTACAGGGCAAAAAGCAGTTGCCCAAAACTTTCGTAAAAACAATAGCCAGATCCCATGGATATCTTTTTATTTCACTTCCAAGTACCTGCCACTGTATTGAGACGTAAACGTTGAATGTAAAAAAGAAATAAGAAGAAAATGGTAAGATTATGATATTGCTTCAAATCAAGTTGGGGGACAACTGCTCTTGCCCTTTAGAGGTTCATAATTTAATGAGAAAAATATTGTCTCATGACGCTCAAGAGCTAGTCATAAGACACTGAAGACCTTCTCCAGTAATCTAAATTGGGGTGCCGTATATTTCCTAATAAGCGCCCCCTTAAAGAAATGCCCCCCCCCCTCCTCAAAATTTTTAGCAACTGCAAAGGCCAAGGCCTCCTCATGATACAAGCCTAATGCTAATGTTACAAAAGTATCCTAATGTTATAAACAACTTACCTTTTCACAAATAGATCCATGCACAACATGTTCAAAGTTTTAGAAACATAAATTAACAATCATCACAATAAATTCACAATAAAAGTTCCAAAGTGAACATAGCTTGTAGTTTGATCCACATAGAAGTTTACAACACTCATAACAAAATGCCAATCACAACTCAAGATACGTTCTGATAACAGTAGCCTGTTAACTTTCACTTGTATGCCTACATCTAAGAAACTCATAGGCTAGATTGTTTGAAGAAAATAGTATAGGTTCTAGCAGGAAGTTAGTTTTTTATTAAAATATAGCCTCAAATAAATGCCCTCCCTTTTAAAAAATGAAACACTCCGGGGGGGGGTTCATTAGGGAGTATACGGTGATGACACTCTAAGATTTTCTAAAGGGTGTGATTTGTCACACTCTTGAAAACAGTAGCATGTTTGAAGGTGGCCGGGGGGGACAAGGGCCTCCCATCTCTAAAGCCAGGGGGGAAATCACTCAGTCAGGGGATTTACAGGTTCAAGGAAGAGAAAAGGTTTGAAGGGGACACACTGAGCATTCAAACCTTAACCACACACCAGCTCCCCTGGGGGCAAGAAAATGGTTGTCCAAGCAAAAATAAAAAAAAAGAATGGAGACATGAGTCAGTCGCCATAAACTGAAGTGCAGAAAAGCAAAAAGAACAGTTCATCAATATCCATTCCGGTCGGGGAATCATTGGTTCCCCCCTCCCACCTTCAAAATCCAGGACATGCCACTGCTTGAAAAATCTAAAACTCAATCCTGACCTGAAGATGGTATAGTTTGGGGTACCCAGGGATGTAGGTGTAGAATTAAAATTACAGTAGCTTTTTCGTAAACCGCCACCACTTCAGAATGTGTAATCCTTCTGTATACATCCTACGATCCTTACTTTATCTGTTGTAGGTAAGACAAATTTTTCATCTGCAATCTGCTTCCTTTCTATACAGGGACCTCATTGGTGGTTTACTGACAATTGATCGCACCAAACGGTATGGTTGTATGAAGAATGCTGCCGACGACATCAAGAATCATGCATGGTTTGCCTCAATCCAGTGGGATGAAGTTAGTCGAAGGAGTTTAAAGGTATATTAATTCAGTTAAAAGATTTGATTTTTCATTTATACTGTAAAAATTGCATCAGGTTGCTGTTTTACCAAGCATGCAGCTGGAGAATAATTGAGGTGCATGCTCCTAAAGAGGGATTTAACGCTTTACCATTGTGCTCCAATCACAGCATATTTGCATGGCTCCGGAGTGGGTGGAAAAGCAGACGTAGCATGCCCGCATCTGTTTCCGTAGGCTATTGACCCTGTGACCTTAAACCATTGTCTTCTTCGTTGTTGTGGCCAAATTTTCAGGTAGCTACTTGCAGTTTCAAGCACTGTGTGAAACAGTAAAGTTGGGTGACAGCCACGCTCTCCGTCTGGGTCAAAAAGGACCCAAACAACGGTAAAGGGTTATTAAAGTAGCATGACTTTAGAAATCTTTGTGCTTGTATAACTTTTTTTCTAGTAGAGGGTTTAGTAATTACCTAGCCCGCAGAGTGGAGGAAGACTTTTCATTCAGCTCATTGCTATGAAAAACCAACTTCTGCCACGGTGGAGCCAAAATCATCTCAACTTGCGTAGAAATCGAACTCAAACTTCATTTACATAGCTCTGTGTGGATTGGTTGAAGCAAGGCTATGAAATGTTTATTTAAGAGGCAAACACCTTTACCATTGTACAACAGTACATGGAGTCACGGCAGTCGAAGTTATTGGACACTGGTATTGTATGGGTAACGTGCAAACATACACATGCATAGTACAGCGTTTAATTACTAACAACTGAGCATACAGCCACGAAAAAAGACAGTTTGATACTTTCAACCAAAGATTACTGTTTTTAAACCCACTCTCTGATGAAAATTGTCTTGTTTGAAAGAGGCTGTTTATGATCAAGACTTCCATCTAAATTAGAAGCTTAAATGAGCGTAACAAATCTATGTCTTGTTTGGTGTAAACAACTTTGTGTTTAACATAGCATTGCAAAGATTGAGTCATTGAGCACCCCCTACCGGAGGAATAGACCAATTGTGGTGAATGCTCATGAATATTAAAGTTATCAACTTTTGGGCTCATTGAAAGGAAATTCTGACCATTGCCAGCAGGCTCTTAGGAGGGGCAGTCTAAAGGAGCCTGCAGCCACAAAGGCACTACACAGGCTAGTAATTACCAGTTAAGTTTGTTGATGTTGTCAAAGTAGCCATGCTTCCATAGAAACCTAAAAGCAATAGAATATTTTGCTCTTTTGAATTATTCTCTATCAATTTTCAAAACTATTTATTTAAAGTGGGCATGACACAGCCACAAAAAATTTTGTGTATTGCAAGATTAGATACAGTATTTTACAAATATCATCTCACATCCCATTAAAAACCTGTACATCTCAGCATAAATGATATTTGAAGGAAAACATTCAAAATCCAATTTTGAAAAATGCCTCAACAGGTCACCTGACTTTTATGACGCAGTTGACAGCACAAACCTCGCCCTATTTAAGAACACGCATCTACAGGTGGAACTAATGTAACGCTCGGTAAAGTTATCTTAGCTACTTCATGAAAACGATTGCATCACAATACTCGTGGAACATACAGAGCGAAAGGTGCGGACCATATTGAGGATTCGGAGCATATCATTGGCCAATATGTTCACGTGCATACGCACCTGTGTAAAGACACGTTCTGTTTTGTGCAAGAAAGGCACGGTTCGGGCACTCTACAGAACAGCTATGAACATGTACAGACAGACAGTCCACAACAAGTGCGTCTTTACTGTATGAGCTGTTTTGTTAAGGTGCTATTGCGAATGTCACAGCGCAATGCACAATTCACAACGTAGTCAGTGGCCACACTAACACTCTCTACCATGCACATGGTTCGATGATTGTGACCTCCCTGGTACAGTGTTGCTAACCGTGCCTCCAATGACGTCACTATCTTGAGACACGCTCACATACATTTTTCGGTTTCAGATTTCAAATGGACTGAGCCTGGCCTGTAATTGGGAATTCACAACGTTGTATTTTGGTATTTATGGACACAATATAGTTGGGAAAACATTTATGTAATGTCCATGTTTACCCAAAGAACATTTACCCATAAACTTACTTTGGCCGTGTCATGCCCAGTAGGGCCTATGTTTATTTTATTATGTTTGAGATGCATGGAAGTGAGTGCATCTTTTGCAGGACTAAAGATTACAAGGAAGCATTTATAGAAGCTAACTTGGCCTCATTTTCTTCAGTGCTGTAGTCCATGCCAGCCTTGGATTCCATGCCTGGAGGTCACCCTACCTATAGACAAATTGGACAGCAAGTGATGGTCTGATTTCAGTTGGTCATAATTGGGGTCTATCACCTTTTAATCTTTCAATTTCTTTGCTCACCTGTAACATGGATGGTTGTACACTTAAATGTGTCTTGTTCCCTTCAATTTCACCCTCAATATGAGGGTCTGAAGTTCAATAAATGAAGACGATTTAGGGCTGATGGACCACACTAATGGGCTGCCTACAGTCACTAAACACAAACGCTTAACAGATTCGTCTGTACAGTTATGTTACAAACCTCTGTTTTAGGCTGGCCTCAGCCACAACCTCAGCCTTGACTTCAACAATATAAATGGTCTTCCCATCATGTTTTAGCTGCTGTGTTGTTTAGGAGGTACTTGGTTCAGGACCCATATTTACAAACAGTCATTTCAGCATGCTTTTTTGTAACCATCATCAATTTACACAATGTACAGTATCAAACTTCCATTAATCTTTTATTTTGATAGCCACCAGTGGTACCTAGGGTGTCCCATGCAGGTGATACCAGTAATTTTGATGAGTATGAAGATGATGACTGGCAGAATGCTTCTGGAGTTGGAGAAGAGGAAATGGAAGCGTTTAAAGATTTTTGACGTTGATGGAACCCAAATTGTCTTGCTACCAATTTTGCTGCTTTCAGATTTATTTTCAAGTCATCAACTATGCATGAAGCTGAGCTCTCTGAAAAGTTGTATGAATCTACATTTTTTATGGCCACAGTTCATTTCCATTTCAGTTGTTTTTATGTATGATGGAGTGCTTAGCACTTGTTCATCCACTCAAGTGAGGTAATGTGTTCTCATTATTGTTAATGGGGAGGGAGAGAAGAAGTACATTAACTCATTTTCCAAAAATTACAATTTGAAGAATCAAAGTCAACTGGAAATTTCTCAAAATTTGGGAGGGGGGAGGGAGCCATGACCCCCTATTCCCCCTCTCCTCAAAGATCCATTAGTATCCATTTTCGAGACCAGACAGCTTTCTCTGTAGTGATCTCCTGGCCTGTGGTTTACATGAGGAGCGCACTGAGGAGGGTGCCTTCGTCAGCATTCTCTATCTCAAAATCTTGTATGGTATGACCCTCTTTCTTTAATGTTTGGGATATCTTGGAGGTACGTCAATGTAATGTTTCAAGAGTACTATACATTGTGGATGCTATCAGTCTAGCGAAAAGGTGAGGCATTTGAGCTGCGTGCTCTTTCACTATAGCAAATCCCATGGACATTCCCCCACAGTAAATCCATGTGCACAATTATCGCAGAGGACAATTCTGAATATATAGGGGGTCAAATTTATAGAAGGGCAGAATTTTCCATGTGACTGGGATCTGGAAAAATGACCCACCATAAATCATGTGGGGTTGATTTGTTCACTTATAATATAGTACAAGGTGAAGTCATTGGTAAACCGTGTTTCATTGGTTATTCTGGTACCTCATTTGCATACAGGGAGGCTGGCCTTTCTTCCTTGATCCTTTATAATTTGGTACTGCCTAATGGGAACCTTTTTCATGCAACATTGCTTTAAGCACCAGTGTGCCTTCACTCACTTTTTGTATTAGTACTTTGTTTTACTGCCTTATTTGCCAGTAAAAAATTTTTTTGTGCCTGGTATAAAATGTATGACATCTTCTTTGTTATCATAGTTTACATTTGTCAATTAAAAATTCCTAAAATAGTATCAGAGCTGAATGATGTTGATCCCAAAATATCCTTCCTAATGCTGAAGCCAAAGATAGCACAACCAGGACTCTTCCTTGCCACTCAACAAGCAGGGATGTTCTGTACTAAGATGAGGGTTCATATTGAACCTTGAAAAGCCATGAGAGAGTTTCATTTTCAGATTTTCAGGCCTTGAAAAGTATCCTGGTATTTTGTTAAAATCATAGAATTTAAATATGCAATTTTGTAAAGACTGTACTTGGTAACTTCTTTAATTTACTTGCATGTATATTACATTTTTCTTATTAAAAAGTTATTGAGCTTTAGCATCTTCCTGAAAAGTGAAGCAACTCTGAGGAATGACCCTTTTCAAAAAGTGTAAATGTTTCATGACTTCTGTGCTTAGGTCCCAGAGCTCGATAATGTAGCATTGCAAGGTATAGTAACAACAGTGTAATGGCTGTGACTCTGTGTTGGTAAGGTAATTTGAGCATCCCAGTTAATCCTTTTTTTGGTACTATTGTATTAAGCATCCTACCTTGCAAGAGGTGTTCCAACTCACCCAGATAGCATTCCCATCACATTCATCATTCAAGTGTTGACTGATGCCAACCTTCTTATCACCTCTCAAACAGTTTATAAGACTTTGTTAAAGGCCCAATTCTCTCATCCCAAACAGTACCAATTCTCCTTATCTTGTTAATTAAGCTCCTCCCACAATTGTCTGAAATTCACCCTCATCCAGACACAATCTCATTTTATTGCTTCAGGATGAATATAGAAAGCTCAATGTGTATAATCAAAACACTATCAGAACAGTTTGTGCTGTGTAATATAAGTTTTGGTATTCTGCATTGTTTGAATTAGCAGTCAATCAAAAAGCTGAGCCAATTGAGAGTTTATGTTACCCTATACTAGAAGTGTAGTTTGGGGTGAGAAGATTGTCCCTTTAATGGTATGATAAAATAGGAACAGCATCAATTTCTGACAATTTTTGTTTTATTCTAGGAAAGCTTCTATGAGTGTTATGGTTTGTGATGATAATGACCATGTAGTCAAAATCATGTTAAATCTGTGACGACTACTATTCGCAGTCGATTAGTAGTATATAATCATGTGGTTAAGTTGCATGCAAGTAACTCACTGTCTTAAGGGAAAGCCATTCTCTGTTTTATAAGTATATTTTGCCTTGAATGGCATTGTGTGCTTGGAAAGGCAGTTATTGTTCACCCTAGATGGCCCCAGTTCTGTCAACCTTAATTCTAATCCCTCCAACAAATGTCTAAGACTCATCCATATCTACAGTAGACACAATCCCAGTTTATTGCTCAGGGCATATACCCTGGAGAGTATACAGGGCTGCCTTATTGTGTAATCAGAACTCTCTCAGTGCATGCTGGGTAATATGAGCAGCACTGTTTTTTTTTTTTTAATTGATGTCAATCAAAGGACTATGCTAACTGAGATATACTTCTTGTAAAATTGTAGTTTTGAGATGATGAATGGCATCTCGTTTCAACTACTGTATGTGTCATATAATTTTGGATGTACAACTGTCACAGTTCTTCCCATTTAGACAATGTAATTCTGTCCTAACAATTAAAAAATGTAGTTTTTTTTTTAAATATTGTAATATATAACATGGCTTTACTTAGGGTTTGCTCTTCTTTATGCACATGTTAAATTACAGATCATAAAATCACACAAAATGCTTTAGGGTTTTACTTTGCTAAGTGAAATAGGTGATTTGTGTTATTGCAGTTATAATGCCATAACTTGTAGAACTACTGTAGAGGCTGGCCTTTCCATAATTGAAAAAAAAAACATGTTTCTTAATTACTAAGTACCTATAATTACCATATTTTAAGGGAGTTTGTGAACTTCAAGTGATTAATAAAATGCAAGTTAAAAAGGAAATAGTTTTGGCTAGTGAAAATTGGGAGTTCTTTATTCACTTCCTAGTAAATCAAATATTGTAGGGTTGGGTTAAATTGGTTTATTTTATTCCTCACATGGTCTGTTTTGATAAAAAAATGTTATTAGGTTGGGTCAGATTGGTTCCTTTTACTCCTTTGTTCGGTCAAATGCTACTTGATATGCTGTGGGTCATACCCTGATGTCAACAAAAGCACTATTTGAAAGAGTTTGTATGAAATTTCATCAGTACCTGAAGATAAACTTTAAAATACACATCTTGGATGTGTACCATTGAGACACATTTTCAGTTAAGATGAAGGGGAAGCATGTCCAGGCCTACAGTTGGACACTAAGACCTGTTTGTATTTAAACAAAGGGGCTAGAGGACCAAGGTGAAGTGGAGATCTGCTGCAAGCCAGGTCAACTGACTCAACTCTGCAACTTTCATTGTGAAAATATGTGGATTTGCAAGCATTGATCATTAATATGCCTTTTTCTTTAACCAGTAGTGATTACAGTGTACTAACAGTGTCTGCCACAGTCCATGTGTAAGTTACACTGCTGCAAAATTTACAGAACTTAACAAGTACATTTGGTCATTTAAAAATTACTTGTTTAGTGCTTAGTGACTCCAGTTTTTCTAATATCCTCCTTGGCAGGTGTCTGATATGGGCCTCTGTTTGTTCCAAAATTAAATTTTTGATGCTCACAGCCTGCTCAGCAGATAATATTAGTGATTTAGGGACAGGCAGTTTGACTTCAGGAATACTTTGTGTGGGGATGCTTAGCAAATTATTGTTTTAGATACATTCAAAAGCCAGGTATGTATATATTGGTCACATTTTCCCATGTGGGTTGCTCTTGATGTCTGCTATATCAATCACTGTTTTGAATTACAGTTGCAACATCTGACATATTGGTTAATCATGAATGTTAATGTGTGTGAATGGAGAAATCGGGTCTATCATGGTTGCCAAATTTTAAGCAGAAATGTGTTCTTATGAAATTGTATTGAAAATACCAAACAATGAAGCTTCTTCTATTGAAGTTTTAGAATTGGAATTAATTAAATCAGGTCTTTAGTCTAGTGTATTTGGTAGTATAAAATATTGTATTCAAATGAAATGAATTTTATGAGAATAGTTTTAAAAATATATTTGAAATGTTCCTCAAGAAGTCAACCATTATCTTTTATTTTTATTTGCATGGTACCGCTATATGCCTGCTTTCCTTGCAGTAATCTTTCCTCGATGAGATGACCATGGCTTCTTTCATAAAGGGCTAAGATTGATCTGGAGTTTGGGTACTGAAATCAAAGATCATTCTTTTCCTTTTGTGAAATTTGACCCAAGAGTGCTGTGCATGTCCTGCTTACTGGTCTAAGACAAGTCATCTGACATTTTTAGACTTGGTCAAGTCCTCATGTCAAGCTTCAGATTTGAGGAGGAACAAAACTGATTTGTAATTGGCTGGGTAAGGGTGGGGGTTGTATAGTTCAGTTATGACGAGATAGTTTCAATATTTATTGTAAATACAGATAAATAAAGGAGGGGATGTGTGCTATTTGTTATGTAAATATTTGACATGCCTT
This sequence comes from Holothuria scabra, assembly GCA_037179385.1. NCBI lineage: Eukaryota > Metazoa > Echinodermata > Holothuroidea > Aspidochirotida > Holothuriidae > Holothuria > Holothuria scabra. Next base: position 6,513,067 of record CM074190.1, on the reverse strand, counting down.
GTGAACCCCTGACCTGTGACAAGTTGAGGGGTTAAAACAGATATGCAATAAATTTGTACAACTTTGTAACTAGTGTTATCTAAGTTCTTTTTCATTCTCTTTTGTCATACCAAGATATAACTGAAACTTCAGTAAATTACAAATCCTACAGAAGCTTGCATCAGCATTGTACTCAGTAGGATGGACTGTACCATAGCAGAAATCCTTCAGTATGACCTAAATGGTGATGAGATAATGCTGCATTCTCCAATACCCTGGTGCATATCTAAATCAGCTGGAAAGGGCAAATCTCACTCTACAGAATGCAAAAATGCATTTAGGTTTCAATGAAATGTAAATGTTCTATTTCAAATAATGCCCTCATGAACCATACCTTCTCATTCAAATGTTATACTAGCATGTTCAAAAAATAATTTTATCACAGATGACCTTTGACCTCAACCAACAAAAATACGGACCATCTCACCATAATGCCTATCCACATACCACATGTGAAACCAAATTAAGTTTCCCACCTTGAGGGTGGGAAACTTGAATGATTTTCATGTTATATTTTGACCTCCAGTGACCCCTGATAACCTTTGACCTTCACCAAAACATCCAGGGACCATCTTCTCACCACAACACATCAACACACAAAGTATAAAATCTATCCATGTTTCCTACCTTGAGATAATGAGTCAAGGAGGATTTCAGTGTTTGACCCCAGATGACCACAATGACCTTTGACCTCCACTAAAACAACACAGACTATTCTTCCACTATAACACATCCACATGCTACACATGAAAGCTATCCAAGTTTCCTACCTTGAGAAAACATCTTACATGGTTTTCAGACTTTGACCACTGGTGACCCCAGATGACCTTTGACCTCCACCAAAACGATAGGGACCATTCTCTCACTATAGTATATCTACATGCCAACCATAACATCTGTCCAAGTTTCCTATCTTTAGACATAGTGTTAGCAAAGTCTTCAGACTTTTGACCACTGGTGACCCCAGATGACCTTTGACCTCCACCAAAACGGTAGGGACCATTCTCTCACTATAGCATATCTACATACCAAATATAAAATCTAAGTTTCCTATCTTTAGACAGTGTTGACAAAGTCTTCAGACTTTTGACCCCTGGTGACCCCAGATGAACTTTGTCCTCCAACAAAACAATTGGGTTCTTCCTATTAATATGGGGCATCTATGCACCAAGTTTGAAAACTTTCAGACATATTGAGATATTTGGTTTACGAGCAGTGTTGTAAACACAAGCAACCACACACACACAAACATACATGGACAGATGCACACACACGTCATCATGACTGTATTGGTTCTTCTTATCATTGAAACTAAAAATGATTGCCCAACCCCCAAACCTCCTCTCTCTTTCTCATGTGGAACTATGAGATCCCCATTGTCTTTCATTGTTTTAGTCAAACACATACTCCAGTTTGGTACTGATCCTGTGGGAATTTTGTGAATTAGGTCATGGTTTATACATCCTGGTTGTCCCTGATACCTTTTCACAGTAGTCCTTTGTGTTTACTCATGTCCCTGTTCTGCCATGCCTGAACAACCATTAGCATCAGATGGCAATGTGATATATAGCAGGCAGATGTAGGTGATTTTGCTATAGAAGGGATATCGAATTGCTCTGAGGACAATCTGGTATACTCATATATTTCTATTACTTGAAGGTACATTACAATCACATGAAGCATAGATACTTGTGTACCTGATCTGAAAATTGTTTCATAAGAGTTTAGTATCCTTGACAGTTTAGCATCCCTGCCTGTTAATTTATGCAAAGGTTCAAATTGTTCATATTTTCTAAACGTTTGGAAACATAGCCCTAGGAATTATATTGTGAGTTTCCATGCCAGGCCTCAGAGAACAAGTAATAGCAGCATTTCATAACTGCCATATAACTTGTTAATACTGCCAAGACTGTGTACACAAGTACCATCAGAGTGGGTGAATTACAGCATGCATACATGCGGTTAGAGCATCCAACTTCCAGCCGAGAGTCCCGACCAGGTCATACCAAAGACTTTAAAAATGGAACCTTCTGGCATTTTGCTTGGTGCTTAGCATAAACAATGGAGTAAGAAAAACAAGCCAGTGAGCCACAACTGGACAAAGAGGCTTAAACTAGTTGTTTAGAAACTGGTCCATTAAACTCCTTCTAACCTAACCTAACCCACAACAGGCATGTTACTTCTTCATTGGTTGTCAAACGTGTTTCAAAATGTGTCAAACATAGCCCTGAAGAACACCCATAAAGGCATTTAATCAATACTGCACCTTTCTAACTTGCTGGATATGCACCTGTGTCAATCTGTTACGAGAGTTCTCAGACCTCAGCATGAGACACAAAAATGTAACTTTTCTTTAAGTTTCTGCTCTTTAAAGAAGGAAGCTTCCCTTTTCACATCCAACAGACCTAGCATTATGAATTGCTGACTTCTGTTAGAACTTTTTTTAAGCTGTAAGTTTCACAAATAACATGAAAAGAATCAAGACTTAAGGTGTCACGTTCTACCATCAATATGTCAAAGGCTAAGCTTTTTTCATCACAATCCTACAAGCTTTCTCTTCTTTTCAACCCTAAATCTTTTTGTCACAGCCAAACTGCATGTAAGATGCATGATAGATTCCCTAAGTTTTCTCATTGTTTGAGAACAAGGTAAAACGTGAAAATATGTTCATATTGACTCGCATCTTATTATACAGAATTATTCTTAAACCATACTGCCTTAGTTGATATCCTGGGTCAACAAGTAAAGCCTCCTGGCAATAAATTACTGCAGCTTTTCTTAAACCACTTCAAATGTTTATAGCTATCCTTCAACATCTTTTTATGTTTTACTAGATGACTGTGTTGTTGCCATAGATACAATGTAACTTATGCTTTTCACTTTTGCTTTTATAATTGATTGTACTAAGTATTGAAACAGAGAAGTAGTAGAGTTTTATTGTTCCAAGGACAAAGGGATATCTCTAAGTCTCTCGCTAATGTTGTCTATGTTCTTATACAAATTAGGAACATAAATACTGGCCTAGCACATGGTTACAATGCTGCCTATACTAAATATATACCAACCAACACGAGGAACCTCTTTGTGTGTTAATAAACCATCCAAGCATATGTTTTTTCTCAGGACTCATACCTGTATGAGCTTTGTTCATGTTTTAGGTTACATTTAAAATTACAACACTTCAGCATGACCAAGTTCTCTGTCAAAGACCTGAGCTCTAAGTGGGGTGTGGGAAGGTGTATGGTGGGTACAGCACCATCTCATCTTATCCCACTAGACAGATTTGCAAAAGTATTGCAGTTATTGAGTGTCACTGGCAAACTTTTTTGCAATGTACAAAAATACATGACACTAGAAACAAAGAGCAAGTTTTAGCCATCTCTAGATGACCACTCTTAATCCAGAATCTATCAGAACTTCTGTTCAGGTGTTTTGAGATCAAGAAAGTTAAAGGGGTTTGAACCCTTTTAAAGACTGTTTGGTCAATAGAGCAAGTTTGTTTGTAAAAGGGATTTACTGATGCAGTTATAGAGGTAAGCTTCACCCAGGAAAAAGCCTTTTTTCTCAGGTAATATCGGCTAAAATGTCCTATTCAATTCTAGCAGCATGAAACTTGCAGAGATGTCATAAAAGTACCCATGTCACAGGATCTGAAGCAATGATTTAAGCCATTTTATTTTTTCATAATGTCCATGATGTCATATAGCTCTCCAGCACACACACATTTTCACATTCTGTCCATGGCAATCCCAAACAGAGGTCAAAAATGTCAAGATATTAATTTGGTCATCAGGTAAACTTAACACTTACTTTCATATTTTGAAGTAATAATACAGAGGTATCACAGTAGTAAATTAGAGTCTTAACCTAGTTAGTTACACGTCAGCAAAACATCATGACTTCACTGAGCAGTCTCAAAGAAGATTTCTAGGGAAAACCATTTGAAATTAATTCCATATCTTTTGCAGTTCCAAGATATACCTCTTCAAAGTTTGAATGTTTCTGAAACAACTTGTTGTCTATGCAGAAATAATGATGTGGAGTGTGGCACTGTGTTGACATTTCTTGTTATGAACCACACATAAATTAAATACTCGTCAGATAGTTCACAGTTTGGAAATTGATACTGATGATTCTCAAGAACACAACTTAAAACTTCCAAAATAAAAAACCCTTAATATATTAAATATAATAGGTTTAAGGGCAAAGAAGGGCTGTAAAGGTCCCATAAGATGTCCTGTAATCCAAAACCCCCATAAAAAGGCAAACCAACAATACCTAATGAGCCCAGAAAGATTAGATTCTACCACAGTCATGGGAAAACTTGTCAATATTTGCCTTAAAACTGTGCAGTGATGTGGAGTTAACAACCCACTAAGGCAGGCTATTCTGCTCACTAACAACCCTATGAGAGAAAATGAACTTCCTAATGTCAAGTCTAGCAAAAGACTTTTCAAGCTTTTTACAATGACCTCTAACCTGAGGATTACTTTGGACCTTTAAATAACTACAAGGTAACAAAGGATTCCCTTCAGAAAAAACCTGGAGCATGTTTTCCCTAATCCTCCTCAGCTTCAAGGTGGTTACCCCAAGCTGTTTAAGCCTTTGGGGATAAGCTACAACATTACAACTGTCCTTGAAATGAAGAGAGAAAGAAGGAAAGATAATATAGCCATACATGGCACATCCTTCCCTATAAATCACTTATCTTGTATGGAAAGCTCTTGTTTATGCATGATTAAATGCAAATGAGGAATTACCCTGTAAAATGGTCATTTTTTGACAGATTTTGATGGTGATTGTCATACTTTTTTTTGGTTTTTAATACTTTGTCATTTTCATGTCACACTAGCTTATAAGTATGCTTTTACCTTTCCTTGTTAAGATACATCTTTCATTTTATCATACCTCAATTATTAATGCTGACATTTTTAAACTTTTCTTTCTTTCTGCAGCCTATTATCATACATAACAGGGGTCATTCACCTATTAAACCTGAGAACATCTGGACACTAGAGTTGGTTAAGCCCACACGGGATGTTGAAATTGTGTACATTTCAGTATAGTTAATAAGCAAACGTAGATTGTGCAAGTTAGGCACAATAATGACCAACTTCAAGTATCAATTCCATATTCATATTTTCATACAAAATATTGCACCATTCTTATGTATCATGAAAAAATATTTGAATAGGTGAATAAAAGTTGATGGATTCAAACGCATGACCTAATTAATGGTCATATACATATGTATATATGTACATATATATATGCACATACATCGGTACATGTACATATATATTTTTTCTAATTCCGGATTAGGGTGAAAAATCGTCTGAAAAAACGACCCATAGGGCAAATTTACGCAAAGGGCGAAAAAACGGTTTCCACTTAACATTTTGACACACATTTTCAATGGGGAAACGTATCAGTGGTAAATCCCCACTTACCATACATAGTACGTGTAATTACTCCAATGTATACCAACTTACGTACAACACGAATGTATGAAGGGCCATTGAAATAACATGTATGCATATCTAGTCAAAATGCAAAGGGGAAATATACTCTTATGTATTTTATTGTTTTATTTTCGCCTTAACATTCTGACGGTATTCCAATTTCCCCCTACCGGTCGATCCTGCATTATATACAAGAAGGAAGAAACAAGATGGTGACGCTTATATATATATATATCTCTGGATTGACCGGTTCGGAGAAATCGGTATACGTTAAGGCAAAAATAAAACAATAGAATACATAAGGATATATTTCCCCTTTGTTTTTGAGATATGCATACACGCTTTCTAAATGGCCCCTCATACCTAGGTGTTGACAGATATGTGTACATAAATTGGTATCCATTGGAGTAATAACACGTACTACATGTGGTACTGTAGAAACTTAACACAGAGTTACGTATTCCCATTGAAAATGCGAGTCAAAACATTAATTTGGAAACCTTTTTTTGCCCTATGGGTAAATTTGCCCTTTGGTGCATTTTTTTTCAGATGAGAAAACTGTTTCCCTGTAACACTTTCATACACTTTTTGAATGGGAATATGTATCTGTATGGTAAAGTCCTATTTATCTTATGTTGTGCATACAGTTATTTCAATGTATACCACTTTTCATAGTTGTATTCTTTAACACAAACATGTGATGGACCATTGAAATAATGTGTATGTATATCTCAAAATGCAAAGGGCAAATATATTCTTAAGTATTTTATTGTTATACCTTAATATTCTGACAGTATATTCATTTCCCTGTATAGGTTGATCCAGCATTATGTCACTTATACCCAAAACATCATTATCTAATAGATACCAGCAGATACTGACAATGTGATATATTTGGTACATATCAGTGATACTAGCGACTTTCAGTATCAACATTTGTCCCAACTACTTCACATATGACATTGCATTGGACACAGTTTATATGTATCATTCAAAATAAATTTAAGTCTTCATCACCACTATTCATTCAATCAGGCAGTACATGACTAGAAAGTAAGTGATAGCAAAGGCAATTCATTTGAAAATTCTGTGAAATCAAAGATGCATTCACAGCTACTGGATTCCTACAGTATGGAAATGGACAATTTTCAGTGAAAATCCAAAAATTCAAGAGCACTGAATATTCCTTAACATTTCCTACAAAAAAATTCAGTCATAAAAGTTTGTCCATTTTTCTTTGGTCAAAACAATTAAAGTGCATTAAATTTTCCTATACATTTTCTACAAAAAAAATCTTGAACTTAAATCTGTTGTAGTTTTGCATTGCTCATTGCTGATTCTTCTTTTGAAACTTAAAAAGAAAGTTTTTGAGATAAACACAACATTCCCTTTGTTATTAAGACACTATTCTATTTCAACAGATGTGTACAACAAGTAAAACTGATTTATCCTGAGATTTCAGACATCACATGTAGATTGAAAACAAGAACAAATGAAAAGCAAAAAACTTTGTCAATACAAAAACTTAAATCATAAGTCTTCTACACTCCATTTTTTAAAATATATATTGTACATCCGAAATTTTATATGTGACATGTCAATCACCCAGTCTCTCTGAAAATACAGTCTCTGGTAATCTCATTGTAATTAAGCGAAGAAATCTCTTGATATTTTCAGTGTTAGAAAATGAAATAAATGGAACTGTAAAGGCTAAGATTCTTCGAAAGATAATCAGCTTACTGTAGAAAGCCATGTCGAGCAAGAGCCAGCGTGTTTGGGTTGTAACTCTGAGGAAGCTGATCAACAAAGAGAAAAGGAAAAGTAAAATTCATGAGGGAAAATGAAAACTTGATTTTATTTCAAGGAAGAATAGATTTTAGAAAAATCCTAATAAACCTTCAAAGAAAGAATTGGTTTAGTTTGAGATTTGATTAACAAAACTTGATGATTTGCTGATGTTTACATGGACAAAGGCTGAATCCATCTGTATAGTGACAGCAAAACATGTTATTTTGCATATTGTATTGGGAACTTAGTTTAAATTAGAAAGTGCAATTTCATAAACGCTTCATTTGTCCCTGCATACTGGAAGGCATGATCATAGTAGAAATCAAGGAGTATATGCACACCATCATACCAACATGCTTAATGTTACACTTATATTTCCTCTTCTTTCCTCTCTTACTGCTGTAGACAAAAAAATGGTAAAAAAAAGATCAAAGGATTGTAATCAAATTGTAATAAGCTTCAATTTCCTCTTTCCTGTACCTTCACCCACCAAATTCTATAGGCGTACCACTGTAACTGTTTTAAATTGTGTACAGAAAGTACCAAAAAGTTTGCAGTCTGGATTGTAGGACTGCCACTTATTTTATGAAACCAATATGGTCAGAAATTATTAGGAGAGGTCAAGTCCATGTTACAATCAATACTCATTTATGGGGCTGCTGTGTGGAAAGAGTAAAGTTTTAAAGGGATAGTCCCCAGATAGACTACATTTTCACTCCTTCCTCTCATCTCCGTCCTCTCCTTCTCCCTCATGCTCCTATTCCATCTCATTTTCACCACTACACTCCATCAGTGCCATTTTCAGTTTTTTAAACCTGCCCTCCCATCAATGGGCTCTGTACTACTTAGGGACATGCATACTACTTATGGACATGCATAATGCTTATGGACATACATTTTTAAATAATTTTGGCACAATCATAAAATAAGTGGGGCATGGTTTTCAGTTAAGACTGTGTTGTGGTTGAGTTACTCTTGCACACAGCACATATCTAAAAGTCCATCCTAAATGTCCAATTGAATTGAACCAAATACTTGCATTGAAGACTGCTACACATGCTTGGAAAGGCTTAAATGATGTTACTCAGATTGTGCTGCAGTCAGGTGACAGCACACATGTTACATGGGTTTCATTGGAAGTCAATGTTACTTCAAATCAAACCAAGTAAGGATTCAAATTCTAGTAGAACACTGCCAAATAGTGACTAATGAGATTGTTCACTCTAGGTTGTCGGGAAGGGAGGGGGCTCAAGGACATACTCCAAAATTAGTCTTCATAATTACCTTGGCTCCAATTTTTGACAAATATCTATTGCGTAGCTGGAAAGCTGATTTTGGTGTGATGTGACTGTCATCTGTTCCGTTGTAGACAGGTAATTCTTTTTGAAGCCTTTCCCTTTCGAAATGAAGTTAGATAATAGTAATGAAAAAGCAGAACAAGTAAAGCAAACTGAGAGTAAATATAACAAAAAAATAAAGGAGTGGATCATCGAGTCTAACTTTTAATTTAAAAAAAAAACATCCATTTATATATCCCCAAACCATTCTGAGATTAATATGTTTTGCTTGTATTTCTGATAGACCACCAAGGCTCTCATTTTTCTGGTCATCTTTCATGGTCAAGAGAACTAAAGACTTTACATAGTAGGTTCTAATTTTGTTGGAATTTCAAACCAGAAAGCCAAAAGGCTTAGTGATTCCTTGCCACTGAAATGTAAGGCCTTTTTCCACATTGACAATGCTTTACAATGTTTTTCAATTAACAGGGCTCCATAATGTGCCCACAAAGTACACATGCAAGGCATCCAGTCTTCCTACATTGAGATCCCCCTTGCCTGTTGTGAACCCAAATGACATTTGACCTCCACCAAAAACTTCTGGGACCATGTATTCACTATGTGCCATCTACAGGACAAGTTACAGGACCCTACAAGTGACCTTTCTTGAAAGACTGTGCAGGAAAGCTTGTCAGGCTTTGAACATGCTGACTCCAAATGAACTTTGACCTTTCAGAAAATCAATAGGGATCATCTACTAAATATGACCAATCCACACACTAAATATGAGCACAGTCACATGTACCGTTCTTGAGATGTTGTGTTTACAAAGTTTTGACCTTTTGACCTCTCATGACCCCGAATGACCTTTGACCTCCACCAAAATCAATAGGGATCATCTACTTAATATGGCCAACACACTCGTTAAATATGAGCACAGTCACATGTACCGTTCCTGAGATATCGTGTTTACGAAGTTTTGACCTTTTGACCTCTCGTGACCCCAAATGACCTTTGACCTCCTCCAAAAACAATAGGGATCATCTACTCAATATTAATAACCCACACACCAAATATGAGCATACTCACATGTATCGTTCTCAAGATATTGTGTTTATGAAGTTTTGACCTTTTGACCTCTCCTGACCCCAAATGACCTTTGATCTCCACCAAAAACACTAGGGATCATCTACTAATATGGCCAATGCACACACCAAATATGAGATTAGTCCCACTTACCCTTCTTGAGATACTGTGTTTACAAGCAATTTCTAAGGAATTTACCTATTGACCCCTCGTGACCCCAAATGACCTTTGACCTCCACGAAAATCAATAGGGATCATCTACCCAATATGACCAACCCACACACCAAATATGAGCATAGTCACATGTACCATTCTCGAGATATCGTGTTTACAAGGTTTTCACCTTTTGACCTCTCGTGACCCCAAATGACCTTTGACGTCCACCAAATAGGGATCATCTACTCACTATGGGCAACCTACATGCCAAGTATGAGATCCCTCGGAGTTACCCTGCTTGAGATATCGTGTTTACAAACCAAAGTGTCACATATGCACACACATACACACAACATCACCATCGCATAGATTCCTTGCCTGCCTACGGCAAGGAATCAAAAAGGATTGAGGTTACATTACTGGAGTTTCACTGCCAGTTTCCAACTAATTGGTCAAAGTTGAGTCAAAATATCAGACAAAGATTGAGGTTAAGTTAGAGGGAGTTTTATGGTCCAGCTTCCAACCAATTGATTAAAGTCAAGGGAGCCACAGCCATTTTTCCAGTTGTGGCTCACTGACTTGTTTTTTCCTACTCCATTGCATATGCTGAGGACAAAGCACAATGGCAGTAGGTTCCATTTTTAAGGTCTTGGGTATGACCTGGCCAGGATTTGAACTCTAGACTGCATGTCCAAACAAGGACTGAGACTCACTCCACAAACCTCACCCAATCTCAACATATCTCATCAATCATCATCACATTATGAACAATGTTGGCTTGACAGCTTTTTGTCACAAAGCAATAAGATTATAAGATTGGTACTTACAGGTCAAGAGCAGGCCCCCCAAATTTTACTTTGAAGCAACATCTTTTACAACATATTATGACTTTAATATTGCATATTCATGGGTAAACAAATTAGTTTTTTCCAGTTAATTTTACATTTGAGGAAAAAAAATGTTGTCACATAGCTATAAACACTCAATCATGAAATAGGACAGTCTACTACACTACTTCAAGTTGGGGTGACCTGCTCTTGCTCTTTAAAGGCAGGTCAAATCAAGCTTTTGATATGTTATTCAATCCAAAGTCTGTTTAAATTTCCAACAAAATCTGATATGTGATTCTCAAGATATCAGAGGTAAAATTTGTCACATTTTCAAAACAAAGTGAACTTTAAATAAAGCAAGTGCATTCATGACATCACAGCTTCACATTAATGACCACTCTTTTGTTTTTCTTTTAACATCATACCCAATTTTCTCTTCATTGGAATGTGACTGCTAGGGAGCAGAGAGTTTGACCACAAATGGTGATTACAAACACCAAGTTTGGATTACACCCAAGTTATGAGTAGGAAGAAATTCCAAATAAAAGATTTCTTCCCCCTTTGAGCTCAAATGACCATAAAATGACCTTGTAACCAGATGTTGTTGAATAATTGTTGATGGACACAATATACAGATAGAGTGGAGGTGATTGATTCCAATCGCTAAGAGAGCTATACACAACTGAGAAAATTCACAGGTTAACCTTCCTTTGAACTGGCTTACACTAAAGGGCATATCAAAGATTCCACCGGGAGGGGAGGGGGGCACTTCAGCAGATGACAGATATGCACTGTGGCTGAAGTCTAAAAGATTTACTTTTTTATATAAACAAATTAAAAGAATGTTTTACTTTTCAGCTTGTGCTTCAGCAACCTTCTTGTCTTTGTTTCTCTCTTTTGTTGATTTGTTCAGGTTACCACCTTTAGCAGCATCATTCAGATACAACAATGTAGTGCACAACAATGCTCCTGTAAAAATACCAAATAAACCAAAAATATAATCTTGTCGGCCTTCTGAAATCGCATATTGTGATGAAAATCTTTATTTTTAACTCAAACCAGCTCAAAGAGCTCTTTGAGCTGTTGTGATCTGCCTATGTCACTTTGTCCATCTATCATGTCTGGTCACAATTGCTTAAATGCTCTAAGGCACACATTTGTCAACAGCTTGTAACTTATCTTAAATACTTTGGGCATTGAACATAGGACTATAAGTTGTGTTCAGGTCAAAGGTCATGTAGGGGTCATTAGAGGCCATTTTGTGGATTTCTGCAAAGTGTATCTCCTCCCACAAATAGTGCTTAATGTTCTTGAAAGGCGGTCATAATATTCCTTATGTAGTGATTCTTGCATGTTCATCATTACTCATAGATTTTCTTGTCAAAGGTCATACCATGTCATATGAGGTCAATAGGTGGGACTACCTTTAGCATGGTATTGCTGTGCACCTGTGAGTCTGATAGTTACCAAACATGGCAATACTATACGGCTTATAGCTGGTTGTAAAAATATAGGTCAGAGGTCATCCGAGGGTTATTTTAGGTCATAGATTTTGACATGCCATTTTCTCCTTAATGCATTGCAAAGTTGCCTCAAAATTCCTCCCATGGATGGCTGGTACGTGTAGATTACAAATTTCTTGTCAAATTTCATACATATAATAGTTTTAAGCCATTTGTGACTAATTTTGTGGCACCCAGCCCTATTTTTAAAAATATCACAATTCAGATTACTACATGCTTTCCTTTGAGCTGCACTCCCTTTCAAACTGCCTGTGTACAAGAGGTCAACCTTGTGAGGTTCTTTAGGTGAGTTTAAAGGGAGATATTCTGTGTGCAGTGTAGAAGTACTCAGTGTGAGACAGCAAGTTAAAAGTCACAAGACACTGCTTCTAAACTAGCCTTGGAATATCTAAGGGATGGAGCAGGTCAAATTTCTTTTATTGTGTTCAGGGAGGAAGCTAATACTATTGTGTTACCACAGCCCATTAAACTAGCTCTCTGCCTTGAAAAGTACTAATTAAACTTACCTTTTTCTGTAAAAATAGTTTTAAGCACTGCAGCAGGGCCTATTACTTTACCTGATACAAATTAAAACATTCTATACTGTGCATACATCTGTTCAAGTAATAACAGCCAAGTATGACAAGTACAGTCACTGTACTGATTGAAATGTGTCCATTGCTTGGGGAATGATTTTCTTGGCATCATATGTCATCACTGCTCATAAGTTGTAATTTACAATCCCTCTTCCCACCATACTTACCTAATGTAGATGTACATGGAAGTATTAAATCCCTTCTGGCAGCATGATATTCATACTTTTGGAGGCTATTGCTACAGTTCTATAGTAACATACATAGCTGAATTAAGCAAATTGTTTTCTTAGACCAGTGATCACATTTGCTTTTTTGTGGTCACTGTCTTATAAATCATAACTCCCAAGTTGTATCATGAAATTAGTCCATGTTGGCAGGCATTAGGCCTAAAGCTTTAAGATAGGCACATTGTGTCTTCAGACCAGTAATCAAATATTCTGTTCTGGTCACTGAATTATACTTTATAACCTCCAAGTAGTATCCATGGCAACCCATGATGGGGCAGAGTACAGAGAGTCTCTCTACCGGCTTTGCTTTCCCTTGCCCAGTAGCAAATTCCTGGCTATGCCCCTGACAACATTTTGTTTGATGTAGTTTCTTTACTCTTTTCTGGGAGTAAATTATTTCCCCTGAAAAAAGTTTTGTGCCCTAAAATGTTGGGCCCCCTCAATTTCTTTTCTCCACAGACACATGACGGGCTCTACCCACAGCCGCTGTTCTACTGTCATCCACTCAGGTTGAGCTACTGCACCAATGGTGACCTAGTTTCTGTTCTCCCAAAATAAATAGTTCTGCATCAAGATGATACAATGCTTTCACTCAGATCTGTGCCAGGCAGCAAACTGCAAATTCCAAGTATCAGCCATATAATGGGTGAAAAGGTTGCTCACAACAGCAAAACTGTTGACCAAATTTTTGAAAGCCAGTGCTCTTCCATTACACATATACCGGCTAATGGTCTGACCCGGAACTACAATTTTTGTAGCAATCCACATAACTTTATATTATACCACCCCCCTAAAATGTTTCAGTAGCAACATATCAGTAAAACATTACTTACTAACCTTTGACTCCTTCAGATTATCTTGGTTAATATTACCATATTTGCACCTCCTACTAGTCTACCTTATCCTAAATTATGTCACAGTTTGAGCAAGGAACCTGAGTTACAACTACTAACAGAAATTCACTTTTTTACCTCTGGTGATCCCCCATTGACCTTTGACTTCTACCAAAAGCAATAGGGCAGATCTACTCAACAACATACAGGGTACACATCAAGTTTGAAAAATTGATCACTTGGTTAAATTGAGTAGCGCACCACATATCACATTCCAGTCCATCAGATACACACGCACACATACATAAGCCAAGGTAACTACATAGGTCCCTAAAATAAGGAACCAAAGACGCATAGTACAGAAATGCAATTACTCGGCATGTACAGTACTGAGAGTGTTTGATTACACATTGGGGTCTTGTATACTTACCTTGAAGCAGTAAACTGAGACAGTGTCTGGATGAGGATGAATTTTAGATAGTTGCGGGAGGGGCTTAAGTAAGTAGGTAAGGAGAATTGGGACTGTTTGGTGTTTGAGAATTAACACATGTCTTTACATAAAGACAAAATGAAATTTTGCTAGTTTTTTACTACAATTTGTTCCCAAGACCTCCATTTCATACCATTTCATCATCATTTGTTATCTTACAACAAAATTAACACACTTCTACTTGCAGCATCTTTTTACTTGAAGCATCTCTTACTTATTCAGTGTTAACAAATGAATATTTTTAAAACAACAGATTCATTCAAATCCCCTTTCACTGTGCCAGCAGTTAAGATCTAACAGAAATAAAAAACTTGATGGTCTCCATAAATGACTGTGAGTCCTCTCCAGTGTTAAACTTGTCACTCTTCTCCAAGGTAATACACTGCTCTAAACTTGTCACAAATATGTGACTTTTGGAATGCAGTTCAAACCACAATAAAAATTTGAAATGTCTTTCCAATTAAAGTTCAATTGAAGTGCAAAAAGAGAAAAACAACATGTACCTCACCAGCAGACACAAAATATATAAATCATTGTCACACAAGTACATATGATCTATGAGCACTTTAACAACATAGATACTGTGGGCAATTACCAACTGGGTCAGGCCCTTGAAAATTAATGCCTGCTTAGCATACCGCTCATGCTTAGTTAGTAAGTTAGATGGAGTTCAACAGCCTAGTTTCCAACCAACTGGTTCAAGTCTAGTCTGCCACAGACTTTTTTCCAGTTATCCATGGCTCACTGGCTTGTTTACTGTACTCCATTGCTAATGCTGAGCAGTAAGTACAATGGCAGAGCATTCCATTTTAAAAGTCTTCGGTATGACCCAGCCAGGGCTCGCACTCCTGACTGCAAGTGTGATGCTCCAATCACTTGACCATGCAGCCCTCTTACTTAGCATTGTAATTGGTACTTGCACAATACTGTGTGGTATAAATATAAATGCAACAAAATGATAGAGGGCACTTCTATTAATACCATATGACAATGTCCAGTGTCTGCTAGGTCACTTCCTAGTCATACACCTTACTTCAATCAAGCATATTTGAAAGAGGGCAGGAAAATTTGTACCAGGAGTTCTGGTTGAGGGCTTTGTTCTTTCAACTAATCTGGTTTTTGTTCATCCACAGCCTAATGGACTCCTTTTACCCAGATTACCATGGAAGCATCATTCTTATCCTCTGTGGCATTATAAAAATGGGAATTACTGCATTTTGCTATTGTACTTGGTGCTCAGCATGAGCAATGTAGTAGGGTAAGCAAGCCAGAGCGCCACAACTGTTAAAAAAAAACTGTGGCCAGCTGGACTTAAACAAATTGTTTAAGAACTGAGCTGTAAAACTCCATAGAACTAGCTGTAATACAGAGATGCCAACATTTCCATCCAGAAACGAGGGAGATTTCACACAAAAAAGGGAAGTTTTTAGAATTATATGCAACTTAATGAGGGAAAAACTTTCTTGAACCAGAGAGGTTGTCATATTTGCTAACTGGAATGGATAAAAATCCTTGAATTTCAAGGGAGCCTCCCTGAGAATCAGGGAGAATTGACATGTCTGGTAATATCATAAGTGCTACAAGGTCAATAGACCTTAGAGCAAATTTGTATTTCTCTTTTCATTCACCTCTCAATGAATGGTATAGAACACAATGCAACACATAAGCTACAATGACTAAATTGCTTCCACAGTAACATTGCTTCCCCCAACAGCTCTGAATACTGCATACCATCACCAGTACAATAATTTTTCATCTGATCTGACTGATCTACTAAGCTCACATATATATTTTCTCATCTGTCTGCCCTTACCCTTGTTGCATGACTTGTCATACAACTTTAATTACCATACCAACAGCTATTACATCTGATGTCTGGTTTAATCCATGCAAACACAAAATGCCACTAAAATAATCTTCAAGTTTACATACTTTAATGAAGGAACCATAACTCTTTGTCAACTTCTTGCCCTCATGCAAGTTTCTAACAAATGTAGTGGCAGGTCTTAAAACTTTGCCTCAATATTAAGCCTTCTAACAAAACATCCAGGCTGTGATCATCAGCTAGGTACAGTGGGCCCAACTGCAAGTGACCTTGTAGAAATCCTTCAACACAGAGCAATGTGGGCCATCTATTCTTGTAGTGGACAGGCATTCCAAAAATATTATTCCAATTAATTACAACATCATTATCAAACGAGAAGCCAACAATTCTACAAGTTTTTTTTTTGCCCACCTGGGAAGATGAAGCCCTTTTGAGCGTAACAACCCGCCTCTTCTTGTCATTAACTTTGAAAAATGTCTTTAGTCTAACCGTCAAATGGTGTCTCTACCTACTATGAAAATAAACTTGTACTTGCCGTGACGCATCAACGCCAAGGATTCATTTAAAGGCACAGTGTCATTGTTCCTAATTATCTGTGGTATTTGCTTGCGTTTAGTCTTTCTTCTGTTTAAAATTTTTGTTTCCCATTTCTAATTCATATACCACAAATACAAATTAGGACAGATCTAGTGAGGGGGGCACAGAGCAACAGACCTGGTGAGGGGGGAACAGAGCAACAGTCAAACCCTGATGCAAATAGGTTGGTTTTTAATTGCATAACAGACTAGCTAGAAGAGACCAATTACAATAAAACAGGGAACTGATACCAAAGGAGGTAATGCTCATGCCTTGCCTTCTCTGACTTTCTTGACTTTCAACCTCACTGAGATCCTCCCCTCCCAACATCTCTCACACACAAACAGGCACACATTTCCCATATCAACTGGGGTTGAAGAATATTTCCATACATTATGCAAGGAACTGTGGCAGAACAGATCTGACTGCCAATATTTCAGCTACTGAGGCTAAATGATGTCAGCATACCTTTAATGAACGGTATAAGATAAAGAGAGAGAGAGACTGGAAAGAATTCCAAGGTAAACATCATCAATAATGATGGGAAACAGAGCTACATCTTACATGTTTGAAGGTGACAAGGAGAAAAGTACAGAGAAGTGCTTGAGAAGGAGAGAGGTGTAAGTTGTGAACGGATGATACAACGTGAGAGAAATTGTTGATGACAAGGAGGTACGACAATTGATGTATGCAACCTGGGATTTACCTGTCCTGGTCTATGTCATAATTTACCAGCTCTTATCATGAAATGGGGACAAAAGGTATCAGAAAGACTACACCAGTATTGGATGGTGACATAATATCCAGAGGAAGGGCAAAATTCTGAGAATGGAATGCAAAAATGCATTGACATTTTCATGGAACATTACAAATAATGCCAAGAATTTTCATACATCTTTCAGTCATTGGTGTAAGGCTTTTTTTCATTTTGTGTTCATCTTTGATGTTGGGGATTCTTGGAAAATTGTGCATTTTGACCTTTGCTAACAGCAGAAAATAATCTTGGGAGTTCTTTAATACTTTTTGACAACCTGGTGATGCTAGATGAACTTAAACTTTGGCCAAAAGTCATTGGCTTTTCATCTTCTAGACATAAAAAAAACCACAAAACGAGTATAAAAACATGACACATATTTGACTTCCCTACCCTTGACATATTGTGCAAACAAAGTTTGAAGATCTTGGCCAAAGGTAACCCCAGATGACCTTTGACCAAAACCCATAAAGATCATCTTCCCTCTACTATGCATTTACATTGAAAGTATGAATCCTAAACAAGCTTCCAACCCTGAAATATAGTGTTAACAATGTTTTCACGGCTTGAACCTCATTGACCCCAGATGACCTTTGACTGCTACCAGAAACTAGAGCACCAAGGGTGCAGTAGCTTATACCTCAAAAGGGAGGGGGCACACTCCTATTATCTTTCCCAGTACATATCCTCCTTGCCAGGAAATAAATATGGTAATCCAAGCATGGGTGATACAAATTGTGTTAATGAAAAATGCTTGTTGTTCACATATATAGAATTACAGTACTAATAGGTCTATGTTGTGTTCATTGACATCTCAGTGCTACTATAGATAAAAATACTGATTGAGCTAATAACCACCGTTTGACATGCTCCACTGCAGCTATAACCCTGGGGTATGTCACAATGGTGCTGTGCCACCTTTTGGTCTAAAATTTTGACAATAGCTGTTGTTTCAAAATACATTTGGTGCGACTTCCAGGAGTGGAAGAATGTTTACTTCCCTGGATTGAAAGAAAGTCAAAAATTCCCACAACTTTTTCATACTGCTCTATGCATTGCCAAGTCTAATTTCACTCCAAATGCCTAAATTTCCCTAAAATTTTCACAATTTCCATGAAAGGAGCTTCCCAGCTTGCTGGTTTTTTTCTACCCATATCAACTTTTTTGCCATTTAACTGGAAGGGTCTTGAGCTCAAATATTTCTGAATGTCCTGAAAGGAAGTTAAGAAACAGTAACCAAGTGTTATTATAATAAGCATTAATACTGTAAAAAGAAAAAAAAGCACTTTGCAGTATTTCATACTGGTCACCACTGGTGGAGAAGGTCAAACCTGTTGAACCTCTCACTTCCAACCTATATTCGATAAAGAAAGTTAAAGGTGATATTCTGATGTATCTATACTTAGCCCAAACAAACTTAGGATCCATTGACAGAATGGTTCAATTTGAAACCTTAGTTAAATTAAACTTATCTAAAACTCAGGTGATTTTAATCATTCCCCATTTTGATGTGTAATAACCTACCAAATAAACTTGTGACCAAGCTGTACAAAACTACCAACTTGATACACAATTAAATGTGTTCAGAGAGATAAAAGACCCCTTGTACATCTCTCAACTTTTTGTTACTGACCAGAGAACAAATGACAAAGCCAACAAACTATAGCTTACACATGATTCTCAAGGAAGACTTGCTATTACTTTAATACAATCAATCATTTGCCCTATTCACAGTTTTTACAGAAGATAAAGTTTTAGTAAGCAATTAACAAAACAGAAAATGAGCTTAACAAGCTGTGACAACATAATAAAAACTTAAAGCTACTTCCCTAAACACAGTCACAGACATATGTCCACACATTACTACTACTGACAGGTAACAGTTTGAGGTAGTGTAGTAGACCTCATGAGGCACCAGGAACTATTGACTTTGTAGATAACAAAATGGACCTCAGGGCTGTATCTTCAGCCTTGGACCCAAATTTTCTGTACATAAGGAAGGTACCAACAACTAAGAGCATTATGAACAACCATCAAAGTCATACAAGACAATTTGTAGGAGGAGGAGCATTTTGCAATGTTTCACAAAATGGACCCTAGGATTTCTAGGGGAAGTTGCATTTTGCAGAATTTCATAAAATGGGCCATAGGACCCATACAAAAGCTTGGACCACAAATTCCCCAGCACCCTGTATTGCCCATTACCCGAATATATTGTGTCCAAGTTTTAAAAAAATCCATGAAAGCATGTGGGGAGGAAAGGCATTTTGAACAATAAGCTCTTTCATGATTATCAATCAGCCTCCCGGGTCAAGGGTCATTCCGCACAGCAACATATAGCAACGCTAATCCCAGGCCGTCCCCTGTGCATACCCTCCTTACATTACACACGTATGACTACAATAAACAACATGGACATGAACCAAAAGTAGCTTTGAAAAAACACATCTCTTAATGGGCAAAACATTCAGTCTCGCCCGGAAAATGTTTAAAAGTACCACTCATAAATTTTCCTAAGACACTGGCCCAGTTTTAAGTTTTTGAATGTGCAAAATCTCAAAGAATTTGTCCGTTTCCGTGGAAGTACAGAATGGCAGTCCGACCCTTCTCTGCTAAGCTACCATACGAATGCCAAACCAGCTGTAGGCTGGTACCAACTTTCAATGAAAAAATACCTAAGGTACAAGAGCTAGGGTGGGAATCAGGGGGTTATTTCTACACTTGAAGTTCTATTGCCATGCTACAGAGGGGGTCTACCACGTTTTCCTTCCTTGGGGCTGACAGTGTCAGCACCATCACTTACCTGGAGCCTATACAAAACATGAATGTTTGGCATAAGGCCTAATGTAGGCTTTGTAAGTTCGCATAGCCCTAACCTAACCTTGTATTTAACGTTACTGCTGCTGCTATAAAAAGTTGAGTGTTGGTCTTTTGCCTTCATAATAAAATCTCACAGTATATACATCCAGGACTTGCTTCACCAGGCTAAGTTCTAACTTACCTCAGTCCAAGATTGTGATTTGGAGTGTAATATGCGAGGGCATTTAACGTAATGTACAGCCCCTGTTCAAGTGCTAATGTTGCACTAACTGTTAGCACATGGGTGTTCAAAGGACAGATAGCGCGCACAAGATCAATTGTAATAGACTAAAACCATAGGCCTAGGTAACTTTAGATATTTTTTATAACCATAGACCAAACAAAAATTCATTCCTAAATCTTACAGAGTAATAGTACGCCCTAAACCTAATCTGAATTTTAATCTGTTAACCCAAATCCTACGAGTCAAGTGTAATCTTGTGTAGCCTACTACTGCAAATGTACGTACACATAGTGATGCGAATGAGGGAGTGATACCAGATGACCTTTGTTCTGTCATGCACAGTTGTAATCATGAAAGGGCTTATTGTTAACACACTGACAGATAGATAGACCCCCCTGAGATCAGAATGGCTCACACCAACAGCTTGGACCTTGGGTGGTATGAGCTAATAATGGGGACAATTTTACAGAAGATGAAGTTTAGCAAATTAACCAAGCAGAAAAAAGCTTAATGGGTTATAGCAAGCAAATTAAAACTAGAAGCTATCTCCCTAAATGCAGTCGGAGACATATGATCCATACAATGCTTTCCACTGACAGATAACAGTTTTAAGGATAGTAGTAGACCTCATGAGAAACCAGAAGTTATTGGCTTTTACCTACCAAAATGGACCACAGGGCCACATCTTGGGCCTTGGACCCAATCTTTCTATACATAATTAAGGTACCAACAACTAAGAGCATTAACACAAACCACCAAAGGTGTAGAAGACAATTTGTATGAGAAGCATTTTGCAATATTTACAAAATTGACCCTATAATTGATCTTGGGCCTCAGATCCTAAAAACCTTGGATACCAAGACAGAATCACCACCAGAGTATCATTATGACAAACCATCAACATGTACAACTCAATCTGTAAGAGGAGTGGCACTTTGCAGAATTTCATAAAATAGGCTGTAGGGCCTATTGGAAACTTGGACCACAAATTTACGAGCACCCTGTATTGCACATTACCCCAAAATCATTGTGTCCAAGTTCACAACAAATCCATGAAAGCATGCAGGGAGGAGAGACATTTTCAAAAATTGTTAACATACTGACAGATAAGACAGACAGATAGATGCCCTGTGATCAAAACAGCTCACACTGGCAGCTTGGCTGGTATGAGCTAACAATGACAACACCCACCTAAAGAGTCACCTGAATATTTTTGGAAATGATAAAATCCCATTCATCACCTCTTCTTTCTCTTGTGGGCATCCACAAATTTGATGAGTTGACACTAGTTGCAGAAGCAGTGACTAGTGCAAGGAGGAGCATTTCCCCCCTGCCATAATCAGAGTTTATATCCCCAAGATGCTAATCAAATTCTGAACCAAATAAACCTAAAATATCCTGAGACATAACTTTCCCCCAGAAATATGCTGCAACCTCTCAGCTTCCACCTGGACCCCTCACTGAGGCTTTGTTCCCATAGAGTCTACATAGAATTCAACAAGACATCTTAGCAGGCCCAGTACCCCATCTTGCTGTAGCAAGAAACTCTTATACCAAGGCTAAAATTTTTACCCAGAAAAATGTTAAAACCACAGAATTTCATGGGGCTTCGTTCCTTGGACCTCACACACAAAACTCATGCTTTGCACTCAGTTTCAAGCAAGGCTTTTCAAAACTTCATTTGCATCTACCAAAATTTTCCTTGCCCTCCCCCTTCCCTCCCCTCCCCATTGCAACTGCTGGTTCATCCCCTGTGCATATCGTTGCAATGTGCCCTGTGTAAGTGAAAAATCAAAACTTAATTCCTACAAAAGTACGCAGTTCTTGAATTGGAAGTGAAAAAAGAAACTATTTTGAGTTTTATACATGCCAGTCATTTGAAATAATAATGTAGGGTTTGATTGGTTAGAGGCAATTTAAAAAGGACATAAAGTCACCATGATCTAAATAAGTAATCCTACAGCAATATTTCTGTGAGACAGAATTGTAAAATGCAAAATTTTGTTCAATTAAATTCAAAGTTATTTTTCGTATGCATAGTATGCAAAGATAAAGTAAAAGCATATGCATGTGAAAGCAAAAAACATGCAAGAGGTAGTAGGAAACAGGAAAATCAGCTATTAAGTCTGGTGTTCCACCTTAGAAAAAAATTATACTTACGCAACAGTACACACAAAAACCAAATGTGAGTAAATGCAAGCATACTATGCACACGAGAAGGGAAGGGGACAGAAAAGAAAGGTAAAGAAAAGGAGAGGAGAAGACTAATAATACATTTAAAAACAGGATTTGTTCTTTCGAAGGATCCAAGAGACATAAATTATGTCCTTTAACCTTTGGTATGAGATTATTGCAGCCAACAAACATCATGACTGCTACTTTAAGGTAACTAAATGAGACATAGAAAACAGATAAATTAAAAAGCTTCAGAAATATAAACTCAAAACTAAAATTAATCAACAATGACTCACCACAGAGCCAGGCACAGAAGAAGACTTCTAACATTAGATAGCCACTCCAATCGACAAGACCTCCAGCTAAAATAGTTACGACAGCCAGGCCTAGATTTTGTAAAGACTGCATGCTATAGGTAAATGAAAAAGATAAAACCAAACAACAGTTTATAATGAAATGATCCTGTGAAAGGCAATCTGTACATACAAAAACAATTCAATGAAGGAGTTTGCTATAACATTTAGAAAATACTGCTAAATATCAAGCCATGTTCAGATGAAAGTAATGCCCACACTAAAATATCACCTTATAGGTTAGGTTTAGATAGGGTTTGGCACCTCAACTTTAGAGTCTCCCCGCTTAATCTAGCAGTGCTCATGGCACTTTTTTTTCCAGTTTTGGGACCCTTAGTTGTTATCCCTTCTCCATTACTTCTTATGTGGAGCATCATACACAACAGCAGTAGCAACCTTTGGGGAAATAGGTCCTCCTAATTTGAATTACAGTAGTAAGCCCAAATATTCTAATTCATGGTTGGCTTTTATTAAATAAATTGACAATATATATTTATTTTGAATGTATAAGTAATACTGAGTAACCCTTTCATTATATACCTTTTTTATGCCATATTTACATTCAGGAATATCACAACAAATACTTATATGTGAAATAAAATATGATCCGTATTAAGATTTAATTGAAATTTCAACATAGTGTCCAAGATACCTCGTTCATTTGTTTAGAACCAACATATCTGTCATTACACATTTTGTTAGAAAGGATGTGATTAAATTTTCTGTATTGTAGTGGGGCAGGGCTAGGAGATGGAGCCTTCTAGTTCCTCTAGGTCCCTCCTCCTAGATAATGAACTATGACCAGCCATGGATCTTATAGAAGAGAGATACTATATTATGTTATAAATAGAACTGAAACCATGAGTGACATATAACTGTGTTGCAACATACCATCCATATGCTGTGCCAAGTTGATGCTCCGGAGTGACAAATGCCACCATGGGCCATAAAGCACAAGCTAGTACTGAGTAAGCAACTCCCATGATGCACTGCAAAAGAAATAAAACATTCCAAAAAACTCACATTTAAAAAAAAAAGAATTTTGAAAGTCATCTAACCCAATCAATTAAAACTCCTACAGACAGTCAGAATTACAACTTTTGGGAACAGTCAAAATTCAAACATAACAAGAGCCCAAGGGCACTATGGTTCCTTGCATTAAAGATGATATTGTATTAAGGTAGTCCCAAGGTAAGGCATAATTTGCACCTTTAACCCCAATGACTTTTGGCCATCACCCAAAAACATAGGGGCACATTAAATTTCAAAATCATATAAGCACTTGCCGTTTGAGAGAAATGGAACACTAAACTTTTCAAATTATCACACTGCACACTGCCCACTTCCATGCGACAAATACATTCATCACCTTTCACTAAAATGTCATTTACTTGAGTTTGGGGTAGTACAGGAGGTTAGTTAATTGCCTTTTTGGTCAATCTCAACAATTCAAATCCAGACCTTAAAAAGAAGTCACAAAGGTCAAATACAGTCAAAGTAGATCAAAACTGATTGTAAATAAACACAGTCTCTTCTGCACCAAAGAAATTTAACAGTCATCTGGTCATTCCTGACAACCAAAATTTATGATGGATGACTAGAAATTATGTCATGGTTGTCCTTTAGACTACCCAATGTGTTTGCCTGAAAAGCAAAAATAAGGAAAAGCCCACAATTCTGCAACTAAAGGCAGCCCGATAGTGATTTATTACCACCAATTTCTTCTTCACAATTTGGCTGGAAGACCAAAAAACAAACATAGCTCTGTAGAATCTAATAAATGACTTTCAACTTGACCTTTTAACCTAAAGAGGGTGTTAGAAACAGCATTGTAGTCCCTAGGGTAAAAGCAGAGGTAAAGAAGAGAAACTGCTTTCATATTTTACTACTGAAATTGGAATCTTAGCTTGCACTGTGAATAACTTTATTCAATACTGTATGTGAGGAAAAGGTTGTTTTTAATAATAATTGCATTACTGTCCTGACTGTTAACTAAACTGCTTTTAGACTGAGAGGGGGTTATAATTCTTCTTTTCTTTTATACATTGCATTTGTCTAAAGGCATTAAACTTCAGCTGGACTTTTAAACCAATTGAACAAAGACCCAAAGAGTCTTCATGTGCACTTTACTTAGACGAACACAACTTTCC
Organism: Holothuria scabra; assembly: GCA_037179385.1. Taxonomy (NCBI): domain Eukaryota; kingdom Metazoa; phylum Echinodermata; class Holothuroidea; order Aspidochirotida; family Holothuriidae; genus Holothuria; species Holothuria scabra. Next base: position 6,487,905 of record CM074190.1, on the reverse strand, counting down.
ATTATTTCCACTACGTTACTTGGTTATTGAGTAATTGCACCGCATACCTGGCATTGCAATAGGCCTACATATGACCTACATGTACACACTAGCCTGTCATTTAAATGTCAGTAACTCAAGTAACAAACATTGTAGGAGGGTAGTGTAATAGCCTTTTTGGTTCGTCTGATCAAGACAAATCTTGACGTCACAAAAAAGTCACAAAAAAGTCACAAAGGTCAAAAGGTCAAATGAGGTCAAGTGAGGTCAAGGGGGTCATCACGTGCATTTCACTTAGACGAACACAAATCTCCATTACACCACCCCTCTAAAATGTTTCAGTTGCAAGATATCAATAAAACATTACTTTTTGACCTTTTGACCCTTTCCAATTATTTTGGTTAATGTGCCAACATTTTCACCTCCTACCAATCTAACTTATCCTAAAATGATGCCACTGCTTGAACAACAGATACTGAGTTACAGCTACTAACAGAAATTCAGTTTTTGGCCTCTGGTGATCACCAGTGACCTTTGACCTCCACCAAAAACAATAGGGCACATCTACTCCACAACATCTACATACATACCACGTTTGAAAAAAATTGATCACTCGGTTATTGAGTTATCGCACCACATACCT